>CADWAE010000038.1:2496170-3724255 GCA_902982915.1 Phalloptychus januarius | reverse complement strand
ATCCCTCTTCACATTGACCCCAACTCACACACATCCTCATTCACAGGTCATGTTCTGTAAATAAACACAAAACAAAACACGAGCAAAATCAATAAATTATATGCATATTGTAGTATACTTAATTTTGGTTTTACATTCACTATTTTAATTCAGTTTGTTGGTGCTTAACGATGTTTTCTGGCTGGATGTCTGGCACCGGTGTTGTGCGAAATTCTGTTCCCCTGTGAAATTCTGTTCCGCTGCGTCGGGAGCGCGCATTGCAGCCAGAGAGGCGGATCCGGTGGATCTGACCATTTTCACTGCGCTTTTGATCGATTTCTCGGTAAAACAACTCATATAATCATGTCAAGATTGTAACATTCAGTTTAATCGGTAGCTGCTGTTTAAAAAAGAAGCTAAAAATAAATTAGTAAAATGAATAAATAAACCAGGGCTTGTGTGTCGGTTTTCTTGGCGCCGTTTTCTGTTATTTCAAACGGCAAGAAAATCTGTCTTTTTCCAGCTTTTATAACTTAAGCCTGACAAATAAGTCAGTCACCAAATACAGATTTCCAACACGCAATGTGTATTTATAATTTTTCATTCCTGATATAAGAGGAGGGAAACTGGCTGATAGCAGGACGTCAAAAATTAGGACTTCCTGAAAAGAAGAAAGTGGAGACTTTCTGGCAAATCTTGTTCTAATGTAAAATATGACAGATTACTGGATTAAGGACATTTCTAGTATAGTACATACTATCACACATAACAATTTTTGAGAATTTGAAAACAGTTTCTCTTTATTTCCCAAAGTTAGGGGGGAAGAGAGGACAAAATTGATATTTCAGCTGCCTGAAATAATCTGTCATATTATTATTATAAACGAGTTTTAATTTTCTTCCGGTGCCAATTTATTATCTGATTTGCACAAAATCGTTTTGGACTGATGGAGGAAACCTGAGAGAGAACCTGAAACAACCAAAGGAGATAATTGTTGATTTCAGGAGAACAGGATTAGATCAAAGCCTGTTTTCATCATGGGAGAATAAGTGGAGGAGGTTGAGGGATATAAAAAGCTGCTGGGAACCAGTCTTCTGGTTCAGCAGGGGAAGTTTGATTCTAATCTGGGCGAGCTTCGCCAAGAAGGTCCCCAGCCGCGGACAGCTCACCATCAACCTCCCCTGCTGGGAAGGGACCACAAACAATCTCCTCAGATGAGGAAGCCCTCTCCCCAGCCGGGGACGGCTCGCCATCAACCCCCACCCGGAAAGGGACCAGAAAGATATTTGTCGAGCTAATCTTCTTCTGGCAACCACACTTCCCCAGCCGCGGAGGGCTCGTCAAGAACGTCCTCAGCCGGGGACGGCCCACGATCAACCTCCCCAGCCGTTGAGGGACCAAAAGCAACCTCCTCAGATGAGGAAGTCTGCTCCCCAGCCGGGGTTGGCTCACAATCATCCTCCCCAGCCGGGGAGGGACCAAAAAGATAGGTATCAAACTCATCATATTCCGACAAGCATACTTCCCCAGACGGGGAAGTGTACTTGTCAGTGTGCTTGTCAGAAGACGACTCGTCGCCGGGAAATATTTTGTCAAAAAGTCCTTTTGACTGTTTCAACTAAAAATCCCAAGCCCCAACTGAGGCTTGAGTATTAGTATTGCAATTAATACTCCTTCCATCCTCAAAATTCTTCCAAAGCACAATGTTTATGAGCGAAGAGCTGACTGGATATGAACTGATGTTTAGCAATACAAGCAGTTCTGTAACCTCATTGTTTCCATAGCTATGGAAACGAACCATGGATCGTTTCCATAGCTTGTTGCTATGGAAACGATCAGATCAATGGTGCATGACCCAAACTATTGACCCTTTGCAACGGCGTCACTTAATCATTCGAGACGCCATGACGTGAAGTGAGGGACTGGAGTATTGAAATTGAGCAATTGAAATATTTTTCCAAAATTGTTTGGAGGCATTAATATATATAAAATATATATTAATAAACTTTTATTTATTTTTTTAGAAACAGGACTGCAAGCTTCTCTTCTGGCCTGCCAGGCCTGTAATGCATTGGAGAAAACCCTGCTGTATTTTCTCCAGTTTATTATTGTTATATAAAGTCTTACAGTTGGGCCTCCTCCCTGTACATTGAGTCATCATTCCAATAAATGAGCCCCTTATTTATTGGCGTGAAATCACCCATAAAGTACATTCTGAGGCCTTATCTGTGAATTCACTGCTGTGTGAAAAGCAGTGTGCCGAGCACAGAACCTTGAGATGTCCCAGTTATCCGTATTGGGCTGACAGTGGTCTCTCAATCTAGAAATTTTAAATCCAGATTAAATTCTTATGTTATTTTTTGTAATAGCAGTTGCGAAATGTTAAACATTGAGCAGGACTATCTTTTTAAATGTCCTTTTTCACAATACACACATTGTGTACAGTCTTATTGTTACAACAATGAATTTGCGATATATTTTTCCCAGCCCTATTCAAAAGTAATCTAGTTAAGAAAAGTTCACTTAAAGTGCACAAGAGTACTTTAAAATCTATGGCTATATTCACCCAGCAGGTGGCAATACTCAGTTCAGATGCTTAGCTTGAATTGGATTTATTTATTTAGCCTAAAATATATTTTGGAAAGAATGAGGTGGTAATTATTATTATTTATTATTGTTGTTATTGTTATTTTTCCTTTGATCAACAATAAATCTTTTAAGTTTGAAAGCATTTGCTCTTTATTTTACCAAGTTATGAAAGGGGGAACCAAATATTTTAGCCACCTGAAATAACATGGGAACAAATAAATTTACCAGCAAGTCTTTAACTGTGTTTAATCTTCCTTTTATGAACAACAAATCCTGTGATTCTGATAATATTTGCTCTTTATTTGCCAGAGTTATGAGGGGGGAACCAAATATTTTAGCTGTCTCAAATAACCTATTCTTTGTAGGGGGAACAGGTTTTTTCAGGTGGCTAAAATATTTGGTTCCCTCCTCAGAACTTGGCAAATAATTAGCAAATGTTTTCAAATTTGCAGGATTTGTTGTTGATGAAGAGAGGAATAAGCACAGTTAAAAGATTTGCAGGTAAATTGATATATTCCCATGTTATGAAGGGAGAAAAGATTATTTCAGGCAGCTTGATATTATTATACGAGTTGTTTTACCGAGAAATCGATCAGAAGCGCCGTGAAAATGGTCAGATCCGTCTCTCTGGCTGCAATGCGCGCTCCTGACACAGGGGAACAGATTTTTACAGGGGAACAGAAATTCACACAAGACCGGTTTCTCCTAGTCAGTTCGTCGATGTCTTGTTTTAGTTTTTGTGCTGTGGCAATCCGCAAAACAAGGTGTAGGTTTTCGTCAGCAATGTGCGACGAAAACCTGCGCTTGGTCTTGTTTAAATTCACCATTGAAAACATCTGATTTTTCTCTTCTTGGACGTTTTGATGTTAGCTTGTTGATGTCTCAGTTTTATTCGCCGGAAAAATCAATAATCAGCTGGAGGTGACTCTGCTGCACTCTAGTGGCGAGAAGCCGTAATGTTGGCTGGTAACAACCATTATGGGAGATGTAGTTTGTTGTCAATTCGTGCTCAAAACCTATTTTAAGTCAATCATGGGCCTATAAAATGCTGTGGGGGCACATAAAATGACATGGCACTACACTCTAAAACATTTGAGCAGCATTTAGTTGGGGCCTGACCATAGCAATGCATAGGGAGAGCAGTAACTGACTTGCGCAGTCACTGCGGAGCAAGTCAGTCACTGCCTCCATGCATTGCTTACTACCGCGCGAAAACCCTGAGTAAATATGGATTGCATTGGAAAAAGATTTGGACTTTACCAACCAAAATACATGATAACTAATAAAGTAAAAGAAGTGTCATTTAAAATTATTCACAGAATTTACCCATTCAAAATGTTTCTACGGCATTTTAACAAGAATATGAATATTATCTGCTCTTTTTGTGAAGGAAATCCAGACGATGCGTTTCATTTATTTTGGTCTTGCCCCTTTTCTGTTAAATTTTGGAAAAGTATTTGCACTTAGATTTGTACTTTCATTGAGCCAGATTTCTCCCTTTGTCTTGAACATGTATTGTTTGGCCTCACAGACGACCCAATAACCAAAAAAACACATTTCTATATTATTAATCGTATTATATTCTTAGCCATATGGCATATTCGCAAATCAAAAACCACTTTTTAACATTTTTGAAAATGAGGTCAAACAATATATCAGACCTATTGAAAATTCCACCAATACCAAAGCTATTAAAACATGCTCTTTATGTTCTCTCTTTAATGTATTTATGTAAAGTTATGGTGATGTATTGTCTCAATGTTTGAAACCCCCTGGCGGACCTTATACCACAATGTATGCTGTGTTTATACTGTTATGTATTCTGTATCTCAATGAAGATCTATCAAAAAAAAAAAAGGATTGCGTTTAACTGTCTGAGCACATTCTGTCTCGACTGGAGAACATTTAGTGTCTCTCTTATTAGTATGCGACTTGGTAGACAAGGCGGGATGACTCACATTCAAGACTGTGAGTCATCCCGTTAAGGCAGCAGAATGTACTCACCCGGGTATGTATGCAGCTCATAAACACACACACACACACACACACCTTATACAGAAGCACTTTCTGTAGCGTTGATATTTGATGCACAATGTTTTACATTTTGCTGATTCTAGCTGGTTGTGTGAGTAAAACACAACGGCTGGGGGATATAGCCCAGTGTCCCCAATCTTTTTATCACCGCGGACCGGTCAAGGCTTGGAAATTTTTCATCCTGCCATGTGTTGCTTGCCAAGACTGATCGCATCCAGTCGGTAGAATGTTGGGTCCGCTCCGATCTAAAATCGGGCATATTCTCGCAGCGTGTGGGGTTTTCCCTGATTGGGAGCAAGAACGCAGTGACGAAGTTCACTGAGGGGGATCCCAAACAGTTGACATGGCGTAACGAGTCCAGTGGACATCAGAGATGATGCGTTGAAACAGCATGAATGTTTATTCAGCATTTCGTACAAAGAACATCCACTGAAATGATATGGAGCGGAGTTGGAGCAAAATTGCTATCCATTATTAACGTGACTCAAGGCTGTTCATTCAGTCAGGGCTTGATGCTTACACTAGCTACATCCACAACTACTATATTGTAGTTGTGACACAACATTATTTTGTAATAAAGCCTGCTCACACGGCAAGATTTGCACCTGTTATCTAGCTGGACATACGAACCCCTGTTGTACTTTTATTGGCTCTGTAGTCACAGAAGTTTTGAAAATAGGCAGACAATCCTAAAATCATGCCGTGTGAACCAGACTTAAGACTCATAAGCTTGATTCCTCTCCTCTAGACCGCCTCTTTGACTCTGGTCGCTATGGCAACATTTACACATCCCTTCAAAAAAAGATATAGATAGCCACAAAAATGAACATTTACTTTCAGAAAATGTTTTACTCACGATAACGACAAATTAACGGGAGCACTGAGCTTGTTTCTCTGCAAGTAGACGGTCCTATCTGGGAAACAATGACACTTGGTTTGTAATGGCGAAGCACTTTGAAGCTTCACTGCTTCATTAGCGAGCCGGTACATGTCATTGTTATTTCGCCCTCTACCGGTGCACTTTTACACTCTCAGGTCATTTAAGTTCACACTGTAGATCACACACAGATTGCATGTATTTGGAAGTGTTGAAGGCCACTTTTTTTTTAAAGGTAACTGCACTCTCAGTTACCTTAAAAACACACAGTCGATAGGATGTACCTCTTTTGTCCCGACCAATGACGTTTCAGCCCCCTTCAAGTCTGCATATGGAAAAGAGCTGGAGCCCGCGAGCGTTTCCGGTGCCGCTGTTTCAATGGCAGCTCCTCTAAGTCCACTCTTAAGACATTACACAAATCCCAAATTAGCTCATAACACATATTACAAAGACCAAAAATACATTCTAATGCAATATTTCCACTTTAACAACTCAGTGTAGAAACGTTCGGCCTATGAATAAGGCTTCCGCTCGAAGCTAACAGAACAACATCCATGTCTCATTCCTAACAGAGTTTACACACACAGTTAAACTTCGACCCCAGACATTTATTTATACTAAATACCGCCTATCAAAACGTAACATTAAAAGCAAGAAATAACAAACTTACAAAAAAACTTACAGAAAGAATCTTCCGTGCAGCGCCGCCATGTCACCCTTATCTTTTACCACGTATCACCTCCTCTTCACCAACCGCCGAATCAACGTCCCGCCTCCGTAACCTGATAGGTCACGTTATTGGGCCTTACTTTTCTCCAATTGGTCAATATGGTGACACGACACCAGCTTGTCCAATCCCATTAAGAGAAAGGAGAGATTTTGAACTGAGAACTTCAAGTACATACAAAATATGACAAACATACCCGATTAAACATTAAAACATGATTCGTAACTCGTAAAACTGATTCGTAACTCGTAAAAAGGGTACGGTCCAGTTATGACTGCAAAACTACTTTTGAGACTCTTTTCACGCCTCCCTGATTTGTGTTGCAGATGGTGCGTTTACATGCTACTAAAAGCTCGGATATCTGAGTTTACTTCGGAAATTGTTTTTTTCCACAATTCAGCACGTATTTCCCTCTCTGCTTGTCTCGTCTCGTGGCTAAGACATATTTTTGTGGAAAATATATATGTCATTAGACCCACATCTAATTTTTATATACAATTTGCAGCATCAAAATAAAACAGTTTCAAATGGAAATTTGAAACTAAAATATCAATCTTACCACACTACCATTGATACCAATACTGGCTTGGTATCGATATAAATCAATATTTTGAGTCGATCTACCCACCTCTAACAACGGTTTTCCATGAGAAAGTAGGAAATAACAGCTTGCAAAAAGGAACAGGGGTATATTTCTATATCTCAAAAAGTAATGTTTTACTTGAAAACTTGGCATGAAGTTTAACTTAGAATTATAGTTTTGTTTGGGAAAAAAAAACAATGTTTGGGAAATCTACAATACTATTAGTGCTTGGATGTTGTTGGAAATGATAATTCAATTATGCTAGTTTTAACTTTAAGCACATGTTTAAATATTTGACAGATCAACATTATCTTGAATAGGACTCAATTTTAAGTTAGATTTAGAGTCATGGCTTAATCAACATAATCTGATCAGTAAAAGATAATTGTACCGGTTTTTAGATCCAGATCAGCCCGTTTTGATATTCTAGGTGAGAGGACGGCTCTGAGCCATCAGCCTCCTGTGGTTCTTGGAATGCAGCCAGCGTCTGTTCTGTGACAGAAGGAGGGGGTCTGCGTGGAGATGGCTGTTTCCTGAACCCATATAAGGATTGGGGCCTTTTGCTATGTGGACACCTGAAGAGAGATAGGATCTCACACAAAAGTGTGGAATGTTGGTCGTCTCGGGACAATCAACATTCATCAGCCCAACAACGACAGTCATAAAACATTTGGAGTAACTTCCCTTTGAAATTTGGAACTTAGTCTTATTAGAGAGCAGGAACCTCTCAGACTGCATAAATTAGAGAAGAGACACACCTTCCTTTAAAAGTTTCGGACCTGAAAGAATTAATCAGATCACTGGGGTGCAGTGGCACCGGCGCTCTCCGGAGACACACTGCGTCTCCGTATTGGTCTCTGTATTTGTCTCTGTATTTGTCTATTTTTCTGTTTCTTTCAGGTGATTGATGTCTGTCTTGTGGTTTTGAGTTTCTGTTGATTCTGGTATGTTGTTGGTGTGATTTGATGCATTTGTTTGTCTGAATAAACTCTGGATATGATTGAAGTAGAACCGTGAATGTTGTGAACTGCCCTTACGCATGGGGAAACCCTCAACCCGGGGAACGAGAGAGGAGACAACGAGCTACAGGTGTTAATCATTATCCTCTCAATAATGTAAACATAGACCTTTGATTCCCACAACAAAAGCTTAGGTCTGGACTTTGACTAGGCAAGTATGGAAGATATAAATATGCTTAGATCTGAACTGTTCCATGGCTATACATACATTGAGGTAAATGCCCTTCTCAGCCCATCACATGGAATTGAATTTCAATTTCATCTTGTGACAAGAGCACCTTCTTCCGCGTGTTTGCTTCAATGGGAATTATTTTCGTCTTTCTTTCCAGTCACTCTGACCTGATTTGTGTAGTGCATGAATATTCATGCTTGTCGTAGCACGCAAGAAAATACAAATTTTTTATCTCCAATGGCCCGAATAGTTAGATCACAACATCTTCCCAGTACCAACATAATGACTAAGCTTTCCTCTTTTTAGCTACACATCCCTGCTGAGCTGCAGCATCCCAGCAGTTGCTATCCTGATTTGACCTCAGGCCTGCACAAAGGATTGCGCATGTGTGCCCTTTGTAGGTCCGGGCCGGGGATTCACTCACCCCACTTGACTGCAGCAGGTGAAAGACCCTCCTCTCTGCAAGGCGCTGCAGGAGACTGCAGAAGAAGAAATATCGTGTTGTGGTGACATGCTGTAGCGGATGTTCAAAAGTGTCCGAATGCTGACTTGTGATCTTCTGCGTAAGTTGTGCTGTGATACCAGATGTCTGGTGCAAGTCTGGTACTCATCTCGTACCAAACTGTCACAATATTGTGTCAGTTTGGTACGAGACAAATCATCTGTGGAGAAAGAAACAAAAATCAGGAGAAATAACTTTTCCGCCGTCATCAGTGGCTATGCTAACTACCCTGAGCTGTAGCTTAGCAAAGAGCAAGTGGGAGGGTGTAAGCAGCGCATACGTGAGCCTGATTGCCAGCGCTAAGATCCTGCTCTTGGCTCTTGATTGGCTGTTTCTGGCTAACCGTTTTAAGTCAATTAAGCATTGCTTTTCTTTATCATATCGGTATCGTCTGATGCTAAATCTAAGATATCGGTATCAGAACTGAAAAAAGTGAATCGGTGCATTTCTGGTAACAATGTGGCATAAAAGCCAAATTTTTGTTTTAACTCAAAAGGATCCAAACACAGAGATACTTGGTATGCAGATTACAATTTTATTTTTTATTTTTGGTCCTTTGCTTTTTCACTGCTGTTGCTAATCCCAGTTTTATCTCTAGAAAAAAAAATAAAACGGCAAATGATGAAACACGGTCACATACACCTGAACAGCTGCAGCACATCCCGACATTACGGCGGTCCCACTATTTACAGTTTTCAACCGTTGACTCCCGGCGAACAGGAGGACCCGACCAGACAGGTGGCAATCTCCCTTTTACCTCAGCGCTGCTACTGTTTATACCTGAAAGCAACAAAATCTTGACACATGTGAGGATAAAGAGAGATGGCGGCGTGAAGGGCCAATCGGGAGAGAGACTTTGTTCTGAGTTCAAAATAGAGCACTCGAAGCCCAACTGTTGCCTAGATACACAGATTACAGGCAATTACAGCAACAGATTACAGTGGGGGAGAAAATAGGTGGTGCTGTCAAAGGAGTACAAATTACAACGTGTGTGTGTGTGTGTGTGGGGGGGGGGGGGGGTTGACCGGGTGAGTGGCAGCATGCGTGACTCCACATGTGTTTCGTACAGTAAAACCGAGCATTAGCGCAGACGTGTGGAAATGTAAAACCAGTTGGTTAATGAATATTTTCTTATCTAGAACCTCCGTCTGCGTGTCACTGCACTGATGAGGGTCACATGGTCTTCTACGTAGCAGGTTTGGAAGCCATATTTTTATTTCAAAATAACGTTTAATATTTCACAAAAAGAAAAAAAAAAGCAAAAGTGCTAAATTATCAAAGACAAAATTTTCCCAAAAACTATCAATTTCGTAATAAAACTATTAGTAAACGCTGGTGTGAAAAGAGTTAATTAACATGGAAGGACAGACATTATCTAGTGTGTATGGTTGAGGGGAATGATACCTCATTACATTAGATATTTTCCAAGACCTTTTTCAATTTGATTTAGTTTTTTGTCAAGAAATCAAGTCAAATTGTCATGCGCTTCTTTTAGACCTTAGATATTTCTTACCCAACGATAAGACTTTGTAAGGACAAGAGGTGAGGTAATGCCAAAATATTCACCAATCGCTACGACTCCAATTGAGATTCCTTGTTTTGCACAATTCATTTGGCTTTGATCTGCCAAATAAACTCAGATCTCTCTCTTTCTCTCAAATGTCATAAACAGATGGAAAAAGAAATGTTTTTAACTCCTGGATGGACTGAAAATTTGACTGTCGATGTCTTTTAAATCTCATCAGCTAATTTGAAAGTGGCGGTAAGCAGCTGTCGTGCTCCATGCAACGACTGCAGTCATTTAGGATGTAACTTTAATAAAATAAAGACAAATCAATTACAGAGATGAATGACTTGAACTGGGTGCAACGTGTGACTTGCAAGGTTGCCATAGCTACCTGCAACAGCAGTGTGTGTCCGCGTGTGGATTTCTCAGATGCTAAAAATATGCTACTGCGGGTTAAAGTATGTATCTGCTAACATTTTTAAATCAGGCATATTTCTAGGCAGCTGGAGATTAAAAAAAATTTTTTTTGAAGTGGACTAAATTTTCTACTTTACCATGAAAACAACTTACGTTACCCGTAAGTGGGAGCATTTTGGATAACAAATATATTTTAAGAGTTTCAAAACCAAAAAGAGCGAGACTCCCCTGCCTTTGTTAACGTAAAATGTGTTTGAGGAAAAGACCGTTCCGAAGGTATTACACCAAATTAATCTGAAGCTGCTTACTGACACCGTAGAAAAAGACGGAGTAAGCGCTCTCTGGTTTGATCTCTGCAGGAAACGTGTTTGAGCTTTTTGATAGTAGGTAGCTGAGACTGGATTTTTTTTTTTCCTCTTATTCAGCAAAAACTGTTTATCTTCTCGAAAGGATTATAGAACGGCTGAAACGATAAGGGACATCCAAAATGTACGGGATGAAACACGTCGTGGCTTAGTGTCGAAGCCGAGACAGTTTTCCCCCAGCAGGGATTCAGCAGCTGGACGATTGAGGTGACGACAGGTTTTGGTTTTGGAGAGACACAAAGTATGTCGAGTGGGAAAATTTGTTCTTTCGTTGTGGGATTTTAATTTTTAAAGAAAATGTCTACTGATAACTGCAAATCTCATTGATAAGTAGAAAAGGCCTCTTAAAATGTTCCACCTGGATGTTACTTATGACCAGATGTATCAGACGCAATTACATTTTATCAGCCAAATGAAGGAGACTGTTTGACTGTACCGACCATGGGACTAATAAGGCTACGTTTACATGAAACTGACGGTGTTTTCAGATGTTGATTGGGGAGAAAGTGCCACATTTCGATGGCACTGCCAAGACACCCTGCATCAGCTGTATGTGTCATGCCAGGCCACTAGATGGTGCTGTGATTTTAGCGCGTAGTCGAAACGCATACATCAGAAATATTTGTAACATGCAAAAAAAAAAAAAAAAAAAGGAAACCAGAAAGAGGCCACACACATTTACACCACTGTATAATGTCTTTGCATATTGTATTTATGTTCATATCTTGATTTCTACCGTCAGTTTTATAGTTTTATTTTGTTCATGTGTTTTTTTTGTTTTTTTTTTTACTTTAAATAAAGTTATTGGGGGAGAGAGAAAAAAAAAGCAGGCAGTCTCCACCCACTTCAAAATAAGAGCATGAATGAATAGTGGATAACCAAAACTTCAACAAAGACATTGAACTTCACTCAATTGAAAGTTTGCAAAGTAGCCCAGTAAGTAATCGCTTTGGGATTTAACTGGAGAAAATTATTTAGTGGAAGCTAAGTGCTAGATAGCAAAACCACTAAAGCACAGAGCTAAAAATCAGCACTGCTATTAGCAGATTAGCGGAAATGTGCTTGCCGCTGTGCATCACGGTAATGATTGCTTGACAGAATTGGAGCAGGAATTAAAACATCTACCCGTTTCCTGGCATATTTTGAGACAAGTGATGATTCAGCACTTCTCTATGCACGCTTTCATCAAGATTACGTCTGTGGGACTTTTCAGTTCTTGTGCTCAATTTTTTTTTGTTTCACAGGTGGTGCTTTCAATGTAACTCTCCTGAGCTGCATACAAATACGAAAAAAAAAAATTCCAACTATGATGACATATGCTCTTTAAACTGCAGGAAACATCAGTATTCTGTGGTGAATACTGTTTGTGGAAGTTAATGGCGTCAAACCTTGTCTCAGGTCGGGCAAATTCACTGTGCAGAAGATAATACATAACTGGATTTTTTCAAGTTCGAACCATTTGGTCGGCGGTCAACCGCACCGAACCGAAAGCTGTCTGTAAACCTTCCAACTTGCAAGGTGCCAATACTTTTATTGTGTTTGATCAGTCAATACGCTATGTACTCATAAAGCTATGTAGTTTGTTACTGTGTGTATATTATAATTATGACTGTTGTGTGCTGAAGAAATGCATCCCACAGTCAATAGCTCTGTTTTTCTGCTGCTTCACGATAACTGGGTCATTTCTCTTGTTATAGAGCAAAACTGTTACGGTTATTTCTAATTATCAGAACTCCTCAGGTGGCTCTAATGTTCTTTAGAGCTCATAAAGTAACCAAGTTATGGCTTAAAGTTTTGTTCAAAAACACCTGCATTTTAAGGAAATCTTCAGAACGGAATTATTATCTTTAGAAGAACTTCAGTAATAAAAATAAATCTTTTGTAGGTCAGACTTAATATGTGAATGCACCACACAGCATGTGAGAGTCTATAGTGAGTGGAAGTGTTTTCTGATCTTTTAAGTCACAAACATTCACTTCACAGAAACAAAATCCGATCAGAGGCGACAAGGAAGCGATGCAAGCAAGGGTTCAGAATCAGGTACCGCGCCTCTGTCTAGGAAGCGGATTGCACGTTTTTCACTTTAGCCAGAGTAAAAGGCATCTTCTCGTCTCCCGTATCTGGCGGCTTAGTTATCACATCCGGTCCATCCCTGAATCCCCTCCGCTTGAGGCCCAGCTCCCCGCCCCGCTGATCCGCCTCCCTCGGCCGGTGGAACAGCCGCTCTTTGAGGTTGGCCTTGGGCAGGACCCAGACGACCACCCCCATCACGGCCAGCGCCGAACCCAGGCACGACAGCCCGATCCCGGAAGCCGTGCTGAAGTGCAGACCCCTGTTGTAGCTGATGGCCTGAGGGTCCACGAAGAACAGGTCTCCCTCGCCGAAGGACTCGATTTTGTGGGGGGTGGAGTAAGCGACGGAGAGAGACACGGCGCCTGCCGTCAGCATCAGCAGACCCAGAGCCAAGGACACCTGTGGTCAGCAAAGACACAAAAAGAGCTGAGGAGGTCATTTCTGCAGTCTCTAAAGGTTGTGCCATCTGCATGGAGCTCCCAGGTTCTTATTATGAAAGGTTAACCATATTAGAGAGAGAAAAGCAAAGCAGGGGGTTTGTATGGAATCCCCTCGATGATACAAATGCCACAGGCTCATTCAACGTGTCTGCAGTCTTTCATGAAGAGACAAAGCGCAGAGCGCACAATCTCTAAGGCTGGAGAAGTTAACAGCCAGCAGAGGATAACAGCTAGCAGGCACTAACGGCTAACAGGCGCTAATAGCTAGCAGGCAATAACGGCTCGTAGAAGATAACAGCTAGAAGGAGATTACGGGTCACAGGCACTAGCAGTTAATAAGAGGTAGCACGCGATAACAGCTAGCATGAGGTAACATCTAGCAGGCAATTTTGATGTGTAGAATTTGACGAACTATGTTTTTCTGTTAAGTAGTTGTCCGTACTAAATATATATATTTCTTTAAATTCTATAGCAAAAAACAAACAGGTTTGGTCAAATTTTGCCCAGGCAAAAATTGACCAAATGTGATCAATTTGGTCAGTTTTTTTAACAAAAATTTTTTTTATTCTCCTAAAGTGGGGAATTTTTTTTTTTTTAAATTCTCTGCTTTAGGAAAGAAATATTACACAAAGAGTGAAGGGGGAGGGGGGAGGCAAACAAACATTCAAATAGTTTAATCAATCAAATCAAGAACAAAATAAATTTGGTCTTTCAGGGCTTCTGTAGAAGGCTGTGTTTAAGCTGCCTTGTGCAGAGCTCAGTGAGTTCACCTTCCAGACAGCTGAGTTCCACCACAGGGCGGATCTGTGGCTGTGGGCCGAGCCCCGATTCTCTGGGTCCCTCTCCCACATGGAGGACGAGCACTCTTCATAGAAGTGATGCAGATAGGAGCGAACTCCAAACTGAAGACAGCTGGAACCTGCCTGGAAGAGCATTATGACCAAAATGACTGCAGCACACAACATGGCAAAACAAATCGCCCATATGATGTTTTATTTCCGAAATGTTGCCATTTCTATGCCAGATTTAATGAAAACCGCACACTGGCTGTCTTCAGTCAGAGGCTTCTTCAAATGTTGCTGTAATACAGACTGCTACGGGAGATCTTTCATGCATGCAGCCATCATTAGCTACCGTAGCTGTTTAATTAAATGAGTTCCAACAGCATTTTATTTCCCTTTGGGATCAGTACAGTATTGAAAATGCTTTGAACTACAGGAGGAAACCAAACTGCCAGTACAGAACCACCAAATTCAATTCCAGATGATTGTTCTCAGTTGTAATCTATCTATCTCGATTGATAATCAATCGAAAGCTCACCTCACTGCCGGAAGATTCTCCTCCTGATCCGGACGCACAACCTTCGGGACACAGCGCCATTGTACACCTCTTTAGCTAGAGTAAGAAGAAAGAGTAAACAGGTGCATATTATATCTGGACGATAAATTGCCCCAGTAATTATTGCGATAAACGGTAGTATTGTTGTTTTTGAGACCATTTTCAATGAATAAATTCACAATGGCATTATGCAACTTTCCTTCTCGTGTTGATTTGTGTTTAGCTCCGCCCATTATCCCCGATAAAGAAAAGCATTACCCTTACCCCTACACCATGATGCTGCTACCACCATGATTATTGACAGGGTTCTGACACCAAAATTAATTTGCAAAATAGAATGTGACGTCATTTCCAACCTCGCAATTTCCATCGGCTCGTCACATCAAACCCACCCAAACAAACACTGAAGTCTGTGTTTACCCCACGGCAGCAACAAAAGGAAAATCCGATTGGTTATTTGAGTGCCAAATTTAAGTGTGTAATTTGTTTCCCATGCATTGTGACCTCAGAACTCATCATCATCATCATGATCATCATCAGCCGCTTGCATGACAATGTCTGACAGCTACTGTTGGCCTGAGCTTTCCTCTCTCACCACCCGCGGATGAGTCACACACATCCAAGTGGCTGTGTGGAGTCTTCATGACCCTTGTTGCTGATTCAGTGACCAGTTTGCCTTGGAGCAGAGCTACCAGTGAAAGACTGTACCTGGATACGGCTTCACCCGTCACAACTAAAATGGTAAAAAAAAAAAAAAAAGATTTCACCATAATATGTCCAAAACTGGAGAAACCTCCAGTTCTATTTCTATGTTTGATTATTTTTTTTACTTAAATAAAAAAATGTTTAGGAAAAGAAAGTAAATCACACAGTGTGTTTGTGTGTTTTTTTTTTTAGTTTAAATGGCATAAGAGTGAGCCAATGACACACAGGAAACTACAGTCTGGTATAAGTGTTCATGGTGTTTTAAAACATTTAGTCGCACTACAGGAAGTGCATATGTGTGAAGTCTGTCATTGTCAATACATACATTTTACTGTGATAAACAATAATGTTGTTTTGAGACCATTTCCAAGTAATGACATTATAATGCAAGAAGACATTTTGAATATCAATCAACTTTCAATTCTATTGAACATTTAACACTGGAACTGGCAGACATGCTAAATATCACTAAACTAAACACAGCTACAGAAACAACAAACTTCCGCCTGGAGCTGTCCGTCGTGCTGAAAACTTTGCTTCAGGCAGTAAAAGGTCAACGGAACCGGGCACACCAGGTTTTATCGCTTCAAATTCGGCGGTTACCGCCTGTGACGCAGACAGAAAGTCGGCTTGCGGTGCAGACGCTCGCGAGCCCCGCGAACCGCCAGGAACGAGCCATTTTAACGCACGAGCTAACCGCTGCCACTGCTTCACAGTGAGTCACGGCAAGCCGCGCAGCCTCTCCCCCCTTCCGTCAGCGCCGTCAGTCGAAGGGCTCCACAGCACTCACCTCCGTCCTCCCGTCAGCCCGGACAGGCCGTGGGGGCCGCCGGGAGGTCGGCGCCTTACCTCTCCTAGCCGGAGCGGACCGCTTCTCTCACTGGGCATCCATCTGCCGTCGGACCCGCTTGATCTCCAGCTGCCTTCGACTTAGGTCCGCTGAGTCAAGACACTGAGCATGCGCGGAGAAGGAAGGAGATATTTATTGAGGAGACGCATGTTGACAATTGTTGTTTTTTTTTTATAAGATTCAGAGAAAATGACCTGTTAATGTTTCCACATTCTTTAAACTTGTCCATGTTTTGTCAACTCCAATGTATTTTATTAAAAATGTCCAAGCTGGGAAGAAAAAAAAACAAAACATACCTGATGTTGAAATTTACTTGAGAAAAAAAAAAAAATAAATAAAAAAATCTGAAAAGTGTGGCGGGCATATATTCAGCTACCCTACATAATTCATTGCAATAAGACTATCGAGTCTTTTCCTGCTCCCATCAGCGGTAATCAGCCTACCTGTCTCTGCAGAAGGAAATAATTCCCAGTTACTCCATGGAGACGATTTTACATGGTTTTGTGCACTTTATTTATTTATTTATTTTTTTACATTTAGCTCTTTGCACACATACTGAAAAGTTACATTTTATTCTTATCAGACCTCTTCCATTTCTTGATGAACCTCGCGTGGTTTTCTTCCAAGAGTGGGTTTCCTCTTGCACAAAGGCATAAAGATTTATGTAGTGCAAGGCTGTCCGAACACAACACACATTTTCTCTCCCACTTTGCAGTCGGGAGCACGCAAAGTGTACTTAAATTTGCGAGGGTTTTTTTTAAAATTTTTTATTGGTAACAACATTTTTGTGGTCAAAATGAACGAATATATTGGTTGTACGTGGAAATGCATGAAAGAAGTCTGGGGCCAAGCAGTGCAGTACCGTTTTTCACCAGTAGTGGCGCTATTTCGCAGCTCATTTTCAGCAACAAGGCAACACAAAGTGCTTTGCAGGAATTAAAAGGAAATACAAACAAAAATAATAATAATTTTTAAAAAAACTAAGAAAAAGCTAATAATGTCGTTCCAAAGTAAATAAACCAGATAGGTGTATATCTATATCTCTGTATAAGTATATTTATTTCACCAATATACTTATATGAATATACTAATACTAAAATACAGGCTTGGAACCCTATGATAACTGTTTGCAGTTCTGGTTTTGTTTGAATTTATTAGAGTTGTGGGGAAATAAATGCATATCCACATGTCCAAAAATGTTCGAAAAACAAACAGCAGTGGGGTGTCCTGCTTTTGTTTTTTACATTACTGTATTGCTGACATGTGCCCAGTAAATCCATCCAAAATGCATTATTTATGCCGTCCGTCACAACCGATCAGTTGTGACGGACGAAAAAGAGAAACAAAAGCCTCTTTTAAAAATTTTTTTGCCTTATTTTTAACAGTCTGCGCATGGAAGTAACATTTGCTGCCAGGCAGAACGAGTCTGCCAGTGTTTTGGTAATGTTTGCGCCACTGCTTCATCACTCCCCACATATTTGCTATTTGGACACAGTATGAGAAGCCATAAAGGGCAGGATGAGACTATTTCCAGGGAGCCCTGCTGGGAGAAAGACATGAAAAACTGGCTGTGTGTGTGTGCCATTCATCATCTCCCCCCTCCACTCCATACACACACACACACACACACACACACACACACACACACACACCCCCACACACACACACACACACACGCAGCTGAGCTCTGCCACAGAGAGAAAACATTTCCATGGTAACGAGTCCAGCAAGGTCAGGCACATGAAGTGAAAGCCAGGTGTTGATTGGTTCATAGATAATTACACTTCCCTTAAGATGATTTGCAAACAGATTTTTTTTAAAAAATTGTATTTCCATCTCTATTTAGAAGCTGTTGTAAAAAAAAAACAACAAAAAAGCATTATCAGTTATTTCAGCTGCAGGCCTGTGCTGCGTTTATTTTCTTCCCTAATTCACCGCCTTGGAAGGCTTATTCGTCGGTGTGATAAATTATGCATTGTGCTTGTCTGTTGTTCTTAAAAATAAGCAGCGCATCAACCCACAGGGGGGTGGGGGGGAACACCTCCAAAACGCAGTCAATATCGCGGAACATCCGAGCAATCACGGTAATTCGTTGTGAAGGGCCTTTCGTTTACTGGCTCGTCAAACAGAGCGGGTGAAGTGTTTTCCAAGAAGCGCAATCTTTAGGTTTTGATGACTGAGACAGCCGATTCAATATTGCATTCTCCCCACCTGTCTAATCCTTTTTTTCTTTTTTTTGGAGGTCGGGACGGTGGCGGACGTCCCAGCATGCATCGGGAGACGCTTTTGACGAGCTGACAGTTCGAGCGAGGAGCTAACAAAAAGCGCCGCGATTCATCATCCGTACGGACATTTTCTCGCTCCGCCCCACTCGGCCCGCTTTTGATCGTTTTAAAAAAAAAAAAAACCCGCAGCGTTTTGAATTCGTTAGATTACGTGTAAACGTAAAGGAACAATAGCTTCCGTGTAGGGCTCCTTCCATTCCTTGGAGAGAATTAGACGACTGTATTCAGATCGTCCAACCAGGAGTGAGCGACGGCTTAAAGACAGTAGAGGCTGTCGATGTGGAAAGTGAAGGAATTATGTGGGAGTAGGAACCATTTATAGGCTCTAATGCCTGCCACAAGACCTAAAGCATGAAGCACCTCGCGCCATTGTACAGTGAACGTTTCAGTATTAGTTTAAAAACAACAAAATCAGTGGTCACCGAGTTAAAAATTTCTTAAAGCGGGGTCTGTTAAAGGGGCAGTATTGTGTGAAAATGACTTTTTTGAGATTTACATTGTGTTATAATGTCCATCCATCCATTTTCTTACACCCTTAGTGGGGTCAGGAGGTGCTGGTGCCTCTCCAACCAACATTCTGGGCGAGAGGCGGTCCAGTCACCCTGGACTGGTCTGTCGCCAGGGCAACACAGAGACAGACAGGACAAATAATCATGCACACACACACACACACACACACACACCTAGGGAGAATTTGGAGAGGCCAATTAACCTGACAGTCATGTTTTTGGACTGTAGGAGGAAGCCAGAGTACCTGGAGAGAACCCACTCATGCACAAGGAGAACATGCAAACTCCATGCAGAAAGACCCCGCGCCAAGAATCGAACCCAGAACCTTCTTGCTGCAAGCCAACAGCTCTACCAGCTGCGCCACTGTGCAGCCTGTGTTATAATGTCATTCATCAAAAACGTAGCTGGCGTGTTGCTTTGATTCTTCCAGTCATGTTTGAAAGAAAAAATCCTTGACAACCGCTGGCAACCGTTCAGCAAGGTGGCCTTAGCAAAACGCCTGGGTGGACTTAGCTCCTCCTTCAAGGACGTAGTTCCTCCTCAGAACCGCAGTGTCTAAACTTACATGCTTCCAGATTAAAAAGCAGCAACTCCTCCACTCAGGTCCTTCAGACTAGCCGGCAGCAATTAGCAATCACCTGGTGGAACGGTGCATTAGCTGAGCTCATCACATGAGCTACTTGTTAGTGCAGTGCTGGCAAAAAGGTTAAATGTTAAAAGAGGAGCGATGTGACGTCTACCTGTGGGCAAAGTTTCATAAAGAGCAGGGGGTTTTAAAGAGACAGAGTCCTTTTAATTTGACGGCGCTAAATTAGTCATTTTACATGGAGAGCATTTTTACGATAACTGAAAGTAACAGCTACTTGATTGTGCTATAAAAATGATATTATGTGGCTGGAAAACCCTGAATAGTGCCTCTCTAAGGACTGTTAACCGGTGAGTTTTAGTGCCAGCAAGTTAGAAAATTAAGTTTATCCCCCTTAATTTATTAAACAAACATAATTAAGTTTGACAAACTACTATTACTTGTGAATTTATAAAAAATTTTTAAGTTGGAGCTCCATCATTTTTTTTCCCAGTGCATTTAAAATGGACAAAACTACCACTTTATTGGAAGGTTGTTTGTTATCGATCATTATCATGTTAGCGGATGTTTTGTGACAGTTTTTGTCATTGACTAAATGAGGTTTTGGAACTTTTTGTTATAATAAATACAGCCATTTACTGGCTTTGTACTCCCAGGAGCCCGTCCCAGACTGACAACTTTTGCAGATAAGAAAAGAAAGAAAAAAAAGTCCAAAAGTAGCTTTAGATTGTTTTCATCAGAGGTGCACATGTGCATCATTTTTGTTCGAGTCTTTTGATTCTCCAGTTGCAAAGAGCGGTACCTTTTTCACAGTTTTGCTGAATCGTATTTCCCTTTTTCTTGTTTTTAATCATAAAAAAAAAATGAGTTAACATTAAAGCTGCACAATAGACTTACTCCTGTTAAAGCAGCTCTCCTGTTTCATTTCAAAAGTGTGGCTTTGACTTATCTTTTAATTGCGCTAAAGACTTTTGAAAATTCAAATTATTTTTCTCGCGCGCGTCGCATCTCACCTCCTCTCTCACCTGCAGCCAGGAAGCATCGCTCTATCTGAAAAAAAAAACCAGAGAATCTTTTTAATAGCATAATTTTTTTTAAAAAAACGCTCAGACTGACTGTGCTGCTCATCTCCTTTAAAAAAAAAGATATACATTTTTTAAAACGCGGCGAAGCCTCAAATCTTTTCTTATCTCAGCTCCGGCTGCTTTTAACACACCAAAAAAAAAGCGCAAATTTCGTGTCGCTCTCAACGCGCGTCGTGAGCGTAATGGCTACGTTACGTCATGCGAAGCGTCAGATAATGACGCATTACCATGAATGATGCATTCCATGTTGACAAGGGAAACACACAGAACCTAAATATTCTATAAGGACCTGAATTCTTAAGACTACAATAGTAGTTTGAGAGCTAATGGGCCGTCAGGTGTCACGCTCAGTGATGAAGAGGTAGGGGAATGTGTCTGTGTGTGTGTGAATGTGCTGATGGGCTCTTGCCAGATCACTGTTCATTTTTGCTCAAAATGGGCAAAATTCCTTGCAAAAAGGAATTGAAAAAAAAATTCACATCCCTCTTTAGTCTATATTCTTGACTTGTGGATGTCAGGAAAGGAAAGAAACACTTTGCAGAAACAATAACGAGATTCGTTGATATGTCCAAATGTCTTGATTTGATATATGAACAAATGTCCCGGTGCGCATGATATTTGCACGTCAAGTCAAAAGTCACTCTAACAAAAGCGACTTTCAATGTCAATGTTTTAATGACATTAAAAGTGTCATCAAAACCGGGGACTTTCAACAAGTCGGCTGCTGTTACTCAAAAATAGTTTGTAGTATTTTTTTATATGCCTGTTTAGGAAAATGCATTTCAAGTTAGTAAAACTCACATACGCTACCATTTCTACTGACGCACACTGATTACAGTGGACATGCACATTATCCAGACAAGTTTGAAAGAATTATATTCAATCTGAGTCATGTTTCCAGACACGTGGAAACCTCTGAATGAAACATGCCCAACTTAAACCCGTCCCAGTAACGCCTCTGAGCTTGGCTTCTTCCTCGTCTTTCAGCTCTGGAGGATCCGTTTCGTCATCCGTCTTCACGGTTACGACTTTAATTCGCCGTGTTGCATATTGAGATGCAAGATTTCCCTTTGAAGGCCGAACCACTTACAAGTTCCTGTTCTCTGTCTGTTTGTCAATCGAGATTTATGTTCAGAGAATTACCCAGATCACGCATCACCTCTCTGCACCTCAGACAAACTGACCCACTTCTCCCGTCCTTTCCAGGAAAACAGACTGTGCCTGGAGGGGAAGCCGTCCGCGACATAAGGCAGCTGCAGAGCTGACTGGTTCCGGAGCGGCCTGCTCAACTTCCCTCGAGTCATTACGGCAGCGAGCGGCAGACAGTGGGAATGGATGGGTTTCATTCCAAAGTGGCACTTCCACTTGTCTGATGATTCAAGGTCATATCGAGCAGATCAATAAGTCTACACTGATGTATGGGGAAGTAGATGACACGTGTGTGTGTGTGTGTGCGCTTGAGGGTATGAGTGGTGGTGGTGGTGGAAGGGGGTTTGCTGACTGAAACACACACACACACACACACCCGTGCAGGGTCAAGTCCGGAGTGTTCTTCTTTCTGACACTAGATGTCAGTGGTACGCAGTGCAGATGTGAAAGCCGCGTCTGCAGAGTTCAGGAGTGCAAGCTGCTTCTTTCTTGAGTCGACATACTTCCAAATGTATATCATGAATTCATTTCATGCAGTTGATCCGTTTAAGACTCCCAAACATGCAGCATGGTACAACGTAAGGAGGGGAACACCAGCGGGGCGTCGTCACCGTTCTGATTACCGAGAAGTCTCAGTTTGCCTTCCCCGCACCAATATTAGATCGCTAATCCGCGTGCCCCGATTATGCTAAAGGTCATATTCGTTTGCTCTGTGTGTGCAGTCACACAGATGGATCTTCAAGTTTAATTTTGATGTTTGGTTTTCTGGCTGATCTTAGCACAAAACATCTGTGTAAAAAAAAAAAATGTTAATACATGCACCACTTGGGTGAAGTATTACAGGGGTGTGATTTGTCAAGCTGTGAGTGACTGTTATGTTATCATGGCTGATGTTTCAAAAGCAGAAAAAAACAAGCGAGTTTGACAGGGGACAAACTGGGAGCAAGATATGGGTGCGGTTTCCACACACTGACCCAGTAAAAGTTAGACCTCATGCAAGGTGATGTGAGTAGCACTAATTAACTCTTTATCTTAATCCACAGAGGTATAGTAGGCTCTGAGTAAACAGTTGTGGAATTAGCTGGGAAAAAAATGAGGTCCAATCCACAATCCAGTTTAGTGGCCCACCTAGCAGCTAACAGGACTGAATGAATCCACTCCTAACTTGCTGGTTTTGGGGACCTTGGCACACCTTCAAGAGTCTGGGTGACTTCATGCCCCAGACAAGTATGGTGTGGCAGCAAAAACTGCCCCAACAAACTATCAGGTATCTGTAAGGTGGTGGTCTTAATGATTGTACCAGATCATTGCATGTTCACAAACATCATATCACTCATTGACAGCGAGACAATTGCAGATGGACAGGCAATGGGTGTATGTCAGGGGTCTACAATCGTAGTCCTTAAGATATACTGTCCTGTACCTTTAGATGTAACACTGCTCCAACACATCTGAATCAAATGAGATGCTCGTCACCAGGGATTTGCCGAACTTGATGGCATGCCGAAGAGGAAATTCAGTCATTTGGAGGGACGCGTCTGAAATTTGAAGGCCAGTAGATCTTGAGGACTAGGGTTAGAGACCCCTGGTGTATGACAGGGTTCACTCTAAGGATTTTAATTGAACACATCGTTGAGGTACATAGACTGTAGGCCGGAGAGAACTCCAAACATGGTGGAAATCAATAAAAAGGCCAAGACGGTGAAGTAAAAGGAGGAAGTGAAGGAATACCACCCCCGATTAGCGGAATGGTGCTCGGTGCCTCAAAAGTATCACGATTGGACTGAGGGTTCACTTTTAAAGTCCCGCCATGATGGAGCCAACAGTTTGAGCGTAATTACGTTACATGTGTGGAGTATCGCTGTGCTGGAGAAAAGGAATCATTATCATATCAATAAAACCATTTATCACTGATGTAATCAGAGAGCCGACTTGATGTCATTCCAAACCGGCACATATAAATCCCATCCCATTCGCCCCCCTCCACGTCGCTCCCCAAGAAGTCATTAATGTTTGCCAATGTAATATTATCATACGGCTTCATTCCTCCTTTCTATCTAATCTCATTCATCAGTCTAATAGGTCATAATTAATTGCTCCATTATTAATAGAGTGATGTCATGCCTACGAGCTGGGGGACAGAGGATGGTGGTGGGGCTGAAATGAACTGTCCGTCACAAAGAACGCCGCCTTTGGAAACGCTCAGACGCTCCGGTGGCGTCTGAGCTGGAAATGGCAATCATCGTTGGATTTTTTTTTTTTTTTTTGGCAGATGAAGGGGCTCGGCTGTGTCAAAAGCTCATCAGGCTCAACCGTTCGCAGATCAAATCTATCAGCGATCGGTGTGAGTGTGTGATTACTGCCGATTACCTCGGGTCAAAAGGTTCAAACATCATTGAGGAGGATATTAAACCACAGTGGGACATGAATATTTAACCGTCTCATTCTGGTGATGCTCACTCTTTGGCTAACTTCAGCCAAAGGAGATGGTGATTAGCCTTGCAGACGGGGGCTAATGACCTGGGATGGATTAGACTGGATGGCCGTTGAGTCTGGCAGTGACATGGAGTGGACAGACTTATTCTTGGGGGAAGAAAGGACCGGAGCGTACGGACATACGGCACGAAGGCCGTGCTTCTTTAAAAACGTAACTTTTGGGCAGCATAAAATGTGAATCACAGGATGCAAGAACTTGCAAATATTTAATTGCACAATATCAGCCTATCGTACGCTGAAAAATAGAACTTGCATTGATCTTGGTAAACATTTTTTAATATAATCATGAAGAGATCTCAAGGTTTCAGGGAGAGCATGTTTTCTATGCTGTTGCATCACTCTTTCTCCTAAAAGAAGGAGGCTTGAGACTAAAGATATCAGCTCCTGACATGAACTGTTCTCGCTTCAGAGAAGATTCCTGCAGCTCAAAACTCTCAAGTATTTATTGAGTAGCTACCTGGCTCTCTCTGTGTCTCATATCATGCTTTAAAAAATGTGGGTCCATTATTTCTTTACAATATATCTCCAGGTCATCAAGGTTTGCAAATATGTGTTTTCTGAAACTCTCAGCATTTCAATTATGTTGAGGCTGGGACTTCATTATTCAAATATCCTCATAAATTCTTCTAGAGCCATCTGCTCATTAGCTTGAAGGGAAGAAACGGCAAAACAGAGTAAACGCGCACTGCGTGATTAAAAATGACCCTTCGCATCTCGATTTAAACATCCGTGAGTAATTGGGTTCGCTTCTGTACAGGTGTTTCCGTTAACCATAGAAATGCTGCAAATTGAAACTACAAAAATAAATTCGTTTAAACGAAACACGGCAAGTTTTAAAAAACATATTTTTCGCTAAAACGTTTTTGCGCAAGGATGAGGTGACTTTTTGGACACCTCATAATCGGTGTTTTTCACAGAACAACAATGGAATGTTTTTTTTCCCGCATCATACAAGTCACTTGATCAACAACAGGATGTTACTACTGATGAAAACAACAAAGAAGACAACAGGAAGTGGTTGGAGGATGATGGGTTTTTCTTTTTTTTCGCAGAGTTCTCACACTGTTGCAGAGTTCATAAAACGCTGTGTGTCTGGCGTGGTGCAAAACAGGGGCAAACCGTGATCCAACGCGTCAGTCACAGGTTTGATTCCCTGCCTGTTGGACCTTTGCCGCATGTCTTACCCACTTTTCTGTCTGACAACTGTTAAAGGCCTGACAAGCAGAACATTGTACGACTCAAATTTTTTATGGGAATGTTTTTTTTTAAAGGTTTTATTGGCTCTAGTGGCCTTTATTTAACAGTAAATGGTCAGGAAAGAGGGAAACGAGAGAAGGGGAAGACATGCGGCAAAGGTTGCCAGGCCGGGAATTGAACCTTGGACGGCCGTGTCGAGGACTACGGCCTCCGTATGAGGGTTGTGCTAAGCCCCCGCGCCACCACAGCACCCTAGGGAATGTTTTTAAAAAAAAAAAAGGAAAAAAAAGAGAATGAGGACAGATGCAGATGAAGCCTTTTAAAATACAAAAAAAAAAAAAAATTGTGGGGTTTGTTTTTTTACATTAGAGTACAAAGATTTGCGCACCGTTGTTACGGAAACGAAGCTATTGATGTGCAGTCGACAAATCCTCAGCGACTACATGACAATATCATTTCCATACGGTCCAAAAGTTCTGAGAAATGATTCCAACACATTTCTGACTCTATGTCACACCACGTGTGTTCAAACCCAGTACAAAAAAAAAAGTAGTACATATTACTTACTCCTGCGACGAGTCTGTGCACTGAACAAGCAGCAGCTTCACATCAACTTTTAAGTAAACATCTGTTTCGCTGCAAGACCGTAGAGAAACATTCCAGCAAGCCAACCCAAATGAAGCGATCCGTTTGCTGTTGGGAGAAATTCAGACCGATGCTGTGTGAACCTTAGCCCTGTTAAAAAAGAAAAAAAAAAGGGAAAAACATGCCACAGAGACATGCATGTGGATACCTTTTCAACCTCACACTAATGCAAATGCAGATTTTAACCCCGATGCCAGGGCTGGCAATGCGTCACAGTCAACCATCTGCCCCTTTGTTTCAAACAGCATTGCAACCTTTTCCAGAGAGCGCATGTGTTTGGATATCTGTGGAAGTTGTGTGTGTGTGTGTGTTATCATTGGCAGTGCATGCCTGCTTTCTATATCAAGAGTGTATTCTGGCAGCCAATTGTCCATTTGTCCATTTGGTGGGGACAGTTGCCAAGCTGAGGTGGAGGTCATTTCTGCACAGCTGAATCGCTGAACAGCACTGCTGGCAAAGCAAGAGCGTAGCATAATGTCATCATTGGAAACCCAAAAAAAAAATTTAAAAAAAGGAAAAAATTAAAGTAAAGATTCACATCCTGTGTGAATTTGATTTAACTGTATTTACTTTTCTTTTCAGTCTAGTCTGGCTCTCGTTCACACGCTCAATATGACTTAAAAAAAGATATTTCCTTGTCTTACTTCATGCAGAGCTGGCGGTCAAGGCTGTGTTACTTCTCTCCTTCTTCCTTCCTTTATTTTTTTTTTCTTTTGGTAAATCCTGTGTGGGGGCCAAAGATGCTCGGTCCCCACTGAGCCTTTCTGCTTTCATCCTTGGATGTGATCAATAATGGATGGAACTCCCACAGCCTGACATGCAGGGATCGCTTGAAAAAAAAGAGAAGAAAAAAAAGAACTTGGAAAACCATCCTCAATCCTGCCAGCCCCGGAGCGCCGTGTGGGAGACAGGCCCCGCGCTTGGCCGCCAATTAGCACCAACATTTTACAGCCGCTCGCTGGGCGAGACCGTTAGCGAAGCACGCTCAGATTCTCTCGCACACACACACACGCGCAGATGCAGACGCGCACGCCGATACCGGCAGACAACCTCTGGAGAGTCGCTGACCTACTCCCCTAACCACTTTATTGATCTGCGGGCCAAAGATGTGAAAGCCTATTGAGGTCGTCATTAATGATTCATCATATCCAGAAAATGTCAAATGTGGCTTGGGAGCGTAAACACGAACACGTCAGATGTTACGGACTCATAAACATGCAAGGGCTTTGAAGAAATTCCTCCGCGCACCTATATGAATCATACATGTAAGAAGTGGATACGGCGAGCATGAAGAAAGGCGGGTTGGGGGGAGATGACTCTTAGATAGGGTGATGCAACTGTTTCATCGTGTTTTGCCCTGCTGCTGTCACTCATTTTTCTCAGGACGGCCACAAAGAGCTGTACGTTATTTTGGAATATTCACATGTTTGGCCCGGTTTCTGTCTGCCTGCGTTAGCCTCCAGCACTGAACAAGCAGAATCACTGGGACCTGTGCGCACACCATGTATGCATTCCAAAGGTTTCTTCTTGCTTTTAGTCCGGCTGCCTTTTGATTAATATTGTAACAGAGAGAAGCTGGCAAGGAGGCATGGACTGTAAACATATACAATGCATTAGCAATTCCACTGAGGTTCCCACAAACCCACAGTCTACCCTTATGGGAAACCAACCCGAAGGAGACTATAAGCCACACAAGCTGGACGTTAATCCTCTGTTCCATATATATATATCTACTCCCAAAACACACTAACTTAACAAATATTGTAGGTTCCTTCTCCCGTATGACCCGTAGCACAATGGATGCTTCTTGCTGGGGGCGGGGGGGGATGCTATAGAACAAAGTTCCTAGTTGTTTTCCTATTGGATCATTAGCAGAAGTTATGCTCTCTCATTTGAATCCCACCAGACAACGGCTCCGGGGTCCAGCACAAAGGTCCTATTCAAAGATTTGAAACGCAGATTTTAAGAGTCAGGTCAAGAACAGACTGGCTTTGTGCTTGAGTCCCGGTCAACTCCCAAACAGCTGCCGTGAAATCTGTCTTTACAGGAGGAACCTACTCGGGATCGTAAAAAAACGAAAACAGGCGAATCACTCCCGACTTTCAGTGCAGTTGGGATGGATGGAGATGGCTGTGGGTCATATGTCCTACTTTTGAAATTTTGGTTACTTTTTTGATACCAGTAAAAGTTGAGTATGAAAACAAGTCTTCTGCCATGGGATGGTTTGGAACGACCATGCGTCAATTCAATGCAATCGGGATGTTTTCTACCCACTTTAGTGTCCAAGGACTTAAAGTACTTTTTTATAATCTATGTACAGGAAAAGTACAGTTATGTGTCTCAAATAAAAATCTATCTGGGATGTTTTTGTTCTTCCAATGCAGTCAAATATATGAGTCAATGGGCCCAAACTGTAATCATAAGCAGAATCCGTGGAAAGAGGCGTAGTATAAAGTACCTAAATTCAGATACGTTTGAAGTTATTTTGATTATTTGCCTCTAAGCATCGTGACAATGCCTGGCCAGCAGAAAGAACTAGCTTACACAAGAATTTAAATTCACGAACACGAATGGCAGCACAAGCGTACCAACCAAATGGAGTTGGGGTTTGGCAAAGAGGCAAACGATCTCCAAAAGGATAAAACAGACATGGAAAAAATGTCCGTGGTTTTTGTATATTTACCTAAAATCAAACATCAAATGACTCATTTTTAACATCTGATTTATCTGTGAAGTTATTCGAATAAGTAGGTACAGAAAATGGATGGATGACCATAAAAGTACAAAATACAAGACACAGTATGATTTTTAAAAAAATGTTGTCAGTCAAAATGACAGAGAATTAAAAAGTCTAGCGCGACCTCTGTTTCACATGATTCTTGTTTAGACCACTTTAATTAAAGTCTAGTTGCCTAGAAAGTCCGCTTCGACCAGGGAGGTGCGAATGCGCAGTCAAACTCTGGTGTGGACCAGAAAAGCAAACTGTGATCCGCCAAAATCGAAGGTTTCGGTTAGAATAAAGTGAACTATGATGAGTTTTGAATGCCTGGCAGACTGGAGACCACTCCAAAAGTAAGAAGTGAACTATAGGCGAGGGAATTCTGGGTCAATACAACCAAAGCAAACACTTGCATCTAGAGCTAAATGGCTCGTGGACTTTTGTCAAAGACAAAAGAAAAATCCTAAAATGGCTCAAATCTTGATCCCTCTCGAATTTTGTCTACATTTTGTGAAGAGGAAAGTTGCGCTCAGTGTCCTCTTCTGAAGTTGTCATGCAGTTTCCCTCAGCAGTTTCTGGTCCAGCGTCACCACAGGCGAGAAGGTAATCACATGGCCCATGGGGTTTGGATCGTTTGACATGGTGCGGTGTGAAAGCGAACCGCGCCAACTGAAAACATAACAAATGTTGCAATTTCTGTCCCCATTTGAACCAAGTTGACCGGACTATCAGATGTGAAAAGACTCTAAATCAAACATTGTAATTTGAAAAAAGCAGAGTTTTGCAGAAGGAGACTTATTCCTCTATGATTTCAAGACTCGCCTGCATATGTAATTGCGAGATGTTCTCGCCTTTCAAATTGCAAATTTTCATCTAACCTTTCCGGGCGCACAATGTGACATATATCACAGTTTAAAAAGAAAGTGCTGGTAACCCTTTTCCTTTGCTCTGCACTCCCCAAGTGAGCTCCTATTAGCCCAGGCCACAATCTCCATCTGAACAATGACTTTATGTCCCTGCAGTTAATTATCTGCCTGATCCGTAGCATAGAGAGGAATGAATGAACTCCAGCTCTCTGTTCCATACGTAGGCACTAATGCGCTTTCTACATAGGCAGGCACGGGCAGAGTCATGAGACAGGGCTATTAGATCAATGTAATGAGTTTATATATGAGTAATGGCTATGCATTCACTCGCAGAGAGCTCTCTGCACGTTGTTTCTGAATCTGTAATCCGCGATCTCCTGGGAAATCTTGTAACTAATTGTGGAGGTAAGCTGATGATGTTAAACAACGTCTGCATGAGGGTTTGTCATGTGCATCGTGGCTGCTCAAAACATGGATAAAAATGGGCTTTAAATAATTTCCAAGTGCAACGCTTAGATCTTTCAGGTCGAGATGACGTGATGCGTTGTTGCGTAGTGGATGGAAAATGATCTGCGGTTCCGAAAACGTGCGATATGCATTTATGAGGATAAATCGATTTTTTGCTGCAATTGGGGTTAGAGTTAGGTTTCTGCCGGCTTTGCAAATATATTACCAGAACAGATTCTCAATGGTGTTTCTACAGCCACTCAATTTTCTTCTTGCGTTATGTCCTTTATTTAGCTTCATTCATTTTATATCATCAACTCTAAGCAGGGGCTTTGAGACAAAGACCTGAGACAGTTGAAGGAAAGCATCCTGACAGCACGACACTGCCACACAGTTTTACATCTAAAAATGCAGGGGGTTTGTTGTTAAAAACAAAAATAACAAAAATTAAAGACAAAATACAACAGGCTGGGGTTTTAAAAGAAACTTTACTTCTTGATTTAAAGCCTTGAAATTGGGCCTCTGTCTCTTTAAACACACCTGCTCTGAAACTCCGCCTATAGGAAGTCACCACACCATTGGTCCGTTATTAATTCTTTAACAACGTTTTTACCAGTGTTTCGCAGTTTCACCAGGTTTTTGCTAATTGCAGCCGGCTAGTCTGAAAGAGCTCAGTAGGGGGAGGGTTGATCTGTGAGGTGGAAGTTCAGAAGCTGGGGAACTGCAGCTCTGAGGAGGAGGAGATGCGTCTTGACAACTGAATAGTTGCCATGGAGATTCAAGGATTTCTCAGACATGCAGAAAAGAAGTAAGGCACTCCAGGCCCAAAAAGGTCGAAGGTCAATTTGACATGATTTACCTACACCTTTTATCCTTTCTGAGGATAAAAGACAGGTCAGTTACCACAAAAATTCCAAATAAAATAAAATAAACATCTTTTTTTTTTTTTAAATGGATCACGTTTTATATTTAAGCAAAATCACCAGGCCCGCCTCTATGTTTTTAAAATTCAGCCATGTACTAAATTTCTAGTTGTCCCATGGGAAAAAGTTAAAAAGTTCATTTGGACATGAAGGTGCTGTACTTTGTACTCTAAACTGGCCCTGAAAGACTTGGACCACGGGCCCTTTACGCGCCTCGGCCGTCATTCTGCTGTGTTTGTGTTTATTTTAATAGATTTCGCCTGCTTTGGCTGTAAAGAGCGAGGACGTTAAACCACTAAAGGCTGGTGAATTACCGGCAATAAAGCCGCAAGCTCATGTGTCCGTTGGCGGCTCTGAGGCTAGGTGGGCCGAACGGGGCCGCCGCGCGCGACAACCGAACCACCCCCTCAAAGGTCGTCTCGCACAGCAGCCTGAAGTCTTGCTAATTGTCTCTTCTTGCCGTCCCCGTTTACTCAAGCCTCACCACTCTCTCCTCCGTGATGGATTCAGGGGCCCCCGACACGTCCTGTTTGATTGATTTCTCCGCCTGGCCGTTCAGTGGAAGGACTCCTGGCCGCGTGCCAGCCGTACGGCGGGGCGGTCCCCGGCGCGCCTGTCCGCACCCGCACACGTTTTGATTTGTGCGAGACGCAGATGGAGCCGCCACAGCATAGCCACCACTCTATAACTCTTCCAGTGGGGGGACGGCGGCGTACGGCGCCGTGCCCGGAGGGTGTCATTAACATTTAGAAGCAGCCTCGGCATCAGTCACGCTGCCTGTGCTTAGGTGTGTTTAACCTTTCTTAATGGAGGGGATACGGCAGCGGAACTGAGGGGATTTAACGGAGAAATACCAGCACCCCAATGCAGAGAAGTATCAGAAACACAAAGTGAAGTTTCACAGAGGGCACTTTGAAGGGACAGCGCATTTACATATAGATCTTTTGAGAGCGTGTGATCCCAAAGTCAGAGCAAAGTCGTGTCTTTTTATTTTACGTCCTGAAAAAAACAGAAGAAGGAAGAAATGTTAGAAGGAGACGAATTTGAAATGTTTTCCCTTCTATTGAGTTTGCTCTTTCAGCGAATGCGAATGTCAGGGATGAGCGGGTTCCCGTGACGGATGTTCGGGCTTATCATCCTTGGTTAAAATGATAGATTTGAAGAGGCAGAGAGGTCAGTTAAAGTTCACTTCTCCAGACTTAAACTCGCATGGAGCTTTCCCTTCAGTAAGTTATGCTGCCAATGACTGGAATGACAATCCTTCTGCTGTTCATTTGAATCTTACGAGCCCAGAGTTCAGGCTGCTTTTTTTTCTACGTCTAAGTGATTATCATGTCAAATTGGCAATTATTATTTTTGCAAAAAGGTAACTGATTGAATTTAACAAGACTATGCAAGCTAATTAAAAACAGGGAGTTGGAGTCCTTACGTGAGGAAATGATGGATATTCTGTGAAACATCAAACCGTGTGATGTCCTGTGTGTCTCACTTGATGTACTTGTTCTGAATAGTGCATGTGTACTGGGATCAAGTGTGTGGGATTCACAGTGTTCTGTTTCGTTAGGACAGGGACATCTGCTCGTGTTTATACAGCAGAGTTTGAGACCCAACAACCTCCAGCACGTTGGTTACCTGACGGCCAGTTTGTTCCTATCGAATTCTCAGGGACTTTTTAAAATGTTTCCAAAAAAAAGAAACGTAGCTTTTTGTGTTTTTATCTACTGGTTTGGAGCAATTCCGCCAGGCTATGCAAAACATCAATTTCATCAGTTGCTGACGTTACGCATGAAGTAGAGGTTGCGGAAAAATTGAGGTATTCAAGGGATGTGTTGCTACGAAGCAAGTTGTAATTGTTAATAGTTTTGATTTGCTCTCAAATTTAGGAACATGCATAGAAATTATGCTGTAGCATCTGTTCTAAGTTTGAACAAGGAAGGAAAAAAAATCATGAAAACACTTAAAGGTCATTAAGTGTTTTCACTTAATGACCTTAAGTCATTAAGATCATTAATGACCTTAATGACTTAATGACAAATGATAGATTAGATTTCATCTATCATTTGATATTGATAGATGAAATATCAAATGTGAATAAAAAGTATCGGTATCAGTATCAATATCGCATGTACAGGATGATCCCAGAATATCGTCACCTTCCTACGTCTTTTTTATTTTTTTATTTTACTGAAAGTGATTTTTGCAAAAACATAAAAATGGCTCTTTTTTAGTTTTCTTTTCTTTTTTGCAACCACAATTATTTTGAAAAAGATGAACCCAATTTTCTTGTAAGTGTTTGGATCTCAGCCAGTTGAATGGCACTAAGTAGCATCTGGCGGAGTGTTTCCTACTCTTCGCCCCCCAAGAAACTCCAGTCACTCTGACACTTTGTCTGGTGTGTCATTAACAAAAAGATTTTTAAAAGCGGAGATTATACGATTACATTTACTAACATTTCTGAAGCAGGAGTCGTTTTAAAACTTGTCATATCTCCATTACTTCGTCTAGCTCTTCTCATTTCCATAATTAACAGGACACACATCGACGAAGAAAGATCTTTTTTTTTGTGCTTTTGAGGACAAAAAGCAACACACATGAAGCTGTAATAAAGAAAGGAAATTGTGTAAGTTCTAATGCTCCCTGGAGCTATGGAAATATGCCTCCCTGCGTGTGTGTGTGTGTGTATTTATGAGAGCGACAAAGAGAAAGCTGCTCTCATTATCGCTGAATATCTAAGCAAGCGCTGGCCTGCCAATTATGGAGTGTGACTGTCAAAGTTGTTAGCATGTCTGCGCACAGATGTTGTGGCAAATCATCACAGCGTACACATGTATGATGACTGCGATTGAGTACATCTGTGTGTATTTCGTTCTATGCTAAAGGTTAAGTTTTTTTTTTTTTTTTTTTTTGCAATGCGCCAAATCTGTTAAACCAGTGAATATTTAGAGCCAAAGCAGGACGTTTTCCGTGGCTCAGCAAGTCTCGCGTCATAGATACACCTGTCATTTGTCAAACGTCAAAGGATTTGCCACCTTGCAGTAAACATATGAGCCACTGCAAGCAGCAGAAGATGATCAAGACATGCTAACGTGGAGGTAAATTTTGAACCGCGGGAAGGGAAGCATTAGCCGTAGCTGTCAGCTAGCGCTGACTGTTGGGAGGACGCGGTCACAGCAGACGGGGTGAGGCAAATGCACTCTGTGAGGCCAGCTCAGGTTTCCATGACTGTATTTTATTCAGCACGTCAAATATTGATGAAGGTATACGGGTCAATATTAGACAGGAAATAGGTGTCTAATCAACCTGCCTGATGTTAATAAAAATACAACTAGCTCCTGCAAATGGAAATTAAGATTCACATGTCATGTGATTGGAAAACACCTCCCCCCCCCCGGCAGGAAGTACCTAATGTTTGCTGTGGACTGCGTACTCTAATTTAAAATGTGTTATCTTTTAATCGAAATGCACACATGAAAACATTTTCTCAGACTTTCTGGTGAGTAAAAGCAGAAAGAATGAGGAAAAGGTAGAAATTAACTTTAAAATGACCTGTGGTGATGAGTCACATCTTAAACCAAATATCTTCTTTTCCCACATCAACGTTTTGTTTAGATATCCTTTCCAGTGAAGATGTTCAACTTTATTCTCTATATTTTGAGTAACACCACAAAACAGAATTTTGACCTGGTCCTCAAAATTTCGCCATTATCCCTAAAACGTAATAATTTTGAGGACTATCGCCCTTAACGATTTACAATCACGCATGATGAACTCTGTTTAAGATTTTCAGCCGGTGCGATTTGCTTTCACACCGCTCTGCCTCAAACTATCCAAACCTTTCGACAAACCTGTTCACCCTCCTCGTCTGTGGTGGCGCTGCAGGACGAACTACTGAAGGAAACAATATAAAAACCCATGAAGAAGACACTGGGCACAACGTCCTTCTCCATCAAAATGTAAACAAGATTTTAGCAGTTGTAGGATTTCTCTTTTGCAAAAAAACAAGTCACTTCTACCGCCAGCTCGAAACTCCTGTGTTTCAATTGGTTGTGCTGTAGTTCGCTTCCTTCTTTGGTCTTGGTCTCTGGTGCGTTTGGCATTCACATGTGCATTCAAATTGCACCAGAGTTCACTGGGGTTTTAGCTGAACTAGAGTTTTTGTTTCTGGTCCGCATCATAGTTCGATCCACTCCTCCCCAAGCAAACTGGACTTTCTAAGCAAATGAATTAGAGTCTTATTAAAGCGGATTAAACAGTGATGGTGCGATTGGACCATTAGGTCAGCAAAAGAGATCGACCAAAAACCATTTTTACTCCATTAAGAAGAAAACAAACTAACATAAAAAGACCCTTAGCATCAGCACACATGAAACTGTCTGCATAAAAAACAATCAAGTGAGAATCAATGTTCAGAGTATCACTTCACTGCTTAACTAAACTGTCAGTTCTAAATAGTCAGAGAGGAAGTTCTGAAGAGAGCCGGAATAATTCAAAGGGAGTGAGGCCTTTGAGGTCTGGCAGGTTCTCAAGCCCCAAAACATTCCTTAGATAAAGTGATAAAGACACCTTACTCTCAGGCTGGGTTTGGTACCAACGGAATAACAATAGCACACTGGCAGCAATGACTCCTGCAAGGTTACGGATATTCGAAGCAGGGAAGAGACAAAGTTAGTTCAGTGCAAGTATTTAGAAGCTATGACTTGCAGAAACAGCCTCACTATTAAGACCATTTTGGGGATACGTGCTGACATGGATGTAAAAAATAAACAGTTGAGGAGAGCAGCTTCGTAGTCCTGAACGTTACGTTTGGACACAGCTTAACGATTGCAGGGTCATCTTTTATCTAAACGTAAAAGTCGTAACGGTGAAAGACATCTGCTAAAAGAACAAAACGTCTCTAAAGCTTCAGATTTCTTCAACTTCAGAGTTTGGTCATTCACATGTCAGTCCCTCTGTGAAGAAATGTACAACGAATCGTTCCGTTTTAAACCTTCTGACAGCTGACAGTTGTGATCGTTGCACTTCGTTAAGCTACGAGAAGAACAGCAACCACACAAAGCTTGAGCCTTGTTATTGGAAAACATGAAGAACATTTCGTTCTGTTGGCCAAAGTAGACGACAAGGATAAAGATGAGCTTGGAGGAACAGATTTGGACATCAGTCACAGGGAGCATGGTGGTTTCTTTTCAGGCCGCTGCCATTAAAACAAAATCCAAGTTCTGTAAATTTCAAATAACAGGAGAGCGCTCAAATAAAAAACAGAGGACGTGTTCCCCTCCTGAAATTGTGCTCCGTTCGTATTGATTTCTCTGCGCTGACATTTGAGATGACTACAACAAAGGGAGAAGGAGATCAACAAACGCGAAGGTGCACTCAAGGCCGTTGCAGGAGTGCGATTCACATGGATGTTCCCCCGTGTGGATTAGATGTCTTTGATAAGTTTGTTTCAACCGCACGGCAGCAGCAGCAGCAGCTCTCTGCGTGTCGCAAGCTGAACAAAAACGTAACTTGTCCCATTAAAAAAAAATTCAAAATGAAGGAACAGAAGGACGCGTTTACTCGAAACTCTGCGGTCTCAGCCAAAGCAAGCCTGAGATTCTTTATGATGTGCGGGAACAAAAGCAGAGGAGTAAAGTACAAACACAATGAGATGCATGCAGCGGGTTTGATGATCCAGACTAAGAGTGAAGATCCCACAGGGGGCAGAGCGGGGGTTTGATCACCAGGGCTGCGAATTTTTCGCCGCCGCAAACAAACAACAATTAGTTCAAAGACGGAGAGAAATTCAGAGTAAAAACACGGGACTTTCATCCTCCAGAACCTCCGTCGGCATTTGATCATCGGTTGATGGCTAAAAAAAGGTAAATGCTTTGGTCTTGAGAAGCAATAGCGCACCAAAACATTTCCAGTTCTCAATCTTACTTTTTTTTTTGTCTACTAAAGGAATTTATGGTGACTGAAGGAGACTACTTAGTGTATGCCAAGCCATATTTCCTGCTTGATAAAAAAGTGAAAAATCTAAGTCTAAGTCTGTTCAATAAGGCAGCTGATCATTTCAAGCATGTCTCTCCCACAACTTAAAGCCAGCAGCCAAAAGCCTGGAATTTCACTCTTAATCTGTTACTGACTCCCTTCTCTTCTTCTTCCCCGTCCCACTGACACATCTATTTTTCCCTTCCGATCTAACTCACTCCCCCACCTCGGCATCTAATCCGGCCAGAGAGGGGAGGTGAGGGGAAGTGTGTATGTATGGAGAGAGAGATGAGCTGGCTTTAGCCTCGCTGTAACCCCGATCTACTCGTACTTAAACACGGGGGCCAAACGTGGCTCTGTCAGCGAAGATGCACCCCACCGGCAGAGAAACCAGCAACCCGACTCGCGTTCACCCATATGAACACACACACACACACACACCCACCCCCCCCCACACACACACACACACAGTTGGGGCAGCTTCCAGTCGAGGGGTTTGCCTCGGCTGTGATTAGAAGGGCAGGGGTTGCGATCTAGGAGCCGAGGAGCGACGGCACATGTATTAAACATAGAACAATGAATCTTCAGAGAAAATGGTAATCTAAACACAGATGAAATATTCATGCCGCATGGCTGGCAGTGTGGTTCACCTCTTTCTGCTCTTTAACCAGATAAGATCCGTGAGGGGTTAAAGCACAGGTAAATGAGACAGAAAGTGGAGAGAGAGCAGAGGAGGGGGAGAAGAAGAAAAAAAAAAACACAGCACTAATGTACTGAAGCATGAAATCATGGCTGCCTTGTGTAATTTAGCTCTGGGATGGAGTGCACTAGCGAGAATTTCATTCCCCTCAGGCCTGCTTTTCAAAACACACTTCTGTGCACAGTACAGTAAATGTGAAAATAATAAATCTAATGCAATTATTTAGTGTGTCATTTTCCACTCAGTTTTTTTTTTTTCGTCGTGCCCCCTCCCCCAAGTTAAAAACACACTTTTGAATGTTTTACGTATGGGAGACGAAAATAAAGGAACGTGCATCAGCAGGAGACGAACGACCAATCACAAACGTCACACGGCGAAATTATTTAAGTAATCAGAGTAAAATCTAGTTACTAACTATAAATGTGTGCAGTTCAGGATGAGTGGGAGTCAATCAAATGATGTTTGGGTAGTTTTGTTAAACTACTAATTAGACGCTTTGTTTCATGATGATATGAGCCCAAATGATCAGTTCTTCCGCAACGTGGCGGACAACCTTCATGAATTGTAAACAAAAATGGAGTTTTGTCAGGTTTTAAAGGTTGTCTTTGGCAAAAGAAATGACAAGGTGACTTCTGCAACCAGAGGTAGACGGTTGTTTTTGTTTTGATTGTATTTAACCAGAATACTCTGTGCTACAGTCCAATTCTGGCTTTAGGGGTGGTCAAAGTACCAAAGTTTGCTTTAACTTAAGACAGGTTTTGGGAGGACCAGACCTTGTCTTTTTGTTCTGCATCACAGTTCAACTGCAAATTCACAGAAGAGTTTCTCGGCCAACAAACTAGGGTTGGACTGTAATGGACTAAGAACCCTACGTCAGAAACATCTATCCTGTCATTGCCGATATCAAAACTTCTTTGCATTGTACTAACCAAGCTTGTGTGTGCACGTCTATGTGTACAAACTCAAAATTTCACATGCATAAATTTTGTGTGTCACTTGGTTGGAGGAGGGCAAGCGATTGTTGCCTCATCGTATGAGCTCCATACGGAAGTGATGCGTTGAGCCCTTTAGTTTTTACCTCATTGACAATGGCTGCACGGTGGCAAAGGTTCCAACACCAACACTCCTTTAGGGTAAAGTCATTGCCAAAGTCTATGCTTTTACTATGGTACAACCATACAACCAGTAAAACTCTTGCAGTGGATAACAGCGAATTTCAGCTCTATATGGATTAAGTCAGCAAACATCTCATGGCATTCTTTTACCTTACACCAGTAATGTCCAAAGTCCGTCCTTGAGTTCTGTCCCTGGTGGTGGTAACGACTTTTTCAGCTTGTCAATGTTCTTCTTAGACCTTCTAATGAGCCATCATTTGATCCAGGTGTGTTAAACCAGGGAGAGAACTAAAACATGCAGGATGCCAGCCCACGAGGACTGACTTTGGAAACCACTGCCTTACGCTATGAATATGTCAGTTCTTTCTCACATCTTGCCTGACAAGCAACTGTATTATACCAAGCAGTCTATTCAAAAACACATCCATGTCTTCATTTCCTTGGCAACATCCTATTCTTTTGAGAATACTTAAGCCAATAAAAAAAAACAAAAGATTAGAGAGTTTCTAAAACCAACTTACTGGGTGTCTATGAAAAGAAACAACCGTGGAAACAAGTGGAAAAGAACAGTATTAATTCTTGTTTGCGGTAAAAGAGTCTCATCGAAGCAGAATGTCTGGTAAAAACCTTCTATCGTGTGAGTTCAGGAGGTTTGGCTCATGTGCGAGTGTGTGTGAGCTCCGTCACCGTTCATTCACGAGGAGACGGTCCGATGTGGGGGCTCGGCTGCCATCCGTAACATTTAACATTTAGGTGAGCCGCAGAGATCTGAAGGCTGCTGATAAGCATAACAGCACAACAGGACACACACAGAGACACACACAAGGAATGTATCCATAAGAAATATTTATTCACATGTGCCCGCGAAGACCCCCAGATGTAATCGCACACACACAGCGTCTATAAAACACCCCATTAGACCCCATCCCATCATATCTGAGTGCACCTCATCGCTGACCTCACGCTATAAAACTTTAACACACCTTGGTGTTTGTGAACGCACTCCAGTGTCATTACAGTAGCTCTAATAGGATTGTGTATGCGCGTCTGCTCCTCTGGGTTTATATGTTTCGAGTTTCCTCCGCAGATGGGGGCTTTACAAGCCCAGGCCTCCCCATCCACCCACCCGTTATTGGCCTCCCATCACTGTCCGAAAGAGCCGTGTTAAATCTATAACCAGCTGATGGCTAAGCAATTGTTGGAGGACTCTTGGAGAACAATGGGAGAGCGAGGGAAACACTCATAGAAGGAAGACGAAGCTTTTTAGCGGATGAAGGATCATCGTGACCAGTTGGGGTACACCAGGTGTCTGTAAGTTTCCTCCAATGCTAATGCAACAAATCCTTTTGTTTGCCAGTCCAGAGAGCGAGAGCTTCCGAACTGCTAACATCGGCGACCTGATGTGCTTTTCACCCCCCAACGCCAGCCTCAGTGGCAAACCGTTTTGATTCCACGGCGTTTTCCCCGACACACACAACGAGCGCAGCTGCACTAGCGGACGGCGCCGCGCACATTACCGAGAATAATTGCCTATGCATATTTCTTCTCGTGCGCTCCCCCACTCACCCCAACAGTGGATCGGTTTCAAGCGCCCAGTCACAGAACCATTAATAGAAATTAAGTGCCAGCGAGAGCTACTGAAGAGAGACCGGTGGAGCCAGAGTGGAGTTTATGCGAAAGATAAATACGTTTCTTCACCAGAGTGCCTCCGTTTATTGGTAGGGAAATGCACTGTGATATGATGGAAGGGCAACAAATGACTATGGAATGGGACGTTATGGCTGAGAGAGAAGAGAATATGTTCTGGAATTAAGAGGCCTGACTTGAATAAAACATTTCCAGGCATAAAGTTCCATCTTTGCTTGAACTTATGCAAGGGTTGAACCACGAACCTCTGACAGAAGCACTTAGAGTGTAGTTTATTGGATACAATGTTCGATTCTTGAGTTGTTTCGGGTTTGTAGTTTGGTTTATTCCTTATTTATATTCTGTTTAGCTGTTTTTAGTTATTTTTGTTCAATTGTGTTATTAGTTTCTTGCTTAGTCTTTCTTTGTCTCACAGATTTGTTTGTATTTGCATTGGGCCACTTTAAATCCGACTCCCCTAAATAAAGTGGAGTGCAAACCAGTTCAAGATGGCAGCGCCTTTGGCTGTATGGGAGAATCTGGTGTGACCGTTTCTACGTTTCTTGGTGTTTTGAAGATTTTTACAACTTCGTTTCGTCACTGCGGTTGTTTTTTAACTGCTTTTCTCGCATCCGTATTTTAATTGTCCAAGAAGAACAGCTGAACAACCGTGAAAAAGAGAGTTTTAACTACCACTGCTTTTGATGGTCATGCTTTTTATTAGCTGTTTTTATTACATTATGCTCAGCGAATCCATTTCTCCGGTTGAATTTAAATGTTTGTACTTGGAAACGTTGCTGCCCTCTTGCCAAGTGTCTCTCGAAAAAGAGATTGTAGATCTCAACTAGGTTTTTTTGTTTAAATCTGGCTAATGTAAAGGTTATTGTCCGTATAAATACATATGTTTTTTCAAGGGAAACCAGAGATTTATTGAAGAACACATAGAACAGTGAAGCCCATCCTAAGCTGTGGGCATTACATGCTACACATCGTCTGAAACACACTTTCCCAACATTGAGGTTCATGAAAACATGTATTTGTGTGTTCAAGCTCTAAATCACACTGAAAATGTGCAACTAGACCTGAAACCAGCTGCCTCTCTCCCATCTGCCTCAGCTTTAAGTATTTTACAGAGAAAACGCTTCATCTCCAGATTTGCCGAGTTGGCAGAAACGTAACGAGGGGCGATGAGAGTATCGTTTTCCCTTTAACTACACACTTATGCACCACTTTGTGTTGGTTCATCACATAAATAAAACCCAGTGAAGTTTGTGGTTGTCATTTAATCAAACTCGAAGGGAAGCTCGCTGGAGTTCAAGGCCCACGAATCCATTTGCGAGCCACTGAAAGCTTGCTTTCTCTCCCCATCCTGCAGACGTAAACCTGTCACCCCTTAACTTTCCCTCCCTCGCAGCTGGCTCGTGTCACAGAGATTACGCGCTTGTCACACGTGTGTGCAAACACACACGGCCGCGTCATGTTCTGTGTCGGCTAATGAAAATTCAGCTTCGACCCGGGCCGTGTCACACGGCCTGAATGACACAGCCTGAATGACACGGCGGAGCATCAGGCGGATTACTGGACAGATGTGGAAAAGCGCACAGCGACGCATATAAGCACCTCACGTCTTCAAGAAGAGCTCACCTCTGTAGGTGCAACGGCAATTTCTAGCCACTAGGAGGCAAAGGGTGAGCTTTCCAAAGGGATTCAGGAAGTAATAGAGCCTGGTTACTGATAAATTAAAGTCCTGCTTTCAGGACTTTAATTTATCAGAGGTAACTGGACTTTCTTTCATGCACTGAGCAACAAGCATGCTATATTTATTCAGTTTGTCAGCTTTTTTCTTTGTAAGCCTTTATACTGCTAAAGTGTTACGTATTTTCTCCCTCTCCATTAAATTAGTGTGCTCGTTTTCTAAATCACCAAGACGGTTTATCTGACTTCTGTCCTGCCTCGGAGAGAGAACGACTCCTGAAACTCGCTCTTTTTGGGAGGGTGATTAATCCATCCATCCATTGTTCCTACCTCCAGCTAATGTTCTGGGTGAGAGGCGGGGTCACCCTGGACAGGTCGCCAGTCTGTCACAGGGCAACACAGAGACACACAGGACAAACAACCATGGACGCACTTACACCTAGGGACAATTTAGAGAGATCAATTAACCTGACAATTATGTTTTTGGAGTGGAAACAAAAATGGAAGCCGGAGTACCCGGAGAGAACTCACGCATGCACAGGGAGAACATGTAACTCCAAGCAGAAAGACCCTGGGCCGGGAATCAAACCCAGAACGTTCTTGCTGCAAGGCAACAGCTCTACCAACTGAGCCACTGTGCAGCCCAGATGATTAATAATTTCAGCTGGATTACATTACAGATGTTCAGTGTTTTATCCCTTTAAGCTTCTTTTCACGTTACATTTCGTAATGAGCATCTCGTTGAAGCAGACCAGTGACTTTTTTTTTCCGCAGGTATGAATCTGCCCCTGTGCTGCCGAGCAGCCTGTTAATGACTGAATGAATGACTCATTAACTGATTTAAACATGAGAGCTTTACTTGGTGAACAGATTGAAATTAAAAATGACATTGTTACATTTCGTCCATGTGAAGACGAATACTTTCAGTCGACTTTCTAACCGGGTTGAACTGAAATCCATCGTGAATTTTGAACTGAAAAGAATGAAAGAGCGCCACTGCAACTTAAAGTGAAGTTGTCCAGGTTTGTCGCATGTAATTGAATTTTGTCAAACTTTACGCTTGTTTAACTTGTTAACTTAATAAATGTACTTGAGTAAACTCAGTTTGAGTGCTTGTGATCGTTCAACTCAATCTATTTAAGTTGAATCACCTGCTTTAGTTTGCCAGCGTAGCTTTGAACAAGTGAACCTCGACAGAAGGAAGGTTAATACGATGTGTTTATGCAATGGACACTTAAGCGACAGAAGCGGCACAAAGGAAATTGAATTAAAGATGGAAGAGAGAAACGACAACAATGTGAACTGTTGCAATTACATAAGTACCAAAAGCCAACTAAAACATCTCTGAAGTCTTAGCATTTTATATGGTCTTTATCTTATTTGTCTCAGTGCTGCAAAGCAAAGGAACCTTCCATTCAAAACATGGAGTCCAACGTCAGACAGTAGCATTCCTGATCAAACAAAGTCCGGGGGGCCGCGAGGGACCGAATCACAGCTGTCATTCTTTAGGCTCTGAGCTTCGCTGGCTGATCTCATGTCAAGAGGAGAAGCCTGGAGAGACTTTCATATGCCGGTCAAGACCCGGATAACAGAAAGACGCCAGCGGGTCCGCACCTGAACTCCTCCTGAACTCCGAATATCTTTCCTCTGGAGTCATTTGAAGTCGCGTGGAGCAGCAAAAGGAGAAGGGAGGACGGTTTATGTGGGGCTAAAGAAGGGGACGTGAAGCAGCAGGGAGGACAGGCAGGAGAAAGTCGGCGAGAATGGGATGAGGGAACGAGATGTTCATCCCGCTGAAAGGACTGAAGCGCGCGAGAAGAAGGTCGGGCGGAGGACGAGAAGGCGGCAGAGACGAGGTCCTGGTAAAGACGGCACCCGCTAAAGGCTCGTGAAGCTCTCCTTCTACCAGAACCTCCATAAGTTCAAACTCAACAAGTTTCTTTTTTTAACTCCAAATGTAACCAGAGTGTGCAACGTGTGGAATAAATTAATAAAACATTGAGCTATCGATATGCAGCAACTTATTTCACTATTATTAATATACATCGATCCAATTTAATAAAACACTTGAATGAAGCTATTAGTTACCTTGAGATCCAAAAGTGAGCCATCATTCTAGAAAAGGATAAAGTTTGGGTCAAGACTGCAAGATGTTAGGCTTAGAGAAGTAATCACCTCTCTAACAACTCCCGACATATATATAATATATTTGATAACATTTAGCACACGGATCTTACTTTTACCAACTTACCTGATTGTTTTGTAAACTTTCAATTGGATCAGTTTGAAGCTTTTTCTAAGAATCCTTTAAGTAATTGCAATAGATGTTCTCTTCATACCGTGGTCATCTGGGAAATAAGCAAGAGCGCTAGCAATACTTAATAACTATGAAAGTGAAACTACAAGTGCAAGGCTTGTGCCAAAGGATCACTTCCATAAGTGTGAACCATTCAGGTGTGTAATGACAAATTTGACACTAATTAGGGGGATACAGCGCATGCATCATTGCCACATGGTGGATTCCCATGGTAGAATTTATACTACCATGGTGCTTTAGCGTTAGCTTCTGCTAAATACCATGTCACTATAGTGCTTTAGCATTAGCTTCTGCTAAATACAATGCTGACAAAGCACTTTAGCGTTTGCTCCCTCTAAATACCTTGGTGATGCAGCGCTATAGAATTAGTTTCTGTTGAGATAGCGCTACATTAGCATGTGCAATGTTGATGCGATACTTTAGGGTTAGTGGAGCTGAAGTTCATGTCTGGCGCTCGAGCGTTAGCACAACTACCTTTTCAGTTAGCGGTGGCCACCACCGCCCACTGTCAAAGACGCCTTTCACCTATTTAGAAGCTAGCATGGGCTGTAGCCTGCTGCAGTCCTGAAAATGGCAGCTGTAACAGATTAATGGATGGAAGTCCCATCCCATTGCCAGTGCAGTAATTACTCTCCTTATCTAGCACAGCAGCAACTAAAGGTATGAAGATGATCTTAAGAGGAGGGTGAGACACAGTGTCACATCGGACGATACATTACAGCATCACCGACAAAAAAAGTCAAAAGTAAAACCAGAACAGAATGAAGACAATCATTGGCGATTTCAGCAAACACCGTACTGTGCGTGTTGCTTGTAATGTCACCGGTAATGCATTGTTCTGTTTCCCGATGAAACACCCACATTTTCTTCCTTCTGATGAGACCCTGTCTATATCACCACTGGGACTGTGATTTGTCTGTCTGTGTGTGTGAGCTCGAGTGAAGGTGCGTGTCTGTGTGTTGTCCCCTAATTAGCACCTAAACACACAGGAGAGTGCTGAACCCTGACAGCAGATAAATCAGCCAGAGCTATAGGATCGTAACACTCGTAACAGAAGGTATCAGCTGCCGCGCGACTTTACCACACTTGATAAATCGTCAGTGAGGGACGGGTTACGAGCAGCAGCAGCATCAGCATAAGCAGATACTTCTCAATTCCACAGCCGTGTGGACATCTTTGTGTTTGCACTGCGACTTCTTCCATCCTAACTCACAAAAAGGTATAAACGATGAGACGTGCGCCCCGTTTTCATTTGGTAATACGCGCCCACCACGTCTCTGTGTGGTTCCTTCAATTACCGGCATTACTCAAAGTCAAAGAGTCTCCGGGCACATTTTTCTTCTTTTGGGTTTTTTCACTCTCGTTCATTAATTTGAATATCTTCTACGCCACCTGAGCAGTTTCCAGGCAAACACAGAGGTAATTGTGTCCACCTCATGTGCGTTTTTTTTTTTCCACCTTCCCCTTCCTTCTCCTCTTTGTGTGTTGGACTCCCTCTCTCTCTCTGCTGGCGGGGCGGGGCGGGGCGCAGCGGCGGCGAAGGAGACCGATCCTGGCAGTACAGTACGCTCTGGCAACCGGTGCATCCGCACCTCGGGGGAGTCTGGGAGAATGAGTCCCAGTGGAGGTTTGTTTAAATGCTAGAGGGAGTATTTGCCCCAGATGAGCCTCTGTCGCACCAATGGATACGTCTGTGTTGTTATTGATAGTAGGATTGGCAGAGGGGAAAAAAAATCTGGTGAATGGGCTCATGTGTTGGACTGCACATGAGCCCATGTGGGAAGAGCTGTTGCCTTGCAGCAAGAAGGTTCTGGGTTCGATTCCCGGCCCCGGTCTTTCTGCATGGAGTTTGCATGTTCTCCCTGTGCATGGTGGGTTCTCTCTGGGTACTCCAGCTTCCTCCCACAGTCCAAAAACATGACTGTCAAGTTAATTGGCCTCTCCAAATTCTGTGTGTGTGCATGGTTGTTTGTCCTGTGTGTCTCTGTGTTGCCCTGTCCAGGGTGACCCCGCCTCTCGCCCAGAACGTTAGCTAGAGATAGGCACCAGCACCTCCTGACCCCAGTAAGGGGCAAGGGTTTAAGAAAATGGATGGATGGACGAATGGGCTTATGTATCCATATACATCTGCTGTGGTAGTTTTTTGTATCAGAGCGCACAGCTGTAGCATAAAAAAAGGCACTAAAATGTCTCTTGCTCAGCTATTTGTAAAATAAATAAAAAAATTAGTATAAAAACAACTGAAGCTTAGCTCGGTTACATTTTAATTAAATGATGTCTGAGGTTTTATCCAAACGCTGGCAGAGCCTTCAAACCATCAAAATGCTGCTCTAATTAATATTTTTATTCATCGGCTCATTCAAAGCTCGGTTTATGAGGAGAAAGATGTGCATAGTTATGAATCCACTGAGAAGCATCACGATTTAGATTGAGTTTCTGTTAACTGTGCTGGGCTTTGTGACAAGTTGAATCGGATTTCTGCTCTCAGTTCAGCCCGAATGCAAGAGACGCAGTTACATACAGGAGATGTTTTTACGGGGAAAGAGATAATAAACTCACCGTGAATAACATGCCCATTAGTTAAAAAAACAGACGAAAGTACAAGCTAACAAAAACACCTATAGACTTTGTAAAAGGCAAAGTAACACAAAACAGAAAAGAGGAGGGAAAATGAGAATTGTTTTTTTAAAATCTTTTCTGTATACAAAAAATAAAATAAACTAAAACTGTCTAAGTGTTTCAATCAAATGAGAGTGTATTCTTCAAACACACATAATGTCCTGAAGTTTGGGTTTGTAAAGTTACAAACTGTTAAAGAGCTACCAATACGGGACAAACATTAGCATAACAGGATAAGGGTTTATGCTAACCTTAGAGCTGAACATAAATGTTTTAGGGTTTATGCTAACCTTAAAGTCTATGCTAACCACTAACACTAAAGCTAACCTTTACTTTAGGATTAGCATAAACCTTTAGCATAAAACACAAACCTATACATTTTAGATTTGATCAGAAAACAACTTAAAAGAAGGTTAGCAGGTTTATGCTAACCTGTAGGGTTACATTAACCTGCATGCTGCCCCTAAGGGTTAGCATGCAGTTAAATGTATTTGATTTAACACTAAAGCTCTTTAATGTTAAACCTCCTGGGGATTGTTCTGTAAAAATACTTGCTGTTGAAACACACGGCAGCAGAGAGGAGTCGTTCTTTCCCACATCAAACAACCCCCAGGCTGCTAGAACTGACTTGCTTACAGTCCTGCTCTGCGCTGTCCACGTTACCCATTAACACATTTGCATAATTCCCATTTAGTGACTGCCCTGGCATGCTTTAAACCAAAAGAAGAAATAACATAAAATCAGTGTAAGGTGATAGGTGGCAAAGAAAAAAAGGCCAGAGTGGAGGTTTTAGAAATAAGGTGCTAAAAAGGTGTTGAACCAAAGTGGAGTGTGTGAGAGAGGTGCAGCATTGCAACATTTAGACACATGCGATCCAAACTAAGTTGTGCTGATGATTTGAACTCTTCAGGTGAACAAAGACATTAAGCCTCATGTGCGGCTTGAAATCTGCTATGCTGCCCTCATGTGGCTAAAATAGAACATTGCCTCCCGTTCTGAAACTTCCAGCGTCATTGTTTCTCGTTCATAAAATTTGGACAGTGAACATTTTCACCAGCTAAGCGCATTCAGAAGCTGGCATTAGACATAGTGACAATTTGAGTACAAATTGATGCTTTAGATATTCCTAACTGTAACAAGCAATGTGAAAATAATCCTCCCACATTTAATCTGAACACAGAGTATGACTTTAAACTGGATGCACTGTGCCAGTACAGAAATATCCATACCCTTTAAACCTTGTCACATTCTACAATTTCTACAACATGATCGGTGGATTTTAGAGGGATCTTATGCTTTGAAAAAGTATCTGCCCCCTTACAGACTTTTTAAAAACATTTTTAGTTTTTTTTTTTGTCAGATTTCAGTGTCGCAGGTTGTCAAACAAATAATTATGTAGGAAGCCGGAAAACATTTTCAAATGATTAATTCATTAACTGTCATTAAGCATACACAAAAACTGGTATTTAGAGGTGAGTTTACTGGTGTAATTTGGATAATTGTCCCGATTCTTCATCCTAATTCTAGTACAAAAATTTTACTTTGAAAGATGAGGGGCTTTTTTTTTTCCAATTCTCATGTTTAAGTTTTGAAGCTAATGGAAACACGGCTCCTGAGAAGTAGTTCCTGTGATGAGCTCAGTAGACTCGCAGTTCCACCAGATGTCAGCTGATTGCTGCTGCTAGTCTGAAGGAGCAGAGTGAGGAGGAAGGTGCTCTGCAAAAGCTTAAAAAAAAAGTTAATTTCACATAACACCGCCCCAGAGCCCTGCAAGATTAATTTAGCAGAAGCGACATTTAGACAGACGAAACAATCAGGGGAAGTGTATTTCCTGTTAAAGTCAAGAGTGAAGCTGTTCTCCAACAACTACGCCGCGATGACATTTCATTGTGTTCGAGTCTGAAAGCGCTTCCGGCAGCGCTCCTGCAAAAGTATGTTCTCCGTCCCGACGCCTGCGTTGAACTCCTTTTGTCTCCGCGCGGCCCGGCCTGTTTTCATCTCTTCACTTTCACCGAGCTAAAAGGCGAGATAAAGGAAAGCAGAGAGAGAGGCAGGGAGAGCTGGAGAGACAGGAGGAGAGAACATCCTGTAAGTGAGAGTTTAGCCAAGAACAATGCTGTCTGCTTTCAGCAGAGGCTGTCTGCAGGAGACATTATGTCATGTGTTACGCCTTCCAAGGCGAGAAGCTGTTGCAGTCGATATCTTGCTGCGCGCCTCCAGCTCTCCGCCTCCCTCCCTTTCTCCCTCCCTCGCTGTAGGTGAAACAGAACCTGAGTGCTTGAGAGGAGCAGCTTCAGGGCTGCGCCGCACATTCACAAGGACTTCCTCAGCAGCAGCAGCAGCAGCTCGCCATCGCTGCTGGCAAGGTTAGTTCTGTTTATGAAACCATCAATTACACATATTTAATTTAGTAAGAGAAGTAACGCCCGCTCCTCTGCACCCCCTGCACCCGCCACAGTGACTGAATCCAGACCGAGTGTCCCCCTGAGCACTGGCATAAATAGAGCAAAGGAAGAGGAGGAGGAGGAGGAGACGGAAACCGATAGACTTCATTAATTCTGCCGTCCGTCTAATTGGAGTCCTCTTGGACCCTACAGCTAAAGAAACCCCGAGTCCGAAATGACTTCTAATGAGAAACAGAACAAAAGGAATAACAGAGGAAAAGTTACGACGAGTCGTATCAGCAAGAACAGCCACCCTCACTCCCCCCCCGGGGGCAAAATCAAGACTTTGCGCACGCCGCCGCCGGCACCCTCGGGACGGGCCCAACTCCCCCCAGCTGGACGCTGATTAAAATGAGATGGGGCTCATTCTGAAGAAATAAAAAAAACGTTGGGCTGCAGGAGCACCTGGAGCTTCAAACCTGACAGTGAAGAAAGGAAGGGGGGAGGGGGGTGAATGGGTGTGTGAGTGGACGCGTCATCGTTAAGCGGGCATTTGCATAAGATGTAGATTTCTGACAATATGGCGTCAGAAATGTAAAGACTGTACTATTGTACTGTTTATACTGCAACAGAAAAACTATTTTAAGACATTTTTTATACACCTTTACCTTGGTAAAGTTAGACAAATTAGAAATAGGGTTGGGAATTTATCATTTATCATTAAAGATTTCTTATCACGATAATTTGGTTAATTTTTTCTTGACAAATTCCAATGAAGGTAAAGTGTACTTTTATTTACATATCTTTACCAAGTTAAAGACGTGAAAAAAACATCTTAAAGTTGTTACCTTCTTACTGCGGTATAAAGTGAGGCATGTTAACTTACAAATAGGAGTGGGGATTTCTTGTATCATTTATCATTTATCGTAAAAATAGGGTTTTCATTTCTTATTTTGGAAAGTTGAAGCAAATGCAACATTATTTGCTGATCACAAATCAAGGCCAGACTGTGGAGCTTTTAAACTCCTGGGCTGTAACTTATGCTATAAACATCCTGGGATAATTCCCTTCAGAAAACACAAGAGCTTCTCTGTTCACGTTCTTGATGGAAAAGGCTGTTTTTGTTCTAAAAAAAAATAAAACCACAAAAAAAGAATCATAAAATCGGCAAGAGGACGTAACGCGAGACCTGATTGGTGTAAAAGTGGAAAACTGCAGGGCTGTAGGGTGGAATAAGAACAGATGGCTTTGTCCTTCTCAGTGAGAAACTTCGCTTTCCAGGGGCAAATTCTTTACAACTAGACTGTAAGAAGAGACGTAGTTAAAAACTGGCTTCCATTCAAAAACCTGTAGAGGTGTGTGAATGCGTTCAAGTGTCCAACAAGCAAAAAGTCTACTTGTAGCTGTGCAGACGTTGATTGATGGAGTAACAAAGAGCAGAGCTACATAAAGCCGTCAAAAAGAAAAACAGAGCTTCATAAAGACAGGTCTTAAAAAACGGGAGCAAAGTGTGATTTTGGCACAGAGGAGCGCAGCGTAAGGCTAAAGCAGAAGAACATATATATGGTTGGAGAACCTCGTCATAAAGAAGAGAACGAGGCTCACCGCGCAGGAAGCTAACAGCATTTCGAGTGCAGACTTGTGGAAATCGTTTGTGCCAATGAAAATGATGCGTTTGGTCTGCAACTTCATTAGGAAACTCAGTTTTGTTTTACCTGCCAAATTACTTCACAGTCTTCAAGTGAGTCAGCCAACTGCTGCCTGCCACACCCAGCAGCAAGCACACACAGTGCCTGAAGCGGACAGTGAGGACGACCGAGGGCAAGCTTTCACTTTGATGGCGACACGGAAGAAATTTGAGGATGGACACAAGACAGTAAAGGAAGAGCTGCACGGCAAACAGAACAGGAGTGAGAGAGGAGTGGTGTGCAAAGAAGCTTTGACAAGCAAAAATGTGTTTAAGAAATTGTTTCGTTTCTGACGGGTCAATTTCATTTCATCTTGGGCCGTGTTAAAAATATTAATGTTCCTAAAGAACCAGAATGTATTGCTAAACCACTAAACTGTTAAAAGTATAAATAAATACCTGCTTGGTTCAGCATTCACTTAAAATAAAATAATATTAAACATTTTTTCCACACTGTTCAGTCACTTTAGGATTTTGTGATTGTTTTTATGTTTTGTTTTTTTTTTTTGCTAATTTAGCTATATTTGCAAGAATTTTTTTTTCTTACAATATTTGTGCTAACATATGATGTTAAATGTGGCTTTTTATTACTCGCCATATCAATCACATGCTATGACTCGACATCAAGTGATGCTGAGGCAGCAGTTGCTTCAACCCAATGTTTTTGCAGCAAAATCGGAAAAAGTTGTGGAGTTTTGTTGATTTTGTGAGAATTTTGCAGATTTGTGAAAAACTGGAGGGACTTATTGATGTAATCTGGAATCTAGAGGGCCACATAAATATGTTTCGGCGGGCCACATTTGGCCCCCGGACCTCGAGTTTGACGCATGTGGTCTGCGTAGCAACGTTACTAAATCGAGCAGTCAGTGCTAACGGCGTCGGTAGCTGATATCCTTTAGCCCAAACGATAGCAATAGTAGCTGCCACCACTGCTATCGGTGGTAGCTAGTGGAAGCTACCACTGATTGCCGAGTGCAAAAAATCGGTTACCATGGAGACTGGACACGTACTGATGGACAGACATTGTTGCTGACCAATGGTTACTTTGCTTTGGCATCAAATGTGAACGATGGTGTTTTATCTTTTGTATCTGATGAAAGGCTCTACTTCATCAAAAATCTCTTATTTTTCTATGTTTGATAGAAATTATTATAAGTTGGTGGATCCTTTTCCCATGTTGCAATGAGTAGCTGTTTGTGGCGGGGCTGCTTTAACGACACCTGCTGTGCATCAGTCGTGGCTCACAGTTTCTTCTTGTCTAGTCTTAAACATCCATAACACAGCGTGTATAACAAAGCGTTTCCTACGACAAACAGAGAACCTCTATATACATACCATTATTAAGAGAATAAAAGGTGATTTGGAAAGACAGACTCGCACCTGGAGTTAGACAGGATATTTATTGGGACATTTCATCGGCCGTGACACGTGTGCTTTGTGCTGCAAGTCTGAAATCACCCAACTGAGAAAACACTGTAGCCCTGCGGCCGCGAACGTTCAGTCCAAAAGTGACACGGCGTGGAAACAGGTAGCACAGCACCAACGTTGCGAGGTTAAGCTGTTTTAAATCGTGGAAATTAGCACATGAGCAGGTTCTCCTCTCCGGACCAGTTAGCTAGGCGTTCCCTTGAGAGTTGCTCAATGTTTTTCCAACTGGCGTATCTCTGTCTGCTGTCTGTTGAAGGTACGCCACTGTCTACTCATAAATATTCCACACAAGCTTGCTTCAAGGGAACTTAATTATCCCTTTGAGGCTGGCTGGTACAACATGTGCAGATCAATAGTGTTACCTACACTTACACGGTTACATTTATTAGGCACAACCTCTTCTCTGTTGATATTCAAAGGTCATTTTGTCTGTGCGCGCCTTGGTCGTTTGAGTAAAGTGGGAGGATAAGACGGAGGTGCCCTTCATAAAAATCATTCATGTTTACGGCAATCCAATTTGGGGTTTTTTGGCACGCAGCGTGCGACGACGGCTCAGCTACATAGCGACTGACTTCACGTTACAAGAAAGTTAAAAACGAGAGGCAAAAATTCAGGGATTCGGATTTGGAGTGAGGATACCCTGGTGACGTCTCGACTGGTAATGTGATCTCAGATTAAAGTGTTGTACCGGTAAATTACAAGAGCCATATTCTCAAACTGGAGACCTTTGAGGTAATCAGAAGAAAGTTTGGTTTTAGTTACTGACAAACTGAATATGGACAGACCAACAGAGGGGATTTAGTGTATGTCTACGGTAAATTCTGTACTTGATAAAGTTTCCATTAAAAAAAGAAAGTATGAGTCATGAAGGGCTAGCTTAGGCATGCTAGTAGTCAGCTTACCCTATGCTAATGCTAGCTTATTTGTGCTAATGGTCAGAAAAGGAAGAAGGAGATCCAGTGGGTGGCCAGCGTAGACATGCTAGTCGCCAGCCTATCCTACGCTAATGTAGCATATTTGCGCTAAGGGCAAGCGGAAGAAGGACCAGCCTATCCTACGCTAACGCTAGCATATCTGCACTAATGGCAAGCGCAAGAAGAAGGAGATCCAGTGGGTGACCAGCTTATCCAATGCTAATGCTAGCTTATTTGTGCTAATGGCGCAAGCAGATTTCCCAGCGTATCCTATGCAGACGCTAGCTTATCTGTGCTAATGGCAAGTGGAGGAAGAAGGAAATCCAGTGGGTGAATAGCCTAAGTGTTCTAGCCGCTAGCCTCTCCAAAGCTAATGCAAGTGAGTAGCATTCTTCTCGTTTGCTAGCAACAGCCGCTAAGTTCCCAGAGCCGGGCTACCTGAAGGAGATTGTAGAATAGTGTCTGTGTGAAAGATTTACATAGTCACAACGAATTAGAAGTGCAAAAAATAGTTTTATTGCAGTGACTCAAGTTTTATATGCGATTGAGTCATTTGATATGAGCAAGTTTTCTAGACCTGAATGTAGTGTGCACTACAATCAACCATGTGGTGCACACTAACAATTTGTCAAAAGCGCAAGTCTTTTACTGCAGGTTTAAAATATCCATACTTGTAAAACCTGCTATTTACAGAAGCCGGGCTTGTTTTAAGAAGACTGAGAACGGTCGCTATGGAACAACGGACAATGAAACAGTGTAGCAACATAGAAGAGGAGACAGCAGAGAAGAGGAGAGTCCAGGAAAAATATATATATATAAAAAAATAAAAAAAAACAGGACTTAACCTTGGCAGTTGATCTCTTACATTTGAACTATAAAGTCTCGGAATATGCCCTCAAAGGCTAAAACCAAGACTAAACTTGGACTCAGGTTTTAGGACATGAATCTTGTGAACAGTTTCAAATAACTCGGGTGAGTAAGAAGAGAAAATTGTCCATTTATGAAGGACGCTCACAGACTCTGGACTATTAACGCTCTATAACAGTCTGTTCGTCTTTACTGCACTTTTATAATAATGAACACAGCCATCTGTCAAACTGAAGTCTCCATTAAATAACTTCAAAATAAATTCAACTTCTGTATCTCCGACACCATTAGATCTCACTTTTCCTTAAAAAAAAAAAAAGAATTCAGAATTTTTAGATCAATTGTCATTTATTGACCTGAAGGTAAAAGACTACGATGAGAAAATATTACGAGTAACTTCGAGTCAGGCTTTTACATAGTCACATCAACCTTTGCCATTTTCTGACTTCATTAAAAATTGGTGCAAAACACATTTACTCATTGCTCTTTTCTCCTTGATTTTACATTCCAGCGGCAAGCGCTTGAAAACCGAAGTCCTATTCCTCTTTTGCGCACAAGATCGTGGCCCGTAAAGCCGTTCTGACTGTGATTTCGGTAATTCGACACCTGAATCTCGAGCCAGAGCTGTAAAAACAAACTTTTAAACACTTACAGCCGAGCTGAGAAGAATTTGATCCCGTTACACTTCAACTGAAACGGAGTGGAGTCATAAAGAGGGGAGGAGGAAAACTCGGAGTGTAAAAGTAGGAAAGTGAAAAATAAAAAAATCAATTTGAGGTGCACAGCTGAAGAACTATGGTGTGCCTTGTAAAAATATTAATATTTAGTTTTTTTTATGTTATTTTAAAAAAAAAACCATTTTGCCACAAAGTCATAATCTACATTGTTGGCAACTTATGTAAGAAATCGAAAAAAATCTCAGGAATTGAACTCGCAACGCCCTCATTTCAAAGCGTCTACAACTTGTATTTGTAGTGTAGATGTTATTTAATTTTTTTTAATCATGAATTTTAATTATTTTTTAAATCATAAAATCTCATCTCTGTTTCAATCATTATTGAAATGTTATTTGGCACGCTCGTCATCCTGCTGGGCTACATGTCCGTCTGATCGATCTGTTTTTGCTCCTCAAGCTAGCTAGCGTAGCAAAGTACAAAAGTTTCTGTCAAGAAAAAGACTGAAGGAACCTTCCTGCAGCCCACAAACCAACGCACTAATTATTGAATAGTGAATAAAAGTGAAAAAAAAATAAAAATAAAAAAATCTAAAAGTCAAGGTTTCGTTTCGTACTTTGTAGCCTGTCTCTGGGTTTACCAAGAGCGTCGCCGACCTGAAGCTAAGGCCGTTTGGGTGTGGCCAGATTTGGAAGTCTATGATACAGAGAGGCTGACGACAAAAGCTATCCACATTTTTGAAATGTTAAAAACTATGTTTATTTCCTATTACAAAATGATCCACTGCTTCATGTCGGTTCTACACTAGTCTGACCTTACGCTTGACTCAACTCTGTCTGGGATTTCTCCCTTTCACTTGGATTCCCTCCGAGTGGAAACGTGTTGGACAGAACGTTCGCTCCGTCTGTTTGTTTATGTGACGGACCAATCAGCGATCACAAGGCGAGGTTGTGAGTTTCGGGTAAGCTTCATAGCGTCATACCGGGGCGCCACATCCCTCACGGTCAAACATTAGTGTCAAATTTAAAACTTAAACTCTCCAGGAAGCAATCGCTCCTCGATTGCCGGGAGTTCAGACCCTCTGTGCGAAGTGAAGCGCGGAACAAGCAGCTGGTTTCTACCAGGATAGTTGATCACATTCAATTTCAATAAAATAAATTAAAGTGCGTGGTTAGAATTTGACAAAATGCGTCAAATGTGTGAGGTCTGAACACTTTTTCCGAGTCGCTGCATGTAAATAGCCAGCTGTGAAGCACGAGGACGTCGAAGAGAACCGCAGCGGATTATAGCCGAACCTGAACGACTGCAGCAAAAACAAGCAAATTCCAGGAATAGGTTGCTTTAAATTTAAAGGCGCAGCGCAGTAGAACGGTGGACGGGCCGCGTCGCCGTGTAGAAACGTGCCGGACAGAAGGTTCGGTCCATTTGTTTTGTTTTATGTGACGGCAGGGCGGGGAGCGATCTGCCCACTGCTGACTGTCAGCGTGTTCCCGGTTCACTGGGGAACCATCATCTGCACCTAAACCACCAAATCTGAGCTCTCACAGTGAAAATGATTAGTGTAATCTAATTCATCGCTCAGCACAGCCTCAGCTGTGACTCTGTCCTCAAACACTCACGCACAAGCACACACACTGAGCGTCCCGTTGCTGTACAACCTCTTCCCAGGAAAAAATAAAATAAAAGCCTCACTATTCAGGGGCATTTCTTCAGCAATCCAATTAGGTTTGATTTCTATTCAATTACTGCTTCGTCAGGGAGTCGGGTGCCGAAGCGAAGGGGAAGGCCAGCATCAAGCTTTCTTTCCCCCCTGCGCAGCGGAGCAGTAGCCTTCTGAGGCCTTCTGAGGCGTCAGCAGCACTTCGGGGTCAAACGGGGGGAAATCACGAAGGCTCTGGTTTAACAGAAAACTGCAGAGCCTCACACAGGAAGACATCTGCTCCACGCGAGGCCACAGACAGCAAACTGTCAACTATCTGCAGACACCTTGGTGTGTGTGTGTGTGTATACGAGTAGCTCTTCACATACGAGTGCAAGACTGGAACTGTAAGAGGGGAAGATAAGAGCCGGCGCGTCTCGGTGACAGAGTCATAAATTATGACGTGTTGAAGATAAGAGCACACAAATACGCTGCTCTTTTTGTGCAGTCTCGTCTCTTTTGGTGCCTTGCAAAGGCCTGACCTGCACTTTCTCCCCCACCAGGTTATTAACGTTACTAAATTTAACAAAACTTTATGTGATGTAATAAAAATCTGAAAGGTTTGGTGGACTCCACCTCTACTGAGCTCATCTATTCTCAGTTCGACGCTTCTAAACGGCATAATGGACACACATGGTCGTGAGGACGTGCTGCGAAAGGGGTGGGGGGGCCTCAGAAAGAGCAGAAGCTTCTTAAAGAGACAGATGCCAATTTCAAGGTGTCAGACACGCTATGGTGCAAAGTCAAATTTGATGCAACTGAATGGAATGTAGCTACTTGTTTGTGCTACAAAATGGCACCATGTGTCTGGAAAACACATGATAAACATCTTTAAAATTTGATTGTAATGCTAGAATTGAATTTTATAGCTAAATTGGCAAAAAAAAAAAGAAGAAGAAGCAACTAATATTGTCCCTGAACACATCCTTGTCTATGTGATAAATGGTGGGGGAAGCTGGTCAGAGTTAATGAGAACATTGCCTAGTCAAAGTCCTAAACCCACTTGAGAATCTGCGGCTAATTGATTTTCCGCAGATGCCCCCCGTCCAGTCTGACTGTGTTATCATAGAAGAATGGGCAAAACTTTTGTAGCTGCGATGAAATGTGGTTGTGTCAGTCAGTGGACGCAAAAAGTTCTCAAAGAACTCGGATCCTTGTGGCTTCGTCCGCTACCCTGCTGTTCTATGCCGTACATAAACGGCCAAATAAAACATATTTGTTTGTCGCTGCAATGTTGCGCGATGTGAAAAGGCTAAAAGAGTCTCAAAGATGGGAAACAAGATCACACCGGTTTTAAGTTACAATCACCTCAAACACTTGTAAAGCAGCGTCCACATCGCTGGCCTTCCTGGCGTTGGATACATGTGAACAAGCTTTCCGCATCAAATATTTATCTCCTTTTGAAAGCAGCTGTGGATCCTTATTGAAGGTATTTTTTGCAGCGGGCGGTATGGTAATGTACCTTGCAGCATAAAGGAAGCGCCCGACACAAAGGAGACAATTTCTGTCACAGATAAGTGCCGATATGAATCTGAGACAATGGCTTGTTCACGGAGGCATATCTACATCCAGACGGAAAGGCATTGCCTTCACTTTTTAATAACACGGTAAGAAACAAAGACATTGTTTTGTGAGGCAAACTCAAACTCCAAAGCCATCTTTTATCTCCCCTTAAACTGAATCTTTCCCGATTTTTGTATTTTTTTTTCCACCTCGCGCACACAACACAACCACACAAGCGCCTCCTATTGAGAGCTCTTACATTTGAGTTTATCCATTATCCATATCCATCAGCATCAATCACCCGGCCCTGTAAGCTCCCCTGTCCACAGCCACACACGCGCACTCCCCGAGGTACACACACAAACGCACACACGTCCAAATGCCTAAACTCTACTGCAGACTCCAAGAGACTCTGCGCGGTTTTTACTGCCATGTGTGTGTGAGATGCTGACACCTCCGCGCTCGGTCTATTGATTCTGTTGTCTCACCCTAATGAGCGTTGCGTCATCCATCACTGCCTCCCTGCTAGCACTCGGCTGGCCCGCCTGACTGGGAGCGCTGAATTAAGAAGGGACAGGGGGGCTATCACCTTGCCACTCTGTATATATCACAGAGAGTTTTCTGAATACCATTTTTGAGAGGTGCAAATGGTAATAAAGCAGGTGGGGGTTGAGAAGAGGGGTGGATGGAAAAAGGTGCCTATCTGTTTGAGATATGTGATGTGAAGAGCTGCAATGGGATAAGTGCATCCTGACATGATTTCAGGCCCCTTAGCCGCTGACATATGACCCTGCAAGGCTTCTTGCCTTTAACACTCGCCTCGTCGTGTCATGAAAGTGCTTATGGGTTGCGTTTGTGTGTGTTGGTGTGTATGTCGGCCAGTTCCCGAGAGCAGGTGATGACCGTGGCGATGATGAGAGACGCTTGCAGGCAGCTCGCTCCCATTACTCACTTGCACCTCTTAGAGTAGAGGCTCGAGATGATGCACTTGCTCGGCCATTAAAGGGTTTGTTACCGCGCTTCGAGTCTTCCCTGATCCCCAAGTAGCGTTCGGATGTGAGCCTCTCTGTCCCCGTTGATGCGTCTAGAAGAAGCCTGGATGCTAAGGGGCCGATATTATGCATTTTCCAGGCACTTAGTGCAATTTCATAGTGCAATCAAGTAATTATGTTAATTTCAGTTGTTAAAAAAAACTGCTGTCCCAGCCAGCATGCTTAGGTGGGTCCCATAAGAGGAAAAGGAGACAATATGGGTCCCACATGGGTTTGTCCGCGGTTTCCATGGTGGCCCCACACGGGTTTGCCCATGTAGGGCCACCGCCTACATGGGTCCTACATTGTAGTGGCCCTACTACATGGGCAAACCCGTGTGGGGCCACCATAGAAACCGCAGACAAACCCATGTGGGACCCATATTGTCTGCCCTTGATTTCCACATATGGGGCCCACCTAGGTATGCTGGCTGGGTGTATATGTCAAATATGACAAAAGAAATTTGACGCTTTGAAACTGGGTCTCCTGCTCTTTTTGAAACTCGGCCGTCAGGAAGTCATCGCAAGATGGCTCCTCTATGAGCGTTTTTATCAGTGTTTACCACTGACAGGTAGGATGAGTTGAGCAGACGTGCAGTTCCACCAGGTGTTTGCTAATTGCTGCCGGCTAGTTTGAAGGAGCTGATTGGGGAGTGGGCTGCTCTGTGAGGCAGGAGCTCAGACGTTTGGATACCGCAGCTCTGTGGGGGATGTTTTGAAACGGGTGTTTTGCACGGCTAAATGGTTGCCACGGGAGACTAAAGGATTTCTCAAACATGTATGGAAGAATCAAGGCAACACTCCAGATGTGTACTTGATGAGGGACTAATATTCAAACATCATGCTGCCCCATTGAGGGTGCAACATGTTGGTTCAAACTGTAGAACTGTGGATAAAGCATGGAGTCAAGACCCCTTCTGAAGCCGAAAGTTTGGAAATTGCCCTTTGCTATGACAGTGCTTTAGCAATAGATTATGGTGTTTTTTCAAAATTTATACCATCAAACTCTCACCCCGGCCCGTATATGTTGTACATTTCTCCAGATAACGAAGCCGAGTTGTAGCCTGGCGATGTGATTAATTTAGATCACTCTCTAGGCATGCTTTTTGTAACGACTGTTATTCATCCTATAACACCCATAAATCAGTTTCGATACACAAGTTTTTCATACAATCTGAAATATGTGAAGCGCCATACCATATCATGTCTAACATCTCTCACTCTGCGTTCGTTGTCCTATGTTGAAGCTTGCATCATGTATTCTGCTTTGCCTGGCCCTTGGTGCATGTTCTTTACTGAATGTTTTATGTCACACATTCTACAAAACAAATCTTGATAGCCTGCCTCTCTATGTATATTTAAAGTCACAGAAAAGCTTAAGTTTGAGCTTTTTTTTCTCGAAGTTTGTATCAAAAATGTATAACTAAAAAAAAAAGCAAATGCATTTGAATACTGAGGAAAATAACCCAATTTGCTAATATGTGAACTTATAAGACCAGCAGATGAAAGTAAAACTAGAGCTGGCTGCTTCTAGATAAGAAGATATAGTGTGAGTGGGCAAACGGTTCATTAAAACAGCAGGTATTTCAAATAATATACCTGCTCAGAAACCCGGTCTAACCCACGATGCTTTGTGAATTTGCGGTATCTGGAACAATGTGCTTACGCGTTAATGAATAATCTCACAGGATTTAAAACAGGTTAAGTTTTTATATCTGAAATGAGATGGCCGCAATTTGCTCGTTTTTGTATAAAACGTGCTTCATTAACTCCACTGAGAGGAGAATGAAGAAAAGAAATGTTAAAATAGAATGTGATTCGATGTTGAGCTGATTCATTTTTGCTCACTGGAATTTGTTTCAGTGGTCGTTGTCATGTAGGGCCCATGTAGGCGGTGCCCTTACATGGTCAAAGCCATGTGGGACACATATTGTCTGCCCTCCTTTTCCCCTTATGGGGCCCATCTAGGCATGCTGCCTCTTTTTAAATCACCAGTATACTTGTTTTACTCACTCATGTTCAAGATATGTTTACACAGTCTGTGTGTGTGTTTAGTATTTCTGATCAGCCATAAAAACAATTTCTGTAAAGCATATTTATGTTTTACGTATGGGCTGCCTTAAGGTGTCAGTGTTTTGGAGCAAGCTCCTTTTTTTCCTTTATCACCTGGGTAGTTAATGTTGATGTACAGCACACATGAGCCTTGGTCGTTTCTCGACTGTTCTTCACCATCCAGTCCACTTTTCTGTCATTACTTCATCAGAGTGCAGCTCAGACCGTTGACACTTGGACACAACGAGGTGCTCCGAGACAACAATACCTCCTGGCCTTGTTGGAAAATACATTAGCTAAGTTGAAAAGTAAGCCGACTGATTTAAACGGTTTCTTAAATTTCCTCCAAACTTTAGTGGTCAGAGAATCATGCCACAAGCTTGCTGGTGGCTACAAAAAGAGTGTGTTGTATTGTGAGCTTGGTATTGGGACTAATGTGTGATTTGGAGAAAATCCACGACCTAAAACGGTATCGCCGAGGCTGTGAGTTGTATAATAATTCTACCGTGGAAAAGTGATTTAATACAATCACACACACTGATGATGACTTTGTGACTTTGTTTGCAACCATGAAATTTTTTCTTTACCATTAGATCACAAAAGTATTGTGGGAACACAATAAACACAATAACTTTGCCTTCCGTCAACTAGGTCTTGTATTCTCTTGCAATAATTTACTAGAGGCGAGAGGCGGGGTCACCCTGGACACGTCACCGGTCTGTCACAGGGCAACACAGAGACACACAGGACAAACAACCATGCACACACACTCACACCTAGGGAGAATTTAGAGAGACCAATTAACCTGACAGTCATGTTTTTGGACTGTGCGCACAGGGAGAACATGCCAACTCCATGCAGAAAGACCGGGGCTGGGAATCGAAAACCCCAAAACCTTCTTACTGCAAGGACACAAGTCTACCCACTGAGCCACTGTGCAGCCAAATATCTTAATATCTTGTGACTAAATCTTAAGTTTATCTATTTCTATTTAGAATAAAAATGTATTACAAACTTGCAAAAGCAAAACACGTCTGTCATGAGCTTTTCAACTCCATTTAAGAAGGAAAGACAGAAAAAAACTACATCTAAACTATTGGGATTATTTTTTGAGTTACTATAGGGTAACAGAGTTGTTGACAGTTTATCGAATCTTTTTATGTTGCCAGTCTGAATGGTTAATAAAGGACCGTTTTCATGCGTAGTCCCTTCTCCACCTTACACAAACAACTAGATCAAAATAAAAAATATATATAATAAATTCCCGAATGTCCTGTAGGGGGCTCTGTACAAAGCCGATCAAAACAAATATTTTCCGAAAATAAACCCCCCCCCACCAAAAAAACCTCTTGTCCTAACGAAGCACTTTGACGAAAATGAGTGATCTAATCTCGTTGAACTTGTTGAGTGCCATCACTATTTGCTGGCGTCAAAGCGGATATGCCACTTAGGGAGCCGCTGGGGGAGCAAAAGTCGCTCTCGACTGCATAGGCCATCGCTCGACATAAAGACAAAACGCTCATCCCAGCGCCGCGCCGGCACCTCCGACATCAACACGCGAGCCAAACGCCACAGTGTTTGGCGTGCGTAAAAAGAGTAAGCACATGCTGTGCCGTCATGTGACATCAGTTTGCCACAAAAAAACACTTTGTGACTTTCCCGTAACATTAGCCGGTGGGGGGGGTTCATGCGCCCTAAAGGCTAACACTCGCGCAAATGCCAAGACACACATTGAAAGAGCACGACAAACACACACACATACACGCACACTTGCGGTAAAAAGACCAGCAGGCTTTGGGAGCCGTGGCCTGACCTCTGGTACTCAGTCAAAGGGATGCTGTTAGCAGCACACAACAGCACCACTGATGCCCCCCGCGCCCCTCTTGTAAATTTTGCTCTTTCTCCTCGGGGGGGATCAGAAGAGTGCTGTGTTGTTTTGTGAAAAAGAGGAGGAGGAGGGAAGAGGCAGCAGAACACAGGAGTGAAGCCACTGTCTGTGTGTGAACGCTAAATCACTGTGTCTGCATGAAGGCCGGGATTGTGTGTCCGCGTGCGAACCTGCGTGCGCTCGTGGTGTGTGACCCGCTACAGTACGTCTGCGTACAAAAAAAAGAAAAGAAAAAGCAGAGAACAAGGCAGCGACAGTCTTGGATGAAAACAGAGACCAATGTTACAGGCCAAATAAGATTAACTGCTCTAATGGACACACTTATTTTCATTATTCTGCATGGTTGGTACAAACCGGAGAGAGCAGGCGCACCACTACGGACAGAACCCCCCGAGGCAACGGCATCCTTAGAAAAACAACTACTCTCAATCTTATTCCAGAAGCTCAGAAAAAAAAAAAAAAACATTCGCCCATATTTAGAGTGTCTAAAGGTTAATTTCATCAGGAATTTCCGTTTGTGCTGATGTTGCAATAATTCAATATGTGTAATGCATTATGCGAAGGCTGTCCGATAACACAAGAGTTCGGGGTAAGTCATCCGACAGCGTGATGCTAGCCTCCGCATGGTGATACAAAAAGACAAGTATGGAAACCTGCAGCAACCTTGAAGACACAGATACACCCTAATAAAGTAGTGAATAATTGTGAAGTTATTTGTGTTTTTACAAAATCCAGAAAGGATGTTGTATCTGGCTCCCTTTACTATGGTACGTTTAAATGTCGTTCGATATTCAGTAATCAGTTGTGTGAGTAATTGCATCCTGGTATAACAGTAGCAGAATGGTTTGGAGGTTGGTTAGAGAATATTAGTGAAAAAACATCAACATGAAGACCAAAGATCACAGACACTTCAGAGAGATGTTTCCTCCAGGGTTGGACTGTAACAGAATGCCCCAAACATCTCATGAAAAATTCACATTCCAAACTTTTTTGTACATCCTTTGTTATTTTTTTTTATAATGCTTTTAAAAACAGCCCACTCGTTTTAAAAAAACGATTTTCAACAATACTTTAACATTTTTTGGGTGTCTGGAAAAAGAGCAGCTTCAAAAATTTCCAAAAAATGTAATATCACAAATCATCCATAGCAACCCCAGTGGCACTCCACACGTCACCTAGCAACCAAAGCTGAGCTCTAGGATGTTTGGTGGTTTTGGTCAGATGGAGTCTGTTTTTAAAGAGCCCAATTTCAAGACATCGAATTACGTAGTTAAGTTTCTTTAAGTCATATTTAATATATGTGGCATTTTTATAACAATCAAAGGTAACATAGATACTTGATTGTGTTATAAAATGACCCCATGTGGCGGGAAAACACATAATACTGCCCACTTGAAAGGGCCCAGTCAAAGACCAGACCTTAATCCAATTTACAATCTGTGTTAAGACCTGAAAATACCTGTTCACAGATCCTTCCATCCAACCTTTATATAAGAAAAAATGTGTCACATACACACAATACAATACAATACAAAAGTCCATTTCCTGTGAGATTTTTATTCTATGACATATTGTGGATAAATATAAATGCATGCCACACTTTTAGGATTCTTAATTGCAAGAAATTAAATGAGTGCGTAATTTTCCTTCTGCATTCACTTCTGCGTCAGGGCTGTCTATACTTCGCTCTGTTGAGCTGACAAGATGCTGAACAACACTTGTTCTGTTTTTACAGACAGACCTGCACCAGCCGCCTTAATGGCCGTAAATAAAGCAGCGATGTTAAAAGGGGCGGAGCCGGTTCGTCTACCCCTCCTTCATCGAGCCTTTCTAATTAACACAGACCTAAATATGCAAATGAGACGAGACAGCATGGAAATATACAAGCCCGCTGCACAATTAACAGCACTGCTTGATGGAGTAGCATAAAAAGATTTTGTAATATCAGCATCGCATATTAACACGACGTAATTAAACGCGGCTGTCAGGGAAGGTCGGGTCCTTCCTTTCATTCAGGAAGGTGAACCACGTGACCTCGAACACAAAGCTCCGGATTCAGGCAGATACGGGAGACGACAGCGACGAGACGTTACAACGTTACGTCTGATCCCTTCCTGCTTCTTGTTACCTAAGAATGAGACGGCGTCTAAATCGGCTCCGTAATCGCAACGCAGATGATCACGATGACGGAGAGAAGCGGAGAGAGAGCGACAGTAAAAGGCGGATCATCAGTTTGACATGATTACAGCGCCGGCCTCCAGGGACCCGTATCGTGATTTAGATTAAGCCGCACTCTTCAAAACGGATAGCGGCCGTTATTAACACGCCCGTATATCAGTGGTCGGCCGGTAGCATTAAAAAATAAAAATAAATCTTAGGTTCCATCTAATTAAATAAAGGTGGAATGAGTGCGCAGTCAAACCGGCGTAGATTGGGAAATTTGAAACCGAAGGTTGCTTTCTTAGTTCGTAATAAAACCCTGTTTGATTGAAAAAATCTGTTGCTACAAAGCGATTCACCTAAAAGTGGATTCCTGGACACTTAAAAAACGAACCACCTTCCTTCAGGAAAGGAAGAGAGACGTCAGAGGTCGACTCGGGGGAGAAGGTCATCTGCTAGCGGTGAGACGCACGACTCAAATCTGGAACCAACGTCCAGAAAACTGCAAAACAGCTGAAACACTGAGGTTCTTCAAATCAAGACTAGAAACAAACTTGTCTACAGTGGCTATTGAACCGTAATAAGAAGGAACAACGAGCAACACATATGATGCGTGTTGAAGATTCTGATGATTCCACTCAGAAATGTGTCATTTTTTTTATTGGTTTCTCAGTTGTTGACTGTACGTCGTTTTTTTTATGATGTGAAGCACTTTGAATTGCATTGGTTCTGAAATGTGCTATACAAATAAACTTGATTGAATCAAAAACATTAATGCAATTTATTTACGGTACTGCCTCTTTAATTTATTTCACGGTAATAAACATAAAATGTCAGAACTACTGTGCCAAGTAATCTACAGATATTACTGTAGAAAAAAAGTATAAGTAATTAACTTTTTTATCTATTACTTCTAATTGATAAAATTACTTTTTGACAAAAGTAATTGATAAAAGCTACTTGATGCTAAAGTACATTTAGTATCAAGTAGCAAAACTACTCAAGTAGCTAAATGCTACATCTACTCAAGTAGCTACTCAAGTAGCTAAATGCTACATCTACTCAAGTAGCTACTCAAGTAGCTAAATGCTACTTGCGGTAGCATTTAGCTAAACCAATGCTACATCAACTAGTTAAATGTAGCATTCAGCTACTTCATACTAAATGCTACTTTAGCATCAAGTAGCATCAAGACACTTTTAAAAGTGTCGTAAATTGAATTTTATCAATTGTTTCTAATTGATAAAATTCAATTTACGACACTTTTTGGGTTGCCCTATTAGACCAGATGAAAAGCATTACAGCCACGATAGAATATTTTATCTATGCCGATCAGTAGTTTGTACATTATTTGTCTGTAGTTTAAAAATATTTCTTGCGTCCAATTTATTTTCTGTTTGTACATATTTGCTTGAATAAATACAGCTACAGAGGACAGTAAGCACATGAATAAGGAAGGAACTTGGTGAAAGAGAGGGACTCGATAGCCAAAAGCTCTTCCTCCTGTTCTCCTTCTGCAGCTCAAGGAACATGCCGTCTGAAACGAGACTTTTTTTTTGTGATGCAACAGATTTTTATCATCAATGTACTAAGTCAAGAATTATAGGTTCGGTGCTGGATTTACAGGGAGCTAATAGAGAAGCCAGCACTGCAGAAACATGATCTCTTCAATAAATTCTTTTTGAACACTCGTGCTGTGGATTGTTCCACAGTCCCGCCAGATATTCGATATTCTGGTGATCTTAAGGATTTTTGTCTCAGAACACCGAGGCAGAATGTTGACGGTATTTAATTGGTAAAAGAAGGAAGTCGTGGAAACGTGTTTTGTCTGATAAAGAATGTTTCCTGCTTAGAAAATAACTTCAAGGCCTCTCACAATGATACGGGAAGCCAAAACAATGCAAACGGCTAAGTATGCAACAGAAGCTGCTTCCATTGACCGTATGACTGCACAATTGGACATTTCGAGATACATTTGCTCAATGGAAACACTTTTATCACGTCACACGAGTCACATGACCAGCAACCGGATGTTGCCACTGGCGCAAACCACGAAGAAGACGACGACAGGAAACAGCTGGAGGATGATGATGGCGCAACATTTTTTTTTTTTTTACTTATGTGAACAAATGAATTCATCTGTGCTTTTAATTGCGTTTTTCCTTTAATAGAATCACCACAATTGAGAAATTGTGGGGTTTTTTCAATACCAGTGGGATCTAAAGGTTTTACACTTCGTACTAGAAAATAGCAAAAAAATCAGATGTGAAAGCAGAACTTGAGGAAATGTTTCTGTGTTCTGAAGGTGCTCAACAACAAAAATGCAGAAAATGAAAAGTCACTCAGCGGCTTTTTGGCTTGGAGAGATCTTTGCCGTTCATCTACGTTCGTCGGGCGTCTTCTGGGTTCACAGCTAAGTGGAGCCGAATGTCAGCGGCTGAAAAATGTCTGGTTTTTGTCCCCTGCGCTCTCTGACATTACCAAACAGAAGCGCAGACCAATCAAGCAGAATGCGGCGACCGCTGAAGATCGCTCCCCTGCGTTCGACACGTGGAAGGAAAAGCTTCACGTTGTGTCATAAACCGGGTTCGTTAAGCACTGAAAAAAATAAACAGTTAGAGTGCTGTCAAAGCTAGCCGTCACCTGATTTGTAATTTGACATTTGCCACCCACCTAAAGGGTTTTTTTAATACCAATCCCTCCCCAAGTTGGCAGCAATCCCCACAAACTAACGGCAGCGGGAGCAAAAAGTGCTAATGATGTCTGCAGGAAGCTACGCCGATACGTGGCGACCCAATGATAAAATCCCCAGAGAGCGACGACTTTATTGCCAACATTCCAGCTCCAGATGCAACAGAACACCACCAGAACAAGCGCCGACTGGTTAAACTTTTGCTCCATGACAGAGACAGAAACAAACGTGTTCACAGGCAGTTTTCTTTGCAGAAACACAGAACTGTGTCTCAAATCCATGATGGTGAAAACCACAAAAAGATCGGCTTTAAGACTCTGCAGATAAAGAAAGAAAGTGACTCTCTGCGAGCTGCGGTACGGTTTACGGCTTTTTCTCTGCGAAGGAGCCGCAATCGGCTGTTGCTGTGTTCGATGTAGGCAGGGATCTTGTAGAATCCGGGGGGAGGCCTCGCCAACTCTGACTCATAAACATTTATCAAACCCGCTGATTTGACACGAACCGATGCCGACGCTGAAACGCTGCCGGAGACGCGACCGCGAGGTGGAAAGTTGACAGATAACACAACGGGGGAGCGCCATCTTCCTCCGGGGAAGCCTGTGTCGGAGGAAGGTTTCTGGAGGAGACGGATGGCGATGTCGGGAATGTGATGTCTTAAGCTTAAACACGTTAGCAACACAGACAAAAAAAAGAAAAAGAAGAAAAAAATTATTTAAGAATGTAAAATACGGCAAAAGATAAAAAAGTTTGATTATTTACAAAGCTGAATGCCATACAGGCTCCAAATACATATGTACACATTGTCTGTATATCTGTATTAAACATGATTTGGGGAAGATGTATAACATCCATTATTAAAACATTAGGTGAAATTGGATAGTAATCTGCAGCAAAATGAGGTGTGTAAATGTATTTGTCGGCTCATGAATCATGCTAACGTATTAGCCTGGAAGAGAAGACTCTTTTTAGTAAACAAGGCAAACAAATGCACAAGGAATAAGACGTTTTAGGCTATGAGAAGTTTGCGAGCCAAATGTAGACTGATCTAAAGTTCAGATATTTTGTAACTAAACAGCAAGCTTGTCCCTCCAGCCATAAAAAACGTAAAGTGAGCTGCAACCTCGTCATTGTCATTTGTCAACTGGTCATTTATTAGGTGATGGGTGCTGAATTTAATCCCCTTTGTAATTTTTCCACAGTTTTCAGTTAACGTGAAAAGCCCGGCTCCTGACTCCGTTAGGTTTTCTGCTAACCTTGAAAACATTCGGAAGGTGAACGGTCAGCACCTACAGCTTGAGGAACACCAAACCAAATTCTACAGTTTGGGGTCATTTTCGCTGCCGTTCTTCAACATGAAATCCACGTCTAAATTTCGGCCCAAATGAGTGTTTCAACAGAGCACTTAAACAAAAGACACACATCACATCTGGTTTTGGAGTGAATAAATACGATAACACTACCTTCTGTCATTGCCTCGACTTTTAGCCTGCTTTGCTTTTCCTGTAGCCTGGTAAAAAACCAGCTCCTTGTTCTATGCTTCGTTTTCAGCTACTGAGAAATGATTGTCTCCTGGCAGCGGAGTTGAAGTTTAAAATTTTACCCCATCAGTAACATTTGTCGATATGTTTAGTGCTCCAGTTCAACACATATGAAGCTTACCAGAAATTGCCTGCACTGTAAAATCACTGAAGAGAGAAGTGTCGATCTGAACAATTCAGCTGTTGATGTTAACTTGATATTTTGGCCAACACGGACTTAAACAGCTTCATTCACTTCCTCTGCTGCCGTCGTTAAAACTACAAGCAGACTGCAACTCTAAAACAGCGCTAAAAATCGACGCCACCGCTCACAACTTCCCCATCTGCTCTCCGATTGGCTCGGCTGAAACCGGAGGGAAACCGAGTGAATGGGAGAAATCCCAGACAGAGTTGTGTGGGAGATTCGAATCGAACGGGCCAGCTGAGGAAGGCAACAGTAAGGCTGCTTTTCCTGTTACACGAAGATAAAAGCGACAGCGTTCACCCAACAGCAGCGTAATTGATTAATGGTCTCATAAATCGATGTGCAGACGAAAGCATGTGCCGCACCGCCTCAACAGCAGCTAAGCTACGGCAGCCTGGAGACGCCGATCCCTCTTTCAACATCCAACACTTTCTCGTTTCTTTCTATACTGCACACTCGCTCTCTCTAGAAAAAAAAAAACAAACGCCCAAAACAAAACATGTCTTCGGAGGTGTCGGCCAATCAATATAGTGATGAGGGTTGTTGTTCCGAGGCCTGATATACAACGCGCTCAGCATCACAAGAATAATGGCTGCTATCCACGGGCACTGTAACAGTCATGAATTAGACTTTATTGGCTGCACTTTGTCAGATATACGACTCTCCTGCCTCCTCATATGTATTCTGCAGCTGACAGGATTTGATACGTGCAAGAGTATACACACACACACACACACACACACAAGTCGCAGGCATGTGCGAGTAAACACCGATCGCAGAACATTTTCTAAACTCCCCAACCATGACCCGAGGCGCTTGCTGGCTCGCAGAAAAGAAAGCTTTTGAAAATAACAGAACAAGGCATTTTCAGATCAATATGTGTTTCTCTCTTCTTCTTTTTCCATCTTGAGTAGTGCTTGATGACCCATGCCATTAAAGCAGGCTGGGAGGCGCGTCTCAACACGGCCAGCAGCGCCAACAATGCTGGGGCTGATTGTCAGAGTTGGTGCACCGGTTAATAAAGAGGATTGTTCGGCGTCGTTGTTTCTTTTTTTTTACTCGTTTACGTTCGACTAGGTGGAGGTCGGATGTGTGGCTTCCCTAAAGCCGCGCGGCGTCGCTGAGTGTTTTCGCCAGAACGGGAGCGCCGTGGCCTTGAACCGAGAACACGGCGAGCAGAGCGAATGCACACACTCTCTGCTTCACTGACTAAATCAATCTCAAATCGAATGCCCTGCGCGCCTGGCCTCCAAGAGACATATGAAAAAAATAAAAAATACAGCATGGCACAAAGCGTGCACGCATGCCCATGTGCAAATGCGTGCCATAAAGCAATAACGCCAGCTATAAATGTTAAAGGAGGCGCGTCTCAGTGGGTTCGAGGGTTGAAACGGGGGTAAACAGCAGAGGAGGACGCAACTGAAATCAGATATTTACAAGCACAGAATATAAAAGGCGTCTGCTTTCGCTTTCAAATTGTCTAACGACAATTAGGGTAAGGTTTTCCTGTTTGTTAGGAAAAATTTATCCTAATTAAAGTTAGGATAACTTTAAATATCCTAACTTTAATAATAGGATAATTTAATAATTATCCTATTATAATAGGATATTTTGCCATTTCATTTGATGAAATGGCAAAATAATCAGGTTCATTTCAGCAACGAGGCAGTTCAAAGTGCTTCTCATTAAATCATCAATACACATCAAATATGTTGGTCAGTGTTTCAATCATAGATCAAAAGCAACTCCAAACAGGTGGGGGGTTTTTGGCCTTAAATTCAGTTTTTTCAGCTGTTCTGCTGTATTTTGGGAAATAATGAGTAAGATATGTTTTTAAGTTATATGTTTAGAAAGACGTACATTTATATTCCAGATGTCGGTCGTCTAGACTGACTTCACCCAGTGGTAAAACTTCCAGAAGTGTGAACGAGACATATTCACCTGTTATGCATGATAACTAGTGTCATGCTTTTCTGCCGAACGTGCATATCGACCTTTGAACAAAAGATCTCGTAACAACGCTGGACAAAGCTGGTAAGATTGTCACTGTTTACAGTTAAACAAGTCCTGAAAAGCCATTCAGAGAGGAAGAAGCCAAGGTCTGAAAATGCACTGAAGGACAAAAACTTTAATCTTGAAAAACATTGCTAGTGATCTGATGAAACAAAACAGACCGTAATGACTATCAAGACGTCACAGTTTCTCTCAGTCCTGTAATGTAATGTCCATCAAACATTAGTAAAAACAAGGGCAGTTCTTGCATAAATGACGCCCTGGTTTGTGCCCAAATCTCTGCTGCGGCGCAGCTTACAAAAATCTCATTTCTTCAAAATGTGCCAGTTGGGATAAGGTAACGGTAGCAAACAAGCAAAGTAAAGTTTTATTTATAAAACACCTTTTCATAAATAAAAAGTCCCAAAGTGCTGCACAATATAAATCCCATTTAAGTTGTAGAAACAAGATAAAAGCGAGTACGGAGAAACGCAATAAAATCACGACATGAAAGCCTGGCGCTCAAACACTCCAGATGAAACAACATGAGGTGAGTGACAGAACAACTCACAACTCGTCCCAAATGGGTGTCGTGTGATTGACAGCAGAGACCTGACTCCTTATTCTCAGCAGGGGGGGTACCTACTCAAAACACATGGGTGCCAACTTCCCGGTAACGACACATGCATAAAAGCAACGGCGCTTATTCAGGGCAGAACTGACGGGGTAAATGAATTATTGTTTTACATAGTGCTTGTTGACGGTACCCCAACCTGCCCGCCCGCTCATCCCTGTACCTGTCTGCATGCAACATAAGGCTGAAGTTACACCAGCGGTGCAAGCAGCATGAAAAATACACATGCTGTCACTACTGTACGCTCACACATGAACAAACACCTGGCTGCAGAGGCTTTAGATGCTTCTACCTGGCCAAAAGTTGCTTCATCCCACAAAGCCTCCCAGCTCCCCTATCAGCCAGCCAGTCGACTAATGACATGACGGAGGAGCTCCATGCAAGTAGCCCAGCATCTGTCACCGCGCGAGCTCCACTCCATATATTTATTTGCTGATCCTACTTAATACTTCTGCATATAACCGATTGTTTGTTGGGAGGCGGACAGTGATGCATGTTTCCCGGTGCGACGCCGCGCAAAAGAAAAGCAATCTCCCGCAACCGCATCCTGTCCGCTCTCCCCGGGTTTCTTCTAAATGCATATTTTGTGCTGGCTTTGCAGCCCGCTGAAGGTCAGAGGCAAAGTAAGGCAACCTTTATTGTGGAAATGGGAGAAACACATTTGGCAGAGTTAATGCGAAGTGCATTTATCACCGACACAATAAGGAGGGCTTGATAATACATCTCGTACAAAGCGAGAGGAATGCATTAGGTGGAAGTGTTGTGGCGGCTGTGTCTGGGCGCTATCTTTCGTCGTCTGTTTATCTTGCGTCATGGAGACAGTCGGGTCCCGAACATCCAAGGTGCCCCTCTGAATAAACTTATTCCACCAGGCAAATAAGCATTTTTATGGACTGCTACTTTAACAAATTCCTCAACCTTATCTTTAACAAGAAAGTGGTCCGATACCAAATCACTTCTGACACAGCCTATTTGGCATTTAGCTGTCAGTACCTTATCAACTTGCGTTAACATCTCCCCCCTAACTTCCTATGTTCTTCCTCATGTAGGGGGGTGGGGTCAAACGGCAACGTGGTTGATATCCCCGCCCCCCCAAACCCAGTCTCTGATCCGGCATCAGCCCTCAGAAGCAATCCCTCGCCGACGCGGGGCCTTGCTCAGGTGCCCCCCAGCGCTGACTGGCAGGGCTTTGGAAGTGGAGAACTGCTTCAGCCTGACGTTCAGTCAGCCTGCCTGCTCGCTGACACATCCAGACAGATAGATCACGGAGGGCCCAATGACAGCTCGTTATTGCTCGAGATGATAGCGGCTCACCACGGGAATTGGAATCAAAAGCGTCGCTGTTTGTGTGTGCGTCTCTTCGTCTGTGCTCCGGCATCAGACGGTGGGAGACGATGACTGGGAGCAGTTTTTCCCCAACTTGAAAAACGCAGACGTGGGGTGGTGGTGGTGGAAGACTCAAGGTTTACAGTATGCACAGAACTCAAATACGCGCTTGGCAAACTCGCTTTCCAAATAAGTTTGATCTGTTTGTCGAAAAGTCAGTGTCCAGTGCTTGGCAGAGGATTGTGTACCCCATGAGCCTGTTCACGCAAAGTAATGTGGTTTACACATTTTTTTTTTCTTTTACAAGAAAATATAAAAAGTGCATTCTCATGTACAGCTGCAGGTCTTTTGAAGATTAGATGTTCAAAAGTGGAAAAAACGGACACTTTTTGCACACTCTTCTTCACAAAATAGCTTAGTCAGAACTCAAAAAAGACGGAGATGATCTCTCTAAAATCTTTCCAAAGAGTCTCAGTTGGATTCGAGTTGGACACCAACACATGAAAAGACTTTGATCTAAAACATTGTGGCTTTGGCTGGATGTTAAGAGTCACTGTGCTATTGGAAGATGACTCTCTGCCGCAGCCTTTTAACGTTTTCTAGTGTTGAACAGGTTTTTCTTCTTTGATCACCCTGCATTTAGTTATGTTAACTCTGACCAACATTCCCTTTGATGGCTCAAGAAAACCATCTCAAATGTAAGAAATACTAATGGAAAAAAATAATATCCGATGCAGAGCAAAGAAAATTCTTAAATTAGTTTCAGAGAAACAGAATAAGATTAGCTAATAACCTGTGTTGAATCCTATAGAAAATTATGGAAATTACTGACTTCTCTACAGGAGGCACCTTGAAGATCTCATTACCAACAAAGACTTTCATAAAATGAACAAAACAAACTTTAGTAACTCCATTTAACACTCTTTCCCTGTTTAATTCCAGTTTATTGCACGTTACCTAACCTGGGGAAATCAATGATTGATTTGTGTGTTTCTGGAGGACTGGATGGACTGTAGCAGATATTTTTTAACAATAGACTTTAAGAAAGATTCATTGCAGATGTAAAAGTACAGCGAGAATACTGTTGTCCATTTAGTTTCTATAGGCACAGGGATAAAATAGAGTAGCTTACCCGGTAAAGCAGGATACTTGACAGGTATGGTCATAGTGCTGTCAATCACTCTTGTGTATGCGTTGCTCATAACCTCTCCATTTTGTCCTGATACAGTAAACCTGTGCATAGTCACCGATGACGATGAGCATCGGCTTTCCTGGAACAGTAAGTTGTTTTGCTGTCATTAGCACACTTAGCGTTGCACACATGACATTGATTGACAGCACTAAGACCCTCCTTCTGGCTGTGATTGGTTGTTATTGACCAGGACAGGTGCCTTTCTTCAGACAGCAATAGTAGCTCAGGGAGTAGGTGGATCAGATTTTATACTAGGCTATCAGAACATTTTACAAATATATAAAAAAAAAACATTTTTCTAAGTTACATACTGTGGATTTAAAAGGAAAATTATATTTTTAGTCCAACATACCCTAACCATACCCTACCTGGATCACAAGTCTCTTTTTAAACATCTTGTTTGATACGTTTTTACTGTAATTGACCATTTCTGTCCTGTCAGCACTTTGTGATTCTGGGCCTGACGGTGTTGGTTGGGGGATCCCCTCCTCCATCTGTTACTTCTCTGATTTCATTTTTGATTTGAGATGGACGGATGCACATTTGTCTGGGTACAACAGAATTTTTAAAGCCCTTGGTTTTGACGTCATTAAGTTTGTCTTTATCGGTCGGACTGAACCACAATCAGCCCTTTAGTGGCAAGGCAGAGTTTAAAAGACTCTTTCATGCAGACAGTGAGGGCCATTGATCTGAGCAATGTAATCTGAACAGACTTCTGAGTTATTATTTCTAGTGGACTCTGTGACCCAGTTAGACATGGGTCTGTGTCTGTGCGGGTTTGTGTGTGTAAGGGGATGATGTACCTCTTTTTATATCTGACCTCGGTTATGCAACACAAGTTATCCAACATGCTGGGTCAGTGGGAGGGTTACGCCCTGTTGTGAGTCTGTGTTTTTGTTTGTGTGAACGGTGACGTGTCTGCATGCCCATCCTGTGTTGTTCATCCGTTTTGTGTTTATTTTTTTAAAGGCTTATTTTCACCTCTTAGTGTGGGACAAAAAGTCCCTGAATAGCAGTTCCGTGTCATGTTTTCCAGGAATATGTGGCACACGATCAGAAGAAAGAGCAAGAGCTTCTGCGACCTACTGTAAGACCCGGAGTGTGACGTGACGGTAAGTAGATCCTCCCGGATTAGCCTATGTGCCTCTGTAATAACCGCGGCGCACTGACACACTGCATTTCAGGCCCAGTGAGGACAGAAACTGTGTCAGGCGAGTGCTGCAAGAGGATCAGGACTCTACCTGCATCACACGTCTCTTTTTCAGGGATTAACGACTGTTTGTTTCTCTTTACCACCAATTGCAAAGTAACAAAGCTACGTTCAGCTTTCTGCAGCACAAGTTTGCATCCTCAAAGTCTAGAATAATTGGAGCGATAGGGCAACAACGGCAACAACATATGCGTTGCGTCAACGCCGGTTCAAGATGCACCATGCTATCCTAGCATTAGCATGACGAACGTCAGATTGATGCAAAGTGCTGTTACGCCTACTCAGCTTGATCATTCATGTAGCTTCTTTAAAAAAATACTTCTTCAGAAATGTGGACTACAGACGCCAACATTAGCAATGATGATGTCTGCGCTCTGTAAAATAGCATCGAAATGCTAATTTAGGCTTCGGTAGCTTCGCTGATAGGCTAACTCCTTGCACACAACAAGCTAAGACGAAATCTGACAAGGTCTGAGGTGTGTGAATGTCACACCTCAGAGGAACGGCCGGCGTACTTGGTCTGTTAGGGAAGTACATTTGTTTACATGCATTCTATTTGATCATTTATTAGTGACCAGTACCAACGGCGCTTTACGCATTTGTACTCGGAGCTAGGGAGGGCCGGTGTGTAGCCGTTGCACAGCAACATTTCTGGATTTCATCACCTGCGCTGCGTTCTCACATGTGAGCATGTCTAGCCTCCTGTGGGAAACAGGACTGTCATCGTGCAGAAATCTCAGTTTTGACTATAAATACCGCTGACCTCTCATATTTCAGGTGAACAAATGACAGCTGAGCCCACGGCGCCGTCTTCCTCCCTTCATGCTAATCAGAATATTTGTAGTTTTAAATCTCCCGGATGGGAAAACGAGTCCCTTCATCCCTCTTAGGGTTTTTTTTTTGGTTTTGTGCCCAGTTTTCTTCACACCTCAAAGCGTATGTGTGATGAAAGTGTGTGTGTGTTCATCTATATCTTTAAAGCTCATCAGAATTCATCTTCTAGAAATGTTTTTTCTTCTTCTTCTCAAAATGGCCAGAGCTCCAGCTGTGCGAGACAGATAACAAGGATGCTGAATCTCTTTGAAAGCCACTTAAAAAGAGAATAATTCCTCTTTTCTATTCTAAGTACTTGACCCTTTGCCTGGCTAAAGAGAATACATGATTATGCCATTCGAAAATGTGAAACATGACCGCGTGATGTTTCGCTGTACAGCTATTTCAGAAGTCCTTTTAAGATTTTTTTCTTTTTTTCTATCCATACATGCTTTGGCAGGACTTTGAGGAAGCGATTTCGGGGTCGAGACCTCGCTGGTGTGAAGACTTTATGTCTCGCTGATCGAATAATAAACTCAGTGCCGTCATGTCTGCCGATATTTTTCTGAAAACGGAGCAAGTCAGGGGGGTAAAAAAAAAAAAGTCAAAGAAAAAGGGCTCGTTCGATGTTTTCAAAGCTAATTTTTAGGGAGGAGAGTTGCGAAAGAACCGCCTTAACCAATTAGCTGCGTAGGAATCCTAAAGCGTAAGAGATGAGGGGGGTGAAAAAACTCAGTTGTGTAAACTATATATTCCATTCGGTCCAATAACATTTGTCGATGGTGCTCAGATCTCTGCTATACATCCAGCTCAGGAGCCTCCCTGTAGTTTTAATTACCGGCTTGTCAGACGCCAGAAGCTCACGCGGCTTTCACTTAGAGAAACTACGCGCCGATTCTCTTCAAACTCGCACTTTCTTCTCCCTCAGCCTGGCTTCTTCCCCCCAATTCCTGTCAGTTTCCTCTTGTCTTTCTTCCTGACGACATGACACAACGAAGGGGGGAAAAAAGAAAAGAAAAAAAAAGGAATAGCCGCGAATGCAGGCGGAGCTGCGAATCGGAGCTGCTACAAACAAGGATTGCAGGGCAATTGCGCGAGAGACACACATCAACAACTCAGCACGTGACGGCGTTAGCGGCTGCAGCTCGTGCATCATCATCATCATCATCATCATCATCCACAGCGGCGGCAGCTTCCAGATTGTATCTGCTGCTAAGTTTTAAGCCTTAACTGAGGGACTGGTGATGTATATTGGAAAACTTCAATCAGTTTCGTCTCTGCGCTCAAATGGTTAAAGGGACAGAGAGCGAGTTTGAAAAGAAGAGGGAGAGACGGCGTTCTTCACAAACTCTAATTCCAGCACATCCGCCTCGGGGAGCAACACAACGACGAAACCTGATGAACTTGTTACCTAATCCTGCCACACACACACGCACACAGACTACATCTCTGCATATTGTTCTCTTTTTAAACAGAGCGCTGGCTCTCTATCTTCAATAACACTTTACATCAGAACAACAGGAGATTCTAACCAGAAGAGGTTAAGCTAGGTTATTAGCCTCCACAAAATGCAGAGTGCTGCTTTCAGACTTTCTCAATATCAGGATTTTCTGTGCCAGTCCAAAATACTGTAGAGCCTAACTGTGAAGTGGAAGGAAAATGACACCTCTTATTATTATTATTATTATTATTTGTGTTTGGCCAGCTTCACTCGTTTTTTTTCCTTCTGAATGATAATTTGTTGTCCCAAAATGCAGAACAGGAAGATTTAAAAGCTCCTTTATTCCAGTCGGCCTTTAAAGCTGCAACATGTAACTTCTACATTTGTCAAAGTGAAAAAACAGTCCAGATGCTAACCAGTTTTCTTTTCCATACATGCTAGGCTACTTGCTGGTGTGGCATTTTCTGCACGTCCGCTAATGACTAGATGCGTACCTTCGTCTTTCCGCCATACATTTGATTGCATCTTGCTAATTTTACTAAAGCATATGAAGGTTGATCGTAACCTTACAAAGATTACACGTCATTATGATTAACGGCCACCGTCTTCTTTCCTCATCAACAGGTTTAAAATAAAATGAAAAGTTTGGTTTTTGTCCTTGTCCATTTGTCCACACTATGACAGAAGTGATATTATTGGGCTGATTGTCTATTAGAACAAACAAACAAAGAGTTATAAGAGTTAGCGCGCGCGTTGACGTCCATCATGGCGGACCACGCTGCTTTCCGACGTCACACACAAAACGCTTGTTGCTCTAATAAAAAGTTTACTAAACACCAAGCACTTGTGCATGTGTTTCCAGTTGCCCTCGCTTCTCATCTCTGCGGCCAAAACATAAAGTCCAGTAATTGGATGGACATGTGTACCAGGAACCCCAACCACTCGCCTCACCGCCCCGCGTGCCTTCAGGCAAGGTCTGAGCATGGATTAGCAAGAACTGTCTGCAGAAGTCCGTGCTCATCGGCAGTGCTACGGATTTTAATGTGAAATCCAATATTTTCAGGGTCAAGTGATCTCCGACAGCATGTCCGAATGCATTATTTAATGCCAGTGGAGGTTCAGGAAGCAGGAGGATGGATTCAGAATTTCCGGGCAGGCCAGCTTAGAAAGAAACAAGAAAAAAACACAAGAACAGAGCCAATCTGAGCGCTTGTCCTTTAACGATGCTGAAAAACAGCAGATTTTCCCCTTGTTGTTCGGTGCGGTGGAACATTATGCAACGGCTTGAAACTTGACGTCAAACCACAAAGGTGAAAATAAAATAAAAACACGATCAGAGATGGCATTGGAACCCCCGCAGTCTGTTGCGGCTCTCGCATAAGGTCTCAACATTTTTTATTTTTATTGCTGTCATGTTCAATCATCTCCCTTAAGATTTGGGTCACCGCCCCCCACACACACCCCTCTTCTCCTCTCTTTCCCGCTCTCATCCCGTCCCTCCGTCTCCATCCCTCACTCCAAGCATCCGAGGTCTTTTCCCTGAGATGTAAACCGTGCTGTTAATTAAAAGATTCCTCGATGGGGTGCCTGTGCGGTGATCTGTGTCACCGCGTCTCCCCCTCGCATACGGAGCGCTTTAACAAAAACGCATAACTCTACCCATGCATTAATGAATGTATAATCATACATATACAAAATTACCCCAGGAAGAAGAAGTGGGAAAAGGGGGTGGAAAGATTGATTGTTAATAGTTTTATGACGGATAAACAAAGCGATCGATCAAGGCACTCGCGCAGAATCGCGGATGATGGCGTTGGGATGTTGGGGGGTCATTTGTTGTCCCACAATGTTAACCCGTCCGAGCGCGGAGGATGTGGCGTAATTGCGAGATGCCTCGTCCGCCTTCAAACATAACAGCTGCATGGAATGGCAGAGCACTCAGGAACGAGTCTGCCGGTGTTATACGCACAATCACAAATGTGTTAGGTGGAAATAAGTAAAGTATGCATAAAACCTATTGGAAAACATCTTATTCTCCTAAAAAGCCAAATTCATTATCTATGCAGATTGTGCAAACGGCTAACGACAATAAAATTCACACATTTACGTTAATGTCTTTTTTTTTTTTCCCCCTCTTACCCTCTTTTGGGGAGTCCTGAAGCAATCCTCACCAGAGGCCGGATCAGGCCGCCATCTGCAACATCCCATCTGGGATGGTCTATCATAAACGTTGATTTGGCCAAGAACAGGCGCTCTCTAAACATAGAGGCCTTTGCCAATGAAAGCGGTTGCCAAGAAAAGGGGAGTTGGGGGGAGAACGTTTCCGCAGTTTTCGAAGCTAATTGTAAAACATCATCATTAGGAGAGGAGCGGCGTGCCAAGTCAGTCAAATCAACATCAGATGAGGAGAAAGAATCGCAAGACACAGTTCTGCAGAACAACCTGCGCTTTCACGAAAGTTTACGCAACAGGTCGTTGAGGCCATGATGACAATGAGTAAGAAATGAGACATTACCTTTGTTGCCTTGCAAAAAAAGTTGTCACTTGTCAACCTTTTCAATGTCCTTGTCAATCCCAGATGACACTTTCCAGCCATGAGCTTTTATTATTTTCCAAACTTCATTGTTTCAAATGAAGGCTAATGTGGATTGGGGGATTAAAAGTGTGATTCCATTGCAAATGTGTGCAAGTATTCTGCTAATGACAAAGAAAAACACAATTTCACATTTCTTATTAAATTCATGCATGAACAAGGTTGTTCAAGCGACAAGACATTAAAAATCAGCAATAACATTCATATCAGCCATGATGCTAGTGCTCAAACATCAAAAAAGATGTTGGCATCTTATTAAGATGTTGGATTGACAAGCCTCTTATACGGGGAAGCGGCTATGTACGCTGCTTTTTTTGGGGGAAATTGTAATCGGCTATTTTACGGAAGAGCTACAGATTCAACACATTGGAATGACACGCAATTTTTTATGAACTGTGTGATGCTGTCAGAGTTCTGGTGGAGCCAGCTGCACATGGTCTGAAAAAAACAAAAAACAAACCATCATGGTCCTACTACTTCCTGTTGTCTTCTTTGTCGTTTCTGCCAGCAGTAACATCTGGATTTTGATCACGTGACTTGTGTGATGCGAAAAAAGTGTTTCCATTGCAGTTTTGTGAAATGGTTGCTTTGAGACAGTGCAGTGCGAAAGTGAACCACAACAACTGACACAAACAACAAAAAATGTCATCAATGTTGCAAACATCCCAAGTTTATCTTAAAATAAAATACTATTCAAAGAGTAATTTGACAATAATATCTGTTCAAAACGTGCTTTGTCGATGACAGAACCACCTACATGGACCTTTATTGCACAAATATCGATGTGTTGTCTGTACTCACATACACTTGCAGGGTGATGGGGGCACCGGTGTGTCCAACGGTCACTGGAGGAGAGGAGGGGTCCACTTCGGATATGTCGCCAGTCCGTCACACTGCGACATACAGGTGCTGGTCATAAAATTAGAATATCATGAAAAAGTAGATTGATTTCAGTAATTCCATTTAAAAAGTGAAACTTGTATATTATATTCATACATTACATACAAACTCATATATTTCAGATGTTTATTTCGTTTAATTTTGATGATTACAAATGACAACAAATGAAAATCTCAAATTCATCATATCAGAAAATTAGAATTTTGTGAAAAGGTTCAAAATTGATGGCCCCTGGTACCACACTCTAATCAGCTAATTAACTCAAACCACCTGCAAAGACCTTTAAATGGTCTTTCAGTCCAGCACCTGTAAAGGCACACAAAGGTCAAAACAGCTACGTACAAACACACACATTTATGCTTAAGGTCACTTGTGAGAGACCAACGAACCAAACAGTCATGTTTTTGCACGGTAGGATGAAGCTGGAGTACCAGGAGAGAACCCGCACATGCAAAAGGAGAACATCTGCCGGGATTCAAACCGAGGACCTTATTGCTGTAGCAGAAACACATGCTGCAATTTCGTTGTTTCTGAGAAGTCGATGGTTAACGAGGAACGGGAAAGTTATGACAATCATGTATTGATGCTAGAACAAGATTTCTGACTCTGTCTCTCCTACTTGATATTTTATGCTCTTATTTGACTGAGTACGATGAAGCTTTCCTCCAGTCGGCAGGAGAGTGGGGAGACATTGATCTGTGGATCCATACTTGCAGTTGATAACCAATTCTCTCTGTTGAGCATTACGATAGGTAACTAATCAGCTCTCTGCAGGATGCTTCACACCCCTGTGGGGTCACTTTGCCTACATTTCCAGGTAGTAAGGAAATGTAGTATTGCATAAACCTGCTACAGACAACCATAGAGGACTAAGATAAGCAGAAAATCTCAATTTAGTTTTTCCCCAAGATGTTCGCCTGCCTTTTAGCCAATAAGGGCGGGGACAAGGGTCAACCGCTCCCTATGCACAAAAAAGATTCCTTAGTGCACCTCAAAGATGAACTGAAAAATGAAAATGTTAGATTCAGGAAAGTAAAAAGAATCACCAAGGTTGAAACTCTTGTGACGAGTAGATGCTCAATAATTGACTACAAACCTCCTACCTGCTTAGATTGCGAGCTCATTCAAAATGCCAAATAAAATCGGAATCGACCACAATTGGAATCAGCAGGTCGTTTTATTTTAAAGACCACGATAGGCCAGAAGACTGCAGTCAGTGTACTACGAACAATTGGACTACTTTTTGTTGGTCTACGACTGAAGTAATACACTTTGGCGTTTGTAATTGAAAAAGTTTAAAGGTCTGCTACTGTGCTTAATTGAACAAGCCACCATAAGTCTGTGGCTTATTAAAGCATCATTTTTTTAAGACACAAAAATCATTCTCCGATATTGAGATTTCACCCAATCAGTTCTGCCCCCTTTTTGAGCTCATTAAGGAATGAGCGGTTTTAGTGCGATTATGAAAATAAGCTGCTGCCGGCCAAGCCCAAGGTACTGATGTAAACACTGATGCAAACTCAGTGTTTACATCAGTACCTCAGACACACAGTGGTACGAACAATCATCTGTGACCCTAATTCAGACCCAGAAGCAGAAGAAGTGGCGCCTCGGGAACAACCATCAAGCCACAACCACTGAAGGATTAAACGCTGCGGATGTGACTCACGTTTATACCGTTATTAATTCAAAGCTTGAGGATTCTGCTTTGCTTCGGGACTCATGTGCCACGATGTGAAGTCCAGCAGCTGACATCAGCACGAAAAATAATTTCTCTCCGCAAATGTAACCCTCCATCCATCCATCCATTTTCGAACACCTTTGTCCCTTAGTGGGGTCGGGAGGTGCTGGTGTCTATCTCCAGCTAGCGTTCCGGGCGAGAGGCGGGGTCACCCTGGACAGGTTGCCAGTCTGTCGCAGGGCAACACAGAGACAGACAACCACGCACACACACGCGCGAATGTAACCTTTTTTATAAAATATATATTAGCGAGGTCAGAGGAGAAGCTCTTCTCTCAACATGGGGAAAGAAAAATCCAAACAATTTTGGGTGATGTCTAGCATGTTTTGACAATCACAGCATCTTCTTAATGGATCACTTTCAGTTCCACACAGTAAATGCTCCGATGTTGTGGTTAATGTAACTCAGACACAGGACAAGCAGAAGCTAGCAGCCATCACTCTGCGTTAGCCTATGCCAAATGGCAAATCAGGTTCATGCTGAACAACAATGCAAAACACACGACTCATCCTTATGTACCTGCATGGCCGTCCTCTACAGATTTGTATTGAACAGTAGGAGCAGATAAATCCTCCCATTTAATGTTGGTAGTTTTCGAAAGACTATTTATAGAACCTGATCTGCGCAAACTACAACTTTTTTTGGCAACATCGTAGGGACACTGCAAGCAAAAATAACATGAAGCCACGCAGCTCTGTTCTCAACTGCATGGACAGATGATCCGTACTGCAGCCGACAGCAAAACATCTTTTCCAGCAGCCATTCTACAGTGTAAATCCAGCAAAACAAAGGTAGTGGTGTCTTGTAATGAAGTGGGTGGAGTTCCACTTGGGTTGCCAGGTAAGGGCCTGGCAACCCAGGCTTGAGGTTGCTAGGTAAAAAAATTGTGATGCATCAATTTGGAGGTTTTTGAAACATCAGCAAGAACATTTACCTATTCCCAGAAGACGGCTGGTTATTGTGTTTTTTTGTTTGTTTGTTTGTTTTGCTCTTGGACTGTTTCCAGAAGCAGGAGATGCCCAAACGGAAGGACAGAAACAAGCTTTAAGTGAATTTTGCATAACAATGAACATTTAAGGAGTTGAAATACTTTTTGCAAAGTACAGTAGGTGGCACCACATTTCAAAGAAACTACAGCATTTGATGCAGTGGGGAATGAAATCGGACACCCCCTATTCTCCATCCTGAGCCTTATATTTTGAGGATGTTCAATTGCTGCTGAAGTGGAAGGTTTTAAATAAACATCAAGTCTCGAATATTTTATCTCCAGTATTGGGCATGTGAAGAAAAAAACAACCTATGCTCAAATGTTTCCTCCATTTTCTATCTATTTTGATGGCAGAAACATTTTCTTTTCATACATTTACAGTCACTACCTAATGGTTAATGTAGTCTGAAATAAAAATAATAAAAAAGAAAGCCAACAATAAATATTGCTGCCATCAGTAAAAGCCAGCAGTATAATAATCTACACTGACAAGCCTATGTTACCCAAAATACTTATTCTGGCGCCGTAGAAAAATTTGCATTTATATTGGACGATTTTATTTCATGTGCACAGCAATGGCACCGTGGTAAAGTGTTTTGGTGCTGAAAAACGGAGGGGAAAAAAAGGGAACAAGCACAGCCATGGGCAAGCCAACCCCTACATTTTGATGGTGGATGAAGCACACTACGCAGTCTGGGTGGACGGAACGCCAAACCGTCTGCTGCGTTTCTGGACGCCCCGCAGGCCGGTTGCCCAGCACCAGGTGAGGCATCTAGGCAAGAGCGAAGGCTGTTGACAGTGAGTCAAAGTGGCACACTCAGATCACGCTTCTTACGAGCCAAAAATCCCAAACCACGACCCGCCGGTCCTCCGCCACACAGCACCTTCGGTTTCATTCCGGTGTCATCACCCGGCACCCCTTCACCCCGCCCCCCCGGGACTCGTTTGCCTCACCTAAACTCGGCTCCCCCAATTACTCCCACCTCATCTGTCCGAGCGAACGCACATAAAAGGAAGCGAGAGACGGGTTTTGTGAGGAGGAGTGCCTTACAACAACGGTGTTTGTGGATGTTCAAACGCTTCATCTCCCCACCCCCCTTCCCCAACCCGGGCAACTTTCTATTGATTATATACGGATCAATGGCTTTTTATTTCTTTTGTGTTTGAAGAGCGGCGTTGGGCGTACATGCTGGGTGGGAGACTAATTAAACGGTCCAAACAAAGAGATCTTGGACTAATAGCCCTGCGTCATAAATACCTCATCTGAAGCAGTTTGCTTTCGAAAAAACCAGCCTGAACAGCCGACCGATGATTGTTTTCTTATTGTGTCTGAAGATTTTTTTTGGAGTTAAGCCAAAGTTTCATCAATACTCCGTGCAGAGTTAAAGTTTCTCCAATATGTTTCCTTCCACAGGAAGCAACAATAACATTTTGGAGAGAGCTAACCAGGCCTGATAGGGGAGCTATGCGGTGAGCTAAAGATTAGGGCGATGGCAAGGAGGTCGCCGATCCTTAAAGGTACACAGCTCATCGCCAGAGACAATCATGATATCTATGGAAATGTGCAAAAACAGTGATTGTGAGAAGAGTTTAATTGATGTAATTCCAATATTTTTAGTTTTAAAACGCTACAAGAATCTTACTTTGGTCTTGGACAAGGTTTACATAATGCGACACAAAGTGAGGCTTTCTGTGCCTGAACACATCACTGTAATGCATCTCTTCTTTTTGTAAAATCTAATTGTGTTTACATGCTATCCCTGTGAATAATCTTTTAAAAAAATCTAACAAGTATTATATACTTGTTAGAGTAACATGTTATATTTCAATTGCCCATTTTTCACTTTGCTTCCAGTTTTGTGTCATAAAGTGATGAAAAAGCTTTTTCTTCTATTTTGGCTCATTTCTGAATGAATGACATACCAGCACGTGACCAATAAACACGACCGGTTTTCGGAGAACACCATTCCGGGCATTCGTCTCTCCAGCCTCTTGGGGCAGAGCTGCGTTGGATCAACGTCAGCCATCTGGGGTCAGCTGCGGCGTGGACGCCCAGCGGGACGGGACGCTGCGGTTTATTTACACCTGTGATGAAAATGTTTGGAAGGGTTGTCATTTCGGGGATGCGCGTCCGCAGCGACACGGTGAACCGAAGGTGCCAGGGACTTCTCCGAAACCGAGTCACACGTTTAGCTTTCGACTCGCCTCAGAGACTGATGGATGGCTAAATTGTTCCTGGCGTATATCCACGTATAGCTTCGCAGCTCGCCGTCTTTCCATTCACCTCTCTCCTCCCTTCCCCTCGCACTCGTTTCCCCTCCGTTTTCTCCGGCAAAGAGAAACTGGGGATGTGAACGCTCACCTCTTTGCCAAGCCTCACAGCTCCCCTGGCACCACACTGCAACATAACACCTTCCAAAAATCCCCCCTCCTCCGCCTCCAGCCCTCCTTCGCACGCCTTCACCCTTCTTTTTTTCCCATCACAGCTGGGCTGAACAGCATGTTTGATTCCACAGGAGCTAACTCTGCAAGGTTTTGCCCTTTATGGGTTTTCAAGGCCGATATTAATGTTTCTGGAAGGAAAGACTGACAGCAAAAAACAAAACTAAAGTAATCTTCACTCACTTTCATCGGTTGTTCTGAAGCTAAAGAGAAGCTAAAGAAAAGCTGAGAAGGATCAAACCCTTGGGAAAAAAAGAAGCTAATTAAAACAATCGCAATTCATGCAGCTGAAACAGCAAATTGTAAAGGCAGTGAGAAATCATTTGGAACCTTTTTTTTTTTTGGATGTTGATGTTCGCTTCCTTTTCTGTTTTTGTGGATCTCCGGTTTGTTCAGCCTAGCATAAGCGAAAGGAAAAGACACCAGAAAAACCTGGTTGAGAATATTTAAACGGAGCACAAAGGCAGTGGACGCCCGCACATTCGCGTCCCAGTTTTTGCAAATTCAGCTTTTTGCTAGCCTAGCCTAGCTAGGTTACGCAGATCCTCTCAAATGTCATCTCCCTTCAGTGCTCAGTCTGGACTTCGTCCTACTGAATTTCAACCCAGCTAATAAGTAAACAGAAAAAGAAGCTGAGAACTATTTTAGAAATTTTGGTAAACTTCATAGCGTCAAACTGGTACAATATATTCCTTACAGCTAAAGGTTATAAATTTGATGTTTTTATATTTTTTTGATGCATTTAACCGGTCTTGTTTGTAAATGAAAATGAGTCTCAAGAGATTTCTCCTGTACAACTAAAGGATTATATTTATATAAGTAAAATTTTAAACAGTTTCCACTTATTACACGTATTAATGCATGTTAAGGTACATCTGGTGTTACCTTAACATTATAACTTCTCTGGTGTGAGAAGTTATAAGTCTTTTTATAGAAGGTCTCAGCTATTCACAGATGGCTATGGTTTGTGGTCCAAATTGTTAATCTTTTACTGGGTATGACCTGTCTTTGGCTTATTTACTGATGATAGACTTTCTAGTCCTTCAGCTGCTAAACTCATACAAGGCAGCTTGAACATTGAGTCAGATGCTTCAGGTGAAAAATACACTGAAGTGATTTGAGATTCCAGGAAGATCCAAGTGAAAAATAAAGATGGACAACTTCTTAGCTCCATTTGAAGCTCCATTTGGTCTTTCTCCTCCCAAAGAAAAAGAAGCCAAATTTGGTCAGTATTGGAAACCAAAATCAGCTTGCTTTCAACAGGATGTACTCTCTCGCTTTTACTTCTCACCCAGTCTTTTTACCTTCTCTGGTTCCTCCACCACAGTGATGACAGTTTTATCAGTTTAACCACGCTTGCCATCTCCGCGACCAGTGGGCCGACCTCCAGCGCTGTCCTCGCTGTGGCTCGGCTCGACCCAACTGAAACCAGACACTGACACTTGTGTATCCATTGCGTAGGTCTGCTATTGCTGCCGTGGTCAGACTGTGAAACCATACGTGAGCTGAAACCCGCCCAGGCTTAGCATATGGGATCCACCTGCCAAAAACTTTAGCAACATCTCATCTCTTCCAACATCGGTCTGAGTACAGTACAGGATGTTCTGTGCCATAAAGGCTATTCGGCATCGTTATAGCAGAGGTTAAAAAAAAAAACACATTCTAGAATAAAATAGGTTATTTATGAGTATGTTATTGTATCTACATCACTGTAGCAAAAGAAAACCTCAAAATGGCGTAATTGTAAGAAAAACTTGCTAAAGCTGTAATATGTAACTTATCAAAAAAACTTTTACATATTTGTTTAAATTATCATTATGTTCTGAAAATCTGTAAAATAAAAGAATAAAAAAGTGCTCTTCTGACTTATCGCAGAAGATAAGTCAGAAGAGCACTTATCTTCTGACTTAACGAACGTCAGAAACACACAACTAGTCAGAAGCAACCAATCAGTCAGGAGGGGGGTCTTGTTACTGTCAATCATTCTCATGTACATGTTCCTCAACCCTACGCTACAGCTAGTTCACATCAACAGAGGCTGCTGCGAATGCTAAGGCTAGTTAGTTAGCATGGTCACCAATCTTAGAGTATAAACAGTTTTCCTGTAATGGCGAGTTGTTTCTCCGCTATTAGCACATTGAACAGCGCTTACACAAACTTGATTGGCAGGGCTTAGACCCTCCTCCATGTTCTGATTGGCTGTTTTGCCCAGGAGCTGCAATAGTAGCAGTGGGAGGCAATGGAGAAACTTGATTTTTGTTTTTTACAGATTATTTATTTAATATTTTACTGTCACGTCGTGGTGATAGAGTTAACAAATATGTAAAAAAAAATTACTTTAAAAAAAATAAAAGTTACACACTGCAGCTTTAACATCTTCAAGGCAAGAAAGTTGTTTAATAGACGCTTCATTCTCAAAACAGTTAGTATTAAAGTAACAAAAATATGTTTTAATCACAATTTTGATTAGTTGCTTTATAACTGCATCATAACAAATCTATTTCATACCTGTTTGCTACAATGGACATCTTGTTTTACACCGGGATTACTGCCACAAAGTGGGGAAAAAAGTAAAAATAGCAGGTCAATAATTTTTTTAGTGCACCTAATTGAAGTTTAAACAGTGTCATTATGTTTTGAAGTCATCCCTACAAGTGCAACAGCATTGTCAAAGATAGACTCGTCTTTTTATAGCCGACTGCAGACTTGCACATTCTATTTCAGATGTCCCAGGCTAACATCATTGTTTGTTTTAGCTAGGTTAACCTTCCCCCATGTATTTATAGGTGCGGGGGCCAGGAGAACAACCACAGTAGATCCATAAATAAGCTGCCGGGGCCTCCAAGTACTCGTCCTGACCAACAAAAGCCCAGTCATTTCACAGGCCATTACTCGGTGCCTCCTCGACAGGAGACCAGCAAGGCAAGGGAGGGTCTTTGAGGCAGAGTCAACTCGGTGGGAGGAAACGGAGATGTTTTGATTAATAATACATACGGTGATTTGTTTTATGTGACCAAAGCCTGTGAAAATGTGAGGGGAGTAGATGGAAAATAACCACCTTCTATCATTAGCGCATGAAACTGTTTGTAGCTGTGGCTAAACTGAACGTTTCGCAGCCTTGAGCTGCAGTTCATCCCTTTGCAACGTGCACCTCGGTTAGCCTCTCTCTGAACTTTTGGCCCCTGAATCCTGTTGGAGGTCCAGCCTCGTGCCGACTGGCTCCTAAAATAATGCCGAGGCAAAACCGTAGCGCATTTGCACAGTCTCTCAAAAGCCATCCGTGACCTCGGCTCTTACCAGGGTGTGTGCGCCGTGTGTTTTGTCACCTCTTATCTCTGCCTCCACAGACGCTGTGCAGAAAGCCAGTCAGCAGAGTCCGACTGGCTTTCCAGTGCACTTCCACAGCCTCCGTTCGCTGGCAACCCAGACCTCACTGCTCTGAGGAAACGGCACTCTCTAACACAAACAACTCGTCAGCCGTAGCCGGCAACGGCGCCGGCTGTTAATCCCAGCACCTCCCGGCGAGGCACGGGCACTGAAACCCCCACAGTGATCTTGAGACTTGGGGGGGCTTTCGTCTTCACCTCCTCGTTTTAATCTGGCTTTTCCAGAGTCATGAAATATTCAACGGCATTGTTTCGCGGGGGCCATTGAACAGTGGCATTTGTCCTAAATATTGCTGAGCTCATTTACCGGGTGGTGACAGTGATGATTCCATAAAGCACAGGAATGGAGAGAGTTGTCATGTGGATGTGGCGGAGCGCCGAAGGCTCGTGATCTTAAATCAGAGGGGAGCATTGCTGGCTGGCGCGGAGGGGGCTCCGGTGGAGCAACTACAACTGCTAATTTGTCTCAGAATGGCCCTTTGCAATTTCCAGGGCACCAATAACTGTTGGATGAAGAGATGTTTTATATTTTACGAGTCAACCCTAACAACCCATGCTGCGTGTGGCAGGGTGAGATAGGAGTGTGGAGGCCATATCTTTGCCTGCTCAGGTAATACTTACAATTCGTATGCATTAGCTTTCTGCAACTGCACAGAAAGCTATTGCTTTACAGAGCAACAGAGACATAGTTATGTTAAGATATTTTTTAATTTACTCGCTTTATTTTGACTGTTCAACAAGTCTAGTAGTATGAGATCATAGGTGTTCAAAAATATTATTATTTGCTAAATTATTCAGAAAATAGGACAAGCTACCCAGCCGTGGTAGCTCCTCAAAGTATTCAGGCGTTCAGGAGTTGAATAAGGGCAAAGGCATAGCATTTGGGTAATATTGGTAGTAGTGGTGCATATGCATGGGTTTCAAAGATATAATAACGCAACTTGACATCTCAAAAATAAATTAAATAAAAACAAGGGAATTTCAAGAAATGTTTTGTTTTGTTTTTAAATATGCTTTTTGGGGGCCATATTAAAATTGGTTTATTTCGCAAATCTGCAATGGAAACACTTTTTCGCATCACACATGATCAGCCTTTGGGAACTAGCACAAACCACAACAAAAAAAATGATGAGAGGAAGTAGTTTGATGATGACGGCGCAGCATGTCTTTTAACGACTGAACAAACTTATTCACATGTGATTTTAATTGCGTTTCTTACTTAATGGAAACACCGCAATGGAGAAATTTTTTTTCAACATTTGCAGAGAATTTAAGCTTTGCACACATTTGTAATGGAAACACAGATTGAATTGCAACACTTATTGAGATGTCTTGAAAATCAATGATAACCCAGTTTAGCATGAGATTATGTCACATCTGCTACAGTATTAGATTTGTCCCAACAGACTGTCAGAGCCTGAAATCATACACACAAACACACACACAAAAAAACCTTGTGAAAGCGCACTCTGGTAGGGTCAATGCAACCCTACCAGAGCACGCACAGGATGAAAAGCTTGCCGGGTTGAATTGACCCCATTCTTTTAAAACCAGGGGAGGGTGAAAGTACTGCAAGTATTCAGATGAGTGGTTCTTGGCTGAAAACAAGCGTGAACCTGCCTTATCTGAGCTCCTACAGGAAAGAATCTGACAAAATGATAGGTTTCCCAAGAAGAGAAGGTGGTACAACTAAGTGGTTTCCCTCCTCTGACCTGAAAGTACAACCTTGTCTCCACTCATCTGCCAACAGGACCAGTCTGACATGACAACTCACCCCACGCAGCAACTGCCTTCGTCAGAAACCTTCCAAACAACCTAAATTGTTAATTTCACTGTGGTTCTTAACTGCTTTGCTTAACAGCGACGTCGCTGCAACTATTCTCCAATTCAGTTGAGCATTAGTTTCAGAAACTACGAACGCGCCCCAATATTTTCAGCTACGTCTGCTAAGTAATTTCCAGTTACTTAATCTCTAGAAAAGGAGAACTGAGTCTGCTTGAGGAAAACCTTCGAAATAAGAGCTGCTGGAAAACAGCAAATGTGGTTTGAGATCATACATACAAAGTACTTTCTGCCTGACATTTGGCATTATACACTTTATTTGGTTGTAATTTCTTGCTGTATATGAGATAATTCTTCGCAAGAAAAGTGGGGAGATAATGGTAACCGATACAACACACACACACACACACACACACGGAGTCAGAAATTCCAATACGCGCCATACGTCTCTTCATACAGCGAAACAGCAGTCATTAGAAGATGTAATGGATTAGACATGGATGGAGGGAAGGGAAGGCAGAGAAGAGAGAGGAGAGGGGACAAGCCGAGATCGAAGTGATGGAGATTGGCAGATGGGTAAAATGGATTGGATAGACCACTACGGATGAGAAGACAAGACGGAGGGCTGATGCCTACCGCGGCACGGGGAGATAATAGAAACTGATTGCAAAAGAATCAACAAGGTTGCAATCATTCCAGGTTGCAGTATCGCAATAATATGATTGGTAAGGCCCCGGAGCTGCTTGAAAACCCAATTGTCTCTTGAGAATTTTCTTCCAGGGCATCAACAAGTTCTGAACGTAGAAAGAATAATTGACAAGGCGACAGATTATTTATTTTTTTCCTCTCTAAGAGGGAGCTGGAAAGACGTGTGCCAAGAATTGCTTTTTGTTTTCGGGGATTCTTTTCTCTCCTGTGTGGCCTTCTCCTCAAAAAAACGACCGTTGTGTTTACGGCTCGTGTTCGTCAGAGGGAACCGCTGAGAAGCTGCAGGAGACAAACAGGATGTCTGTGGGAGGACAGATGAGAGAGGGGCGAATCTGACGAGGAAGTTTGCGCATGAGCGTGTGCACATTAATCCCAGGAAGGACTTCCTCTGGATCCGAGCTGCCTGGGAGTTCTGTGGGAGTCGGTTCCAGACGTTGGAGGGGCGGGGTGGAGCGAAAGACAAAAAGAACGAGCTCGGCAGAGGGCAAGCAGTTCGAGGGAGGGAGAAGGATCAAGGGCAGATTCAGTATCAAATCCCACTTCAAATACATGAACGCACAGAGAAGCCACCCACCCACACTGCAAGGGTGCAGCAGTAACAGACTGCTTCAATCAGTTCCTCTGATTGACTGACTAAACAAACGTCATCTGACCCTCGACCTGAGCGTTAAGACTACAGTAAGGCTTTTGTGTCCACTGTGGCCCATGACAGAAAAACCTCAAAAGGATAAAAGTTGCAAACTGAATAAACAACTGGGATTAGTTTTTTTTTCTCAAATCATACTGAAAATCGCAAACTTTGAGTCTTCCCTCAGTAACAACTCCGACATCAGAGAGAGTTGTGGTTTGAGCAACCCAGAAATACTTGAATGTGCTGCTTTCACCAGATAAGCATCTGGTTTTTGTTTTAGTTTCTAATGAAACTGTTCAGAGTCAAGTCTGCAAGCTGAAAATAATGATTACTGAGGGTCGTCTCTATGACAAAGGCCCATCTCCCAACAGATGATGAAATGATGACAAAGAATACCAAAGTTTTGAATGCTGCGTCTCAGACACCACGGTATAAAATGGTACTTCAGCAAACACCACAAAGCTACAATGTAGCTACATTTCAACTTCATAACTGTACAGCGATGCATTTAAGGGTGTACTCACACAAGGACGGTCAAACGGAGTTTATTTTCTTCGCTTGGTGAGATTTGCTTTCAAATTGCACATCGGATAGAAACAGAGAGAGAGAGAGAGCACAGTCTCAAAAAAAACAAAAACATGGAGAACTTGTTGGGTGTGTTTCTGTTGTATACATTTCTGCTGTCCTTACAACTGAAATACCATTCTGCGGCACGCTAGCATTAGCATCAGTAAGCAGAAAACTCTAGATCAGGTAGGATTTCAGGACAATCGGTACATGATACGATGTCATGTAACACTGGCTCATGAAGTCCAAAAAGATTTCCTATAGTTGCTCTGGGTCGAGGCCGGTCTGTGTTCTCCCCAGAAACAAACTGTGTGAGAGTTTGGTTCGTAGTGAACCAAGACCACCTTGAAACAGGGGTCTCAATCCGGTTGTTTGGTCCATACTGGGGTTTGATTGAGTGTACACACAATTGCAAAGGTTTCTGGACTAACGGGGGGACACAAGCGCCGGTCAGTTTAAAGAGGACAAAAAGTAGAAGGTGTTTGTACACAGTAAAGATTTTGTTTGTCTCCAACGCATGGAGGTAAGGAAGGAAGGAAGGAAGGTAAGGAAGGAAGTCCTGAGTTCAGATCCCAACCGGGGTCTTTCTGCACAAGGTTTGCGTGTTGTCCCTGTACAGTCAGGTTCTTTCCTGGTACTTTCATTTCTTCCCACAGCAAGAAAACACGACTGTTGGACTATTTGGTTATTCTAAATTGTCCTTTAGCGACAGTGTGTATGTGTGTAAATGTTTGCTTATCCTGGCCTGTGAGGGAATGGCCTTCTTTCTAGGGTATGTCTTGTCTTTTGTCCCTTCTTCATGTGGTGTGAGGATGCTGTTCTCCAGCTGGTCAGAGTTTAAGTTAAGATTTACAGAGCCTCTATCCTGAATATTTGTACATTTAATGACAGCCACATGAGCTCCTTTCAGACATTAAACCTCCCGGCCATCGGGGAGCCGCAGAACTCTAGTTAATGTTGTATTTATGTGACATCGTCTTCTTGAAGTGAAACACCTAACGCAGCGATATCGTCACATGTAAAAACTAAGCCTGCGAGTCATAACCCACATAGAAAAGTGCAAGCAGAAGCACATTCTTTTTCGATTTGCCTCATTAGCCGAGAGATTTCCCCTGATGATTTCATGGTGAGGTCTTCGGAGTCTGCAATGACACGAACCGCGCTTGAGTCAGAGAATTGCAGGAGATTTTAGATTCCGAAGGCTGAGCGCATTTCGCACGTGAATCCTGAAGAGGCTGCACAGTCGCGTACAGGAGAAACTACAATGCTTCCTTCCGCGCATTTAAAGCTGAACGCATGGAAAAACCTCAAAGGCTCGGACTTAGCTTCAGCGATTCTGGGGGTTTCGCTTAATGTTTCCCCACCGGCCTCCCTGCAGCACCAACGCGCTGTGGAATAATTTCTACAAGATGAATCAATCTGACGATGAGACCACTTGCAGTTCATCATCAGAGTGTAGATTCCTGATTCTGGATGCAATTTAAAGCAAATATAAAAAGAGGAGGAAACCATGTGGATTTTTCGCTTCAGATCTTCCACGCTGTAAATCGTAACATCGTCGTCGACAAAGACTTCGGAAAAGTTGCACTCAATTACAGTCCAGTGAATGCCTGGGTGTGTAGTGAGTTACGAAGTTGACTTTAATCAAACAAATTAAATGGATTTAACTTTTTTTTTTTTTACATAGTAAAATGTAAGCTGAGGATCTTTTGAGGTAAAAACATTTTAAGAATTAACTTAGTATATCTGGAGCAATGTGAGTAAGAACGGTATGTGAAAGTGGGGATTTGTCAGCGTGGTATCCCACAATGCATTATGCCACCAGCAGTAGCAGCTAATAAAAACCAATGTTTTTGTCACAGACATCAGTTTTAAGACGTTTAAGGTGAAGTTTCCTCTATGCAGCCAGTTCACCGAGAACGATCCACTTTCAGAGTAATAGAGTCCCACGAGTTGAACATTTTTGACTTTTTCAAACTCAAAAATCGTTTGACAAAAATTTTTTCTCTAGCAAATTTTCAACCTTTGGAGTTCAGAAATGTTCCCGTTTTTTTTTTTTCCTTTCAAGAAACATCCTGAGATTAATCTGGAAAATGTTAAGAGTTTTTTGGTGTAAATTTGTCCCCCTCCATCTACAAAGACCCAAATATTTCCTTCAAAATCTAAAAAAAGTTTGAAGCAACACGTTTGCATATATTTTCTGAGCAAGTCGAGGTTTTACAGTGCACACGCTCACGAGCAACTTCCCCCATATGTGTCATGTTAAAACATAATACTTTTTTCCACCAGGAGGTCTTTAAAGCTTACGTAACTGGCAGAGGCCACACAGCTGTCCTCTAATTAGACGTAAGAGGGGCAGGGGGAGGAAAAATCTGGTCAGTAAAACGCTGTGTAATATATTTATACACTCCGAAGTCCCTGGTGAATTCCGCCTCTCGGTTTCCTCATGTGTCAGGCAGAGCTCTGGGTACCACACGCATACCCGCGCCATCAGATGTGTGCTTACTCATCGTCGCGGCGCCACATCAGAGGAGCCTCGCGCACAATGCACTTGTCTGCCAGCCAAATGTGGGGAGACCACAGCAAGGGGACCAAAGAGACCGCAGAACCCGACCTTCCCCTCTCCCAGGCCGACCTCCTGAGTCATCCGCTGTTACAGCGTCAGAAGCGTTTGGGGCTCGGAGACTTGATGGGACTTCAAGCAAGCTCCCCTTGCTTGAAGCGCGCCGTCTCTCTTGTGAGCGCGTCCGTCAAGAGACGGAGAGTCGGAAAAGAAAAACACTAATTTAACACTTATCCTTGGCATCCGATGTGTGTGAGTGTGTGTACGGGGAGGACAGGGGGGTGGGGGGAGTGCCCCTAAATGTAAGAGCGGCACACTCGAGAGACGTCAACAAATCTGACAAGGTTAATCAAAGCCTGTTACTTTCTTCCCCCCAGCTAAAAAAAAACAACATTTCAGGAGCGACGTTCTGCAGAACCAATTATCTCTTTTGAATAAAAAGGCCGCTCGCCTATCGAGAGTGAGCCCGCTTAACACAGGGTCAAATGCAATTCGCCGTCCCACCACTTTCAAAATAACATATCAGACTGTTGCCACTTCCATTTGCGACAGTAATGTGCACCTACCAAATTGCACCTCTGCCTCCAGCGGCTGACAACGGCTAATTGTGAGTGTCAAAGTGATCCGTGTGTGTGTCTCACGATGATGGCACATGATTAAAAATCACCTATGGTTCCCCTCGGATGTTTGATCTGGAATTTGTCGCGGGGCGGCTCTAAACATATGTTTTAGCCGGAGACGAGGTGCCGGGCGGAGGAGTGGCTCTTTGATTGGACGTAAAAGAAAAAAGAGAGAGATTGCTTAAATCGAAGCGGTCAGACGAGTGAAGCCTCTTTTTTGTTTTGCGTCTGCCCAGTGAACTAGAAATGTTGAAACTTCTTGAAATTTTTCCACATTTTGTCACGTTCGAATCACTTCCTGTTTGATGGAACAACGCAAACAAAGGCATAATTATAAAATACAAAATCTGACGGAAATGCGACTCGCATTGGTACTCAACTTTTTTTTTACTAAATGAATCGATCCACCAACCTTGTTCTTTTGTTGTATTCTTGCCACTCGATCAATAAAGTTTATTTTAAAAAAAAAAGTAGAACATAAGGAGAGGAAGCAGATTTCACCCACTTCAAAATAAGAGCTTGAATAGAAACGGCTAACTACTTTAAAAATTCAGTCGGTAACCAAAACTTAGATTCATATGTTGAACTTTATTTGATTGGAAGTTTACTAAACCACCAAGTAAATTAGCAATTTAGAATTTAAATTAATTCAGGGGAATGCAAGTTTTGCAAAGGTTAGCAAAAATACATTACCTCTGCTAATATAGCATTTTCTGGAATGTGCCTGCTGCTGTTTTTCTGATTGCTAAGTATTAGCAAGCTTCTCTTAATTCAGATTAATCTTATTTTGGTCAATTTAAAATATTATGAAAAAACAAAACAAAACTGCACAATAGAACCCAATAATTTACCAAAAAAGGAAAAGGTTGAAGCCAACGATGAAAGACATCTACAGTCATATATACATAGATGCGTTTTTGTCTTCTTGAACTACTTTGCTTAATAGTAATAGTCTGACGTTTCATGCTGACCAATGCAATAATTTGATCGGCTTTTTTTTTTTTTAACACCTGACAAAAGTAGTATACTGAAGATTTCAGTTGCAAAACCGGGAAACGGTTCAACGGGTTGGAATATTTGTGTGAAGCCGCAAAGAATAAATAAATAAAATGCTGCTCAGAATGCAAGAGATGAGTGGTAAAAATGTCCTCTAGTGGATCATTCAGAAAACCATTAGCTGTGCCGCTGGCACACAGAACAGAAAGAGGGCAAACACACAACCATAGAGGAAGACGTTGGGGTATGGCTTGGCTCTGATCACCCGCCGTAATGACCAGGAAGGCGTATGTATGTGTGTGTATGCTGATGACAATGTCTTTTTCTTTTCTTTCCTCCCATGACCATGATTAGAGGTTGTCAGCCATGTTTTTACTAGACCTGATGGGTAATTTCACTCTGTAAGATAGTTTGGACTTGACAACCACAAACACACACACATCAATATCTCATATGAACGATGAACGCAAAACCCGAACACACACATGCACATCCATTTGCAAACCCAAGGGTGCGCTCAGTCACCTCCCCCCTGATAAGACGAACAAATCGAGTGGCGTGTCTATTAGAGCGGGCTGATCAACAAGGCCTGCGTATTTGTGTCGCTTCTCGCACGAGAACATCACGGATCATTTGTGTCTGTAGCACCGTGCGCAATTATTCCGGCGTACGTCGCCGTGTGCCTGGCATTTAATGAGCCGGGCTAATTAAATCTAGAAATTAAGGGAGATTCCAAAGGAAATAAGGGAAAGCGAAATCCTGATGCATCTGAAGAAGCCGCTGAAAGCTTTTTTTTTTTTTTTATGACATTAGGGAGCGCGAGAAAAACGTGCCCTTCTCTAAGGAGCCCATCAACAAACACGGCGATTAGTGCAAGCTGAAGCCACGGCTATTAGTTGCATTCAATCCAGTAATGAAAGATAAGAAACGGCGGAGAGCACGACACCGTCAGCTGCTCACTCGCGGGCATAATGAGACGAAACGTGCCGAGGACAAGGGGGTCCGACTGTACACAAAAATAAAATGATCTGCTTTATAAATGAACGAGAAGGACTGAAATTGTTGTTGCAATGAATTTAGTAAACCACTGACTGTCGGAGTGAATCTAAAGGACGCGATTTAGATCACACCTGATATCGTTTAAACTTTTTACATAATTTGTCCCATTACAGCCACTAAACTCAATGTTTTATTGCGTTATGATAGAATCCACAAAGGCTACGAAGTTCAGTTTTTTGACTTTCCATTTCTTCCCATGCTGACGTTGCTCTTGCCATTCGTCCTGATTTATGGAAAACGCAACTTATATGGGTTCTGTCTGCATGTTTCTGGAACTTATTATGCCAGATTTTATTTCCCACAGTGGATCTTTAAAGGGGCAGTGTTATGTAAAATTACATTTTTGGAGTTTTACATTATGCTATGTTATTTTCCCATCAAAAACATATCTGGAGTGTTGCCCTGATTTTTTGTGCAGATTTGAAAAATCTCTATGTCCCGTGGCAACTGTTTTGCTCCTTCAGACTAGCCAGCAGCAATTAGCAAACACCTGGTGGAACTGCTGAGCTCATTACAGGAGCTATGTCTCAGTGGTAAAAACATTGTTTAACGGTTAATAGCGGAACCATGTCGCGATGGCTTCCTGAAGGCAGGGTCTCTACATGCCTTCATCATAAGATTTCTTTCAATAAGTGTAAGACGTTCGCCCCCGATTTTGGAAGATCGCATCACAAGTTTGACCGTCGTGTCTACGTCTGCTAACTGTTAGCATCTAACGATGCAGCATCTAACGATGCTGCATCTAACGATGCCTGCATCTAACGATGCCTGCATCTAACGATGCCTGCATCTAACAGGAGCTGTTTGGAAGCTCCTGAGCTTCCAAACAGTGATAAATTAAAGACGTTTGTCAGAGCTTTTCAAGAAGTTAGACTGCATTTCACGAAAACCTGTCGAAATACTTCGACGCAGAAGAGAAACTCTTCAAAATGCAATGTGAGATTTGTGAAAAACTCGACTGAATTATTGCAGATACTTTAAAACACAGATTATAGTTTCTAAAAAACCTGTTAGGAATGAAATATTATTCGTTTTCTCAAAAGTATTTACCAGAATCTCATTTGCACGTTGTCTTCTTCCAAGACACTGTACCGTGTCCCGTTTAAAAGTGTCGCGAGTTACTGTGAGAACGTCACTCCCAACCTAGAGGGCCTTTTTGTGGGTCGAGTCATCAGGCTGTGTGTGGTACTGTGTGTACATTTGGCCTGTCTTGACTCAGAGGGTCGAACACAGTTTACAGAGGCCGGCTTTATCTCACAGAAAGGAAAAAATAGAAAAAAAAACCAAGTCATGAGGTCACGTTACCTCCAACTGAGACAAAGAGGGAGGCGGTTTTCTATTAACTGGTCAGGCTTCCTTCTTCTCCCGGGGGAAGTACCTGACGGCCCTCGAACTGCGTGGCTTACGAACAGATCGGCTGAAATTCCCACTTCGTCGCTTTCTGTCATTCCGCAAGCATCGACTTCACTCCCTCCCTGCAAAAAAAAAAAACAACCTCTCCTCCGTTTGACCGCTGCCCTTTCTTCCCTCTGATATCACAGATGACGTCACCTCTCTCTCCTCTTTTTTTTTTTTTCTTTTACACTCTCCGTCTCAGTCTAACAGTGGAGGGATGAGGTTGAAGGGATTTAACAAGCACCTACAAGATTCTCCAACGGGACGAGCTCGTCTCTCTCGCCGGCCTCGTTTGTTTCAGTCTCTTGCTTCTGTTGCTCTGTAGAGCGCGCAGCTGTGCAGTGTCAGCTTGCAAACAATAATCCTTTAAAGCTGTTTTTAAAAAACGTGTTTGATCAAAATCAATTTTTGCAAACCCTGACATATTTTACTCTAATAACTCTCCAAACTGAAATCGTTTGCATTTCAGCAGAAATGGCCGGAAACAACCAATAGGAGCCAGGAAGGAAGGTTTTATCTTTGTCAATCAAACTTGTGTAAGCGCTGCTAAAGGATCTAAAGGCAAAGAAACGACTAGAAAGCCGTTTATCCGCCGTCATCGGTGTCTATGCTAACGAGTATTTGCATTCATGATAGCCTAAGCATGGGAAAGGAGCATTACCGCAGCAGAGAGCAAAAGGGAGACTGTGGGCTGCGCGTACAGAATCTTGATTGACAGCGCTAAGACCCTCCTCCTGACTTTGATTGGTTCTTTCTGGCTGAACACATTTTTTTTTATGACTGAACTTATTATTATAAGCCTCCTGATAAACTTTTTTTTTCTCACTGCCTGAAGTTAAATCAGATCAATTTTTCTTTCTAGAAGATTATTTCTAATAAAACATTTCAAAAGACAATAAATGCATTTTTGAATTTGAGGTAAAGGCACAAAAAATATTTCACAAAACAAGAAAAAAAAGTTCTCGCCAACTTTTCTGACGTTTAGCAAATCAAAAATAATTTTTAAGCTAAAACAAGAAAAGTTTGGTCAGATTTTACTTCAGATAGTGAGACAAAAATGTCCCTATATAGATATCTGGTTTCAGCTGGAGGTTTAGGTGATATAATGTAACATTAAATCCAATCGTCTTACCATTTGAGAAAATATGCGGGTAATGTATCCAAGTTCTTTACTTTTCGCTCCTTCCCAGCAGGCAGTAAATAAAATATTACTCTAGAGAGGACACATCTCCAGGATGTTCCTCAATGAAGATACAGAGAAAAGCATTCTCATTGGGAAGCCTTAACAGCTACTACATTTTAAATAAATTAAAACCACAGATCAAAAGAATAAAATGAAAACTGAAAATGAGACGTTTTCATTCACTGAGATACATAAAAACAATAAATAATGCGAGGAAAGACTATAACTGGGTCTACGTCATGCATTTTACAAAACCGTAGCATAGTGAAATTAAATAAACTGGAAACCTACATTTATAAGCCGCTGGTATCTCCACCGCTCTCGGGTTTCCTCAAGGAGTTCTCCGTCGTGTCTGCTCCTAGCATGTGCTAAATGAAAGCTAGCGCTTTCTTCTTTGATTTCCAATTCTGACTTCCAATGATTCACTTCCTGCTAGAGAGCCCCCTGGTGGCTGTAGAAAAATCCGCACCGGGCAATAAACCGCATGGTTCAAAACGTGGGGAAAATGTAGCAGCTTATAGTCCGAAAAATACGGTACATAATATCCTTTGTTGTTGTGTTTATGAATCTGTTTATTGGGCTTTTAAAAAGATGTGATATAGATGTACCCATGATCACAAAATAATACTTTTTTTTATTCTGCATATAAAAATTAAGCAAGGCATGACAAAACTAAAACTACTATTGTAACTAATAAAAACTAAGCAATATTTAACTGATAATAATAAAAACTAACTGAATTAGACAAAAAAAATCACAATGAAATAAAACTTTCGTTGAAAAAGCCAAAACTATTATAACCTTGCCATGGCAACACTCCCAAACGATTCCCATCGCACAAATCTTTCTACATATTTACATAGTCCTGTTTCTTTTTCCTATAGCCGTTAGCTTCGACCTCCTGGACCAAATAACCTCAAATTAGACTCAATGAAAAGAGGCAAAGGTGGTTTACTGGACTATATATGCCAATTTTCTTAAATCTTAAACAATTTTAAGAACTCCGCAACACTGAACTTCAAGAGCACCAAACAGTCCAAGAGTCCAAAATCCAAACGACAATGAAGATCTTAATTATCTTTAGCTTTTTTTTTTTCAATCCATGAAAGATAAATACAGTTCTTTCATGATTTTACCAAAGGTAGACCTCGCCAAACATCTGCTCTCGACTCTTTTAGCTCCTAAAAGACACGGCGACTGATTAACACGCCGCGCGGCTCTCACATTTGCATAGATAGCAAAAACAAGCAAAATGAAAGGGAAAAGTTATGGCGACGTTCACTCCTGACTAAACACAAGAGAGAGAAAAAAAAACACGCTATATATGCTAATTACCTTTATAACGTGAATGTCTAATTAATGACATGCAGATTAGATGCTGCCATTGATGGATGTTGTTTGATAGAAGGATGGACACGGCATTAGAAGGGGGAAAAAATTAATAATAAATGTTGGGAAAACAGACAGTCGCCTCTTATTCCGGGGGGAAAAAAAATCCATCCGTTCATTTTCTGAACATCCTTGTCCCTTAGTGGGGTAAGGAGGTGCTGGTGCCTATCTCCAGCTGACACTCGGGCAAGAGGCAGGGTCACCCTGGACAGATCGCCAGTCTGTCGTAGGGCAACAAAGAGACAGTCAGGACAAACAACCACACACACTCACACTTAGGGACCTAGAGAAAGGCCAATTAACCTGACAGTCATGTTTTTGGACTGTGGGAAGAAGCCGGAGTACCCGGAGCGAACATACGCATACACAGGGAGAACATGCAAACTCCATGCAGAAAGAGCCCGGGCCAGGAATCAAACCCAGAACCTTCTTGTTGCAAGGCAACAGCTCGCCACTGTGCAGCCGTGGAAAAAAATTTGACTAATTGTCAAATATGCAAACAAGCAAATTGAAGTCGCCCGCCAACGTGACGGAGAAGGGCAGCACGCACACAAACACGCATCGGCCCTTTAGTGTCGCTGGTATGTAGAGCGCCGTCCTCTGACACAATGTCTAATGACCAGTTCCCTCGACGAGAGCTTCGCCTGTAGAACATGCAGGGCTCTCCTGCTGGAGCGCGGCCATTGAAAATTCCACCCTTCAATCACTTGTGCCACATCTTTCTTCCCTGGGATTATACATGATGACTTACTAAGAAAAAAATACTTAAAAAAAAAGAAAAGAACCTGCAGTCCAGCCAAATCAGAGACAGGAGACAAATAACTCAGAGGCTTTTGAAGAACAGAACATTCTCCCCTCCCTGCACAAGGGGTTTCTGGCTGAACTGAATCACCTTGCAACAGAGTGGACGGCATTCATCAACAGGCCGAAAACAGGAGAAAGTCACCACAACATTGGTATTCTCCTGCACTCCTTCCTCTCTTCCTGTGACTGAGTGGGAGTCAAAATGCAGGAGAAAGTAGACATCACACAAAAGGATTGTTTTTTTGTGTGTGTGTTTTTTTTCTTCCTTCCAGAGAAAGTTAATTGAATTTGTATGTTAATGAAGGCTGCGCATAGCTAACGAGCTCCGTGTGCGACCCATTAACGTGTTGAATGATTGTTCTGCCCGGAGCAAGAATCACCTATAGAAGCCGGGAACACAAAGACAAAGAGTCGATGTGAATACATTATAGATGCATATTCATCAAGTTTACACGCCGATATGCAGAGATTTGTCACTTTAGTTCAAACATTACAGACCCATGTGCAGGGCTCGGGAGACCCAAAGTAAAGAAATGCTCGCGGAAGTCTCTAAACCCATTGAACCTTTTCATATTTAACCTCGTCACAAACACAAACACTAATGTGTTGGACTGCTTTGCAACTGCTGACCCTTTCCTCAACCGGATTCAGGTCTGGACTTTAGATCGTTTCAGTAGGAGTGGGCGTATCGATCTGAAATGTCGATGACATCGACGTAAAGTCAGCATCGCATCGACAGTAGCAAGTGTAGTACGTTTGTCTCAGATTCCCACTTGAAATTGAAAACCTTGTGAAAGCGCACGCGGGGTCAGTGCAACCCCGTCGAACCGTGCACAAGGTAAAAAGCTTGTGGGGTTCAAATGACTTGAAAAATGACTTGAAGTGTTACTTTCACCAGTCGTACTTCAACAATGGACGGAATGGAGAAGCACCGATGCTACAATCCACTGAACGGAGAGTGTCGGAAAAGGTAGGAGCTTCTTAAAGAGACGGAGGCCAATTTCAAGCTCTCAGATACAGCTACAATCTGAAGTCACGCTTCTGTTAAGTGCTTTTGACATATACGCATTTTTATAACAACTGAAGGTAACAAACAGAGTTACTTGAATGTGGTATAAAGTGGCACTATGGGCCTGGAAAATACAAAATACTTCTCATTTAAAAACAAAAAGGGGACTTCAGATGTTGTAGCGGTAGAGGCTCCCCCTACACAGAGGCTATTGTCCTTCCTTGGCTCAATTCATGACCTTTAGACCTTTCCCTCTTCTGCATGTCTTCCCACCTTCTCTTTCTGCCCATTTCCTGTTTGGGAGCTGTTGACAAAGCCCACTAATGTCTGCAAAACAAAAAGCAATTGTGTGTTCTGGACCTCATTTGATAGCATCAAAGTACACATAACTTGTTCGGTTTTTCACGCAGCAATGCCTCGACACCAAATCTGACACCAGACACCCAATTGGCCTCAATGGAAAATGCCAACAGGCTTCACAGCCATGCACTAATTTGTGTTGGTTTGTGACGTATTGTGATGTGACAAAATGTGAAAATGTACACTGGACGTTTTCACATTCAAGGCCTTGTGAATCATACATCTCATGTGATACTGGACACGGGGTGATACTGTAGGAGTGAAGAGAACAGGCCCGAAACTACGGCAGCCACTCAAACTCCAGAGATCCTGAATGAGTCATTGAGAGCTTTGGCTCAATGATTCCCACCTCTTTGGAAACGAGGAAAATGGTGTGATTCAGTCATTCTCTCTTATCGCAGTGACGGGGTGCGAAGCACAGTTGGGCTCCAAAGGTGTCAGAGTGACAGCAGCACAGTTTAAAATAGCAGCTATTTCATGTAATAAATAAAAAATAAAAAATACTATGTTTGACAGGAACTCATTACAGCTACTTCACTTAGACTAAAAGTAGACTTACATGAAAGACGGACTAGAAGTACTCCCCAAACTTTAGGAAGGAAGAAAAGCTCTATTTATTCTAGAATAAATTAAATGGGTTTTGGATCATTCGGCATCATTAAGCGTTTTAAGTTAAGTTATAGCCTCACTGCAAAAACCAGAAGCTATTGAATGTCAATGTCTAACCTACACAAATCTTAAAAAACAAACAAAAAAAACTCCAAAATTAAAACCTTATATTTGGTGGCTGGTTTATTCTTTGCTGTGTAGAAGTTTCTTTTTGCTCCGGTCAACCCTCCAGCATAGCCGATGAGTTCCTTCGGTCTCTTTTGGTTGTTTTTTGGTTGCTCTTGACATTGTTCAATGCCATTGTCCCTCAGCGGTTCGACGTGTTCTTTTTAAATAACATAAAATTTAACATTATAATTTAAAATCAAGGTCCTGGAGTCCGGAGGGGCTGCTGGGGAGGCGCAGAATCCTAGTTGTTTGGAGTCAAATGGAAAGTTTCCATAGTCACTGCTGACTCAGGGAAAAAGGCTGGTGTTTCTCCTTTGTGTTTTATCAATTACAAAGTCAGTGCAGCTGCCTGCTATGACAAATTACAGCATTTCATCCTTCTCTGGGGTCTGATTGGCCTGCACATCTAAGAGTCAACGGAATATTTTCATGAGGAAGATGAGCAACACCAGGCCTAACAAAGGGTTGCTTCCTGAACGCCTCATCCGAGTCGTGGACGGATCACTTCCTGTCTATGTGCAGTACATTAGACGTAGTTTTTTAAGAGGCCGACCTTTCTTGTATAATAATCCCATTTTCTGAGAAACCGAATGTTTTCTCAATTGCGACGGCCTTGACAGTTCCTTGTTGTTACCCATCATGAGAAGTTCCTTGGTAATTACATCGTTTCACAGGCTGTCACTTTGGACCGAACCAGCTGACTTTCATTTGCACCGACAAGAGGCAAAATGACTGTCTGACCGCTGATGGATTTCAGCTGGTGTCTTGGCTTTCTGCATTCCTTTCTGCATTTTATATTATTACACATAACTTAATTACTGAACTCATTTCTTTTGTGGATTTTTTTTCTATGTATTGATTTCTTGGATTGCTACCAACACCGGGTCAATGGCACCTTTAGAAATATGTGTAGGGTGAAAAATCCCAGCCAGCATGGGGAAAAGGAGGCCAGGCAATATGGGCCCCACATGGGTTTGTCCAGTTTCCATGGTGGCCCCACACGGGTTTGTCCATGTTGCCTACATGGGCCCTACATGGAATAACTCATGTGGGACCACCATGGAAACCGCAGACAAATCCATGTGGGATAAATCCATATTGTATGCCCACCTTTTCCCCATATGGGGCCCACCTAGGTATGCTGGCTGGGATGTATGTGTTCATTACTTATTTTACCCGCTGTATTATTTTGTAACATACCGGTTTTATTTTTTTAATGAAATTTCTAAAGAACAATTAAATAAATACTTCTTTACCATTACAGACTGGTGACCCCTACCTCTCATCCAATGAATCTGCAACTCGGATTCATTGGATGAAAGACAAGCCGATACAGGAAATGGATGAAATTCCCTTCTTGATAATGTTCAAATGAATCTAAATGTTCCTTCATACGAAGGACGCTAACTCACTTCTACGCAATCTGCATGGGGTGAAGATCTGTAGAGTTCCTGCTGGGTGCCGGCCAGCCGTCTGATGGGTTTTATGGCTTAAAATATTTACTCTCACCTCAAGTCCCGCTTTATATACGCCCCTTTACGTCTCTGAGATTAGGTCTTTCGGGGCGACGTAATTCGTACCATCAAATTTTTATGGCTGCAATTACTCCGCAAAAATGCAACTGAGGTGACTCTGAACCGTGTCGATGCTGAATAAATGCAGTGTAAGTGAGCAGCTTTATCTGTGATGCTACAGAAGCATCTGCCTTTGTCTGGACCAGCCAGGTGGCACGTTAAAAAACCACGACAACAAAGATTTAGTTCTTCTTACTTACAACAAAAAAATACTGGTTGCCTAAAAATGAACAGAGATCCTTTGCGTTGTGTCCTCATCTCACTTCTGTGCTGTGGGGACCGGAGGATCAGAGTCCCGCCACTGAGTTGCAAAGAGAATATGAGCCTCATCACAGCAGTTGTACAGCTAAAGTCTAGACGTAGCTGCTCCCTCGGGGTCTTACTCATGTCTCAGAGAAAGGCTAATCAGCACAGGCTTTTTTAAAATGTGCACGCTCAAAGCACATCAAACAGAATGGGGAACTTGGAAGGTTCAGATCAAACCTACATGTATCATTCATTCCTCTACTTCTCTGCCTCACGCGCTCCTCCCTCGGTGGCGAGGCGGTTATATAAATTTGCTCACATCCACTGGCTGAGGCTGCCTGCCGTCCTCCCACTGTGTATGTGTGTGTATGTATTGACATAGCTCCTCAAAGCGCCGCAGTGGTGTGAGGGCAGCATGGCCTGACTGGGAGGGATCTTAATGATAAGGTTAATGACAGTGGCTGGGTCTCAGGCAGGACCATCACAGGAAGGAGAAGGAAGACAAATCAGAAGTCAATAAAGGAGGAATAAATATGTGCTGTGGTTGGAGCGCCAAAATTAAGAGTGTTACTCAACCATGGGTGGCAACTGATCTGACTTACTGATAGCTGAGAAACTGGCACCGATAAGTTAGTAGCCAGAACTGGCAGATGGGAAACTACTTACTTGTGGTAGCTTTGGATTACGTTGTTTTTTACAGATCAAAAATCTGAAAAGTGCGGTGTCCATTTCGCAAAAAGAAGAGCCGAGGAGCAGGAGGAGACGCGCGCTTTTGAACGTCCTGCCTTTGGGAGTGTTACGTTCTAATGTGTCGCCTGTGGGAAGAATATGTTGTCCAGGCAGCTCTTAGCTGCGCATCTGAAGAAAATCTGTCTTTTTTTGAAAGCCAACAAAGAAGAAAGCTATTGTTGAAAGAAAGAAATGAGAATTCCCATTTGCAGTTTGCCACATTGGTCAGGTGAATTCGTGAGGAACTTTTTTGACACACGTGTGAGACTGAAAGCTCACGCGGACGGACAGCGCCCACGGTGTGGGATCGGGAACGAGAAAAATGAAAACGAACAATTGGAAAAGGAGAAAAGCGAGTGAATAGGAATAATCTCAAAGTGAATCAGATAAGAGAACTATAGAGGAGAGTAGAACAAAGAACAGGACACACACACACACACACACACCCCAGGACATGCACATGCCTCGTCACTTACAGTCAGTAAATACCTCCTCTGTGTGCGCGAGCCTTCCCTTCTACCCACTTGTGGTGCATTTTACTGGACAGACAACAGCATTAATCAGCATGTGTTTGACTTTATCATCAGCCCAGCTGCTGGTAAAGACGCTGCCACGCTTTTGTCCAGATCCAGGGCCGTCCTGCTCCGAGTCTGCACACATGCGTGCGTTTAAGAGTTTTCATCTCATGGTGCTTTCTGTGAACTTCACCTGCTGTTACCCAGACAACCCGGGGTGGAGGAGGCACAGATTAGCCTATTTTCCTCTTTAGCCTCTATAAAACCCTGAGTCAGCCCTAGAATACTTGCTGATGATCATCTCTAGGTTAAACACACTCTTTTATTTTTGCGAGTCATTTTGAGATTAACCTCATAGTGTCAGTGAAAACCTTTTAACGTCGCGCTTTGGTGCCTAGCTAAGATTTTTCCCCCCTCCCTCCAATCTTTTATTTTCAGCTTCTGGCTGATCCTCCAAAAGCAAAACCAAAAGGGGCTTAAAATGTGCAGAAATGTAGAAGAAGACTGGATTTTCCAAAAGGTTACAGTCAAGCAAGAGTGCAAAGGGCAAAGTTCTGACTGAAAGCAGCCTTCAGAAAATTATACAACTGGGAAAGGGAAACACTATTTTTAATCTTCCTTAAATACACAAAGTAAGCTGCAGTCTTTAAGCTGCAGATGGAGATTGGGGAGCAACAAGCGCTTCTAGAGAAGTACGATGTCGTTAAAAAGTATTTGCCCCTTCACATTTTCTACATTCTTTTCCTTTTATGATGCACAGATATGACAAAAAATATAAAATGCTGTTTTTAATTAGGTTTTCTTAATGGAAAAAGACTATCCAAACTACGGAGCCCCTACGGGCACATGGAGAAAAAAAAAAAGAAATCCCGACTTATTTTCTCAAGATCCCGACTTTTTTTTTTCATTTTGCAGGAGCTCATGAAACTAAGTCAGGATCTTGACTTAGTTTCTCGGGATCTCCGGAAAATTTCTTGGGATCTCCAGAAAATAAGTCGGGATTTCTTTTGTTTTTTCTCCATGTCCCCTTAGGGCCTCCGTATCAAACCAACCTGCCTCTAAGAGAAAATTAAATTGCCCCTGTCAATACTTCTCAATCAAAAACCTGAAGTAAACCTCTAAATTAAGCAGGTTGAAATATTTTAAAAGCAACACATCGTGCTCCAACTCAAAGAAGTACTAAAAAAGAAACAAATAACTGACATCTATCAGTCTGGAAACTGTTACAAACCCATTTCTGAGGCTTCGAGACTCCAGCAAGACCTCAGCAGAAGCCGTTATCCGCAAATGAAGAAAATATGGGACAGTGGTGAACCCTCCCAGGAGATGCTGGCCTACCAAAATGACTCAATAAGTGCATCAACGACTCATCCACGAGGCCACAAAAGAATCCAGAACACCACATCAATCTCTGGTGTTAAGGTCGCCGTTCGTGATTCATCGCCAAAAGAGAAACCGGCCAAACGCGGCATCCGTGGGAAAAAGCTCAAGGTGAAAACCACTGCTGACCGTAAAGAAAACAAAGGTTTGCAGTAACATGTGCCAAACAAACATTTTGATGATCGAGCCCAAAGACAGCTGGGAAAGGTTTCTGTCGACTAATGAGACAACAGTGGAACTTTTTGCGTGCGCGTCCCTTTAAATTTGGCAACAAAGAAAAAAAATGAAACGGCTTCCTACTACCATACATGGTTGCAGGTGTGGTTTGGTGACCTGGGGCTCATTCAGTTCAGTTTAGGAACAATTTTAGTAATTAATGAAACCAGTTAACGTCTGGTGGATTTTGTCGGTATATTTGTTCAGAGGGTGGAGGAGTTTGATTGTTTCACAGATTATCTGTCTCATATTACTGTGTCAAGACATAGTGGCAGTTTAAATGGAAAGTGTAATGTATTTTCTAGGTACATAGTTCCATTTTATAGCACAAACCAGTAGCTTTGTTACTTTTGGTTGTTATAGAAATGCTGCATACCTCCAATATGACTCAAAATAAATTTGACTTTGGAATTTAACGCCTTAAAATTGGGCCTCTGTATCTTTCAAAACTCCTGTTTTTTTCTGCAACTTCGCCTCCAGGAAGTCATCACAACATGGTTCCACTATTTACCCTTTAACAACTTTTTTACCAGCATAGCACTGAGAAGTAGCTCCAACAATGAGATCAACAGATGAGCAGTTACACCAGGTGTTTGCTAATTGTTGCTGGCTAGTCTGAAGGAGCTGAGTGTAGGAGTCACAGGTAGGGCTGCTCTGTGAGGCAGAAGTTTGGAAACTGCAGCTCTAGGGAGGAGCTGCATCTCGAAGGTGGGGCTAAGCCCACCGAGGTGTTTTGCACAGCTGAATGGTTGCCACGGGAGATGAAAGGAATTCTCGAATACGTATGAAAGAATCAAAGCAACAGTCTAGGTATGTTTTTGATGAGGGAATAAGATTATAACATCATTTAAAGCTAAGAAAAAAGTGAATTTTACATAACACTGCCTCCTTTTAACAAATGTGTAAAAAAAATTCTTTTATGTAAGTTACCTGCTGCAGTTTCAAGCATGACAAAAACTTTTTCATGACATTGCGGATGAGCATTCCATCCAACAACATACGACGTTTTTCAAGACATTTACTTCAGTTTATCCTTAAGGGCTTATAAATGTCCCAAAGCTGTCCTATCTCCCCTGCCTGAAAGCCAACCCAGCCTGTCTCTTACCTCAAATGACACTCCAGCCAATGCATTACACTTTCTCACCGACTCACCTTTCGAACAGTAAATCAGCGACTTTATGCCTTTTTTTACTTTCTCTACCGTTGTAGATCACCCCCACTTTGCCAACTAAATTGACTGCGGACGCACTCTCACTGTTAGGAGAATGACGGTAACGCTGTCATAAAGAATGAGGCCATTATAGTGGCAAGGGAAAGAATCATTTCTTGCTACAGTAGGCTAATGTGTCCATTAGACATTTGCTTGAGTTTAATGAAGCCTGCGACTTGATATCCAACGCTGGAACAAAATGTATTGCAGCCATGCATTTTAATTGTTTTCCCCCATTTATTTAGTTGGGAGAGAGAAAACAGAAAAAAAACTTGAAATGCCTGTTTGAAGGACAGACCTGATCTGGATTTTATGTGTTAACCGGCCAAGAGGCGGAGCGCATCACATAGTGAGGATGTGGGAATGAGGTTACGCTAGGACATACAGGGCGCTCTGCTGTTAGCTAAGAGCCAGAAGGTAATGTTTTTAGTCTTAATGAGGTCTTCTGGGGTGTGGTGAACAACTTTGTGGAATAGTTGAGACAGTTCAATCTTTACTTGATGCACAGAACTTCCTTAAGATGGTCATGGCAGTTTATAGCCACATGTTATGGTCCAAAGAGCGCCAGGAGTAGGGATTAGTGGCAGCTATGGCGGCTCTGTGGGTTGAGCTCTGACTTGTATGGTGTGGTAAAAGAACTTCGTGCAGCAATGGCCTCTGGTGATTATGTCTTGGAAGAGTGAACCACTCTACAAGACAACCTCTTCACCTCGTTTAGTATCCTCTGAAATTGGTGAGGGTTCCTTCCACACAACAAGACAACTAACGCTGATCTAGGGAAAGTCAACAGGACTACAAAGGAATGATTATACGCTACTGTTCCGATAGAGATTTCATAGAGACCAGACCTTAAAATTGAGCTAAAAAGGGAAGCAAGGTCGACTTGTTTAGTCCGCTTTGGTCGCATTTGTTTGGGGAGGTGCGAACAGGCAATCAAACTCTACGATTGCGACTAAAGTGAAACTCTGATGCGGTTTAAATGCATACGTGAATGCCTAGCGGACCGGAGACCGCTCCAAAAGCAGGAAGCAGACTACAGTGCATTCTGGGTAAATACAAGAAGGAAGCTGGAAGTTGCGGTGAGTCTTCTTCTCAGGTTTTTGTGCCGTTTCCTTCTGTTGTTCTCGATGCAACGTCACCACAGGAGGAGGAGTGAACAGGCTTTTTTGAAGGGCCTGATTGGTTTTAAAGCTGAAAATAACAAACGCTGCAGTTGCGTTCTCAAATCGCAACTGCAGTCTACCAGACGATCAAGTGTGAAAACGAGAGTGACAGCAACACTGACAGAAAAGCGTTACTGCTTAGTGTTTCCTACAAAAGTGTCATGCAATCAAAAATATGCACATGGACTTTACTGACTAGCATTGCAAAGCATTTCAGGCGCTCCGGATTACACACACCACCAGACCGCCAGCTCCATAGATCAAGTCACGACCTATTGAGAGGCGATAATTGAGTTTCCAAACCCACATATAGAGCGACACTTCATATGAGCGAACATTAAGCTTGATCAAACGTGTGAATGCGGCTCTACGGAATGCCAAACGGCACTCTATCTGTGATCGTCGGCGTGTGTGAAAGCTCTGCGTACCGTGACGCTTCGCGCTTATGGAATTGCTGATCAGGTATCCTCTGATCACTGGTAGGCGAACGAGAGCGAAGCGAAGTGAGCCGAACCACATACATTACGGGGGAGAGTCCTCAAGGAGGCAACGCGAAAATACTTCCTGGCAATATCTGATGAATGTGAACTGAGGGAACGTTAAAGAGAACAAGAGAAAGCAAATTAATCTGTTGTGTTTGCCAACTTCCAAAGCGAGCGCTTGAGTGAAAATTAGTTTCCCTCCTCGTGTGTCCACTTCCATATGCTTGCTGTTATCCAACAAAAGTATGTTTTACAATTGAAGAAATCCATACAAGAGGAATACCTTTCCATTACTATTCATACGGGTTCCTGAGGTCTCAATGCCATGAGAACTCGGGGAAACAATGTGAAGAAAAACAGAAATACTGGGATATTTTACATATCCTTCCTGGTCTGAAAACCTCAGGGAGACGCTACACATTTGTCCGTGACCCTCGGCAACAGGATATGAACAACAAAAACCTGTTGTGTAAAACCGATCCTTCCTCATCAGACCCGCCGCTGAACAGTAAGAGCCCGATGAGTGGATGGGATAAATATTTATGGCTCCCTGAGTCGGCCTATCCTGCTCACTTTTCACCCGCTTGAAGTGGATGTGTGGGCTTAACGTGGGTGGAAATGTAAGTAAAAATAATTCCCAACCAAAAAAAAAAAAAAAAGACTATTTAGGGAGACTGGGATAGATTACATCCGTTGGGATTTTGTTGTTCTGGCCTGGATGAGAAGTCAACTTTAACTGTTCGACAGTCAGATCCAGAGGACCTGGAGTTACTTCCAACCTTTCAGAGGGGCAAAGACGGAAAAAAACTACCAAGCATGTGCACCTAAACACACAGAGGGAGATATATGAGGAGCGGTGGAAGGAGAGAAGGAGGTGATGAATGATGTTGTTTTTCCTCTGTGAGGAGGATCACCGTATCGTCCACTGGGAGGCCACGAAGCCGGAGCGCGTCAGCCGTCACCGGTCATGTGTCTCGGAGACAGCCAATGGAAACAGCCAGATCTGGTTCACATGCGAGTTTACTGGGTCAGAGTCAGAGCAGCGGAGGGAGCGGCAGCCAATGGCGGCGCGGCGCGGCGTCTGGAGGATTAGCCAATGGGCTCGGAGAGCGGTGTCTGGTACCAGTTGATGTCTGACAGTTAGACAGACTGTATCTAATTACCACAGCCGAGGCTCAGCGTGGGTCTGCGCGCACGTATGGGTGCGTGTGTGTGTGTGTGGGGGGTGGGGTGTGTGTGTGGGTGTAACTGAGGAGAGATGGAGTGCAAATTAAAATGAGAAAAAGGAGGAAGGTGGTTTAGTTTTTTTTTGTTTGTTTTTTATTTCAGCAAAAGTTGAAAACAAGGCATCAGATCTGGAGCAGCGCCACATGATGGAGTGGAAGTGGGCCAAAAAGACACCGTGGATCTAAATATATCGCCTCTGAATTTACAATCAGCTTGTTAAATCACCCATATTAGTCACAATCCGATGCTCCGCCAAACTATTCTGAAAAATACTGATAGTGTGTGAACAAAGGAAACATGTATAATGGCTGGATGTGTGTGTGGGTGTGTGTGTGTATGAAAGCATGAGTATCTGTCTCTTTCTCCTTTTCCTGTCTGAAAGAATAGGCTGTGAATAGAGTTCAGCTTCCCACAGTTGTAACGTTGTATTATTGTCTCCAACATAATGTTCCTCTCACTGCAGGCAGCTTCGTCCCATTCAGTCTCTCTATTAGTGACTGGACAAGACAGAAGCTGCCAGGTGTTAAAGGGACACCGGTATGCACACACACACACACACATGAGCTGGAAGCGAACTCTGTGCATGCATACACAACTAAGCTCAACAGCAAGCAGAGGTGAGCGGGGTGACAGACAAGGGCAGCTGCTTGCAGGTTTTTTTTCCCCCCTGTTTTGTCTGGTTCTGTCTGGGCACAAATGCTTTCCATAAAAACATGCACACACACACACACCCCCGCCCTCGCGCACGCTCACACGCACACACCAGCACTATTTGCATTGTGTCAAACAATGAATGCCATGCCTGGTTCTGCTTATTTTCATATTGTAGTTAAGTGTTAACAGGCCATATCTTCCCAGTGACGCTTTACTTTACATTTTTTTCCAGTAGTTACAGTTTCTTGTAGAAGGCGAAAAGTATTCACTCCTTTGAGTCGATGCGTTTACTGCAGATCTTTAGTGATGAGCTGCATCATAAAAACAACAACAAAAAATAAAAGTCAGAAAAACATCACACAGTCACCAGTTTGAGAAACCGGTAACAAACATCACATTGCTATCGAGTGCCAAACTCGTCAATGAACATCATATATGTTGGTCAATGTCCCATTTGTTATGGTTCAATAGCCACTCTAAACAGCTGGGTTTTTAGTCTTGATGTAAAGGAACTCACTGTTTCGGCCGTTTTGCAGTTTTCTGGAAGTTTGACTACAACTCTAAAACAAAGCAGGCAAATCAATGTCATCGTTTACAATGTTTCCTTCTGTTTGCTGATTGGCCCGGTTGAAACGCAATCTGAGAAATCTAGTTCAATGGGAGGAATCCTAGGTGAAGGGAGATGAGAATCGAGTGGAATTGTGTAGGAAAGTAAACATCCACAAGAGACTCAAGTCCCTTACAGACTGCGCTATGTTTTCTACCAGGATTATCAGATATTTAGCTCCATCCAAATTCCCAACAGCATGATGCTACCACTACCATTTTTCACAGTGTGACCAGGGTGATAAGCTAAAAAGTGTAATTTACCTCTCATCTGACCGCATTTGCCTTGTGGCAAACTGTAAAGGAAACGTCTCATGGTTTTCTTTTAACTAGATCTTTATTCCGGGCACTCATCCACAGAGCTCACACTTTTGGTTGGTAATCATTCTGTTGACACTTATGATTTTGAATTAACCTCACAATTATGCACTGCTTTGTTTCCTACCACAAAGAAAACTTTTTCCATACACTGGAGATACATTATAGTTGAATTTTGACAAAAAGGCACATGCTTTTCATAAACTTTGTGCTCTCTAGGCCTAATGCTAGAGAGCACCAATAAGAGCTTCAAACATAACAGAAAATGCTCCAATTTACGGTAGCGTCAATTAAACGCTACCTTAAAGGCTACCGTTTGAGCCTTTAAGCTCAAACATCGCCGACTCCCAACTGCGCCCTTAAAACCTTAAAAGACACCCGCTGCCAGAACATCCAACTCAAGGGGTTGATTACCTCCTCGGTGCGTCAGAAGTCACTTAATGACTCATCAATTTGGAAAAATAAAAAAGCCCCGTTTACTGAACCAGGGACCCATTTAAAGCTGCTTTAACAAGACATTTCAAGTCGGGGGCCCAGGACTCGGTCTTGCTGTCTGGGTGTGATGTGTGCAAGAACTGGGAGACTGAAGTCAACACTCAGCCCAACCATGTAATGGGCTGTAACCGCTGTCTCCACTGGTGTACTCGCCGACTACCATGTGGAGATACAGGGTTGTTTTTTTTTTTAGCTTTATTTATTAAAGCTCCCCGTGTTTGGAAGACGTGACCAGAGCTACTGTTTTGTGTCGCTCCTGACCGAATTCAACCCTGGACACACAAGACAAGCCATGACGATTGGGTATCAGCTTCCCCTGGGTGAACGGAGAGAATCCTTCAACAGCTGTGGGAAAGTACTGAAGACGAAAAAAGATGAGACCGCATGTCTGAAAATCAGTGGGTGTGTTCTCTGTTAATTGGAAGCAATGGATGAAATGTGCTACAAAGTCGCAGTTAGCCAACCGGTCAAGCTACCTGCCATCATCTGTCAATTCAGAAGAGCAAATGGAGACGATTAAAGATAACGTCTCGTGTTTGACGGATGTGTGTGACCGCGAGGCAGCCGCAAGTTTGTTAGGTTGGAGATAGTAGTACATTTTTTGAAAACGTATATTATACAATTGTGGTTTTTAATACTGGCTATAAAGGCGGTCACCCAGGGCAGCATCAGAAAAGGGCGGGACACTCAAGAACTAGAAAATAATATATCTTATCTGTCAGTTGTCCCCTGGACAAGTTTGCTAGAATCTGTATGCATGTTTGTTCCCTTAATTGCTGCTGAGTACAGGAAGACTTTTTTTGTACTTTCTGCTACAAAAAAAAAAAATCTGATAATTGCTTGTATCATTTGTATTGCTCCAAAATGTTGAGAACTAACCTATCAGAAGCTTACAAAGCCATGACATCATGATTGTTTAACACCATACCTATCCTCATGTCTTTAAAGTTGGTCTGATTTATTATGAGACAGTGAGAAAAGTTTTTTTAGTGGTAAAACTAGCAGCGGTATATTTATTTAATTTCCCTTTGGGATCAATAAAGTACTTTTGAATTTGTAATGTTTGAATTGATTTCAAAATGTATTTTTACTAACTTGGTCCCTGAAGTTTGGAGGATAAGCCTTAACACTGCACTTGAATCTCTCACTGGTGGCTCCAGTATGTAAGGGGGAAAGGCTGTAAGAGAATATGTTTCTTCTGTAACATATTCAAAAGTTCAATAAAGAAACTGATGAAAAAAAACGATCCAACAGCAAAACATCCTCCACAAAATCTTACAAAAATAAACAAAATCTCTGATCATCCTGACAGAACACCACATCTCAGGAATTTTTTTTTTGGGCCTCGTTTTAACTACGAACTCCCCAGATTGTGGTTCGTGGTTTGTTGATAAACTGTTGAGCATTCCTACTCGTATACTTTCCAAACAAGAACAACAACACCACGGGCAAAACAACCGTCAGTTACTGTACGCCGCTGCATAAAGCCGACGCAAGCTAGTTAGCAGCAAACACGCTAGCAGTGTAGCTCCTAGCGGTCCGCTGAGAGTCTCATTTTCAGTTGTATGGTAAACTAAAAACAAACACTTGCTGCTTGTAGCTTCATATTTTATAGATAGACGAGGAGAAGCAGCAGAGTTGCAATCCAATATGCATTTTTTACATAAAAATAGGCAAGTTGATCATAAGTTAAGTGTGTTTTGTGTTTCCGTCCACTGAACAGAGCGCAGGGTCCCAGCAACTCTGCTTCCTGTACCGAGGTGTAATTAAACCAGGCTTGCACTTAGCATTAGCTGCCTCACGTTGGCCCGATTCAGTCCCACCTGGCTTAAAAACCTTCACTTCAAGTCGTACTTTCTTTCCGTTTTCTCTCAAGAATTTCTCTCAAAGAGCAAAATAAAAAAACTCAGACCGCTAATCCCAAAACAGCCCCGATCGAGGATCGGTTCTCTCTCCAGATGAAATAATAATCCGGGCGTTTTCAAGTCAGCAGAGAGCATCCGCACTGGTAGTGCTTCAACCCAGAGAAGGCCTGTTGTTGTTATTCTTTGATCAGACCGGCAGGAATAACAATCTATAATTCATAATGCTCAGTCTAGTCTGGGAACAGTAGGCACTCCACCTTTAATTATTGATCAAACAGAAGAGATTTAATGTCAATCACTGAAGCATAAGCAGAAGTGAGCAACGTAGGAGAAATGGGAATCTCGCAGGCTCTGCTATCAAGCTCTCTAATGAAAACAAAAAAAAAGAGAGAGATAGAGAGAGACACAACACCGAGGTGGTTCTGGTCTGTGAACAGGATCTCGGGGCGAGCTTGGACAGAGAGAGTTGTGCTGCTGATGGGATCTAAAACCGCAGCACTCCGCACTTCTATGAATAGGTCTACATTATTCAGCTTTCCGCGTAAATATGATTCCACGCACGATTGAGAAAGTTTTAAGTGCGCCCGGGGATTCGCAGTTAGTTCAAGCCGGCTTCTAAAGGAAAACCAAGTGCAACTGACTAAACATGCCATCCATCAAGCCTGTTGCAGAGTTAAAACCGGGTCTTTCTCTGTCTGCTGGCAAAGCCCCGGGTCTGACGCCTGGAAGCTCGTTCTGGATCCCCGTCGGCCCTCAGCAGGGGCCAGAGAAAAGCAGCACTTTCATCAGGAGTTAGAGGCAAACTTGTGGATACCACCAGCCAACTGAAATGTTTGAAGCGCTTTGTTGGAAAGTTTTTAGTTTTGTCTGCAAGTTGAACAAGTTCACCAGAAAGGTAAAACATGGAGATTTAGAAAATCCCTCACCTAGAATAAGAATAAGACAGCTGACATTTGTGATTTAGTTGAAACAAAAAAAAAATAACGGTATAGATCAAAAATGACAGTCAGTATGGACAAATGTAATCAGAGAAACAAAAATATTGACTAAACTTGCATTTTTGAATAAGATTTGTGATACAAGATCTGTTCACTGTTATGATGAAAACTATTCACATATCTGGCAGATTTAATTGATATTTTAATTTGAACAAATTGCTTCCAACTGGAAGTAATACTGACATTTTTGAATGGCCTAACAAGTCCAGACTTCTAAGTCAAGTAGATGAGGGTGATGGCAAAGAAACCTTCCGTCCTCAAACGCCTGCAGGCTCGTCATCGAAGATGAATCATCAAAATATCAATAGAAGTGAGCAAAGATACGGTCAAAAATGTCAAGAAATCTTAAAAATGACAACTTTTTCCATTAGTTAACGTGAGGGGTACAACTAATTTTTAAATGTCCGTTTAAATGAAATGGACATTTAAATAACATTTTTTTCAATTTCAACTTTACATTTATTATCTAACTCATTTCCTATGAGTGACTTGTGTTGTGTAATACTACTCCAGGTGGAGTAGGTGGAGCTGCTGACAAGAATAGATGACAAGAATAGATGGAAACGGTAAGAAGAGAAAGAGAGATGAGGACAGAAAGGTTACGGCATGTGCTCGTTCGATTAGCTCTTGCTGGGCTATGTTGAATAAATGCACCAAGCTATTCAAGAACGTGTCTTGTTTTCCACACCATTACAGTGACAAACTTCCTAATTGAATGAAAACACTTTGAAATCGGAATCTGCCGGTGTTTTTACGAAACCAGCTGTATCTAAAAATGTAGACAGGCGAATCTAAAACTTAAGGGAATGATGTGCATTTTGTAAAACATCAAGATCACTCACTTCTATGAGGTCTGTCAGCTATGAATAGTTTCGTGTGTTGGGATGAAGGGTGTAGTTAATCATGATCAACATTTACGTCAACATGTCGTAAATGATATTTGTCTGGACCATTTGGGGCTGAAACTCACAAACTTCTACATGCAAACTTTAAAAAACATGGTGGTGCTTCTATTCAGCTGTAAGTGAATCTTCATTTGTGCAGACAGAGAGCATATTGTAGCGTGACATCGACTAAGAAGAAGCTCCAATTGACCAATAGGCAACCTTGTAGTGGTGTCATTGAAAAACACAGAGACCGTATGCAGTGAAGAGGCAGAAGAAGAAGCTCTGATCTAATACCAGAAACATTTCATGGAAAACCCCAAGTTGTGAGATAGTGCAGCTGTGCAGTGGTTGAGTGAAGACTCAAACGCAGAAACTGAGAGGCAGTAAGGAAGTGCCAATGACCTTGTTTTTTTAAATATATGCTGTTAAAAAGCATTGGCAACGACAGAAGACGCATCATAGTAGTGATGTGCTGTTAACCGTCCTTTTATTCCGTATGCGTCCATGTTAAAGAATTTGCTCTCTGAGGTTCGGTGCTAACATCAATAGCACATGCGTCTGCAAAGTAAACACACACATTAACAGGTTCAGGTCTGAGGCAACATCGCTCATCATTAATACTTCAGATTAACAGCTACCTCTAGCACATTAGTTCGTTTTCACACAACACTCAAGTAATGCTGATACACCTTTGCTGTTTTCTAGCGTCGGGTGTGAAATCACAAAGACAGAGCGGGGAGTTCAGAGCAATCTACTTCTGACAGACCTCCGAGGAGGTAGTCACAGTGTCAGACTAGCACGCATGTGTGAAAACTGGAGACAAAATGGCTTTGTAACAAATGTCGCTGCTGTCACTCAGCCCGTTCTGTAATGCCAGGTAAACAGAAGCAGACAGACAAGAAGGACTTCCCTTGTTTCAGTCAACAAGCAGTGCAAGAAGTTGAGATGAGTAGGGCGGTTGGACATAGTTTTGGCAATAGGATAGAAAAATTAGCTCAGTCGCCTATAGTGGCCTCAGAACTTATTGGGAGGATTATATTTTCCTTCTGGCCTTGGAAAGTTAAGGATTCCCAGAGGATGAGCTGAGGAATGTCACTGGGGAAAGCGATGTCTGTGCTTCCCCCCATAGACTCCATGCCTGTTGCCTTCATTGCCACCGATTACGAGTTGAAGACCATAATATCTTTGACCCGCCTCTCCATGGGAAAGGACGACGTTGATTGTTAAATCAAAGATCGTAAGACAGAATTTGTGCTGAACATGTTTAAATAAGGAAATTACAGGCCACAGACCAAACTGCTATTCACCGAAAGATGGTGGACTTTCAACTGCCAATGTCTTTTAGAGGCTTTGGCACTCCTCCAACCAACTCACAGCGCTGACATTCTGAAAATAATGCTTTCTATCTGTACATTTGAAGTCTAAATGTATAGTACTCTGACAAAATAATCAGTTTTCTATACACCCTTGTCCCTTAGTGGGATCGGGAGGGTATGTTTTGATCTGCTTACACTGTACCTGCTTCTGGCTATGTTTAGGTTTGTTGTCCTACTGGAAGACAAACCTCTGACCCAGTCCTGAGTCCAACAGGTTTCCTCCCAGTAGACAACTCCATGCATGTGTCTCCTGTGACCATTTCACCTCTGCGATGGTTATTTCAGGCAGTTGTGCTAGTATCAGACCACATACCAGAGTTTGACATTTAGGTCCGTTTTGACCAGCCGTGTGAAATCCCCTACATGACTTCAGGCAAACAGCAAACGGGACTTCTAATGGCTTTCTTTAACATAGCACCTGATTTTATTTTTTTACTTGCCGTTCTTCCATAAAGGTCAGACTTGGGTTACCTTGGACTCCCTGGATGCTTCTCTGACCGTGTCATGGTATATTTGTCATTATGCCATTCCCATCCAATGTTAGGATAATGCGGTCATATTCAATGACTTGGAATATTATGAAACAATCCATTTATTTCAGTAACTCCTGAAGTACCAGTTAGCATTAGCAATATTTGTTGTGATACTCATTGAACAATGATAAATCTATATCCCAGTTAATGAGGAGAGAAGCAATATTTATTTTTTCCCCTTAATACATATCAATAGAAAACTACATTGAAGCAACACTAGTTGTCATGGTAACATTTGTAACTGTAGCCCAAATAGTTGAGGTTGTATATCTGAGATTGTACTAATGGTTCTGACACAAAAAGTCACAGCTGTATCAAACTACTCAGATATCCAAAACAGAAGTAGTGGACTAATGCGTATTATTAATAACACACAAACTGATAACGTTAATTATAATTTTCTACTTCTAGATAATGAAAAACACAGCATTTAAGCTTAGAATACAATGTCAGAAAAAAAAATTAAAAAACTGTTAAAGAAATATGGCTTAATAAAAAGTATGATTATTATCACCTTCTAACTTTTTGAATATGACTGTGGATTCACCAGTTGTCTGTAAGATACTGTTGTTGAGCTTAATCCTGCTTTCAACTTTCTACCTGAACCGTCCGCTCTGTTCCTTAGTCTTCGTGTTTCCACTTAATTTTATAATTTTTTTCCTTGTTTTTGTAACCATTGCTTTCCATTAAACCTCTGAGGCCTCTGCAGGGCAGCTGGGTCTGTGCGGAGACATAATATCCGCCACTTCTGTTGTTATGGAAATCTGAGCAGTTCTTATGCAGCTGCAACTTTGTGTGTCCGCACCGTTATAGTGTGATCTCAACTCAAATATACAACCTCAACTCCTCTGACTGCACTTACAAATGTTACCAAGACAACTATTGTTGCACCTATGCAGTTTTCTATAAATAATGTACGATAAGTATTACAGCAAATATGCTAATGCTAACCAGTAGCCCCTGTATCAGGAATGCCATAATCCCAGCCAGCATACCTAGGTGGGCCCCATATGGGGAAAAGGAGGACAGACAACGCCAACATGGGTCAACCTGTGTGGGGCCACATTGGAAACTGCGGACAAACCCATGTAGGACCCATATTGTCTGCCCTCATTTTCCCCATATGGGGCCCAACTAGGTATGCTGGCAGGGTTAATACTGATTGTCTTTGCAAAAACTTCAAGAAAGTTTGTTTTTTTGTGACACTGAGAAATTAAATGGGATTTTTAGGAGTAGCTATATTAAGTATTCAATTGTCCTTGTGTCAACATTCATCTCACCTAAGCGTATTAATGATTCCTGCTTGTAACTTCGCAGCAGGACATCAGTCAGGACCTTAACTAGGCAAAAATGGTTTCAGTCCGCCGAGTGAGAGAAATGTGCAGCTGGAACTCCCTGATTGCTCTGGGCCTGTAGGAGGCGTGCAGCTGCTCAAGCAATTGAAGGCAAACTCATGCACGCACACTAACCCACGCGGTGCGAAGCCCCCACATGTTTGCAGCTTCCTGAACTTTCCTAACTATTGTTGTACATGGGGGGATTGCAGTGCCAATTAAGAAATAGTCATTTTCTCACACTCACACCAAGTCTGACCCGCGTAAACCCGCTGGAGTTCCTGCAGTGTGAAGGGGGGCCCTTTTGGCCTTCCACTTAGTGAAGGAATGCAAAGGGGGAAGGAGAGAGAGCCGAGGAAAGCAAGTGGGACTTTCCCCAGGACTCCAGAGAAAGGAGGGAGAGAGGAAGCAGACAGTTTGGGCGACGGAATACAGGAACAAATACAGGAGGAGGGAAAATGGATGGGTTGTCTTGTGCCTGGGTTTGCTTCTCTTTCCCACACTGGAAATGACCCAGTTATTACTGAACGCTCTCCGAATGTATGGAGGACCAAAAGTGACAACATTTTAAAAAAAATAAATAAATAAAAGCAGAAATATATATTATGTTTTAACTTATACATGCGTTTCTGTGAAGAAATGCACTTTGTTTTTCTTTTTCCATCAAGAAATGTATGTACTTTTTGTTTCCCTTTTCTTTACGCATTCGTTTTGGTCAAGAAATGTAAATATTTAGTTTTCTTTCCGTTTCACTATTTGTGCGTTTGTCAGGAAATGCATGTATTATGTTTGTCCTTTTCCATATACATGGGAAAATGGAGATGTAAATGCCTATGTACTTCAGAATAAAAATATTTTGCACTTTTTAAAGGGGCACTACTGTGTGTTTTCTAGGCACATAGTTTTATCTTGTGGCATAATTAAGTACCTATGTTTATTAAGTGGTTATAAAAATGTTTTTTGTATCATCATCCTATTATGTTGAATTTAAAAAAATAATAAAAAAAAAATTATATTTAAAATTTTGTCAGTTTTGGTCCTCCGTACGAAGGAGGCCTTAAAAGGGTAAAAATAAAAAAAAACCCCACAAGAAAATGTACCAAAGCTTTGTCCCATCAGTTTTTATTGAAAAAGTGAAGAATCTTTAACACCCTTTAAAAGATCAAATACGTCTCCAGAGGCGACTGCAGTCACCACTGGCGTTCCCACTGATCCCACACACACTTCCCTTCACTGCGTCCCACATGCCTGGAAGTGGACTCGTGTGATAGGGATCGGCACAGTCTTGATTGTGACTCAGTTGTGTTGCATGTGTGTAAAATGCACAAGGGGAGTGTGTGTGTGGTCTCACTGGTGAGCCAGCTGTGGGTATTCAGGGCTCTCGAGTGTGTCTGTGTGTGTGTGCGTGTCTGCACGTGTGTAATTGTAGACAGCAACCTCTCTGACATCCACAAACCTGCCGTGTCTTCTCAGTTACCCTCACTTTGATAAAAGTGGAGGAGGAGGGGAATGGGGGGGAAGAAACTCGTTCACCGTATCAGAAGCACGCGTTTATGCCAGTTTCCAGAAATTAGTTCCCCACTAAATATGTGTTTGCCTGCATAGTTCTGCAGCAGGTGTGTCTGCAGGTCGTTTTTGGACGTGGCTTCGCACGCAGGTATGTTTGCGCACCAATGTGCGCCTGCCGACACGTCTGCAGCAGGGGTGGTCCGCACCTGCGGATTGAAATGCTAATAGACGCGAAGTAGGAAGAAGTTCTTTCATGTTTGAAGTCTTTTCTGTTGAATAAAAGCTAAAAGAGTTTGTCTGCCATTAAAGACAATAAATAGTAGAAAAAGAAAATGTTTGCAAGGAAAGGGAAAGATAAAGCCCTGATTACTTTAGAATCTCAGCCAACATACCTAGGTGGGCCCCATATGGGAAAAAGGAGGGCATGGCAGTGGCCCTACCTGGGCAAACCCGTGTGGGGCCACCATGGAAACCGCGGACAAAACCATGTGGGGCACATACTGTCCACCCTCCTTTTCCCCATATGGGGCCCACCTCGGTATGCTGGCTGGGAATGTCATTTTTTTGCACTTAATGGGGTGCCATTGTGTTTACCAGCCACATAGTGCCATTTGTAGCACAATCAAGCTGGTATTTGTCATAAAAATCCCGTAAACATGAAACACGATTTGAAAGAGATTTTCGATTTGGTTTGTAAGAATGGGCGGAACTTTCGAAATAGCAAATAAATCCGACTTAAGACGGTTTTGATTTTTAGAAAATTCCTTCAAAGATAAAATATACTCACTGGGGGTGCTTTGGTGGCGCAGTGGTTTAGCACACCCACATACGGAGGCCCTAGTCCTCGACGCGGCTGTCCCAGGTTCGAATCCCGGCCTGGCGACCCTTGCCGCATGTCTTCCCCCTCTCTCATTTCCTCATTCCTGTCCACTAACTATTAAATAAAGGCCACTAGAGCCAATAAAACCTTTAAAAATATATATATATATACTCACTGTTAACATACAAACATATCGATCATTTAACACTTGCAAATTTAATCTGCTCTATGTTTTGTTTTCTAGCTAGTAAGTAAATGTTAGCAGATCAATGTTTCAAAAATGGCCGAATTTATCTTGATTTGTTCTTCGCACTGGCAGTTAAACCTGGCATTTCCTCCCTAGTTTGACTGAACAAAAAGGTCCATTGTGCTGAGACGCTGTCCACTCGACACTGCTGTCAGAGTGAATGAGCAGGCCACAGCCACAATCAGATTTCCAGAATTTATTTTCAGCACCTAACCTACGTACCACGTATTTATTAGATAATGCGAAGTAACTGTTCAGGATGCAACATGAGAAAGTGAATGACTCTGTGCTCTCTCTAGTATTCAGGCTCCGTGTTGTGCCTGCTGCGACACATGCTCATTAGTTTCATTCCCTCGCCCTGGCGCCCCGTCTCAGGCCTGCGATGATGTCAGAAGCAGAGGTTTGACAAATATTACATTTCTACGCTTTCCTCCAGACTTCTACAAATTGGTCCCAGCGCTCATTACGCCATATCCAGTTTCCTAAACGTTCATGATTCTCTGTCAAATTACTGTCCCTTCTCTTTTCTCTAAACCAGCTCCTGCTCCGGTCCCCAAAGCTTGACAAACATTTGGAAAGGGGATTCTTTAATTACCTCAGTTGTACATTGCTTACAGTGATGCTTGCTTGCTGGTTACCTAATTTTTGGGGATAATCTTAATTGACTTTAAGTTGCTGATCAACATTTTATGCAAAACATAGTGAAAAGTAAAAGCTTATACTTTGCCAGTTCTATAATTTTGATAACTGAATGGTTAAGATTGACCAAATTTAAATAGAAATCCAATCTAATCTCACGCGTACAAAAGTGCACTGTGTATCCCGGTAAATATTTTTTGACAAAATGAAGATTGCTGGACAAGATTGTGAAGTTAGGTATACCCCATAAAATCAGTAACTCAACATCTGTCATTAAATTAGATTTCATTTACAATAATAAAAATGTGCAAGATGATGAGCAGACTATTCTTGGGATCAGCTTTCTGACCAGACTGTGCCAAAATGAACGAAAGATGCATTCATCCTCCTTTCCCTTTCCATCTGTTAAAATACTTACTAACCCACCTCGCCTGTGGTGGCGCTGTACATAGAACCACTAAAGAAAGCGACACAAAGCCTTTGAAGAAGACATGAGCTCAACTTCCTTCTTCACAAAAAGCAAACAAAAATGGACCGGCATCAGATTTCAGCAGTTGTAGGATTTCGCCTTCGTCTTTGGCAAAAGACCACAAGCCATTTCTCTCACTAGAAATGGTTTGTTTTGGTTATATTTACCCAGAATGCACTGCGGTATAGTCCACTTCCTGCTTTTGGAGCAGTCTCCAGACTGCTGGGCATTATGCATTCGAATTGCACCAGAGTTCACTTCAACTTGAGCAACACCTCCGTCTGTAGGCAGACTGGAGATTGCTGTGTTGGTCTGCGTCAGGCATAGGACTACCCAGCTGAAAAGGTTTCCCAGGAAGTCCTCTCCTTTTTCAGAAGACTCAGATGTTGGCAAACGTGATCCCTGAGAGAGGTGACTGTTGAGGATTGGAGTATGTCGGTTTACGGAGAATTGTTATGCCCACAGGGCCGTGCAGAGGGGAAATCTATAAGCTGGAAAGGGGAATCATTAATCTTACAGACAATGGAAACTCCAATAGTGGGTTAAGTTGAGATAAACTCAGTGGTCCTCTTCTCAGGGCCTGAAAAAGTGAGGGGTCGCAGCATCCACAATCCAATATGCCAGTGGTTTCCAAAGATTTTCTTCTGGGCCCCTCTAACCCCTCCCAAAAAAAAAATACTAAATAAAAAATCAACTGGGCACACACATCGTTCAACCAGACATAAACACATATTTTGTTTTCAAACTCCACTGAAGTTTATGTCACACTTCAGGTTGCAACAAAAGAAACTACAAGCCGTGAAACACAGTGAAACACTTTTGTGTTTTGTTTTTTTTCATTCATCGCGCCCCCCTGCAATGGCACTGTGAGGGGGTGCACCCCTCAGTTTGGGAACCACTGCAATACACAATGGTGGTGGAAACAGTCCACCAGGTTTGCAACAAAGCAGGCAGAGAAAGCAGAACCGATCCAGAATCCAATAAGCAATGACCATGTTTCAGGTACATAAGGCGAGGTTCAGAGCCAAAGTCAAAATTACTTTCATAGCAGACGAGGGGTGTGCAAAGGCAACGATCAGGAAGCAGAAAACGGGTCAGAAACACCATCAGAACACGAGGGTCTGAGACAGAGCATTGAAAGGCTGTGAAAAGGTTGACGACAGACGATCTCACACTGAGTGAGTGCAGAACTGGGGTTTATATAGGCAACAGAACAGGTGGAAGCAATCACCAGCCAGCAGGATCGGTAGGTGCCAAGCAGGGCAGCAGCATGAAACACTGCAGGAACAGGGAGATCTGAACGGCAGCTGCTACACTGCTCAGGAAGAAGACAGACTCTGTTTTCCCAAAGATGAATGTGTCTTGGTGCAAAATGTGGATTCCAACCCCAGAACAAAAGCTTCTACCAATGGTTACGTTTTCCCAATGAGGAACTCTTCAGTGAGATGTAGAAAAAAAAAAGATTTAATTTCTTGACATGCCGTATTGGAACATGACACCATAGGGAGTGGGACATCAAACCTAACATTACTGGCGGACAGCATCTGGCTATAAGTGTAGTGAGTAACAGTGTTATAAACTGGCTCCTTTGACAGCGAAAATGTGAAACCAAAAATAAAAAGCAGTGCCCTTCAGAAGACCACATCAGGTCAGCCTCAGCTGGCGCATAAGAGAGAGAGAGCAAGCGTGACACTGCAACCCACATCCCAGGCTGCCAAAGATTACATTTTCAACGGTATAGCTGCTTTACATTACGTCTCGCGCAAGCGTAGCGAGGCCGAGGTCCACCCACTTCACATTTTGTTACCATCAAAAGCACAAGCTCCCCACCAGCCACACCAATAAAGCTCTATTCTCTTGTGTGTGCCTACTCTTGACATAAAAAAGCAACTGTAAAAGTGGGTTCAGTGCTTGGGTGAGGCCACAGGAGAAACGAACGGCAAATAAAGTCATCTGAAGCGACTTCTTGCCTTAGAACCAGTAGAACCTGTGGCCAAAGATGCCAGCACCGTGTATGATCCTGATGGTTCTTTAGAGTCAACAAGTGAGAACCTTTCGTAAATATTACATACCAAGAACCACTAGCAGCAAGGAGAAGGTAAAGGTCCAAAGGCAGATAAGTATCCAAGCAATAATGACAGCAAGATTAATCTGAACAGGAACACCAGACTGCTGGGACGCAATGTCGATCTGGTCATGGAATGAGGAGAGCATGAGGTTTATGGTGTCCGAAATTTGTCACATGTTCAGATGGTGAAGTTCGCTTTCCCACTGCACTTTGTCAAACGGACCAATCTTTTCACTAACCTGTTCCCCTCCTATGGCAGCACTGCACCAAGAACCACTGAAGAAAACATGAAAACCTCTGAAGAAGACGCTGAACGTAACTTCTTTCTTCATGAAATGCAAACAAAATGGATCGGTGTCAGATTTTGGCAATTGTAGGATTCCTCTTATGTCTTTCGTAAAAGCCATTTCTCCTGCTAGTGCTTGACTCTCGCATTTTAGATTGTATTTACCCAGAATGTCCTATACTATACCCCACTTCCTGCGGTATAGTATAAGGCCAGACTGGAAGAGAACAGGTCAGACCAAATAAGATGATTCATGACATGAGGATCTTGTGTCATAGTACCAACTGGCCCTCATTTTAAAATCCACAGACTGTTATTATCGACCACGTCCAACCTTTTATGAACAGAACTTTCAGGGAAATAACGAACCATGTGAAAAACCTTCTGTAAACTAGTTTAGTCCTCCATCATCGTCAGATTCCAATCTGAAAGAGCATCCAGAGCCTCTTCGTTAAGCGGCGGAAAGGGAGGTTTGCATCATGTGAAGCTGGAAAATCTGCAGCAGCTGACGGACGCTACTTTGGCAAAATGGACTAAAATCTCTTAGGATCTTTTTCTGACACTTTGCTGAACTTATGCCAGGAAGATTTGAGGCAATTCCAAAGTCAAAAACATGGCCAAACCCAGTACACCCATTAAAGTTTACTGTAATTCTTGTGTTCTACATTTCAGGTCTTGAGTGATAACAGGAATACCAAGAAAGAATTCAAACAAAAACTCATTTCACCATGTCTTCTGCTTTTGACACTGATTTTCCCCGACTTTAAACATTTCCACTTCCAATACCCAAAAGTCACACGATACCCAAACATCAGCGCAACGACGTGACAAAGTGGAATTGATTGGTGGTTTTGGCCATTTGAAACTGGGATTGCCTTTTCCCACCATGGAGCGTGAACAAGTTTCTATACAACTTCAGTGTTGGCTATGGGTTCCTTTCCACTGTCCCTTTAAGAGCGTTTGACTTCAACTAATCAGAAACACTATTGCTGCACTGTAAGCAATACCCTGCAGGTATTTTTTTCTAAACATACACCACTTAATACCATAGCTATATTTCAAACTCCATTAAGACTGTGACATTTCTCTCTCTTTCTCCTTTCTCTCGCAGCCCATATGGATCAGTTTAAATACACTTTGGGTTGGCCCACTTTCAGAATGTCACAGGACATTTATCTTTATTCCCTTCTTCCTATCCTTACCTAACGGAGAAATGGCTTTGACAGATGTGCTCCATGCACACTCATCTACCTTCTGCACGTTACTGACATGGTTTTCTGGCTCGTGCATCGCTCTCTGCCTGCGCCTTGCTGAGCTCTCCATCTGGAAAAATGTATCCTTTTCAATGCGAAACGTATGGTTTTTGTTCTTCTCCCTGCTTTGGTTTTCAATTCGTCTTCCACCCATTAGAATCGCGAGAGAAAGGCAAGGCGGATAGGCTCGGTGTGTCGGTGCCCAGTAGTGATAACTTAACCTGTGTTGGACGCGGCGCCAGAGCTCGAAGGGAAATCAAGAAACGTACAGCATTCTCCATAAATACGAGTCTATTTCTGGTCCAAGTCTCTGCTGGCAAGTAGTGACTCAACCAGCAGAGAGTTCTTGAAGGCTTTTTGTTGACACCACCTCTGGCTCACAGTTTGTTTTCTGCACCAGCAGAAGCATGCTTTACTTAAAAGTACCTTTAGATACTACAAAGACATCAATAGAAAACCCAGAAATAGAAGGTTCAGTTTGTGTGATGATCAGATAATAGCACACAGTAAAAGGTACGGAAGCACAGACGTGTTCTTTTTTTTATTATTAAAATTAATTCCCCAATGCAATATATTGTTTATGTGTTTTTGGTACAAACCAGTACAAAACTTCAAAAAGTCTACATGCAGAATATATAGGAATCAATTACTCTTAAATACTTGAGATTCAGAAGATAAACCAAGTTACAAAAATATCCCACCAAAAATGTTGGAAAAAGTAATGTATATTTGGAACTGAAAGTTGCTGTAAGACAACTTAACTCGAAGTCATCTCGGATTTTTTTTTTTGACCCCACAACCGATGTCACCACTTTGCGAAGAAGACGACGATGACAGGAAGTAGGCGAAGTCTCAAGGCGCGCATTTCTTTTTTTTTTTTTTCATGACAATGCGTGAACAAACGTATTCACATGTGATTTCAATTGTGTTTCTTATTTAACGGAAACATCGCAATGATGAAATTGTGTTTTTTTCTTTCGATGGGTTACGCCTGATTGTATCATGAATTTGCTTTGGTCAATGCTAACGCAGCTAGCTGCTGTAGCTCTGGTCGTATTTTTAGAGAGGTAGTTCTGTCCCAGTCTCCTGTTTTCTGGCCTCCAGCAGGTTTTATTCCAGGACCAACTTGCAGAAGTTCAAAGGGTATAAATTATTTTTTGAGGACCTGGGAACAAATTTGCTAATTTGCAGCTTGCTATCATCTAAATAGACATCCAGCAGCTTTGCAGGAGTCCTGGACTTTTCCAAGACTCGTCTGTTGATGAATTTCTACAGCTTTTCCAAACGTGAGATCGAAGATTTGGATTTGAGTTTCAATTCGGTTTTAACATCCGTTTTAGATCTTGCGTTTAGAATGTGTTTAATTTATGCAATGCTGAGTTTTTGATGTATTGATCTCTTAAAGGTATCTGTTATCTACTTCTCCGTTGACATCCTGTAAAGCACTTTGGCTTCATTGCTGATTTCCGTCTGAAGAAAAGCAAGTGTTTCCACCTGTAACTTAAAATGTACATTTTATATTCATAAAAAAAAAAATCTTTTAACTTAAACATCGGTAACTATGCAATGTGTTTTGAGCATTAGCAGACTCCTTCACGCTGGATTCTCTTTTTTCCAGCTTTCCAGTGCGTATTAAACGTTACAGCCTTGAGAGCAGATGGAAAGCTTATAAAACAATTTAAAAGAAAAAAAAAACAGTTTTAGAAACACGCTTTACAGCCGCCAACTAAATGCCTCATTGTGATATTTCTGCTCGGCAGGTTATACACTCCAGACATTTTTTTTTTTGCTTTAGCAGCAGCCTCTACATCCTTTTTTTTTTTTTTTTTTTGCTGCTTCTCTGAAGAGTATCTGGGTCGAGTCCCCTAAGTTTGCCGATGTTTGACCTCGACCGGCGTCTAGACGAGACGGAGAACAGCAACCAGAGTTCACCCATATATCAGATGCAGCGACGCCTCCTGCCTCCACGCCACTTATATAAGGATTACACAAGGATTTTTTTTTTATTTAAAGAAGAAGAAAAAAAGAGGAGGAACAGACGAATATAGCTCAGTGAATTTCTCGGAGTGTTTTGATAAAGAGTTTGAAATACAGTACGTGGAAGCAGACGGTTTGAAAGTAAGGCAGAAAAAAAAAAGGAATGGAGAGAAAAGGAGGGAAAAGAGTTTTGTTCGGGCCAATTAATCACCTCGCCGCAGCTTTAAGGTGCGAACTGTTTGGGCTGCTGCACATTTACATTTTTTTTACACAACTGCTGTGGCAGCGGCGCTTCTGATGAAAGCCGCAGCCGTCAAGTTAATGCGGTGAATTATTTTAGTGCGAGAACAGAGAGAGAAAGAGAGAGAGAGGGGAGTTGGGAGGCACAGCAGACAGGGAGATGGAGAGGAGGAGGAGGAGTGGGTTTGACTAAAACAGCAGAAGGACTGCTGGAGCTGCTTCCACACTTCAAGGGCTTCAGTGACAGGGAAGCTGCTCCACTCAGCACCGTCAGCAGTTCTCTGCTCATGCATGGGGTGCGTGTGTGTGTGTGTGTGTGTGAATCCGTGAGGAATGAAAACTCCCCGTGTTGTTGTTCCATATAGCAAGGACACTTTGCAACATTAGGTGCAAAGGACAAGCGCACATATGCTCTACACACATCACCTGCGCCGTCAAAAATTTGGTGAAATATTTATGTTTGATTGCTTAATAATTCACGTCATTTCTGTGGAAAAACCTCATATGTAACTGGAGGTTGTTAATATTCATGACTTTGCGCTGTTTTAGATTTCCCAAAAAAAGCAATTTTGGGGCATGTTTATTGAAGAAGTGTACGTCGTTCCGTCACGCCTTACGCGTTTTACCTGTTGGATCGCATTATTGTTTTAAAAGGAAGTATTAAAAAAAAGTAAACATTTTGTCTGACGAGGCAGGCTGACTTGGATGAGTTAGGGAGTTTGTCCTCCAGAGCGACGACAGAGTCATGTCAGAATCACACAAACATTCACTTCAGTTCCACTTTGCTCTCAAAATAAAAAAAAGCCTAACAATTTTTGCGCAAAATATACATGAATGGTTTGTTTTTCCTCATTATCTGAAGTCAAATCAGCAAAACTTCTCCTGTTTTATGTCAATTAAAGTTACCAAAATGATTCCTATTTGTAAATGCCACAATAACGACATGTTTGAGAAATCCTTTAGTATCCCGTGGCAACTGTTCAGCTGTGTAAAACGCCTGGGTGGACTTAGCCCCGCCTTTCTATGTGTAGCTCCGCCTCACAGCTGCAGATTCCAAGGTTCTGAGCAAATATCCTCCACAATTCCCCCACTTGGCTCCTTCAGACTAGCCTGCAGCAATTAGCAAACCCCTCCTGGAGCTGCACATCAGCTAAGCTTGTTTTAGCAGCTGCTTCTCCTTGCAATGCTGGTAAAAAAAAAAATCTTGTCAGATGGTTGAAAGAGGAGCCACGTTGACTTGGCTTTCTGGAAGAGCAGGAGTTTTTAAAGAGACAGAGGCCCAATTTTCAAGCCGTTAATTGACAAAGTCAAATTTCCTTTTAAGTCGTATTTGACATACGCAGCATTTTTATAACTGCAGTTAACGGTTATTTAATTGTGTTGTAAAATGGCACCATGTGCCTGAAAAATACATGACACTGCCCATTTCAAATGTTTATAAGAAAATAAATCAGTTGGACTCGCACCTCCGTCTCTGCACCATAATTATCAAACAACAGAGCATCGCTGGAAGTGGTGTTTAAATGCTATAATAATAAAAAAAAAAGTATCACCAAAAAAATCAGTCGTGCACTGATTAAATAAAAGTGTGTGTGTGAAGTGCAAACATTTGACGATTTCGAATGTTGACAGACTCAAACGCACCAGGAAGAGCTCCACAAAATGTCAAACCCGTCCCGACTGGCACTAAACAACAGCAAAGACGCCATGGAAGAGCGCTTGTCTCATTCAGGAGGCGACGAGGACTGAAGAAAATAAAGATAAAGGAGAGGCAGAGCAAGTTGGAGTTATGGTGGCACCCTGCAGTAAAGAGCAGCCATCCCTGGCTGCCACATAGGACACCCATTCACTCTGTGACAGGGTGTCACGCCACATGATTTATGACGGGTAATTATGGTTATGGAGGTGACATCATATCCCTTCCTCTGGTTCCCGCGTGTTGCCGCGCTGTGTGTGTGTGTGTGTGCGCACGCGTTCACATGTGCGCTCCTGACTAATTAGTTCTGCTGTCTGGATCCAGCGGCGGCCGTCTTTGTTTTTTTTTTTTTCTTTCTACAGAACGGAAGACAAGGCATGTCACAACAACGCGTCTCGCAGTTCCTCCAGACGTGCCATTATGCACAGGAGCACACGTTCGCTCATGTGGACCCACAGGAGTTTGTCTCTCGTCGCACCAAATTGTACCAGTTTGCCCCAATACGATCCAAGCCGATTTCAATTTTACAGCTTTTTTTTTTTCTCAAACCAAATTTGAGCCAGAAAGCAGAACGAAGAAAAAAGGAAAAAACGCAAAACAGGAAACAGCAGTTGTTGATGTTGCTTGAGAGAGTTAACCATCAGTTTACCACGCTTTGAAATTGGCAGCACGCAATTAGAAATCATTACTTTGCACCTAATAGCTGCTGACAGGCATGAGCACGACAAATGGGAAAATGAAAAGATTATAACACAATCTACTGCTCCAGCACACAAGCTGATTCAAATTGCCAGCTCTAAATAAATCTTTTGTTTTGCATCCATCTATCTGTCAATTGATTAAAATGGAACACAAAATGTCACCAAAATCACTCTAATCTTTCAGAAAATCATAAAAGTGTTTCAAAGCGTATCGTGAGCAGAATATCATGGATCGCATGATTGTTGTATCGCCACACCACAGGTTAGCGATGTCGTTATTTAACTTACTTCAAGCTTTAGCTCGTAGCTGAGTTTGAGTTTGCAGTAGCATCGCTTCGTTTAGCAGCAAAAAAAAAGAAATGGGGATCTGCACCACAATGGAGCCTCTACCCGCGCAGGAATCCGCTGCTGATGAAAGGTGCATACTTTACAAAATATCTTTCCGTCATTTCAAGTCTTTGAATCTCGGATCATCGAGCCAAAGCTGTGAAAACTTATATTTTCCCATGGCGAAGCGCCAAATGACTAGCTAGTCTCAACACTTTAGGCGGTTCCAACACTACGCATGCGCACAGCAGCTTGGAGTCTATCAGTGACAGCTCAGGTCCTGCCAGTACGGTGGTTATAATTTTTGATTGCTGGGTTTCAGACACGTGACCCAGATGAAATTCAGATGGGGTGCTGGAAGTGGATTTCTCTGGTTCAAAACAAAGCAAAATTGATCTCAATGAGTAGCTTAACTCCCTTGTGACCAACTACCTTCGAAACATGAAAATAACATTTACCTTTCTCTCTATTAGAACAGTTGGACACAGACTTTAGACATTTTGATGCTGGATCAACAGAAATAAATGGGCTGCATTTACTTTTGGCCTTCCATCTGCATTGGGTGATGTCAGTGCTATGTCATCTGAAACCCGGCAATACAGATTTTTATAAAACGAACAAGTGAGCATCAGTGGAAAATTAAAAATATTTTGAAGGGATGATGAAAAATGTCCTACCTTTTACTGCCTTTACTTACTTCTTACTACCTTTTACTGGCCTTATTTTGGGCTCATCTAAAGTATTACCTTCTACTAATGCACGGAAACCCTGTCTGAGGTTATGCAGCCGAAGTCGACCAACAGTTGCTTGCTAGAAGCTGTTTCCCTCCAGAAAAGTGCGTAGTGCAGTTGATACCTGTCATTATTTACAGGCCTTTGTGTAACTAACTCTATGAATCGCTCTTGGTTTGACCCCGCCCTGAAGCCTTTATGCCTTGTGAGACCCGACCAGAGGTGAAACTCACAGACAGCCAAGACGTCAAGACCATAGGGGTACTCAAACCCCTCCACCACGTTAAGGTGGCGATTCTGCGAAGGGGAGGAAACCAGCAGATTGCATCAAAGCTTCATATCAATGCAATCCCCCATCCTGAGCAAGCATGGGGCAACGGTGGAGAGGAAACACTCCCCTTTCAAAGGAAGAGGCCTCTAGCAGAACCAGGCTCAGGATGGGCGGCTGTCTGCTTCGACCGGCTGGGGTTGGAGAGGACAGGAAAGTGGACAAGACAAACAAGACATACACTGGAGCTCTGGCTCTAATGGAAGAACAGACCTTAAAAAAAATGACAAAGAACATGTTAGTGGGTCGATATTATTGTCTGAGTGGAGTTACAAATCCACCCCCCCCCATCCAAAAATCCACCCACCCAACCACCCATCCATTTTCTGCCGGGATCAAGTCGCGGGGGGTAGCAGCTTAAGAAGGGAGGCCCAGACTTCCCTCTACCCAGCCACTTGTTCCAGCTCCTACAGGGGAATCCCAAGGTGTTCCCAGGCCGGCTGAGAGACATAGTACCTCCACTGTGTCCTGGGTCTTCCTCTGGGCCTCTTCCCTGTGGGACGTGTCCGGAACACCTCTCCAGGGAGGCATCCAGAAGGCATCCTAACCAGATGCCCGAGCCACCTCAACTGGCTCCTCTCGACGTGAAGGAGCAGCGGCTCTACTCCGAGTCCCTCCCGGATGACTGAGCTTCTCACCCTATCTCTAAGGGAGAGCCAGTCACCCTACGGAGAAAACCCATTTCAGCCGCTTGTATCCGGGACCTCGTTCTTTCGGTCATGACCCAAAGCTCATGACCACAGATGAGGGTAGGAACGCAGATCGACCGGTAAATCGAGTGCTTCGCTTTTTGACTCAGCTCTCTCTTCACCACGATGGACCGGCACAGAGCCTGCTTAACTGCAGATGCTGCGCCAATCCGCCTGTCGATCTCCCACTCCCTTCATCCCTCATTCGAACAAGATCCGAAGATACTTAAACTCCTCCACTTGGGACTCCGCCAGACATTCCCAGCAGACCCTAACAACACGTTTGGGCCTGCCAGGTCTGACCAACATTCTCCCCCACAACCGGAGCCAACTCACCACCAGGTAGTGGTCAGTGGACAGCTCCGCACCGCTCTTCACCCGAGTGTCCAAGATATACGGCCACAGACCCGATGAAACTATGACAAAGTCGATCATCAAACTGCGGCCTAGGGTGTCCTGGTGCTAAGTGCACACATGGACACCCTTATGCATGAACATGGTGTTCTTTATGGATAATCCGTGACGAGCACTGAAGTCCAACAACAAAACACCACTCGGGCTCAGATCGGGGGGCCGTTCCTCCCAACCACTCCCCTGCAGGTCTCACTGTCATTGCCCACGTGAGCGTTGAAGTCCCCCAGCAGAACAAGGGAGTCCCTAGGAGGAGCACTCTCCAGTACCCCGTCCAAGAACTTCAAAAAGGTAATCTGAACTGTTGTTTGGTCCATAAGCACAAACAACAGTCAGAACCCATCCCCCCACCTTTAGGCAGAGGGAGCCTACCCTCTCGCTCACCAGGGTACACCCCAACGTACAGGCGCCGAGATGGAGGGCAATAAGCCATTCCTGCCTGGCGTCTCTCACTGCGGGCAATTCCAGAGTGGAAGTATGTCCAGCCCCTCTCAAGGAGACTGGTTCCAGAACCAGAGCCATGCATCGAGGTGAGACCGACTATTTCTAGCCAGAACCTCTCAACCTCACACACTAGCTCCGGCTTGTTCCCCACCAGAGAGGTGGCATTTCACGTCCCAAGAGCCAGCTTCTGCAACTGAGGATCTGACCGCCAGGGCCCCCTCCCTCGGCCACCACCATCTCATCCCAAACTAGACTAATGTAGCTACCAACAAAAAAAGTTAAATTTAATATTTTAATGTTTGTGTGATGTTTAGTTTACGAAAACCAGGGGTGATTGAGGAGTTCTTGCAGCGAGGGACGCTCCTCTGGGTGTTCCTTCAGGCACCTAGTCAGAATATCCTGGCAGTCTGGAGGGTCAGAGGTCAAAGTGTAACAATAGTTAGAGCAGCAGACAGAGGACAGATTTACATATGTTGTGAGAAGATATAATACAATGTTTGTCTCACTTTCGGAAAGACTCCCGCTGATCTTCAGCTTCTTTTCGAGAAAGTTGTTGGTGTCAAAAATCCTACTGTGGAGAATTTCGAACAGGATCACTCCCAGCTGCCACACCGTTGTGGGCCCAGCAGTATATTTGTTTTGTGTCCGACATTCTGGTGATTCCAGAGCATGGGTCCCTAGAAAATGTGTGAGAATTAAGAGAGTCAGAAAGAAGAAAAACAGTAATAAGAAATTTTGTTTTCTCAGAACTGACAGAAAAAAGTGGGATATTGTACCTCGGAACACTACATATTTCCTCCCGTGGTCAAAGCAGCTTAGACCAAAATCTATGAGATAGGTTCGTAGGCCTTCTGAGCTCCTCTCAATAAGGACATTTTCCAGTTTAATATCTCTGTGGAAAATGTTTGCATCCTGAAGTTGAATGGAAGCTTCCACCAGCTGTTTTAATATGACCTAAAAGACAAAAATGATTGAAGCTCATAATTATGCACAGATTGATGTTGGACTTCAGTGATAAATACAGTGACTTTTAAAGACTTTGATTTTCATATGGATTTTTTCACATTGTCACATTACACCCACACACTTCAATGTTTATAGAGACATTATGATATGCAGTAACATAAAGTCTTACTAAATTGTTTTACAGAGGGAATAATGCACTGTATTTCTTCCCTCTGATTTGATCATATTCACTATGAAACAAAATCCCCAAAAGCAACTGATGCGGAAACTGACAATATTTTTAAAAAACTCTTGAATTTACATCCAGCAGCTTACCTTGGCCTCCTCCTCATCTAAATAACCTTCATGACCAATCAGGTAAGAACTGAGGTCCTCTGAAGGCATGGGTCTCTCCATCACCAGGAGCAGCTCCTCCTCCAGTTCATACCAGTCCAGCAGGGACACGGTGACTAGCTGCCCTGATGAACTGGTAGTGATATTCTTCATCCTCAACATAATGGCCACCTCCAACGCCACCTCTCTACCGTTCTCATCCTGAAACATCAAAGCAAACAGGAAAAACCCACAATGCATCTGGAATCCAACAGGACTTAAAGTCAATCTGAGATGCTGTTGCTCACTTACCTTATGTTTGTTGCCCACCGTTCCATTTGGGATGTGTTTGATCGCCACCTATTCAATAGAAACAAAGCGTTGCTCAGTAATGGGAATATCCTGAAAGGGAATGTTCAGATTTTCTGAAGTTGCTTGATGTTGAGTTATCAGTATCTTGAGTATTATGGTGAGTTCACATCAAACTCTTTTTGAGCGTCAGGCACGTTTGGCTTAAATTCAAAGTCTATGTGTAGGCATGTCGAGGGCAGTTGCATTTCTACCGTCTAGCTAAGGGGTGCCCAAAGTCGGTCTTCGAGGGCCGGCATCCTGCATGTTCTAGTTATTTCCCTGGTTGTAATAACAACCTTTTCAGCATGTCAATGTTCTTCATAGGCCTTCTAATGAGCCATGATTTGATCCAGGTGTATTAAAACGCAAGGTAAGTCAAGCGAATCGTTGGATGCATATTTGTTGCCCGGAACACATTTATTGTGAACGCACCATTAGAATCAAAAGAAAATTTAGCCATCTAGTTTGGTCTTTCCAAAATCAAATTTAAAACTACAAGAACTGAAAATGTTCACAGTTGTGGTGTTCTAGTATGTATTAGTAAATATTACCCATCTGCAGTTTTATTCTTAAGGTCTCATTGGTGAATGAAGTAATTTATTTATCTAATGTAGTCTTATTTTACAGACCTGAACGTTTTCAGTTTGAGACGTTATTAGCTAAAATCAGCTGAAACAGATTTTGTCTGAGTAGCTGTATGATCATATGAACTCTTTTTTACTGATAACTTCACAGAGCCTCATTTGAAGTATTCTAAATACACTTACAGGTAATTTATCCACCTCTCGATAGCCAGCGAACACAGATCCAAAGCCTCCTTTTCCCAGTTGATGCAGCTCAGTATATTTTTCCTGGAATTCAGCTAAACACATGAACACATCTTTAAATTTCATAAAGCATCAGAATAAACTCTGTTCACTAATGTTACCTTAAATCTAATTATTATCACACTTTAAGTCTGGTAGTAGTCTGAATATTCTGCAATGTAAGCATCTCTCACGAATGCTTATATTACAATTCTATTGCAACTTGAACTCTGACCCCTTTGGGTATCCGTTTCTCCCTTTGTCTTCTTCGTCCTCTTCCTCAGCTGCGGTTCCTCGATGTCCTCGTCCTCCCTCTCCAGATTCCTCTTCTGTAAATCGCCCAGATCTGAGCCGCGAAGTTCCAGGCTGGAGCTGCTGGATTCTAATAATGAGAAATGACATGAGTATTTTAACAGTATTTTCCATAAGAGAAAAACATCCCAACAGAAACATAAGACTTATAGCAACTTGTAAAAATACTTGTCTTCTTGCTTTTGCATATTTTGTCACATTACAACCACAACACTTAGGGTATATTACTGGGATTTCATAAGACAGACCAATGTAAGGTAAAGCATCATTCTGAAGTCCTAAGCAGACATTTATAAATGTAGATCTGAAAAGTTGCAGCATGGAACTGTATTCTGCCACCCTCTCTTTAAAGAACCACCTTTTGATAATCTCTTGGGAGTTTGTCTCAATCAATTTTGAATAATCAGATATATTCAATCCTTGCAACAAATGATCAATCTGATATCTGCTTGGACTGTGACTAGACAATTGTAGGGTCATGTTTTGGAATGCAGTGTTTTAGTTACACACATGTACTCTTGCATCTAACCTAAAATCCTAATTTTGACTTAGGGAAACTTTAGGTTGGCTTTCTCTAACAGACCTCTGAAGTCATCAAACATCTGGATATATGCTGAGGTTAAATTATTTCTGAAGGCAACTGGTTAATTTTGTTACTTAGGACGTTTCTCTTTGATCAATTTTCAGGTTGACACCATGTCTGCCATTATCTATCATTTTGGTCTGTCAACATACATGAGATAAAATTAACAGTAGTTTCACCAAAGCAGCCAACCTGTGCTGAAGTCTGCCGGGGATGAGGGCTCTTGGGTTACGACTGGTGCTGAAGAGCCCTCTCCTTCTTCTTTTATTTTCTTAATCTGTCTTCTGACAAACTTCGCTGGGTTCTGGTGGCTTTTTATTGGTCCAACCATCTTAGAGACCCCGGTCAATTTTCTTCCGGTCTCTTTTCTATCCCTCTTCTTTGGTGGGCTGTCTTCAGCAGACTTGGCACACTGTGGCATTATCCTGCTGCTGTTGATCTCTAAAGTAAGAGATGTCGGAAACAAGCAGTGATTATTTTTTACATGTTTAGTTTGTCAACTTAAGCAAATTAACATTAGTTTCATCAAAGCAGCAAACCTATGAGGATGTCCACTGAGGAGGAAGACTCTCTGACTGGAAACTGCTCCTGGAGTTCTTCCTTCCTGCACTTGGCTGGTGTTGACCCTTCTTCTTCTTCTGTCATCTTCCTCTTCAGAAGCCTCCTAGTTCTGAGTTGGTCCTCCCCCCTGGGAGCTCAGAGGCTCTGATCCTTTGTCTCTGGATCTCATCTCCAGAATATCTCCTTTTAGTTGGTCTACTTGGTACCGTGATCCTGCTGCTTTTCTCTAAAGTAAGACAAATTGAGGAACATTTGTGATTTCTTTTGACATTTCAGTCTGTCAATATACAGAAGAGAAAATTAACAGTAGTTTCACCAAAGCAGCCGACCTGTGCTGATGTCCACCGAGGATGAGGGCTCTTGGGTTGCGACCTGCTGCAGGAGTCCCGTGTTTTTACTCTCAACTGCTGCAGGAGAGCCCTCTTCTTCTTCTTCTGTTGTTCTCCTCCTCAATCTTTTGATGATCCTTGTCTCGTTCTTGTGGCCTTTGATAGGTCCAAAAGTTTTAGTGACCCTCGTCCATCTTCTGCCAGTCATCTTTTTATTTCTTCTCTTTGGTGTGCTGTCTTGAATGGTCTTAGCACACTGTGGCATCATGCTGCTGCCGATCACTAAAGCAAGAGATGTTGGGAATAAACAGTGATTATTTTTTTACATGTTTGGTCTGTTAACATAAGCAAATTAACATTAGCTTCACCAAAGCAGCAAACCTGGTAGGATGTCCACTGAGGAGGAGGCCTCTCTGGTTGGAACCTGCTGCTGGACTTCTTTCTTCCTACACTTGGCTGGTGTTGGACCATCTTCTTCCTCTTCAACCACCAGCTTTCTCTTCAGTGTTCTCCTGGGTCTGTGCTGGTCCTGGCAGCTTGTTGAAGTACCAGCCACCTGAGAGGCCCTGATCCTTTCTCTCTGGATCTCACCGTTGTTAGCCGACTCTGTGTGTAGCAGCAACATGCTGCCACTTCTCTCTATAGTGAGAAATATTATGGAAAATGAATGATTATTTAGAGTACATTTTTCATATTTCTCAATCACCTCACACTTTATTACAAAAACTGTTGAACATTTAACTAATTTTCATCCAAATTCAAGCTTCTTTGAGAAGCAACAGAGAGATTGACACATTCCAATGTTCCTACCCAATGGAAGTTAATAAAACAGAAATTCTGAAAGATAAAAACTCTAAATCTCTGACCTAAATTGTTAGATCCACTCCACTCTAAAACATTTGAGCCACATTTAGTTGGTCCCTGCCAGAGCAAGTCAGACACTGCCTCCATGCATTACATGGCAGGCACCTATTGTTCTACAACCAATAGAATGTCTCTTTATTTATTTATTTTTCTTACGTCAACCGTAATGCAGCTCGTAACGCTGCGTGCCCACCCACAAATGTGGTATCAAAACATGCGGCTCGATGTCGGGAGGGGAGATTTTACTTTTAGTGAGGTTTTGAGTAAAAATGGCGACATAACAAGCAAAGAACGAGCAAAATTTCCAACTGCCGAAACGCAGAATGTAAGAGTGTAACTGACATTAACTGCCGCTCCGTTAGAGTGAGAAACGTTATGGATATTTGACCCCAAAATAATTTTTAAATCGGCCTCATGCCTACAAAATATCACTCGAATGGTCTGAAAGTTGGTCAGGACATTGCGCCAAACGCCTGCTCCCGTAAAATGTTTTCAAAATTTCTCTAGGGCTCACGGTTTTCTTTCGAGGTGTTTCGGAGCAAAAACAAGTGACAGCTTAACCCAGGATCCCAGCCATTCATTTTCAAACTTTTCTGAAAAATTTCAGAGCTCAGCGCACACCATCGCTCTCTCGTTGCTGTAATTACTGTGAGTGAGCTACAGATATGAATCGCAGTAGGATCAGAGACGAGAAATACACCTCTCATATGCTTCAAACGGTTTTCGGATCGGCCTTATGGATCCTGAATGGGAAGCAGCTGTTCGGACTGCTTTTTTCATTAAAACTGACTGGGTGTCTCACAAAGATAGAATTTCCTCCAGCTTTCTGTCTCACACACACAGGACAGTTGGTAGAAGATTAATAACCATAGCAACGGAACACAGAGGAAGGCAGAGCTGCTGGTTTGGCCTACAAAAACGCCATCACTGTAGTTCTAACCATGGCGGAACGCTTTGTTAATACAGAGGGCAGAGCAGAATGTCAGAACAGTCTCACTTACTACAGAGGAGAGCTGAGCACAATGTTACAACTAGAATGTTTTGGTCACCATATAAGTGGTTTAATCCAACCACAGTTAAGCATGAGATTAGTATAGCCATTTATAACAAAAAGGTTACTGAAAATTTCAAAATAGAAGCCTCAATATTCCTCTGAGGCCTTTATTATCTTTTTCTCTCAGGTTAGTGTGAAGCAGTTAGAAAGACTAACTGCTTCAACCAGTTAGAATTCTGTCTCTCCCTCTGTGTCTCACTCACATGACAGTTGAGCTGCTCATTAGAACTACAATGAATGAATGTCAGAACTACAACATGGCGGAACTTTCAGTTACTACAGAAGAGGGCTGAGCTGGCAATGCTGTTTTAGGCATTATATAGCTGGATTAACCCAACCACTGTTACACATTGGATTAGTGTGGTCATTTTAAATAAAGTTCACAGAAATTTCAAAATTTCCTCCTGTCTCCATGTCATCTAAAGGGACATGGAAAGAAAGAGAGAGAAAAAAAAGAAATCCCTACTTACTTTCTTGAGATCCCAAGATCCCAAAATTTTTTTCATTTCGTGGAATCTCGAGAAAAAAAGTCTGAATCTCAAGAAAAAAAAAAATCTGGATCTCGAAAAAATAAGTCGGAATTTTTATTTATTTTTTCTCTCCAACTGAGGGCAGTTTTTTTTCTTGCATATTCTGAAATAATTATTTGTTTTAAATTGCAGCATTAAGTTAAAACTCAGTTCAAAATTAATGAATTTTAAAAAAAGTTTAAACAACTTGTTTCTTGTTAAATCAACTGCATAAACTTTAATTTCTGAATTAAAACCAATACAATTTTCTTGTTGACTTCAGTTGCATTTTCAAGGCAGCAGGCGGACTTTCATTTTCAAGTTGAACCACCTTCAAATGTTTTACAGTAACTTTCCAAAACCTGAAACATAAACCTTGTCTTGATTAGAGTGAAACACGTTACCTGTTGTTCTCCTGGAGGATGGCCTTTGACGCTTCTGTTCAGATTCTTTATCCATCTTCGTCTTTCGAGATCTCGGTGTAAATTGCTTCACGACAAGAGATATCGAATTTTACTCAAAGTTACGTCCGACTCGATCAAAGATTTCTGACGAACTGAGCTCAAATAGAACGTTGGGTTCTGACACCAACCAATATGACATCAGGAAGAACATTCCAAAAGTTTGGTCACAAAGGTCGAATGGAAGTGATGATGCGTAGCTGTTCTCTGACTTAAACCTAAACAAACCTACAGAACAGGAAAATCCCCCAAAACAAACAAAAGTAACATATTTGCTGTTGGTTTTCCAGGAAAGAGTTGAAGGAATGAATCCCAAATATTGGAGCCACACAAACCTGTTCATTAGGTTTTATTTGCTTCAAACTCTTAAGAGCTTAAAATACATGGCCCCATTCATTCTTTCATGTACACGGACCAGTCGTCCTGGTCCCTTTGCAGAGAAACAGCCCCAAAGCATGATGCTGCCACCCCCATGCTTCAGAGTTGGTACGATGTTCTTTGGATGCAACTCAGCATTCACTCTCCTCCAAACAGAACGAGTTGCGTTCATACCAAACAAGTCTACTTTGGTTTCATCTGACCATAAGACATTCTCCCAATACTCTTCTGGAACATCCAAATGCTCCCTAGCAAACTTCAGATGCGCCCGGATATATATTGGCTTAAGCACGGGGACACGTCTGGCACTGCAAGATCTGAGTCCCTGGCGGTGTAGTGTGTTACTGATGGTAGCGTTTGTAACTTTGATCCCGGCTTTCTGCAAGTCATTCACTAGGTCCCCCCATGTGGTTCTGGGATTTTTGCTCACCATTCTTGTGATCATTCCCGCCCCACAGGCTGAGATCTGGAGGCCGTGATGGAGGGAGATTAGCAGTGGTCTTGTAGGTCTTCCATTTTAAAAGTAGATTTCAGTAGATTTATTCACACCAAGCTGCTTGCCTATTGCAGATTCAGTCTTCCCAGCCTGGTGCAGGTCTACAATTCCGTTTCTGGTGTCCTTCGACATTCTTTGGTCTTCACCATAGTGGAACTTGGAGTGTGACTGTTTGAGGTTGTGGGCAGGTGTCTTTTATACCGTTAACAGGTTCAAACAGGTGCCATTCCCAGTGAGCATACCTAGGTGGGCCCCATATGGGGAAAAGGAAGACAGACAATATGGGTCCCACATGGGTTTGTCCGCGGTTTCCATGCCACGGGTTTGCCCATGTAGGGCCACTGCCATGTCTACATGGGCAAACCCGTGTGGGGCCACCAGGGAAACAGTGGACAAACCCATGTGGGACCCATATTGTCTGCCCTCCTTTTACCCATATGGGGCCCACCCCATAGGTATGCTGGCTCGGATTGATGCAGGTAATGAGTGGAGGACAGAGGAGCGTCTTAAGGAAGACGTTACAGTTGGTCTGTGACAGCCAGAAATCTTGTTTGTTTGTAGGTGACCAAATTCAACTATTTTCTTACAACCAACAACATTGCAGCACTTCCATGGTGTTTTGGGCAGCTTAGGATGTGCACAGGTCGCTCACTGCAGCTAATGTGCAGCGGTCCGGTGGGGCTCAGGAGAGTGCCCTTAATGAGCCAATTCAGAGGAAACAAAATAATCAAAACTGAAGGGAAAGCGTAGTAGCCTGGCTGAGTCAGTTACCATAATGAGTACAATTCTTTCTTTGTTTCTTCTTCTGTTTTATTTTTTGCTCCCTCGCCACTTAGCAGACCCATTTCATTGTTTATTCAAACGTACGGCCTTCTAGCTACAGGGGTTCCGTTTAGGTATGGGCTTCAAAAGTCCACATCTGAACTCGAATCTGTGGTTAAAACCCAGCTGCAGGACTTGCACATCAGTATTAAAGGGCGACTGTTTGTAGGTTTCATTATTCTTGGGCTGAGAAATGAAAAAGAAAATCCTACTAGGGCCAGTTTTATGCAGCATCTTGCCAAAAGTATTCACATTCCTTGGAATTATTTGCATTCAGACACAAACAGCAATGGCTTTCTATTGGGATATTTTGAGACAAACCTACATGAAATAATGAATAATTGCAAGTGGTGGAAAGCAACATTTTCATTTCTAAAAATCTTTTTGCTGCTACATAGTTGACTAGACAAGTGAGCTCATCAACAAGTATTTATTGGTGTTAATCTGTTATTTTGGTTATTAAGCTATCAGATTGATGAAAGGTTATATCATCCCAATTCAGCTTTAAAGTGTTAAGGGAATCCCTGATAATTCATTGAACTACTTTCGACATGTGGATGCTAACATTAGCATTGAGATGTCATTGTAGACTTGAATAGCTTCACTGCTACGCTAACTCCTTTTAGCACAATAGACGGAAACATGTGAATACAAAGGTTCTGGACAGAATCTTGGGAGAAATGAACTCTTCCAGAAACATTTGATTTAAATACCTTAAGTCAATGTAAAAGAGTAGAAGTAACTTGTTACCACCTACATCTGTGTGCAACCTAGAGTTACCATGAGCCTCAAGACTGTTTTTTCTGTTAATGGTATCTCAGCCTGGTCTCTCGATTTAGGTGGGCAGCCATGTTGATTTGATTTTCTGACAACGTTATTGTTTTCTAACCTTTAAAACATTAAAAACTTCCTCCATAACTTTTGACCTGACCTGCCTGCTATGTTCCACAATTTTCAGTGTGCTGTTTGTTCCTTAATGTTCCAAGTCTAAATTATAAGGTGACCATTTCAAGGTTATGCACAACTTTATGTTGTTCTGGCGCAAAGCATTTACATAAATACAATGTAGTACATTGCAGGTTGTAGCTGAGAATTTGCTATTTTTCAATAGATTGCTAGCAAATCTATTGGAAAATATGCCAAAATGATGAGCTCAAGAGCGTTTGTCGCTTTCTAGCTCATTTCCATCATTTCTGCATTCAGAAAAACGCAGGAACGCCGACTACAGACAGAAACCGTACGCACATAATCCCTCACAGATGGACGGCTGAACAGTGATCGGACTTGATTCTGCTCTGAAAGTCCACCGTCATCCCCCCCAGACAGCGAGAGGACATCTCTTTAAGCCCAGCAGAGGACTTTCATCCTGAGGACTTTGCAGGTAGCTCAGAGCTTCAAAAGCAATTGTTAGGTTTAGCAGTCAGGAGCATCTTCCCATCCCTCAGTCCTGTCACCAGCTCACCCAGCTCAGCTGCGCTGCTGCCCGGCAGGGTGCCTGCTGGAAGGAAAGGATGAAGACATATTGTCGTCAGGTCTTCTATAACTGTGTTTCATGAAAAAAAAAAAAAGAGACAGCACTGGTCCACTGAGAGTAGACCAGAACATCTGACCAGGAGTTGCAGCTGACTTCTAAGACTCCATCTGGCAGAGCTACACCAAACATCGCAGACCCCCTTGGAGCCGTCACCCGCTGCCGCTGCACATGCTAACAATGCTAACACACACAAATTTGTGGGAGTAAATTTGTGGCGACTTACTACAACAAACTGCTTACTTTCTCAGTTCACGAAGGCAGAACTTGTAGATACTATCACCGTAAATAAAACCCCGCCAGTGCAAAATGGCACGCGCGCCCTTAAAGAGGTTTGTTGAAAATTAATTGTACGTTTTTTAAACGTCATTAAAAATATAATGCAAACTTATAATAATAACCAATTAAAGCCAGGAGTACAACTTCATTTTACTCGCTATGCTAATGGCGGAGAAACAACTTACCCTTACTGGAAAAGCGTTTACCCTCCCATCATTGGTGGCTATGCTAACTAGCATAAGCATTCATGACAGGAAGCTTTGTCTTCTTCTTCCTTTCTATTATTGCGGACCGCAAACATCTTCGAGTACATCAGTGTGTAGCAACATTAACTCATTCATTTTATTATTATTATTATTATTATTTAATTTAGCTCATGACAGGTTTTGCTGAGGGCAAAGGCTGTAGCTGTAGCAGAGAGTCTGGGGGACGAGCAGTGACAAGATTGTGACTGACAGTGCTAAGACCCGCCTCCTGGCTCTCTGATTGGTTGTTTGTGGTTAACACTGAGAGAAGAACGAGTAGCTTTTTGTTTTTTATATATATACATACCTGTATATATATAATAGCTTTAACCATGATTTTATTGTGTCTTCGTGCAGTTTCAACAACCTAGCATGAATGAAGTTGCAACTGTATCAAACGTTTTTTTCTGCTACTGACTTTTCATGGAAATGTCCTAGTGTTATTTGAGTTGGAACAGAAAATAAATGCTTGCATTTAAACGGCATAATCTTTGCAGAGTTAAACTGGGATTAAATGCGGCAACGCCTATAAGTTAGCTCTGGCCGCTGACTCAGGCTGTGTTGCTGCTGTGAAAGACTCTGCTGAAAACATCAAGTATACCATAACAATTTGATCGCATCACGCCAGTTGATGCATTGTGCACTTCATGTGCTGTGCTCTGATTGGGTCTTCCTACCCCCTCCACCACCTCTTTTGGGCTACAAGCCTAGAGACCATCTCCTCATTTCCTGACATTCAGAAGACAGGATAAGGAGGTGGAGATGAGCTCATCACTCCATGACATGCAGAGCAGCAAAACCAGGAAGCGATGAGATCAGAACCTGGATTCCAAACCCTAATACTGTATTGGATAAGAAATATGCATTGAGGTATTTGCACAAATTGCCTGACCAAAACTTTTTTGATTGGATTGATTACCGTAAGACCTGTGCAATCAGGAAATCACTAATTAGAACCTGTCCCATAACATAAAATAAATATGTTATGGGACAGCACATCAGGACCCATTTTGTGTTTTGGGGAACTGACAGGCTGAGTTTCTAGGGGTCACCAGAGGTCAACCTGCCTTCCCCACATTAACAAAATGAAACGGAATTAAATTCTATTCAAGTTTATTTGTGCCGCACATTTCAGCAACAAGGAAGTTTACAATACAATCGACAAATGTGAAACAAGCAGCAAACATTACATTTTGTCAAATGCCATCATCAAAATCATCAATACGTGAAACTGAGGAGCTGCTTTTGCTCCAATTTGTTTTACTCAACAGTATCTCACAGAAATACAGCAAGGAAGTTTAAACTTTTCAATATGGATTTAAGCAACAATGAAATGGAAATTGTTGAAATTGTGTCCTGGAACCATAGAGAGAAGGCCTAAACAATGTTGCAACGGTGCTGGATTGCATCTACATATTTGCTTCCTCAAGTGGAAATGGAAAGATCAGCAACTATTTTTACTTTGGTGCAATCAGGGGGTGTAGGTGGTGCTCCAATTAATTTGTTATGACTTAATCCCAAAACTGATGATGGGCAAAAGTTAATCAAGTGCAAGAAAAAACTTGGCCTCCACCGACGACTCTCAGCATCTAGAGACAATCTCATTAGTTCTGCTCCTGGGGAATAACAACTGAAAAAACTGAAATAAAGGAAAGTAATTACAAACATTAAACTTAAAATTGAAGTTTCAGAAGAAGAGAAAAAGAGAAGTCAACGTTCTGCAAAAGCTATTGGACAAGATTCTTCAGGGAGTCGTGAAGATCTACAAAATATTTGCACCATCAATATAGGAGAAGCACTGGAGAAAAGGTGCAATTCATTTGAACGCATCCGCGGAGAGCTAAAAGCGTTATTAAGTTACACAGATATCCAGTAGTCGCTAAGAAGATGTGGCTACCAGGGGTAGCCTGCATGCAATGCGTAACTTTCTGTTTCCTGCCGGTGAAGAGGTTCTCTGGAGTTGTGAGAAATTGTTTGTACTGCCCAAGCATTATTTACAAATGTGCACAATTCTAATCATTTATACTTACAATTACATCATAAGGCAAAGGAGAGTGATTGGAAACAAAAGCATCTCTGTCATTTTATGTAGTAGGGCACATAAAATCTGAGAGCGGGGTGAGAGAGTACAAAAGCGCAGAGTGCACAGGGGTTGAAAACTCCCTACAAAGTCAAAAGCTACAGATCTTCAAACTCTATGTGGCCTTTAGAGCAGCGTACAGAGAGTTTAATGGAATAGGTTTTCAAGCATTCCAGACTTAAAATATCAAATGAAATACTAGAGCTGCAAGTGGTTGTAAAAGGGCTCCAAGCAGGACTGAGCAAGTCCGCCCCTACACATGCACTCTCCTCCCCGCATTCTGTCAGCGCTGAGGCTTTTCACATGTCTACTGGGTTGAGAAGCATCAGACACGGTGGTGTAAAGTACACCACCACTGGACTTCTAGAGCAGTGGAGACATGAATCTGCCTCTGACAACACAATAAATGAGTCTGGGTTTGGCATTATTTGGTTGACTGGTTTGGGTTAAGTGCAAAGAGAACTATCATTGTGGGGGATGTATTTTTTCCATAAGTTGCACTCTGGCCCTTAGTTCCACTGACAGGGAAGCTTTATGTACCAGCCAACAAGAGAAAGCAAGACACTTTAGTCAATTTCTTACCCTAAGCTGTTTAGGAACAGTTCAGAGACAGTCTCTTGTTGGTCTAACAAAGTACACAAACTAAGAGCAATAGAGATGGATGAACAAGTTTGGTGTGGAAGAACTTGACTGAACTGCAGACTCTTGAACTCAACCTGACTGAACAGCTTTGGGATGATTCAGCGCAGGAGTCCTCAAGAGCTGCAGCAGAAATGAATAAGTCTCTCAATAAGAAGAGACCTTCAGCAGACCTGAGTCAGTATGACTGGGCATCCGACTGGCCTACCGAGGATTTAGACTGGGGATAACTGGTGGTTTAAATGTAAATGAGGAAATTCCACTAATAAGACTGCTACCTAGACTCAGCGAGAACAGTGGGCGAAAACATATTTTAAAAATTGTGCAGATATCAGAAGACCTGATAGAATGTTTCACGAGAGAAACTTGAGTACATTTGATTCAGGCGATCATTTAAAATCCTGAAAAATAGCAGAACAGGAAGAAACAGGAAGGGATTCATTGACATTTAATTTGACCTGTTGCTAAACAAAACATTCTGCAGCTACAGATGGAGTAAACAAGTCTCTGAATTCATAAGTAAACTGACTTTTTTTAATGGAAAAAATGAAAAAAATGAAAAGAATTCAGTCAACAAGTCACGCTCATTCTGTTTCATGTCCTGAATCCGCGTTTTGCTCCCACTGTGTCCGCACGCAGACGAGATAGATACTAAAACATGACAGCAGTCTGAGGAGATGATGTAATTGAGGCTGTGACACATTTCCAATTAGATCATCTAAACTCACGCTGCATGTGGGTTGTCTGTCTCATTGACCTGTTTTTGCTCCGCAGGTTTATGAAAAGGTTTTCACATGCACCACTTCCGTGTCATGTTTTGGAGATAGACGGCTTTCAGCAGCCCTTACACAACAATGTTTACAACATGTTCTGTCCTCTCAAAACCGGGCTGTACACTCTGCCACGTAGGGCTGTAGAAATGATGATCCGAGCCTCTGCTTTCAGGAGCTCGTTCCTATCTTTTCAAGCATACTACAGTACAACACCTACCACTTCTGACTCAGAAGTCCTCCCTGCTTTGCCAAACTGTTTTAGAACAATGAGTCCTCTATGTGCGGTACAGTGGGCCATGATGTCTGAATACACACTGAGGCCCGATTCTGGCTGTAGGAGGAGTGATACTGTCTCTCGTCTGTCCCACTGCATTCGTTAAGCACTAATCGTGAAGGCCTGCTGCTATTTTCCACTGTCTGTACTCACGACTTTAACACTCCATGCACCAGCCTAGATAAGCCATTAGGAACTTAATGTGCTCAGTGGGTGAAATGACGAAGTAGACCTTGTGCCTTTGGGATCTGTGTAAAGACAAATAACTGGAGGTGAAGATTAAGAAGGTGAAGTTACATAAGGGGCAAGGGAAGTTCTTTTCTTCAGTTTATTCATCCTTTCCAGAAGTGAGTGTTGCTTAAGGTAACTGAAGAGGATATCTTTATCAATCTAACACTAATTGGAGTGCTTGGAAAGCCTGCCTTTCAATATTAGAATGAAAATCCCCCATTCAAAAGATAATGTGAATGTCTTAATTTGGCTGGTGTACAGCTTGGTTTTTGTATCGTACCTCACAAAAAGTATCCTTTGGACATCTTCACATTTAGTCCCACTACAACCACACAGTTCAGTGTTTTTTTTTTATTGGAAGTTTAATGAGATGAACCCAAAAAGTGAGTTGATGACAAAATATTACAGTCTTCAGCCATGAGGAAAACTAATCGTGGACTGAAGGCTACAGGGCAAGAGCAGCAGGAACATATCCAAAGTTGGGTACCCAGAGAATGTGCTGCCGGTGTTTTGATGAGCTGTGGTACGTCATCAGATGTTCCTACCATGACTTTGCGGTAGTTGCCAAAGAGATTAGTATAAATTACTTTCTTGGCGTTACCTATTCATGCAATGCAACCGCCTCTTCATCATCCCGCATTTACACTGCATGCATCTCCCCTTCACTCTGTTGCACACTTCACCGGCAGAATTGCGCAGCAGAGATATGACTTCAAAGCCAAAGTCAACATTTTCCATGAGTTTGTTGAGAAGCAACTGAACACAACATGTCCTTGGAGCATTACTAAGCCCCCCCCCAGGTTTAATAATGTCAAAGTAAATGTGACCTATATATGGTTTATTCATTTTCATGATGAATAAACCAAATGCTTATGATGAATAAGCATTTTTTGATTACACTCCAGAGCAACTTATAGTGCATAAAGTACTGTATTTTTTTCCGATTAAGATTTTCTCATTCTAGGTTGATATAAAATTCAGTTCTATTTGGAAAGCTTTTTAATGGTTTTGTCAGTGGCATTAAAGTCTCAGTCACTTTAATGTCACTGAGACTTTAATGTCTCAGTGATATTAAAGTCACTGAAACTTTAATGTCCTCAGTGACTTTATGTTTATACACCATTGACATACACCCAACCAATTTAAAGGAAATCTTCAATGTCCTTTTGCAAGAAGAGAGGTGAAATGTTAAACTAGAATTATGCCACAACCTTGTTGATGTCTATAGAAATGTGGAAATGTACCCAAATGTAAGTAGGTACATGTAGACAGGTAACTTAGCCTGTATGAATAATTCTCAGACTGTGTGGATTAGAAAATTCTGCTTTAAATTCAAGCTTTTCTGTACATTGTTTCATCACTTCACCCTGGAAAAAGAAAAGTTCAAAATTAGAATGGCATTCATGGCAATGATGGGCGACATAAACTTCTGACCGCCACTCTAAATGTTTTCTCTAGAGGCATCAGGCCTTTGTTGCCTCAGAATAAAAAAAGAACATTTGAGAAGAGAAGCTTCATGTTGAAAGCAGAGGCAGATGCGATGTTTCCAGCATTCAGGCTGAAACTGATTAATGATCCTGATTTAGTTGCCATTGGATCCGATCGAAGGCAGATGCCAGATGTTAGGTGAATGTCACTGGGCTGCTTTTGTTTTTGTGTCTGCTCAGCCTCTAGATCTCTGAAAAAGTTCAACAAAACCTCACTTTGGCTCCCCAAACCACTGACTTCTGCACGGTCACTAAATCAACCCTCCCATTGATCACTAAGCCTTCACATGCAGACAGAGTCGACTTGGGGATTTATTTGAACTTGCTGTGTTATTGGCAGACTTGGAGATGTATACGGCTGAGGCTGGTGTTTGGAATGTATGTCATGAAAGGCGGCCTCCCTAAACCCCCCACCATTAAAGATCTACGGTGCTGTGCTTGCAGCTGCCTTACATGTTATGATCAGTCGATTTGTGTCAGTCAACAGTTTATCTGCTGATTGGAGTTTAATGGGGGCAGTACCCTGTTTATTCGGCCAGGGACCCCCTCAGGGCAGAGATGTCCAACAGCCTACCCCCCATACAGCCAGACATCATTTAACCCAGTGCTGACTGCCCACTTTACATGACTCTGCCATAATCTGTCTCTGCCCATAGGACATTGGGGGGTAAACCTAACAAACTGTCACCACACATATACACATGTACACACACAACACACAACACACGATGACATTGTCCAGATCTCAAGCTGGCCTCAAACCAGAATCTTGCAACACCTTTCCCCACATTCCAGCAAACATCACTGTATTTTACGCATAGTTGTGAGGGGGAAGGAAAAATAACACGTGGTTGTATTTGTTCACCGAATAAAATCTGTAATGTGCATTTGCACCGAGCCAACCTTTAATCTAACAACCATAAATAAAATCCAGTCCACCAGCATGTGAATTAATCTTTGCTTAAACCCACCCAGGTAGCATTGAGCATTCCAACAACATCTCTGAACGTTGCAATTAACGTTTGGGGAACATTTCGAAAGACTTTTATTTTCCTCCCCATTGCAATTAATTGATTATTTTGTGTGGGTGTATCACATAAAATAGCAATAAAATACGCAGCTCTTTGTGGTTGTAACATGGCAAAATGAGAAAAAGTACAGTGGGTATTAACAGTGGGAAAGGGCACTGTGTCAGATCAAACTTTTGAGCTGGCATCATTTCTTTGGCTGCAGTGAACCCAGAGGCCCCGTAACGTCCAGTAAACCAACCTAACAACATTTTATTTATGTAACTCGACAATGAAAAGCAGAAACCTCTCCTCCGAGACAATATCTCTCTTTACTGAGTTGGAAGTCACAGCGAATCGGATTTTTCGGATGTCAGAGCTTCTTTCGTAGAAAAAGTGGGAAAACAGAGCCCAGATGAAAGTTGTGTAATCTGAGTTTTACACGGGAAAAGAAACGGTGCTTCCCATCTGTTTGTGATCCCATGTCAACTTTACATCCCCACCTCTTCTGCTTTTCATTGAAAGCTGGCAGGGACGACAGTTCAGCCTCACTCCTTCAGCTTGGCTGCTTGCCGTCTCTGATGTTCACTTGGATAAACTGCATCCGCTTTGTTTCGTCCACCTGCAAAAAGGCGACAACAGGAAGTGGGATCAACAGGAATACATTCCTACCAGTGAAGCAAAAGTGTGGGTATTTTCTAAAACTTATATTCTACGATGAGTTTGCGTTTTGTCTTCCACTTCACTGGCTGCATATTTCTGAAAACAAGTGCTTCAGTAGCAGTGCATTGGGACATTAAATGCACCTGTGCTTTTTCAGTATAAAATTCTATATTAATCCTGTAATATCGCTACACTGACTCAGTAAATTGGCTCAGGAGTGATCGCTGATCTCCTCTCAGTTTGCTGCATGTTTTTCTTACTTTGCTGCAATATTATGAAGACTTTAATGTCCTGCTGTGCTCTCCATATTGGGTGGAAAAAACATATTGCAAAAAGATTGTTTGCTTATGCAACCAATAATGTGGGAAAACAGTTTATTAATGACTTAATCTAAATACTGGAAAATAGCAGAGCAAGTGTCTTACAGTGGTTTATGTTTGAACAGCTCCTGTCTTAATTATTATTTTCCATTGAAATAATCAAGGGAAAATATTTAACCTTTCATATGATTTTTTGGGGGAAATTTACTTGATACAACAACAAAAAGAAGCTGCGATATTAAGCTTTAATGTGTTTTCATAGTCTTCATGATTTATAAAAGATTCTGAATCTTTAATTAACAACATTTAGCCCATTTTGCTTTTATTCATACTAACTGGAGAGCGTATGTGACCATAAACTTTCCAGTCTTGCACAGATTCTCAACTGATTTTAGGTCTGGACTTTGACTGGGCCACTCCAACGGAGTTGTTTGGTCTTCCACATAAAATTCCAATGAAACATATTGATGTTTGTGGTTGTAAAGTGACACAATATGGAAGAGTTCAAGGGGGGGTGAATACTTTTGCAATCCACTGTAATCACCTGCAAGTCAACTCTGATGAATCTTCCTGCTCTTAATTAAGAAAAGCATTCCTACAGCATGATGCTGCCACCACCGTTCTTCACGGTGGGGATGATGTGTTCAGGGTGAGGTGTAGCGTTAGTTTTCCTTTATTCTAAACGTTTTTGCTGTATTTTGTGACGTACTGCATATTTTATGGCCAGTTAAACAGCAGCTCACATGCTTAATAGTTGCCCCAGCAACAGATTCTGATATTCATTTCTCAGAAACTCTTTATCTGGAGAGGTATTCCATAAATTAGAAAGCACATTTTGATGAGGCTGCTTGTCAGGTTAAAAGTGCCTTTTCACAATAATGGCCGCTAAGCAGGTATTAAACATACTTCTCATTAAGCCCACATTTCTCTATTAAAAATGTTTTTATTGGCGTGATGTGATTTAATTTCAAATGTCATGTTTTCATTAGCTGTGAGCAGAAAATCACCATAATTAACAGAAATGAAGGATGGAAAACACCTGTCTGTGTGCAATTATTCTATATAATGTTTCTCTAAGCGAATAGAGCTCCTGAAATAAATGAACCTTTCAATAATATTATAATTTACCGAATGGGCCTGCACTGAGTTTCATACTTAACCATCTGTCTTTTACAAATGAAACATACCCAAAAGGATTTTGAGGATTTCAGAGGAAAACAAGCAGACTTGTTCTAAACGATAAGAAGACAGTGATCTCAGCAGAAGATCGCATCGGGAACCAGTCCTGACAGCAAAGAACAGGGAGTGCAGGTTAGATATTACACAAACTCACCAAATTTAGAGTGAATTCACACCACCTACGTTTAGTCCGCTTGCCTAGAATGCCCGGTTCGTTTTGGGGATGAGGTGTGTGAACACCCAAATAAACAAAAAAGCGAAGTTGAAGTGAACTTTGGCACGGTTCAAACACATATCGTATCGTAAGCCTCAGGCAGACAAAAGACCGCTCCAAAAGCAGGAAGCCAACTACAGCCCGGTGCATTCTGGATAAACACAACCAAAACAAACGTTATGAGTCCAGTGCTAGTGGGAGAAGAAAAATGGTTTGTGGCCTTTTGCCAAAGACAAAAGTGAAATCCTACACCTGCTAAAATCTGACACTACTTCATCTTTGTTTACGCTTCATTACGGAGCCCCTAAGGGGACACGGAGAAAAAAAAAAAGGAACGAGATCCCGACTTATTATCTCGAGATCCCGACTTTTTTTTTTTTTTTTCACGGGTTCTCGAGAAACTAAGTCGGGATCTCGGGATAAAAAGTCGGGATCTCGAGATAATAACTCGGGATCTCGAGATAATAAGTCGGGATCTCGAGATCTCGACTTAGTTTCTCGGGATCTCGAGAAAGTAAGTCGGGATTTCGTTCCTTTTTTTTTCTTCTCCATGTCCCCTTAGGGGCTCCGTACTTCATAAAGACGGAAGCTGCGCTCAGTGTCTTTTTCTTCAGAGGTTTTCCTGTCGCTTCCTTCTGTGGTTCTTGTTGCAGCGCCGCTACAGGCGAGGAGGGGAACAGGTTTTTCCAAACCGCACCAGCTGAAAATGTAATGTTGCAAATTTGCCCCCCCCAATTGAAATGAATCTGCAGGGCTATCAGGTGCGAACACGCTCACAGGCAATAAAAGGAATGTTTCTGGGTCCAACACTTTACTTAGCACGCTGTGCCCAATAATGTTTCCAGTGAGGGTGTGATTAAACAAAGACGTCAGAGTCTTGAAGTGCAGTGTCGTTAAAAACTGAACCGACTTCAAATCAACTCTTTTTAATTTAATTACTTAATTTACAGTAAACCTGTTATTTTCCTCTGGAGTCAGCACACACACGGGCGCGCGCGCGTGCTGCGTGGGAGCCGCTTTCCTTTTTGGCCTCTATTCCAAAGCAGACACCTTGACTCGATCTTGTCAGACTCACTCAGGTTCAGCCAGGACATAAACAAACTGCAGCAATCAAGCATGAAGGTTAAGGGCACCGAGCGCTGACGCGCGTGTCTTTATGTGGGTCAGCGTGGCATCCGCGCGCCTTTATTTCCACCGACTCGCAGGACTTCAGAAAACACGGCCGCCTCACATGCTCTTTCCAGCCTGATGCGAGGCTTATGGCGGACGTGCGGCGGGGGCCGACGCGTCGTCTCTCTCTCATTACCAGGCCAGGGATGTCAGAGGGAAAGTCGGAGAAGGAGACGACCCCGGCCTCCTGACAGAGAGCGAACGAGTGAGAGATGGAAATAATTACCAGCGTCTCCTGTGGAATAGGGCGTAAATTGATACACACTAAATACTGTACCGTAGGGGTCCCTCTCTGTGTCTTTCTCGTCAGATGCACGAGACAAATGAACGCATCCAGCAGGAATTAATTGGATTTGGGAGCAGTCTCCTGCACAATCCACCAGGACGGGCAAACATCCTCCCCTCTTTACCCTCTTCTGCCTCCCTTCCCTTCTGCACACGCACGCACACACACACCCACACACTTCCTCCTCCTTTATTCCAGTCATGCCTTGCAGAAATGTCTACCACCCCCTCCCACTCATCCACCCATCGACCCCGCTCGGATGGACGTCTGTGTCCCTTTACCAGACACCGCCCCCCCACCACACACACACACACACACACACACACACGCACACCCCCTCTCTCTCTTGGATACAGCGTTTCTATGGCAGCCACCTTTTCTGCACGTGAGGCCACTCCTATCGATTCACTGGCTGGCTATTGATTGGCTGTCGGCTGCGGCTGCGGTGAAGCACTCCCATGCATTCATATCTCACACGCGCTTGGCAAAACGTAAACAAATGACATCATATGCGCACGAGTTAAAAAGAAAGAAAGAAAAAGGGACAATGTATGTTTTCTTTCGATGGGTATCGTTTAGCTTTTGTGAAGCTTAACGGAGTTATTTCGTCTCAGTGGGTGAACAAAGTTAATGTGAAAAACAGCAAATAGTTAGATAAATATCTAGCTAACTAGTTCGATAGCTAGCTAGATATATAGATATTCATTTAAAAAATGAACGCTACCCACACCAACGCCATCTTACCAGGTGCATAAAAAGTGGTTTTGTTTTCATTTATTCTGTATTTTAAAATCTCGAGTGCTGTCACAAGACTAAATATTAACTTCACCTGTCCAAAGCTCACACTTCCAGACAAATGTCCTGGTAGTAGGACACAACCTACTACCATAAATGGGGTTTTCCATCCATTTTCTTACACCCTTCTGCCTTAGTGGGGTAAGGAGGTGCTGGTGCCTATCTACAGCTAAAGTTCCGGGCGAGAGGCAGGGTCGCCCTGGACAGGTCGCCAGCCTGTCGCAGGGCCACACAACCATGCACACACACACTCACACATAAAGAGAATTTAGAGAGACCAATTAAGCTGACAGTCATGTTTTTGGACTGGGGGAGGAAGCCGGAGTACCCGGAGAGAACCCACGCATGCAAACTCCATGCAGAAAGACCCCGGGGTGGGAATTGAACCCAGAAACTTCTTGCTGCAAGGCAACAGCTAATGTGTTTTTTTGTTCTACCAAATGAGATTTAGATAAAAAATAGTCTCTATATAGAGCTTTTAATGATAAGCACAATGCTCCTAACATTATAAAAAGCTAATAATGTGATGTGATGTACAGCTTTAGGTTGAAACTCACATGCTTTTTTTTTGTGGCCACAAAATTAGACTTAAATAACTTAAAGATAAAATAAATTCTGAGCGTTCGTGCCGTCCCCAGAGGATGACCACCCTGGGTGGAGGGCCATACTGCCCATATCAAAAATGACACTTTTTTTTTTCTTTACAGTTTTCAAATATTGAAGAAACAGAGTTAAAGGAAAACAACTTGAGGAGCGTTGCACTTTCAGTTCCAGCTGATTTTATTTCCTTCTCGGAAGAAAAAAAAACAAACAAAAAAAACATTAAAAAAAGACAATCTGTACAGAGGTCTGAGAGGCAGTGATTGACCCAAATGTTGGCTGGTTTTTGAGCAAAAGACATCAAATGATCTTGGCTGAAGTGGACAAAACATGATCAAACACAACATATTGCACAAATGGGAAAGAAAACGAAAAAAAAAGGACAATAGAATTTTTTTTCTTTCTTTTTTTTTAAGGAAACTCCTGGACCACAATCATCTTCCACCAAAGATGGCCGTCCTAGTGCCTGTCGTTGATCATCATCATACATTAAAAACACACAATCTTTGCTTATAGTACAGTCAGTTTACATAAATATCTTCATGTTATTCTTTTAAAAATCTTAAACACAACAGCTATAGCTACATATACCTGAATCTGAAATACAAATGCTATTTGCCATGCCATAATATAAAAAAAACAAACAAACAAACAAAAAAGAAACAAATAGCCTGCTATACATAGCCAACAGGTACAGAAAAAGGTTAAATACTATTTTTTTGATGCAATTTGCGCAATAACAGATGAAGCACTTCAAAAACATTTCTTCCTCCCTCCAAAAGTCTAGGCAAAAGTGGAATGAGTCCAGTGGTTCAAATAAAACTTATCTCCATATATATATGTATATATATAGATAGATATAAAAAACCCAAACAAAGCACACAGAGGTATTAGCTCTATCCAAACAGTGACTCTTATCTGGGATCTTTCACTTTGAGCCTTCAGGTTTGAGTGTGTTTTTTTGAGTGAGCGCAGACTGGAAAACACAGTTAGGAGGAGCCTTTGTTTACTCGGCTGGTGAAGCTGGAGTCACTGTGCCATTTAAGAAGCATGTGGGTAAATACTGTAAACACTGTGTGAGGTCAGATTGTGCCCCCCTCTGCACGTCCAAACCACCAATGTAGTAGATGCGAACAACGATGCTGTGGGGCTGCTCCCCCCCCCCCCTTTTTATAGATTTTGTACAAAAATACAAGTAGAAAATCATGACACACTCAAAATCTCTTTGAAAGTGAGAGGAGTCGGACACTGTTTTTTTTTGTTTTGTTTTTTGTGTGTGTGTGGTTTTTTTTGTAATTTATTTATTTTTTTTGTTAAATAAGATACACTTCTTAGCCCTTCCGCCGCTAGATATACAGACAGGTATGGGTGTGTGTGGGTGTGTGTGTGTGAGTGTGCGCGCACAAACACAAACGAGACCTGTACGAGAACAATACTTCTATGTATAAAAAAGTTTGGCCAGTATAAATACATCAATATATATATATATATATATGTAGTAATATATGTACGGAGCCGGCCTAAGACATGAGCGGTATGTGGGTTGCTTGGTGCCCCCTGCTGGCCTGGGGGCCCCACCTCCAAAAAAAAAAAATAAATAAAATACCACTATGTTATGAAATGTTAAAGGACAGCTTAAAAAGATGTGCTTGTTGTAAAGGCAATACAAACATGACATTGATTTATGGTTTGTAAAATATTGTTTGTGTGAACTGCTTGGAAATTTTTGGGACTTTTTTTTTACTCTTTGCCCACCTCTTATGTACAAAAATGTGACATTTCATATTAAAGTTAAATTCCTTAACGAGTTATCTACAACTGGTAAGACCCAGTGTTTACAAAAAAGAAGAAAAAAGAACAACTGTGTCTTTAAGAAAGTCTTTGTTGGCTTACTATTTAACTTTATAACCAGCTAGACAACAAATACGGAGGGGAAAAAAAGCATCGAGCATGGACAATATGAAAGAGACCTGCTGTTGTAGTTGGTGGGCAAATAACGTCAACAGGAAGTGGGCCCCCTATGAAATTCTGCCCGGGGCCCAATATAACCTTGGACCGGCTCTGTACATATTTGGAAAGAATGTCTGACACAAGAACTACAAAGTTGAAGCACTAGGCAGAGAGAAAGCGCAGAACATTGGTCCTGAATTGTGCACTGAGTGTTGTTTTTTTTGTTTGTTTTATTTTTTTAAAAAAAAGGTTCTGAAGTTTAAAGTCAGTCTTTGTTTTTAAATCCTGCCGTTGAGAGAGAGAAGCTGGTGATAGTGAATTGTGTCCTATGCGCACACAAAATACGTTGTTACGCAGCAAAGACGAACATTTTCGTTTTGTTTTACGCATCAAATAAAAAAATTCCTCCTCTTCTTGGAAGGGCATGCGTGTTCATACTACAAACATTGAGTTTTGAAGAGAAGAAAAATGTCCTGAACTTGATGATCAGTGTGGATTGGCTTAGAAAACACAACCAAACACAAGAGCTCTCCAAGTGTTCCAAAAAAGAAGAAGAAGAAAAATTCTCATCGTGACTCAAAAGGTTCAGTCTCGGTCCTCATCCTGCATGGAATGAGTTAAACATCTGCAGCTCCTCTGCTTACATTCACTCCTCCTCAATAGGGAGGGCCAAAAGTGCCACAATCCAATAAATAAATAAATTTTCTAAATAAATATTTATATACATGATAATTTTAAGAATGCCGTGATAAATACATTAAATAAATTATATAAATACCTACAAAGAAATAAAAAATCACTAAATGCACAAATAATTAAAAGCTCTCAATAATTACAACTTCAATAGTTACATTGTTTTTAAATGTCACAAGTTGACGCCACTGTAATAATTTAAACTGTGACTACAACTTGCCAGCTGAAATCTGATTGTTTACCTTGTTTACAACAGCTCAACTGCCGACCAATCATTTTGCCCGAAGCAGTGTTAGCCCCGCCTACTGACTCTTTTGGGTGAGGCTGATACATAAAGGTAATTTCTCCATCTACTCCAGCACAAGATTGTGAAATGATTACAAATACCTGAACTATGTGTGCTTTCAGAGAACACATTTGAATCCTTTTATACATTTAAATTATTTACTGAAACAATTTAATATATCACAGTTGCAGTTACCTACTTATTTAATGTATCTATTTTGTATTGTTTAAAATGATCACATACATAGATCTTTATTTACCAACTTAATTATGTATTGAATTGTGGCACGTTTGACATTCCATACCTCCTCCTCTCTAAATGCAAACTAAGCATTTCCTCCAGTCAAGCGCCACTGAGCGCTGTCCAAGTCTGAGCGGCGCGTGCCTTGGCTTCGCCGCGCACGCAGGCCACCTCTTTTTCTTTCCTTTATTCACTCTTATTTATTCAAAAGTGAAAAAAATGGCGGAAACCGTCTCATCTAGAGGTACAGGCTCGTCTCGTTGAGGGACAGAAGAGTTCATACGTGGGAGGGAAGCAGGTGGGGGCCGATTCAGTAGGTGAACACCAGGTTGGAGATGGTGGACTCCAGCCACTCTCCGGAGATCATCTCGGTGACCTCCGGAGTGCAGTAGTCGGAGAAGTCGAAGTGGGATCCCGCCCCGCATTCCCCGAAGCCCCAGTCCAAGTCCCGGTCCAGCTCCGCGTCGGAGAAGCCCATCCCGCCGAGAGAGGTGCTCTCGAAGCCGGGGCTTGGGTTCAGGTCGAGCCGCTCGTCTTCGAACTCCTCGTCCGACGACGCGGAGGACACGGAGGAGGACGAGTGCGAGGCGGACGGCGTCGGGGAGGAGGCGCGCGCGTACCTGAGGCGCGCGGTGGAGCCCGGGCTGTGCTCCTCGTACAGGCTGAGCGGGTCGCTGGACTCCGCCGAGCTGCTCAGGGTGGGACTGGCCGGGACGCCCACGGAGGGAGGCCCGCTCTCCAGGCTGCCCGTGCCGCCGAACACGTGGGCGCGCCTCGCCTCTGCCGAACCTGAGCGCTTCTCCGGGATCTGCCTGGCCCCGGACGCCGACCTGGATTTGAACACCGCGGAGGCGTACTCTTGCACCGGAGCGCTCTTACTGCTCCCCTGTTTCAGCGTCCTGCTCGCGGATTTGGACGCAGGGCTCCTCTTGCCGCTGCCGCCGGCTTTGGCGCCGCGCTCCCCGCTTTTCTCCCCGCGCTCCGCCTGCTTGCCCGCCGCGCTCCCGGACTTGACCTTCTTCCGGGGTCGGTACTTGTAGTCCGGGTAGTCGGCCATGTGCTTGAGCCGCAGCCTCTCCGCCTCGCGGATGAACGGGATCTTATCCGTGTCCTTCAGCAGTTTCCAGCGCTTCCCCAGCCGCTTGGAGATCTCGGCGTTGTGCATGTCCGGGGACTGCTCCATGATCTTCCTCCTCTCGATCTGGGACCACACCATGAACGCGTTCATGGGTCTCTTGATGTGGCCGGTCGGAGTTTTGCACCACGCCAGGTCGCTGCGCTCCCGGGAGGAAGGGGAGCCCTCCGGGGCCGGAGAAGCGTCCATCTCCAGGTCCATGTCTCCCGTGTCCGTGGAGTCCCCGCCGCCGGGGGAGTGAGCGTGTGCGCTCTCTGTGTGGCTCATGTGCTGCACCATCTCCTCCTCCAAACAGTCTGGAAGCGCTCAGTCAGTGATGAAGTTTATGCGCGAAGAAGAGATTGAACAGGGGAGAAAAAAAAAAAAAAAATCTCCTCAGCTATGAATTGGAAGCAAATCTGACGAAATAAAAGTTCATCCAAGTTTCTTCTGTCTTTCTTTGGAGTTCACTCCGTTTTGCTTAAGGAGACTTGGAGTCGCTGAACTTTTTGCCGGCGCGCCTCCCCGGTTCGGCTCTCAGCTGCCCGTGCGGCTGAAAATTCTCCCCGCGAGGCTCAACAGACGCCGTTGCGAGTCTCCTATGTGAGCCCGGCTGTCTACAGCGCAGCTTGTCTGTGCGGTTGAGGAACCATGTGGTTGAATGGAGCAGCTGCGCTTTCTCATAGTCTCCCTGTGTCCCGCGCGCACTGTGATATTACTGTAAACACAACAACGCCGACCTCGTCGTTTTATACCCTCCTTTCGAGGCGCAGGAGCCAATCGGCGCCTGTCTCCATCCTGGTTTTTCACTCAGACCACGCCCACTGGACGCCCATTGGCTGAATAATGAAAAAGAAAAAAAAAAACCCCGGCTAATAATAATAATAATGTGCAATGAGGATCCGTGTGTCTGACCTCATTCCTGTCAGACTCCACTGGAAGAAAAAGAACCAAGTCAGACTGTGAGCGTCTCGATCTATATACGTTTCTGTTCTCCAAAGGAACGCGCTGTCCAGAGAAAAACTGCAGCAGCAGCAGCAGCAATAAAAACACAGGCTGTTGGAACTGAAAAGATACATGCTGAAGAAATGAATGGTGTTTCATTTAGAAACTTTATTAAAATGCGCTAATTAAGCAAGCAGTAGGTATGTTCAAACGAATGTTCAACTGGTTGGTGAGTGGTTTGGCCCGACTCCAGCGGGAGCTTATTGAGGTGGTAGCTCAGGGTGGCAAGTTGTGAAGGGGCGGCAAAAAATAATTTGAAAATATATGTATTTTAATGAACGAGAACATTTTCATCAGTTGTATTTTAGAAATTGTTGAAGAAGTGTGAGTCCGTAGCTCTAGGAGGTTTATTAAGTAGCTCGAGTCTCACGTAGGAACCTAAAATCCGCAAGCTAGCTCTAGATTTTATGCACGTCAGATGTAAAAACTTGATTTTAGTGTATTTCTTTAACATCAAGGTCTGGTGTAGTTATACCTCAGGGACCCAATAAATGAACTTCCCTTCTTGACTTTGCTGTACCGTCCCATCGAGTAGCAGCGGCTACTCGTTAGCCACCAATAGAGAACCACCATGGAGGTGCCCTCTACTTTTTACTGCAATTTTACTCAAACAAATCAGTGAGGTTCTAAATATTGTACTTCACACTAACATATATTGGACATATGGAACGTCAGTGGAACGTAATCGGCATTTCAAAGTTTTCATTCCAGAATCATTTTTTCAGAACCTTTTAAGCTCCCACTGATCCGTATCTGATGCACCTGGTTAGCACGGACCCACCGCTTTCAAAGGGAGGAAGGGACTCCAATTTGTAAATTCGTGTTAACAGAGTCTAGTTTTATTTTTGATTTAATAATTTCTGCTGCTTTTCACTGAGCTGTACCGTTACCAGGACTATTTGCAAGCTAAAAGTCATGGTAGCTAACACCACTGTAAGCTTATACTAGTTGATCTTCCCAAACTTGCCCTAAGTAGTTATAACATTAGTGGGCTTATCTGGAAGTGGGGCCCCAGATGATGATCCCTAGTGGGGTCTCAAACGGCTTTAAAGGAAAACCAGTCACCTCTCTGATGTGGCCTGTTTGGGAGTAGAATCAAGATTATCTTCATATTTTCTTTCACAAAGTGACCTGATTTGACCTCCATGTTGAAGACAGGCAAAAAACAAAACACTTTATTTTTCATTTTTCATTAAGGTATAAAACATTACTGAAAAAATCCATTCCAACAAGATGGCACGTTGCATGGGAAACCTTTTCCCCTGGCAACAACAGCTGAGACGTGAAGTTCCTTGGCAACAACTCCCTCGGGGTGCTGCTTTGACATTAGCGTTACCGCCGCCGCTAAACTGGTCAAACCTGGATTCACAATGGCATTCCTGTCTGACACAGAGGAGTTCTCAGATACAAGTCTGGGGACAGCGTTTAGGTTTTACTGAGTTCATACGGTGACATATGACCTGCATGCAGCTCACCACCAATAACAGCAGTATCTTCAGGGACTTTCTTAACAAAATAAAAGTGTTTTGACAGGATCAGTTACCAAAAAAATACATTTTAGCCTGTAAAAAAAAAAAACGGTTTTAGGCAGACATGCTTGATTAAAATTAAATAATTCTTATTCTTAATACGTCCCATGCACCAATATCCCTTTTTTTAAATATGTATATATATCCTAACATGTCCTCCTCTACAGTTCACAGGGCTATACTTGGAACCACATCAGTTTCATGTGGATGAAGGCCAGCTAAAATTAGATTGTGTGTCATACGTGGCGGCTGAGAAAATGCTGAGAAAACACAAAGGAGGAGGCCACAACATGTTGCGTCAGTCGTAGCGTTTCAGCACGGGCCGAGCCCACCCAAACGCCGGCTGCCCGTCCTGTTATGTGACAAACTGCTATGACGCCGCTACACGTAGTGACATCACAAACGGCAGCTTAGGTGGGAGGTCAGAAGGGGGTTTAGAGGGACAGCCTGGCTTTTATTTACTCTCTACGTGTCGGTACATTGCGGCGAACCAGATGTATGGAAAGTAATTGTTACATTTAATCTTAAAAATTTTTTCATAAAAAACCAGCCTTCAAATCTAATGCAGCTTCCAGCCCATCTCTTTATGTTGACATGTCTGTGTCATGTGAGATCATATTACAGCCTGAGTCGCTAGATGTCAGGCTAGAGCCAAATGGAGCAGGCATTAAGTGCGTATGTGTGTGTGCGTACGTGATTGAGTGTTAACATCTCCGTCTTGTGATCGGCTGCTTCTCTGCAAGTTTTGCTCTGATTCTGCAACATCACTGACTGCCAGAGTTTCCCAGGTTTACAACAGCTGCCTGGTAGTCGACGAAAACCACAGTGAATGCGCAAAAAAAAAAAAGAAAAAAAAAAAAGACAATAAACTCTTAACAAATTCACAATCAGCCCTGTGATCGCATAAATCAAACACAGTATTGATAATGAACTTCTTCCCCTGCTGTATGTCTGCGGCTTGCCCCAATTACAAGCGTGCACCTGCTCCTGGATTAGCTTGTTATCTCTGTTAGTCTTCTTCACGGACGCACGCGCGCACCACCGTGCTTTGCGCGAGGGTTTGTTTAAACAGGTGTACTGGGTGTACCTGTAATCTTATCTGATGTGTGGGAAGCAGCTGTCAGGTAGCTTTCCACTGGAAGACGCGCTGCTGGTGCTGCCGTGGAGCCTGGGCTCCCTGCGGCCCTCGTCAAGCCGGTCCCATTGCTCTGCATGAGTCGAGTGTTTACCTCAAACACGCCTGTCACCTCCTTTGTCTCGGCTCTGCTGATGCCTAAAAGGGACGGTGTCACTACGAGGGAGGCCGGCCGTGAACAGAGCGGATCGGCAGGAAACGGGGAGCTGAAGAGGTGGCGGTAATAAGGGCGCTGCCATTTTGAAATTGCATTGCAGCTGTGGCAAATCTGAAAATCGGTACATTGAAAGCAGAATTGTAGATTTTCTTTCAAGTGATGGCCTGTCAAAAACATATAAGAAATGTACTATCTTACACCGTTGGTGTCTGGATTTATCATAAATCCAGATTATTTGGTCTCTGGGGCTAAAGACAATTATTAGTCCAATTGGTCATGAACTGAGTGAACGTAGAATCTCAAAACGAGGGAGTTTCTTCAAGTTCAATTTTATGAATCTTTATAACTGTGCGTACTGTTCATTTAAAAAAACAAAACAAACTGATGATCCATGGCAAATAGATGTTGGAGGCATCGCGTCACCAAATGTCTTCCTGTCTGAAACAAGTTCTAAGTACGAAACATTTAAATTGTTCCGCACAGAGTGCAGCTCTGATAGACATCAGATGTCCATCAGATATTTACTCCGACAGGAAGCGCTTTGCATGTTCAATTTTTGGCAAGTGTTTCACCCGGGAAGGTATTTTATGGCGCACCACCTCCAACATCAATTTCCAGTGTAAATATTAGGCATCGGTTTAAATAACCCAATTCAACTGTGATGATGGTGGCAGAAAGTTTGCTTCATCTGCCGTTCCTTTAAAACACTTTGGCAATGGCACTTCCTGGTCTGGCTGTTAGCTTCAGTCTTCAAAACCAGCTAATCTGGATTTATTTAAATAAATAAACGACTGATTGTTGTGTATTACCTTTTAAGATAACTTTCCTTGAAACTTTCCAAACACTGTTAACTCTACTCTACAATTTCTACGCATTTGAAAAGAAGGGAATCATTTGTTTGTTTAAGATGTTTAATATGCAGTTTAAAAAAATAAATAAAACAAATGTCTAATATGTGATTTACCCTCAAGAAACCTGAGTGTTTAATGAGAAAGCAGCATGTGTGAAGGAGGGGTTGTAGTTTATTATAAGTCGGGCCTTCACGACCGTGCTGGGAGCAGAGAGAGAAAAAAAAAACAGAAATGGAGGGAGTCATCCCAGCATGTCGTAAAACGTGAGTTATGAGATTAGGAGCCCGGAGAGCGAGGGAGAAAAAGAGTCCGTGTGTCAAGTGAGCAGAGGTTCTCGTTACCATGGACTCGCCCTTCTCCGGCCGCCTCAGAGTGACGCTCCGCTTTGACCCGGCCGCTCGTCATACCGAGAGGTTGCGCACAATGAGGCCCTTTGTGCCTCTCGTGCGCGCCGGGCCTTAACTGACTTGGAGCTTTTCCAAAGAGTTTAAAAACCAATGGGAAGTTCCCTGCACCCTGCAGTTAAACGGAAAAAACTGACGACTAAGCAATGATTTGCATAAACACACACAAACACACGCGCGCATGCATGCGCACTTTTATCGCCGTGCCTGTGACTCATCCGCAGGCAGTCTGTCCCCTCTGTGTTTTGTGTGAATGTGGCAGACAGTACAGGTGGCCGCCTCACCATATCACCCACCTACTGCTGTCCCAGCCCTCAGACAACAGCACCAGTAACCGGAGCTGTTTTTAAGCTGCGAACGAGACATACAGTAATACTTCCCCACTCTTCTATTATCACAAAAAAAAGGGGAACTTACTTTCTTCCTTCTTTAGCAACTTTTTCAAATAAAAGTAACCCTATACTTCAATATGATCTACTATTCCACTGAATGCCTTCAGTTGAAACTTTGTTTTGCCTGATTTTTCTGCCATTTCTGTTTCTCCAAAGAGTTTGGACGCAGTCTTCAGCTGTCTTCAGTCCCTTCCTTCCTCTTTCTAGGACTCGGTCCTTTCGTCTCCTCCTAAAATAAAAGAGAAACGTCACAATAAGACAGAAGAGGAACGAATCAAGTCAGCAAATCCGAGGTAAACTGAAAGATGACGGACAGCGAGCGGCGAAAGGAAGGGCGCGATCGATGAACCGCAAACGGTCCCGTCGAAGAAAGTCCTCGCTCCCATTCCGCAAGAACTCGAAACGGACAAAGGGGACGACAGCAGCGCCGCGTGGAGTCCGATACGGGAAAGAGAATGAGGTGTGGTCGGGTCGGCAACGCCACGCCCCTGGAATTCCTCCCCATCCCAAAAAAAAAATAAAAAAATAGTCGCAAAAGATTCTGACGCAGCAGGTCACACGGTTGCCATGTCACTGCGAAGCACACGAACGCCTAAAAACACACGCTGAAAGTTGCGGGGCTGTTGCACACTGTCACTGAACTACAGGAGTACCACGGCAGGACCCTGAGATGCTGCGGAGACAAACCGAGAGCGCAGATAGACACACAGAAACTCCCTCACAACACACACACACTCCAGTCAGCCAGCCTCGCAGCGGCTGCACTCTGAAACATTGTTCAATTTTTCTTTTTTCTCTTTTACGGGCATTGCCTAAAAGCCAGAGAAGGGAGACGACGGAGCAGGTATTGGAAACGCGGACGTCTTTACGCTCCTCGGAGGACGCCGGAGGAGGACATTGGACATTCAGCCTTTTTTTGTGGGGGTGCACAGGACAACATCTGCCGAACGGGGACACCGCATGGAGAGACACGGCGAAGGAAGTATACCGTACAAGACGAGAAAGAGCGAACGCCACCCTTCTCTTCGTCATGGAGTTTGGATTTTGATCGCCGGGTTTTGTCTTTCTTTGCAAAAAAAAAGAAAAAAGAACGGCGACGGCTGCAGATGTAAACAGTACAGGATCTGGGGAAGAAACATAATGCTTCATGATGATTAGGTTAGACGCTGAATGTGGATGGGGTGGAAGGCGATAGCAGAGCAGTGCATTGAAAGTGCGTGTGCTGGAAGAAGACGGGGTACGATCGTGTCACATGAACATTTTACCAGAAAACCTCTCGGAGCGACGACTTTAATGCCAATCTCCTCTTGACCTGCTCTGTCTTTACCGCCCACTCTGCCTCTCCATCTCATTCGTTTGCATGTGCAGCACACATGCAAATAACATATACTGGCTAAGCTTCTCAAAAGTAAACATACAACCCTCCCCCTGACACCCCTTTCGCCCTTGTGGATGGTGCATCCTCCCGCGGGGCACGTCAGGTCAGCCGGCGCCGGTTCTTGTCCTCCGGTAGCCTGGAGAAAGTCGTCCGCAGCTTGGGTGCGATGGCGGAGATGGCTCTGATGCTCTCTGCAGCTCCAGACAGGCTCCAGACGCACTGACCTACATCCGCCTCAGTCAGACGGAGAGAGACAGAGAGAGCGAGAGAGAGAGAGACTGAGAAAGGAGGAGAGAGAAGAGATGGTGGGGTGGGGAGGGAGACAGGAGAGGATGGGTGGGAATGATGAGGAGATGGTTGAGCAGGCAAACTGGTTGGGAGGCTTGGTTGCACATTTATTGAAACAACAAAAAAAAGAAAGAAGGCAATATCTGAAGAGGAGGAAGAGGATTAAGTAGAACATTTTTTTATAGCCGAACCTCTTTTTCATTTGATCGCATTTCGTCCCCACCTTTTTTTTTTGCTAATCTGTATCCTCGCCTCACTTCTACCCTCTGCTCCTGGCTCATCCTGCCTTCGTCTTGTCAGTTCGGTTTGATTTCCATCACGCGCCATCCGAAACGTCTCTCACTGTGGGAGGATTAGTTCATCTCTGGCTGCCTGCTTATCAGTCGGCTCTGGCTTTCGGCTACGGGGGAGATGAGGCGGAGGAGGAGGAGGAGGAGAGGGAGGAGAAGAGCTGTGTGTTTGTGGAGGAAAGGTTTCGGCGTGTCTCGCAGCGTAGTTGATGTGTCTGCGGACGCTCTGTCCTCTACCACAGTTTAGGTTTCCTACCAAAGCACAGGCTCTGCTGCTTGCAATGTCCTTGATTGCATTGACCGACTTGCTTTCCTCGTGCTCCCAAAAGCCTGCGCCGGATCATTTCTCCCAAGTGCCTGAATTGACACTTAACAAGGATCAATACTAATAGAGAAACAAATACATCAGGCTAATGTTCCTGCGGCTCCTCGGAGACCTTGTGCGGTATTGGAACACTGTCTCTAAAGAAGCATGATGTATTCGTCCTGAGGTGAACATGTATTGCTTCTGCGAGGGTCGGAGAACAAAGACACTTCATCACTAGCTACAATACGAGCCAGCAGGGTACGTCTCTTTAGTGCCACAGACTCAATAAGACGCTGTCTGAAGACGTTCTGGGCGTTTAACGCTCTGGTCCAGGTTGCCTTCTGAAATGTTCTGTTACTGCAGGTTTCCAGTTCATCTACGATAAAGACTAAGTCCACTCATGCGCAGTAGGAGAATGGGTTTCCTTCCCAGATTTAATCTGGCATGGAATTGAATTTAAACTTGTCCATGTGATTACGCTGGATTGATCGGGTCACGCACTTGCCATCCATTTTATGAGTTACTCCTTGTTATTCTGGGGTTTGTCCCTTTGGCCGTTGCCTTCCTACACAATTCCAGTTGGTTCTTATCCTTTGCCAACAGAATGTTTCTGCCACCCACCAAACATGGTGAGCCTGCGTTGCCTTGTTTTCAGTGAACGGGATCGTGACCTTGTTGGGTCTCCTGCTGGGTTAGCCTCTCTCCTTCAAGGACCAACGGTTGTAAAGATTAGTTATTTGAACTACCATTGTATTCACTGTCTTGCTACTCTTTTTACTCTTCTCTTGTAGCACCAACAGCAATGCAAAAGTCACTTAAATCTCTTTCCCCCGCCTTTTTGATCCTCAGTGTGTACCGACAAAAATTGGACAATGAGAGTGAATTCCTGAACTTTTTTACCTTGTAAACTGCATTGCTGTGACACTTGTAGTAAATTACTTTTACTTGAATAAACTGAAAGAAACTAAACTTCTAACCCTTTTTTTCCAGAATTCACCCATATTAATGAAGGATAGCAGACAGCTTGTTGAGATACCTTGTGTTTTCTGTGTTTCATTTTGATAATGTTGCAGGACTGAACTGAGCTTCAGATATTTGGACTATGCTAAGATAAACTAAGCTAAGTTAGCCACTCTGAAATTCAGCACACAGATTGCTTAAGATCATGAAACCCCCCCCAAGGTTTAGAAATATCTTAACACAGAAAATCCAGTTTAATAGTTAGGACGTTTTGTTTCCGACATAATAGGGACTCGGTCATTTATGGAGCATTAATTTCAGTACCTCATGCTCTACATAAAAGGAATGTGGAGCGTAAAGCTGAGCCGTGAAAAACATGAATTATATCATCGGGAAATGGTCTGATTTGTTTTGGTGTTAAAGATAAAAAATTTTTTTTAAAATCAGCTTAAACTGAAAATAAAGCAAGTAAAGACTAATTCCTTCATTCAAAATAAGAATGAGCTGGGGTTTTTTTCATGCTTGTTGACAATCAGAAAGCTTTTTATCTGCAGCTTGACTAATTTCCATTAGTATTGGCAATATGCCAACAAGTACAACCAACGTCAGAGGAAAATGAAAGTAACAGAAGCTCTCGTGTTGCCTTCAGTGGCTCAAGGCCACACTTTGCCAGAACTTAATAAAATTGTTGGTCTTGGAAAAAAGCATATGACAGAACAATAAGCACAGGTGCAAAAAGTGCTAATCAGGATGTGAACATGCCAAGGTTTCAGCACCGCAAGATTCTTAGCGAAATGGAAAAGTAACGGAGCAGCAATAAACATCGACGCATTCTGATTCACACGCTTACATTTTGCCTTATAGGTGGGGATTATAAAAATAAATTGAAAATGTGGATGTCAAGTCTAAAGATCAGTGCATGTGTGGAGGATAGTGATACCAGTCTGGACCTCCCTTCTTCCCAGTGCTGTTGAGGAGGAAACTTATCAGGTCCAGATGCAAAGAAAAGTGGGTCACCACACTGAACATGTGCCAGACCCTATACCTCCCCCTTTAAGTGGAGAGACTCGATGCTTAAACTAGCCTGTGTATTTACACTTGCCAAGTCAGACCACCTCCCACCCCTACCTCACCCCCACACAATCCCAAAAATAGCAGAGAGCAGACTCAGAAGGAGTGCAAGTTTATTTGCCTCCATCTGGTTTTTATCTTAAATCTGTCCTTACATCCCAGACTGCATGCTTCGCTCTCCTCCAGTCAATCTTACGCTTGTAGTGTATCTATAAGGGACGCTCGCTCTGACTTTCAAGACTTTTCTTTCTTTCTTGAGGTCTCATTTGAAATCCTAATGGTTAAACATTTAAAACTATCAGTCTGTCGCAAATTATAACCATCTGCAGGCGAGGAGGTTTGAGCCTCAGATCTTTTCGATGGGGGAGCTTAAAGGCAAATGCAGCCTCAGACTTGAATGTATTTTACTTTGGTTTTGTGTGATATGAAGTGGATGGGACACGAATGAATGACTTTCGAAACACTTAACAATTAGAAGATGGAAAATTGTGGTTGTGCATATGCATTCTGCCCCCTTCGCTCCACTGTACCCTAGTATAAATGCAGCTGCATTGCGAAGGACTCTGAGGTTTGTTAAAGAACCTTAGTGGATTAACAGTACCACAAAGGAACACAAAGGAATACAACAGGCAGGTCACAAAGTTGGTGAAAAATTATGTTTGAATGGGTTTGTTCAATCCATTCACTGAAATAGTTCATAGGACAAAGGCATGACAGTCCTCCTAAACTGACATTTTGTACATTTTTGTACTTCCATTTGGGGTTATAATAATCTAAAAACAGTCAAGGTGCTTAAAAAAAATTACTCAACCATTTTGTGGCAATAAGTTAATGTTTTGGTGTCTGAAAAACGAGCCATTTAAAAAAAAGCTACGGATTGTTAAGTCACACTGGACTTAACAATCCAGTGTTAAGTCCACAGTAAAAGGCACTGCGCCGTTACCTAGCAACCCCAGCTGAGCTCCAGCATGTTTGGTCAGTTGTACGTGCTGTATAATGGCCGCTAGAAAAGACAAGAGTTTTGTTGTTGACTAACCATTCAGAAACCACTTGCTGCATTCTTGTTGGTTGTGCAGGAGGGTCTACTTGTGCTTTTCAAAGATGCACAGTTGTATAATTGTGCATTTGTTTGTAGCCATTTTCATATGCAAATGTAAACGTTGGGTTTGGCTTAGTATGACGTTATTTAATGTTTTTTTGTGCAAAAAAATTTAATGACTATATGTTTTGTATAGCCCACAGACAGACCTGTTCAAGGAAGTGCAATAGGTCATCTTTAATCACACAACACAGCCAAAAGAACCACGTATAACTCTGGAGTAGATGAACATATCTATATCCAGAGAGTTGAAAAGATGCTGGTGAGCCTAAATTCAGGAAAAAATTTAGAAAATACAACTAAAAACACTTGAATACCGCAATTTAGAGATGCTCCCAATCTAACCTGATCAACCAGGAAGAGACACGCCTAAAAGAACTTGAAGCTGTAATTGCACCAAAGGTTGGTGTTCAAATGGACAGTCAAATGTTAAAAATTGTCCCTTCCACTTTAACACTGTGTGATATGTTGTGTTTGTTTTTTACTTAGAATCTAAATAAAGTATGTTGATGTTTGTAGTTGGAATATGAAAAAGGCGAAAAAACTAAAGTGGAAAAAATACTTCTGCAAGGAACTGGGCAAGTGTTTCTAGAGAAATGCCAGGCTGTCTTTAGTGAGACAATGGTGAATTGTTAACCTCAGTTTCCCATCAGAAATGCTCAAAGCTTGGGGCAAACGACTATTTATAAGCAGAGATGTATTTTAGACCAGGGTAGCTCTCTCAAAGGTCTCATACAGTTTTCAAAGTGCTTGCCCAAAGTGACCTCCTTCTAAGAGAGAGAGAGAGAGAGAAAAAAAACAGACAGCATGCAGCCCGGTCAAAATCCGTGACACACTTTTCTTTTCTTTCATCTTGTTGCCTTCAGCTTTTTTGTTTTTTTTCCTCGGCTGAACACCTTAAATGTAGTGACAAACAATGCTTCTGAAAGCAGAATGGACAAAAAACCAGCGATATCTAGACAAATCCCGTCCATGCGAACACTCTGGAGCAGACAAGCGCGCCCCGACGGGCTGGCCGCGGCCGCTTCCAATGATTAGAGTGGACAGCGAGTGTCAGGCCATGGGGCAAATCAGCCGTGCTGTGATGCATGAGCCGCCGGCCATCCGAGGAGGCCCCTGTGTCTGCGCCCATGTTCTACGCATGGGGCAGTCTCTTGCTAGGCCCAAGGTGGATTGCATTGATCGGTATCCCAATGGTTGGCCACAATTCAAGTCAGATATGTGGCAGCAGCACCTCTAACAGGGGGTGCTCTGACTCTGGCCATTGTTTACTTCGTGTTGATGTATTTGCATGTTTTTAATATAATGAGTAGGGCTGGAGAAATGTGTCACGATATTAGACAAGTACAACATGAAACTGCTACTGCGCTTGTTGCACAACAAGTTGTTGTTGCATGGCAACCAAAGAGTGAGTGGTGCCTCCAACCTTGTTTAGCTAGCTGCAAGAGATTGAGAGGCTAAAGCCTTTCCTCTGCCTACATCCCCCAAAATGCCGTGCGGCTATTGGTTGGAGTTCAGTGAAATTTTCAACACTCCATCAGGCGTACCTCCCTATTAATATTGATCACGCATCTGTCTTAATCGATATCATTATTGTTGTATCGCCCAGCCCTAATGATGACACATCAGCAGTTTGCAGAACTTTTGTCCAATTCCCCCAAAACTGAAGTGATGGAACTGTGTCATGACCCTTTGGAGTGGCCACTCCAAAACATCGCCTTTCTTGGCCTCAAGCCACTTTGTAGCTGATTTGGATTTAAGCTTTGGGCTACTGTCCATTTGGAAGACCCATAGTGCAAAAGCACTAACTTCCTAGTTGAATATTTCTGTATTTCGTTCTCTATTGTGTGATCTGATTTGTGAAATCAATCAGTTCCTTCTGCCACTAAACACTCCCACAGCAAGACGATACAAACACTTGAGAACACAGGAAATTTCTTCAAAATATAAGGCATTTGTTCTGGTGTGTATTTGCTAACTTGAGTCAAAAACCTCATGGCCTCTTTCTTAACTGTACCCAATGAGGAACCAGAGTTGTGCGGGTCAACAATTCTGATCCTGATCCCGGAGTAATAAAAGCATCTAAACTCACTTATTGTACGACACATTCAGAAATATGTCGTACAGTCCACTGTTTTTGAAAAGAAGATGTTTTTTCATACCCGATTCGTTGTATGTGTCACTGGATCCAAGAAGTCGCAATAGGAATTGTCACAAAACAGGCTGCAACACATAAAGACGCATCTAAACATCCGTCAAACTCTGTGCCAAAGAGCAAAATCTCTGAATAGAATCTTGAGGTCACTCAGGATTCACAGCTTTAATGCTGACTGCTCACAAATACTCCACACAACTGAGCTGAAATAAAAAAAAAAAAATATTCCTTTAATCTGACGTGCCAGATGGTTTATATCTGTCTATCACTGTCATAAATAAACTTCAAGCAATAAAATCAAGAAAGCACTGTAAGCACTAGTTCATATTGACCCAGTCTGACTGAGGAAAAAGAAATAATAATATCATAATGATCCAAAGTTCTCAGGGGATTCCACAAATAGAAACTTTCCAGAGGGAAGGAGGAGGAGGAGGGGGAGGAAGAGACAGGGTGAGGAGGGTTCAGGCAAGAAAAAAGGCTCGTCTGTGTTTGTCACCCACATAGTGTATGTGCGTGTTCATTTCTTTGCAGTTGTACTTTACACTTGCTGAATGCTTCTGAGCGTCAGACTCTTCTTTGTGGGCTCTTTGTTGCTTATAGCCCAGGCAGTCTTATCTAACTAGGCCTCCAGAGAAAACCGGAGACAAGAGTGTGGATGGTGTGAAGCTGGAAAGCAGGAGAACTTGTGAGCGTAGCAGGAAGAGCTAAAAGTCATACGGACCGCCAAGTTCCTCGCTTCTACTCTAATGAGTCATACGGTTTACGTTAGCCTTAAAATGCTGCTTTACATTTCTTTTAAAAGTTCTGAGCAAGTTTACTGCAACCAAGCACACACAAATTTCCAAGTAAGTTATTCATTTCCTTTTACAAACAGCTAAAAGCTAGCAGTTTGCTACGATGCTCAGCTAATTTTAGCTTGTTTTTAACTTTCCGGTGTACCCTTGGTATCGACTTGTAATATTTCAGAGCTCTCTGCTAACCATTTGTTTAATAAATACAGCTCTTGTAGCAATTTTAGCAGATGTTCCCTCACCAACAGCACAAAACGGAGCTGAGCAGTCAACACACTCTCAAGATACAAAAAAAAAAACTGCTTCAGTTATAACAGATTTATCCACAGCCTGTAGCACAGTTTGGCAGCACGAAAAGAAAATATGATTTTCACGCACACGTAGGGTAGAGTTTCTTTGAGTGCGGCTGACAAAGTACAGACAGGACTTAAAACAATGTTTAATGAAAAAGGAGATCATTTAGGCATTTGATGTTCAACTTTAGACAACATTAAACATAAAAAGTGTTTTCAGTGAGCAAAATGATTACTGTATTGATTTTGAATAATTAATTATGCAGATTTTAACTGTTAAAATTTAAATTTATCACATTTTTTTTTACACAAAGTCCCGACGAACCTTGTATCCTGTAACGTCGCCCGAATCGACAGCACTCCACAAAGAGCAATGGATGACGAAGCCAGTTCTCTTGGGTCACAGCGGGTTAATATATGCTTCAGAGAATTATTTGATGGGAGAATGGAAAATACTACTGTGGTGTGCAAGATGTGGTGAAAGGAGTTGGCCTATTAGTGAAGCTTTTTTTAGCCTAAAATACATCTGAATGCTAAACATGTTGCAGCTAGCATAAATGTCCCACAATGCCGATATTAGCCCACATGTTTCCAAACAAGTATTTTTTTCAAATCAGTTCCATAAATAATCAGGGGTTCCTGAAACACTTTGCATCAATCTGGTGGCTGAATAGATTAAAAAGCAGCAAAACAAGCTTTTGAATTGAAAACGTTGCTTATGTGTCGATAAGCAGTTTGTGATTAACTATTCTCTATGTGTGTGTGAGCGCCATCACATGTGGACGGCACCAAATACCCGCACTGTGTTCCCACCTCCCCGCGCTGAGATGATCATTTATGCTAATGCCACACTACTGTGCCACAGTGTTGCCTCGGCATCACATTACTGGAGCGTGATGTTCCCTGCTCCGGGGCCAAAACTCCCTGTCTCCCATTCTCCTTATGCATGTGCATGCGTGTGTGTGTGAGTGTGTGTGTGTGTTTCCTTCAAATCTGTTTGCAAACTGCTGAGCACAAGCCAGGGAGTGGGTTCACACTGGATTAGCTCTGAGTTGGCTAAACACCAGATAGCAGCGATAACGGTGTTGGTGTGTGTGGGGGTGGGGGGTGTGTGTGTGTGTGTGTGTGTGTGTGTGTGTGTGCAGTGGAGGAGAAGGAGAGCCCAGGCAGCTGATATCAGCAGGAATAAAGGAAAACACAGATAAGGCTTTCTCGGCATTTGCAAACAGCAAATGCTAACGACGGTTAGATGCTAACGAACAGCGAGCGCGTTTGTTGACCTTTTACGATGGAATATTGTTTGGGGTAAAAACAACGGAGATAACGGAAGACGCGGTTCCTTGAGCTGGAAATAGATCGGCTTTCCCAGAGCCTCTTCCTCCCACCAGCTAAAAGCCAGACCGTGTGGGAGGACACCGTCATCTCCACTTTCCCTCCTCTCCTCTCCTGCTTCTTTACTCCCCAGCATTAAAGTCATAAAGATGGGGGCTCCATCCCTTCATTTTGTGGGAGGAGATGCTGAATCCGTGAAGGGTTTCGCCGATTGATGTCGACACGTTTAACTCACAGAGGGCTGGGTAAAAACGCTCGCCCGGCGCACACTTTATGAAGAACGCTGCGCGAATCGCTTGTCTTTTTTCACGGGCCTCCAATGATGCGGTGTGTTTCACCTGGGAAATGAGACGCTAATCCCCCTGAAGGGGGCCAGCGATAGGAGGTGTGGGGGCGAGAGGGGTGGACCTCCTGTCCGTCACCTAAAGCGAAGACAAACACAGCTGCCTCACAGCCGAGCCACGGGAAGAGGGAAAAAAGGGAATGCCAAGAGATCACCTGTAAAGCCTTTTACCAGGAAAGGGAAATGTAGAACAGAACGAAAGAGGATCCCGAATAATATCCTCACTGACACACGAATCGTGCTACGGGATTTATGGCACTACCTTTTATAAAACACAAACAAAGAAAAAAAAATCCCTAGTAGAGCATCACTAAGGGGATTGGCAGCCTCTACCGACCAATTTGGAAATCTGCTCATGGTATAGAAAAGCAGCTATATGCTGTGTCTGCAGTGAAAACAGAGAACCGGTGTCCTGAAGAATGCTTTAGCTGGAAGGAAACGTCATTTTCCGAACAGTAGCTAGCGTTCCAAAAAATGAGCTTAGGGTCAACATTGTGAGATAATTCTGGTTCGGTCAGACGCCTGCAGTGGGAAAAGGTAGCGAAGTCATCTAGGCTACGCTTGGCTAGCGCTAATTACTCTGCTTGTAAATCTTTCTGTCACAGTTCTTCTCTGTTTGCTAGTCTTGTTGGCAATTCCTGTCCAGGCTGAAGTTGGATTTTGGTGGAAGTTAAAAAGGAAACTAAGCATTTCTTGAAAAAACAAAAAAAAAAGATGATTTAATCTCCAATATGAATTAGATTTACCTAATACAAATTGAATGCTGCACAGCGGCGTTCTACTCTGGCTTCTCAGTCAATGATCAGTCAAATCAAATTAGTTTTCATTTGTCCCAGGCCAAATTACACCAATGTAAAAAGATGTTAAAACAATGTTTACATTTTAAGAAGTTCTAAATGAAAGCCAAAAGAAAACTGGAAAATGTCTACAGCTTGTTAATAGGTAGTTTTATCAATATCTCCTGTCACAATTTGAGAAAATCTATGATCTTGATTTGACCCAAAATGAAACTAAATTTGCCATGCAAGATGAATGGAAGGTAATCTGGAAGGAAACCTGTTTGAAACCGAGTTACCAGAGCAGCAAGAGCTCCAGAAGTTTAGATTAGCCCGTATTTTTTTCTTTTTAAGGAAAACATCACGAATACTTTCGCAAGACAGTAATTCCCAGTTTGCACCCTTGAGATAAATCCCAAAAACGTGATGCGGATTCTCCCAATTATTCATACGGGTCATTATAAAATAAAGATTAATTCAAACTCGTCATTAGAACTCTGAGGCGCAGCGACACTAAAATCAGAAAAAGAGGGAGTTTTTAATCTGTGATAAAGACAGCAGCACTGGCTCTGTAGGGTAAGTGAAGGCATTCTGTACATCTTTGTCACCTTCACCACACACACACACACACACACGCACAGAGAGATGTAGCAAACACTCATCTTTATGTGAGAGGGTTGAAAGAAAGACCTCGAGTCTGCACCAAATCCCTAAAAGCTGTCATTGACTTCAAAAGCAGTGAGAGTTTCTCCTTGTGACAGCGTTTTCTGTCTTTGTCTTTCCATAGGGCTCCTGCTTGATTGGGCCTCTGAATTCCACAGCGCTGCTCTCTGACGCTAATCCAAAAACAAACATATTAAAAGCACGCCACAAATGTTGAGATTTGAAGTTCTGACGAAGTTTCCGACAGATTTCAGCGCGAGCTGAATATTAGTTGTGCAGCAAAGCGCAGTTTGCGTCGCTCCGCGCGCTCACCAGTTTAAACAGTGCATTCATTTTCATGAGCGCATGCGTAATTTATGAGTGGTGTGGGACTGTGCGCGTCTATCAGTTGTCAGGGTGACATGTGTGGGGCGATAATCTATTCCGTGACCCAAATTTATGTGTTGAAAGGAAGGCTCCCCGAAACCGCACCCCTCATTCACCCCCCCCCCCCAAAAAAAAGCCCTCCCATCCGATTTCACAGCTCATCACTGTCAGCGCCGTATCGTAACTATATGTGTGTCTGCGAAGGGAGCGGGGCTGATAAAAGGGCCGTGTTATCCATCTTATCCAGACGAGATGTTTTTTTTTTTTTTTGCAAAAGAACTCTATTAATAAATGCATAAGAGCCAACAGAGAAAGTGAACATTCTGCAGCTTTGACAAAATAAGAGAAAAAGAAAAAGAAAGGAGGTTTTGGGGGGTAAGAAACGCTCCTTGTTAGCATTCCCTCAGACGCCGCGTGCGCCAGGAGCCACGTTCTCAATGAAAGACGCGTCATCCATGGTCAGCTCCTCTATCTATTATTCACGGCCCTGTGAGAAACACTGGTGGCGAGATCAGCGGCGAGTCACTTGTGATACACCCCGGAGCAACCGCATGCTATTCGTGCGCAAAAAGAAAGCTTAATAACTGCGGCTACAGATGGCAGGGGAAGCGAGGGAGGGGCTGCGGAGTTGGCAAAAGCTTTTGGAGGCACGCGGCTTTGATTTGATTTCATCCAGTGCCGATACGGATTCAACACAAACCGGTTTAAGAACGAGGGATGGGGGGGGGGGGGGGGCTGTTTTGATGTATAATTCAATAACAGGTAATGCTGGGGCATTATGCACTGAAGGTGTTTAATAAAGTAGAGTTGTATTTGTCCTTTAGGGTGTTTTTTTTTTTATCATCTAGATTAATGTACAGCTGACTTTAAAGACAACAAACACCTTCAGAAGCTTACAGCTTTATTGAAAATTCCCGGGCGAGGCGGATGTAAGCGTCCGCCCCGTGACTGCAGATTGAGGAGTCATGTCTGAAATGTTAATACATTCATGGGAGGAGGGGGGGCGGTGCTTAGTGCTGATCTGTAATACGACAAAACACCTTGACTTTGATCCCCGCAATGTGTCACAAGCTCGCGAGCGCACGGGTGGCATTTCAAATGCAAATTCTCCATTGTGCGCGTGGGCTTATTAGATAATATGCTAACACAATGAGTGGACGTGATGTTAGCTAAGAAGCATACGTTTTTTTTTTTTTTTGTATTGAACATTCTGTCAGAATCACATAAAAACGTTGGGTTATTCAAACATTGAGTTTATGTGGCTGGGGCAAAAGTTTTAAGCTAGCACTGGGTAGAAACCTGAGATAGTTGAGATCGTTCTTCACAGACTGGCAACCAATGGCGGTTATGGCAGAGTCTTTAGAGGGGTGATTTGACAGGTTAAAAAAAATTAACATAATTAATCCCAGTTTAAAAAATTTTTTTTCATACAAACGTCACCAGCTGGAACCTTTACATTAAGCCATTTCTGGTACGCCAGTAAATCTGATGCACGAGCAACATCTGGCCGGATGACAAAGCCGATTTTCTTCATTTGAATTTTTGCTTCAAAAATTGGATGTAGGAAAAGATTATAGCTTTGTTCAAGTTGTACTAAAAGGAGCTCGCCTATCAGGAAATCCATAGGCCAAGAGCTGCATGAAAACACGTTCAAATGTGCTGCAGCAACACAGACGACCTCAACGCTAACGTTAGCATCCACTGTTTACATTTTGAAAAAAGTGTTTTTTTCAAAGAAGGTCCATGAAAGGTCAAAGGTTCCTGAGATTCCTGAAAGCTGAAGAGGTATAATAGGACTTTGCATGGATCTGAGGGTTGAATAACTTAAATAACAGATTAAAAACAAAAAATATCTTTGTTACTGAGCTCACATGTCTATGTGGGCAAAACGAAACTCTGGGGAAGCGCGGGGTGACTCCAACCTCTAGCCAATCGGTGACCAACGCTCTTCGGTTTTTTCATTGTAAGACATTGATGCTGCGATGAGAGATGGCTTTATATTTGGCAAATCCTTACTTGAGGCGCTAATTAAGTAAAGATCAAATTATATTTTTATAAAATGCTTGAGTTTGATTGTGCTAAAAAGATGGATAAAAATGTTGATTTTGTCTTCCTCTGGCCTTGTGTGCTGTGGATGTTTTTTTTGTAAAGCTGCATTTTTAAATCTGGTTCTATGGAGATGCATTCCGCTTTGAGTGTTGTCCTGGCAGGCAGGGAATATTTAACAAGCCAAATAGCCTTCCATCTCGTTCTTTTTTTTTTGCTTTTTAGGTACTTGGCTGCTGTCTGTTGCTATGCAACTACATCATCCAAATTGTCAGGTTCAGGGCCACATACCCCTCCTTCTTTTCCTTCCTTATTCATGGAAGCAGAGAAAAATCCACTTTGTAGACGTTGTTGCACAAAGCAGAGCCACCCTCAGGATTTCTCATTTAAATAAATTCTTTTATTTTAATACTTGAGCTTTTATCAAACATTAGATTTAGTTTTTTTGGTTTTTAGTTTTTAAGCGGCTCACCTGGGTTCAGCACGTTTAGTTTACGCCGCATTTATTTATTCAAATCTCTGCATTTTTTTTCTTGTGTTGCTTTCTTTAACAATCACTGTCCCTACTTGTCTTTGTTGTAGACACACACACACACACACACACACACCCCTGCACACACACTTCTGTTTCTACCCGTTTTCATACTGTATGTCTGTGAGGCAGACTGTCTCCGTAATTGGGTTATTCGTCTCCTCACCGGTCTGATGCACTGAGACACAGTCGTGGACACACCCACACCCACACTTTCATGTTTTTGTACAAATTGTTGCTGAGGCAGGAGAGGTGCGGCCGTGCGTGTGTTTTATTCAGGCCCAGTAAGGGGATGGGAGGACCTGTGTTTTTATTGGATTCACACGCTGCCTATATGTGAGACAACAGGAACATTTGCAGAAGGGCTCTGAGCGTATTCCAGTCTGATAAACCCTCATAAAACGATGACACGGAGCTCTGACAAGCAAATAAAAGCAGCAAATCTGACACAATATCATGACTACCTGGAGTAAATGAAGCCACCTCCAGCTGCATGTTTTCTTTCAAAGAACAGCTTTACACATCTAGAGACTTCACCACAAAACTCAAACTTTGTCAAATGTTGAGTTTTGGGCAGCTGACTTTAAGTCTTGCAGCGGGTTTTTTATTGGACAATGTCTGGGCTGACCTAACACCGATTGGTTGGTTCCAGCAGCAGAAAGCTTCCAGAAGTCGCTCGTCTCCGTGGCGACTGCTTTAGAAAGTTGAACTGGAATCAAAGAAGATACAGTCACCATCCTCTAACGTAAGGTCAGCTTAAGTAATATTATGTTTTTGAATTAAAAAGAAATAAAAACAACACTCTTTTTGCTACTTTTGTCAGTTTCAGATTTTTTTCAGTAACCAAAGCAGATTTTGTTTTTGCTTTCATGTCAAGGCATCGCCCTTTAACCCTACCTGCTTGAAAACATCTCAGAAAAGTTGCTACTGCTGGTTACTAAAGCCATGTGATTTATGTCGACGCTCTTATTTTGAAATGTAACTAGAAGTTCAGTGGTAGGAGAGGCAGAAGGAGAAGTAGGGATGCTGCTAATGTGGTGCCAGCTAACACAACCTGCCTGCCATTGTTATATGGAAGAGCTTCATCAGGGTTTTATGCAGGTTTTAGCAACTGAAATGAACACTTTTAAGACCATTGTAAATTAAATTTAAGACCTTGCGTCACAACAGAAATATACAAAAGAAAATCACGTATTTTATATTAGTTAAGAACAGTTGTGAAGATCCATGTCATCCAGCCAACCAACAATAAATTTGTTAAAAAAAATTGATAGCTAACTAGCTACACAGAAAACTACATAGAAAAGAAACTAAATAGTCCTGCTGCACCAAAATTTAAGACCTGTAATTAGCGTATTTAAAGCCGACATACAGTTTTGCATGTTCTCCCTGTGCATGCGTGGGTACTCCGGCTTCCTCCTACAGTCCAGAAACATGATTGTCAGGTTAATTGGCCTCTCTAAATTCTCCCTAGGTGTGTGTGTGTGTGTGCATGGTTGTTTGTCCCGTCTGTCTCTGTGTCTGTGTTGTCCTGCGACAGACTGGCGACCTGTCAAGGGTGACCCCGCCTCTCGCCCAAAACGATAGCTGGAGAGGCACCAGCACCTCCTGACCCCAGTAAGGGAAAAGGGTGCAGGAAAATGGATGGATGGATGACATACATTTAAAAATAATAATTTAAGATCATATAAGGCTAATAAGTTAAGTTTCAACAGCAAGTTCGTTGAACCAAATAATTGAAAGTCCGATGAGGAGCTAGCAATATTTAAAGTAAAAAAAAACAAACAAAAAAAGTCGATGCCGACGTTTATTCCATCCAAGCACATGTGGTCCTTGAGAAACGCTTCATGGTGGAAACATCCACTTCGACATACCAACTCGAAGTAAACCCGTTTAAGTTAGTTTTTTCAGGTTTTCAGGGAGAATTGTCCTGGATTCAGCTCTATTAATCTCTGCCAAAAAAAACATAATAAAAAAAAGTTTTCGCATCAACATGATGCTAGTTGTCACGTTAAATTCTTCCATTGGAATCTCTGAAGCTCATCCAGAGTTACCGTGAGCCTTTTTGGCTGATTCTTTTTGTTTGATGTTAAATGTTTCTTGGTCTTGGTAAGATGTGACAAAATGGAAAATAGCTCAAGGCATATGAAAACTTCTTCAATGCATTTTATGGACGGATGTGAATTTAGTCAAGATGTAGTAGTGAAAGGGTACAGCTTCTTAAGGTTTGACAGGTGGAGCATGCAACGTTCTACCTGTCCTTCTTCTCCACTTTGTGTCGTTCTTCCACAAATGTTCTTCCCAGTGAGGTGACCCTGTTTTAATGAGAGCTGAAAAGGTCCCTCCGGTCCCGTCCACTGGTTCAGAAAGGCCCTCCCAGGCCTGTATGCATGGCTGCGCTCAAGTGTAATACCTCCGGACACCAGAGACGTTCCATATTTACACCACTGACAAGTCTTCTCTAACACTCACACAAGTTTAAAAAGAAGGAAGAAAGAGGCAAAAGCAGGCCTGAGTAGGTGTCACAGCTGTCACTGTGTGGGCCTCTACCTTCTTTAAATCATCCTGAGTCAGTAAACTGCATCCTTACCTGATGAGAGGAAGAAAACAAGCTAAACAGAGCAAGGCAGCTGAACAAAGATCTGATAAATAAGACGTGGAAGACAAAGAATTCCCATCAAGAACGTGATGGATAGTGGGACACTGGAACAGGGAGGTGGTCATGTTCAACCCATTAGGCATGTGTGATGTTTCCAACAACTACAGCCGATTTGGAAGCTGTTTTAAATTCGTACCAGCAGGACGCTCCGCTCTTGATCTGAGGAAGCGAATCCGGCGGCGCGGACGCCCGCGGGTTTCCGCTGCTCTCACATTTGAGGCGTGTTTACATGGATTTGCTGCTCACCGCCGCGTCAACATTTTCCATTATGCATCACGAGTCCGTCCACGAAATCCTGGACTGCCTGCTTGGATTCCCCCACGCCGGCGTGTTGCGGCAGAATGCACATGTCACGTCTGAGTCCTGTGGCGTTCATGGCGGCTGTGCGGTGCGCCGGGGGCATTAGTATGTATTAGCTGGCAGATGGGCAGCAGTGCTCCCCCGTTGTTCTCTGTAATGATGAGCCATGTTCCTGTTTATCAGGGAGGACACACTCAACTCTCCCTTCATCTGCTTTTGTCTCAGTCACCCGGTATCTCTCTCTTCCCCTCTGTCTCTATCTCTCAACTGCACCACTCAAGTCGCGACTCTCTTGACAAGCATTGTCCCGAGGGAACCTGTCCATCTTTACCTTCAAACACAATTACTGTACAAGTGTCTGCATGTGGAAGGTTTCGGTTGCGTGACAGCCTTGCATGGCGGACTCAAGGGGGACGCCAGGGCTGCGCCAACGACATGATGCGGTGCGTTAATTATCGCATGGTGTTGATGTGTGGTGCCAATAATGGTCCCCTAAGGTAAGTGGCAAAGTCTGTACAGTTGTGCTACACAGATGGTTGACTTGTTAGAAGGATTACAGTGTAGACAGCTATGAAAGGATCGAGGAGTATGACATTCTTGAGCTGAATCTTCAAGCAACACCATCAAAAATTTGGTGACAATTATCAACTTTTAAAAATGTTACTTATTTTCCCCATATTTTACTCTATTCAAAACATAGTATGTACAGCTTGGTTACCTGTATCAAGGTAAGCCAGTCTTTCAGAGGCACAAACTGCTATGTTGCGCTACAGTCAAGTAAGCGTTACCTCCAGTTGTAATGAGAATGTTGCGTATGTCAAAAATAACTTCAAATAAATGTCACTGTGCATCATAGCCATATGTGATTCCTTGAAATTGGGCCTCTGTCTCTTTAAGAACCTCCTACCCTTTCTGACACGCCCCCTTAGTATTCGCCTTTAAAATATAAGTTGTTTCTTAAAGATGAAAATTACGACAAATCATTAGGGGTACGCTAAGAAAAAAATAATAAATCATGAGAATAAAGATGTATTATGAAAATAAAGTCATACTATTCTCAAAATATTTTGACTTTCTCATAATACTGTAACTTTAATTTTGCATTACTGCTCGTTTCGTTTTCTGATCCCCAGTGGTCGGAAAGACTATTTCAGAGCAACTGCCAAGGAGAGGCGACATTGATCTAGAGGTTCGTGGTGGCCTGGCATCATACATAATTACTGTTTGTTGACATTTTCTTCATCTTGTCACCTGTCTTTGCATGTTTGCATAGAAGTTTCACGTTTGATTTCCCCACAGGGCCCTCACATTGCTGTGAAAGCGTCTTTTCGTCCCTACGTGCGCAAGTGTCATAATCTTACGCTCCTTTGTCTCACACAAACTGGCACAAGTAGCAAATGTGCACCCATGCGCACTCTCGCTCCCCTGACCTCTGTGAGGGAGCCGCTCGGCAGGTTTACTCTGCCTCCTCGCTCTTCAGACGGAGGTAAACAGCTCGGCGTTGAGTGATTATCCCGAAAATATCCCGACAAGCTTCCGCGGGCTACAGTCGAGACGCGGCGCGCGAGAAAGCTGAACCAGTGGCTCCCGACCTTTCCTCCATAACAAACGCGCCGCCCCCTGAGGGCTCTCATATCCAAGCACCTGCACTGCTTACAGGAGCTCTGAGTGGCCCGAGTAACAACTGTGGAACGCCGACACGGCAATCTCCAGCGACATACCAGGCGATTGTCAACAGTGGGGGGAATAAACAGACCGTCGGTTATGACGGCAGAGCTAAATTAGCAGCCCACTGAGACAGATGGCGGATGTAGCTGCGGGTTTAAGCATATGGACGTGCAAAAAGCGCAAACGATTGGCCATCAATTCAAACACAACCTGTACCAATCCTTCCAGCTCAGACATAAGAGCATGAGCACACACACGCACACACACACAGAGGCCGTCTGTCACTCCTGTTACGACTGCCGTAGGGCCCTGAAAATTGCTGTCTGGACAGATGATGCAATAATGCCATATTATGTATCAGAGTAATAAATGTAGGACATACAAGCTCATGTAGTTGCTTGAACTTTATAAAAACACATCAAGAGAGATGATATTATGAATCACATGTGCATAGTGTCTTGTGAAAGTACTCTTAACCTTTGAACTACTGGGATTTCATGTGATAGACCACGCAGCACATGACAGGATAAAAAGGACACCTGGTCTTCTACATATTTCAATGAGTAAAATCACTTCATACAGACCAGGGCTGCACAGTGGCGCAGCTGGTAGAGCTGTTGCCTTGCAGCAAGAAGGTTCTGGGTTCGATTCCCGGCCCCGGTCTTTCTGCTTGGAGTTTGTCACAGTCAGTGGGGGTCTGACTCAACCAATCAGTGAGCAGGGCGACTGTGAGTGGAGTCGACACAGGAAGCAGGGAGTTTACTTCCTGAGGTTGGCGTGGGACAGTTTAGGTGATGGCAGGACCGCCGTGTTGTACAGCGTCACGTTCGAGCCAAGTTTAGGAGACGTCAAGATGGACTTTAGCATCACAGGTCACTGATGTCAATACTGACTTGACATGTTCTCCCTGTGAATGCGTGGATTCTCTCTGGGTGTTCCTGGTAGACAGAGACGGGTTACGTTTTACGGTGAAGTGGGAGCAAAGGGTCAAAAGTGCATCATGCCAGGCCACCGGACAGTCTTGGGGTTGCTGTCTAAACATAAAGCTCAGCTTTTTCCTAATTGACATTTGAAAATACCGGCACTTTCCAGCAAGCCGTCTGATGTAAGCATAGCCTTAGAAAGTGAATAGAGTACGAGTCTCCCATGGGAGTCTGTGTGGAATCTTCCAAAATAAAATCATTTGTGGTTCACAGCTAGATTGTAAACCAAAGGGACTTTGTGCCACTATATATATATATATTTATGCTTCAATTCCTGTAAATAAATTTGAAATTCAGCATCTTGTAGGAGTTCTCCTTCTGTAGAGATTTTATAAAACAGTCTCGGACTTTAAGGCAAGTGATTCAGGATTAGCACAGAGGTTGTCATGCGGAACTCAGCTTGAGGCCGAAACTACCCGGTTGAGCTTCTTTCAGCAGAAATCACTGACAATCTTGCAATAAAAATGTTCAAACCATCTTGAATTTTGAAGCAAAGCTCAATTGTTTCTTTTGCTTCTCCCCCCACACATCTCTCCATGCTGTTTCCAATCTCCACTCTCCTCTTCAGAAGGTGTAATTGAGGGGAACTGATTCTAACCCATGAGTGTGTCCGTGATTGACACAAAAGCGCGGCTCCCCGATGCCTGAGTGTGCGAGTAAGTCGGTACACTTTACTAGCCATCAAAGCCCTATATATGTCACCATGCCTGAATGCTCCCTCCACACCATAAAGACATACAGTTGGAAGCTTCACTGCTGGCAGGAGGAGATTGTCGTCTATAGGTGGTGCAGCAGCGACACGGCGGCTCCAGCCAAGAAGCCGGGGACACTCGCTGCGGATGACGTATGAGCCCGAGGCGCCGGAACATCAGGGTGGAGCTCGGGTTCAATGGCTCCCCCCATACAATCCCACACTGCCACAGGGAGTCTGAAACACATCTGACATTCCCTCACAGCGCTTCAGGTATCCGAATTCATCAGAATCCGAACCCAAAGAGCCGTGACGCGTAGATGACAAGCAGTGGGCGTTGGCTGACGGATGAAAGAACGGGAAACGGGGATCGTAGGGGAGGATGGAGCCAGAAAAAAAAAAAGCTGTGTTCACTTAGCTTGTTTTATTGGCTGAAATATAATTTAGCAAGCTTTAAAGTGCTGCCATAAAACCTCGTGACCTAAATTCATGCAACACATCAAAGTAAGGAGCCTGAGCGGTAATGGAGAGCCGTGTCAATATCTAATGCATGTCGTAGCAGGATGAGGATGGGATGACCGGGCTGGTGTAAATAATTGAAATGTTAAATTGACGGATTATTTTACTCATCTGTTTAAAACCATGCAGGGATCACATCTCAGGCAGCATTTAGCAAAGGACACGTAATTCACAACACGAAAGCATTCGGTAGAGACAGTGCCTCCTAAAAGTGTTCATGCAACATTTCCATATCAAAAGCGCAAAGGTTATTGGGTTTTAGCGCATAAACATAAAGTAAAAGAAAATCGCAAAGTGGAAGGAAATTAGGATAATAGTTTTCACTTTTCTCTTCCCTTTTTTTGTTTTACAAATAAAAGTCTGGAAACGCACTACGTACTTAGATTTAAACGCACTCAACAATGAATGGAGATAATATTCAGAGCATGTCTCTCGTTAATGTGAGGTCAAGCTCCTATCGAAAAGTCAAATCAAAGTGCATTACATCAGACAATTCTGATCCATCCTGCCTCCGCTTGAAGCTCCAATTTCAGGAAGTCATCACAACATGGCTCCTCTATTACCCCTTTAACAACTCTTTTTACCAGCTGTGCACTGAGAGGTAGTTTGCATGATTAGATCAGCTGATGTGCAGTTCCACCTGGTGTTTGCTAATTGCCCTTGGCTAGTCTGAAGGAGCTGAGTGGGGAGGAGAGGGCTGCTCTGTGAGGCATTTTGTTCACAGCTGAATGGTCAAACTTGCCTCTTTGAGAAAGGTAACAAATATGTTTCTGATAACCAGTTATCACATGATTTAAAGCTCAAAAAAGTCGGTTTTACATAATACTGCCACTTAAAATAGTTCATAGTTACGTTTATTGTTTGAGTAGGTTAAAAATCAAAATCACAAAACCTTTGGGAGTTTTTAAAAATGATGCACTTATTTTTATTTTTTGATGATGGTTTTGAACTTCAGATGCTCCTGTTCTAGATCTTTCCACTGTGAAAACTGATGGCAGGCTCCGGCACCTTCCTGTCTTCCAACTAAAAATGCATTGCACTATTCACATGCAGCACGGATTCGGAATTCAATCAGCTGTGTGGAGAATCACAAAGGCAGCATTTCAGTTCAAACCCGGTGTTTATGCAAACCTAATCCTCCAAAAACTGTTGGGATGAGGGGAACGTGTTGGATTAAACAGAATAATGTTTGGGAGGAGATGCTGCCTGGCGGTCTTCACCCTGACGGATTACGGACTTGGCATTTGCACTCCAGGTCAGTGAAATGTCAGGCGGGTTATGACAGGAATGGCGATACGCAGATTATGACCGACCCCTGACCTAAAAGTTCTGAAAGGTCACCACTCGCCCGCGCGTCTGGGGCTTAATGCGCTTTGAGATCACGGAAAGGGGGGAAGGTAAGTGATCCAAAAGAGAATACAGAGAGACATTTGATGACATCAACAGTACATTTCGAACTTCTTTTGCCTCAAGCCGACAGGGAGAGACAGCGGATGGTCTGAAGACGTGGGTTTTGCATCTCAAGCATAAATCAAGATGTGACTAGTTCCAAAACCGCAACTTTATGCAGCCAAACGACAGGGGGCAGGGGGAAGGTACGCTTAAGATTGAAGTTGAAGTCTGAATGCAATATCACGCTTGTATGGCTTTGCAATATGAGTACAAAACATGCATTTCTTTCAAGAAAGATGGGCGAAGAAGAAAAAAGGACTGTTTGAACTCTCCTAATGCATTTCTGTTATAGGGTTTTATATACTTCTCAGGAATATCTTCAAAAACAATGTTTCATCTGAAAGAAAAAGGCCTAGAACCTTCTGATCCCGAGGTAAAGACTCTTTCTGATCCGTCCCAGTTAGGTGGATTCACCTGAATCGAAAACAAAAAAAACAAAACAAAACCCAAAAAGCAAGACTGTGTTGGCGTTTCATCACGTTCAGCAGATCCAAAGGTATGCATATGCTGTAAGCTAGCTCGCATCGAGGGAAATGGTCAGTGCTCTTGTTGTTGGATGGGATACGTCAGGGACATGTCATTTGCTCTTATCTCATTAATTCACTGAGTGCTAATTGATTCCCACTTAAAAAAACTGAAGAACATGACGAGCTAAACAAGCCTACAGGGGGATGGGGGGACTTTTAACCATATTAGGTTCACTGGGGTTCAATTTACAGGCCGTAAGTGCCATAACACTAAGCAGTTTACCGTCTGAAGTTACGTCAGCCTCCAACAATCGATATGTACCATTAGAACGAGTTTCCCCTTTAATGAACGGTGCATGCAAAGGCCTTTTCCTTTCGGTGTGTGGAAGGCATTCTTCTACACCGAACACTTCCCGACTTGCCATTTCAAAGATGCACAGCATTCTGTCAGGTCATCCTTTAAGGAGATCCGAAGTGCTGCCTGTGTCAACTGGGGGTCGACGCTCTTTAAATAAAACTACAGTTCTCATGTTGTTTGGGATCACAAGAAACTGAAACGACGACGACGAATGGAAAAGAAGCAAAACAACTTGGCTTTTGCTAAGGCTCATCCAGCCCAGCATTAGCGATGCCTTTCATTCACTATGAATGATCCTCAGCGGAGAGGAACCGCTCGCCTTTAGGCACCTCGACCGTAAGCTTTGATTATTGATTCCCTTCTTCTCTTCTTTACACACAAGGTTCCAGTTCGACCTGAAAGAACTCACAAAAAAAGAAAGGAGGCGGGATAAAACAAAGGCGGTGCGGGTCCTTTGAGGGAAACACTCACCGGTGAGATTTAAACCCCGGGCTGAAGTGAGATTTAACAGCTCGCAGTAGCATGGAATGACAAAAGAAGACAACAGATAAACCAGGCTGTTGTTTTGTAGCTTCAAGGAAGAGCAAGAAGAAAGAAGGGATGGTGGGGATGGGGGAGAATAACCCATTCAAATTGGCCAACTTACTCAATCTGTTGTCGTTAAAAACAGCCTCTCTGTAATTTATTGCATCTTTTGAAGAGGCTTTAATGGTCTCTTCTTCTCTTGATGCTGTTTGTGCATTTACATAATACTCAAAGCCAGAAGGAGAGAGGAAATGTTCTGCCCTTTATTCCTAAAGCCTTGACTAGAAAAAAAAAAAAAGTCAGGATGTTGCAACACAACAGCAACACGCCGCTGTCGGTTTAAGCTGGCCTCATGCAGATCAGATTTCCTCTAGTAAACAAACATCTCGGGGCCCCGTAGCGGAGGTTTTTCACAGACCTGATGTCAGTGGCGTGCACGTTTATCGTCTTCGCTCATCTTGACATGAAGGCGATGAGGATGAGGCAACTTTTGTCCAAGAAAAGGTTGAAAACAAGACAATGCCCAGCAACAGCTGACTGAGAAGGCGCATTTGTGATTGTGCCGCTTAGCATCGCTGCGGGAACTCTACTGGTTTTCTCATTAAGGATCGATCCTCAGTGCGAAAAACAAAATCAAAGTATCCTCCAACTGCCTGTGTAGATAAATTTTTTTTTGTGCTAGCAGTGGCTTCAGGTGTGCTTGAGGACAACTTTTCAAGTTGTAGGCTGTTCACAGATTTCACAGCAGGAGTTTATATGTGCCACTAGTTTGGTTTGCAATTTTAGGCTGTCATTAAAATGTTTATTCTTCCTAATTGTGGCTCTCAATTTCAAATAAAGCAACACCAATATCAGAAGTTACTTCATATACTCACAAAAAGCAAGAATTCTAATGTGCTAGTATACTAATGTTTCATATATATATATACAATTCAAATTTAACTTTTTGAATTACTTTATGGAAAAATATTCATCTTATCCTTGGAGACCTAACAAACTGGCACCGAATGGAAGGATTTAAAAGCTGGGAGAGTCACTTGTGACAAATGCCATAATTCAAAATAGAAAATCCTGGTTTGCGATTCAAAGATGTTGCTGAACTGATGTGCAGCAGTATGGTTTCCGCATCAACTCATCTGAGTAGCCTACTTCATATTAACAAGTTGTGTACGGTTTTACATGTCACATTTCTCCAGGTTATCATGACGGTTTAACTACAGAACAAGAGAAGCTCTCGAAACATCGTGATGTTAGTGACATTTTTCGTAAACACAACTGTGTCAGATGTTGCTTCTCCTACAGCAAGAAACTAATGATCAGGCCCAAATCCTGGGTAGCGATGGACTCAGATCTGAACCTTCAGAGTCACATAAAGACAGTTATAAAGTCGGCCTTCTATCACCTGAAGAACACTTCCATGTGAAACAATAATAATAGTGAGAAAGTCATGCAGTGTCTTCTCTAGTCTGCCTAAAAGCTCAACCAGACAGCAGCAGCCCTGGATTAGCACGCCACCCCAGTTTTAACGTTCTTCAACTTTAGAACTTCAGAACTACAGCTGTTTCTCAAATAACAGACTTTAAAGTCACCGAATGGCTTAGCACCAGAATACATTGTGCATCTTTTGAAGCAGCATTCAGTTCTTATGCTCCACTAAACTGGAACAAACTCACAGAAAACTGCTGAACCACTGAGTTTCTGAGTTCCTTTCTTTAGAAATGGTGTTTCTGAAGAAACCCCATTTCTTTAGAGTTTCCTTCAATTAGAAATAAGTGGAACATAGATTAATCCTAGCCTGCGTCGAAACTTTTCATTACTTCTCTTAACTTTTGTGTCTATACTAAATGTGTCGTTTATGTCGTGTGAAGAAGTTTGAGCTGCCTGGTGGCTGAAATGTGCTGTGCAAAAACACTCGACTTTACATACGGCATGTTATATATGCGGTGAACGGAAGTGAAGTCAAACATTCATTTGATCAGTTGGCTCAGACTTCCTCACTGCACTTTTTTGTCACCAAAACATCAATTTTGCAAAATCCCGACAGTTTCTCTCTTTTTTTGTCAAAAACAGATAACACATAATCGTGCACATATTCCTGCTTTGGTGGACTTATCTGCTTTCTAAAACAATAGTAAGACCGTAAGTGATCTGTTTAGGCTTCATATTTTCAAGACTTTCAGATTTTCTGACTATAAAACATGATAATGTGTTGGCTTTAAGACAATTTAATTGCATATTAGTTTTGAAAGTAATTCCTATTTGAGTCAGTTAAATGTGAGCGCTTACAACCCCTGATCAAAACAATAATTTTACCTCTGATCATTAAAATATTTCTTTAACTCTAAAGAGGAGAAAAAAAGAGCTGGTTCATCTTTCAGGAAAAGATGAACCAGCTCTTCCAACTGCACCACTGTGCAATTTATATATTATAAAGACATACCTGGACATTATAAAATATATATATATATATATATATATATATCTATGTATACATTTATAATATATAAAGTGAAACTTCTCCTTTGCATGTGCAAACTGAAACCTGGTCAACAAGATACGTTTTGTGGAAGACAGTCGCTTTCCAACTTTGTATTGGTGCTGCTTATTTTTCCCAACGTGTAAAATTTCTGCTCCGCTAACCTGCCATACCCTCCTGCCACCAGCAGGGCGGGTGTGCGCTAAACGCTCCTTTGAGTGTTAAGTTTCTTTGGCTTTTCGCAGAGAAAACAGCTAAATTAGATTGGCACCGGCAGATACGCATTATCTCCGCTGTTGGCTCCGTTCACCGGGGCTCAAGGTCATTGTCTTCATCTGCCTCTCTGCTGAGGGATTACCGGGTATTTCTTCCTGTTACGTGTGTGTGCGTAGGCTGGTCGCCGGTATTTTTTTTTCTTCCTTCTTCTTCCACAGAGTCACACAGAAACACAGATACAAACCACAAAGGGGCTAAATGTGAGTGGCTAGTAAGCCATGTTGCCGAGCAGAACTGCCTTCTGCGAGTGTGGAAGGTGGTGGTGGTGGCGTGTGGGGGGGGCGGAGGTGGTACGTCAGCGCAAAACCCATTAGTGCGTCTGAGCCTGCATCTTCAAATCTCGTTACTCCGAACTGATGCAACACGAATGCAATACAGACTCCCTCATCCAGGCTGCCTCCAGTTCTCTCCCCCACTTACTGGCTACCTGCACTTCCATCGCAGTTCCTCCACCCCCCAGCCTTCTAATTCCCAGCTGAACACCCTCCAACCCCCCACCACCCTCCTCTACAGCCTAACCCCCTCCACCCGCCTCCTCCTCTCAATCAAAATCACTGTCTCTGGGCACCTTCTTATCTGTGTTGCTGCTTTTCTCTGCTCTTGTTCCTGTGGCTTAAATATTTCTTCGCTCCAAAATTATTCTGTGTTGCGAGCCCGACGCCGAGTCCGCCCCACAAAATAGATGTTGCTACTTTGATCTCAAAGTCTTTTTATCTCGTTTTCACAATTGCTTTCTTGTGTCTTGATTACGGGGAACGCCGGAATGTGGCGCAGCGCAAGGAAAAGCAGACGCAGGGTTTGAACGCAAGCAAAGGAAAGCGCGGGTTTCCCAACCTGCCCCTTGCTCCCCCCCCAAGTTCTGAGAAGGTGACAAATCAATACGGCAATACGGGGGGGAAAACCTGCAGTTTTCACATGGAAAACCTTTTACAGATGTCACGTCGGAGCCGATTTCCAGCATAAGTCTCAGACCAAGGCCTGGTTTTAAAGGTGTAAAAAGGAGATCCGAAGTCCAGCTGGTCTACTTATGAGGATGTTTCATCAACAGGTGTTCAAGATGTGCAAAAACAACAACAAAAAAACTCTGTTAATTAGGGGGGTTTGGACAATTTTGTATAACTGCACGAGTTAGCGCAGATGTAACATTGACTTGTGAGAGCTTGTTGGTGAATTGCTGATGTTGGCCAACATTTTAACGGCCTGCAATTCAGCTTGGTTTCTGTCGGGACGTGAGCCAGCGTCGTTGCCAGGTTCGCACAGAGAATACGTGAGAGGCGAAACGTCCAGGTGTCTAACTGGAGCAGAACTGATGCCGCATGTAACCGGACGTGTCCTGCTCAGGATGGTTTCACCAAGATACACATTTGGACGAGAACAACACTGAGGAATTTAAATAAATAAACAGCAAAATGTTCTGTCAGATTAATTAAAAAAAAAAAAGGTAGATTTACTCAGGAACACATTATGATTCACCAGACTGTCGCAGGGCAACATAGAGACACACAGGACAAACAACCATGCACACACACACTAACACCTAGGGAGAATTTAGAGAGACCAATTAACCTGACAGTCATGTTTTTGGACTGTGGGAGGAAGCCGGAGTACCTGGAGAGAACCCACGCATGCACAGGGAGAACATGCGAACTCTATGCAGAAAGACCGGGGCCGGGAATCGAACCCAGAACCTTCTTGCTGCAAGGCAACAGCTGCGCCACTGTGCAGCCCCCATTAGGACACAATCAAACACATTCCCATTGAAAAATAACAGCGGCGTGTCACAGCAGGTCATATAATTAGAACACTGCTGGTAACGTTTTGAAAAGATTTTACAAACAGCACCACGGCTTTCGCCGCAAATCTCCGCTTCGTATATTTATATATATATATAAAAGCTTTATTACAAATTTCTTGGAGTTTATTTTAAGTGTAATAGACGCACAGAAGGAAAAGCTCTAAAGAGAAAGGAGACGGGAGCAGAGGAGAGAAAGAAGCATAGAGATAATCAAACCCTTAAAATCTGCATCTATATCTGCAGAAAGAGACAAAAAAAACTAAACCTACAGCAAACAAACAACATAGGTATATGTTAACTTCTTGGATGATGTTTCTTTTTGGACATAACTGAATTATTTTAACACCTAAATAGAGGGAACGGTTAGCACAAACCAAAAATGCTGCATTCTAGGAGACGAGCCTCTGATGGTGAGTTTGAGGGCCGATTGTTGGAGAATGCTATGCTGCAGCAGGTCTTGATGTAACCATCACCACCATAATTTGAGTAAAGAGTTCCAGGAAAGTATCTTCAAGTTTGCATGAGGCCACATATTCATTTTCCAGATTGTATCTGTGATTGTATGACGGTGCTCAGTTTAACAGAAACTGGACTGAAAACAGAAATCGGTCCCAGCTGTTAATTATATTAGATTTTTGTCGCTGCTAGTTTCTATTTGCTAATGATACAAACAGCGTTTTGTCCTTTGACGTCGTTGTAACTCATACACACCTGTTCATCCGAGTCACTGCAAATGATGTTGGTATATTATTTTACGGTTCTCATTGACGTTATGGATTGATCCGTCGTCATGACAACCTTGGCGGTAAACTTTTAGATACGATCGTTTCTTCCATAAACACAAAGCAATTTTTAAAATACGTCTCGTGATGCTTTTATTTACCGGCTGACGCGATGCCGACTGAGACGGCTCTTCTCAGTACATCGTCTCCGAGGTGAAGGAACTCTTCATTCTAGTCTCCCCGACAGCATTAACACTGAACAGCCTTTAGCTTTCACCTGAAGCTACAGATTAAACCGCCTTCGCTCAGGAGCGTAAACTGTTAAATACATTAATGAGTCAGTTCCTGCAGACCATTTATTCAGTTGTGGGGGTGGAAAAAAAAACCCAACAAGTGTTGCTGCACAACAGTCATGAATGATGTGCATAATTTAATTGAATCGACTTCGTTTAGCTCTAAACTCACAGGAAGGTATTCTAAAGTGCGCCACTCGCGCTTCCTGCCTTATTTCTTCAGCTTCGTTTTACTGATCGGACGCCGAGTTTCCTGTGTGACAACAATGGAGGCAAAGTGGAAATAATGTTTGCCTGTCATGTTTTGCCTTTTGCACGATTATCCGATCTGGCAATAAAAGAGCAGTTCACAAGTTTCGATCGAGTTTGAACACAGAAGAGTTGAAGCAACACATACGGCACTGAAGCTTCTCACGGAATCAAATTAAACCCAAAACTTCAGTCAGGGTTTTTTGTGAATATTTCATGGAGCCGCTGCTTCAGTACAACGCGCTCCGCTCTATTCGCACTAATCGTGTCAGCTTGTGAAAGTACTTACAAATCTTTACATGCCGCCATCGATTTCATTTTTTCAAGTCACATTTAAAACATTCGTAGACGTCGTCGAACCTTTAAGAAAACTACAACAGCAGAAGCTGCCTGGACCGTATTCATGAACGCATTTTCAACGAAAACTGCATTGATTCTTTAACACGAAAAGAACAGGAAACCCAGTGCGACTTGGCTGGTGTCTTAAGGCTACATGTCGGCTTAACGATGGTGTCGGAGTCACAGTGCTGACATGTCTATTTCATTTTTCCACCCAGTGGGGAAACCAGTCAGTGTGAATCCCAGCTTGGATGATCTTTGTTTCCTTTGAGAGCATGAAAACCCCCAGCTGGGAAGCGTCTCCTCCCCACCTCCAGCATCTCCCCCTTGTGGTGGGGTAGGGGGGGGTGTAACGACGCCCTGCGGACTCGGATAAGTTACGGTGCACTTTTTTTCTGATGTAATTCACGAGCTTTGTTGGCACAGACGTGACCTTTGTCTTTTTTTTTTTGTTTTGTTTTATCGACACGTATCTAATATCTGTCCGCTCAGAAACGTATGTGCTGGTTGTCAGGGGGCCCGGCGCTTCCACCGCGGCGGACTAATTCATCACGTTCGCCGAGGCTGTGATTAGACGCGTGTTGTTTTATGGCGATGGTGAAATTTGAAGTAGGGCGTAATAAAAGTTGCCCAGAGCCTTGCTTTTTGTTCTCACTGTAGGAAGGACTAAATATATAAGGCTGCTGGAAATAAAGGGAGGAGGGAGCGAGGGTGGATGGAGGTTCAACTTATAACTTCTCTCGCGTGCCGGCGGCGGCGGCGTTGTGCTCCTCCGATTTGAAAACAGAGCAGGTATCGCCCACGCTGGCCGTGAACGGGGTCCCGTCTGGGGATCTGGTGAAATAACCTGACTATAGGAGAGTCATAAATCTGCCTTGAAATTGGTCATATATGTGACCGAATAAAGCATCGGAGAGCGCCGGAGTTTGAGCGGCGGTGTGTGTCCGCGGGCCCGAAGCGAGCAGGCGCACATGTAAAATATAATTTGGGACATGCATTATACATGCCGTGGGAGCGAGAAATCACGTCACGTTGGAACACGAGGCTTTGACACGCCGGGGCAGAAAACATAAAACCCTCACACACACACAAGCACGCATCCAGACAGCAGGAACAAAACACCAGCAAGGAGGTAAATCATTTACCTAACATCGCCCTGGAGAGAACGGGTGAAATCCTGTTTACGAGGCCCAAACTGAACCATGGGATACTGTATTGGAACAGAAAGCTGCACCGACTTGCAATGGCACTCGTTCACTTTAAACCTTTTTCTTGTTTTTGTCATAAAACTGAAACTTTACTGTGTTTTATGCATTAAGTGTACACCGACGAAGTAGTGCACACTTCTAAACTGGAAGGAAAACAAAAAGTTATTATTTTTTTATATATCCTCTTGTAGCCATGGAAATTTTTGTTGTGCATATGTTTTTAACACCCCTCGATTTTACGCCCCAAAATTTAAAAAAAAAACCCATCGAGAACGTTTGCGTTTAGAAAGCTCGTAAAAAGGAAACCCGCGCCATCTGTGTGCAGTTTAATCTCCATATAAATCCAGCTGTTCTGGTGAAGGCCTCAGAAGTTTGTAGGAGAACATTTAGGGAACAAACGTGAAGACGAAGGGACACAGCAAACGGGGCGGGAAGAAACGCACCGTTACCTTTAGTCTATCACGTCCCAGACCCAGGCCAGGCTGTCGATTGGCTTGACACACAACTCTAGACCTGCAGGACGGTTCTGATCACAGCGCATGTATGTTCAGTCAAAGTTCAGTCCTCAATCCAAGTTGAGAATTTGAGAAATGGACTCTCTCCATCCAGGCCAAATGTCCCCGTTTTGCAAAGCCGGAGCAAAACGTTCCGTCTCTAGAGACACAGCTGAGACTTCCCAGCTGTAATAGCGGCGAAGGTATCGACTCAGGCAGGAGGACGAATACAAATGAGCACATAATCCATAAATCTGTCTGAATGATAGGACTGAATTAAAGTGCCTTGAGTCGACGTGTTGTGAATCGCTGCTATGTACAATAAATAAGCCGAATTGAATAACAAATTGTACATAAAAAAAATTATTTTTCTTTCACTTCACAATTATGCACTACTTTATATTGATCTGTCACATAAAAGCCCCAATAAAACATGACAACATGTAAAGAACGTGTGGATGCTTTCAGCTGTGTCAGTGTTATATTCCTCATCCTCTGTGGAGTTTTTTTTCTAACACAGGCAGTGAGATCAGCTAAGCTATAGTTTTTCAACAAAATAGCAAAAAATATTAATATACCGTCAAGTTGAGAATTTCCTCACTACAAATACATTTTCCACTTTAGTGTGTTTTTTATCCACAGCAGGTCTGCCTTTGACTCTTCCTGGTTAGAAATGCAGGCAGCTGAACTCGTCTCCAGTCGTTCACCTATGACTGTTTTTCAATGCGGCACCCCCCTCGCCCCCCTTCACATCCCAATTTGCTCAGCCCAACTTTCCTTGTCATCCTTCCCATCCCCATCCCCCCCTCCCCAACCCCGCAACTCCTTTACTTCTCTTTTCCGCATCTTTTCACACCGCGCCTGCTGCGCTTTCATGCCTCAAACCTTTCATCCCCTCCTGCACCCTCTTTTATATCTCTTCCCGGTCTTGAGGTACCCATCTCTGCTCAGGCTTGAAAAGCAAAAAAAAAAAAAAAGGGTGTGTCTCTCCTCTCTCCTCTTCTGCCCCCCCTATTCTCCCATCGACTCCTCCGAATCCCGCTCAGCCGTCTGGCTTCCCACCGCACCGTCTCCCCTCTCATGTCAGGGGAACCTGTAGGCATCCGAATGCTACTTTTGATCATTGCTTTTACCGGGGTCCCTCGCCGCCTTGCTCTGCCTTCGGGTGGCACGGAGGAGGCAGGGGGGAGAGAGACTGATAGGCAGAACAGAGTAAAGTTATGTCAAGTCTGGCTGACACGAGCGGCAGGCACCTGCTGCCTCACTGCGGAGAGCAAAATTGGCACATGTAGCTCTCAGCTACGAGCGGTAAATAATCCTCTTGTTAGAGCCTTTGTGTGCAACACAACACAGGATGACATACATGCTTGGCGTTATTATTCCGACATGCTCCTGCATGTATTCGGTTGTAACTAAGGGAGAAGATGAAAACAGGAAGAAGCGCGGGAACGTGTCAACGCGGTGCCCCTTCACAGCTAGCGGGCGGGCTGATTAGAGGTAAGCCTGGCGTTGCTTTTATTGCTTCTGCCGTTAAAGTGTCTCCACGAACCGCTACACGCGATATTTCCAGCACTCAAATTGAGTTTACGAGAAAGATACTGCAAATGAAAAAGCTACAAAATGGGGAAGAAAAAGAAAAACGGCAACAAAATATTTGTCTTTAAGGCGAAATTCACACCAGGGTCCTCAGTCCGCTTCAATGCACCTCTACTTCATTCACCGGTTGTGCCAACTTTGATGTGGACAAAAAAGGAAAACTCCAAAAGCAGGACGTGGACTATGATTCAGGGCATTCTGGGAAATTGCAACCAAAACAAACATGCATGTCTAACTCTAGTGGCAGAAAAGGCTCGTGGTCTTTTGCCAAAGACTTAAGAGAAACGCTACAACCACCAAAATTTTTTTCATTTACATTTTTTGAAGTTGCGTTCAGTGTCTTCTTCTGAGGTTTCTGTGTTGTCTTCTTCTCGGCACAGCGCCACCACAAGTGGGGGAGGAGGTTAACAGGTTGCTGAAAGGGTTCGTGTGAAACCGAACCTTAGCAACTGAAAATGTAACAAATGTTGCAGTTTTGGTCCCCAATCGAACCGAGTCAACCGGACGATCAAGTTTTAAAAACTTTAAAATCTAAGCTAGCTGCTCCAACTACTTATAGACTAACGGTTCCTGATTTCACCTTAAAGTTTCAGCTGCATTTCTTCTATGCTGAGCACATATAGAAGAAAACATGGCTCTGCTTTAATATTGAAGGTGCCTCTGCAAGATGTGAAGAAGCTCACTTTATTAAAGTGTGTAAAATCTGGACCATGCACAATAGATGCTTGAAAACGTATTAGCTTTGAAGTAAAGTAAAATAGCACTCGACATTGCATCGGTGTTACAAGATCTACATGGGTGAGACCGAGACCCAGTTAACTCACTCATCAGTCACGATCCAGCTGGTGTGTTTTTTTTATTTAACACCGACACACATTTCATATTAATAAGAGTTTTAAGATGAAATGATGATGACTTGAGTTTAATACCTGAACTTGAGTTGCACAAAGAGTTGACTTGTACTTGGAGTTGAGACTTGATTTGGACTCCTAGCATGGCATGTTTTCAGCAACGAGGCAATTCAAAGGGCTTTGCATGATCAGAAGGAAAATAAAATAAACAAGCAAAAAAAAAAAAAAGAAGAAAAAAACATGACATTGTGGTGTCAAAATAAAGGAGAGAAAATGTCAGGTTGAAAACAAACTGAACTTAAGAAGTTCCAGCTGTTTTCAACCAAAAGCAGCTCTAAACAAACAGGTCTTAGTCTTGATTTAAAGGAACATGAGGCTTTAAATCACTAAAGCATTTTTGCCTTTTTCTAGAATTTTAATAGTACTATTTCAGCTCACAGATTATTTCAGTTAAAACATCATTTTCTCCTAATAAGTCATTATAAACAATCAGTACTAAGGAATTAAGGAATTATTGACTTGAAACAAACTCCTACATCTCGCTGTAGAGTTACATGTAAGCCACTTCAAGTCTGCTAAAATATTTCCTCTTAGCAACTAGATCAAAAATATTTGGTAGGATTTTGTGTTCTTACTGTGCTGGTTGTTCTGGATCATCTCTACCCAATGAGCACATACTTGGAATGCTTAAAAAAATTTATGGTGATCTCCTCGTATTGCTTAAGATCTATGACTCTCCTTGCTTATTGGGGAATCCCTCGATCTAGTGATGAAACAATCTCCTAAGAATCGAAGCCTTTTCATTCTTCGCCGGTGTCATGTGATGCTTGGCCAGCTTTAGCAATGAAATACACATATGGACACACGCCGTGGGAAAACAGCAGTGGAAGAACAGAAAACGCCGCCGTGTTTGCAGATATTTCTTGTGCTGGATTTGAGGTTTCTTTCTAATTTCTCCTCCGGCTGGACGGCAATACATCAAAAGGTATTGAAGATTTACAGACGCAGTTCATAAAAACGCGTACGGACCAACGAAATGCCAGATTCTATTACTATTTAAAATCCATTTCTGCCTCGTAAATGCCCGGCCATTCGTTAAGGATATGCAACGGAGAGCCAAAAAAGGAACGCTGCTGCTCAGTTCCATTTGGAAGCGATACATGACGGAAAGTAAAAGGCTCCTGAGCCCGACCAGTAGCATGGAGCAGTCAAAGAGTCATTAAAACCTAACAGAGGTGTTAAACTTTGGACGACCTACAGGACACGCTGCATAAAGCGGCTGTAAATTATAGCAACGAGGAGAGGTGCAGACTGCCGGACATAAAACGTTATGGATGTGGCTGAGGGTGTTGAGGTGAGAGTGTGTGCACAGCGAGGCCACACACAGGCGCACAGAGCCCTTCTGTGTGCGCTGTCAGCTGAGAAAAAGGGTTATGAGTCTGGTAAGGTCACGGTTGCCGCCCCGGGCCCAGTCTCTTTATCGTGTTACTGGAACGACGGGGTCGGCTCCCCGTCACACTTAAAAAATAAAAATAAAAAAGAATTTGAAATCATTTTGATGAAGTTTAACAGGTATTTCTGCTTGGTCTAAATTTAGTGATTACTAGTGGATGTGTGTGCCGTCCAATGTTTATGAGATGGGGGTAAATATACAATAAAATGAAAATGCTTTATATAGTAGCATGAAGCTAAAAGGACAAACCTTCTTCTACTGAGTGAAAATGTGACGTGGGCTCCCTGGTGGGCTTTAATCATATGTCGCTCCCTCCACATGTTTCCCGACACTCGGGTATAAGCTGTCAAATCAGCGAAACGTCAACGTTCGTCAATGTGCTTTTAGGAAAGGCTGACTCTGTGAGCTCAGCTGCCAGTACAAATATTTGAATGTTTAACTGTGGATGTCAAAGAACGACACGCCGTTTAACTATAGCTAGCTGTGTTTGACCAAATCGCTGTAAAGGTTGCAAGTAGGGCAGGATGCACCCTGCCACCTCTGAACAACGTGGATAGGATCTTTGGCTTAGGTGATGCAATCCAGACAAAGTTTATCAAATGTTTAATATCTAAAGTGATATTTCACCAAAATGTTTCTTCCACAACAAGGCAATATTAAAGGAGAAGTATTTTGTAAATGTGACTTTTTTTTAAGCTTTACGTCATGCTATAATATTATTCCATAATCTAAAGCAAAGCATGAGTTTTACTTTGATTCTTTCACGCATGTTTGAGAAATCCTTTAATCTCCCATGGCAACCATTCAGCTGTGCAAAACACCTGCTTGGACCTAGCCCCGCCTTCGAGAACGAAGCTCCTCCTCCGAGCTTCTGCTTCACAGAAAATATCCCTCCATTGCGACTCCCCCACTCAGCTCCTTCAGACTAGCCAGCAGCAATTAGCAAACACCTGGTGGGACTGGGCATTAGCTGAGCTCATAACAGGAGATACTTCTCAGTGAAACGCTGGCAAAAACATTGTTAAAAGGTAAGTAGAAGAGAAATGTGACGGCTTACTGAAGGCGGAGTTTCAGAAAGGGCAGGAGCGTTAAATTACAAAGTCAAATTTCTTTTAAGCCACATTTGATCTACATATTGTTTTTAGAACATAGTTTAATTACGCAATAAAATGGCACTATGTGCCCGGAAAATATTCAACATGCTCCTTTAATATTTTGGAGCAGCCAAGCCAAAGATAAATAAGCTGGACTCTTTACTTGTCCCCTTGGAGAGATTGATATGTAGTAGAAAATTAGTACAGCAGGCGTTTCAGGTTGAGTGATCGCACAATCAGGCAACCACAAAATAAATCACAAGTACATACAGACCAAAGAGCCATTCCTTCAGACTCACTACATACATGTCACATAATTTAGGGGCTTCATAGCTTGTGGAACAAATGAGGACCTTGATCTGTTTCTAGTGGGAAGAGGCAGACGGCACCATCGCCCAGATGGAACGGGTTTGAAGCACCGATTAAGGGGATGGGTTTTGTCAATCACCACTCATCCTAGTAAATACTCTCCTTACACTGTTCTGTAATTCTTATCGTTGTCACGGTTTCCTGTAGCGTCTTTCCGGGCAGCCGAAGCATTTCCGAACCAACAGATGATGCAAAAGGACAAATGCTTTTGATAAAAGCACAACAAGACATGAAACAAATCTTGCTATGGACTTTAAAAGACAACAGCAGCTTTAAAAAAAAGTACATGATTAGTACTCCTTTTGCATTTTTGTATCAACTTTAGAACCGTACCTGTCCCATTTTGTATCAGACACAAACTCTTTGGTTGAGTAGGAACAACTTTACATGCAAGTCGGCGGAGGATATGAATAATTTTGAGCTGTAGTGTACATTATGATCCAGTCCACAGACATGGACACATTTGTTCTTACCGCTGCAGAGCTTTGCAGCAATGTTTCATTTCCACTGAAAATGTATCTAATTGAAAGCATTTCTAGAACGTAGCAGAGTAAACAAAGAAAACTGAGACTAAATTTAATAAGGATATGCTAAAATAGTATTGCTGGAATTATTAAAGAGATAGGTTAGCCTTAAAGAACAATGATGAATCACAGCTCAGTTCAAGGTTTCAGGGAACAGACCGTAATTACCAGTAAAAAAAACAAGAAATGGCTGCAGTAGAAACAGTTACCAATGATTAAAACGTATGCTCTGTGGCATTGTAGACAGCCTTCAGTTCCAGGTTGAACCAAGACACCCATCCAAAGCAGGTTCAACATACAACTCTTTCTGTCCCATCTGTTGCAATGTGAACTTCTATCTGGTTCAAGACAAACGTGGTCAACTCTATTCATCCGGAGATTTAGAAGGGCTAAAAACTGCAACGCTATGCTGGTGCGATTCATTATTCAGGCAGCGGAATCCTTTCAAGAGCAAATAGATTCACTGAAACCTAAAATTCCACGAATCCATCCACAAAGACAACTGAGACAATCACGCACATGACCCCACCTACGAGCGATTTAGAGATGCTAATAACTCAACATGCTCGACGTTGGACTGCGAGAGTCCTTTGAGAAATACTAAAGAAGAACATCGAGAGCTCCACACAAACTCCACAGAGAAAGGCTGCAGCCAAGATGTGATTTGACAATTTAGATGCTGAGAGGACACGGTGCAATCCGCTGACTGCTCCATGCAATCCCAGCGCCGTCTGATCTGATCGCCCCACGATTGGCTCTTCGGTTGCCAAGAGTAGAAATTGGAGCTCTGAAGCTGATGTGAAAATGATGGCTCCACTTGGAAAATGAGTGGCAGTAATGCACTCTATAAAAAAAAACTACGGCTCACAAAACTGTCAGTGGGGTTTTGTAAACAGGTTCACACACTTTGTTTTTGCTTCTTTTTTTTTCCCTCCCTTACCCATTTTTGTTTCTACTATCACCTCATCTGTTTTATGTCAGCAGCTTAGCTGTCAGGCACCGACGAACCGGCGTTTACTTACCCCATCCCTCACTGCTCCAGTTCTCTGCCCCTCAAAGCTGCTGTCACACTGTTTCCTATTTTACCATGAATGCTGGCATATTGTACAAAAAAATTTAATAAAAAAATCTATGTTATGGGGGCCTCCAAATGTGAGAAATAGAAGGGAATGTGTGGAGTGTGAGGTCCTATCAGAAACATGTATGATCCGTTTTCAATAACAGGGCATGTATGTTGAGATCAAGGGTGTAGAGTCCATAGAGTTACTACCTAGTTTCTGTATTTATATGTACAAGAATCAACTTGCCGTTTGAGATTGAAATTTCAATAAGCGCTCCAAAAAGGTAAAAACTGATTGACCTGCTTTTCTGCTTATTCAACTAACATACCGCCAGTTTCACATTCAGTTTTGAGCATTCAGTGCCAATGCTTGCCACTAGATAAGCAATGACGCTTATCAATACCCAGAGTTACCACAACACCAGCTTCTCTTACTCGGCACACCCTCTTAAAAAAAGAGACATCTGAAGGTGCTTTTGGATGTTCTCACCCCGATTTTTGACTTACCCTCATTCTGTTCTTCATGCCTCGTTTTCCTCCCTGCTCCTGCTGTAATCCTTCCATCCGCAGCCATGAAGAGTTCACTGCTGGTGTTGCTGCTGTGTGTTTTGGCAGGTCACACAGAGCCTCTGTGCTCCAGCCAGAGTTGGCTGGAAAAGCTCACGGTGCTCGCTGTAGGCCATCTTGTGCACACACACACACACATGCACCCCCCCCCCCCGTCAGCACAGTCAGACGTAAGCACTGACATGCAGATCCACTAACTTCTTGTTTTCTCAACATGGTCTCACCTCAAGGCCTCCAGGCCGGCCTCTGTCAGACGTCATTCGTCACCGTGCTCCTCTGGCAATAGACCACGGGAGATGCGGGTTTTCCAGATAGGCTCTATTTTTAAAAGGAGCTGCACTTGATTTGTATCCCTGTGAGTATAGGAGCTGATTTACATGCAATAATTCAACAGCCAATGTCAGTACCAGTGCCAGTCTTTTCATTCCAAGACATCTTTGAGGGAATGTGTGTTTTATGAAGAGAACTCAACATATGCGATTCGAGAGCAAGCCGAACCTGCAGATATTCTGGCCTTCCTTGAAAAACTAAACACCTTTTAAAACAAATCTAAAGACACAGCTTTCAACGATAAAACCTTCCCCATGATGACACATGCTAGTAACTCTGACGCTTCTTGAGCGGTGGAGAGCAAAGGCTGTCATCAAATATCTACATTTACAAGGCTATCAACTTAAGACTCTCCCATACTTCATCTGAAGCCGAACTCTCAATCACATGGTTGCATATACTCCTGTATATGTCGCGGTTTCCTCAGTCCATTGTCTTCTGCTCATCCAGGATCGGGTCGGAGGACGATCAGCCTACAGTCTTCCCTCTCCCAAACACTTGGGCCAGCTGCACTGGTGGAATCCCAACGTGTTCCCAAACCAACCAAGAAACATCGTCTCTCAACAGTGTTCAGACAGACAAAAACATAGTGGTAAAAGCAAGAGCAGAGTTTAACGCATATGAATTTACTGAGTCAGAGGAGGCTGAGAGGTTAACTGAGCATGAAAATGCCATTTGAAGATCTTCATAGGTATTGTGAGGAGAATCATACATCCATCCATTTTCTAACACCCTTGTCCCTCAGTGGGGTCAGGAGGGTTGCTGGTGTCTATCTCCAGCTAACGTTCCGGGCGAAAGGCGGGGTCACCCTGGACAGGTTGCCCATCCGTCTCAGGGCAACACAGAGACACACAAGACAAACAGCCATGCACACACACACTGGCCCGGGGTCTTTCTGCATGGAGTTTGCATGTTCTCCCTGTGGCTGTGTGGGTTCTCTCTGGGTACTCCAGTTTCCTCCCACAGTCCAGAAACATGACTGTCAGGTTAATTGGCTTCACCAAATTCTCCCTAGGTGTGAGAATCATACAAATAAACGGAATTCATTTGTATGATTACCAGGTCTGAAGAATCACGTCACCTACACATGCAAAAAACGAATAGTGCAAGCAGACTCGTTGAAGATAAATATCAACATTGCTGTCAAAGTGCATTCCTGCATTAAAGATATTCACAAACTCCAGACACAACACTTCACATACAGCTTGGATTCCAGCAGGGGAGAAGCCCTCCCTGTGAACAAGATGACAACGTTCATCACGTGAAAGTCGTGAGAATACTTCACCCTTTAGGTACCATACCTGTAAGATCTTCAAGGTTATGCGTTGGTCAAATTACCAATTGTGCAAACAGTGCACCATGACTGAGTTGATTGCAAAAAAACCCTATTTAAGACAGTCATATTACCATCAAGATATGTGGCTCAATTATTTATACTAGTAGGCCTCAAATACAGTTTCCACATGACGAAAAACTGAAACCGTCTTTACTAAAACTTGTTAAACTAGTAGAAACAAAATCATAAATTTGCACTACATTTATCGTTTGAGTCAGAGAGAAATTACTTCGGACTGCCAATCAGCCTGTGAGATATATGATAAAGTATAAGCTGTCTAGTGAAGTGCCAACTGCTGAGGGAGGACGGGTTCAGACAGCACAGATTGCCGGATATTTGGACAGAGCCTCCAGCTACAAATTGTGATTCGCTCCTCCGAGATAAGGCCGGACTCTCTGACTGTCTGTTTGTCTGGCATCCTGAATGTGGCAGACAGATGAGTCATCGCAGTGTCCCAGAGCCGACAGGCTGCTGAGCCGCAGCGGCGGAGACGTCGAGGGGAGGACAGGAGGACGTGAGGAAGAAACAGGACGCCCGTCTGCTTCTTTAGGTTGACTGATCAGAGATAAACTACAGCAAAAAGGATTTCAACTTATTACTATTACTTTGTTTTATCTGGTTTCACAGAAATACAGTCATTATTATTCAATGTGTGCTCCCAGTCCTACAGGAGAGGAATTTTCCAGGAAACAGTTCATCCAGCAGGCTGCAGAACGCAAACATCCTATTCAACAATCCCTCATTAAATGTTAAAATGCCCTCTTGCACGTTACAATAAACAGCGCTTCAGGGAGTGCTGCTCTTAGTCTTTCTTAGGCTCTTGTCGTGCTTGGACAGGTAAATTCTGCAATAACTACATATATTTTATAGCTCTGTTTCTAATTAGTGGAACATTTATTAAAGCAAAAGGGAGGACATTTGGTTCATTTTCCCAAAAATGTGCTAAAATATCATCTAATCCTAATAAAACTATTATTGTGTACCTCGTCTATGAAAGAAAATCTGCTCCATCTCCAGCCTGTGTCCCTCAGACTGGAGCAACAGTTTTTTTTTGTTGGTTTTTTTTGCAGGACAAAGACCAAAAGCAGATGGACAAGTTCTCAAAGGAGTGTCTTCTGAACCACTTTGGGAATGTCCTGGAGTGGCCAAGTCAAAGTCCAGGCTTGAATTATGACCAAACATCTCTGGAGAGACATGAAAATGTCTTTGCACAGACGTCTGCCGTCCAACCCGACACAGCTGGAGAAGAATGGGCGAGAACATGGGTGGGCTGAGCTAGTGGGAGTCACATTCAAAAAGACTTGGGACGACAGTAACTGCTGCCAAAACTGGATCAGCAAATTATTAAGCAACGGCTGTGGATACTTTTTAAAAAAAACAAAACTCGTCAACGTCGTCATAACGGAGTATTTGTACGTAGAATTTCGAGGAAAGAAATTCATTTAAACCAATTTGGAATAAAGTCGTAACAATAGGAGGTGGAAAGTGCTGCAATGCTCTGCAAGTTAAGGTTTAACAATAAAATATGTTTTCAAAATAAGCAACGTGCTGATGTTAAATTTTGAAATTAACTGGAACTGCCTGAAAGCCTTAAAAAAGGGAGGTCCCACATGGGTTTGTCCGCAGTTTCCATGGTGGCCCCACACAAGTTTGCCCATGTAGGGCCACCGCCTACATGGGCCCTACATGGGCAAACCCGCAGTTTCCGTGGAGCCACCATGGAAACTGCGGACAAACCCATGTGAGACCATATTATCTGCCCTCCTTTTCCCCATATGGGGCCCACCTAGGTATGCTGGCTGGGATGGGTCTAAATAGTTGAGTGAGCAGCCTCCTAACATGCCCCAAATCACCAAATTCATTGTATTCCACACACTGCATTTCCTGCTTCCTTTTGCTTTTCTAAATCTTGTACGAACCAAATATTGAAATTTCGCTTGCGTTCCGTTTCTTTTCCGATATCTCATGAAATCTGCTCTTCCCGTTGGGTGTGTAATGCTTCCACCGCTGCTGCCTGTCAAACAACTGTGAAGCAGAACATTTCCACACAACAGTTGGCAGGAGCGTCATCTCATCAAGCTCCACATCCTCCTCCCCCCCCCACCCCCAACCATACTGTGTTGGTTTTTGCAACTAATTTTCAGCTTCATCTGTCAACAGCGATTGTTTCCAGGCCCACTCATCACGGCTTTTTTTTTTTTGATGAGGTTGCAGATATGGCTTTCTTTCCCAAAGACTCTTCAACAAGCGCCGCGCGTCGACATCGTTCAGAGGACCCCGTGTGCAATTTCATGGGTGTCAGCCAATCTGCAGTCGGTTCGCCTTCCTGCCCAGCAGACATCCAGTTTTATCTGACAGTTTTATGCTCCCCCAGATCATGTCTGCACTTCCATAGTTCCCCCTCACCTGCCAGTTCTTATTGGAGCCATGTGAAATTGCAATTCTCCAGCCGTCGTCTATATAGCCTTACTCTGGTTTTAAGACGTCGGTTCTCTTCATCGTCCAATCCAGAATTGGCGGATTGAACGATGGACGGAGGAGGCTTTGACTATTTTGCACGATCAATAATAATGACCCATCGTGACACTGTAGAGTACATATGCTTTTCCCATTAATTTGAAGCTAAAGAAATGTTGCAGAACATTTCAAACTGCCTCTCCCTGTCCAACTTATCTGACAACATTTTTCCACCTGGTAAAGTCAAGAACGCCCGCTGCTAAAAGATTGTAATCACAATGACAATGGTCCAAATCCCATTTAACACCAATGGAAGTAGGGCGATGACACTTTACAACGACCAACTGAGATGGGAAATTAGCCACAAATTTTGGGGAGGCGGAGTCAAATTTTCTTGCTTTGCTTTTCTTTTGGCGTAAAGTTTTTCAAAAAATCATTAAACATTTTCGTAGCGAAACAAAATTTGGACCTGCGTTTAAATCACCGGTCCTTGTTCAGTCAGATCCAATGAGGTCATTGGAGGTCGGGGCGTGGGAGTTTCCTGCAGCTGAACACGCCGACCGAAATGGTCCGACTACAAGCCGCTGCTTTTCTCACAAGCTTTGAACTCTGCGAAAACAACGACCTGACCAATATGCGGATTTTCACTTCGAGAGAAAAGCGACAATGAAAGAGAGACCGAGGAAGAGTGTGACGAAGAAATTCTGAGGTTGTTCAGTCCTGAGACTGAAGACGACAACGTTAGTGGTCACTGAGGACGAAGATGAAAATTTTCCTGGAAGACACTGTTTGGAAAAAAAAAAAAAAGAAGCATCTCTCTTACGTATATTTGTGTTTTACTGCTATTACAATTTTCAAAAGTCTTCGTACAAAAAGTTGTACATATCTGGAGCACATAAGCAACACGCCCAACCTTTCAAAACCCCGACGAAACCTGCAGGACAATGTCACCAAATCCCTTGTGGGTTCTGGTGAGCGTCAAGGGATGAAGGGTGGTCCGATGCACCATATGAACATAACCTTTCGATGTCTTCTTCTACGCATTCGTTACATCCACCTTCAGTACTGTTGGAGTTCAACCGTTAAATTTCCACATGAAGGCGTGATTATGTGCAGATAAGGGCCGTACCGCAGTTGTGTCCAGATTTAATCTCGTAGCGCTTGTTTGGGCTTCATTTCGTCTGGAACTTTTCTGCATGAATGTGCAGATGTGTGCGTGTGCATTCGTGTGTGTCCACTGCTGTTAATCTCAGTGGATAAGTGGGGGTGTGTGTGTGTGTGTGTGTGTGCGTTTCTCCTGAGCCCCGAGGCAGCCACAGTGAGGTGTTCCTCAAGGCTCCCTCCTCCTCTTTGCCCTTTTTTCCGCGTCCCCCCCGTGTGGCAGTACCTCTTTACCGCCCAGCCTCTGCCGTCTCCAGCCCCTCCCTTTGCCCTCTTTAGCCACGACGCTTCGAATCGAGAGGGGATTAATGCAGATGATGCATTCACTGTCTCATTACATCCTTCATTGTGTGGATGGATATCAAGATGGCAGCGACAGTGGGGGGAAACTACTGATGTGGAGCTTTTAGCGAGGCTGCGGGGTGTTTGTCTAGTGTGTGTGGAAGACAGCGCCTGGAGTGTGTGGATGTTTGTTGCTTTCACACAGCAGCAATAGGAAAGCTGTTCCCATGTCTTCATCGTTTTCAAATGTTGTGATGTTACAAACCACCGTTTGCTAAAGTTAAGACTAGACTCAGTGGTCTAGTCAAATCGACAGAACAAACATTTCCATCATCTCTGATCTGGACGCCGCCTGATAGCCGACAGCGGCGCGCTGAGTTATGGACAAGAAGCGCTCCTTCCTCCTGACTCTCCCACTCGACGCCTTCAAACAAGCCAGCAGCAATTAGAAAACCTGGACCTGCACATCTGCTGAGCTCATTACAGGAGCTACTTCTCAGTGAAACTCTGGTAAAACCCTTGCTGAAGGGTTAATAGAGGAGTCATGTTGACAACTTCCTTAAGGCGGAGTTTCTTAAAGAGACAGAGGCCCAATTTCAAGGCGTTAAATTAAGAAGTAAAAAGTATTTTAAGTCATACATATTTTTATAACGACTAACGTTAACATACTCACCTGATTGTGTTATAAAATGGCACCCTGTGCCTGGAAAATACTTTGTGTTGGTCTATCTAGTAAAATCCCAACGAGACACAGAAGTTTCTGGTTCCAACTTCTAAAGTTGGAACCAGAAACCACACGCACTGAAAGTGTGTGTGCGCATCTGTGACGAGGTTTCATTCACACGCGTGTCCGTTTGTACCTGGTGCGTTCAAAGGTGCAACTTCTTTCCGTCCTTCGGTTCTTAGACCAGAGTTTACGGACGTCACATCGCAATCCACCACCTGGAGAGAGGAAGAGGGGGTTATGGGTAATATGCGAACCGCTGTTTGATTGATGAGCCAATCAGAGACACACAAAGGATTTCATTAACGAGAGACACCCCGCCACAAATCAGCAATCATCCACACGCGCTCCCTTATCAACACTTATCAGCGCGCAGAGGCACACTCGGATCCCCCCCTTGAAGAAAAGAAAAAAACACACACACACACACATTCACTTGTGCTTTCTGCTCTGCTCCGCCGCCCGCCCCGCCCCGCCCCGCCCACTTCCATCCTCTCCGAATGCGTGACATCAGTAGCCGGGTCTTATCACAGAGTCAGCAGTAATACCGCGGCCATTTCATCAGGGAGCGTCGGGGTCACGGCGAGAGCCGAATCAAAAGTGAGCGAGCGCCGCCGCTTTCTCTGAACGTTTGGCCCGCTTCTCCATCACTCTGCTGCTTCTGTGGAAGAGAGGGGCTACTTGACGGTGGGCGGAAAATAGAGAGACCAGACTGGCAGAATTACTTTATAAAAAAAAAAAAAAAAAAAAAGTAAATTAGTTTTTACGCCCTTTGAGCCCCTTTGCTCCGTTTTGATCTCCTCGCTTTTCAACAAAAATAGAGAGCGAGAGAGAGAGAGGGGGACACAGCTGCCTAAAAACACACACACCCACACGCACACAGGACACTGTAATGGCGATACTTTCTCATTAGAGTGACAGGAGTGTTTTTCGTGACACTCAGTGTTTGTTGGGACGCTTCTCCATTATTGATTGTAATAATAAGACATGTGGACGCACAGATTATTTGCATCCCTGAGCAGAGTGATTGTTATTGGGGATTTGATTATGGTGGTCATATTCACACTGCCTGGGGCAGCACTCTTCCGGAGTGTCTGTACATACGTGTGCGTGTGTAGACGCAGACAATGCAGCTGCGTGCGCCCCGCCATCTCTCTTGCCCGTCTTCCCTCTTAATTGGCCCAGGCTGATTCCACCCCTGGAATCCATTTGAAACGGTTGCCAAGGTTACAGCTTCCCATTGTCGCCTAGTCAGAAACATGTCAGCAGAGGCGTGCGGTGCGAGGCGCCAGCGGGTGTGGCTGCCTGCACGCGCACGGTGGAGGAGGAGGAGGAAGATCCCCCCACCCACCGCCTCCCCCCGATCTCGGTTAATTAGCTCCATCTATTAGCGGCAAATCCGCTAATTGAAGCCGCGCCAAGACGCGACCTAAAGAAAGCTATCTGCAGCGGCCATACGGAGGGATAAATGTGGAGGGGGGCGTGGCCATGACAACACACACGCAGATGCCCGGGTGAAGGAGGGGATGGGGGGAAGCCACTGTATCACCGGCCACTTTATTAGGTACACACGCTCAAGTGATTTGTTAGTAGGGGTATCAGACAATCGCATGCTAGCTAATTGCAGAAGTTCAAACGGCATCAGAGAGAGGATGAGAGGACGTCGCGCGGACAAAAATGTTTGGTCGATGTCAGAGGTAATGACAGCTGGAATAGTGTGAGGGAATGTTGATCACTCCTGTTTGTAGAACCGTTGTAGGATTCCCGAGCATAAAACCGCTTGTTTAGAGTTGTGCCATAGCATCTCAGTCAGATTTAAATGCACTTTAACTAGGCTGCTTTATAGGGGGAGTATTCCCCTATAATACTGGGTCGCATGGCGCCATTTGATAGCATAATCAAGTACCTACGTTACCTTCGGTTGTTATAATAAAATAAAAGAAATTTTACTTCCTGATTCAGAGCCTTGAAATTGGGCCCCTGTGTCTTTAAAACGTCTGTTCTTTCTTCAGGAAGTCATGACAACATGGCTCCTCTATTAAGCCTTTAACAACGTGTTTTTTTTAACCAGTGTTGCACTGAGAAGTAGCTTAACAAGCTTGGCAGATGATTGTCAATTGACTATGGCTAGTCTGAAGGTGCGTCGAGGATGAGCTGCACCTCGGGTCCAACCAGATGTGTTGCACAACTGAATGGTTGTCTTGGAGACTGGATTGTAGTCGGCCATTTTGCAGCAGAGCTAAGGATTCAATACAAATACACCAGTTTGGAAATGGCCGAAGAATCACCTCATTCCAGCACAAGAGTTTTTTCAACATTTCTGTGTTTCCACCAAACAAATTGACTCCCATCTTTCCATTTTGTACAGTTTTAATGTCAATAGGAACACAGTTACTGTGACTCCTGGCAGTCCCTAAGTCTCAGACATTGCTTGTGATAACTCCTCCCAGATTGACTCACGTTCATGACTTTTCTCATACTGTATGTTCTTGAACTTTTTTAAATCGGGAAACGATGTCCTGCTTTTTGAGATACTTCTCTTCGCGCCGCTGCAATCGTTCAGTAAAACCGATTTCTTGATTCCACGGGTCTGGCAGCAATCGGGTCTTTGTGATGAGTGAAAATGAACCAAAAACAATTGGGTTAATCGCTGTTCATTTGTGATTTAACAAGAGAAGTCGCTATTACACAGGCTTGGACCACTTTGTGCCTTAATAAGTCATCATTTGAGAACTGTATTTTGTATTTACTTGAGACGTCTTTGTCTATTTTCTAAATCATTTTGACAGTGCAAAACAATTAGGTGTCACAAAGCCACAACAACAAAGGCTTTTAGCTGCCAAGTATGTATTTTTTATAGCGGTTAACCTCAAGGTCGTCCTAATAAAGTGGTTTCTGGGCGTAAATCTTTGGTTAGCTCTATCTGCCAACTCTTCACACGGCTGAAGAATATCAGGCAGGATTTGTTTCTTCGAAACAACTAAAACAAGCGTCTGGAAGCGTTCACCACTCTGCGGCGTTAATACGACTCGCGGTGGAAGGAAGGAATGGAAGAGCGAGAAACTCGAGAAAGGAAAATGAATGGAAACTGTTCAAAAAAAAAGAGGGGGGGGGGAAAAGCCTTTTCACACAAATAGTGCCGCCTCAAGGCTGTGTAAGAGTGTTTGTCACTCATTTTTATCTGCCATCTCCTCTGAAAAGAAAGTAACCTCATGGAGCCGCGTGCCGAAAAAAAGCACCCTGCTGGTGAAAAAGGTGAGCTCAGCGTGAGAAGAAAAGGTAGGATTTCACATTTCTGCCGCTGCCGCGGCTTTTGTTCGCCGAAAGAGCGGAGGTCTGCGCGTCGGCTTTTAAGTCGTCGCGCCTTGAAATCCCGATGTTGACAAATGGAAGGGAGGCCCTGCTGCAAAGCTCTTCTGCTCCCCTCTCTCCATCAAACCCATCCTTCAATGAAGACACGTGATGAATGAGGACAAAGTGGGGGGAAACAGCCGAAGGACACAACAGCAGTGATTAAGTGTGTTACAAGGAGTGAACGACGATGAAAGACACCACAAGTCGGGACGCAGGGCGTCAAATGTGGCGGCTCCGGTGGATTTCAGCGCAAGTCAACTTGTGGGGGATTTTTTTTCCCTGAATAGAAACCAGAGTGATCTGCTGCTTCTTTTCAGGAACCCTGACAACTTCTGTCTGTCTGCACCATCCTCCTTAAAAAGACATCAAAAGTGCATTAGAAGAGCACGGCACTCGCCCTGTAATTACCATAATCGCATCATGATCTAATAAACATAATGTGCTAAAAAAAAAATAAAAATCAGAGGCCTGAATACTTTATGGGGCAAACTGAATAATTAACGACATACCATTAACTAGGATGTAATTTCCCCCCGACTCGCTCCGCGAGTTCCTCCTTGTCTTTAATGGGCCGGCAATTTATTTCATAGCACATGTGCGCGAATCCTGCTTAACAAATAAACATAATAAAGCCAGATTTTTGGGGGGGGTGGGGGGAGGGGTGCTAAAATGTCTCTTTGGGATAAACGTGGTATCAGATGGCAAAAGGGAGCAGGGGCCCCAGGAGAGGAAAATAGACGTGCTGGAGAGAAAGACGGAGTGAGTCGAGGTGCAAGCCGCAGGCGGGGGCGGCGGGGCGTTGCCACCCAGCGGTTTGCTGCTTGAAAGCACATTCAGGTGTCAATCTCCTGAAGGAATTAGAAAGCTCTGTGGGATGCCACTTATTTTCCACCCTTGGCATGCTTTCCTTCTCTCCGCTGCCCCCTCTTCCTCTCTCTAGTAACAGAGTGATCAGCGCTGCATTAGTGTCCGTGTTAAAGAGTCAGATTTCCCTTTCTGAATCAACTGAAATGCCTTTACTAGCCATTGCATTCAAAGTGAATATTTCTCAGAACTAAGCTGTAATGTAATTGTCATAGACACCTCTCAGTGAATGTGCTTACGTTCATAGATGTAAGCACATTCATTAGTAGTTGCTTTAGTAGTCATTTCACCCTCCTGTGGTCTTAAGAGATGAGGTAAACTTTTTACTTTGTCCGGTGGGAATACACTGACCTGGTGTGTGCTTTTGCTTTTGCAAGATTTTTGGTGTGTGTGTGTGTGGTTTTGGTAACTGACGGTCTGATGGGACAATCAGTCTGACCGTGACATTTGCTGCACTTGCCCCTGAGTGTCGCGCTAAGACCGCGGGAGGGTTGAGAAGTAAAACATGGAGTTACCACAAACAGACTCCTCAGTAAGGAAAGGAGCTGTTAGTACTTCATTAAAGTCGCTTATTCAAGTAATAACCAAATTTGCGCAAGTGACCACAAAGAGGGTGGAGGAGCAGTTCCTGCTTTTACTGCAGCTGAGAGGGGCTGTAGTTGCACTTCCATTGCAAATACAAACAAAACCTTTGTTGATATTGCGTTAATGTCACAATGGTGTCTATTAAAAAAGAAATGCAATTGAAATCCCACGTGAATAAGTTTGTTCATGCATTAAGTCTTTAAAAGTTATGCAGTGCCATCATCGTCCAACTACGATCGTCCAACTGTCGTCGTCTTCTTTGTGGTTTGAGCCGGTTGTTGATCATGTGACCCACGTGATAAGAAAAAGTGTTTCCATTGCAGTTTTATGAAATAAACCGATTTTGATATGGCTGAAAAACCACCTTGAGATTTTTTTTTAAATTATTTTTTTATTGCTGTGTTTCCATTAAGCAAAATTATACTCGTAATGTCAAAGTGCGCAACTGTATGGTCAGTGGAAACATTTGGGACAGGGGAGGCACCCGCTGTCAGAACAACAGGTCAAACCCAGTGTAATACAGTATGAGTTCTAATGGACTTGCTTTGAAAGAGTGAATCAGATCTGACAGTGACATCACTGCCGAGTCTTGTGACGATTGTGGATCTCTGGTTTTTGTAAAGGTATGACTCGCCAATACCAGTTTTTCTCAAAGATTTATAACTAACAGGAGTCAAATGACTGTTTTTTGTGTCTTCCTGACGTATACCAAGAACATTACTTTACATTTGTTCATGAACAGCATCCAGGCGGCCTAATATGCTTAGAGATGGTGTGTTCAGGGATCAGATGTTGGGTTTGGAGGTTCGGGGACAATAAAACGGAAAACTGCCTCACTCCAGTCAACAACCAGTTTCTTCAGGCATCTCAAGGGACCAGGCTGACTTCAGCCTATTTCTCCTCAAATGCAAGTATTTAAACATGAATAAATTAAACTATGTGTTCCCATGAGATTTGTTTGTCAGATTAAAAGTTCCTTTTGAGAAACCTTTAGATAGATATTAAACATTCTTTTCATTAAGTCCACATTCCTGTATTAAAGATGCTCTTTAGTTTGTATGATGTGACATTGGAATCGTAAATGTCAAGTTTTCATCAGCCGTAAAAAGAAATGATCATAATTGACGAATATAAAGGCTTATAAACATCAGCTTGTGTGTAATTAACCTGTATGATGTGATTTCACTTAGTGAATTTAGCCACTGAAATAAATTAACTTTTCATTATCATTCTAATTTATTAAATATTACTGAATGTTGATGGCGTTTTCAAGGTTGTTGAATAAAGTAAAAGCCTGATGTTACTGAAATACGACGCGCTCAGAATGTACCTTGGAGAGATTCAAGCCTCAACAATCCCACACAAATTTTCAGTTTATACACTTCGCAGTTTTTTTTTAAGACACTGTGTTTTACAGATTTAATAGGTATATGTTCAAAGACTTTATTCCTGGCTGTTTTGATGAAAGCGAAATGAAATCCCAAAATTCAGCCTCAGAAAATTGCAATATGTGAAAAAGCTAAATATGGAAATCTTAAGGCAGTACACCCTAATCATCCAATTAACCTAACACACCTGCAAAGGTTTCCTGAGTCTCTCAGTCAGCAGGCTGTCACGGAGAAGACTGCTGATTGGCTGTCTCCTGGATAACTGTCCATCGACACCTTTCACGTGGAGGTAAGAAGCACAAAGTCACTATTTTTTGACATTTAATGTAAAAAAAAAACGTCGGTTCCGTCACATGATGCGATTAAAATAACACATGAATAAGTTTGCTATCACGACAATTCATTAAAAAACATGACACGCCATGATAGTGCTACCACTTCCTGTTGTCTTCTTTGTCTTTTCCGCCAGTGGTAACATCCTGTTGTTCATCACGCGACTCGTGTGATGTTTAAAAAGTGTTTTTGTTGCAGCCGAAAAACCCAGTTAAACGTCCCCTGGATTCTTCTGCTATGACTTAATAAAGGCTGTTTCTATTCTATTCTACAATCGCAGCAAAACATTAAGGATTTTACGACAAAAGGAAAATAATGACACTTTGGTAAATGATGTTAGCCGACTTCTTCATGTTGCCGGATTAATGAGTAAAATATTCTCATCTCTGTGGGCAGTAGGCTTATAACAGTTTTGAGTTTTTCGTTATTTTGTTGTGACTTTTTTGCTCGTCTCATTCAGTTAATCTTATTTAGTTTTTAGGGTGTGTTTGCTAGTTTTTATTTATTATAGTAGCAGATTTCATACTTTGGTAAATTTTTAAGTGCAGACTTCAGAAAGGTCAGAGCATCTTATTGTGATTATGTATACATCAATTTGGTAATAAACACTCAACAGAAGATACCAGCCATCCATCCATTTTCTATAAACCTCTGCCTCTTACTGCGGTCAGGAGGGTTGCTGCTGTCTATCTCCAGCCAACGTTCCGGGCGAGAGGCAGGGTCACCCTGGACAGGTCTCCAGTGTGTCGCCCCTTACAAAAAAATCCCATGAAATTCACATGTGACTTTCACATGTGGTTCACACCACTTTTTACATGTGTGAATGATGTGATTATGTGACCCACATGTGGGAAATGGGAATCACATGTGAAACATGTGATTTTTTCATGGATTATGTGAACCACATGTGGAAAATAGGAATCACATGTGATCACATGTGAATTTCATGGAATTTTTTTGTAAGGGACAGGGCAACACAGAGACACACAGGGCAAACAACCATGCACACACACACTCACACCTAGGGAGAATTTAGAGACCAATTAACCATGTTTTTGGACTGTAGGAGGAAGCTGGAGTACCCGGAGAGAAACCACGCATGCACAGGGAGAACAGGCAAACTCCATGCAGAAAGACCGGGGCCGGGAATCGAACCCAGAACCTTCTTGCTGCAAGGCAACAGCTCTACCAACTGTGCCACTGTGCAGTACCTCAGAAGATACCATTGTTAAAAAATGTATTCTATTATCGTTAAATAAAAATGGACTCTGGTGTTTTCTCACAACTTTTGACGCTGCCATTTTGCGAATTTGCCAACAGCCGACATGAACTGCTGAGTTTATGTGAAGGGGGGAAGAAAATGAATTTTACATCAGTTCAAAAGGCTAATGAAGATTCATGAACAGGAAAACGAAGAGCACAATGTCGATGTTTTATTATGTTTCACTTAGTTTCATAAACATACGTCGTAGTTCCAGTTCCCCACTTAATAACCGTTTTTACTGATTTCGGCTGAGAAGAAAGTTTTCTAACAAGGTTCGTTATTTTGTTAGCTGTAGTCGACTACGCTGACCTTGAGCAGCAGTGAAAGCAGCAGAGTCTTGACTGCTGTCCCCGTCCTCCTTTGGATCACGTCCCGTGTCTTCTGGGTGACAACAGAAGTGATGTTGGCGAATTCAATCCGCCCCCCAACCCACGCTCCACCCCTTCGCCCCCGTCCTCCATCATCCGTCAGGCGACCTATGGCACCGTCGCCGTAGGAGACCAAAAACATTTTTCTCGGCCCATTTTCCTCTTCTGTGTATCTCCACTTTAGTTGTCAGCTGGAGAGGGAGGAATATAAAAAAAAACACGTTCTGACAGATTACAGGGAAGGAGCGCAGATGGAAATCCTGACAGTCTGCACCTTTTCCCCCCACTGTGTGTCGTCCCTCTTTTTCTTTTTTTTCTTCACACTCCAAGTGGAGCATTGATGAATGCTGAAAATCTTTCAGTGTCTCTGCTTAAATTGTTTACTTTGTAGCCCTGCTCTCACCACTCTGTCTAATGGGCTGTGTATAGGTGGCACTTATATGAGCTGCTCTATTCAGGAACACTGGACCTGACCCTGTCTTTCACAGCGGCAACTCTGCTGGGGGGGAAAAAAACGAGGCTACAGGTATGCGCTGCAGTCTGTGTCCTTCTGCACACAGAACCTTTTCAATTCTTCACACTCCGTTGCGTCGGCCTTCTCCTCTCCTTTTCACCAAACGCAGCACCGCTCGGTCTCTCTGCTCTTCAAATCACCGTCTCCATCTGCGGTTGGGCTAAAATCAATACGACACCAAACAACAGCTTATGGGCCCGAGGGTGCAGCGTGCAGAAAGGTCACTGCTATACATTATGTATGGTGGGTAGCTAATGGTCAATGTGTGCGCCGACAAAATGGACTGTGAGCACTGTAAGAGGAGACGATTACACGCACAAAGCAGAGCCCTGCTTACAGGGCTCTGCTAGGCGAACGGATGTAAACGAATCGAGGCTGCTCTGTCGCGTGTACCCCGGGAGAGACATCCGATACAAGACGCGCAGCTCAAGACGCGCAGCTCAAGACGCGCTTGATTCCAGCAAACGCCGGGGAAACTCTAGGAGAAGTTCTTGTAGAATCAGCAGGAACGACGTTAAGACCATTTCCTGCAAACAAAATGAAGAGATCCGACACGACCAATGTCTGCTTTTTCGAATAATCGGTATAAAATTTAGGTTAACCTGATAAGGATTTTTCAGTGTATTGTAGTTCTTGAATACCGCTCCATCGTCCTTCTTCTAATCACACAGTGGCTTCATCATCAGACAGCGTATTTACTCCAATTGGATGTTTTACCCTTTTTTTTGCTTTTACAAATCGCTTCGCAATCAACCAAATTTTGTTCTTTTGAAGGCAAATAAAAACAGATTTTTACAACATTATGACAATGAAATAATACAAGTATTTAACATAAATAATCACCCGGGTAACCGTACTGCGGTCTTAGCACGACACTCGGTAAGAGTGCCGAAAATGTCATAGGGATTCAAAGGGGTGTTCCCGTCAGATCGTCATTTACTGTAACGACACATTTAAAAAAAAATAAAAAAGAAGAAGAAATCTCATAAAAGTGCACCTGGGGTTCCACCCGACCGCGCACCGAGTAAAAAGCTCATGGGGTCTAAATGCCGCGTGTCTCTTAAGGTCATGGGAGGGTTAAAGTGACTGACCTTGATCTTTGTAGTTTCTGCCAGTAGTAACATCTGGTTGTTGCTCATGTGACTCGTGTGATGCAAAAACAAAACTGCGTCTCCATTGCAGTTTTGTGGAATGTGTCTATTCCGATACGGCTGAAAAACCACTGCATCCCAGCGCAAAAACGTTTTATTGGAAAAACGTTTGCTTTTCGAAACTGGTTGTGTTATTCAACCGTGCAAATTTATTTTCATTTTATGGCTAGTGAGAACGCAGCTGCTACTTATCGATTGCAATCGGACAAAATGATGTCCTACTTTGGAAGCACAGCAGTCATTTCCGACAACGGAAGAACAGAAGAGAACTTTAAAGACCGACTGAACCTACGGCGCATCGGTACGACGAGTTAATTTCTTGGACTGGGGAGAGCGGAAGGCGGGAGGAAAGCCTCGCTGGTAGAGACAATCAGGAGGAAAACCCTCCACTCGCGGCGGCGTGTCGGTGCGCTTGTGTGCGGACGTGCCGATACCGCCGCAGTCTGACCTTCATGCGGCAGCGCGGGAGTTGACACAGGCATGTCTGCGCCGGGACAGGAGCTCAGGTTTAGCTGAGGCATATTGAAAAGGTCAGGCCTGTCACTCACACCCGGTGCATGCCATGGAAGAGCGCACACTCGCATCCACAAAGTTGGGGAGGCAGCGAGTGCATGGCATGGCAAAACAGTGAACCGTGTCAAATTAGAAGGGAAGTCTGCCCGTCGTCTTCAGAGTGAGACGTATGCACACCCACAAACATTTGGGCTGCTGCCAAAAAATAAAAATCCTTGGAGCAGGCAGTTGTTTTTTTTCCATCTCCAAACACACACACACACACACACTCCCACCCATATATATATATCCACCAGACAGGGTTATTGGTGTATAAAGTTGTTTTGGCCTGCCTATGGATTGTGATTGGCCGCCGTGTTGCTAGCCAAAGATGTTTTCGTTCTTTTTTTTTTCTTCCTCTGTGGTAACAGCTCTACCTCACTCCCTCTCACAGCTCTCCCAGTCGCCTAATCCGCATCCCGATTGGCTGATTAGGCTCGACGCTCGCTCCTTTCCTTTTTCCCTTTTACCTCTGGTTTCTGCTTCCATTCTCACACACACGCACACACACACACGCACACCCCTGTTGACACATGCTGGCACAAATCAAAAGACACACACTTACAGGAGAACGAGCGGGAGTGTGAAGGAGAAGGCTGTAGGAAGAGGGTTTGGGTTTGGGGAGGTAAATGTCTCATTTTCATGTTGATCACAAGTTGATTTCTTTAATTGAAGCTCAGAGCTGATTGGTTGGTTTCTCGTCTAAAAACAGGAATCCGACATGACAACTTTGTCCTCTTCGCGTTAAGTTCAGCTGTTACTTTTAGCTTTATTACTTGCATATTAAATTGCTCGGTCTAAGCCAAACATCGCTGTCAAATAACAATGAAATAAAAGAAAATCTTTATTTAGCTAGCGATGGTCTCCAGGGTAAATACAGAAGATGAAACGGAGAACGGCGAGAAATCCTACATTCTCAGACGACAAACACGGAGATTCAGCATTGATAATAATAATAACTAATAATAATAATAATAATAAAACGTAATTAAAAATATGTTTCAATCAAAATGGATCGACGAACTTCTTTTCTTGAACTTCCAAACAGCTTGTACGGATAAAAGCAGCCGCTTCTTAATTTATGTCTCAGATTCTGTCTTTCGTTTCGTTTCTCTTTTTCTAAACTCCCTGAAGAGGAATGCAACATTTCACCTCAAGACATTTTTATTTGTCTAGTGATAAAAGAAGTTTTGTTTTTCACGCAAAATTAAATTGAAGTCAAAATGAGTGTCAGTTCATCTGAAAAAACTGATTTGTTATTCGTTCTTTTACCTAAAGGAACTAGATTATTCTTTTACATTTTGCTGCGTGGCCACATGGATCAGATTTAAATAAAAAACTATAAAAAAGACACTTTGGCTTTGACAAAGTGTTTGAGTGACCCTCCGCTGACATGATGAATGGGCGGGCGGACACTCATGAGTTTATGTTAGTTTTGTGAAATAATAGGCCGTTACATGGAAGCGCTGTGAAAAATAAGAGGTGGATTTCCTGGTTTGCTTTTGATGACGGTCCTGCAGAACAGATCAAAGCAATGAACAAACATGTTTTACTGTTGGAATAACGTTGTTTTTCTGAACAGGAGTGTAAATTTGATGTTAAGCTCCGGGATCACCAATAGCTTATTTTGGCGAATGTGGACCCAGACCGCCCAGCTTTTCACTGCAAAATGTAATTTCTCTCTGAGTTATCTATTTCTTTCTTTCATTTTTTTTAATTGTTGAATCATGAATGCCCTGCGACAGACTGGTGACCTGTCCAGGGTGACCCCGCCTCTCGCCTGGAACATTAACTGGAGATACCAGCACCTCCTGACCCCATAAAGGCACAAGGGAGTATAGAAAATGGATGGATGCATGTTGAATCATGAACTTTAAAATTGAACTTTTAGTTCTTTTGTTACCTGCTGAATCAGTCTTTGACTCTCTTTCAGTGATTTGAGTCAAATAATAGTTCCCAATGTTGCATGTTTTCACTGTTGGGACAATGGATTATCCCAAAGTTCTTAAAATAGTTTCTAGACTGCGCTTCTCAACTCTTCCTACAATCAAAGTTTTGTTGCTTTTTTTGAGCTAATGTGACTCATTTCACCCCATAACCCAGGTTCTGGCATTTAGGTGGGTTTTGGAATTTTACAAGTGTGGCAGTAATCAGAATTGGGCGCGGTAAACCGAACCAAAGACACGGGATTAGGAGTAAGATGAGTAATAAATAAAAGCTCAACAAAACTGTTGTTTGTGTTTACTCAGTGTTATTTGTTTGACAATCTGAACCAAGTGTTGCAAAAAAGCCAAAAACAAAATAAAGGTTTAAGAGGGAAAATTTTTTCAAAGCACTGCAGCCAGAAATAACTGCCTTTAATTTGCTCAGTTCAATTAAAAAAAAATGAAAAAAAATTCTCTTACTGGTTATGCTGATAAGGAGAGGTCAACACTCGCTGTTATAAAAGAACTAGAATAGAAAAATGTATTTTATTGGATATCCATGACAACAGGTTTTCTCTGAGTCTCACTACGCCTCTTTCAGTTTGGTCAAACCGTATTATGGAACATCGTTTCCAATCAGGCATTTTATTGTGATCGTTTACACTGTAAAAAGGCAACATTTTATCAATATAGCCATAATACAGCAAGTAATGACTTGAATATGAAAGTGCATAATAAGGAAACCATAGCAATCAAACACATGCACTCCCACTAGTCTATGGGATTCATGTTTTATTTCAACTGATTAAAAGCCATCACCTCACCTTATTTTATGACTTTTCTAAGTTATTACTCTTGCACTAGAAGTATATCAATTGAATGCTAACTGTCAAAGAGAATGATTTTCGAGGCAGATCTTGGAACCAAGCTCAGTATGAAGTGAAGTTATACCTAAGTAAACACCGATGATTCTGCACAGTTACAAGAAAGAGCTTGGAGGGAGAAGTGATTGCATTACATCTCAACATCTGTTAGATTAACTGCAAGAAGATTTTTGCAGAGATAGTCACGGTAAACAGCCAGCGCATCTCAATGAGCTTGGTGCTCAGACGGTGCCTGACATGTTGGGTTCTTGCAATAGGGATCATGATGTAATCCAAAAGTAGTGTCATGACTTAAAGCTGCAGTGTGTAACTTTTATAAAAAATGTTTTTTTTTTGTTTTTTTTACACATTTGTTCAAATTATCATTATGCTTTGACAGCATAAGACTTTCTTCTCCCAGTGCTAACTGCAGTAATGCATCATTCACTGAGAAACAACCAATCAGAGCCAGAGGGAGGGTCTTAGCGCTGTCAATCACTGTTGTTTGGGGGAACATTAGTGAACGAACAGAATCAACACAGAAAAGATCCAGGATGTAACAGTGGAGTAATAGAAGGCAGAGTGATAAAACAAGGGAAAGACTATAGAGTAAGTCGAGACCAAAGCCGTGGAGAGACACAGACCTAAATCTCTGGGGCAGGAACTGGTGACAACTACCGGTTGTACGAACCAGGCTGTTCTCAAAAAGCTGCAAGAAGAAAGCCAGCATGGAAAGAAAGCCTTCAGAAGTCCCAATGAAGTGCGCGGCAGGCCACGCAGGGAGCAGCAAACCTGGGGAAGAAGTTCTACACTTGTGTTTTTTTTTCCTTTTTGTCACAGCTAGTCTTTACCGACAGCCAGCAGACAGGAAGAGGAGAGAAGACATGCCACGCCACGTGACGCACACAGATTGTGCTTTCCTTTTACTTAATTTTTTTTGAAAGTTGCAGTTCACGGACGCTGTCCAGCCAATCTGACTGAACTCGAGCCGCTTTGTAAAGAAAACCTGGCAAAAGTTTTAGTCTCTGGAAGCAGCCAATTGTACCAAAGGTGGTTCCACAAACAATGGACATAGATGCCACAGACAAATATGAACTAGGCCTTTCAGATTTTTATTTTTTAAATAATGTTTCTTCCATCTTGCAACTGTGCAAGACGGCCCGTCTCATTAAATCCCCGCAAAGTACCGAATACCTGGCAGCCCTTTAGATTTAATTACAGCTGTACTTCAAGTTTGTGCATGATAAGAAGGGATGTTATCCTCATCAGCGAATTAGCGAATCACACCAACAGCCTCTTATCTCTAAAAATAATTTCACAGATGGTGACAAGATACACTCATCATGAAGTGAAACAAACACGTTTCGCAGAGTTGAAACAGAAATCTCAGGCTGATACTAATCTAACCGCGAGAAGTTTTTTTTTTTCTTTAAATCTCGGCACAAACAAACATTGGTTGCTTCCTCCGTGTCGGTGCTGCGAGGCCTTCAGCAGACGCTACTTACATGTGAGAACTCGCCCCTTTTTAATGACCACTCTTCTCGATCGTAAACGAGACTTCTACATATCGGGCCCCATGAAGCCTTTTCCCGTTCGCGAGCAGAACAGAAGCGCTTCGGAGCAAGCCGGCACGTGTCCCCGCGCGGTGCCACGCTCCCGAACGCCTTTCCCAGGTGGTGATCTGCTGAAGGTGATAATTCATTCCCTTCAAACAACCACCCTTTTATTTATTTATTTTATTTTATTTTTTCCCCTTTTTCACAGAGTCTCTGCACTCCAGCTGGCAGGAACATCCACCTCCGGATGGTGTCGGATGGGTGGGACGTTACGTTGTTACCGAACAAGTTTGGCTGCTGCCTGACGAGCAGCGATTGGCTCGTTGCTGCAGCCTGATGCCAACGGTGTTTTCAGACACTCTGCATCTGCTCAGCTGTCGACAAGAAGCTGAACTGATATTTGTGTTGGCATGAAGCCAGGTAGAGTTTTAGACAGACAAACAGACAGGAGGACAGGCTGCAAGAATGGGAATGCAATAGTCGTCAGGCGATAGCACCGTATTATTTATTAAGTGTGAATTGGCCAGGTCGTCCAGCGCGCTAGCAGGCCGCACCCTGCAGCTCGCCCATAAGGCGGGCGACGTATGGATGGATTTCCCAAATGGACCGGCTGCAATCTAGTTGGGCTGTGGCTAACGAGAGGCCGAGTATCATCAGCAATCCGCTGCCGGGGGGGGGGTTGAGGAGGTGGAGATGGAGGAATTACTCGGTTTTGAGTGCAAACATTTAATTTCTCGCCTGAGCTCTCCCCGCTATTTCTTTCAGGTGAGCGACACGGCGCTGCCTGTGTAATTTGTTTCCATTCCCGTGAATGGAGTTAATCAAATCATTTGTTCCCTCTAATGTACCCTCTGTACTCGGTTTGCTCGGGCTGCCCATTAACACGTGGAACCTCCTGTCCAAGTTGTTAATACGCGTGGTTTTAAATAGCCGCAGAATGGATTAATGACGGAGGTAATCATTTACGGTACGCCTTATTAATTTGCGCTGCCGTTATCAGAGCGGTTATTTCATCCGTCAGTCTTTATGGGGGCCGATGGAGGTGCTGCTGGAGTCAAATTTTCTCTGGAAGGATCAGTGTTATTGATCTGCCTTACCTTTCATCCCTTTGCAACGGTTCAGTTTGACCATATCGCTGTTACCGACCATTAGCAACTGGCCTAAGATTCTGGTCATAGGCCTATTAAAGTCTGCACAGCCTCAAGTGTAAGAACACTAGTAATACCAGTAATAATTTCCCAATTAGATGGGATAATATGTTATATGACCATAGCCCAGCCAGCATATCTATATGGGGAAAAGGAGGGCAGACAATATGGGTCCCACATGGGATTGTCGGCGGTTTCCATGGTGGCCCCACACGGGTTTGCCCATGCCACCGCCACTGCATAGGCCCTACATGGATAAACCTGTGTGGGGCCACCATGGAAACCGCGGACAATCCCATGTGGGACCCATATTGTCAGCCCTCCTTTTCCCGATATGGGCCCATCTAGGTATGCTGGCTGGGTACGCTTGTTGGAAAATCAAGTACTTTGGAGTGGTTTAGGCCAACAACTAGCTAGCTAGCTAAGGGGAAACGGAGAAATAAGCTAATTCTGAGTCCATCCGGATTATTTTCACACCACTGTAAAACACCGAATGCAGAAGAACGTAGCATCACGGAAGATGCTGCACAGTCGATGAAAAATCAAAGGGTTTATTCTGTTCTTAGAAGAGCTTGAGAGCGTCATCGAATCCCAGCTAATCTGGTGAGCTCAGCAAATGTAACTCCGAGCAGGAACATGAAGGCTGTTCAGCAGGACAGAGTGTTTTTGCTAACAGCTGCAACCTACTGATATGAACGTTTTTAATGTTCAGCTGAGTCAAATTGCTAAGTTAGCAAAAAAAAACAACACAAACATTAGAGCTGTGGCCCTCTATGAAGACGGCCAGCTCAGAGCCATGTGCATTCTTGAAAAGTTCAGTTCTGGTTTCATCCGACCAGAGAAACTTCTTCCCCTCGTTTGCTGTGTCCGCTAAACAGCTTGAGCCGACATATGAGATGCCTGATAGGGCAGCTGAAACAAGTGGAAACTTTGCCTGCCTTGGGTTCTGCTCTGCTTACCAACAGACAGACGGTGGAAAGAAGAAAAAGAGGAAAAAGGAAACTGGGTAACAGAATGAAACATGTATATAATGCAGACAAACGTGGTTTTATGTCAGAAGTGAACCAAAATACAAAGATCATGATATCAATTTCTGCTAAAACAAAAAAATAAGTTTTCAATTCTCTTGTTTGTGTGTTCTTCTAAAACTAAATGCCACTGAATGCAGATGTCTTAATTAAGAAGATCCAAACAGACATTTAAGCACTGATCATGTGCCTTAATCATACTCCGTAATCTGCAGGGATTTTACAAGGCTGGCAGAGTGTCACAAACTGACATCAGCATGATTGCACGCTTTCCCCAAAACTTAATAACTCAGCTTTTCGTGACCGCAAGATTAATCGCTTTTCGGAAACAAGGTGGAACCCTGACCGGGAACCAGCAGCTGTAAAAACCTCCGAAACAAAACCAGACTTGCAGCGAACGCTTTCATGAAATGCCACTCTCTCTTTCTCTCGCTGAAAACGAGAGAAAGAGAGTCTTGCCGGAAAGGTTGCGAGGCGTGTTCTCCAACTGATTCATCTGAGATTTACAACCTCGAAAATAAGACAGAGGAGTTCTGTACAATTAGACATGGAGTCCATGTACTGTGAAAGCATAGAGTAGAAAATAAAATTAATGTATGATGATGTAAACTGAATAAAAGTGACATCCGATAGACTAAATGAGACACAGAGAAGTTTTTGCTTTAGATTTCTATGGTTTTTGCTTTTTTTTGTTGCACTTTCTACAACCTTTGTGGGAGAAACAGGCATTTTCAAATGATGACTTAATTTTCTGCTTAGTTTTTTTTGTGTCACTTTAAAATCTTCTTTAAAATGTTAATATGGCATTTATCAAGTCACTATGTTACCTCCAGTTGTTAAAAGACATTTGACTTCACAACCTAAAGTCTGTCTCTTTAAGAAGCTCCTGCTCTCTCGGCAACTCCGCCTTCGGAACGTCGTCATGGTAATGTTTTTGTCTTTGATGCCATTTAGAGCCATTCTTATCAGCGTTGTTCTGAGTCGTAGCTCGTGTGATGAACTCAGTAGACTCAGTTCCATCAGGTGTTTGCTGATTGCTGCTGCCACTAGTCTGAAGGAGCTGAGTAAGGGAGGCGCTGTGATGTGGAAGCTCAGCTTCTAGTTCAGAGGAGGAGCTTTGTGCAAATAGGCGGGGCTTTGTGTGAGCAAGCTTTTAGGCACCCCGGAATGGTTGCCATGGGAGATTTAAGGGTTTCTCCAACACGCACGAAGGAATCAAAGCAATCAAATGTATGTTTTCATGAGAGAATAACACTATAAAATGATATAAAGCTAATTAAAAAGTTTACATGTTACTCCCCTTTAAGATGTTAATATGGGTTCCTTTGGGACCTTCTGTACGAGTCGTTAATGTGATCGTGGCTGACCATTCCTGGTCAATGTTTTCGCCATTTCTGGACAAAGGCTGTCCAAGCAAAAGTTAATGACTTTGTAAATCCTCATTCTCAAATTTCCTAAGGCTGGAGTATGAGGTGTTGCCTTTTGAGATCTTTTAGCCCAATTCATGTTGTCCAACAGGTCCGATTTAAGTCATTTCAAGATCGCACAAGTCAAACTAAACCAAGAAACGATGGTGATGTGTTCATACAGCGTCAGAGCCATTCGGATAGCTTTTACCCCTGGTAAACGAAACCATAATTCAGAACTAAATTTGGTATTTCTTGACGTTATCCGTTTCTGACTTCAAAATTTGCGAGTCGAACTGAAACATTTAGCCATGACGAGTGTTTGAATGAGCAATGAATGTCCTACAGTTACACTTTAACACACATAAATCTGTTCTGGAGCTAACAAGAACAGATTTATGGGATCTCCTAAAAATGCTCCCATGTTCGCTCTTTGTACATTTGTGCACAGAGCTGTTTTACATGTTCAGAAGTGCAAAGAGAGCAAAGCATTGCGAGCTCATTCACTGCACTCATTAAGCCAATTTCTGCTTTTCACGGGCCCCTCCTATTACTATATTTGCATTTTTCCATCAGCGGAGCCCGTGAAGCATGAGGAGCTATTAAGAACATTCCTGTCTTGAAATAAAAAAAATAAAAATAAAAAAAAAATAACATGTCTGAGTTTAAAGGGGGAAAAACAACTCGTCTCTTATTATCACATGCATCATTACAGCTGAAGAGCATAAAAGTCAAACGATCGAGAGATGAAAACATTTGCTAGTTCGCATACGAGTAGAAAAAAAACAAAAAACGATGCTTTTAGAGAGGAAAATAAATAAATGCAAGTGGACGCCGAACCCTAAAAAAAAAAACCCCCACACAAATACGGCGCGTCGGTGTCATAACTATTCCACATCGTCGGAGAGCCCTCCAACTTCACTTCAAAGCTCTCGGGCAGACAGTGGCTAATGATGAACACTCAGATGAAGAGCAAAGAGACAGCCATCCAGGCTCCGCATTAAAAAGGCCTCATCCCATCTTCTGTGTCGAGATAAAAGACGAGAACTCGTGCCCGGCTGCAGCTAATGTGCGTTTAAGCACTCATCCATACATACATAAATGTGCACACTGGCAGACACACTTATCATGCAAATGTGGAATAATTACAGTCTTGTCTGCGCGGAGGGAAGCTGGGATGCCTTTTGAAGATAGCGATCCTCAAAAGATTCATTGATGTTATGCTGGTTAATGGAGGAGAGAAGCCAAACTGGTATCTCGACTGTTTCTGTCTCTCTTTGCCATAAAATAAGATGTGGGGGGAGAATCTGGATATCCGGTATTGGTTTGGGACAACTGTGTCTACTTTGCTTTGCTGTGAAGAGGCCTAGAGCAGGTGCACAGCGAGGCGTCCAAATCACACTCGGTGGTGATTCAGAGCAAACGTCTCTTGTGTTAGGTTGGTTAGAATTACCAAAATTATTTCTATTTGCTGAATGCCAAAAAAAATGGAGCAAGAACATTTTTTTTGTAACTTTCTTCCAATTTGCTGCATCCTAGGTGCACAAAGGAGCGTCATCACACATCCTTCCTCTCACCAGCCTGTAGCATCTCCGCTCCTAACAAACTTTAACTCAATACATTATCTACAATCCTGCTGTTATTTACAATATTTCCATTTGTTGTTTTTTTAAGTCTTTTTTTATTTTATCCTTTTCTATTCTTAAAAAAGACGAACTGCGACATGCACCTAATTTTGCAATCTTTCAAATGAGAGATGGGTCTTTGTGTTTATTATGTTCAGCACTGATCCGGAAAACTATTTTCTGCCCACTTTTTTGTGTTTTTTTTTTATTATGAGCACTGACCTGAACACTGCTTTAGAGGTAATTCTTCATTTTTTTGTGAAGTCCTGGGTTGAGTTTCAGACAAATCCTTGGCGTAATTTTGATCATGTCCATTCCAGTGGACATGATCTGTTGATCACTGAGCTCTTTTAGCCTTTTTCATGTTGTCTGACTGGCTTGATCTAAGTGAAATTGTGATTGGAACCTAAACACTTGGTTAAGCAGTGGGAAAGTTGTTCATTGTTTCACAAGAAGGGCAACAACTATTCAGCATAGAGTCAGGTTGGTTTGGATAGTGTTTTTGTCTTTAATTAATTCCTGTTCTTTTAGTTATTTATCTTATTTAAGTAAATTCCCAAGTGGTACGGACCTCTAAGTGATAAATCTCAGTTTCAGGCATGTTGGCAGGTAATTCAGTTGTATTTTGGAAGCGTTACATTCATGAGTTCAATTCGGGAACAGAAGTGCAGCTTGCTCCAACGGTCACCTTGCACCGAGTTCATTGATTCGGCTGTAATGTAACCCAGGTGCAGCCTAATGTCTGAATCTGGGAGGGCTGGCCACACAGCAAGTCGCCACCGGCTACAGCTACACCTGTACAAGAAAAATAAACTACAAGTGTTTTTGTCCTTGGCTCTGATGTCACTTGGTTGCTACATCTTTGGTTACTGTTGTATGTTTCAGGGAAAAGCGTGTGCATCGTTTACATCCGTAAATGAAACTGACACTCTGATGTGGTTTGGGGGGTTTCTTCCAGGGGCTTAAGAGACGTTGCCTTGGAAAATGCAGCCACAGTCGGATTACTACCAATCTCTGGACGGAAAAGGACCGAGACATGCCAGCACATATATATGCATACAAATGACCACGGAGGAATTTAAAGTCAAACAGAAGCCACCGCGCAGGCTCTCAGCTCCGCACACAAACTAATTGGCCAGCCCATTAGTAATTTATTAAGCTTGTCCTTGTAAATTTTATCAGGTATCCAGCGAGGGAATAGATTTATTGATTCGCCCTGCATTTATCAGGCCCAGAAAGCAGAGCAAGCAAGAGACACAGAGTGAGAAAGAGCAACGGCAGGTAAGACAGAGAGGGAGAGAGAGAGAGTGTATTCATCAGCATCGGGCTTCCAAGCAGCTTTGCATGAGATCAAGCTGGAGTGTGTTGTGATTCCCCCTGGGTCACCTCTATATCCCACTTCATTCACGATTCTGCTTCGCCTCAGCTCATCAGTGTGTGCCCACCGATCAATTGTTCTCATAAAACACCATCCAGGCTTTGGCTCAGGCCATCACATGCGGGTGGAGGGAGGGAGGGAAGAAGGGAAGAGGAAGTCTCCCTGTCAAATTTTATCTTAACCCCGAGGAGCCGCAGACAAGCTGCAAGGCAATCAAGAGAGGGCAGGGTCATGGATACGCGGGAAGCAAATTCTGAAAATTCAGCTGTTACGCAAACACAGGCTCTTTTGGGCAAATTATGTACAATATGCATGAGGTTGTGCCCTCATTACTATACTTCCTTTGGCCCTCTTGTTGCCAGGGATTCTTTTCTTTCCTTTCCTTTATTAGGTATGGCTTATCGACTGCGAGAGAAACATACTGCATGTTCTTGCTGAAATACAATCGTTTGGTCTCTGTGGACGTTCCGTCTTGCCTTTTGCCAATCTCGCTTAGTTTCAAATTACTCACGGTACTTTTAGCCTTGAGAAGGGATACATGACAAAAGACAGGAGAGCAGAATGCATGTTCTACCAAATGACACACCAAGACCCCAACCTTTCCTTTAGCGGTCTCTTTCTGTGTGATTAGTAGTTTTCCAAAAGCAAAGAGCCTCCAAGAGCAAACCCAATGCTTTGTAAACTTATTTATCCTCTTGACCCTTTTTATATTTTGTCACATTAGAATCAGTGTGTTTCAATAAGATCTTGTGTGAATGACCGTTACAAAGCAGTGCAAAACGTAAAATGTACATAATTTTAAACGGCAACAGTTCCCTTCAAATATCCTCTTAATTTAGAGTAATTATGTTTTATTCAACGACCCTTATTCAGTTGTGGAAACGTAAAGCACAACTGAATAAACAACATTCTAAGTTTTGGAAATTTTATGGAAAACGTTTTATTCCATCATCCAAAACTGGAAAGAGGCTGGCACAACCCAGTCAGTGCCAAATGACTGGCAGATTGGCACTGATTGAATCAGTGACAAAGTTCAATCTTCAAAGTTCAGCCAAGATGTTGAAGGGATCTTCAACATCTTTTGGTGATGTCAGAATCGGGTCCTATCTATTGACTTCATCAGACCACGATCTCCATCTTTCATTGGAGCATTTCAATGCTCCATGAAATCTGAGCATTTCATGGTCTCAGATTTGAGACCAGGGTCCAAATCTGAGGCCATGGTCTTGAGTTGAAAAAGTTTAGAATGCCTTCTCTGGGTCGAGGATGGAACTCTTGTCCCTCTTTCTCCAAGTGGAAAAGTTCACGGTCTTGTTCACAAATGAGGGAAAACAGAGTGTGGAATCCTATGGTCAACGGGTGAGGCATCTGCAGTAATGTGAGTGGTGTAATGGTGGTCTATTGTGGAGAGAGAAATCAGCCAAAAGGCTCAATCTGTGGTAAATCCTTCTACTCTCATCTATGGTCACAAGCTCTGGGAAATGACCAAAAGAACGACATCACAGATACAAGTGCCTGAAATGAGTTTTCTCCACAGGGTGTCTGGATTATTCCTTAGTCTCTAAGGAGGGGCAAGATTCCTGTCCCTCCTTAGAGATGTTGAGTTGATGCTCCTTCACAGGCATGTCTAAGTAGGAGGAGACCCAGAGGAAGACTTATGAACTATGTTCCTCAGATGGCCTGAGAAGGCCTTGGAATTCCCCCAAAGGACCTGTCATGTTGGTATAACTTACAGGCCGAAGGGGCTTTGGAAAGGGAAGTGTGGGTGTCCCTACCTAGACTGCTGCCTCCACAACTCAAACCTGGCACATAACATATTAAGTGGAAGATAATGGATCGACAACTTCAACCCTGCCTGCCATGGCTGTCCACCTACATTCAAAGGTCACTGGGACAATCCATCAACAAGAGGCCTACTAGTCATGCAGTCCACTAAACCTGGCCACTTTCCAAGAGGAAAGCAGAGAATCGTTGAAAAACAAATGGCTATAAGACCCCCCACTCACATTTTGGTCCATCGTGAAACCTAGTGGTGGCACCGACTTTCTCCACCGAATCTGAACTTGAGATATTTTTCAGAGTAGTATGGGTGATAAATGTTGTTTCTAGATCTGTAGGGTGTAGAAACACACCCTACAAGACTTGTTGCTGTCATTTCAATGGAAGCTTGGTCTACAAAATGATGACTCAACTGAGCTGAATATGGTATTCACATCACACACAATCTCAATTTAATGTGATTAAGTTAGTGGTTATAGTGTGACAAAATGTGGAAGAGCTTAAGTCGTACAGATACTTTAGAAAGGTCCAATAAGTAAGAGTTGGATAAGGATGCCAAGAAAATTTGAAGTTCCTGTTGGGATTAGAAGCAGTAATTGTACGATTCGTTGTGCTTGAGTACATATATGCACCTGTGTGGTTGGACGGATCATTTTTCACATATTTGGGCCTGTAAATTATACCAACATGTCAGGGAAGCAGCTTGCTAGTAAACAGTGGACATCCAAACTGCTTTAGAGGACAATGCAGACACAAACCTTCCCCAGTTTTCTCACTTTAGAAGTTTGGAAGGAATCTGTTCTGAGGAGAGGGGTAATCAGAAAGTCTTTGATCCAAGATTCCTGTCCCTCCAGGCATCGCCTTGACTAGCATTGTTTCGGGATTTCCCTGCCTGGCTCGCTCGGAGGTTTGGTAGACCGCTTGAAGTGAGATTGGCGAAGGAACCCTGCATCTGGGATTTGGGAATATAAATTCCTAATCCTCTGCAAGGCTGCCTCTATCCCTGCCCAGGTTAAAACTTGCAGGTTGAGTGGTGCAAACATACATATGCTAAGACATATGGACCGAAGCGATAAGGCTTGTGGGTGCTTTAAGTCCATTACAGTACAGACTGCAGCCATTTAGCCTCGGGCTTTTTTGCTGCTGTATCCTTTTTTTCCCCCCACAGCTCCACCAGTATTCATGATGTTTAAGAGAGTTACACTACATGTTTGGCAGGATGAGTGTTTCTTTTAAGCCCCAAAGACCTCTTTGCTGCCTTCAAACTCCAGGAGGACTGCTTCCATAAAACACGTTCATTTCTATGAAGAACCGAAGCTTTATTTCTGAGAGAGATAAGATGTCTTCTAAACTTTTTTCTTTGTATATTGTTTTTCCTTTTTTAATGGCAAATTTATTCACTTCCACAGCATGTATACATTAAAAATTACTTTAGCCTTGTACATTTTTCTCAGAGTTGCTTTTATGAGGCACAGGTAACATGAGTGAACTAAATTATTTAAAGTAAATCCTTTTCAAATTTTGATTAACTCTGATTACCCACATTTGAGAAGGTGAGGTCAATTTCACTAACTATGACATTTCCTGATTATTGCAAAATCTGTGGTGTCAGAAAATTGAATAGCACCCACATTACAGCGTGAAGCAGGCAAAAAGAACCGAAAAGGAAAAAATAATGTCGTAAACTAAACAAAACAGATAAAGTTATTGACACTGCAGTCTGGGAAGCGCTGAAGAGCCACTTGTTCATCCAGCAAGACAAAACTGTGAGGCACAGCAGCAGGTTCTCTTCCAAATAGCTAAGAGAAGATGAAGGTTTTGGGTTGACCTCGTTAAAATCTGGATTTAAATCAGAACAAGACGCTCGGGTACCACCTTAAACATGCCACAAAACTATTTTGGCCAATGTAGCGTCGGCAGCAACGACCAACTTGTCAAGTGATGTCAAGTTAATTTACAGTTAGAAATTTTTGATGGATTTTACTGGAATTTAATGTGACAAATCAACACAAAGTTGGGCTAATTTGTGAAGTGGAGGGAAAGTTTTTACATAATATGTATGTATATTCTATAGTCTGACACCATTTTAATAAAATCCAGTGCTAAAACCTGTCTTGAGAGGTGAACTTGGTGTACCTGTAAAAAAAGCCAGGCTGTGTGTAATTTACTCAGTATAAATCCAGCAGCTCAGCGAACGTCTTTAAAGCGCGCTGGATCTGTACAGAGAGGCTTTTCTTTGGCAGGGAGAGTGAAGCTTACCAGAGTCAATGGACAGTTAAGTAAATGGCAAATGGCTTGTAGTTGTACAGCGGCTTATCAGCAGTACTATAGATCTTATTCATGTGTTTGAAGGGAAAGTACAGATCTAAATCCTGTTGAGAATTGGAAACTGATGTTCATTTGTTCAATCTAACTGAGCTTTAAATGTCTGGCAAAGAAGATCTACTGTGCATAATCACATCCAATGAAGTTTGTGGTTTGAATTGTGAAAGACGTCCAGTGGGGTTGAATAGTTTTGCAAAGACATAGACAAAAAGATGCATAGGTTTTCGATCAGAGACGGCAACAAATACCAAAATCTGAGAAATTTATGCTCAAGTCTGACATATTTTGAGAAATTAATTAAAATGATTTGCTGTACCAAAAAAAAAAAAAAAAAAAAAACACTGGAAAACGGAGAGGGAAATTGTGTGGAGACCAAGTAAGATGTTGGTGCTAATGCAGAACTGGAGGGAGGAGATAAAAAAAAACAAGAATAGAGGAGGAGGAGGCGGAGGAATGGAGGAGTGTGTGGTGGTAAGCATTCGCCTTGTTGACCCTGCAGAAGGGGCACCGCTCCTTCCATCTGCGAAAAATAATCCCTCGCAAACACACACTCAGCTATGCAGGAACACACACCTCACCAAAAAGCCAAAAAAAAAAGGAAGGGGATTAATGATATTCCAAACACACACAATCAGCCAAAATCCATCACTTCTGGTTTCTGCAGGAGTCCAGACGTGCCTGTATGTGTGTGTGTGTGTGTGTGTGTGTGTGTCACTTTGAAGACCAAAAGTGTCTATGTGCAACTGCAAATCTCTGTTTGCTTCGTTCTGTCTGGGGCACCATATGTTACCAGCAAATTTGTCTTCACCCCTAAAAAAAAAAAAAACATCCACATGCATGTTAAACAGCCTTAATTAATACTCCACATACAAGCGTACAGTACGGATACGGATACACCCACACTTCCTGGGAGAGGTAGTGCGATTTCCAAACCGGCTCCTCGCTAGGCGGAACACTTGAGGAACAAGTTAATTGACATTGACTATTCATATATACACAGTGGGTTTGCTGGGCTGTGGGCAGATGGTGTTTGTAAGCTCCCATTTAAACCAGCAGTCAAGAAAATCACAAACCATGTTGCTGCATTCTTCTTCCATAAAGGATCCTCCGAGGGGCCGTTTTGGAAAGTGTGTGCAACCCACCAGATGGATGCAGGGGGGATCTGCACGGCCTTGTGAAAGGTGTTCGGCAACCTTGGAGAATTTTCGCACTTTTGTAACATTGCGAATCTCAATCTATTTTATGCGACTCGGTGACACAAAGCAGTGGATAGTGGCGACGGTTTTCCAAGTTTCTCCCCAATTAAAGTCTAAGAAATGTGACGTGCATTTGTATTCAACCTCCACAAGTCCGTATGGTGCAATTGCAGCAACAAATTGCATAGTCTATGTTGGGCAATAATGGCAACAAATTTCCCATTCTACGTTGAGGAATAGAAGGAGCTCTGTGAGAACGGAGAGAGTATTTCTGAGCATCAATTTTTACGGGTGTTTTTTTTACGCCTGATAGTCCGGCAGACTCGATTAAATTGGTGACCAGAATTGGAACATTTTGTTGTATTTTCAGCTGCTGCGGTTCGCTTTCATACCGCACTGTATGAAATGAACCAAAACCTTTGAAAAGCCTGTTCCCCCTCCTCGCCTGCGGTGGTGCTGCGCCAAAGAATCACTAAAGACAACAACATGAAAATCTCTAAAGAAGTGACCGAGCGCAACTTTGTTCATGAACAAAAATGGAGTTGTGTCAGATTTTAGTCGTTTCAGGATTTCTTTTTTGTTATGTTGTTATAACAACATAACAAAAAAGTTATGTTGTTCGTGTTTTCGTCATACATTTGCAATACGTTTTGTCCATGAAGCAAAGATTTAATCAACTGGAATTCTAGGCACAATTCAATTTCAAAAATGCTTTAATTATCCCAGAGGGAAATCGAAAATGCTAAAATGCTAATAAATGCAAGGGTAATCAGAGTATATGGTAAGCGCAGCATTCAGTATGAGGTGTATTTTAATTCAGCAGTGTATTACCACTCCGATGAAACTAAAACTGAGTCGCTTTACTCCATTTTTACTTTTGGTAAGCCTTGATAATCCATGTTTTTTTTCTAAACAGTACATTTTCGGACATGTTGAGTCAATACAGGACCAGTATCGCGATACCGATAATACAAATACCGATACTTAAAACCTAAGTCTGATACGTCATCTAACTTCTCTTAACTTTATGCTTTTTTGTGTTTTTTCCTTTGAATCATTTTGTTAAAGGTCAGAAGTTAGAAAAAGCTTATAGGTGTCTACAAAATACTTAAACCACATGATAAACAGAAACAATAGAGAAACCAAACCAATTTGTGAGCATCTTCTTCTAAATAAAATGCAAAAACACTCATTTGTCAGAAGAATCACAGCAAAAAAAAATTATTTTAGAGTTGAGTAACTGCAATAAAAAAAATAAAATAACATTTCAAAAGGGAGTCTGAATCTAAAGGATCAATCTCGTCACTCTAATATTGATCTGATACCAATATTGATATTTTGGATCGATTCGCCCGTTTATATTGCTAAAGTCAGAACACGGATGCTATGATGAGTCGTTCTGGGGCCGCATTTCAAATTGCTTTCTTCCATCTCCACCTCCACACTGACATGGCGGTTTCCCCCATAGCATAGGACAGCTCAGTGCATGTATAATTCACAAGCCCTGACTGGTCCTATTTACATGATTTTGTATTAGACCGCACATTGGATGCCAGATTCAAAATTTATTTTTGTGTGTTAAAAGTAAAATAGCGCTTTGATAGTGTTCAGTCAGTCCTGGCTGCGTCTGTTGATTAATAATCAGAGACAGACATGCAATAAACATGATGCAAAGGGGAGTTTTTCTGGTAAAAAATGAAAGGATAATGGAGTATATAATATAGGATTTATGAACACTGGTGTCCATCAGCCATAAAAATTGGCTGTGGTACCTTCAAGTCACACATTTTGTGTCTGATGGGTAGGCTGTCGCCATGGCAACCCAGATTTTGGGGGTTTGCAGGGTGATAACAAGGTGGGGACGTGTTTAAAGAGAGAGGGGGGGCTGGGATGGGTGTGCCCAGAGTAAAAACGCTGCTAACACAGAATCCAAAATATCCCTCTGCTTTCAACAAAAGAGGAGATATGCAAACATTTCTTGTATCCTCTCAACTTAAAAAAAAATGTTTTTTTTTAACACTTTACTTTTTTTTTTGCAGTATTTTCACAACAAAACGGAATGATTTAAGAAAAAAAGGAATTCAAACACTGTCAAAAAATAAGTCACACAAAAATGCATTATTCAGTTTAAAATAAAACGCGGCTGAGTGAATAGAGCACAAAATGAAGCGAATGCTTTTAGGAATCGCACAGCGCATGAAGCCCCAGCAATTTTTCTTTAAAAGCTTGTATAGGCTCAAATTTTGTCAACGCATGTACTGCACAACCACAGAAGGAAAACTAAATAAATTACATGTCCTGCTAACGTGGAATATGCCTGACAGACTCCTTTAAAACAGATGCAGTTTAGCATTTTATTGATTTGCTCTTTGCTTCCAGTTTTCCATCCTGCTCTAATGTTGCTGGTGTGTTTGATTTAGTCGTTATTTACACTTTGTGAGAATTGGGGGGGGAGTACTTTGTTAGAAACAAATCATATGAAATATTTCTTGCAAAAGTGAAATCCACTATTCGGATTCTGCTAGTTCAGGACTTGGTCTTGTCATGGGTTAGCTATTAATACAAACCCCCAATATGAAGTTGAGTCTGACACCACGAGTCCATGTCAACTCACACATGACACAATGAAACTCTTATTTTTGGTGGCGCAAGACTGGTTGGCGAGAAACAAACCACAGCTCATGCTAATGCATTTAGCTTGTGTGACCCATAAATCTGGAACAAACTTCCAGAAAACCACAGAACTGCTGAAACAGAGTTCCTTCAAATCGATGCTAAAAATACCCAACCAGATGAACATGAAGCAACCTGTTTGATTTGTATTTGTTTGTCGTTTGTGACGCAATTGGTGACGGAATGACGCTGTATGGCGTAAAGCACTTTGAAATGTCTCGATGCTTAAATGTGCTACATAAATCAACTTAGCTTGACTCTACCTAAATTTGTAGGAAAAAAACATCCAAAAAATAAGAGTTGCACAAATGCCAACACGCGGCATGGTCAGCTTCTGAAAAGTAAGGCTGATTAAACCAGACGTATCAACAATGACAACAACTCAATGAGAAAAGTACAAGTTCTGCGCGAAGCTTTAGCCTTTAACTGGCTACGTGTAGTCTTCTGGACAAATACCCCCAAATTTCGTCAAGACATTTGGTCTTCATTACCCTGCAAAGCACACAAACACACACATACACGGTGTTCTCAATCTTCTTGGTGAGTTAGGGCAGATACTATCTCAGTCTCTGCAATCAACTTGTCACCCAAGCCATCCTATGAACTCTGCATTGCTCACGCACACACAAACAAAGAGAGGCCAGCTAATCAGGGAGAAGTCAGCAGGCCGGCGTGCATGAGGCCTGCTTGACAGGAAGTTACAGCCATGTCACAGGAAATAGGATGTGTCTTTTCGTCGGACTGCAGGATCCCTGTGATTAGGGTGAACAGATGGAGCCGTCTCGACGCATTACACCTATGCCCGCACGCGCAAACAGTAAACTCTCACGCACGGGCCACATGCAAACAGACGCGTTAAGCGAAGCGGCCACGGGGATGGAGTTACGACGTGAATCCACCGACGCACACGAGAAGGCGTGTTAAATGTTTTATTAGGGAAGGTAACTCCCTCCTGTTGGTTTGTTTGGAGCAGCGCTCAGGGTGAAGGTTTGGGAAAAGTGCAGTGTAGTATCAGAAAGATGGATTTTATTTAGGGGTATCAGACAACTGTTTCACAGCTAGGCCATCCTTAGTATCGGTCTGTGGTTCAGATGTGATAAAATGTGAAAAACCTCAAGGCGAATTAATACTTTTGCTTGTGTGACAACAAGAGACGAGCGCACGTTGTGATCTTAATCATCCACCTTTATCTTGCTTTAAGGTTCCGAAAGAGACTATAAGTTTTCATTAGTCTGCCAGAGAAGCAATTCTCGCTTTTCTCTTCGGCCAAAAATAAACGCCGCAGATATTCAAAGAGCTTTTGAGCAATCAAAAAAAACAAACCCTTCTATATGCGACTCCGATTTGATTAAATGCCTTTGAACTACACCCTTAATCATATCAAAGCTGGACGACTCAGCTCGACAAATCCACAAGCCAGTACGTCGGCCTGAGTCTACCTAGTGTTCAAACAAGATACTCCCCTAAGAGCCATTTAGTAGCATTAGTGGAAATCTGATTAGCGCTCATCAGATTAGTATGCCAACGATAATACTACATGCAGCCGTGTAAATCTAAACAAGCTGCGAGGTGGAAGCCGATGTAGGTTTTTTTAAAGAACGTAGGCGATGGTAGAAGATAAACATCTCAGTAGAGGGGTTGTAGAAAGGTCAAGAAATCAGTGATCAAAGAGAGAAAGACAGGAAAACTGACGGAGACAATCAATCCAAAGAGAGAAAGTGATGCCACACCATTGCAGCGTGTCCTGTTGACATCCCCCCTCCCGTCTTGTCGTGGCGGCCTTGCTTCACTCGCTGTATTTGGATTTCGAGCAGTCTCTTCCTGTGACCCCCGGAGACCGCGACTCGCTCTGAGCCGTGACGCGATGTCTTCTCGGAAGAGCGTGTGGGAATCGGGTGAGAACTCCACACGCTCCGGCGTAAAACATTCACCTGCTCGACGTCTTCACTGGCGTCCGCTCACCGGGAGCTTGTGATTGGAAACCTCATGCCATGAAACATCTGCCATGGGTCCGTAAACATTTGGGCCCTTATGTTTACGGACCCCAAAAAAAACTTTTTGGTGTTTCACATTAGAGATATTTTTAGATTAAGCCCAACATTTAGATTCATGTAGCAAGTTACATCAAAGGAAAAGAAGCTAATGATTAAGCTTATTAGCATGCTATGGCAAAGGAACTTCGAAGAGAAGAAAAATGTTCATAATTGACCAACATAAGTCAGACGCCTGGACAAATCGAGTCATCTGTACGATGAATCCCTGCACTGTCCTTGTATAATTAGTGCGAAGTGTGTAGGTATCTGAGTGATAATGAAGGGAGCTTGTTACACGCTTGGAGAGACACTTAAGAGGTGCTAGGGCTTTCATTAGGCTTTGGTTAAAGGGATTCTTAGCCACGCTGGCAGCTGTTAATTGCTGCTCAGGAGGATTAAGACTGTATGAGACTGCAGTGTAAACCGTTATGCGTGTGGGCGGCGAGCAACAAAATGTATTCAAGTTGAACCTACTGTCAAAGGGCCAAACAAACTTCTGGATCCCAGCTGTTCCTTATTTGAGGCAGCAGTCGGCCAAGGCTAAAAACATATGCAGCCTAATGATCCGGGCCCTTTTTAAATGACCATATAAAGTATAATAACACTGTGTTTGAGCAAATGTTTGCTTTAGGAACAGACGTCTGAAACCGTGTTATTTCTTCGTCTTCTTGAAACGTCCACAGACAGTTATTCCCACTGTTTTTCCTAATGTATAATACTTAGAAAATTATGTAAACACATACAGTACAGTGATGGAAAAAATGTCCACATCTGTCAGTGACCTCACTGAGAAATCGAGCACATCTGTGCTGCTTCCATTGGATTTAAAGGGCAAAGTTGCAGACTGGAGCTGCTAATCAACTGTACTTGATTAGCAGTACATTCATTGGTAATTAACTCCATGACATGGCCTCTACCTGTATAGCCCAAAACACTTCTCACTATATTCAACCAGCCACCATGCACATTCATGTTGATGTTGGCAAGCTAGTGGATAGTAGCCAAAGCTGCCCTATAAGCAAGAAGCGTCATACCCAAGGACACAATGACAGAGGCGGAGAGCGCAGATCAAACCAGCAACCCACCATCACTCCTACCACCATCGTCCCAATGAAAGCTGGAGTTCTGCCAGTTTGCCACAGCAATACCAGGAAGGAAAGACATTGTCAGAGTTCTTAGACAAATGACTGATGTTGCCTATCGGCCACGTAAGGGTTACAACACCATTTGCAAAGTATTTGTAACCTGTATAAGATTACATAAAAGTGGAAAATGTTGGCAGTTGTCAATCTTCCCAGAAGTGGGTACCCCCACTGAGTTTATCCCACAAATGGTAAAGATGTAAAGAGAATCTCCAAACAGCAGTGTTAGAAAACTGCAAGCACAACATATCCGTTTCTTTCCTGGGTTCATTTCAGTCTCTGTCTTGCATCGGCTTCAAAAGTCCAACATTTTCTGTTAGCTTTGTACAGCCGTCTGTTGCAATACCTACTAGTTTGTGCCATTGTTGTCCCAGTAATGGTACAACAATTCTTGTATTAGCCCAGAATGCCCTAAGGTATAATTCACTATCTGCTTTTGAAGCAGTCTCTGGTCCACTTCGAAACGTGCTTTAACTGAACTGAGACCTACGTGTTTAGGCGAAGCACAGTACATTTTTTTTGGTCCAAATTAGAGTTTGATTGCAGATTCACACCTCAGAAAAGAACCTGACATTCTAGGCATACAAACTAGAAGTTGATTAGAGCAGACTAGACAGATCTGGTCCTAAATACGCCCTAAATATATGGCAACGGTTTTTGTTATCTTTGAAATTTGAGACTTTATTTCAACACCGTTTCAGGTGTGTTCGGACATAGAAACGGCTTCTGTGTGTAAAATATACCAAACTCTATTTTTGGAAAACCCAGTAAAATTAGCTGAGATGAAATCTTCAGCCAATGACATGATCAATTAGGTTTCACTGCTACCGTCCATCCATCCATTTTCTAACACCCTTGTCCCTTAGTGGGGTCAGGAGGTGTTGGTGCCTATCCCAAGCTAACGTTCCGGGCGAGAGGCGGGGTCACCCTGGACAGGTCGCCAGGGCAACACAGAGACAGACAGGACAAACAACCATTGCACACACACACTCACACCTACGGAGAATATAGAGACCAATTAACCTGACAGTCATGTTTTTGGACTGTGGGAGGAAGCCAGAGTACCCGGAGAGAACCCACGCATGCACAGGGAGAACATGCAAACTCCATGCCGAAAGACCGGGGCCGGGAATCGAACACAGAACCTTCTTGCTATAAGGCAACGGCTCTATCACTGCTACCTTGTTGCACGCATTAATCCTCCTACAGTAGCCCTACAGGAACAAATCAAATACTGCAGACCTTTTGCACTTTGGGCATCAGATTTTCTGTTTTGCTTTGACACTTTGAAGCAAATAATGATATTTTTAACGCGCGCGGTCAAATTCTACTGCGTCCTTCATGTCTTGGAGCGACAATATGTAAAACGACACTTAATCAGAGGCATACAGCGGGTCCAGGCAAACATAAAGAGACATAAATACATATGCAGACTAGAGGAGTTCACACAAAAACGTAATCTGTCAACGAGACGCAGTAACTGTGAATGTGCTGACTGTGCAGCGGAGCCGTGACCCAGTGCCTCTGACTCACAGCAGCGCACACACACACACACACCGACTCTCATCGCGTCGTGGGGACAGCTGAGATAAGGCGGCGTGCATTTGTACAGCTTCACCGGCCACTTAATTCCCGTCAGCCGCAGGAAGGAGGGTGTGCGAGGGGTGCGGGTGAGGCGAGGAGGAACGAAGGACAGAGTGAGCCTCCCCCCTTTTCACCGCCCGCTGATGATTTCAGCAACAGCCTTATCTCACCAGGCTTTGTTTTGGACACAGAGGGTTTTATCAGCGGCAAACATTCAGGAAGACGAGTACGCAGCCCTGGTTCACCCTCTGGGGAGCGACTTTGAGTGGATCCAGACGGTGCTTCTGCGAAGTAAACTATTTCTGTTACATCCCCCACAGTTCATCACCGTTCGCTCCCTCCCTCCGTCTCTCTCTCTCTCTTTTTCTCAAACACACACACAGATCATTAAGTGCCTCCCACTCCAGATTGCGCCCACCCCTCTGCCTCTTTCTAGACCCGTTTCTCTCACTGCGCGCCGTCTATGTCACCTCGGTTCACCTCAAACTCTGGCTCCGTATCCTCATTTCAACTCGTAGCAACATTCGAGTCCAGAGGAGGACGGAAGGGAGGGAGAGGGTTAAAACAACAAGGATCGGGGAGTCAAAAAAAAAAAAAAGTAAAAAGATGAGGGTAGGTAAGGGCGGGATGGGAAGAAGGAAGGAGGCAGGAAGAGGAGGGGAGGGGAGACGAGGGAAACAGGGACAGCAGGGTTCAAACCAGTCCAGAGTGACTGAACAGAGCGAGAGAGAGAGAGAGAGAGAAAAGCAGCGATGCAGACCGAGATAAGGAGATGTTTACACTGAGTGCTGTGGTCAAACACTATTAATCAAGAAGTGCACACAGTTTTACTTTGTGCTTAAACAAAGAGGGGCTGGTTGGAAAACTGAACAGCGTAGCGCAGGGGAAGAGGAGAAGAAGAGAAAACGGAGAGCGAGCCAAAAGATTTGCTGGTTGCGAACTGAAAGGGGTGACCTGAGGATACACTCCGCGGTCACGTGGCTCCGCTGGCAGCTGCAGAGTCAGGCTGCTTTGTATGCAGGACGCCCCGCAAGAGTCACTGCAGCACGGCTGAGCAGCGCTGCGTCTCCCCACGATCGTAAAGAACAGTCCACAGCGTCACGAACTTACAACAGGGTTCAGTTATCACACAGGTGGAGGTTTCAGGTTGAGAGCAAAAGTTTACACACACACATAATATGTTATTACCGTAAGTGTTTCTTAGTGGGTTTATATTGTCCTGTGTGTTATCATTTTAATGATGATGAGCTGGATTTCTCTCCTATGCCACAAAACGGTGAAACCAAAGTAGCATTCTTAGCCCTGGATTTCTGGAGAACAACTTACACCGCTTATCACCTAGGTAACAACGTCAATAATTTTTGATTCAGAAACCAATCGTTCTGTTCAAGCGGTCCAGAGATTTTGTTTAAGTGACTGAAATACATTTACTATTTGTTTGCACTGTTGTCAAACACCTCTATGCTATATCAAATTCCATCTGTTTGTACATGTTCGTGTATAAAACTTAACTTAAATTACCGGTACTAGGTTAGCTTAGCAACCTGGCATGTTTTATTATTCAAAATGTAATGTTACAAAAAAACGAAGCCGACTAAAACCTACTGTTGAACATTTTCGTTCAATTCAGAATTCCCAGCAATAGGAATTGCGATTCTCTACAAAATCGTTTTTTTTCCCTGCATCTCTATTCCGCATACATTCAGCTCTTGCGCTCCGCGAATCTGGAACAGACTTCCGAAAAACCGCAAAACTGCCGAAACCCGGAGTTCCTTTAATTCCAGGCTAAAGATGCATCTGCTTAGAGCTGCCTCTGATTAACCGCAAAAGCAACATTGATTCGTTCTACTCTATACTGAAGGTTTTCAGTACATCTCTTTGTTTTGCCACTGTAGTGTAACGTTTCCTTTTGTATTATGTTCTTATCATATAAAACACTTCAAACTACCTTATGGCTGAAACATGTCATGCAAACACACTTGACCTCCACCCTGAAGCTTGGCGGCTTAGATATTCAGTTCACTAAAAAGTGTTTAGATGATTGGAGGTCAATAAACTCTGCAACTTATTATTAGTTTGACATGTTAGCCTGGCTGAGACACAGATTTAACTTGATGACTAGAGGAAGAGCACCGTTCCAGATAGCTGGTATTATCAGCTTGTCGGGCGAATAAACACTGATAAAAAGTAGCTTCTGAATGTTTCTGCAACACTCGCTGCTGTCTTGTTTTTGTTACTACCAGATGGATAACTTCCCCACAGAGCAGCTGTCACCTGTTTTACTGCGCGTTTCTTTACACATAAGACTCTCTGGTGCTACTAGCTGGCAGCCTGAGTGGGGAGCAAAAGTGTCTCAGACAGAGAGACACTTTTGTAAGGACACAAGTTAAGCCTCCCCTTGAACAAGAGAAAAGATTTTAGCCAATGATCATTGCAGCAACAATAATCTGGCAGAAAATAAAAGTCGAGCTTAAAATGTTGGACGTTTATTAGAAAATGAAAAGTGGGTTTGTGGCATAAAGGGAAAAAGATAGGAGAAATGTAAACTTGGAAAGAAAAGGCGGGAGAGGAAAAGCAAAGGTGTCCGGACGCGGGTGAGGCAGGTGGAGAAACGTGTCCGACCCAATCAAAATACGCGATCGGTGTGTCGATGGATACACTCAGTGTCGCGCCAAACAATCGTCCGCCTAATCGCGCCTCACAAAACGCTGAGCATCCGTTTGCCGTCACAGACGCGGAGCGTCATTTTGCACAAACACAGACATCCTCGTTCTGCTAATCTGTTCTCGGCTCGTCCGCGGTGGTCTCAGAAACACTTTGTTGCACGTTCACTGTGACAGCGCGTACAAAGCGGTCTGGCTTCACAGAATCCCGTCCTTATTTTTAGCTGGCTGATGAAATGTTGATGCAACAGCTCGCAGTTGAGCGCTGAGGAGTGGGAGTGGTGTGAGTTGGCGCTGACTGGCCTATCTGAAAGTCATAGCATCATCAGTGTTGCCTCTCAAAAAAAAAAAAGGTCTTCACTTGACAAGAAGCACACTTTCAACCCACTTTTTATACTTGTGGGATGAATGGTTGTGAGACATTTTGGAAAAACGTCCTTGTAGATGAGGACGAAGCTAACCGGACCACTCAATAAGTTTCTTGAATTTCCAACTGCACGAGATTTTATCCAGACCTCATTTGTTGGTCATGCTTCACACCGTTTGAAGACAAAAACAGAGACATTTGCTCCGTGTGACACAGCAGCGGTCGCACAACCACAAGCGGGCGCTTTTATAAATGGGAGCAACAGATGGCGTGGCATTTCTTGGAGGTTGACGTGGACACGATCTGCAGGCATGTCAGAAATCTGAAAGCCGATTCGGAACAAACAGTGCAGAGAGAATGGAGGCTGGTCATCGCCAAGTAAGTTGGCGTCACAGTTGACTCCGCGCTCTCTGTTGGGTAAGTAAACACAGCGTACATTTAGCGTTCAGAAGTGTCCAGGTGATTTTCGTTCCTTTCGGTAATAGAAAGAGGCCAAGCGGATGGCAAAGTCTGACTGTGTGCAGGCTCTATTCGAGGAACTGTTTGGCAAATTGTTGTCTCGGATTATTGAGTACGGTATGAAAGGAATGCAGCAATTTGGCGTAGTTTTGTTTGTTCATAGTTTCTAGGGCTGGAATTTGGCTGAAAGAACTGATATAAGCAACTCACATCAGTTAAGATCGCTAATGATGGGTTAGTTTGTATTTGGCATAATTCAGATTTTTTTGGACGTGTCCTTATGACACAAGTATTGCAACACTGAGCATCGGCCTAAACGCACCATCCAACCATGATGCTTTCCTCAGCAGGGTGAGAGAAACTGGTCAGACCCAGTCGGCATACCTAGGTGGGCCCCATATGGGGAAAAGGAGGTCAGAAAATATGGGTCCCACATGGGTTTGTCTGCAGTTTCCGTGGCGGCCCCACACGGATTTGTCCATGTAGGGCCACTGCCTACATGGGTCCTACATGTAGGTGGTGGCCATGTAGGACCCATAGGTCCTACATAGGTCCCATAGGTCCTACATAGGTCCCATAGGTCCCACTTAGGTCCCATAAGTCGTACATATGCTGGCTGGGGAGTTGCAAAGATTCTTCCCTGACGGAGAAGACTGACTATTTAGCCAAGATGAACATGCAAAACTGTTCAGCCTCTAAATGCTTCCAGAGACATACGTCAAAAGATGTGAAGTCAAAGGCGGCTGTGCTACCTGAATGTGTGCAACACCCTTGTTTGGTTTTGTTTTGAGTAAACAGTTACTGTTCCTTTCACTTTACAACAACGTGCTACGTTATCCCCCTTTAAATTGTGGCGAATCGCAGAAAAAGCTCAAGGGTTTTATGATCGGATTAGAAAAGGAACCGTGAGTCTTCAAACTATTGGTGGAAAAAATGGGCCTGGTAAATGCTTTTCTTTACAAAAAAAATTAGCATGACTGCACAACACAGGGAGCGTTTCTGGCATGCTGATGCCAATTCTTTGCCTAAGTGCAGAATCACAGCCCCCTTCCGGTGTTTGAAGGCAAACAGCAGCCAAACGTTCAGCCTCAATTTGTCCGTTTATGTTCACAGCTGAATCTGATCGTTATTTATTATAATAATTATTATTATTCAAAAACACAGTAAATTCACTGCATCCAATCACTTTGTGTCACCTGTTTAAAGCCAAGACAGTAGATAAGTGTACTGCTTGATTGTGTGTGTGGGCGTGGTTGCTGCTGTCTCATACTCGCACACTTCTTTTCATTTTCACACACTCAGCAGTCGTCCCTCCCCACATCTCTGTCTGTCTGGAAGAAGAAGAAGAAAAAAAAAGGGCTGTTTCCACAGCGACTTGTTACCATGACGACAACCACCCCATCCTTATCCCCATTTCTATTAAGCCTCCTGCCTCAATGATCCACCCCATCCACGCGAAGCCCCCACCTCTATTTCCTCATTCCACATCGTCTGTCATCTCACCCCATTTACACCCCGCCAAGCCCCATCATCCCCCCTTTCTGCTTCACACTCCATCTCCACGTCTCCTCCTGGATCCTCAAGAGGGCAAAAGCAGAGGAGGTAGAGTGGGTTGAGGGGACGGGGGCGTGGGGAGACCGTCCCTGACACCATCCTCCTCCCCTCAAACTCCTGAAGGTAATGAGGGAGGCGAGCGGAGGGGTTGCAGGAGATGGATGGAAAAGATAGAAAGCGCCGCAAAGGGTGGAGGTCGGAATCCCCTCCTGGCGCGCCGCTGTTACGGTGACCCTGTTTTCCCGTCCGCCAAACAAGCCAGGAAAAAAAGGTGGGCCTCGTGCCTGAAAACACAGACACACACACACCCGGCAGCGAGAGACTCGTGGCGCAACGGTAGCTGCGGGGCACACATCTGCTGGAACGGCGGGGCCGGCGGACAGGGAAGATGAATCAGGTCGCACAACACTGCCTAATGATCTCTGAGGGAATCGGATGGAGGGGCAGGGAGAGTGGGGGGGGGGGACAGCAAATATCTTTCATGTCCGTGTCATTAACCTGGGGACTGAATGGGTGTGTGTGCATGCGAGCATGTGTCGAAGGGAGTTAGGGCAACTTATCATCAGGCTCAGGTGCGACACCCCACCTCCCTAGCCGTCAGACATGCACGCACACACACACACACACACACCCACACACGCGGGGAACCATGGGATTTTCCTCCCCTCAACCAGATGATGGGAGCAGATAAAGCGAAAGTGGGCCAAACAAACAACAGCCGCTGCTGAGTGTGGCTATATTGGAAAGAAAGAAACGATACAAACACAGAGGAGCGCAGGCGTTCCACATGACGCGGTCCCTAACACAATGACAGGACGGGATATCCTGTTTTCGTTGTTTCTTCAACTGCAGAGCCCCTCAAAAAATGAAGGAATAACAAAATAAGACGTGGTCCTGGCTCTGAGCACGCACTTTCGTACAGAATTAAGAAAAAGGAGCGGTTTAGAACAAAACAAAACAAAATACTCCAGAGCACCGACTTCTGCCAAAGCACCCCCCAACCCCTATGCCCCATCTATCTGCATCCCGTCCATCCAAAGACAACAGAAAAAGGGTTTTCCAAGAAACGGCGGAATGCGAAAGAGACGGGAGAAGGAGTCGTGGAAAGAACAACACAGCACCGTGTGCTGAAACACCAGCGATTAAATATAGCTTTGGGGGGACAGGTTGCTGGTGTCTTTGGGTGCATGAGTTGGGTTAGATGTTCCGTGACTGTAACTCCAGTCGGCTGCATCACCCTGGTGCAGAGCGGGCCAAATCAAATGTGTAGCCAGCTGACATCCAGACTCTTGCAAGAGAAATGTTTGCCAAGGTAACTGCCCTCTGTAAAAGTATCCAAACAGCTGCCAAGTTTCAATCAAAGTCTTCAATGAATGAACTCTATTTAGATTCTCAGGGAGCATTCAGACCAGCCTCCTTTCTTCTGCTTTAATCAAGCTAATTCGTTTGCCGAGAACAAAACAGAAAGTTTTGCCGAGAAAGTTCAGTTTGTTTCTGGAGGTGCGAATGTGCAATCAAACCCCTTGCAGACCAACAAGGTGAACTCTGAAACGCGAGGTCTCAGTTCGATTGAACTCTGGCGTGATTTTAATGTGTATGTGAATGCAAAGCGGGAAGGAGATCGCTCCAAAAGCAGGAAGTGGACTAAAACAGAGGGTATTCTGGGTAAATTTAACCAAAAGAATTGCGGGAGATTGATTTAGTCCCCCGGACACAAATCTGGCCCTGGAGGCTGTTTAATTTTTCTGAGAGGACTTTTGACTTTGGCCCTCGTGTCAATTTCAACACCTTTGCATTAGGGGCTGCAATAAACTTATGAAAAATACAGATAAAAGAAACTGATTTACATCTTAGAACATTTGTATGGGAATCAGCAAAATGATTTGGACGCTTTAATAAGGTGTTTTCTAGAGGTGCAGGTCTAATATAATGTCACTAAAACATTGCTTCTCCAAAACGGCCGACTGAAACAGCATCTAGATTTGGTTTTGCGTCACAGTTTGTGGTTTTTGTTGGACCGCCGCACAAAATGCCTCTGAAATACGGCGAGGTCTGCGGTTGTTCTGTGACAAAACGGAGAGAAAGCTGCACTTTTGCAAGGCGCTGTATGTCTGAGGCAGTGCAAACAGTCCTCAGTGAAAAAAGGAAGCTTTTAAATTCTGAATTTTAACCCACATGACATATTTTCTCATTAATATAATAGTCGCTGATGCTTTCTTTTCTGGTTAGAACAAACACCGGGCTGTAGAAATGGGAATGGTAAAATCATCCATCTGTGGCCGAGGAAGGGAACGGCGCATTAGAGAGGCAAACGTGCCAGCACATGTGGATGAGATCAGGTTTTTTAAGCTAATTTACAGACGTAACGCACGCTTCATTGGTCCCACTGCCGAGCCTGACACGGCTCTGCCAAATCATTGTATAAACTGACATATTTCTGTCATTTGTCAGCCACTTGAAAGCCTGAATCATACATCTATATATCAAACCGAACTCAGGAAAAAAACCCCCAGTGTGCTTTCATGTCTACTGCTTTAAGATACCTATAAAATCTAAAGTATGGGTTCGGAATTACCAGCTGGAAAAAAGATGCAAGAGCTACTTTTAAGTACGTCTTCAGTGACAGCGATAAAGGAGGCCCCGAGGGATTTAAACTGCGATCTTTGCATTGACTCTGTGATTTAATGGCATGATGAGCAGAAGGGAGAACGTGCTAACGCCGTTGCATAATGCGCAAAGAAAATCTTGATTTTCTGTTTTACTTTTCCTCCACAATCTGACAATTTACTCCATCGATGATGTTTTAGTGTAAAGACAATAATAATACAAAGAGTATATAAATGCATAAGTTGTACATTTGTGTCAAACGCAGCTTCACGGTATCTTATGTCCAAACTTTCAGATGACATCTGATCAGGATGAATTCTACCGTCCTCAATTTGAAGGCTTTCCATGCATATTCCAATAGGAAATGATACTGGTTGACCTGCAGCTCAGAGTTGGGCCGTAACTAGTTATATGTGCTTGTTACTTTTACTGGATTAACTTTTTAAGGGAAGACTCTTACAAGAGTACAACTTCGGGTTTCTCTACTGGCTGAAGGACAAGCTTGTTTCAACTAAAAATTCACCAGACGGTTTTTGTTAAAGTTTCATAAGTGTGTGAAATTGATTTGGAATTGTTTTTTTTTTACTTTTGACTCATTTTATTTGCAGGTAATTATGTTATTTATACGAATTATTTCTGTTTTGGCTCTAATTCCCACTTATTGTAGTTTGGTCCATCTGATACTGTAGTTTTTAAATATTAAACGATTGATATTTTGATCTCACTTGAGTAATTTCTTGTACAGCTGCTTTTTATTTTTACTTGAGTGGAAATGTGTTGAAGAAGTGTTACTCCGACCTGAGAACAAGTTTTGATTAGTCTACCCACCGCTGCTGTAGCCTATATCTGTCCTACCTGAGGGAGGGAACTGGAGAGGGTTGTTCAGGTTTCCCTGCTGGACCTTATGATTTGATCAGTTCATGTATCGCACAGGAAAGAGAGGGGGGTGGTTATGCTGAAGTTTAGTCAAACTGGAGCCCTCAGGTAGTTGTCAGAAGTTCTAAACTCAAGCAATCCCTCGAGACCCGGTTTGCACCATCGTACCCAGCAATCCCCCGTTTCAAGGAGAAACTCTGCTGGTAGCACCGGAGGACCGGGCAAGCACAGGTCATCCAATTTACGAGAACCGGGTGTTTTATTATGTCCAAACCTTGACATAAATTAGATATTTCTGCCTGAATATTTTTAAAACAATTCTTAAAGAAAGCGCAATAAAGCTGCACGAACTAAATTACCTGGATTACGGTGATCCTGAACCTCAGGCCATTTCCCCCACTCCCTCATTCAGTAATCCCGCCATGTGCTGATTTCACATTCAGCACGCCAGAGAGAATATTATTTGCCCTTGTGTCTGCGTGAGGTGAATGTACAGTAAGGGCAAGTGCGATGTTTTAGAAGATGTTTACACCGTCTGATGCCTTTTAGTCGTGACGCTGTTGTGCGTTTCTGCTGGCAGACCGGGGACACGTCGCCACCTCGGGTCAGCTGAGGTGTGGACAGATCAGGCGGCGGCGTGAATCATCCTCCGGAGAGTTCGCTGTGATCTGCTCCGCTCTCGTCCAGGCAGTGTTTACGTAATTATTTTCATGAATACATTAAAGCTGTCCTCCTTGTTCTCACTCGGCACAGTAGTCCAGACTCTTCTCACCTCACACCAAACAGCCTGCAGGCTTGGCCAATAACGGGCAGACCTTTTCTTTTTTCTTTTTTTTTTATGCAAACAAGTATTAATTGGTGTTCAAATAAACAGCAAGCAGAGTATAGTAACACTTTATGAAGCTGGAAAAGTTTCTTTGATTCAGGTTTTTTTTCCTTATTTCCCACTAATTTCAGTAATCACAGCTAGAAACAGGCCCACAATATGGGTGTGAGCCTTCAGAGTCACATAAAGACGGTTACAAAGTCAGTTTTTCATTACCTTAAGAACGTTTCCAGGATTAGAGGACTAATGTCACAACAACTTATCCATGCGTTTATCTATAGTCACATTGATTACGGCAACAGTTTCTTCACAGGTTTGCTTAAAAATAAAAAAAAATAAAAATCAGACATCTGCTGCCGATCCAGAATGCTCCTCACTAAAACCAGGACGTTAGAGCTCACCATCCCAGTGCTAAAGTCCTTACAGCGGCTCCCTGCAGCTCAGAGAACAGACTTTAAGGTAATGTTAGTTTATAAATCACTGATTGGCTCAGCACCACTGTGCATTAAAGATCTGCTGCCTCTCAGGTCTTGTGGTTCTGGTCTGCTTGATGTGTATTTGCTTGATAACAGTGATGATATTTGACAAAATGTAATGTTTCTTGCTTGTTTCATATTACTGAAATGTGCTGCACAATTAAACTTGACTTAATTTCTTCGTCCTGACACAAAACAGGGAGCGACGGACGGCTCGTCTGAGTGACAAAGTAAAAAGCGGGAAGGGTTTAGGTTTCCTGTCACATCTAACCCCCTGTATCACTCACATGTAAACAGCTTTTCATGTGTTTAACACATGGTCACACAGCCCCCCGAACCCCCCGTCCCCTGTGACTTCGCAGCTTTAAACACCTTTAAAGTGCAAGCAGGATCGCAGTAAGCATGACTCAACAGCCAGCCGTGGGATGGTAGTTAAACTCCGAGCCATTTTTGCAAGGAAAACGGCTGGTTTTCTTCCACCCATCTTGCTGCTTCAGCTGCCGGCCAATCAGAGAGCGGCAGCAAACACCAGCGCCAGGGTGCCAGGGGTCGGCGAGAGGCAAAGCATGCTGGGAGGGAAATGAGGGGCATTGTGGGATGGATGTTCCAGCAGGGCGGAGGGGTTGCTGGCGCTCCGCACCGACCTTGTACCCCGCTGAGAAACGCGGGTTATAGATTAGGCCTGATGGATGGCGATGGAGGCGGGGTGGAGGAGCCCTGCTGAGGCGAAGAGAGGGAGGACGGAGGAAACAGCTGGGACCGGCCCAGTGGGGGAGTGGTGGGGATGGAGGGATGGAGGGAGGAGAGGGGGAGGGAGGAAGGAGAAGCGCGCCAGAATTCTGTCCAAACTTCCTGGAGATGCAAACACAAACAAACATGGTCGGACAGCTCTGGGGGGCGGAGGTGAGGGGAAGTTGTTACATGGGAGGTGAGGTGGGGAGGCAACGTGTGAGTCAATGTGGGAAAACAAGAAGGAAAGAGAAGGAGAATGCATACAAAACATGTGCAGCCACAGTGGCGCAGTTTGGTAAGCTCCGACTTTCATAGTCAGAACTCCATCGTCCAAACAAAGGAATTGGAAAATTGGATTTCTGAGTTCAAAATGAACGAAATGAAGACACCATTAGCCTTTTAGCCATGTAGTACAGATCTGTTCAATAAATTAGATTATTTAAAAGTCTATTTATTGGAAGAACTTATAACCTGAAGTGAAACACGTTACATCGATTCAAACATCCTGCTTTTCCATAACATAAAGCCTTTATTTCTGTTAACTGTGATCATTTTCCGCTTGCAGATAATAAAAATGTAACATTGTGACGGGGTTCTTATTATGACTTGGTAAAAATTAATGACTGCCAAAGCCGGACATCACTTTAGTGCGTTTTTATTAAGGTTTTCTTCAGGGTTTTTCTTTTCAGGTGAACCAGTCCAAAAATACAAAACATATAGAGAGGACATGTAAAACAAGTTGAACAAACATCAGCAGTACCTTACGTTGTTGAGTCCATCACCTCCCATGTGACTTTCCCAGAGTCTAGTCACAGGCTGCCAAATGCGGTGCAGAGCCCTGCTTTTAAAGCCACAGGCTCCTCCCACAAAAAGAATAAATGAGCAAAAACAATTACTTCTAACTCAAATAAACTCTTAAAGTAAACAAAGTAATAATAAATAATATAAAGGGGAAAATAAAAAGAACTAAATAAACCTGTGATTAAAAAAAAATACTTAATTTAATAAACACGCCGTAATTTGAAATCACTCCGCCGTGATTCGCCATGACACGTGACTCTCCAGGCACGTCACAGCCCGGGACCAACCTTAATGGAAACTGTTTGGAGAAAATGTTTGGAACTGCAAAAAAAAAAAAAAAAACCAAACAGTCAAGTTAGACCGGCCAACCAAATCCGGAACCCACGATGAACTGGGTATGTGTAGACTGCAACAAAAAATGAATGGTTGTGAGTATGTAAATGCGGACACGTAATTTGCTGTCAGATCATGACAGCTCCTCCGTCACAGACATTTTAAACATCAATATTCGTGATGGAGTGTAAGGGCCACACTATCAAATTACGAGAATAAAGTCATAGCACTATGACTTTATTCTCCTATTATTTGGGCTTTATTCTCCTACCACTATATTCTCATAATACTCTCATACTTTTATGACTTTCTCATAATCTACACTGAAATGGACGAAGATACAACAAGGATACAACTTTATTGTATCCTTGTTTAGAACAACAAGGTGGATGTTCTAAAGTGGCCCAGTCAAAGGCCAGACCTCAATCCTGCAGAGAACTGTGTGCGGAACCATGACAGAAAAAGGCAGCTTACAACCAGCCCCCCATCCCCTACAAACCCCACCACACAACCTGCCAGAGCTGGAACAGTTTTGCAGAGAAGAATTAAGTCAAATTACAGCATCCAGATGTGCAAACCTGACTCAGACTTAACCACACAGACTCCCTGCTGGGCCAGAAGTGCATCTCATAATAACTGACTTGAAGGGGGTGAATAATTACAGTCACTAATTTAATGTTACATATTTGTAGTTTTGCAGAAATCAGTTTTCACTTTGACATCAAATTTTGTTTTTCAGTTTATTTTTTTGTCAAAAAAAAAAAAAAAGCTATGTTGATTATAATTTATTTGTGAGATTGCTAAAAATGTTAAACATCCAAGGAGGTAAATACTTTTTTATAAACACCGTACGTCCCAGAGCAGTTTAATCCGGTGCAAAGATACACTGAGGATGTATTCACACCAGCAGCCATCTGCAGTTCGTTTTAAATGAACTCCAGCTCATTTCTGCAGAAAGCCAGGCACATTTGGGAAGATGTGTTTACGTGTAATCAAACTGCGACGAGGAGCAAAAAAAGTGGAGGAAAATCTAAGTCTTGGTTTGGTAGAAGAGAACCCTGACGAGGTTCGAATGCGTACGTGAACGCAGGCGGACCGGAGACGACAGCGGAAGACGTTCTGGGTAAACCAAAAACAAACGAGAGTCTCTTGGAAGAAATGGCTCGTGGTTTTCTACCAAAGACAAAAGAGAAGCGCTAAAATATGCCACTCCATTTTTGTTTACATTTTGTGAAGAAGGAAGGAATTGTATGGAGTGTCTTTTTTTGTGTGTGTTATCGTGTCATTTCCTTCAGTAATCCTTGGTGCAGTGCCACCACAGGTGAAGGGGAGGTAAACGGGCTCCTAACAGGGTTTGGTGAAAATGGAACAAATGTTGCAACTTTGGTCCCCAATTGTCAGATCTACCTACCAGACTATCAGGAGTGAAAACACTCCAAATCAGCTGATGAAAATAAAAATAATATCTTATAAAGGTTCTTGCAAGGTTTAATGATTTTAAATAGTCGTACCGCAGATGGAGACCCCCAAGAGGCATGAGAAGAGCTGGAAGTCGAAAAAGGAGTCGAAAGAACATTTTTCACCGTTTATTTGAAAACCTGACCAACAAGGAGGCACCGTTTTTTTTCTCCCATGTAAATAATACCGTCGTAACTTTTCAACTAAATATTCTATCTTCTGTTTCTCATAGTTCATATGTACAGATTAAATACACATCATGTCAATAGGGTCAGGCCCCATTTTATATACACACACATATATACATCCACCATAATTTATCATTCCCTGCCTCCCAACCCATTTACCAGACTGATCCGTCTGAAGCAAAGACTCATCAGCTGGACGCTCCGGCTTCATCCGCTAAGATAAATATATACGTGTTTAGCAGCTTAACGGGGCCGGCGCGCGTGCGTGAAATTATGCATAGACAAACAGCACACTCGGAGCCGTCTGTGTGTACATTCAGCAGCGCTGACTGGAGACGGCAGGAGACGGTAAACAAGGCAAAAAGAACAAGCCGACCTCTATTCATGCGGACTCATCGACCGCTCTGGACCTCCGCCCGATGAACGCGATGGAACACCAATCGGGTTGAAACGTGGTTAATTTTAAACGCCGCTTTTTCTGCACATTCAGTACCTTGGATGGTCGCATGAATCTATCAAAGTTGTACTCGGTGGTTTCTACGGTGGGAATATGCAAATTTGGTGGAAACAAATATGTGCAGTAGAGAACAAATAGTGTACAATTTTGAGAGCTTCTGCCTGTTTTCCCTTTGTGCCAAGGCAAAGAGTGAAACCCCGAGCTGGAAGACCTTTCATGAGTGTTAAGATCTCCCCGTGTTAATCTCGAAGATGTGCTGCAGAAAACAAGTCCATGAACTAGAAAATCCGACACCAAAGCAAGAGATATTAGTCTTGAATAAAACATGAATCTTCCCTTGTTCAACAACAGTGGTTCCTCAGTCAAGCCCGTAATTTGTCAGTGAGCAGCCTAATGAAACCATTTAGAGCCAAAGAAAACTAGTCCGAGTCTACAATTTCAATAACAAGCGGGTTTTAACTCTTATCTGGCATCTGTTACGGTGCCAGATCCGCTCGACGTTTTCACAATGACCCACACGTCAAAAGGGGCTGCAACTGCGTGGGAGACAGAAGTACAGAGAAAACGATGCAGGAGAACATTATCTCGAATGCGAGCTGCAATAATTCAGACCAAAGTAACGGAGAGTACCAGGAGCAAATGCTCATCTCTGCAAAGGCAAAACAAAGGTTGCTCGTGTAAGCGTTTACCGCAAAGCGTATTAAAGCTAGCGAAACATGCTAGCCCCGAAAAATTCTAACTAAATTCACGGAGGTGTACAGGAGAGGAATTTTCCTTGCATTTAGAACAGAAGCTAAAAAATGATGCAATGTCAAGTAGATCTGCCTGTTAGCGACTGGCCACTGGCCAGAGGAGAAAGTATGCTAATTTCCTTAGCAGTTTGGCTAAATTAGTAGGAATGTATTCATCTGATTTTGATTCTGGTCGATTTACAAAACTACCAAAACAAAAAAAACATAAAAAATTCTATGGTTTTAATTTTTTTTCTTGAAATTATAAAAGATTATGTCTTGCTACAAACTAACTGGTGACTTGTACAGTGACCGCCTCTCGTCCAATGACCGCCAGAGATGAGCGCCAGCTCAATGTCTGTACCAAGCAGGGATGGACGATAGATACATGGATTGTTACAAACTGGTGGCTTTGCTAACAGATGCTAGTGTTGCACCATATACATTCATTCATTAAAGTTAAAGTTGGGTAAAGTTTGTTCGGCTGCTTCTCTGACTGATGTTCTCGGCGGCGGGAGGATGGTCGTTTCTTGTGCAGTTGTGCCACGTTCATAATTTTTGGACGGTGGACGGAAAAAAAAACCTCGAGAAAAGTTCCAAGCTTGGGATAAAACCAGTTGTAAAGCCTCCACACAACTTTATTCCTTCACTGTCTGCGTCCTTTGCTCTTCGATAAACAACAGAGGTCTTTCACTGAAGAGAACTCACAATTCGTATTGTGGTTCAATTTTATAAAAGTAGATGTGTTATTTATGATTTTATTTAGGGGCGTTGAAGAAAGGAGGTTGAATGCGCACGCACAGATTTTTACTGATGAAAGACTGTTGAGTTTTTGCAGGATGACATTAGAAAGGGAGCCAAGTTGTGGTTCATGCAACAACAGGCTTTAGGGACAGAGCAGCACGTTTTCAAAAAGTTTCGATTCAGAACGGCGACTTTCCATCGTCGGCGTTAGCGGAACAATCCTCGCGGCGAGAAAATCTCTTTCTGCATTCAAAAGAAATTAGAAAACGTTATGATAAAGCGATGCGGCGGATGTTTTGTTGTGTTTTTTAAAGATATATTTAAAATATGCTGAATAGCTCATTTTCATTTGATGTGAATTAGGGGAGATATAAGTTTAGACTTCTTCCTGCTCTTTTTCATTCATGACTCCTTTTAGTTGTAAAATGAACTGTTCCTATTCATTATTGAGCGAATGGAAGAAAAAAATTTTATGAAAAAAGGAGAGAAATGAAGCATCTCAACGGAGTGACCGGGAAGATAAATCAGCCAGTCACTGTGTGCAGGTCTGAATTGTCTGATTGTTGCCCGAGTGTGCGCTGCCTGCTTCCATCTCGCAAAATCTCCGCACGCTTCTAATTCGCAGTGACCTCTCCGTTGTCGGGCAGCAGATGAGCCGGCTGGAGTCCACTGAAGCCGCCGCTCCGTTTTTCTCCACTATTCCCCCGGCTGTCTCCCCTCATTCCCGTCCCAGTGTGTTGCTGCAGCAGAGGTAGCCCGGGTAACTCACACTCCAGCGCGAGGGACAACACTTACAGCCCAGGGCAACAGAAAAGGGGGGCAGGGAGAGGAGGCGTGATTTCTCTTTATTGCTCTGATCAAAACATTCATCTGTCCTTTTCTCCCTCCTTCCATTACGCTCACCTTATTAAATCACTGCACTCCCTTCTTCAGATGGATTTATCCGCAGGTATTAGCTTGCCTCCATTTCGAGGTCTGTATTTGAAATCAATCGCATACGAATCTCGATTCAGAGTATTTTTTTTGCCTTTGGCTCCTGACAGTTTGATGTTACTTTGTTGGTAAAGACACAACGGTGAAAATTTGGCAATGAAATGTCAAGTGCATGGTTACCGGGATGCACAGAGAAAATACTGAAAACTAAAAGTGTGATCATGAACACGTATTCATAAAAGTGTTGCTGGTGCAGGTAGGGGAAAAAAAACTCAACCTGGAATACATGTACAAATAATAAAGTACTGCTAAATATGTATAAGTTAGTATTTTCAGACAGTCTTATTGGTTAGAGATGCCCCAATCAGATGCTACTATCTGATTGGTCCAGATGCTAAAAACAATTCTGGATCAGTTACTGCAGGCAGAAGCGCATATCTACTCAGAGCACAGATCATAGAATTAGACTAAGTGATGTCGTGCTTTACCATTTGCTTTAAATTATATTTAAAAGGACTAATTTCACTTTCTGAAGCATTTGAAGGAAGGTTGCAGTTTATTTTTTATATCAGCTGCAGTTTATCATTTATTTCACTTTGGCTGTTGTGCCTCTGATTGCACTGACTGAACAAATTAAAGTTGCGTCATTTTTGCATGTTTCACCAAGCTTGTGAAACTATTGGTGTATTTAAGTCCGCCGTACCGGTTATCAAATAAATTTGTCGTTCGGTAAAGTCGTGTCTGTGTTGGAAAAAAACCAAACATTTTAAGTCAATTCAGATGTTTCTCTGTATCAGATTGGTATCGGCCAATATTAACACTCAGATATCGGTATCGGAAGTAATTGAATCGGTGCATCCCTAACAATAATTAGCATTAGAGAGCTAACATTGTCTAACTTTATACCTATTCCATAAATTAACTCTCTGCGTACGGCAGGTCAGCTCAGGATGATGAAACAACTCGGAAAAGTTGAAAGCAGAAATCTTTTCGCTCCCTTTTGTTTTGCTTTTGGAAATGGGTCAGAGAGCTCGAATTAGACTCCTACCGACGGATTGCCAGAAGAACTCGTGTTTCCTGTGAATCAAAAGGGCCTCTATTGTTAATGTTTGAGGGAAGTAGCAATAAAAGCCAGGGAACAAGCGCTGGATTTGCTGAGAAAGCATAAAATATTACTCAAGGGTTTGACTCTGTGTGTTTTAGGAATTCAGTAGTCTAATTACTCAGTAGAGAAGATATACTACTTTAGGGTATTTCCTGCACAGATGTTTGTGAACACACACGCGCACACACTTCAAAGACACTTGTTCCAAGTAGGAGCTGATGTTTCAAATGCAATGTGTTATCTCTGCTCAGAGACGCACACACGCAAACATAAAAAATTTAATCTGTGATCCAAGATTGCTCTGGATGGCTTCAAACGAGAAATTAAGTAGCTTTTCAAGGGGGCAACTAATCCATCCGAAGGGGGCAATACCCGCCGTGAAAACCTTTGTGAAAACTTTACACCCACAGAGAAACTATTGGATTACCAGTTATTTTATCTGAACAGTAATTTAAATAGCTCTAAATTTCCTGAATGTGTTTTTGAAAAAAACTGCTTTATTGTGCTTTATCTGCTGTTCTTTATCTTAGTGTGTTTCTTAAAGAAATTAAACTGGCTTTTATTAGTTGTGAGTGAGATGAAGTGACCGTCCATCCATTTTCTATACTCCCTTTTCTCTTAGTGGGATCAGGAGGTGCTGGTGCCTCTCCAGCCAACGTTCCGGGCGAGAGGCGGGGTCACCCTGGACAGGTCGCCAGTCTGTCGCAGGGCAACACAGAGACAGACAGGACAAACAAACATGCACACACACACTCATACCTAGGGACAATTTAGAGACCAATTAACCTGACAGTCATGTTTTTGGACTGTGGGAGGAAGCCGGAGTACCCGGAGAGAACCCACCATGCACAGGGAGAACATGCAAACTCCATGCAGAAAGGCCGGGGCCGGGAATCGAACCCAGAACCTTCTTGCTGCAAGGCAACAGCTCTACCAGCTGCGCCACTGGGCAGCCCTGAGATGAAGTGACAATTAGGGGAAAAATGACAGAATTATGTAGACCTTAGTGCTGTGGTTGAATGAACGAGTTCCTAATCTAATAAACAAGAACATGAGAAACGACCACAAAGACAGAGACGAAGTTTGAGGCAAAATCTTAATTTGATCAAATGTTCCTATATTCCTATAGGTTCTGATTTTAAGGCTATATAAATGGCTACAGTTGCTGACCTTTGAACATAAGCCGGGAAAACAGCTCAACTGTCTTGTATATGAAGTTTCTATCAGACTTTGCTGTAATTAAATGTATGTTTTGATATTGCTGTTAAACATTATGAAACAGGGCAGATTTTCATAATATCCCTTCGTATCTATTACGAGGCGTCACAACATTCTGTTTTCTGGGCGTACAGGGTAAAATTCATTCTGCTCTGCCTACAGTGTAAGTTCCTGTTTTGGCCTCGCCCTTCATTTATTTGTGACCATCTGACCGTCTCAGGCAGACAGTTTAATGCTCTGTCCAGAGTTTCAGGGGCCACCTAGTGGAGTAAGTGTGTCTTAGGGGTAAATGCACAGCTGGTCAGCAAGTAGAAGATCTGAATTCATCTTTGAAAAGGGTATAAATAAAGTTCAACACCATATATTTATTAAAAATATAAAATTTTTCTAAATTTGATACAACCTTTTACATTGTTTTATATTTTGAGAGAGGTATGTTGAAAAAAGAAAAATCTAATCTGAATGAATAATTTTGAGTTTTGCTGTGGCTAATGTATTCAACGCAAACTTAGATTTAGCACTGAATGTCAAATATTTATCTGGATAGTTGTTTTTTTTTTAATTAAATGCAAGGTCATTTCTCGCATCAGAAATTTCTGGTTGAGTAAGAAATTTCCCCATAATCTGATTACCCCCAAATGATCTAATCTGTTTAATCTTAAACAATACTTGCAAAGCAAACAGTGTCAAATTTCCACCTTTTATCCTAGTAAAGAAACCACAAAAAACAATATTTGTATGTTTTAGCCGTAAAGGGTCATGCATTCTTCTAATGAGCCGGGCTAAAAACTCTTGGAAATACAATCTAACATTATGAGCATCCCCAATAAGTCATTAAGCACGTTATCCATCAACTAATCATTGCAACTTCAGCCCTAATCATCATTTATTCACTAGCAGCAAATGGAGGTCAGTAAACCGTACAACTTCTATAAGCTCAGAGCAGCTAAAACACAGCTGCTCTCCAGGATTATCTAGCTGTCCGCAAACACGCGAGAACACACCTCTTTATCTCGCCACACACACAGGTGACGGGTTTGACTGATCTTATCGCGCCACACAGATTTGTGTGCGGCAGACACACATCTGTTAGGCCTACATAAATCATTCCCACACAGTTTCCCTGAGTCACAGACTGAGCGATAGCGCCATTATGGAAAGATATGTACCAGTCGTAGATCACGTAAGTGTTTTTCTTCATTCAGATTGTGGACAATAGATCTGAAACGGCTTAGCAATTGTTTTAGTCCCGTACAATTAAATTAAATCTATTCTCAGCCTGATTCATCCATGACATTGTCAGAGGTTAAGCTAGCTGTTGAATTGATGCTTTTCCAAATTACAGTATAATCCTATGTTACAATAACATTGTATTAGGAAATAAGCTAATAAAATCCTGATGCAGTTCAGCCAACAACAAAGTATTTTTCCAGGTATAAATTTTTTATTTCAAATAAAATGGAAAAAAGCTACAGAAAGCAACATGGCTCTATGCAAAAAAATGATTACCTGAATTTATGAATTAAAGGGGCAGTATTATGTCAAATTGACTTCACTGAGCTACACATCATGTTATATTATTCCCTCATCAAAAACATACCTGGAGCGTATTGATTCTTACATTCATGTTTGAGAAATCCTTCAATCTCCCGTGGCAACCACTCCCGTAGCAACCATTCAGCTGTGCAAAACATCTGGTTGGGCCTAGCTCCGCCCTCGAGACACAGCTCCTCCTCGGAGAGCACCACCCTACATCCTCAAAACTCGGCCCCAAAGTTACTTCAGACTAGTCAGCAGCAATTAGCAAACACCTGGTAGAATTGTGCACTGGCTGAGCTCATCATACGAGCTGTTTCTCAGTGAAACGCTGGTAAAAACGTTGCTAAAGGGCTTATAGAGGAGCCATGTTGTGACGACTTCCTGAAGGCGGAGTTTCAGAAAGAGCAGGAGTTTTTTAAAGAGACAGAGGCCAAATTTCAAACTGTTCAATCAGGAAGTCAAATTTCTTTTAAGTCATATTTTATATGTATGGCATTTTTATAACAAATGCGAGTGACAGTGAGTTATACATAATACTGGTCCTTTAATACAGGTAATTAACCTCACTTTTTTTTTAAAGGTTGAAAACTGACACTTAGAAACAAGAAATGACATAGACAGAAAACATAAAATATCTCACAAAACAGCAACACATCGCTCCCCAATGTAATGAAATGTCTAAGAACGCCTTATTCAGGAAGTCATAAAGGAGCAAAGAATAACATTTAAAGCTCATTTAACTCAGTTGCCTATTAACTCAGTATTAATAATTCAGTAATGAAAAAAGTAAGGGGATCAAATTGTTTCTTCATTTCAAATATTTTGCTTGTGGTGCTTCACTTCTAGAAGACTCATTAAAGTCATCATACCCCGAAATAAGCAACTCATCATATCCCGGTTGATTATCATTTTGACATGTCACAAAGTTCAACACGGTCCACTGACTCCAGATCAGAAGCTTCAGAGAAAGACTTTGAATGGGGGTCATGGGATCTGTCCCATATGGTGCAGATGGGGCGCCACATACCCCCCTGTCTAAACAGACCCTGTATCACCCCAACGTTATCTTTTTGATGCAACTCTGAACCCTTGATATCGGCGTCACATTGGGAAAAAATACATAAGGTTTTCTCAGAACACCAAAACCAATTTCATTATATGGGAAAAAAAGAAAACAACCTAAAACTGCCATGGACAGATAAGAAATTAAGAAGCATCAAAATGGAAATGAGAGCTTTCCTTTTCTTGCTTTCACCAGTGCATGTAATCCAACTTAATTTTGTTTTCTAATCACAGCGGATCTCGACGTCTCAGCCCACAGTGCCGCGAAAATAAATCAACGCCTTCTCTTTCTTCAAACATTGCATCATTTCCAAGGCTCTGTGTACAAAACTGTAAACTTTGATACCAAATGACAAGTTTTATTTTCCCTTGACAGGCAGTTTCAATTTTTTTTAATTACAGCCAGAAGCCTGGAGGCAGCAAATATTCATTACTTGACAGCTAAAACTCTTATTGCCGTGATTAAAAACAGAGCACTTTTTGCACGTTTGGGGGATAAATTTTTTCCAGGTTCAATAAATCATCTCGCGGATGCTTGAAAATCATGCTGTTCACTCCCCTGCAGTCATGTTTGATTTGAAGGCAGTCGCAAATCTAAATGGGTTGGCAGCACAATGTGGATATAACAACTTCTAGGAGCTCTTTCCATGTGAATGAACGTGGCTGTTCATCATTCTGTGGACCGCATCTGTTCCTATTGGCAGATTTGCAGAGCCGGTTTCTCAGGAGTTCATCGCCTCGTTTTATCTCCCAGCAGTCCATCAGCTATTCTTTAAGGCTTAGACAGAAACTTTCTCATGTGTTGGGGTGTAAAAAGGTTGAGATCTTGGAATGTTAAAAACAGCACTGTGTACAAGTGCGGCTCGCAAAGCGTTATCCAAATCAGAGCAAGTCTAGACTGTTATGAATGGATCTATACAGGGCTTAGAGATTCGCCCCTTGTATCAATGTTTAAGACTCTTATTTTGAAGTAAGGAAGGAAGCAGTGGTTTTGAGCGGCCCTGTTCTTAGAAAGGCAACGCCAAAGCTCAAATATATATATATATATATATATATATAGAAGCTTTGAGCACTTTCAGTAATAAAAAGGAAAGGAGGACAAGCACTATGAGGATAAAGCAGCTGCTCATCCATTAGTCGTTAATGATGGTAATGTTAGCATCCGCTCCAGAGATTTGTGCTGGTAAACTTCTTACCAATATTTTTTACTTGGTTCAATATTGAGATTGAACCAAGTAAAAGAAAAAAAAAATAGATTTTTGGAACAGGAAGTGAAAAAAAAAAATCATTCTTAATGTGGGTTGTACCATCATAATTCGATTGATATAAATTGTAGGAAAGGTTAAAGAAAAGCCACCAATGAGGAACCTTTTATTGTCAGTGCTGGTTTAGTTTTAGAAAGAACACTTCTGGGAGTTTCCACATCTGTGGGTGACTAACTAAGACCATGCTGGTGTATAAACGCAGGTGCATACAGTTCTTTTCCAACAACAAAATCAGTGTACCAACTGCAGCACAAATACCAACACTGCATAGAAGCAGGCTTGTTAAAGGTCTGGGGTCTGGTTTTTACCAGCCACACCGGCGCAGCTTGAATCCTGCAGCTATGACACAGGTTATATAAGCATAAAACCGATGCTTGGGCAGTCACAACACATTCGAAAATGGTTAACTAATTAATTTTAACTTGGACTGTGGCTGGAAAGTATTACCAGCAATTCCCCTTTTTCCACATTTTCTGTTTTCTTCCAAATTGTAATTAAATGAATCAACTTCCTCAAAATACCCCATGATGAAAATGTGGATTAAAGTCTGAGTGTAAGCAAAACCACCAATACATTCAAAAAATAACGAGCAAACTGATGCATAATAAAAATAACCAGAATTGTATGCAAAGTCAAATAAAAATACCTCACCCAAAGAAATCCAAACTAACCCTTTAAGAAGTGTTTCTCTTGGTCAATGAATACAGAAGTAGTAATAGGATTAAACACAAATATTGTGATTCATCAAACTAATACTTATTTGCTTTCTAAATAAAAAAAGAATACCTACTATATGGAATAGTACGATATCAGCTGAGTAATCCAGAGTTGGAACAGGCAGTTTGTCGCAGTTGCAGTCCAACAATTCAAAAAATAAACTCTTCAAAATAAGGACTACTGTTTATTATTATGTCCTTATTACAGTTTATTGTAATATATCACACAGAACATCACACCCTTTCACTCCCCATTTCCTGTATTGAAAATTTGGAAAATGTTCGGGATTTATGAAAGGAACCACACTTGCTGTTAATCATCGCTCCATTCCTCCTGCCTGTTGACCTCTTTTCTATCGATAGTAATTCATCCCACAATGTGGGGCTTTACTTTTAAAATAATCAAAATATATCAGTGTCATTTTATACAATTGCGAAACAAAAACATTTATTAAGCCAATAACTCTGCTTCCCACCAACATTTGTCTCTATTAAGGCGTTTCAAGAGAAGCAGAACCAATAATGCGAGGGTGACAGATCGTCACCAGCAGTTTGATCAATTCCTCTCACCGCTCAGTCCCAACCAATTTTAAATCTCTGCTGCCCCCTTCCACCGGCACCACCCACCACAGCATCCCACTCTCCTCCAGGCTGCCCCCCCATCCCACCGCCCCACAATACAAAACTTCAAACCTCATCGCCGCTGCCGTCCGCTGCGCCGCGCCCCTTCGTCCCGCCCCCCGCCGACCTCTTTCCCGTTTCTATCTTTATTGAAAAATGTTGATCTGATTACGGCGTTTGATCTGTCCCAAACAAACAAGTGCGGCAGCGAGGCTGTACACACTTTTCTCATCAAGCAAAGTGCCATACAGAAGCAGAATGAATAACATTCGGACGCCGCCTGCTTATTGTAAAGGATAAGAACCTTACCAGGAAACATAACCTCTCTAACATCTAAATTCGGGGACTTGATGATAAGTCTCTAATCCTTTGTTTAGGTATGTGGCTTCAATCGGGTCGCAGCGGTACGAGACGGTGCGTGTGTGTGTGTGTGAGTGTGTGCTTGTGTTTGTTATGTAGCGCTGCATCTGCCAGAAAAATGAGTCATGTTGCCTGAACACGGTGAATATTTACAGGAAAACATGAAGAGTCAGAATCAAAATCGCAAACAAGTTTTACGCTCAACAGCTTCCTTTGCTCGCAAAATCTAAGTCAGGAAGGCATGGAGGGCGCGGGGGGTGGGGGGAAGAACAGCAAGGGAACTGGAAAATGAAGTCCTGGACAAACAACAAACGGCCAGCCAATGCTGATTCGGTTATAGTTTGGATTGGGGACAGATTAGTGGGAATATTAGGATGGGATTTTCTGGCCAGGTTAAGCCTTTTGATCGTCAACTAAATATGGCTTAGTGGCCACAGACGAGCTGATGTCGCATGGAAGTAATCCGGCCATGATTTCGGTATGATTTAGAAACCGTTTGGTAATCCACTCATGATTTTAATATGCTGTCAACATAGTGCAGGCTATGGAATGACCGCCTGCGTGTAAGTAGCTGATGTCTGAGCACATGTGATAAGAATCGCTGTTTTACAGGAATGGTTATAAGCTGGACCTCTTTAGGGTGTGCCGACTGCTGGCCCAAGCCTTTATGGACTGTGTCGGCATCAGAGAGGGAATCATCTCGTTTCAAAACAGCCAAAAATATAATCGTGTCCAATAGGAACCTGTTTCAAATCTTTAAGCTGTAATTTTAGTTTCTTTGAGTCACTCAGAGGCAGACATGCCAGTCTTCTACAAATCATTGGCCTAGTGAGTGACCCAAGTGTGCTTGAGTTTTAGGACCCAAACTCATGGCTGAACGATACCGCATTAGGATTTTCTGATGACTATCACACTACTGACCTGCGGCTTTCAATTAATCCCAGGTATAACGGGACGGACGCCTTCCAAACTGCTCGACTACGAAAATCTTCCCAAACGTCTCGAGGATCCAGCCAAATAAAGCACAGTGTGACATGTACTGAAGATTTCCTGTCACAAATTAAGCAAAAGCGAATAACTTGTTCGCTAAAAGAGAAACTTTTTTTGAGAGAGACCAGCAGTTTAATTAGTAGCAAAGAACTCCAGCTTATTTTAGAGTTTCTATTGGAGGTAAAATAAATACATAGTGTCTTTTTAGGTAGCAAAAAATCCCAAATGCTTTTTGTGATTATTCTTTTTACTTTCTGGTGAGTTTTAAATGGTAACCAATGGAAACCAATCTGTAATTGTAACACCATGGAGCAGCGAGTGAGAATAAGTACTGTTTACATGGGTGTAAGTAATGACAAGGTGTGTGTGTGTGTGTGTAGGGGTGTAGGGTGCACTGACAGAGGGGTAAAGCTCTGTGTGAGAAACGCTTGTGCTTTTAGCTGTACATAATTAAGCACAGCATATGTATGGGTATGGTTGGTCCGTGTGCTGTTTTTGTTTTTCCATATTCACATCTGTGTCAAAATCCCCAAGCCCCTCTTCCACTTTAAACACACACACACCCACACACGCCTACAGTACGCACAAGCACAAATACCAGCTCCAAAAAAATCCCCTGAAAGCTTTTGATCTGTGGAAAGTGTGGAACTCCCCGAGTTCCCGATCCTTTTTTTGTCTATTAGACACGCAGACGTTCCTGCTCGCTAATTCAAATCAACCCGGCCCCTTAATGAAAAAGTTATCTGTAAGAAAAGATGGAAAAAAAACAAAACTTTTTTTAGGTCTGATTTAGGTGGATAAGTGTGGTGTTTGTGACAGCAGCCTCCACTAGCAAAGGCGTTCCCCGTCTTCAAAAGGCACCCGGCGGGAAGTGCGCGCGGGAATGCCGGGAGATGATCGTTCCCCCTCATGTTCCCCAGAGGGATTTTATGTTGCATCCCCCTTCCACCCTCTCCGACCTTCTCCTCCTGTATGTCCCACCGGCATCACCTCGCGTGAATACGAGCCGCGGATGCGAGCGCCGCGGTGGAGATGATGAAAGTAAGTGAGGGATGACCTAAAAATGTCACCATGAGGAAAACGGGGAAGAGGCAGAAAGTCGGTGGTGGCAAGAAGGAAACAAAAGAGGCTCGATATTAGGGGTAGACGAAAGGAAAATAATACATTTGGTGGCATTAGGGGTTTTTTTTATCTCACTTTCATGCACATCGGACCTCATACATACAGAACACTTTTGGCAGGGAGACTTTCTTTTGCTGACTTTACATTTAAATGAGAAGAGGGGATTATCCTAATGTCTCGTGCTTTAGAGGACGAGTGGCACACACATCCTTTGCATGTGGGACAAGCAAACGGGGGGGGGGGTCCGTTTTGTTACCATGGTGACAGACGGCCAAGGCGAGCCGCAGAGGGGGTAAATCTCGAGTCAAAACATTTGCAGCATGGGGTGTGCCATTAGGATGTTCATCACACACACATAAAACCCAGGCCCGGCCTTATCTCCTCCTCGGCTCCCCGCCTTCGCCTTCCTTTGCTCCTCGCCTTCCGTCGTTTCTTCCCTCTTTCCTCTCTCGGGCAGAGGGATGGAGCAGAAAGTGGCGTGTAATTACATCCTAATCTCTGGCTGCCATCTCCTCTGCTACAGGGGCCACTGGTACAGTGAGCTGGCGGAGCGGGAAGCAAAGAGGGAGAGGGGGGATGCGCAAACGCACAGACGCTCGCACATCTCCCTCGATTTCATCCAGAAGTCGACACGTTCAGTCTGAGAGGTTCGCGCGCCTGTGTGAATTCCCCTCTTGACTGACAGAAGAAAATGTTCTGAGAGGCAGATGGGCGTCGGATTTTTTTCTTTTCTTTTTTTTGCTTGAGAGCCTATATGTGCCTTTGATTCTGTAATTGCGCTTTATGACACAAAGCAGCTCTGACACAAATTAGTGAAGAGAACGTCGTCTGAGCGTTAAGAGTCGACCGTTCCGAACGCGGGTTGTTGTCGGCCTGTTTTCAACCCATTCAAGCTAATGCAGTGCGCAAGTGTCTACACCTGCCACCTCTGCACCGTAAAACATAAAATAAATAAGTTAAAGATGTGACGTGACTCAACTGTGAGCAAAAAGTTAAGGGACAACTCGTTTTGCTCTGATATCTCAACATGAAATTGCAAGCAATTGCCTTCAAAGTTCACCTAAAGAGTTTCACAAAGTCTGCATAGCACAACAGACAGGTCAAGAACAAAAGTTAAAAGTAGAGTTAAGTTATAAAATAGTATCCCGAGCTAAGGCAACATCATGTAAAAATCAGTGTTGTATGGAAAGCCATTGCAGGAAAAAGTCGGAATAAGTTCCCATTTAAAGTTTGTCACAAGGACACGGCAAATACGTGGAAGATGAGGTAAAAACTAAACAAGGGTTTTGTAATGGGAAAACCTAAAACTCTAGATCAGCCCAAACTCCGTTCCCCCACTGTTAATGATGATGGTGTACATCTGGAAATTTGAAGCACAAGTAACATCCAGAAACAATAACAATGGACAACACTGAGGGTTCATTGGTACTTCAAAAATTGATCCGATGGGACACTCTAAAAGACAATTATTGTCTGCACATTGTACAAAAAGAAGTTGGTCTATCACACAGTTAAGAATCACAATGCAGAACACGTTGCAGCAAGCACAGACATCCCAAATGCTAATACCAGCCTCCAGAATCCAAACCTCTGCAGTCTTAAAGAGACCAGGTCATTTGGAGTCCTTAAGCTTTTCACCCTGTGCACAGTTTGGCAGGGCCCAACTGACCCCAGGAGCCCTTTTGCAAGGTTTGTCTTTGTGTGTGTAGTTTCGGGAACTGACAGTCTGATGGAACCACCCCAGAACCCTTCCCCACTGTCCGTCCGTGAGAACTGCTGCTCTCCTCCAGAGCATCATGCCAAGACCGTGGGAGGGCTGACGAGGTATTTTTTCAAAGTAGTTTCATGAATGAGCAGGGGTAATTTAAACACTTTAAAGCTGACTGGGTGCAACAGCACTTTACACTAATTTGATGATTGGATAGCCTAAATAACAGATTAAACACAACACATATATTTGTTGTTGAACTAGTTTAACAACAAAAAGGGGTTTTTGGAGTGAAAATGTTGTGATTAATTAACTGCAAGCTCTGCAGCTAACTCAATTAAATTTAATCAAGTCCCACCTCTAGTTTTTACATGTCCAAACATGGTTAAAACATGTTTGGACATGTTCTAACCATGTCCAAACAACTTGAAGCTGCCCAAAAGACTTGAAGATGCGTCCGCAGCAAAAAGGGGTTCTAAACTTTTTTATGCCACTGTGGTAAAACAAACGCTTACCACACCGCTCAGATGTTTACCCATAAAACATTTAGAAAATCATGCATCTTAACATTGAGTCACGGTGAATGTTCTGAGATCCTATGGAGGCCACACAGCGAGCTTTCCATGCATCTTCCGCACAGATGAGCAAATGTAACCAGTCTCTGACTTCCGGCACAGACTGGCTGTGGGGCCGGGCAGCTAAAGATATCTCACCCCCTCCTGGCTGACAATATATGGATCCGAGCAGCCCTACATCACGGAGGCAGAGCTAATTTGTTGAGTGCGGACACACATGCGCATACACCCACACGCATACACAGCAAGCTGTCAGATGCACAAAAAAACAAACGCACACAAGCACACACTTGACTCCGTTTAAAGTGCACTGAGGTTGTTAAAAGTAGGCCAGGACTTGCTGGGGCCGGAGAGCGTAAACAAGTCCTGATCAGTTTGGTTCCATTCCAGTGGAAGGAGAGTAAATTAAACATAACATAGTCTGGATCTGTTTATGCAAAGGGCCCGGCGCAGACCTGAGGCTATGTTCAATCAATTTGGCTGCGGATTAAATCAAAGGATTGCTCTGCATAAGCAGCCCTGCTGGGTATATACTGGCAGGTGAATTACTATGGGGGGAATCTTATCTCCCAATACAGTGGGATGTCAACATGTGTACATTTGGAATCAGCATTCTCGTGTGGCGCCGAGTTCACGGAGAACCTGCACACAGACTTGGATCATGTTTATGTGGTATTTAAGTTACAGTTACAGTGAGCTGTGTGCCAACATTTCCTATTTTGATCAGTAATTTGTGCAGCTTTGTACAGCAAGGTGCTTCATTAAACTCAGAACGTATAAGAGGATAATTAAGGGCAGTTATAGCTAGAGCTTATCATTTAATCTGGAGTAATTGGGATTAATGCCTGTACTTGTGAAGTTCAGAGTTTGAATTTATGCTAAAAAATAAAACTGTTTAAAAAGAGGGTTTTAACCTCTTTTTAGGGTTAGGGTTAGTATTTGCATGTGAAAACATGCAAATATTTAATTCTGTAGTAAATAAAACTGCAGTTAAAAGGAAATGATCTCTGGCGCTAGTGTTAAATTAAAGGACTTTAATTTGGACCATTTTAGGTTGCCTGTGGTTAAGGATGTACGTATAAGCCAGAACTGAGATATTTCACTTTCTAAAACACAGTTTGCAACTTTTAAATTGCAATTTGTGAAAAAAAGAGGGATTCCATCTTCCTGATTGTTTTGACAAAATCTCACATCTTGTTTCTGTAACCTGTAATAAGTCAACGTTTTTGCTAAACCCTGGTTTTGCACGCTATACTTTATTGTGATTTACTATAATTCTTTAGGTATTATGTCTTCAGAATTATACAGGAATACGCTACATACAATTTCTGCTAATGGGGATTTTACAACTTTTACAAACCCGACAATCCATAAGTGACTACCAAACTGGAGCTGCGAGAACTAAAAATAAATCAGGTGTCCATGCTTAAGTACATCTTAAGCATGTACTTAAGGTCGTTAAAGGAACAGGCCGTCCTGGAGAAGGGTGAAGAGAGGACAAGGAGGCTGGACCGGATAAGAGTCCGGGGTTATTTGTAACAGAAGGATAGGTTGTGCGGAGGAGACACAGTGGCTTCGTTGAACAAAGGGAGGTGAATATGCCAGAGAGAAGATAAAGAGGATGACCAGAGATGGTGGACAGAGGAGGTGTGTTGTGGATAGGGGTGAGATGATCCACTCTGGCATCCCCTTGACATCTTAACAAGGCCACAGCTGGGGTCCTGACTCCCACTGTGTAACATTTCTAAATCAAGGCTTTTAGAGTTCATTGCTCAGGAGTTAGCATGTTGTGTAAGTCTGAGAAAACATCAGTTGAAGCAAAGCTCAAAGGTGATAAAAATCACCATTACCGGCAAGCATTTGAACACTTTGCCAATGAAGATTTGCGCAACTGTGTAAGCTTTCTTCAAAGTTTCTTTTGAATTGCACATTCCAACATTAAATCCGTTTTTGGTGTATTTTATTGTACCCTGAAGTAACTGATATGTTACATAGCGTAGTCTTTACCTATGCGCTGGTCATAGTCAAAGATTTTCTTCTATTGCATTTGGATGTGGTTATTGATCATGTTGTCACCACTTAACAGTGGAACGTTGTTTTTTTTTATTGGAGTCTTAGAGACTTGGAAAGTGTAAATCTTTTTCAAAAACAAGGGGAACATATGTAGGAGGGGCCATTACAGTGGGAGGTATTTCACACTAGCATGTGATATAAATATTCAAAGTATTCACAGGAGGGTTCACTGCATAAAACTTTACACCTAACCTCCTAAAAAAATAGCAACTGCCTGTAGAAATGCCCCAAGTTGCCATGTGCCTTTTGGACAACTTCATCTGAAAGTAAGTTAGCTTGACTAAGTTTCAAGCATCTGGCATCCTGAGTGGAGTGAATCTTTATCAACACAGATGTAGTTCTTGCAGTGAGATTAAGTTGGTGGAAGGTCACTATTTCCATATTTCAGTAGCAGTTCTGGAAATGATGCAGTCGTAGTGCATATGTGCAGTGTATTTGATCTGTGAGTGTATGTGTAATTTTTGACATAATTTTGCCTTAGCTGCTACTTTTGGAGCTGGAGTGTTAACTGTCTGAAGGAAAAAAAGAATTTAAAAAAAGAGATTTGTTCCCATTATTCTGGCAAACGGACAATTTTCTTAACTGACCTGAAAACAGAAAAAGTTCAGAGTATAGTTATTGCTTAGAATATAAATATGTATATAAAACTACATATGGCTAAGGTGAGGTTAAATTAAAAAAAATGTCTGAAAGAAGTCGAGATGTTTGCTTATATTTTGCACTTTTGCAAATTAGTATTTAACGATAAAGGAAAGTTGGCTTTCGGTGAATTTCTTTTATGTAAGCCATCAAGGGAACGCGTGTTTGTCCTTGTTCCTTCACCCATTCAGACTCGCATGTCACTACAGCAATCACAGAAATGGCTTCACCAGAAATTATTAAAATTAGCTGAACAATCAGTTGTTGGACTTCATTTGAATGTCAAAATGTCCCAGAGTTAAGGCACTTACTTCAAATCAGGTTTTACCATGACAACAGCAGTGGATACACGTGCAGTAAGCAGTGGCTCCCTTTCGGTTTGATTTATTTTCGTGAGGCTTTTCTTTTTTTTCTTTAATGAGCCATGCAAAAAGAGAAACAGGAGACTGGGGATAAGTTAAACCAGTTTTGACCCCAAGCTATTCCTTTATTTATAGGGGAAAAACTGAGAGCTAGAAGAGGGGAGAGAAGAGGGGTAGATACATAGATTTACATGCGATCAAGACACAAAAAGGTACTTCTGCTTAGAGACAGATGTTAAGAACTCAAAAATAGATTGTCATTTTATATTATTTATTGTATTTGAAAGAAATAAACTGTGCTTAAGGAAGTAGTTCTGACATGTGGTAGAGGCATTACCTTATTTATAGAAAATGTTATTCTTCCTCTCATACAAAGCAGGCTTTGATAAAATGATGGTCAGTCAGTATTTGCCAAAAATTTAATAAAGTCTTTCTTTAAAACGCCATCCCATACTCTCGTCATATCGTATGCTTCTTCTTTTGGCCTCACATGATCTTTGGTTAAAAATGTAAGACGATCAATGGAAAAATCAATTTAAGCCAGTTTGATGCCTATACTCCTCACAAGGTCGAGATGATCAAGCAAAATTATAATTAATTTGTCCTTTTGAGATGATCAGCTCATAGGCCGACACAGAGATGTGCAAATAAGCTTGTGTTGCTGGGAACTTTTTTTTAAATTATAAGAAAAGAAGTAAAAACACTGAAAATGTGCATTGGGTTGATTTAGCGCTTGTTTGGATAAATAGCTTCACGTCAACAAAAAAAAAAAAGGTAAATTCATTAAGTCTAAGTTATGTAGATTTGAATGCTTATAATGAAGCATTTGGAGTACCAAGTTGATTAATCCCAATTGTTTCTTTGTTTTCTAATATAGTCCAGTTTACAGCTGTTTGTTATCTCAAGCTGCGCCTTCAGCGTTCAGCAGGACTTTACTGTCAAAGTAGCGTAATGTACTTTCATTTATTTTGTATATATTGTATATATAAGTACAGTCAATTTTGCTAATGGTAAGAATAAAATTCAGTTTTTTATAAGTTTAAACCTTTAATTCGCTAAACTACGCCATCAAAATAGGTAGGAAAAGACAGGGCAATGCGACAGAGAGGAAAACAGCCTGGAAGGACACAGAGAGATGTACTTCTTGGTATAAACTTCAGTCATTCCTCATCCCTCCTTCCAAAGTTGTCTTTATGCAAAGTATCAAACACTAAATTTCTCTTGATCATCACCCAAATGTTTCCATTTTATTCCTTCTTGGGTTTAATTTCTAATCCCTAAACAAATCAGTTTATACTCATTCACTTATCACATTTCAGTTTATTTCTATAGGTAGATATTTTTTTAATATGTTCAGTCAATATGAAAATGATCAATCTTTAATTTAGGTATATAATATATAGTACAATTTTTATATCTCACCCTATTCCTACAATTACAGAAAAATGGCCAATGACAATCCTCACAAAATTACAATGGGTGTCATCTTGACTAAAGGTAATATTTTTTGGAGTAATATCACATTTTCTGACACTTCTTGTCAAATAAGAATGGAACATCTTGGGGTAATATCATATATTATATTAATGCACTTACTTTAGGTCAAGACATTAGTTATCTTCTGTTAAAGTTACTATCTAGCTCTCTGAGGATATATTTGTCCTACCAACAAATCTACATTAACAATTTTTTAAAAATCCAAATAATTCGGAATTACGTTCCAAGGAATAATCCGTGGAAAGGCGGATGACATCACACCTTTTGTGATGTCATGTGTGCACCGAAAGCTTTTCTTTAAGTGGGCACTGTCTCATGATAAAATAGTTTTACATTAAATGAAAAAAGAAACTTAGAAAAACAGACATGTTGTTCACAGGTGACAGACTTTATCAAACAAGATCATTTAATTTGACATAAAAGTCTGGTCAGTTGCTTTAAAGTAGGAGAAAAGCACTCTTGACCTTTGTGAAAATTAAATTGAATTAACTCCCTGGAAATGACAAAGGTCAAAGACAGAGAAACTCCATCTAGTCAGTCGTCCCCCTTTATCCAGGATAGTGAACATCTGCTGCAGACAGATGGATAAATATGCTTCAGGAGTCAGGATGCAAACTTTATGTATTTTTTTTTCTGCAACATGACAGATTAAAGAAATATCATCCCCCAGTGGTGTGAGCCATATTGCTTTACCGTTTTTGCAGTGAAATATATGACTTTGACCCGAAAAAGAAGCATTAAGACTCACAAGAGCGCATTATTTTACAGCCAACTGTGGCTAAAGCCAAGTTGTTGTTTTTTCTTCTTCTTTCATACAGAAGAAAAACCTTCAAGTTGTACATAAACACAGCCACTCAGAGCAAGTACAGTTTGTACTGTACGACACACACAAACACACATTTTCCCTCCCCTTCAGGCGATGAAACTCAAGGGGGTCAGCGTAAGGTCACCCTGGCTGGGTCACGGACCTCTTGATGAGCGTGTATCCTGAGCGGACCTTGGCTTCTGCCCTGGGCCCCGTCTGATCTGCGCGGAATGGCAATGAGCCCAGCTCTCTCTGAGCTTTGTTCAGGCGGACCTGAAGACCCCTGCTCTTTTTCACACAGGCCCAGACATTGTTCTTCGCAAAAGAAGAGCTTCTGACAATTATGAGCGTGTCTTTATCAAGTGTATTCAAGAAAAAAAAGAAAGACAGAAAGGAAGAAAGAAGGAAAGAAAAGCAGAGGGGAGGAAGTCGGAGCTAAAGAGGAGTGAGATGGGAACTGGCAGAGTTCATTTATGCACCTCTAACTGTGGTTCGGGCAAGGCCGATCGTTGATTTAAAAAAAACAGCAGAAAATAAAGTGGGAATGAAAGACAAAGCAGATAAGAACCCTCCAAATACAACAACGTGGAGCCAGTTCCGTGTATTTCACAAGGACAGGAGCAGATCAGACAATACGTAGCAGCACCAAGGATTCCGTTCCAAGAAAGAAAACAAATTGAACCTATTTAACTCTCAGGGTTGGCCAGAGTCCTGGTTGTGTTGAGGAAGGTGATCCAGACAGTGGAAAGGCCTAGACTTTACCTTGAGCTTCAATGCTTCTTTGTATTACCTCCTAAACAAAAGAGCACTCATTGAAAAATTAATTAATTAATTTAAAGATCTAACAAAGTAGGCATATGAAAGAGAGTTCAAATTCCTTGATCTTGCCCATATTTTGATAGGTTAAAACCACAAACTTGAATTTTTTTTTGTAACATTGGTAGACCTCGGAAATCTGACTTTTTGAGTTCGCCGTGACATTTACTTTGAGCTAAAGTACATGTTTTTTATCCCAGAATTATTCGGCTGGGACTTCTGTGGCGCCAGGAACGCAGCGCAAGAGGAAACCAAAGGAGAACGCAAGATATAAAGTCGTGTTAATCTATTTATTATAGTCTAAACAGAGGAACAGACAGTTTAGCCTGTTGAGAAAACAAAGAAAGACAGCCAGGTGCAAAAGTCAAGACCGTAACAAGCGCATCGGACTGTATGTGTGGCTCTGCCCTGCACCCCTCCTATCAATCACATCCCAGATCATTTGCACTTTATTCACAAAAAGCGACAAGATGGAGCTGAAAGATGTTAAACAAAAGCTAAAACCAAGAGAAGTTACACTACTTACTTAGATCAGTAAAATCTTAAGTAAAATATATCAGGTTTACCTCGAGGTCAGGCCTATAATTAAAGTGAATTAGTCGGGTCTGGCACAGACACAATGCTTATGGTTCCTATTCAAATGCATTTAGTCCCTTGCCGCTAAACCCAGTACTCCCAAATGGCTTCAGAAGTTATTTAATTAGTAAGTAATCAACATTTTTCACTTTCATTGTCCTTTCTCAAAAAGAACATCGTCGCGTTTGGTGGAGCACATAAAATCTCAGTGAAGCACATCTGCGTTTGTCGATGTTGCAAAATGGAGACACGTTCAGAGGTTTGTGGAAACTTTGGCCAGAAACTGGATCTTTGCGGACATTTCTCTCGTACTGCTTCTCTTTTTCTAGGAATCCTTGAACAGAACTTATGACCACTGGGCCTGTTTGTCCATGAACCGCAAGAGCGGCTCCCACAATGCTCGCCTGTGTTGCGCTGACAAAATGCTCTCTGCTTCTCTTTAAAATATGGCATGGGAGAGCGTCAGCGCTGACGCCCGGAGCAGCATTCCTAGAAACTGCGGAGCGTTCCGCAGGAGCCGCCCGGGGTCAGCGTGCGCTCAGCACTCCTCTGCGCGTCCTCCCTCCCCTCGAGGGCGGCGGAGCTGCGGCTCATATATTTACCACTTAAGACGGTTTAAACTTCTGCTCGTAAATTGGAGTGACGGGAAAAGCTGCGGAGTAAGTAATCAAGGTGACGCTGGTTAAATCACTTGAAAAGGCCGAAGCTATCAAACCCTCTCATGTAGAAGCTAATGTGATTGGACAATCGGACAAGCACAATGGCTCCGCCGAGACGTTTTTGGCACATAAAGCATTCAGGCAGGGCACTGGCTTTTAGGTTACCTGCAGCTGGAGTGGAAGACAAAGCGGGAGACGGGAGTAAAAATACACTCCGAGGGTCATGTCTGTGGGTGTATAGTGGCAGCAAAGTGCAAGCTGCAGTGTGGCCTCTGCAGACAGATGGATTGATTGGAACAGTTTGGACCCAGCTTTAGAGAGGTTAGAAAGGGCATTTTTGACTTGCAAGTAGCTGGTTTTCAGGATTCAGACTCTGGCAGAAAATAAGGAAATCGATAAACACAGCTGAGCAGTTCCGAGGCAAAGCAGAGGAGGAAATTATGAAACGCCCTCCGTTTCGACACAGAACGCCGAATATCAAGTTAGAAAGTTCATTTCTCTTTGTCAAGATTTATTTTATTACGGATGAAATGCTATTCGTCTTACGGTACGTCATGTTCTGCTTCTATTAGCTTATTTTCCTGAGATAAATAACCCTTTATCGGTTACTGTGAACTGCTCGGTTTTACATTGGTGTTAAAAAGTATTCACCCCTCACAAATTTCTTATGGTTTTGCTATTTGTGGAAGGTGACTGGTCTACTTGTTTCTCCGTTTTGCATCTCATCCAAAAAAGCTTCTTCACTTCGGAGCAAGTGTGAGGCAAACTAATAGGACCAATAAAGTCACTAACGGGGTAATTAGGACAAGGGAGTCATTGATCCGACCCTCAATCTAGCTCAATATTTGGGTTGTTGCTCAATAAATCCAAAGCAAAAAAACACTTGGTCAAACAAAACCAGGGCTTCAAGTTAGCTGTTCAAAAGATGAAGTCTGAGCTCACCTTTTCTGTTTCAGTGTTGGTTTTTCATGTTAAACGAAAATGTCTTGTACCATTCCTCTCTAAAACCTTCCCTGGAAAAATAATGTCCACATTGCTGTCCTCATACAAGGGTGCCATTTGTATTTCATTCCATCCCTCCATCCAGTGCCTAACACTCCTGTCCCTTAGAAGGGTCAGGAGGTGCTGGTGTCTATCTCCAGCTAACGTTCCGGGTGAGAGGCGGGGTCACCCTGGACAGGTCATCAGTCTGTCGCAGGGCAACACAGAGACATCTAGGGAGAATTTAGAGAGGTCAATTAAGCTGACAGTCATGTTTTTGGACCGTGGGAGGAAGCCGGAGTACCCGGAGAGAACCCACGCATGCACAGGGAGAACATGCAAACTCAATGCAGAAAGACCGGGGCCGGGAATCGAACCCAGAACCTTCTTGCTGCAAGGCAACAGCTGTACCAACTGCGTCACTGTGCAGCCGCTTATTTCTTTCCATTTTTCTGGAATTTAATTGTAGGAATTGTCAATAGTTGTAATAACAAGGTTGTGTAAATCTAAAAGAAACAGAAATGACATTCAGATGCATAAAAATTATTAATCTGGGGTCTGTAGCCAACAATATTTTTTTAATCTGCAAGTTAAAAAAACACAGAGGTCTGAGGACTTTAATTCTTATTATCATCAGTAATAAATACAGATTGTCCTGTTAAATATCAATATTGTCATGAGTGATTTTTGCTAAATCTGCATGCGAGGCTCCAAGAAGCATCCCGTTTAAACTTTACTGTCTTTGAAGAAGTAAAACAAAGAAGGTTAGGCTAAATGCTACGCAAATTGAAGTTGGTTATTGGAATGTGGCAACATGGGGGAAAGTTACTGAGATGGAAAGCTTAGGGAACTACTGTAGTGGATAAGGATTATCAAAAACACATCACATGTTCAGCTTCAGCAATAATGTGTAGATTTTCAAATTAGGGCCAGTGAGGAATTTGACTTTTACATTAATACTGGAACTTCTTGATCTGTCCTTAAAGAGACATGCCGCCTGGAGGAGAGGAGGCCTGCTGTCTGCAAGATCCACACAAGCTATAGAGTCAGAGCAACTATCAAAAGCAAGCAGCGATTTCCTTGACCAACGATATTTAACTAAGGCCTAACCCTGATAATGGTGCTATTTAAACGGACTGAATGGCACACACGTGGCCTTGGAAGAGTTAATTAACTGCTAGCATTTGAAGTACTTAACACGCTCGGTGTGGAGGAAACAGCTGCTGCCTGAGCGGAGTCACACAGGGCGACTCGGAGGTGTTGATGAAAGTGCGGGTGCCATGTTGATACAATTATGGGAGATGAGTGAAGGGTGTGGGCTTTTATTTTTCCTCCAAAGATAAAAGATAAAAACCTGTTTTTTTTTTGTTATTACTCCAAAGCAATCAGTTAGCATTTGAATTAAATTGTCCATGAGTTTGTAGATTACGCTTTTAAGTTACGATTCTCTTGGTAACATGCAATTGCCAGGTTTGTTATTGACTACTTAAGGATGTACTATAGAGATAGTGTCTGGTAACTATCTGCAATGAATAAAATATTCTTTTGGAGCTATGTTCTGTAAGCTAATAGCTGAAGAGGATACACAAGAATGGGCTCCAAGGAGCCAGAAGAAACTTGGACTAAAAAAAACAAAGCAAACTTTTTCGGTTATAGTCAGTCATGAATCAACAAATCAATGTTCAGGACGCAGAAACTTTCAAGATAAAAAGAAAAACGTAATCAATCTGTCCAGAAAGTGGTTAGCATAGCCGCATATGATGAAAAGTAAAGCAAAACAAAGACGAATTCCCAGTCCAGACTGACTATTAGAAGGGCAAATATCAGGCAGTGGTAATCAAATATCCAGATAAAATCATCAGCAGCCATTGTAAGCAGTGGAAAAGCAGATTTTTTGGCAGTTCTCTGATCTGAAGTGTTCAGCTGTGTTGACCCAACACCAAGCAGGAAGTAATTCATGACCATCGAGGGAAGAACAGATTAACTGAATCCTTCTGGCTTCGGAGAAAGTTGCCACTGTTAATTAATGATGTGGCACAAGCACGTGCAGGTATACCCAATGTTTTCCAGACAGATCTCCATTGTACAGAAGCATAAAGCTGTCCTTTTTTCAGAATAAGGAACATTCTGGATCTGCAGGGCTATACCACAGATCTTAACCACAACTGGTTTCCACTTTCCTTCCAAAAGACAAACCAAAGGCAGAGCAATCTCCCAAAAATAATAAAATGCAGCCATTAACAGCGTTGCAGTTCTTGGTTCATGGCCATATTCCATATGCTTTGTGCACGTCGGCTTCAGTTCTCGGTGGTTAGCACTGTTGCCTCACAGCTACGGGGTTGCCAATTCAAATCTTTTGGCTGAAACTTCTCTGTGTCAACATTGCTTGTCCTATCCACTTCCTCCAGGTACTTGGTTTCTCTCCCCATAGTCCAAAAAAAAACTTCACATACCAGAACTCCCTCCTCGTCACGTAACCGAGTTCTAAAAATGTCACCTGATTGTTTCAGCAATGACAAAGCGGACACTTCTACGTGGAACAGGACTGACTTGGATCTACCTCACCAGATGAAGTCACATCCTGAAGCCGCAGTAAAGAACACTGCAGGACAAACTTCATTTTGAGAAAAACATTGATACATTAGTATTGTGTGAACTCACTCTAACTCTCTTCATTACCCAAAGAAAAGTCCTCTTGTGCGTTCACACATGTTTCTTTGGATAGTCCCTGGGTTCCCATCCGGACTCTCGTCTGCCTAATAACATGGGTCTTGGGTCATTTGCCAGTCAACTCTGATGTGGTTTGCTTACATTGGGAAAACAAACAGACTCCTAACCGAACCAAAGAAACCATATTTTGTCCGTACTGTATTCCCATCGTATATGGAGACCAATACATTAATAGCTCACTGGCTCACTCATGGCAAGGCATCTAAGCATTTAACAGCCGACCGAGACTCTTGAACCAAGAAGGCACTCCTCTTCTCGACAAAAAGTGTTTTCGCTATCTGAAACGTCCTCCTTGCAGTGGCAACCCTGCAAGCCTCTGTTTGTGGATAAGTTTACTTCAGATTTATCCACAAATAGGGGTGAAAGTAAGCGGGTGCGGTCGGGTACTGCGTACCCCTAAAAGACTTGTCTGCTGTAAAAAGTCAATGGGTGCACTGTTCAGCAGTGAGTGCGCCCACTAATCAGCCGTGACTGATTAGTTTTTCAAGAACAATCTAAATCATGACTGAATCAGTTAATAAATAGCTTTTTTTTCCTCCCCATTTCATATTGTTTCTGAACTCTTCGTGCTTTGCCAGAGCGGCCAGGGGTGCAATTCATCGACCCCGGAAGGTTTCGAGTCGATCTCAGCGGTAGGTGACAAACTGAACGCCGCCAGGACGCCAAGACCAGGACGTCCTCCTTTGACTCGCTTATAAAAAAATGATCAACAAACGTGTTCAAATTAACGACCCAACAAAAATAATAACCTCGGTAATTATTGTTTCAATAATTACCGACAATTGCGCAATTCTGTGCGTTTTGGTTCCATTACCTATATAACCAGCAGAGCAGAGAGTTTAAAATGAGCTAATCGACCAGCGCTGTGTTCAGGGGAACGCTTATTAATAATCGCAAAAATAAATATCAAGCCTGAAAACCTAACTGAATGCTATGTTCCTGACGTAACCTCTGCTCGCCTTGCGGGGCGCAGGCGGTTGCCATGGCAACGGGTGTGCTTAAATGACAAAGAGGGAGGGAGTAAAAAGGTAACTCACCCGACCAGGTGAGTGGGTCACCTGTTTGGGTTGTTTTTGCCTTTGTTTACCTTTGCCGTGGCTCTTTACAGCCGCTGTAGTTTCTGAATGTTCAATAAACTACGACTTGGACTAATTACCTCGTTCGTCATCATTCCCAACAAACATCAGACACTGTAAATATGTTGCATTAAGTATTTAACAAACAAATGGCTCCTACCGCGATAATATTGTGAGATTAAATTAATTGTTTCATATTAAAAATATACATAGTTTGGTGCTCTCTGGCTTTTTGCTTTGAGCTCGGAGTCTCAGAGGCTTTCCCTCTCTCAAACTATTATTTTTTTTTTGCCTCTTATTTAGTGAAAATATTGATGTTGACGAGACTTTCTCCAAAACGACAGCCTTTTTCAACCTTTACAGCTCCACCGTTGAAAATGAGAAGCTGACGTTCACAAATTTTTGACAGAGTTGGACTCGGAGACGTGTTTGTGCGACTGACACAGAGTCTGGCAGATTACAAACCATCTAAAATGAGAGCGTAAACCAGAAACTGTTTCTTAATCCCAGCAACACATTGAGATGGAAAACAGTGATAACAGAAGCAGACAAATAAAAGATTAATCTAATAAGTCTGGGCCACCACACACAGCAGAGCGCAAACAGGCTGAGGTAATCGTTTGGGGGGTGTATGCGTGTGTGTGTGTGTGTGTCACGGCCTGACAGGCAAAGAGAGAGAGAGAAGCTGTGCAGCACCAAAGCTGCCCTCACCATCTGGCCTTGGCAAAATGAACACAGTGTCTCTCCGCGGTGTCTCTCTCTCTCTCTCTCTCTCTCTCTCTCTGTCTGTCTGTCTCTACCTCAGCCAGGCGACTGGGGATTTGATACCAATCCACCCAGGGAGATTAAGTGTTTCCATATTCTGGTCATATTCCCCCCACGTTGTTTTGCTTTCGAAAAACACTACTTGTATGCCAACATGTTTACTGGGCGGGCGGGTGGGTACTTGATTGAGTAGCCGAGCAGAGGGGAGATTAAAACGGGAAATGGAAAGAAAAACACTTTGAATCCGGGTGACGAGCCAAAACCAGAACCGCATGATGAAGGTGAAGAAGGAGCTGCGCTGCGTGTCATGTTGGCAGAATAAGCAATTGGGAGGAGGCGGGGGGGGCATAAGTATAGAAAATGTATGCAAAGTTAGTTCCATGCCATCCACATCGACCCCGACTTAAACAAAGACTTGTTTATTACAGAGGTCAGGTTTGAAGTTATGCCTGACATTGCTGACTGTAGTCTGCATTGCCTGTGCTCCTTAAGGCAGTCGGTACCGAACATTTTGGAACAAGTACGACCTCACAAAATGCTAAGCAAAAAAAAAAGAAATGAAAAAAAAAATCCAACAAAGTAATTATGGCTTTCTCATGGTTTTTTGTTTGTTTGGATTTTTCTGGAAAGAATAATCAGAAAAAATTTAATTCTTATTCTTGTCTAGAATAAAATTAGTTCCAAGTTGGAAAAAAGCAACCAGAATTCTAAAAAGGAATAGCAACTTCAACCTCGAGATCCAATATGGCCGCCGTATGTTTCAGAATCCAGTGGCAGCCATTCTGCTGTTATTTAACACATTTGGCAATCGGGAGGAGGCGGGGGGAGGAGGGGCATAAATATGTTTGTATTTCAAACATTTCCTACACACAAGAACTTTATGTGTACAATCTGTTCTGCAAAACATGATCCTTTGGTGTGTGACTTCAGAAAATGTAGAAAAAAACATATGCTACTATAAACCTGAATGCTAACAGAAATTAGCAAGATCACAGAGTACAGTGGACACCTGCCTATTCACAGCTCCGTACTGGTGGATCTTTCCTCTGAACTTTACCTTTTAGTGAAATGTGTTTGAAGCATAAACCACTGTGCTTGAACTTCTTCTCCACGTCGAGTCCAAAAGACTCCCAAATACATAACAGACACATTAAACCCGAAAAGGACGTAGCAGTGTATTCCTGTTATCAGCTGGAATCATCGCTCTTTTCAGACATGTTGTCTTTTAAATAGCTTCTTAGATCTCTGATTTTTTTAATAACCTCGCTATTCATTTGACTAAGCAACACTGTCCAGACGGAAGAGTGTTGTTGTCAGCCCAGTCTGGTCAGGAAAAAATTGTGGATTTCTGAGTTTATGACCAACTGGTCAGGGTGGATCAAGCTGAAAACAGTCCAAACAACTTCTAAGTGCTTCTCTGGTAGTAATATTTCTTCAGGTCAAAGTTCAGGGTTACAGTCCACAACATCAGCAATTTGAATATATATGAAAGCTGATACATTTTTTTTAATCTAGAAACCTAAATATGCACTAAACCAAATCTGAAATGCTAAATCAGATTTTCTACCTGTAAAAAAATTTTTATATATCTATATTTCCACATTAGGGGATTTTTTTCATCTCTGCATCCTTGTGAGGTCATTTCAAAGTGAATAAAGCGCACACAACCTAAATCACTTGACAAGAGTGTAAATCCACAGAGCTCTAAGAGGCTTTACTAGGAAGGATCACCTCTGGCCCCCCCTCCTCTTTACTTGTTTGTTGTTCTGTCAGATTCAGAGAAATTGCAAACGGCGTCAGGCGGAGTGAAGTGACTGCCGGTCATTCTCACAGAAGTCGATGCTGGGCCATGAGCTTTTGGTAAACGGTGACATAAAGACACCACAGCTGCACCGTCTGCACCTCTACTCGGCATGAAAACACACACGCGCTTACGTAAACAGGAGGCTGCACTCCGCCGTGTTAACTGGGGTTAGCATTCACTCGCATGCTCTCTGGTGTGATAAATCATGCAGCTGGTATGGACCCTATCTCAGGTTTTAATCTGAGACCCTAATCTTTAACCCTATCTCCTGCTCACCTCCATCACGTAAAAATACACGAGTTCGAATTTCTGCCCATATTGAGACTTTTATTGACTTCTATTCAATTTAGTAACTCCTTTTACTAAATTGAAAAAGGATCCCACGTATTTGGGATTTCCCCAAAATACGTGGATTTTGGGAAAATCCACGTATTTTCCCAAACCCTAACCATTACTAATCTATTCCTAACACTAATCTTAAAGCTGCAGTATGTTTTTTTACATATTTGTTAAAACTCTCACTTTGTCATGACATGAGAGAGATAATCTATGGGGGGGGGTCACCTTCTGTCTATATAGACCTACTGTCATCTGAGCAATTACATCGATCAGGTAAGAACAACCATTCAGAGCCAGGAGAAGGGTCTTACCGTTGTCAATCACCCTTGTGTATCACAACCTCCCCCTTTCTCTTGGCTGTCCTACTGCTACTTCAACATGACATAGCCTACCACGAACGCTAAGGCTTGTTAGAATGGCTAGTGAAGATGGGGGATAGACAGTTTTCTCGAAACTCGTTTCTCTGCCATTATTACATTGAGCAGCACATACATAAGACTGATTGACAGCGCTACGACTCTCCTCCTGGCTTCCACTGGTTGTTCATGACCAACTTTGCATCTTAGCCTGATAGGTGCGAATGCAAAAGGTCGGCAACCACTTGACCGCATGTCGACTGTCCGGTTTCGGATGAAGTACGTGGGAGACCAACTCTAGAAAAATTATAAAATACCAGAAGAGGTCACATTAACGAGTCCAAGCACTTCTCGATCCAACCTCTCCAGCAAAGAGGACGAAGAATGAATCTGATGCCATGGAACACTGTTAAATCCCCTATGGAACGCGGTTACTTATTCAGAAGAATGAAAGGGCTCACCATGAAAAAACTGTAATGACACATGAGGGAAAAGACATATTTACATCAAAGGGCTCCAAAACAGAAATTCAGAAAATAAACTAAAAAAAATAACACACACACTATAAACAGTTGAAGAGTGTGTGTGTTTGTTCCCAACACACTTTCAAGCTCCATCTTTAATAGGAATCCTCATCAACAAATTGTACATTTGTACACAGAGTCATAGTCAGTGCTTCTACACATCAATTAAATTCCAGTCGGTAACTGCAAGCAGAAGTGAACTTGGAAATCGGCTTGGTACTGAAATCGGACAACTTCAGTTAGATCAAGTTGGAAATCTTTTAAAAATCCCAAATTTTTCCAATCAGTAAATCCATCCTACTTTAGGGGGCATCACACCTGCTTGGGCAACTTGGACTAGTAAGTTGTAGTCATTTTGATTATTATGGCAGATGAGATGACCTAGTGTGCAGGTGCCGAGCAGAGAAATCCATACGCTACTGTGCCTCTATGTTTTGATGGACTTCATTTGAATTTTAATCCATCGTTTACCAACGCGTGTTTATGGACACACACTGCAGAGAGTGGGCGGAGAAGGTGACACGCTGCTAGCGTAAATCTGTAGGCTGCTAAACATTTACTGCTACCAACCTAATAAGGCTGAGCTGAGAATGGTCACGGATCTATGTAGTTTACAAGCTGGATAATAAGAGAGAATGCAGTGACTGTTTAGACACATTTACTGGATAACACAGATCAACAACAGTACAGCTTTTTCCTGCTAATGTTGCTACAGGTTAGCTTGCCCCGTCATTCCTCTAGATTTTTTCTGCAAGTAAACGTCAAGTCCAAATCAAATCGTACTCTTGGTAGATTTAAGCTTACAATAATTTTATTAACCTATTTCTTTTGACTGATGACATCAAAGAGTTTTTAGTTACTAGCTGTAATGTCGAGGAGTGACTGATAGGTGCAGACATGCAGCAAACGGTGAAACAACCTGTAAACATATGGAGGAAGGGAACACTAAAAACAAACGCATCAGAAAAACGCAAAGAAAAAAAAATGGTGCAATAATGGAAAACAGAAGCAAAGAACAGCAAACAGGAAAACTAATGCAATCCAAAAAGTGCCACAATCACAGACAAAATGCTGCAATCACAAATAACACAAGCAAAAGGGAGAAAAAGGCCACAAAGAGCAAAAACAACTGCAAAAATGAGTAGCTGCACACACAATGGAAGCACTCCTGATGTTCCCACCATCTTTCCTTGAACCTTGCGATGCGGAGGTTAACTAAATGTTTTCAGTGACTGACTGCGTGAGTCACAACTGGATCAAATCTTAAATGTTTCACCTGATTAAAACCTGAAATGTATGGAAACTTTAAAACTCGGTTTGAGATTTACGAAACCTTCATTCCATTGGTGAAAACACAATGGAATGAAAAACAATTCGATTCTGCATCAGCTGCACGTTAAGGTGAAAAGTATCTGGAGAAAACTACATCTGGATGGCTTAACCCTGGTACGAAGCATTTAAAATTTACATTTCTTAAACTAAATTAAGTTTGTGATCAGATTCTTTCTGTATACGGTCAAAATGTCTCACTTGTCTCATCTTAAGAGATCAATGTGGAGATGTACCTTTGAACACAGTATAGACCTCGCACTCGCGGTCAGTGACTGAACTGAAGATGCGTAGAAAGATCTCAATTTCCAAAGAGAAACTATAAAAAATGCCTTCAGCTGCTTTGTCCAGGCAAAAGGGAGACGGAGAGAAAAAAAGAGGCAATTGATGAAAGAAATTGTCTCTATACTGAGGCAATTATCAGCAGGGAAGCCTAACAGACCAGGAGAAGCAAACTATACGGTCAGGTGCTCGAGTGTCCTGCAAAGTCCCTTCATCGACCGCGGGAGAGGGATCAATAACTTGCGGCGCACACAGGTGGCTAGTCCAAGTAATCTCACTTGTAGCTCTGCACGTCTCTCGGTCAGACGGGCTTGCAGAAGAAAACGAAACAGTTTTACACCCGGGCCGCAATCGCTCAGCCCACACCAGACGGCCAACTGTTTGGCGGCCGCTTGCTGGCCAGTCTCTGGTTCAGAGATCACAGTACGGCCTGCGGATACTGAAGTGACTCACCGTGTATTGCGTTCACTCACACGTGTGTGTCTGCAAACAGAAGATGATTCAAGCGACTGCTCCGTCTGGCCGGACAAGAGAGGATAAGATAAAAATCTGGACAGACGGGGGGGAAAAAAAACACACACACGCCATAAAAGAAATAAATGTTTTAAAGAGTTGTTTTTATGTTCGTGAGTTTGGGTTCTGTGGTTTCTCAGATGTTCTGTTTATTTTTTCATTTTTTTTATACGTTCGTAGCTGCAGGTCCGCTTCCAGCCGACAATTTTTGCTCATTATTTGAAATTTCCCCTAATTACTTTTAAGTATGTTCTCATGTTTTTGAAGCAAAATGAAAACATTATTTTATAAAAAGGAAAATGTTCTGCATTAATCCAACACAAGCAGACGGAAAAATTTATGTAACGTACCTCGAGTTTTTGTTTTCTTTTGCAGATTACAGCGGCTGCATTTTTTTTGTGTTTTGCTGGTTTGAGTGGGTCGGATTTATTTCGTAATGCTTAAAGGAGCAGCATTGTGGAAATTGTGTTTTTTTTCAGCCACGCAGTACAATTTTACAACACAATCAAGTAACTGTGTTACCTTCAGCTACTGTTTTAATATATTTAAAAATATTAAATATTAAACATAACAAATATGACTGCAAAAGAAAATTTGATTCTGTAAGTTAGCGCCTTGAAATTGGGCCTCCGTCTCTTTAACACACTCCTCCTCCCGCACTCCGCTTTCAGGAAACCGTCGTAGCACGGCTATTTAAGAAATTAAAAGATTTCTCAATTATGCATGAAAGAATTAAGGCAATGCTGCAGGTATGTTTTTGATGAGGAAATTACATTATAACATGATATGACGTTAAAAAAAAGTACATTTTACTTAATTTTCCTTTAGAAAACTAGAAAGTGAACATGCCGTAAATCCGAATGTAAACATTTACTCACAGTGGACATGATTAAACTGCTAGATATATAATTCAAAAGCTATGTTTCATGATACGATGCATTCAGCTCGTAGGAGATTGTACAACACTCCTCTCCAATTTGGAGGGAAGGACTCAGAAATTTAGAAATTAAATAAATGATTCATCTGAGTTTTCCAGACTTGGATCCACTCGTCTATATATTGTGGTTTGCATGCTTGTCTCAGTTTATAACGGTCCCGATGCCAAAGAGTCAAAAGGAAAGCTCTTTTTTTTTGCGTCTGTATTTCAAAGTGGAAGAGACTTGTTTAAAAAACAAAGCTTAGTGCTTTGAGCTAATGTAGAACAGATTTTCTTAATAATTCAGTGAAGCAGCCCCTTTAAGGCATGTTTCCACCGCAGCAACGTTTTCCAGGAAACGAGGTCATTTTCTGGGGCCATTACGGTCTCCGTGGGTTATCGCTGCATTTACCTGAGTAAAAAAATAAAATAAGAACGTAGAACAACTCCAGCTCGAAAATTTTTCGCATCAAAAGTGAAAGAATACGGACGTCCGATTCGGCAAAATCCATTTGGTACTTGTCCACAGGGCCATTTTTTCCTTGGGGTTTGTAGCAAACACTAAGAAAGTTAACCATAGCTGTGGTGACAGAACAGTCGGTCACACTTTTATTGTGAAAATCACTTTTTTTTTAGGTTGCTCTGATGGCTGGGTAGTCACGGAAATCTTACAGTGTTTACAATCGATTCAGTTACGATCTACCACTGTTTACTTCGTGGCACTTCGTCACGAGAAAACGGGCTTGTCCCTTAGCAACCAATTAACAACAAATATTGTTACTGTCCAGAAAACATGAGTTTTCTTCGGCTCTTTTGAAATACTGCTTAACTTGTACTATGTACAACTTAAGAAATGTGCATTTAAGGAGTTTTACAGGAAACTGAAAATGTTTTCTTTTGTCATTGGTGGTTCTTAGTTACCCCTGTCTAGGTAACCAACAATACTCTCTGCTCAAGATCCTCAAGCAGAATCCAGGGTTCGTGTAAAGTCCAAGTCCATCAGCTAACTACTTTGTATACTCCCAATCCCATTAGTCCATAAAGACATGTGATCTCTTCTTTTCTATTGTCCGGTTTGTCTTTTCTGGTTACATTCAGAGCAAACTGAGACAAAGCTCATGAAGATTTCAAAACTGTCCTATTTGACCCAATCACCACAAGGATCCGAGCCTGGTGAGAAGCGTCACCCAATGCATTGTCTACTACCCTCTGCATCAACTTCACTTAGTTTGACCAATAGAAAGGTTTTTGTCATGTCATCGATGTGGTTCAGCCCTCCAGGAAGTTCAATAAAGACACACATTTGCATTCAAGGTTGTCTCCCTGACAGACATCAGTAGAAGTTCTGAATCCTGACTGAACCCAAGAGAAGATTCTGTTGTATCTCTTCACCTTGCTCTCAAAGCTGATGAAGATTAGGATAGCTGGAATTGCTTGCAACTAGGAAAAGAGAGGAAAGGTGCCAAGCTCAATATATAATAATGTCACATGAAGGAGCACAAACTAATCCAATGCAAGAAAAACAAAGGTAAGAGGTGGCACGCTCGATGACTTTTGAGGATGCAAGTTCTTGCCATAAGGGAGGAGACAGATGGACGATTCTCAAAAAGACCAAAGGCATACACATTCACACGCGTACACACAAGCGCCACGAAGTCCAAAGACTAGCAATGAAGTTAAATTGAGGCTGATTGTATTCTCGCCGCAGACTTGTCTTTGTCCCTAAGCTCTGTCTAAATATTGAAGCAGATCGTGGTGAAAAGAGCCGGCTGTCCCGAGGATTCAACCCAATCTGCATATTCATCACAATTAATTAGGATTCCTCTCTCTGCCATAATTTTTTTTATTTTTTTATCTTTCCTGCTTTATTTCTCGAGAGGCAACAACAAGACAATGGTGGGGCGGTGATCGGAATCAGTTATGGGGTGCGGGCAGACGTACGCAAAACACACACACACACAAATTCGTTCCTCATCTCGGGCTAGAGGATGATTCTGTCTGCATCAGATATGATGATGAGTGTGTCACAGGCAAATCTCTGTGTTGATTCAAAACTTCCAGCGCTTTCTCTCACTTTGTCTCTTCCGTCTTTTGTCTGGGCCGACTCCGCATCACGCCTCCGCCAGAGTGACAGAGAGTGGCTATTGTGAGGCGAGACGCACAAGCCAACCGCCTCTCAACAGCCTTTTCTCACAAGGCTAATAACTCTTTTAATTGCTAGAAGAGAAAGACAAGAGGAAAGAGAACGTTTGGAGGCCTAGGGGTGAGAAAGAAGTGAAAGTTAAAGTTCTCTGTTATCGAACGGCACAATGAACACTTCAGGCAATAAAAGACGCAAAACCTGGTGAGTCGCTGTGTACACAACTATCTATGTGGAGCTGAACAAAGAGGACTGAGTAGTCTGCATGCACAGAGATGTTTAAACCGGTTTCTCTGGATCATTTGGTGCACAAATGAACCCTTGGCTGCAAAGACTACAGTCCAACTCAAACAGTAACTACACATAGCGATGCCGCAATGTTTTAACACATAAACTGCTAACCAATCGCAAGCAAAAAACAACAATAACTCTACGTATGTCACTTCATTGAGATGGATCTAGACTTACAAGTTAGGAATAAATAAATATTTAGACGTTAAATAGTGACCCAGCAGTCCCTTAGTCAGGTAAATCTGTTTAATTGATTGTTAAAGCAAACACTGGTTCAGCCAGTCACAAGCCAGAAGTTTATTTAAGAATCTAGTTTGTTGAAGTTTCAGCGCCAAAGTAGGCGGTGAAATTGGATTTAAGTTACTTTCAACTTAGCATGTTTGTTGCTGCCAGAAGGGCTAGTGTGAGGATTTTAAGAATCTGCTAACCTGCTGGGATTTTCATGCTCAGGCGTACAGTATCTCAAATGATAATCAGAAGTCGGATGAGAATGAGCAGACTGACTATGAATGATAGAAAGGCAACGGTATTCCAAATAACATCTTGTTACAACCAAAGTATGCAGAATACCATATTGGAAAACACAACACAACAAACACTTAGGTTAGATTGGTTGGAGAAGCAGAAGTTTGGAGACCACTCTGGTTAGCCGAGAACAGGAAACTGAGGCTATAGTTTGTGCAGGCTCACCAACATTGGACAAATTGTAAAAATCGTCCTGGTCTGGCAGCTCTTGATAACAGGTAACAGTTATAGAAAGTGTAAAACATGGATCAATCCTGCTTTCTTTTAGGGTTTAAGGTAATAGTAGTGGCAAAATGCCATATATTCTATTTTAGTTTCTTGGCATGTGAACTGAGCATCCTTCAAACACCACATCCCTACCAGAGTATCTATACTTTCATGACTACAATGCACTGATCTTCTGATAGATTCTCACAGAAGGAAAATGCAACATGTCACAAAGTTCAAATCATCTCAAAGTCGTCAAACATGAGCTCATGAGCTCACTTCACTCCAGTGGTCTCTTCAGTCACCGGTCTCAATCCAATTCAGCGTCTTTTGCACATGTTGGAAGTTGCCAAATCACAAAATAAGGTCAATTTGGACAAACAATTCTGAGAACTATTTCTGAAACCTTGTTGAACCTATTCCAGTAACAATTGAGGCGGCTCTGAAGGCAAAGAGCTGTTAAAAATTATACTGGCAGCTATATTTATAAAGGGGCCACCTATAAGTGTTCCACATAACTCTCAGGAAATACTGCTCTTCCAAAAACATGTTCCTGAAGGGTGGAGAATAGTTTTGAATGGTTACAGTAAAATCTCTTGGCTGGAAATGAGATTTAAATAGATTTCAAGATAAAGACGCATGAAAGAAGATTGTGAAGAGGACCATGGCAGCCTGGAACAGGTATATTTATCAGCCAAGAAAGGCAGCAAGTATTTTGAGCAAGAGTTACAGTATATAGGCAAGACAGTGTAGCTTGGTCTCTTTCACAGCTAAACGTGAAAGACATTTTTTTCAATTCATTACAAAAATGGTAAATGGACTGAACTTATATAGCACTTTTCCAGTCGTTGTGACAACTCAAACTGCTTTACACTAGAGTCACATTCATGCACACCGATATGCAGATCGGTAGGCAATTTGGGGTTAAGTGCCTTGCCCAGAGGCACATCAACATGTGACAGGAAGAAGCTGGAATTGAACCTAAAACCTTCAGATCGCAAGATGACTACTCTACCCACACAGCCACAGTCACCCTTACAAAGGGCAAAACTACGTGAGGAAATGTAAGCATAATATGGCAAACAGTGAGCTGAAATCAGTCAGAAACAAAAATCCTAACTGGAATAAAGAAAGACCCTACCTTTTCTGCTGACGACTGGATTCTGAATGTCAAGGTCAAATCTGGCCAAAGCAGGTAAATCTGAACCCCTTAAAAATCAAACTCCGTCTCTGATCTTTTATTCTGAAATCTCAGCGCATTACCTTATGGTGCAAAAATAGAACCACTGGTATCAAAATGTGTCATTTTACCAAAAGGGATTCGAAACCATTTTGTTTTTTAAAATGGACCAAAACTCCCAGTAAACAAATAAACGGCAACAAGACGAATTATAGACGCTGTGACTTTTGATCGATGCAGACAGCTGTACTTCATAATAACCTATAAAAAGGTCAACAAAACCCCAGGACTAAAATGACAGTGAACCACGAAGCACTTTGAGCCTAAATAAAACAGAGAAATCCCAGCATGATTTTGACTTGTTTACCTCTGAAAAGGTTGTTCATTACTTCATGTTCTGTCTACCGTGTGAAAGCAGCAAGAGCCCTTGTCACAACAACCCCTGTAATGAGTAGACTGATGAATACCAGTAGGTTTTGTTTATCATTGTCTTTACACCTTATAAAACAAAAAAGGATGGAAAAAGCACCTTGTTATGTTTCCCATTAATGCTTTTTATCGTAACAGCGAGAAGCTGGCAACTTACTAGAGCACAACTCATTTCTGAAGCCATTTCTTTCGCATCAAAATCTCCCACTTTGTTTTCCATACAAATAAATGACTTTGTATCAACTTTGCATTCAACTGCCGCGGGTTGAACGCTTGGTTTTCTAAGTATCTCCACGCTTTTTCAGCGCATGTTAAAGCTTAAGTTTGTGCAATCTAAATGGTATTCAGATTGCTCTTCCAGTAGGGTTCTGAAAACCACATTAGGATTTGTTTCTCTCCAGATTCACACGTAGCAATGGAGCTGCCATGTGAAGGGCTAGTTTGCCAATAAGAGCAAAGCTGTATGGGGTTCAGCATACAGTATTTGACATTTACGAAACCTGGCAATTACATCCCATGCAGAGTAATCCCAGTGTAAACAATAAACCGGGAGTGAACAAGGTGCCCTTAGGTACCTTTAAAAACCACTGCTGGAGACTGGGACATTATAGTGTTGTAAATATGTCTTAGTTTATTGGCTTAGATGACCATTTAATTGCGGACCTTCCAGATGTGTTTACTTGTGACTCCTGTAAAAAATAATCGCAAATACCTACTTGTAATCCGGTTAGTTGCTGCGTTGCATCCGTTGACCTAAGCAGGTTAAAGGACAGCAGGCGTGTCCGACGACATTCTTTTATGGCGTGTTTTTTTTTTTTTTTTACGTTACAACCCCAAACGTCGGCGTATCGCATTAGGATTTTATGCGAGACCAACTCAGAGCAGCACACGGTGTTTTTCCAGAGGAGCTCAGGCTCAGTCAGATTAGATGGAAACATCTGTGCACCGCTGACGTCTTCTGATGTTTTCATTGGTCCGTCACAGAAAATCACAGCGAACTACATGTCTGTATCTATGTATTGTATTTATGTATCTTTACTTATAAGCACAGAATCAACGTTTTCAAACTATTTGTTTGGGATGTGTGGTAGAAGTCTGGAAATCCATAGTAAGAAGGCTGTATCATCGTTAATTTGGGAGCTAACTTTAACTGTTGAATGAATGACAAGATTGTTAAGAAGACATCATTTAGCCAGATCTATACGTATTTTCTTCATATGCGGTACTTTAAAATGATATTTTCATCCATATTCAAACACTGGTGTATTTGTTCACATTTCTTGCGGCACCCTGGGTCGATGAAAGCGCGGCAGTCAGATGCACGTTGCAAAAAGTTACCTTTGGAGGAGAGGAAAGCAGTCCTGACACGAGTATCGCATTTCCAGATATTCTGCAATTACGGGCCTACGGGCGGCCTCACCTCCTGCAGGGCAGGAATGAGAAAGACACTCCTCCAGTGGGACAATGAGAATATGGTCCAATCAGTTGAAGACGCTGTACGTCGTGTGGACACACAGGCACATCTTGCCCAAGTTTAATACCACTGCTGTCACATCTTCAGTGTCGTAAGCGGCTAAAGTGGTCCTTATGTGCGTTTTTTGCACAGCAGGAAGCTAAAAGTCTCCAATGTGTCAAGTCGAAATGCCTCTTCTCTGCAATTCCACAAGTTTTCTTTAAGCTTTTAGAGGTACTCGGGTGTTCCTTTGTTGAATGCAGCGACATTTTCACAAACTGAGCTAAATGAGGCTTTTTTTTTTTTTTTTTTAAGGTTTTATTGGCTCTAGTGGCCTTTATTTAATAGTTAGTGGACAGGAAAGAGGGAAATGAGAGAGGGGGAAGACATGCGGCAAAGGTCGCCAGGCTGGGATTCGAACCTGGGACGGCCGCGTCGAGGACTAAGGCCTCCGTATGTGGGTGTGCTAAACCCCTGCGCCACCACAGCACCCTAAATGAGGCTTTTAACTGAATCTGCGCCTCTAAATGTACATTTCTGCCTGTCCAACCTTCTGCACTGCAGCGGACTTCTTGCACTCTGAAGGGCATTCGGACGCCGCGCCATTACTGCAAATGAACTGCAGCCGAGCGACCGCGGCGTTGCAGACGTGCATGTCCACGTTCCATCTGTCAGAGCACTTTTTTCTGTGCTACAGGAGACCGCGATAGGGTTAAAAGTCGGCCAGCTGACAACTTTGAAGCACGGGCCAAACGAAATCACCTCTGTGCTGTTTCTAATCTTATTTAATGATGTCCTTGTAGGATGGCGGACCAATGTCATTACTGTGCCACGTTTTCCCAGCTTTTAACCCACAATATGACGGGTTGAATGCTTCGTACCTTTAGGAGCCCTATAAAAGCATTGTTGTTGAGCAGATCTGCCACACAATGATATTAAACTGGATTTTAGATTTTGTAGAAATGTCTGTTTTTATTGTTCCTGAAATGAATTCCTTCAATCTTGAACTTCAAATTCCTTCCTGGGAAATCCTCAGGTAGTTCCAACACCTTTCATTCAGAGGCAGTGGAGTAAATGGGGTTTATTTCAAATCTACACAACAATTTTAAGTTTAAATTTACAAAAAAAAAAAATGTTTTGAAGACACTGTGTAATTTACCTTCAACTTTACAGCCAGGCCTTAATTGTTTGCTAGTCTGTCATATAAAAAAGTCACAGTACAATCAATGAGAAAATGTGAAAAAGCTCAAATGCCCCACATATATCCACGTTCTGCATAACAGAACATATCATTTCCAACAGCTGCATAGCAAATTTTGCATTTTATTTAATTGCTCGTTGGGGTCGGCAAATAAAACAAGCGGCAACAGAGACCAGATGATTCAGCTGCTGCAAAGCGAGCCGGATGTGGTGCGCGCTGACTGAGTTTTACAGTAAGATGCTGCAAGTCAAACACGACCAAAGCTGAGACCACACTTTGCCACCAGGAGCAACAGAGTGGGGCCGAGCTGTGGCGATGTGGTCGGTGCCCGACCCGGGAGTGGAAGCAATAAAACCCATTTAAGTCTCTCATCCACAACAAACTGTGGCCGGGGGTTCACCACATTTTTGCTTAAATTTCAAATAGTTCCCCGTTTATGTCGTTAACTGGAAAGACGAGACTGCGAGGAATTAATTCAGCCAATTATGTCTCAGTTGTTTGTTTTGAGGTTTTAAATTCCCAAAAGGCAATATTTTTTCACGTTTTAAGTTTATGCTCAGTGCAATACCAGCTGCGTTTCCACTGGCGATGGAATTGCGCAGTTTGACATTTCCAAAATTAATTTGCTTAATTGATCAAGCAAATTTATTTACTTACCGTTTCATGTTTTTTCGAAACACTCCTTTTTTGTGCTAGGATGAGGTGGGTTTTATGGCCATATTGAAATTGGTTTATTTCTCTAAACTGCAATGGAAACACTTTTTCCGTGTCCCATAAACCACATGAACAACAGCGTAAGACGACAACAGGAAGTATTCAGAGGATTATTCTCTGAAGAAACTTATCCACGTGGGATTTTGATTGCATTTCTTATTTAATGGAAATGCCACTGTTAGCCACATTTTTCAACATTAGCTTAATATTGACAAGGTTTTGTGAACATTTATGATGGAAACACAATGACTGGGTTTATTTTTCAGGTTATCAGAGTTCCAAAAACTACCAGGACACAGCAGGAAGGCTGTGGCATCCCACTGGCAAAGGAGCTGGTTGTCATGGAAAGGCTTTCAGAGTGACCAAGGAGGTTTGTGGGGGCGGGGGAAGACGCAAAGATTCAGTGAGCAGCATCACCCAAGAGAAATCTGTTGCCTGACCCAGGAGAACTTTATGGTCTTGCTTTAATTCAGCGTTAGCCTGGAGATTGTCTTCCTATGCAATGTCGCTCATTTTCTCAGGATGTATTTTATCCTGGCCAATCAGCAAACAGAAGGTGGGGTTGAGAACAGCAATGGCAAGTTTCTGCACCGTTTTTGAATTATGGTTTGCCTGTGGTTGTAGTTTGGCAATGGCCGCAAAGGAAGTGAAAGTACACATTCAGGATGTGTTGGCCAAGTTTCCAAATGTTTATCAATTAAAGTTGGAGCAAGAGGAATGCCTGAGACTATTCATTGCTGGAGAAGATGTTGTGGGTACAATACCCACAACATTGTATTGTAGGGTCTGAACCCTACAATAGATGAGGGTCCAGACCTTCTGTACAAAGCAAAGCATAGAAAACAATGGCTAATTTTTTTTATCTGGATAATGCTGTGGTGAAAATAACTGCCTAGGGACAGATCTCTGGCTCAAGTTGAGATGAGTTTAGATACAAGATACAAGCCAGAGCTTCAAAGGAGAAAATGGATTGGATGGCGTTGATAAAGAATTATACGGGCATTGTGGTGGGTAATGGGCACGAGCACCGACCCTCAGTCAATGGTTTAAGATGATGCCTCTGTAATGTCAAAAAATAGAAAATCTTAGTATGGATGATCCTGAGCAGGGAAACTGTTGTCTTTTTTGGCCAGGTTTTACCGTCTTACCTAAAAGCTGATTCGCCTTAAGAGCTTACAAACAGGATGGTTCACAAATAGTCACTGGATAGCTGTTTCTACAAAAGTTGGGGAGCTTCATTGTGAGACACTGCAGCAGACTGGCTGGTCTGAGCAACTTGAAGCGTCCTTGAAGCGCTTTTAAGAACAAATATTCATTAAAAAAAAGATTTTGCCTGTATTTTCAGTGGAGATTTTTGCCAAATGTAGATTCCAGGAAACAAATGGACTGACTGCATTCAGTTTGTATCAAGTTCCATTATGTTTGTAGCTCGTAGCTCAAACAGTATTCCTTAGCTACTCTGCTGATGACTCTTGTTTGGAGTTATCAGACTGGATAATTGGTGTGTTAAGAGCCATACAGGGGCCCCGGTCGTGTGTGGAAGAACCACAACAGCCTGACACCACTTCCTCATCTTAGTCACCAGCTTGGTCACACACCGCTGTGGGATAGCTTCCCAATCTTCCAACAAGCATCTGCTCCAGTCACCCGATGTGGTTGGGTTGGTCACCAGCAGCAGCCCCAAGATGATCCCAGACGTGTTGAATGGGGTTGAGGTCAGGACTGCAGGCGTGCAGTTGCTCCATAAAACTGGAGGTCCTCTGAACGATGCATCATAATGGGCAGCTCTGATATGTTGGAGAACAGAGTTCAGACACAGATTGTAGAGAAATGGAGTTGCCACTGGTTGCAAGATCATCTCGAAATCAATCAGTATCTCTTCGCTGAGATTGCCTCCAATGACGACACCTCTTGTTTCTCTAATGAGAGTTAAAGCCAGTCCACAACATCACTGCCTCCACCAGAACATTCGACTTCTCCTGGTGTGACAATTGGCATATTGTTCTCCACACCGTAACCATATTCTTCAGTTATGGTAGGCAGATGTTTAAGAACCAGCGCCCTTGTCCAACGCCAAAGAAAATGGATCCGATGTCGAAGAACCTCGTAACAACCCTTTGAGAAAGACTTTTTGGATGTGCTTGGTTTGATTCTAATCGTTTTGGGTCGTGTTGTTCCTGCGAACCTATAATCGACGGCTTCGGCTTGTGCCGACAAGATTAGCCAATTTAAAAAGAAAACCAAGTTTGTGAGGACTGGAGAGTCAACCATAGTCATTTATTTTACATTCTGCACCACAGAAAATGTGGTAGCAACGAAGAGTTTTAGCTAAAGTTCTAATTTGTTTTACATTTGATTACCCATTAACAAATAAATCCTCAGTGAGGTTTGTGGAAAAGCTCAACAAGAGCAAAAACCATAACTCCACTTCTGGATGACTCAAAGCAGCCTTCTGCTTATCCAGCTGATCCATAATCCACAATATTTTAACTGATTCTATTAACTCTACTAGTATTGCACAGTCATTACAAATATTTAAAATAACTCCATCTTCTTGTGGCGCACTCGAAGGCAAATGGTTCCAGTTCTAATAAGACAATCTTTTGCCAGCAGAGCACCAGCCTGAAAGCCCGAAAGTGCAGCTGCTTCTCTTTCCGCCCCTGCACACTGAACACCAGTCGCTCGGTTCCAGCTTCACAGCCCTCTTCCAGTAAAGAGAACTGGTGCTACTTGCCGCTTTCCAGTTTGCACACACACACGCAAACAGTGTCAAACCACAACACATTTTGGCTGCCAAGAAGGGGTCAAGTTAATGGCTGACTTTGCAGATCTCTGGCAGAAGGCGCGCCCCCCCCCCCCCCACCCCCACGCACGGATGGAATCATTTCCATTCCGTTTCTCCTCGCCGCTTCACTTGCTGCCACCCTCAGCTATTTTTTCTTCCTTGTTCTTCTTCTACTTTGCATAATAAACTCTCCCTTCCTCTGCATTAAAAGGTGTGCGCACACACACACACACGCACGCACCCCCTCACACCAACCTGACAGATGGCACCACTGGCTTCAGACACAGTGTAGAGCTGGAATGTGAGAAGAATGAGGGGAAGAACAGAATCTTCCGGTAAAATAAACACACGCACGCACACCCACACGCACATAATAAGACCATAATTATCCTGGGTACTGGCCTTGGCACTAACCTGGGAAAAACCCCAACTTGCCAACTCACTGCACCTACTGACCCGTCGCAACTGACAGAAAGGCTGCAAAGGAGACGCATGCCCACTAACTTATGCAAAGACATGCATGCATCCCAAAAGTCAGCTGTGCACGACGGAAAACTTCTGCATCGCTCAATCATCGGTTGCCTTTTCCTCTGCCCGTCCTGTTCTCGGTGGGGGATAATGGGGCGGCGGCGACGAGTGTGTGTCTACGCTGTCGAGCTGAGTTATCCTCGTAAAGCTCTGGGCCTGATTATCCTACCATGACTCATCTGGTTGGAGGAGCGGCAGGGGTGAGAGGGGGGGAAGAGAGAGAGGTGGGAGAGGTGAACTCAGTGCACAAGAACCCAACAACCAGGCCATGGGTTACATAGCCGCACACGGGGAGGGAGGGAGCCGTCGCTAAAAGAACCGGGCCTCAGAAAGGCAGACTTTTAGCGACACTAGAGCGGGCGAGCACGCAAACACACGCACGCACAAGCAGAGGGCTGTCTATCGTCTGACCCGATTCTCTCCCACTTGTTTACCGCAGCCCGCACAGGATGGGGCTATTGAGCTCCCGGTAAGATTCTGACCGAGTCGGATATGTCAGGTCATATAATTAACTTGCTAATGTAGTCGGTGATCACAGAGAGAGAGAAAAACAACAAAAACAACAGGCTGTCGAGGACAGATCTGCAGCCGGCAGGCTTTGTTGATGCCGCGACGCTGCGCCACTCGGGATAAAGTTGCATAACAACTCACGCGTCGCGCAGAAGGGAGGGTTAGCGAGTTGGGGGCTGGGGACGGGGGGGTTGACATTTAGGATGGCCAGACGGCGGGAAGGGAGGTGGGGGATGCTGAGTGGCTGGAGACAAACACATGTTGACATGGACACATGCCTCAGTTTGAACACATAATTCCTCGCGCAAGTAGTTGCGCTTTGTAATGAAGTTGTTCTGAAAAGTGGTGTTCACATAAGCATGTGTCGACAGGAGTTATCTCTGATCCTTCACTTCTCGTTTAGCCACTTAAAACCAACTGACAGAAGGATTTTAGAATTGTAAGTGGGTTGAAGAAATGAAAGCTCACCTACGGGTGTGTGAAAGGTTGAAAAAGATCACTCACCTGTTGCAAAGGCAAAAATTTACGAAGACGATGTTTCGCCCCTCATTTGCATAGAAACCATCTGTTGTTTGCATTAGATACCGCAGTAATCCACAACAATGACCGTCCCATTGTGAAAATATGATACAAAATGGAGCATTTATGGACCTGGAGTGTTGCCTTCATTCTTTCATCCATGTTTTAGAAACCCTTAAATCTCCCATGGCAACCATTTAGTTGTGCATGCAAGCAAGGTGGACCAAGCTCCACCTTCAAGACACAACTCCTCCTCAGATCTGCAGTTTCCAATCTTCTGAGCTTTTGCCCTCAACTGCAACTCTCCCACTCAGCTCCTTCAGACTAGCCAGCAGCAATTAGCAAACACCAGGTGCAACTGCGCATCTGCTGAGATCACCATACAAGCTAGTTCTCAGCGCAACAACAAAACATTGTTAAAGGGTTGATAGAGGAGTCACGTTATTAAGACTTCCTGAAGGCGGAGTTTCAGAAAGAGCGGGAGTTTTTAAAGTGACCGACGCCCAGTTTCACAGTGTTAAATTACTAACATTTTATATTTATAGCTTTTTTTAGACAACTGAAGTTAAAAGTTACTTCATTTTATTTTGAGACTCTTATTTTGAAGTAAAAACGGAAGTAGTGTTGGGGATGACGTTTGACAGACTTGACTAAGATACAAGTCAACTCATTCGTACTGGCTAATATCACACACACAAAAAAAGTTCCAACACTTTTAAATCAGAATATTTGGTAACAGCCAGAAAAAAAACATTATATGAACTTTTTAAAACCACCCAAAAATAAATGACTGGCCAGGTGTTGGCTGCTAGCTATGCTAAAGCTAGCATCTGTTTCGGAGCTTTCCATTGGTGATAAAGGGGTATTTCATGATTTAAAAATGACAGTAGTTGGAATTTCATCAGTTCTTGCTCAAAATCTATAATGCAGAGACAAAAGTTCTATCATTTTGAGCCTCTCCACAGTGGCTTAAATAACATAGCTACAGAAATAATCATGGTTCTCCCTAAACTAACAGTTCCCCTGTCCTAATAATATTGATACGTTCAGTGGCGGACTGGGTTTGTTTTTTGTGCACATTTGTTTATATTACACATTTGGCATTTTAATTATGTGCTGTAGTTTTATTGTAGGTTGTCTTCTGTAAATATACAGAGGGTTGATTGATTTTCTCAAAGAATAGTCTAATGCCTTTTTTTCTTTTGCTCTAAAATTAGACACAAAATGAATTGTGGATCTTTCTTTACCAGTGAAGTTAAACATAAATATAAAGCGCAGTGGCATATTTACATGGTTGTTTTAATGTACTGAACCTGATTAATGCAGTGTCCCTTATTAAATAAATTCAAATTCAGAACTTAAATTATGTTTTTCTTCCAAGGAGCCTTGTAGATTTTACAACTTTAGATTAAATTAAACAGCGAGAGTCGAGCAAACAGTGAAGCAACTTGGCGCATGTGAAACCTGATAGTAGGTTGTTTAGCATTTTAATGAGGGCTCTTGCTGACATTTTTTTACTACAGTTCTCAAATCTACGCACTTCTTTTCAAAGTAATACTTATTTTGCTTTCCCACTTCACACATACGAGCAGGGCGCGCACGTTTCTGCTGAGCCTGATTGGATTTGACTGGGCGACGTTCTAGCAGCACTCTGTCGCCGCGGTGAGAGGTCAAACAGAAACACAGCTTATATAAGTCACAATAACAGGGGAGAGATGGAGGGGCGGCGGGGTGTGGGGAGAGAAGTGTGGCAAGTGTGAGTGTATTTCCATGTACAGCATAAATGGTGATCTTGGCTTCTGGAAAACTTTCTTCACTCAAGTAGGACTTGAACACCATCTCTAAAAACATAAAAGATACTCAGAAGATCATTGAAATGAGCATTGAAGCCATTTTTTATGTCTGTCTGTTTCAACACAACCAAACCAAATAGGCCACCAGAAAGAGTTGACTAAAGTCGGAGACGCCCGTTGTAAAGTTTTGTAATGGTCAGTAGTGATGACATGCAATCCTTTGCAAATGCTCGCGTACTCATTGAATTTTTTTACATTACAGTTCCAAACTCTAATGTGTTTTGTTGAGGTTTGATGGACATTTTTATTTTTATTGAACAACCCCTGAACCAATACTTTGTGCAACCACCCGTTTCACTGCGAGTCTCTTAAGGATCGACTCATCTGGCTTTGCTCATCTACAGACTGAACTTGTTGCACTGAAACGCTCAAGCTCAGGCAGACCAGGTGAAGACAATCTTTGAAAGTTCACGGAAGTAGTTGCACCTATTCAGAATCTGTGCAGTTCCGACACATGAAATCGTGCTGAGCTGAACATTTCATTTGCAGCTCTGGCGGCGTGTTTAAGGTCATTGCGTTGCTGAAAGGTGAGCCTCTAACTTAGTCTCAAAGAGTTTCTCGGTCCAATGGGTTTTCTTCCATGTCTATATTGAGCTCCATCAATATTCCTATTCTGACCGGTTTCCATATCCTTATAAAGAAAAGCATCCCACATCATGCTCTACTACCACCATTTTTACTGTGTGGCTAGTGTGTTCAGACTAAAGTGCATAGCATAGCATTTTGTACGTAGAGCAGGACGTTCGACCTTGGTTTCATCTGACCAGAGCTCATCCTTCTACAAAGTTTGCTGTTTCTCCCTACATGACTTGTGGAAAAACAGCTTTGAGAGACACTGTGCTTTAATCCTGTCCACATGACATGACTGCGGTGTCCCTTGAGCTTCACGACCCCCTTTCTTTACCTACACACAGGTGCACTTGTTTTATTGGGGTTATCTGAATAAAGGGGAATGAATACAAAAACTTTCCCCATTTTCCAGATCATGTTTTCCCCCCTTTCCTTTGTCTGCTTTGTGTTGGTTTATGATGCAAAATCCCACTGACTTGCATAGAAAGTTGTGGTTGTAATGGGAGTTCAAGAGATATGAATATTTTTGCATATCACTGTTGATCTAGAATGATTGTCTATTGTTAGGAAGGTGGCTCAGGCACATTAATACACTCAGACCTGACATCGTTACAAGATTTGGGCAACTGACAACATTTCCGTCACAAGCCTGAATTAGACTTGAGCATCTGGGTTAATGAAGCCAAAGAAACAGATTAGGTGCCCTCACAAATAAGCTTGACCTCTGGATTTCTAAGCTGTTTTAGTTTTGAAAGTTCAATCAATACTCTTGAGTAAAGAAATGGAGATATAAGACCAGCTGAGGACGGCAACATGAAAGGTCTGGAGGGCCGGGAACGAGACAGAGAGAGGGAGCCAGATAGAGCCAGGGAGGACGACTTCCTATAAGCAGAAGCTAAACAGGTCAGACTTCTAGTTTCTGGGTCAAAGCGCATTAAACAAGCCCCCACGCTGAGACGACACTATTGGCCCCGTGGCGAAACACCAATGTGGACAGGCTTCCACCAACTGTGATTGCACATGAGGCACTTCAGAGCCACACAGCTCTGGGCATCAACACATAAAGTTGCCCTCTATCGTAATCTCCTCTGTATAAGGGCATACCAGCCACCTCCCCACAAGGGGAACATTATGTGTAAACTTGGTCAAATGGGTTATGTGCAAATTGAAATAATTCTTACTGGTAATAGTCTTGATATAAGTACAGACTTCAACATTTGGTTACACAGTCACAGGAGAAGCTTCAAACTCTTAAATCCTTGCAAGGTAGTTTAGCTAACTGCTAGCTAAGCTAACATTAGCTAGCAGTTAGAAGGAGACAAACATAAAAATCATGATGAGTTAATCCTGGACTGGATCATTCCACACTAATTGAAGATTCCTTTAAAAATAGTTTATGAAACGTATTGTTGAAGTAACAACGAAAGACGGGGATATTTGTCTCATAAACCCTATATACATCATATCATCATGTAAGATGGGTGCATAATACAGTATTACAATAATATGTAAAAAAAAAAATCAATTAGAAGACCTTCAGCTTTTAACAGTTTCCTTATTTTGAAATGCTTCAAGTAAGGAGTGAATCCAGTTTTATATGCTACAGCAGGAGGCATCTCAAATGGGGAGGTCATTGACAGACTGAACTACAAGATTTTAGCATCGGGTTGTATTTTACATTTTATACAATAGAGACAGCATCACATTGATTATTTCATCATTCAGCGCTACATTCCAGCTCCGACAATCCACATACTGGACACTTTTCAATGCACACGCACATAATGTTTTTTTCTTTCGAATGCGAGGGCAAAGGACTGAAGAAAAAAATGCTATTTTTGATTTATAACCTGTTAGTTTTTTTTTCTTTTTATTGACTTTTTTTTTTTTTAAGATTTAGGAGAATATTTTCACATAACGCTTTGAGTTCAAAGGGTTTTTAATGAGGTTTCGGTCTTCACTGACTACCGTGTTTGCGCCATTGTCATAGAAATTAGCCTATATGGATGCTAAGCTCAATAGCCACCGAGCACAGGTTAAGGTTAGCATTGCAAAAAGCTTAATGGTAAACCTTCAGCTGGAAATTTTTTTTAATCAAACCACAAATTCTGTTATTAGTTTTTGTTATTTTTTTCTGGAAACTTTTGGTTTGCTAAGGTTTTTCCTTTTCTTTCCTCACCTTGAACAGAATGAAATACAGACTATCAAAAGTATCAAAAGCAGAGGACAACATCCTTTATCCGCTGCGAGCTTAGCTATTATGGGAATTTCTTTTGCATTCAAGAACTGTTTACACCTAATTTAACGCCGGTCACCTTAAAATTTAATAACACAACCGCCTTCTGACTATTCATGAGTGATGCCTATTCATTCGCCATCACTGTGCGGGCCAAACGTGGCAGATGTTACGGAGGGAGCTGCTGCCGAACTAAACGCGCCACTTTCACCTTTTTCATAAGGTAAGCTCCGCGAGTAAAGAGCCAAAGAGAAGAAATACTCCTTCAAGGGCAAATAATGGACCCAAGCTGAAGTGAAAGCAGCCATTAGACAAAAGAGACGAGAGAAAGAAGCAAATATCTTTCCAATTATCAGCTGTGGAGCATGTTCCTAAGAGCAAAGCGAAAGGACAGGTTATTAAACTTTAATGCATCACAGCATAGGAACCATTCAAGGCCTTCTCCCTCATTAGACGTAGCCGGCCGAGTGTGTGCGCACGTGCAGCCAAGTGCCTCACGCCACACCAAACACTTAAACACTGCTAATGAGCGTGTGAGTGCTGGCTGGTCTGCTTACAGAGGGAATAATGGATTTAGCTAACAACGGCGTTTTCATTCTTCTCTGTTGACGGGGTGAGCGCAGCAGCAGGAAACAGGAGTCATATTCCGCTCTCAAACGATGGAAGCGCGCTCGAAATGACGCGCACAATGCGAGTGAAAGCGTCTGATGAATACTCTAACAAAAAGGGTGGGATTTTATCGGAGTTTCGCATTTTCGTGCAGGTGACGGCTCTCGCGGGTTTTTACTATTCATTCGTACACCCATTCATCGGCGTATGGGATTCCGACGAAAGCACTGAGTCTGATGGTGTGTGGGCTTTTGATGACATCTGTCTGACAAGAGCCATTATTAACCATTAGGAATGCATGTATAAATTATGTCTGTATCTCAAGGTTGACCTTATTGAAGACAATAATGCTTTGCGGCCTTTGCATCTTCATTCTGGATTGGTATTGAAGAGGTTGCCTAGGAACGTTATTTACAGAGGAACTACTGCACGGTGTCTTGCTGAAAGACTAAAATGACCTCAACTTTTTTTTTTTCTTTTTTTTAACCACATTACAACCGTCAAAGTAATTTTTTGAGATGTTATGCGACAGAAGAACACAAAGGAGTCAAAATGTGAAGTACTCAGAGGTATGCCAGAGAGCAGCAGTGAACAAAGAGCCTCACGAAGACCAGCGAACACAGCAGGGCAAAGAGAAATCTGTTCAGAACTTTTAATGAAGGTTAGCCTTCAGTAAATGAAGATTTAACCCTTTGTGTGAAAACTGAAAAATACACAGCACAAAACTGTAAACATATAAAGCTATGGCAGTCCCAATGCTTTTTTGCAATTTTGCAATTGTGGAAATTCACACCAAATCAACATTAGCACATTCTCTTCTTGTTTTGTCTTATTAAAACACTAAAAATGCCGACTAGACAAAATTTATCCGCCATCGTTTTGGTCCCTCTAAGCCTCCTACGGCAGGTGAGTGGACGAACAATGCGATATGCAGTACCCTGACAAAAAGAAGTGGCAAAGATGTACAACTTGTCTATATCTTTTCAAAACAGAATTTCCATAGATTTAAAATCCATCTGAATCTGAGTCGATTTTAAATCTCTGCAGAAGCAATTATTTTTCTGCACCTCTAACCGTAAATAAATGTTCACAGTAGTAGCAGCTACCGGCCGTACAGATGGAATGTATATTCTCGCTATTCTTGAAAGCCTCAGACACACAGTAAAATTGCAAACTTGGAATTTCAACTGCAACTACTTTTCTATTTCAGATATAACCTTATTTTCAGGGAATAAAACAGGGAAGAGAAGTGGAGGTAATACCAGAAGAAAAACTAGCACGCAGCAGGGCCGTGATTCCTTGTGGAATACGTCGGCTGTTTCCAGCTTCCATGTCTTGCCCTTATTCCTTTCAAAGCAAACAAACATCATGATGAAATTTCTGTGGGTGATATATTGCCCCGGTTGATATCTGTGTGCAAGCTTCCACAAACAAACCAGAATTGATTCTCCTTATTGAAATCCCCCCACATCATTTCCAAGGGAACCCATCTACCCAGGATCCCTCTCTTTCTATAAATAAATAAGAATGGATGTAAAAGTGTTGAGGGTGGGCGGAGGACGAGGAAGATGGAAAGAGAGGGGGGGGGGCAAAAGGGAGCCTCTGTGGGCAAGGAATCTATGATCAACTTGGGAGAAGCAGAAGTTGGGGTCCGTTCTCGCCGTGTGAGCACATTAGCAACAGAAAAAAAAAAAGGCATCTAAGATCCAGTCCAACTTCCGAGGATCAATGAAGAAGCATTGGCTGAGACGCTTGTGCTCAGTCAGGCACCAACTCTCCCTCTGTCCATTCCCGCATCCGGCGACCGTCTCCATGTGCGAGGAGAGCGGTCGCCGAGCGATGATTTCCCCTAGATGTGATGATTAATGTGCCTGCTCTGAGATGCTGAGTGAGATTGATGCCGCCCGCCATTCCCCCCCGTGCCTAATCTTTCATCCTTACAGTAAATATGACACAATGTCCATATGCGCGCAGAAGCGGCCTGATTACAAACAGCTTGCGAGCCCTCGTCCCTTTTTAATGATTACATCCAAAGGCACTTGCTCAGTCGAACGGCTGCTTCGGCTTAATGAAATTAGCCCGTCGCGCCATCTTGCCTCCTCTGAGCGCGAGGTAAGGAGTTTCCACAGGGGTCACTCAGCTAAGTAGCCCGTTTAAGCAACTCCAATGCAAATGAGATGTAAATCAGGCTTAAACGGAACACGGTTTAATTTGGCCTCCTGACATTGCAAACAGTCATGGGAGGGAGGACGGGGGATCCGATGCAAATTTCATGCAAATAACAACCGATGGTCTTTGTCTCGGCTGGCCAAAGGCTAAACGCCTTTAGGTTCTGGTTCACGTCTGGTTTTGTCTAAGCAAATGTTTGATTTATCCAAGATGAACTGAGGAAGGTAAATGGCCCACAGGAGATAAGAATAGGGTGTTTGAGGGGAGGATCCAAAGTCACGGCTATATCATCGTTACGCAGGTGAATCGTTATCCAAGAAAAAAAAAACCCAACAACCTCAAAACCTGCGAAGAAACAAGCAGGCTTCACATGCAAACTGCTCCACATTTATCAAAGCCAGAACCCAGCTGCGTCAGATCAAGTCGACACCTGCATCACGAGGAGCGTTGCCTCAAAGTTCGCCCCTCCCTTTCTGAGACCGGGACCCGCGACACAGAAAGCCTGTGTATGAATATGCCGATATGTCCAGGGTGGTATTAACGTTTGAGAGCAAAGCCGCAGCCGGAGCCTCCTGGGAAGAGGTCAGACTTTTGAGCAGACGAGCCCCTGAAGACCACGTGTCAGAGGAAAATGACTTTTTCTAATGCGCAGTCGACAGATTGACCTATGCTATGGATTCATGCATGTAGTTGTAGTAAATTGATCTGCCTACCATCCTCCCCCCGTCTACAACCACAAGGAGTGACAACTTCCACTGGAAGCACATTTTTTCAGATTTTCAATAAATGAAGTCTCGTTTTATTCAACATTCGCACCATTTTACACATAAAAATGTCCCTTTTTCCTAATGTCTCAATTTAATGTTGCATTCCATTATACATTACTCTGTTACTAAACAAACTTTGCAAGACGTACAGCTCAGATTTATATACAGAAAATGATAACCAGATCAGTTATACATACATGTTGACAGATTTAACTTCAGTTATGACTTGAGTTACTGTACAGTGAATCCATTTATAAAAGTTATCTGAGAAAGCTCCTCCAGAGCAAGCATGTGGCGGCTGCAGAAATAAATAACTTACCTTTAACAGGAAATGCTTGCTTTCTGTGCTAAATAGAAAGTCGTATTAATCACCAAGTTTTAGCTACAGTTATGGTCCTCTGCTAAGAAGGTGAATGATTGAAGCTTGAAATGAAATTAATCAAAATCCACACTTTATGACTTAGTCACAGCTGGACTAGAGATTTCAAAACCCCATTTGTATTCATGAAACCTTCATTTTAAAATAAATACATTTAAATTTTCCATTTAACGTCGTCTTCGTTTTGGTGCAATAGCCTTGCATTTTTCTTGCTTTAAGAGAAAAAAACAACAAACAACATCAAAACAAAGAACTCCACTTCCAACTGGTCAATTCAAGCAGTGATGCTGAAAGAGGAAAAACATGCCATAATGTGTAATTTTCCCTTCGAGTGATCAATAAAGAGACATCTTACAGTCAATCCCCCTGGAAATCTCATCCTCCGGGGAGGGGAGGGCGCTCACCCGTGAAGGCCACCCCTCGAGGTCGATCAGCTGGAGAACTGGCAGTGTGGATGCAATCCTGCTCAATTTGTACGTTTGCAAAAAAAAAACAAATAAAATGCAGAATCACTCCCCTTTTGTGTGATTGGCAATAATATATACAGGATGAGAGATTAACAGGAAGATAAACACTGAAAATGCAGACTAGAAAAAGGAATGGCTGTTACTGATGGGTCTTTTGGGCTTTTTGATGTCCGGCTACGTAGCAGCTTGCTTATCCAGTAGCAGAAAGATGTTCCAGCAAGACATGATTACAGTGTGTAGGCCTGCCACAACAAGCAACCAATTAAAATGAGTGTAATCATTTTCAAATAACAACAGTCCTTTAGTATCACTGAGAAACACTGAATATTTGATACCCAGTAGGAAGTAGTTGGTTTGCAAATATGACTCAGTAGTCAGAACAAACAGGCACAACACTGATGTAACTCATCAAGCGTTTAAGGAAGTGCGGTGGAGTGTTCTGCGAATCTCCGTTAGACTTTTCAGGCTTTTTTTTAAATCTTATGGGATACCTGCATCAAGTATTTTCTAAAAAGAAAAAAAAAGTTACGTTTCCTGCGCCTTCCAAATATGTACATCTTCTACAAAAAAATAAAAAATAAAAAAATAAACCCCTATCAGCACTAATCAGGCAACAGGTTTCTACTGAGATAACCACGTAAAGTTTCTTCTGAATCCGCCATCCATTCATTCTTCCACATCCCCTCTGAGTCAAACTACAGGTACACCTGTTCTTTTCCCTTTTTTAGAATTTTTTTAGAATAGACTCTCCACCCTGAGCTGCCGAGTGGTGAATCAAACTACTCCTGCGCTGCTTTCTCACTATCCGTTTCATTCATAAACCCAAAAAGGTTGCAAAAGGTAGACGATTGGCCGAGTGGCGCTGCGTAAAAAGACGACGCGTGCTTCCCCGCCGCCAATGAGAGGCGAGTAGTACGCTCTCTCCCTCTCTCGTGCTCCCTCCTTAACCCTCTCCGAGTTTTGTTTTCTCTTGCAGCCTCTGTGAGTTTCAGCAGTCGCAACGGCAACCCGGGCAAAGGGAGTACAGTGCGGCGCAGGAAACGGTAGCACAATTTGGCTTAAAAGAGATAGCTGGACCGGCCTTCAGAGTCAAAAAAAACAAAAAAAAAAAAAACACAAAAAACCTAAGGGATGTTATCTTAAGTGGCGACTCTGCCCTATGTCACTTTTAAAGTCCAGCCATCTGTGCATTTTGCTCAGCACTTTAAGCCTCCCGCTGTGCGTCATTAGTTTGCAGGTGACAAGGAAAAGCACTTTAAGAACGAAAATTCATGGAGAAATTGATTGGCTGATTGACAGATACAACCGACTGCTCTTTAACTCCTGGAGGTGCGCCGACATCCAGGGCCGACTCAATACAAACCAATCTTAAAAAAATAAATATATAAACTTCCCACCCCACATGTGCACATCTTAGTGGCACAGAAGAAAAAAAAAGACGACAATCAGAGCCACACATGAATCAATACCAGCAATGATCCAGTGACTCCATGAACTCAGACTGAGTGTGCCACTGTTTGTGGGGGGAATTGGGTTGAGGGAGTTCAAGGAGGGGGCATTTTCAGGTCCAACACTGCCATCTACGGACACCGCTGAGGTACTGCGGGTGGCCAAAGGATTACATCACCATGTTTGGGGCGATGATGTGTTTTTCTCAGATGCTGCGGCTCAGACAAAGAGATTGCTTGAGGATGCTGAAGGTGCGAGAAAAGTTTTAAAGAATAATATTTAATTTATTTAAAAACTCAACCATGTTCTAAAGAAAAAGGGGTCAAGAGTGTTTCCTCACCCGTTAACCTTTAACCCGACTCCGAGTCTGGAACATTCTGCAGATGTTTTGTATCACTTCAGGACATGTTTTTCTTACATCTCATAGAACACCATAAAAAAACCTCAAAAGATGATTTTTGTTTCTGAAATAACGTCATCGCTGTATGCAGGTGTTCAGTGCGACACCTTGGTTTCTTCTCCACTTTCAAAAACACAAGAGAACTTCCACACTTCACCTTGACTCATTTCTGCTTGAATTCACAAAAACTGTATTTCTGAGAATCAGAGGGTAACGCTTCATCTGGCAGTTTGAAAACAACACCAGGTCTGAAGCAGCCGGGACACGTTTTGAGATTCTGTGGGCTCTCGCTGTCCCCTAGTGTCGCCACGTGAATACTGCATGTAGAGAGAGGTGAGAAATGTTTAAGGTGCTTCAAGAATGAGAAGAGGCACCCAGAGAGGTACTGCTATTGTTTTAAACATTGTTCTCATATGGAGGTCTGCTGACTCATGAGAATAAATATGAAGAAAATTTAAGCTTAACGTTTTATACTTTTTCTCAAAGTCATCTTCTAGAGCGGTTTTGCTCATTTCATTGGAACATTAGCACATTTTCCGGCAAAGGCAGACCGAAACCAACAGAAGTTGGCGTACTTAATCAGATAATCTTAAAAGAAGTGGAAAATGAAGCAAAATGACACAAAAGAGTCCTCTGCAACAGACTGGCACCTGTCCAGGGTGTATCCCGCCTCTCGCCCGCAACATTAGCTGAAGAGGCACCAGCACCTCCCAATCTGGTGCTGGTGCCAGGTCGGGCCCTTGTCCACTAAGGGACAAGGGTGTTAGAAAATGGATGGACACAAAACAGTTTAAAGATGAAAATTCCCAAAAGAAAAAAAAATGTGCAAACTTTACTTCCTGATTGAATATCTCACTGTATACAAGTGGTGTCCAAAGTCGGTCCTCGACGGCCGGCATCCTGCATGTTTTAGTTCTCTCCCTGGTGGTAGTAAGAGCTTTCTCAGCATGTCAATGTTCTTCTTAGACCTTCTAATGAGACGTCAATTCATCCAGTTGCGTTAAACCAAGGAGAGAATTAAAACATGCAGGGTGCCGGCCTTCAACGACCAACTTTGGACACCATTGTCACCAAAGCAGATTTTGTGGGAGCTTTTCTGAGGAGAGCATGGAGGGGGTCATGTGTCATGAGATTTAGGGCAACACTGTTCTTCCTTCGGTAAGACAGGTCCTGGCTTAGTCTCTAACCATGACGATGACCCAAAACATAGAGCCAGACCAACTGAGAAGTGACTCCATAGGAAGCACGTCAAGCTCCTGAAGTTACTTAATGTATTGCTTAGGTATCTAGACTTAAAACCAAATAGAAAATATTTGGAGAGAGCTGAACCCGAATTTTGAAAGATTTGGAGATGATCTGCACGTAACTGTGGGACAAAGTCCTGCCTGGCACTTTGTCCCAACTCAATAGCTACAGTACACATCTGACCAATTAACCAAATGTCATCGTCTCTACTGTTTTTAAGATTCTGTCTGTCATGTACGACGGATTATTGGGACCACGCTAAGAAAATATTACAAGTCTTAGGACAATAAAGTTGAAATAATTCCTAAAATAAAGTTGTAGTATTACGAGAGTAAAGTCGTAATATTCTGACTATTCAAATAATACAACTTTATTCTCGAAATATTACTTTTTTTCTCATATTTTTGCGACTTTCTCATATTCAGACTTTATTCTTGTACAACTCATAATATTATGACAGTCGCATTTCTTTTTCTTTTCTTAATATGGCCCTTATACTCTGTTATTAGAGTTGAGGAATATGGTGAAAATTAAAGACCTCTCCATTCTTCTTTAGTAGGAAGGCTCTAGAAATCAGGGCTGTATCAAATATTTATTTCACTCACTGTATTTACCTAAATATGCCCAATTTAGGCAGCAAAAAAGTGCAAATAGAACCCAATTTCATTGTTTTAGCACAGCTGAACAGCTAAACCAGGACGATTCCAGGCCAACAGACTAAAACCAAACAGTGTTGCCAAATCCTCCTGAGCTTCTCCCAACATGACAAGTCGAAATGTGTGCTGAAACACAGCTAACACCCTCAGAGCCTGGCGCAACTGACATCTATTAAGTTGTCACAGTTTAAATTGTTTTGTAATGTAGGGCAGGTCCTAAAATGGAAGGCATAAAGGGCTTTTGTGACAGTGGAGAAATAAAAGTCAATGCTTTCAGAGGTCCAGAGCATCATCGGGAGACAATCCCCCCCACCACCACCACTCTTAACATCGACCAGAGGGCACACTGTCTGCCTGGGCATACCACTCTCTGAATGGCTTGATGACAAAAATACTGTCATGAGACTTTTCACTGCAGCAATGTTCAATGTCAAACCCTTAAGACTGCAATCAAAAGTCTGCGAATCAGAAGGCTGGAGAGCGAGTAAGAGCTGGAGACCTGAGGAAACTACAAAGTAAAGAGAGTTTCAGACAGAATCTTGGCAGGGAGTTCTAATAAGACTGCAGTAGAGGGAAATGGACCAATCCAGAACCCAAAGAATCATGACCTATAAAGGTTTCATGAGACAAATATTATGTACAAAATGTACCAGTTCGAGTCTGATGCAGACTTGATGTTAAAGCTTTTAAATCTGAATTGTCCAGACTGACGTCAGGAACAGCTTTATTCTGTTTACCAATAACAAAGCCTAAAAATCTATCGTTCAACTGTAACTAGTCTTTACAGTTCTTTTAACAAGGTGTGTTCTTTTGGCTGCATTAAGTAATCCAGTGTGGCCCCTCCCCAACATCCTGCTGCGCACTGCCAGTCAAATTTGACTGTGGAAATATTTCAGCTCGGAAAGTAACTAACAATTTGGAAATAAATATATTTCACTTTTAAAACTGCAATTGGTGGATGCAGCCAATCGGAGCCAACAGGAAGGTCGTAGCATTGCCAAACACGCTTGTGTATGCACTGCTCAATGTGTCGACGGCTTAGAAACAACTTATCATTACAGGAAAACTTTATCTGCCGTCATCGGTGGCCGTGCTAACTAGCCTTAGCATTCAAGACAGCCTCCACTGCATGGGACTAGCTGTAGCCTAGCAGAGAGCAGTGGCTAGGGTGTGAACCTACATGAGGATGATGGACAGCGCCAAGACTCTCCTCCTGGCTCTGATTGGTGTATTTCTGCGAGAAGGCAGAGGAGCTCCATTTTTATATTACATTGTCAGGACAGAGTGACAATTTTAACAAATATTTAAAAAACAGTGTTTTTAAAAGTTACACAAGTTAAAACTTATTTTTACTCAAGGGTTCAATACAGTCGGAATCTCCTACTGGCTTGTGCCTGGTCAGTCATATACATTTATGAACATATGTCAGTGCATTCCAAGTAAACAACATTAAGGTTTTTATAATCTGTGCAAATTAATTCGAGGGACAAAATGACAACTGGTGGTCATTTTGTCCCATCACAGGAAGATTTTGTACTTGTGTCGAAAACCAATGGTTCAAAGGAGTTTTTCTTTTATTCACTGTTACTCTATTGAAAGTAAACATTTTTATGTAACTCCAATAAACGATCTCTACAAACGGCAGGTGGCTCAGCTTAGCCTTAGTTTGATCAGGGGTCCTATTTTATAAAAGTCAGCCAGCTCCAATGGGGCAGTTGATGGAAATAATAGTTAACATAGCCTTTTACAAAATAACATAGCATCAATTAAATGTGAGATTTCTGCATTCGGCGATTCTTTTATTCATCAAGAACACCTGTTGACCAAAACAACTGAGAAATGTACGTGGATATGAAAGGCACTGCTTACAGGCAAGAAGTGGAAATGAGTTTGAGTCTTGGGATAAAATGGCGGCTGGTGGGTACAAAGTATGGATGTTTCTTCAAGACAGCATGGGACGACATGACGCATTTGTCAGAATGACTGTCAGGTGCTTTGGAAACTCCCTGATGACATCATCACGCCACCCACGATGACACTATTTATGCTCCACCATGAATGTGTCGCCCATTCATGGTGGAGCACTTTTAAAATAAAAGCAATGCTGCTCCGCCTTCACAGAAAACTACATCCAAGGTTGAATGATTCTTCAGCCTTGCATGTTACCTTATTTTTAGTCAGTGAGTGAATTCAAGTCACATCCTATAACAGAGTTTGTTCCTTTATGTTATCGTGTCTTTACAGTTCATTTGACATCCGGCAGGAAAAATTATCCATGTTCTCTCACTAAATCTTAAACAGAGTGATGATCTCAGACAGACGGACAGTGTAGCCAAATAGCATCCAGTTAAGAGACACACAAGAAAACAAGCCTGAGTTTCTTAGCGTGTCTGGAGCAAATCCAGTGTGACGTTTCCTCGGAGGTAGTAAACGTTTCATAGCAAAAACTTAATTTGAGCTAGTAGTGGGATTTTTTGTATTGTTTTTATTTCTCCTCGGCCTGAACGACAATTCCAACCGAGTGTTCAGCGACGCAGCACTTCCATGTCAGGCTGAGGAGAGGTTTGTGACGACGTCGTCTGTGGTCAGGCTGACGAGGCGACGCTGCCCGTCGAGGGAGGAGATCGGAGGCGAAATGGCGTAGCTATGCTCGAGTTTCGGGGGGATAAGGCACGAGTTTGTCAAGGGGATGAAACTTAACGGTGTCGAGTGAGCTGTCACCTCAGACTCTGGGTTTGAGAAACCCTTCGCTTCACAGCTACTGTTAGCATCCTCTGGAAAGACAATTGGGATGGGGGGAGGGAAGATAGAGGAAGAAAAATGAATCTTCAAAAATTTTGAGCTTTGAACTCTTTTTGTGCCGGTTTTGTCATTTTACAATACATCGTTCTCTGCTTTGAGAGAGGGTTAAACCCGCCCACCGGGTCATGTCTGCACATGCGCAGTTAAGTATAACTAGTTAACTATAGTCACCCCACTGTTGCAACTTAGGTGCTATATTTAGAAACTATTCAGGCTCCTCAAAAAAAAAATGCAACTAGTAACTTTTTTTTGTTATTGCGTTAGGGCTGGGCAATAAACTATTAATAAATATCACAATAGACATGTGATTAATATCAGTTGATAATACGTCTGATAGAATTTTCAATAATTTCACTGAACGCTGAACCAGAACCCCACAGCATTCCGGGGGATGTAGGCAGAGGAAAGGCCTTAGCCGCTCTTCCTCTCCCAGTCAGGTAAGAAAGGTGAATAGCATCAACTAACTCACTCACTCCTTGGTTACCTAGCAACAACCTGCTGAGTAACTTGTGCAGCGGCAGTTTCACGTTTCACCATTTTTAAGCCTAAAAGCTTAAAAAAAAAAAAAAAAAACGGCATGGAAATCCATTTCAAATCACTTCAAGAGGCTATAAAGTTTATTCACAAACGCAAAAACAAAGGATATTTCAGTATGTTTTAATTAGTTTTATAAACACACAATATAGTTCCAGTCAGTCATACTTTTTCCACATTAAATACTGTTTTCATTTATTTATTCGATTAATCTCAATCCCAGTTTTAGTTCATTATAATAATCGTGTTCTACACACGGCCCAGTTTGTTCAGATAGATTTTCTTTTCCTTTCATAAAGCGATTTGCTCACCTATAGTCGACGTCTGCATTGAGAAGGATGGAGGTGCAGAGGAGTCTTCCCCACAGGCGGGTAGCTGGACCTGTCCACCGCCGGCACTGCCCGCAGCCGGCGTCTCGGTGGATTCCATGGTGACCGGTGTGTCAGAGCAGAGGAAAACATCGATGGGTCTGTTGGTGCTTCTGAGGTGAACCTGGAAGCTCTGAGCGTCAGAGAAGAAGAGGACGGTGTGAATGTGAAGCGGGTTTTGGAGGAGAATCTGCAATGGTCCTGATCCGCGTACCTCCTCCGGATGTGGCACCTGGAGGCGAGTCTCGGGCGGAGCTCTGATCACGATCACAGTCTGCCCTTCGAAGCTCGGAATGCTCCTGATGTCCTCGTACGTCAGGTAGGCGTACGTGATCGGCGGAGTTCAGGAAAGTAACCGACATGCATTCGCGAGTACATCTGAATCAGACACGGCCCCGACACATTCGACAGCGGAGGCCGAAAGCCCCAAGGATATCCGTCGTGCAGGTTCTCCTCGCACAGCCTGCTGATCTGCCGGGCGCAGATCTGGATGAGCTCGTCCAGCTTCTCCTCCGCCTCGATCAGAGACTCCAGCCTTCTGGTGAGGTTGTCCTCCACAGGGCCGCCCCTGGGCACAGGAGAAGGGAACCGGGCCACTTCAAAATAAAATTTCTCTCTCTCTTTTTTTTTTTATATCAGATCCGATTTTTTTTTATCTACAAAACGACAGAAAATACTTTGGAAAAAGTGGCTTTTGATTCATACATCCCTACTGTTAGTTGTACGACGGAGTATCATGTTAAGACAACGAGATTTTTTTTTTTTTAAATTACGAGAAATTAGTTGTGATATCAGCAGAATAAAGATGGGATTCAACTTAAAATTATGAGAAAAAAAAGTTCGTTTTATTGACAAAAAAAAAAGCTTCAAAAGTTCTCAAGATTTGACGTAAACAGTTCGGTTTGTGTAGTTCTTTCTTGAAAATAAAACACCACCATTTCAAAGTCCTGCTATTGAAAATAACTTGACGCTGACCTGTTAGTCTGTCAAATCAACTAATGAAAACAAACAAAGCTCAATACCTTTCGTTTGGGTGATTTATCATTTTTCTCTTTTCTCTCTCTTTCTACCAAAAGCTGGATGATAAAAGTTTCCAGTCTGGTATTTGGTCTCATTTATTCCTTTGATTAAGGGACAGTTGTGTTACAGAGACTTCATCATTCGTTTTTATTTGTCATTTCTGTTTTGTTTATTTATTTTGGATATTTAAAATGTTCTCCAGCTCCGGTATTAAGTGCTCAATAAAATTGAATGTTTATTCATTTTTGAGAACTTGTTCTTGCCTTATTATGCCATTAGCAATATTTTTACTTAGAAGTGATCTCAAAACAACAATATTATTGTTTATCGCAATGACGTTACGGACAATTTAGCATCCGGCAAAAATTGTTACTGTAGCAGATATACTGATGGGATAACAGATGAAGGAGTTCTCATTTTATCAAAAAGGCTTGTCAAACAAGATGGCCACCGTGGGCGTGACATCACTATGAACTACAGAAACCCAAGGGGCACATTAGGATAAAAAAAGAAAAAAATCTCCAGATTTTCCCAGGAATGAATCTTCCGAAAACAAATATTTGATTAATAGATGCAGTCAATCAGTTCAATTGGTTAGGTGACTTCAGTTTGTACTATGTACTGTCTATCAGCTCAGCTTAAAGTCATTTTGTTTACGATAACACGTAAATAATAAGAGTCGACTGCACTTACAACCACTGGTGGTGGTTCTTGTACGTCTTCTTCATAAGGTTGATCCCTTCCAACACGTTGGTGATGTCGTACAGACGCCTCTTGGACACTTTGAGCTCCGATGACACCAAGTTGAGGTCCACCACTCCACCTAGAGAGTGATTTAGTCTCTGAGCAAACTTCCTCGTCAGGAGAACCAGAGAGTTATCGGCGCGGGTCTTCTGGAACAGCAGCGTGGCTTCTGTGAGTTGGAGGGAAAAAAAAAAAAAAAGGACTGAAAAATCAAACCCTGATTTAGAAACCAGAACAAGTTTTGGACACTGAGAGTTTTGGCACAACAAAACTAAGTCATAAAATATTTTTTCTTTTCACATTTTGTCAAATTATAAACAAAGTTTTCAGAAATTCAATTAGGACTGATATAATAAAAATGATAAATAACACAGCTTTGCAGCTGTAGACAATGAAGCAATATCATTGTGTCAGTTTAATAGTTAGTTGTCCTTTTTTAAATAACATTATTATTGCCCTTTCATCTAATAAATACACACCAAATATGTGTGGCTTTAATGTGACAAAATGTGTAATGAGGCAAGTTTTGACCCAAAATAAAATAAAATAAAATGAAAAAACAGGATTGCAAAGCCTCACCTTTTTTTATATTATGGGTCTGGGAAGCTGGGCCCATCTTGGTTTGGTTAGCTCTAGACTCCATGGTCCCACCTTCGTCCTGAGGCTCGCGCGGTACACGGCCCTGCAGCTCCAGCCTGCTATTCGCCTGACAGAAAACATTAGCAAATAAACACGTTCATAAAGTTTCCCAAGTCCGTTTAAGAGGCAACTTTGACTCAGTATTTACTTCTCAGCTCCCCGTTACACACACACGACAAGCAATTAAATGCTTCAATTCGACTCCAGGTGTATCACCTGGCGCACGAGCCTGCAGCGTAAGGTTAGCAACGGCTAACTTAAAAGTTTGCTTAGCTTGTTGAAACAACAGTCCCTCCCCCCCTTTCCAAGCTTACCCCGGGGCTCCAAAAGTACTTTCTTTCCTCTGTTGGTGTTGACAAACATTTCGCACACTTCTTAAAAGTTACTTTAGCATCACTCCGGTCGGCGCACAGTCTGAAGCAGGACCTAATTCAGAAATATACAAAAGTATTACCCGCCAAATCGCCTCAGCGGAGGATAAGCACGCCTCTGCACAGCCTCCGGATATTCACAAACGTCAGAGTTAGCCTTCAAAATAAAAGTATCCGAAATATTCATTAATTATTATAATTTATTATTATTATTATTCGTACAGCACAATTATGTTGGAGAATTTGACCAAATTAAGGCAAATATATTCCTTCCAACTAAATCCCACGAGAAACAATAGGTTTTAGATTTTCTAACGTCACAAAACCATATGTTTGCATCAGTATGGGTAAAATACTCATTACTTTTAGGAAATACTAATACCATAATACCAATCACTGCGGATGTCGATCCTATTTGTGTCTTAGTTTGGAACTTGAATAATTAAAATGGTTTTGATGTCATTCTGAGATCCAAGCTCCTCTGAGGTTATAAATGACTTGTAGTGAAATGACCAAACCTTACACCATACTCCTAAAGCCAGTAATGAAGAGATTGTGCTACAGACTACGGTATCAGGACTTTTCCTTTCTATTTCCCTACTTATCGTTTTTGATGGGAGTTTAAATTGTATATGTTGAATTATTGAAGTAATTCAAATCAATCACAAGTTCTTGGGGGTTAGCACAACTCAGGTATGAATCCATCTTGTTCCCAGATTCTACAATGTGATGAGAAAACTCCATTGTCACATTTGTTATTTGAAATGTTTCTAAATATATATATATATATTGCAAACAAAAACAAAGCTGGGAGGCCTTTCTATTAACCAATAGGTTGTTCAAATGTAGACAGGCTGCTGGTCAATATACCTTTGCCCAAAGTATGTTGAGTGATTTAGTCAGTCAGTGGCTACAATTAGCAATCCATGAATTGTTTTCCCTGAGGTAAAATGTAGTGTGACACAGAAATGGGTTCTTCAAAATGGGGGAAAAAAAAGAAAATGCAATCAGAAAAATGTTTTACTCTTCATGAGTAACATAGATAATTATCTCGATTACAATAAATCATTAGATATCATGTAAGCCATGTAGTCTTCAAGCTATCTTTTTAAACAATATATATATAATGATTTCAACTTTTTAGAGGAACCCAATTTGAATTAGATGCTATTATTTCGGCCATCTGAATAAGAGTAAATCCAATTTTAATAGAAAATTTCTTTGAAACACACAGTAGTTTCATAAAAACATTTTAAAAAGTACTAAACTGTCATATTGTGACGTCTCAAACATCTTAAAATTTAAGTTTTATCACAAAAGGCAAAGAAGTTCACAACGACCCCAACACACCATCCTGCATCTATGCTTGGATATATGACAAGTGTCTAAGCAATAGACTTTATATCTAAGAAGAACAGAAGATGAGCACACCCAAAATACATTCCTGAAGGCAAAATTTATTCAGTTCTAAAACTATTCCTTCAGTCATCATCATCATCAAATTTAATCTTCTTCCCTTGGAATGCCAGGATTTGTCCCTGCTGCTCCTTCCTCTTCTTGCTGGCCTCCCATGATGGATGGAGCGCCGGCTGTGTCGGCTGACGGGAAAGGAAGCCTCCCCCCCTGTTGTCCTTCTGCTTTCGGACATCTTTGCCTCTTCCTTTCCCGGCGGACCAAGGTTCTCTTCTGTCCAACCCGGGGCGTTTGCCGAACTTGGCCCCAGCATTTGAAGTTCTGTTCTCCTGCTTTGCGAACTTTAATTTGCCGGAGCCTCCATTGTGCAGGCCTCCGCCGGTTTTAGAGTTCCCCGGAGCTCCGGACGTACCCGTGCCTTTCCCTTTGTCGCCACCCCGTCCGCCCTTACTTCCGGACAGCTTCGAGCAGAACACAGACTGGACCGTCATGGGTTTGGACTTCAACCTGGACTCCAGCTCGTCCAGTTCACTCTGGAGTTTATCGGTTTTCAGGTTGCCCGGATCTCCTTTCCCTCCCTGTTCTTTATCCACCTCCACTCCGCCACTCATCTCTTTTTTCTTCTTCTTGAATTTGCTGACTTTCCCTATGAAGAAGTCGTCTTCATCGCTCTCCTCTGAGGCGGAGGACTGCTTGTGGAAACGCTCCTCCGTGCTGTCGTCGAAGTACTCTTTCTCTTCGTCGTCCGACGACTCTTCGTCGCTCTCTTCTTCATCTGTGCTTTCGAGAGCTAATTCGGGAACAGACTGAGGACGGGAATCCGTCTCTTCGCGTTTGCTTTCAGGCTTTGGCTTCGTGCTGCTTTTGACTACAGTAGATTTAGTGCAGGTAGACTCTGGCATCTCTTGCTTGTGAACATCAGGGGTAGCAGGTGACTGCACAACTGATTTTCTAGCACTTTTAAGGACATCTTCTCCTTCCTTAATGTCTTCCACTTGCTGGTTCAAAGGATCGTCTTTCTCCTTATCCTCAGTTTGTCTTGTGTCTGGTGAAGGCTGGGCGGCTATTTCTGGCTGTCTCCGACCTTCCGGGTGCTCCCCCTGCTTTCTGGCCTTTGTGCGCTCCTCTCTGAAGTCTTTGACAGCGGCTCTGATGCTCTCAATCTTCTTCCTGAACTGAGGGTGGCTGGCGATGCGTGCCACGGCTCTGTCCAGCATGGTCGACTTGGGGTTTTTGCAAACACGCTCAAAGTTGAGGTTCTTTCCCAAGGCCGCCTTGGTCACCTGTAGTTGTCGGGAAAAAAATATATAAAAATTTAAACTCCTCCGGTTAGAGCTGCAAAATCAATGATTTGCTTAGCAAAAGTATAGAAATACATTTTACTTGGATTTTACTTGGGCAGGCGTAAAAGTTGCTCTAGTTAGATGGGACTAACACACTGGAGGAAAGCTGAAAGGAGCAAATGACTAACTATGAGGCTAAATGCTAACCCCTGACTGTGGAATCAAGCAAAAACATAACATTTGCCCGGTGAGGTTTCAGAGAAGGAGCGGGGCGGACGTACCCCGTCTGGAGGGAGCTTCTTCATGCTGTGGACCTCCTCCAGCAGCCTCGCAGCTCTCCTCTGGTTCCTCTCCATTTCTGCCTCCTTTCCCTTCTTCTTCTTCAAGGCGACAATCTGACGAGTGAGCTTCCTGATGATCAGAGCCTTCACCCTCTTCACCTCCTTCCTCATTTTCACCCCTCGTTGTTTAGATTCGGGACGTCGGAGGGCTTCTTTTCCTCCGCAGCGGATGACGGTTCAGCTTCCTTTTCACCTTCTCCTTCCTCATCATTATTATCATCTGAACTTGTGGCTTCTTCCTCTTCGTCGTCCTCCTTTTCTTCTTCCATCTCATCCTGTTCTTGTTCTTCAGCAGACAGGAACATTTTCTCGGCGTTTATCATCTGTCGAGACACAGAGCAAATTGCTATTTAACAGCCTGAACACAAACAACCAAAGCACATGTTACCAGTAACATGTGCTTACTAAAGCTGGGCAATTTCTAAAATCTGTGCCAGTTTTTGGGATGTTTAAGTACCTGTTTGTTGTATATTTTAGTGCAAGTAGTGAAGCATCTCTCCAAGAATTTCAGCTTTGAAAATCTTCGAAACTGTTTTTATTTCAAGCCAACATACGCAGCCTTGATGTGATTTGATGCTTCTGTTAATTTAAATAGTTTGTTTTTAAATGCAGCTGTTAAGAATTTTAATAGCATACCTTTTGCCCAGCTGCACGAGCACGTAGCTTCGTTTTCAAAGTAAAATTTAGTCAAATAAAAGGTACAGTCAAACTTCGGATTACAAAGAAGTATCTAAAATATTACACATATTGCAAAATTTCTTGAATTTCACTTTTAGAACAGCAGGTGGCACTGCTGAGCTTTCAAACACTCGAGAAATAAACTTTTATTTTTTTTCTTTCAAATGGATAAAAACTTCACAGCTTTAATAATAAAAAGGCTTCATCTGGCCGCCATATTTGTGAGCTTCACTGCACTTTCAATCACCCAGAAACTTAAACCTGAAAAATCTACAAATGTACTTTCGTTTGCTTACACCTACGGCTTCTCTTGTTAAGCTAAGTAATATAATATTATATAATATAATATGTCTGAAACAGGAGGAAAAGGAAGAGAGCTAAGCGAAATACAAAAAAAAAACAAAACAAACGTGGTTAAGAAAACATGTGAGTATAAATAGTGCTCATACTGGCACCTACTTTGACTTTTTCTAAGCGTCTTTACGGTGAATAAACCCAAACGGAAACTAACATACGATTTCATGAGACTTACCGTTCAGAAATGAATGTTTTTGCATAAATAGATTTTTTTAAAAATTCAGGGAAACACTTCGACTAGCAGAGAGCAGCCATATTTCCTACGTCTTCGACGTCGCCGCCGAGTTACGTCATGACGCGAGCAACGCAGCGTGTCGTGAAAGGGGGAGGGCCTTCGGAGGACTGTTTTTATTTATTTCTTTGTTTCATGAGCATAAAACAGCTACAATGGTGGGTAATTGGAACAAGTGGGGCTATTAGGATGAGCGGGTGACGTTTCCAGTTCCAGTTACCAGAGCGATATCAACAGAGAATCAACAGGGGGAGGATGAAGCGGCGCAATGCGGACTGCAGCAAACTCCGACGGCCGTTAAAACGGAACCGAATCACCGAGGGTATATATAGCAGGTACAAAAAAAAAAAAAAAGAGGGGGGCTGGAGGGACCTTATTGTATAACAATGGCGTCTCTCTGTATGTGTCAGGACGCGACTGACAGCCTCTGTTGCGTTCATATTTGGGCGCTTCAGCTGCGTTATGAACTGAATGGACGTGCTCGTGTGTTTTTCACAGTATCAGGCCCGGGTTAACGGTTTTATAAGCTGGCATGTAGACACGGTGTAAGCCTTTAAAAAAAAATGGAATAAAAAAATCTGCTCAAATTTGAATTGGTGCTTGAATAACTCTACGCGCGCCATTAATAATAAATGACACCCTGAGGAAATGTGTCCGGTTACAATAGAAAAATGCTCTGGAAGTTTGTGAGAAAAGCTGTAATGACGGAGGCGCTCGTTTTGAAATCACATGTGCTTTGTCTGGCAGAGAGAGAGAGAGGGGGGGGGGGGGGAAGAAGAGCTCAATTTAAATCCATGAATGAAACAATGTCTTATTTACAGCCGATTTAATTGAACTTGTTGCAACACAAACAGCCGGTCGGCCCCCTTTGGTTGATTGGTAGCAATCCGCGCGAGATGGAAAGCAGCTGTGCTGGCCAGCATGTCCAGACATGACCCCCATTCATCATAAGAAGAGCTTAAAACCGTACAGTAGGAGTCAGTCAGCTTCTTCAGGGCCTGTCCTGTGTTCTGTTTGCTTTTCAAATTGAGAAATAACTCGGATCAGTAGTAAAATGTATAAATGCGATTTACAGGTGATTATCATCCAACCATCCTGGAGCTACTACAGGTGTAGTCATGTCACACACACAAAAGTCTGTGTATTTTATTGCATGTGACATACACCAAAAGTGGCATTCAAATCCTTTTTACGAATAAACCTGAAAATTGTGACATGCCTGTGTGTTAAACCCTTGTGAAACAGAATTCAGTGCCTTCAAAAGTCACCTAAATGGAAAATACTCAATTTTTAATGAATAGAACTGCAATTTAAATGTGTATTCATCTATTTATGTATTTTGAGCAGACGACAAAAAGGTAAAAACGGCATAAATATGACAAAACAGTCATGTCGACTTCACACAAATTGCTCCAAAAGAGTAGGTGGAATACACTCTCACACACACCACCATTCAAGTCTACCAAAACCAGTTCAGGCCTTAACATATTCAGACGTTAAATGATGCATATTCTCATAATTACCTCTTTCTGTTATACGTTATTAACAACAACAATTGCAATTTTTGCCATTTGACCTCCACATACTCTTTGACATACTTTACAATCTGTTTTTTTAAGCTGATTTATATTTGTACTTTGTTTGAGCTCATCGTTTAATTCATTCTATATATTTGTCCAACACAGTGATATAAAAAAAAAACACTTTTTGGTTCTTTTCATTTCCTTTTGCTCTTGAACTATAATCCCCCTCTTTTTATTGCAAAATATTGTTTGATATTGCATATTAAATAGTCATAAAAGCGCCTCCACATTCCTCTGAGCCGACAACGCAAACATGTTGGCCTACTTGCAAAATGCTACATACTAGGGAAAACGTAATAGCGCACCTCACCATGAATACATCTTCACCACTGTAACACGGTGGTGGGAGAATCATGCTGTCAGCGAACTGGATTTTTTTTTTTTTTTTTTTTTTTAAATGTGTTTTGTAACACAGACAAAAAAATCTGAAAAACCAGGTTGACCTCCTAGCAGGGCAAACAACCCTAAACATGTATATCTTAGAATGGCCCAGTCAAAGTCCAGGCCGAAACCCAATTGACAATGTGTTAAACTAGACTTAAAACTAGACTCTCCATCAACATCAACAGTTTGAATCTCTATAGTTTGTTTAGTTTATTAAAAATGGTAACAATGTTCAAGAAACGTTAATAAAAGAGGCTTTTGCTTATGCTAGTTTCCATCTGTAGTCCCTGAGCAGGTGAATTAATAAAACGGTCTAATATAAAAAATAAAAAAAATACATTGAAAATCTACAACTACCCGAATTACAATCACTGTACAAGGTGATAAATCACAACAATATAAATGGTAAGTAGTTGGTGTTGATCTACCGACTAAAGTCAAGTCGGTTAGCGAGTGTGGAAACGTTCAAGCAGAACAAATGATCGTTACTCGGCTCTGTGTCCGTAAGACGCCTCGTTTCCTTGCCTCCCCGTTAACTCGTTGCCTCGTTCCCGCAGCACGTTCCTGTACCTGAAGTTCCTGGTGGTGTGGGTGTTGGTTCTGCTGGCCGACTTTGTGCTGGAGTTCAGGTTCGAGTACCTGTGGCCTTTCTGGCTTTTCATCCGAAGCGTCTATGACTCCTTCAGATATCAGGGTCTGGTAAGAGCCTGTCTGTGTTCCCTCTTTTCATCGAGTTCTTACGGGAAGTACGGAATATGATCAAGTACTGTGCAGAATAATATGTGACTTAGTAGCTGCCTTCCCATTGACCATAAAATTGCGCAAACTGGGGTTACGAAAATACATTTGCTTACTGTAAACAAGGCAATTTTAACATTTTCAATTAAACGCTTTTTGCGCTAGGATGACGGGATGGTTTTTCAAAACTGCTTTTTTTTTTTCCAACATTAGAGGAATATCAGCAAAGTTTTCTTGTAATAGAAACGCAGCTGGTGTTCCGTCCATCTGTCCGTCCATCCCCTCACAGTTTGGTTTTTGTAGGTACTTGGAGCTTTGCCAACGTAGAAATGCCTCCAGTAAAGTCTTAGTCATGTCTGGTATCAATTCAAGATCAGGAGCTCGGTAAAAGTATGGAATTTGGACTTGGAAAATGTAGTAACATCTAATTTTGTCTTTCCCTCCCCCTCCATTTAGGCCTTCTCTGTTTTCTTCGTTTGTGTGGCATTTACATCGGACATCATATGCCTCCTCTTCATCCCCGTGCAGTGGTTGTTTTTTGCAGCCAGCACCTACGTATGGGTCCAGTATGTGTGGCACACAGGTGAGCCAAAAAATGTTCCAGTCGGTTGTCGTTTTACGTTTTGTTGTTTTCCTCATCCGTGATGTGGCCGCTTTAACGTCGCTCTCTTTAATCCAGAGAGAGGAGTCTGTCTACCCACCGTCTCGCTCTGGATTCTGTTTGTGTACATCGAAGCTGCCATACGGTTCAAAGACCTGAAGAATTTTCATGTAGACCTCTGTCGACCCTTCGCCGCTCACTGGTAAGCATCGTTCAGTCAAAGCGGTTTCCTTAGGCACACATTGCCGTGCAAAAATATTCCTTTCCCTTGCTTTGGTGTCCGGGGAACCAAAAGGCCGTCTCGTAACTATTCCTCCCAGTATCGGCTATCCAGTGGTGACCCTGGGCTTCGGCTTCAAGAGCTACGTTAGCTATAAGATGCGCCTGAGGAAACAGAAGGAGGTGCAGAAGGAAAACGAGTTCTACATGCAGCTCCTACAGCAGGCTCTGCCGCCGGAGCAACAGATGCTGCAGAGGCAGGAGCGAGAAGCAGAAGAAGGTTAGTCCACACTGCCTTGCAGGAATCCAAACAACAGGTTTTTCTGCCCTGGAATGATCGGCTAAATTACGAATTAAGGTTCATTAAGGTGGCCACTTAAGCTCGCTCGCCATGTTTAAGAATTGCAGAGGTAGAACTGTTTTTAAGCGGTACCATTTCACCCGTTCCACTATTTGCTACAGCGGATTCTCTTAAGATTTAGTGTCTTCATTCTCTTTAGAGACCAAAATTTTTGCTGAACGTGGATTGAAATGCATCCAGAGAACAACACTGAGGCCCACTGGTCCTTTGTCCAGTGTAAATGTTCCCATGAAAGACGATGACATGTTCCAGACGGTGGCGTCTGGTAGTCTTCCAGGTTGCCTGTTACGCAGACCGGGCTACTGTAAATGGGTTTTGAATGGTCTGACGTGACACTTGGGTGCCTCTTTCCTTCCTTGAATGTGCCAGGAAGTGAATGGCATCCATCATTTGGTTTGGCAGGACGCTGCACCCAAAGGACGTCCACTTATATGCCTTTCTGTGACTCTATGTCTGCTGGTGACACTATGCCCAGCAGCCACTTCTGTCTGACAGCATCCTGCTTTAAAGCCTCGCGATGTCCTGGTTCTAGTGGTCAGCTACTGGGCATCGCATTGGCCTCATAATGTGGACAGTGCTGAGGAGGACTGCATAATTCTGATTGAATCGACCAATATGCTGGTCGATTCACGGATCTAACACCTGCTATGAAGTTTGCAGTTGACCTCCTTGTTAGAGAAGAGCGAGTTGTACTGAAACACTCAACAACTGGACATGTACCTTTAGAAATTTATAGAAGGTTACATTAAGTTCACCTGTACCAGAGGTAGCTACTGGGGCCTGTGTTGACTGGCTGGAAAATATCAAATTCATCGTCTCAACCTCCTTCACGGTATCTTATTTTGCCTCGTTGTGTGTTTCTGACATCGCAAACTATTTTTGTTCCGAAGCAATGACGCTACGTAAGAATGCCAGACTCTTTCTGTTGTCGCCTGCTTTGCCCAGCTGGTGACCCAAAAACCCAAGAGATCCTTTGCACAATGGTAGGAGCAGGGATTAGCTTATTAAAAGACAAAAAGTGGCACGTTAAAAACACTGCATCGGGGTGTCTGCATCCCTAAAAACTCTTAGATCCATTTCGGCCCATCTAAAACTAAGGCCTTATAATGTCTTAACTTCAATAGGTTGATCACGTCTTCAGTCTTGTCTTAACAGCTCTACTTGATCTTGTGTATATATATTTTTATATATATAATTTTGTTTCCTCTCTCTGGACTTTTCTGTCAGGCAAAGGCTTTGAGTAGCATTCATACATCTTCTTGTGTTCTGTAACTTTGGCATGATTGTGGCTACAGCTAACTCACTGCTAACATACCCTTCCTAGCTAGTTTTTTTTTTTGCATCTATCATGGGTAAGAGCAAATTTATCACCAGATGGCTGGATGACATTCTCACATTTCTGTGGAGATTTAGGTCTTAAATTCCATTTAGAAAGGTCTTAAAAAGTCTTAATTTTCAGTTGGCTTACTTGCTAATCATTTTTCGCATGGCTGTGTGAGCTAAGATCAGAAAAACGATAACTAACATCTTTATTCAAAAAATATTTACGTAGGGTTAGGTTTGCCAGTTTTTACATTTTCTTGTTCGTTTGGCTATTTAAGGACCAAACTTTAAGTTGAATCTTGTTGTCTAATACCTTCTTCCCTCTAACAGAAACATCTTAACAAAAGGAAGCAAGGAAGTTTCTGTTAAAATCCGCTTGAATCAACCAATCGAGGTCATGACTTAGCCGTTGTTTGTGGCCAAACACGTTTCAAGTTGTCTGCGAGCTAAATCTCCTTAGGAATGTTTATGTCTAGCCTGTTAACTCACCATGTGCTCCTTCTCACCCAGCTGCCTTAGCCAAGGGGATCTCCGAGGCAGAACCCACAGTGATTAGCCAAAACGGGGCGCCGCCCGGGAAGAAAAGCTCCTCGGTCACATTGCCGGAGCTGGAGTACCGCGAGAAAGGGAAGGACAGTTCGGCGAAAGAGCGAGAGGGCAAAAAACAGAACACGGTGGGGATCAATAACAACAGTATCATACACGCACTGGACTCCAAACTGCAGGAGGCAGAGTTTATCGAGAACTACGTCGGGACAAAGAGACTGAACAACGACCTGGCTGGGGAGAACGTGCTCGCCGACGGGAACGCGCACACATCGTCGGCGAAAGAGGACACGGGCGGGACGGGGAAGAACTACAAAAACGCCGGCACCAACTCGTCCCCGCGGAACCACAGCTCCACGAACGGCAGCCTTCCGTCGGGCTCCTCGGCCGGCAAGAACGAGAAGAAGCAGAAGGGGTCGGGGAAAGGCCAGAGGGACCCGGTGGAGAACTGCATCCCTAATAACCAGCTGGGGAAGCCGGACACTCTGGTCCGGTAAGACGTTAAAACGGATTCGGACTCACGTATTCTCCGCTTAAGCAACCAAGTCGGCAGTGGCGCTTGCGGGATGAAAAGCCTGTCTGTTAATGCAGCTCTGTTTTTCCTCCAAGGCTGGAGCAGGACATGAAGCGCCTGAAGGCAGACCTGCAGGCCAATCGGCAGCTGGAGTCGGAGCTGCGCAGCCAGCTCTCCTCGCTGAGCAGCCAGGACCGCAGCCTCCGCTCCGAACTGGGCCAGCTGCGACAGGACAACGAGCTGCTGCAGAACAAGTGAGGAGGAAGAACTTTGCCCAGCAAAAGTTGCCATTTGTGTTGTAGTTCCATCAGATTGTTAATGTCTTAACAATCCCATGCGTAATTTTACAGTTTACACCACATGTTGCAGTATCATGCTGTTGGACGAATAGAAAGTAGTGCAGAGTAGTGAAGTGACTGGAAAATGAATGTCGGGGGATTCGGATACAAACACAGAAAATATTAAAAACAGAAAACTAGAGGTGGGAATTTACCTTATTCAGGGTTTCCCTCAGTGTATTATAACCCTGGCAGGCCACCACTTAACTTGTGCCCCCACCAGACTTAACATTAATTTATCTTAAGTTTTTTTTTTTTTTTTTTTTTAATTGTTTGGACATTTTTAAACTTAATAGTTAATCTTCCAGTCTTCCAAAAAACTTGAAACATTTTTTAACTCAAACACATGGCGGCCTGCTGGAGGACTAACCAATCGAGCACCAGGCTTAACAAGTTTTCTGGGGGGGAAACCCTGATATAACCTATTGTGCTAAATTTCTTACAAACTCCCAAAATTGACACAAATCACACTTATGTGACTGGTGTGCTAAAGAAACATGTTACAAATAGCAGTGTGTGTGTGTGTTTTCAGCAACAGGGCAGATAAAAATGCTTTACATAAATTAGAGGAAGCAAAAACAAAACGACAGACCAAGCAAAACGTAAAAGTATAGAACTACATATTGGTTCTCCATGCTTGGTAAGAAAAGGAATAAGTAGTCCGTATTTATAAACTGGTCGGGGTTTCTCTGGATTCTTGATCGATGTTGGTTCTCCATGTTTGGTTAAGACTAGCGAGCTATAAAACTAAATGTCGGTTCTCCACATTTGACTCTATGAAGTAGGTGGTGCTTTCTCAGTTTGTTCTAGATTTGTAGTCTAACAGGAGTTTTTCTTGGTCTTGCTCCGATATTAAAAATGTAATGCTAAATGTTGTGGGGTAGTGAGCAGTTTCTCCATATAAACTAATGGGAGTTTCTCTGTATTCTAAGTTTAATAAGTAAGTAAAATTACTATGCCTTTATTCTTGAGAATGATGTCATCACATCTTGAGAAGTCATATTTTGAGAATAGTCATAACATTTTGAGAATAAAGTCATAGCTTTATGACTTTATTATCGTAATATTTTGACTGTATTTTACTTTGAGCTTCTTGGCCTCAATGCAGTGATTGGACCCATCATGATGAGTCCAGTCACTGCACTCATGATGATGAGTATTGTACTAAATATTGTAGTACCACAACCTTCTTCTTGTAGTTCTATGACTTCATTTGTGCAATTTTATTTATTTAATTTTTTTAATTTTCGTTGCGTGACCCCAACTCTCCATGATTGCAATTTGACAAAATGTGAAAAAAATGTCAGGCAGTATGAAGCACTACAAGGCACCGCGAGTTAGAAACGACGCGCAGGCAGTCAGGTTGACGATACCTCCCTGCCCCGTAGACTCCACAGCGCCGTCCAGGCCAAGCAGAAGGACAAGCAGACCATATCCCAACTGGAGAAGAGGCTGAAGGCCGAGCAGGAGGCGCGAGCTGCGGCCGAGAAACAGCTGGCTGAGGAGAGAAAGAGGAAGAAGATGGAGGAGGCCACCGCGGCCAGAGCGGTAGCATTAGCTGCCGCTACCAGGTGCCTCATTTTGTTTCTCTTGGTCACAAAACGGCTGTTTCAGACCATTAAGATGACACCGTCCTCATCTGTCCGCCAGGGTGGAGTCCACCGATTCTCTCCGAGGACGCATCAGAGAGCTGGAGACGGAATGCAAGAAGCTCAGCATGGACATGAAGCTCAAGGAGGAGCAGATTAGGGATCTGGAGGGAAAGTGTCAGGTGAGGATGCTTGCTGTAAAAAATACGTCTGCATCTGGCATCAGACGCTTTTGTTTTGTGAATCAAAGCTATAAAGTGTGCACGGCGAAAGTCGCCTTCATGCCCCATTTCCTGTCGCGCTCCAGGAGCTGCGCAAGTACAAGGAGAACGAGAAGGACACGGAGGTGCTGATGTCCGCGCTGTCCGCCATGCAGGAGAAGACCCAGCATCTGGAGAACAGCCTCAGCGCCGAGACCCGCATCAAACTGGACCTGTTCTCTGCTCTGGGAGATGCTAAGAGGCAGCTGGAGATAGCACAAGGTATCCCAACAAATAAATGAAGAAAATGAGCACAACCAAATAAAATTAAATAACCTCACTTTCAACTAGGGCTGAATTGAATAATCATGATTAGTCGATTAATTGAAACAACTGATTTAGCAATCGATTAGTCGTTAGCTGGAGGCCACTTGCTGAGAGAACTGCATAAGTGCAGCAATTAAGGATATCCAGTGGCGCACTCTGCTGGACGGCAGCCAAACTACAACACAGAAAGAAGATCTGAGCGGACGATGTTAGTTAATCGATTGGAACTCATTTTAATCTCGTGACCCTTGAATCCCTTTTATAATGACTTTGAACAACTTTATCCGTTTCCTGCTTCACAGGCCAGATCCACCAGAGGGAGCAGGAGATCATGGAGCTGAAGCAGAAGATAGCAGAGGTCATGGCAGTGATGCCCAGCCTGTCTTACTCGTCAGACGGCAGCAACCTGAGCCCGGTCACCCCGCACTACTCCTCCAAGTTTATGGACAATAGTCCCTCCTCCCTGGACCCCAACGCCTCAGTCTACCAGCCAATGAAAAAGTGACTCTCTTCTTTTTTTCAGTTTTTTTTTTTTTTTTTTTGTCAGACAGAACGTTTCCCTTTTTTCCTCATTTTACCACTCTACTAGTTTGGGTTCATTTAAAGTTTACCAGCCTTTACCAGCGCCCCCCGATACCCTCTTGACAAGATTTTGCACTTATCGCACGCAGACACACACAAAGTCCCTCCATTTTTTTTTTCTAAAGAGTTTTCTCTACTTTCTTCAAAGGAGGGTTCAGTTTTATTGCGAGAACTCTTATTTTGAAGGGGTTGCGTACAATTTGTCGGCCAAATGTCTACAGGTGAGCCATCGTACATCGCTTCATGTCGGTTCCCCTTTCCAGCGCGACCACTTTTCTTTACAGCCGGGTGTCTAATTGAACAAAGTCAAACTCCTTTTTTGGGTTTTTAAACGATGGCTTACGACAGACGGAAGGCGTGGTTCTTAGTTCGGTTCGACCGAGTCTCTGTAAAGTAAAGTTAAGTAAAAGCCCCGCGAGAGGTACATGAATGTAAAACGGTTCATGCTTGGATATATCCGCGTTTTAACTTTAAATCCGTGATCGTTTCGTGATGTTTCGGTTCAGTTCGACGACGTGCGTATATCTGAAACCGTGCTATTGAATTCTGTCGCTCTCGAGATACGGTATCGTCCCCTTTCATACTGGAATATTGGCTTCTCCAGGGTAATCAGCAAGTGGAAAAATTGGACGCAGCTAGCATCGCCCCTTCGGAAGACAACTGCTCGATTAGGCCTAGGCACTGCCAAAAACGTTGATGTTAAGGTTCCCTCGCCTCGCCACGAACGCCGTTCCCTCTTACTTCTGGACCAAATTGGGACACATTAGGCCATGTTGCTCACCGGATTCAATGATGTCGAGGTAACCGCTCGGTTACCATAATTTGCAGATGTATCAGTGCCTTGCGGAAACCACTTGCTTAGCTATCCTGGGATATTAGCGTCTCACTTCGAAGTCACACTTCTCTCGCTCTCGCTGGCTCTGACATATTTAGATTCTATTTGAGTGGTTAAAAAAAGAGCATTTTCAAGAAGTCAGTATTCAAAGAAAGGAAAAAAATGCAGCTAGATGACAGCAGTTTAGCAGACTTAAAGGGAAAAAAAAAACACTGGACATGGGCTTTAATATGCCAAACGCCAACCCAAACTGATTGTCTCTTATTATGCCCTCAAGCCGGCATCTTGTTTACAACAATGTACATTGAACTTACTGGGGAATGTTTTTTTTTGTTTGTTCTTTTTTCCTTCTGCTTATTTAATTTCTGTTCTTAAGTGCCAAGTGTTGATGTTCGGTTCCCATCCGTACTTTGATTGATGTAGCTAGCATAATGTTGGCAGCAGCGTGCTGTTCTTTTTTATGTCATTAGAACATATTTGGATGGTGTTGTGTTTACATGGCTCTGGGCTAATCACAGTGAAGCAGCAGGTGGTCAGTTGGACACATTGTGTTAATTCACATTTTATTTATTAATATTTTCTTAGATATATATTTTTTTTAATGACAGGCACTTATTTTGATATTTCTCATCATACACCGTTTTATTTCCTGTTTAAAAAAAAAAAGACTTTATTTTAATGTTTCTTTTAGACCAGGAAGAATTCTGTGAATATTTTTGTGTAAAAGGGAAAAAGGTTACCCCTGAACCATTTTGACCATCCTGTGCTGTCACGTCGCCTATGTTAAAAGGGAAAAAAAAAGGAAAAAAAAAAGAAAATAGTATCATTTGTGGATCGCTCTTGCATTGTAACTTAAGTTCTCAAGTTGATTTTACAAGTTTGTGTAGAAGGAAGTGAAAAGGTTTTTTTTAAAAAAGTGCTTTGTTTTATCTTTTTATTGTTCTGCCATGTTTTATTTTATTCACTCAAACTAATGGTGGCTGTGTCACGGTTCACTTTGAGCCTCACCATTAAAGAAAGTCTTGCTGGTGGCGTTGCAAGATGCGAAGTCTGTTTGCTCGTTTGTGCTGAAGTTTTAATACTGACCACTAGAGGGTGACACTGAGTTTTACATCGAGTTGTAAAACTTAGTTTTACTCGACAGCTAAAAGTTTATTGGTAAGAATTAGACAGTGTGACTCATTATGAATATTGACTTTACAGTTTTTAGTGTCTTCATATTTTTTTTTATATCAACATCAAGTTAGCTCTAGACTGCTTTAATGAGAAGAGAGGAGAAAAAGTAGTCATAATGGATTACAAGAAACGGCCAATTTTAAAATTAATTTAATTAGTTGCTCATTTGATGTATTATTTGACATTACACGTCTTTACTTTTTTTAGGAGTTTAGTTAATTAGTATCTGATAAGTAATGGTTTATTTAATGAACAGCAGCCATTATACCTCAATTAAAACATATGTGTGGCGTTGCTGGAACCCCCGCGGTCGCCACGAGGCCGGAGGCGCGCTTCGCTGCCAGGACCTCCAGCGCCGCTTGCGGTTTTAATGTACGCTTATTTTTTTGGGGAAAAAAAAAAATAAAAAAAATTTTCGTTATCAAACTCCAACGTGGCCTTCAAGTGTTGTTCGGAAATATCTATTTCGCTGCCTGTAGTTAGGACAGCGTATTAATCTGTCAGCGTATTCGACGCAACCACCTAATCTTTTTTAGTTTTAAAATACTATTAATAGGTTATTTTACGCTTGTCTGCAGCCTACTCGAACCATGAAATACGTCGACAGTTATTTCAAACCATATCATTTTAATTAAGACTTTTTAAATTTTTTGAACTGTCCCGAGAGTAAGACAAGCGTCGTTTCCGATTGCACTCGAAAGCACCACCGGTCCATCTCTCCCTCTCCCCCCGCCCCTCATCTCCAGTAAGGTCAATAACATTTCCCCTGGAATCCTCGCGGCAAAAACTTCACCGACTTCAAAGCGCCGACATGGATGCACTCAGGTCGGCTGGGAGAGCCATTATCCGGAGCCCGAGCAAGGCGAAGCAGTCGTGGACGTCCGGCAGACACAAAAGTAAGACAGACGGCCGTAAAAGTAGCTGAAGACAGAAACGGAGACGGAATGCTAAAATAGTTCAGTATTTACCATGGCATTCAACGTTTACTTACTGGCGCACTTTTTTTATTCTCTGAGGTCAAAAAGAGTCGGTTTTATTTATACCGTTCCTGTAACTTAACGTCTGTCAATGAAAAAGTAATGCGTTTTTCCCCCCAAGTTTTTTAAGTAGACTATTGTGAGGTTCAAGATAAATATGGTATTAATATTTTAAGCAACTTCGCGGACAACTTGCGAAAGTATTTTTGTTGTTTTTTGTTTTTGTGATGAACCAATCGGAAGTGGACGGGAATGATATTCGGTTTGAGTCAAATAAAAAAATCGAATAATTCTCCCTTTTTTCTCTGATGGCCATCTAGCTAACTAGCTAGTAGAGCCCACCTGTGTGTGATTTAATCCCACCTGTTTTATAAAGGCTCTGCAAACACACTCTGCCTTATTTTATGACCAAAATCAAACTTTTTTTCTTTTTCTTTTTTTTTTTTGCCAACATGCAAAATAACTTTTCACATCAACTTTTGGGTTTTTTTTTTTTATTTTTATCATTCCTTTCATTTCACAGTTTTGTTTTCACCTGTCATAGAAAATTCAAATTAAAAAAACGTTTAGCTCTTGTTTGGCATGCAAAACACATTAGTTTAGATTTTTTTTTTATTACATTTTTTTTAAATGAAAAGATTTTAGGGTTTTCACACCAAATTTTCTCAAGGCTTTTGTGATGTGGCCAGGATACAATGACTCTTTATTGCCTCGTCGATTTCCTCACATTGGTGGCATTCGGGGAATTGCTGATAATCTCATTCCTTAGAGCGACCTTATTCTTTCCACCTCAGTACAAGCAAGAGGTCAGGGTCGCAGCTCCATTTACAATCCCTATAAACAGTATTCACCCCTTTGGATATTTTACGCTTTTTACTCCAAATCAATCATGACCAACAAAATGAGGCTTCTTTTTTTTTTTTTTTTTTTTGACAAAATCAACAACCGTTAAAGTGAAAATTGATTTCTACAAAATAATGACAATTATATATTGTCATTATTTTGTAGTTATTTTTGATTTGATTCTCCTGACAGTTGTCAGTTTAATATTAAAAGTTTTTTTTCTCTTGTTTTTTTTGTCAAAGTGAAATTTTGTTGCTCTTGTTTGCTTTGTAAAAAATAAAGGCTCAGTTTCAGGCTGAGCTGGTTTAAAAACTAGGAAAGCAAATCTCTACCAACGTTAATAATTAGAGCAGATGGTATGACTATGTAGTATTAGGTCAAATGACAGCGTCTTAAATGTCTTCTTTTTTTTTTGTGCAAAGTAAACTATAATTTCTTCAGCCTTGCCCAGCAGGATATCATCTGTTAGATGGAGCGCTCCATCAGGTTGTAATTTAACTCTGACCATTTGAAAAGGGGTCAGACTTCTCTGAATGAGCTCGTTTGTTTGCTTTTTTAGCTGTAAATGAACTTCTTACCCTTTCAGGCACTGATTACCCATGGAATTAGCAGGTTCCTGGAAATGCAGGCACTGACCTACTTGTAGGAAAAATGAAGTATTGTAATGGAGGCTAACAGGTGTTCCCCTGACTGCGAGGCAGGCATTCCTCACTGGCTCCGATTCATATCATCCAGCCAAACTTCCAGGTCTTACTGTGGCTTGTCTGGATCGACCTTCCAGTTTTCCAGAGAAGGATTTCAGCGGCAGCTTCTGTTGCACCTTCTGTTTTGTGGAGACACCTGCCAAACGGAACGGGTTGTCCCGAATCTCTCATCAGTCACAGCTGGCTGCGATCCTCACTCCATTCAGGAATGATCTGGAATGTTGACTTGATTATCTATAGAAGGCAGACAGAATGCAAAGTCACACATGCCACATAGGTTGTAAAGGATGTTAGGTAAGTTCTCCAAATAACTTGGAGGCTTTCCTCCAGTAATCGGATTCACAAACGTCATAGCCGGCTTTCTGCGCTTCGAGTGCAAAAACGACCTGGTAGCATCGTTCTTTTCTTGTTGTTTTCAATGCATTTGTCAGATCTTTTCAAAGTCCATTTCAGATCATCTGTTTACATGATCTACATGGGTCATTACATTCTACAAGTAATATCTCTGTAATCCACCTAGCTCATCACCACTATGAACTGTAAAGGGTTAAAATGTTAGTGCAGAATGAGTGTGAAGTCGTGATATGATATAAATATAAATATTTGAGTTAATTTACTTTGTCAAGAAGTTCAGAAGATAGAATTAGAGGCCTCAATATTAACCTGGATCAATGCTCAGCTGGCAAACAGACCACAGTTTGTAAGACTGAAGGACTGTGTGTCTAACCAGGTGGTGGGCAGCACAGGAGCACCACAGGGGACTGTACTCGCACCATTACTTTTCACTCTGAACACTTCAGACTTCCAACTTCTGTCATCTGTGACAGACAATACTGAAATGACTTTGCAGTTGTTGGGTGGGTAAGAAGCTGAGTACAGAGAGCTGATGGACCGCTTTGTGGCATGGTGTGGAAACTATCATCTTGAATTTGAACAAAATAAAGGAGATGGTTGTAGATTTCAGGAGAAACAGGGTTAACTCAAACCTTATTTCCATCATTGGAGAAGAAGTGAGTGTGGTTGAAGAATATAAATACCTTGGCGTTCATCTGGACAACAGACTGGACAACAGATGCAACAGTGAAGACATCTACAACAAAGGACAGGGCTTGCTGTACTTTGAGTCAAGGCACTTAAAAACGCTCAACAACCTGACAAAGAAAGCTCTGTTCTGAGGATGACTGTGGAACTTCTGGAGATGATGGTGCAAAGACAGGGTCTTCATAAAAACCTTGGTGGAAACGCAAAGAACTAACGCCATGTAATCGCTGCCACCACAAACAGTAAGCACTGAAACTCTTTGGTTTTAAAGGACTGGAAAGCAAGCTAAACCTTTATGAAAACAACCAGTGGGATTAGTAACACGTGATCACCCTGAGATGCAAGAGGGCCGGGTTACGTTCAGCCCCTTTGCTCTTGCCAACTCGTTTAGGTTTCTGTCAGAAATCACACGGAGTTGTCCAGAAGATGTCAAATATCAGATTTAAAGTGTTTTCTGAAAGTGGCTACAGTTAAGAGAGAAGTGAGATATTCAGCAGGCGACTGGCTTCCCACCAACCCCCTTCAATGCCTTCCCAAAAACAAAGACCAGGAGAGGTCCGAAGTTGTAGGACCCCCATTGGTGGTCTCCTTGGTGATGCAGTGTTTAGCGTAGACACACACTGGAGCCGGAAAGTGTGTGCCCCGTTGATCGGAACTTATTGGATCAGCAACATTGTTGTCATAGTGTTGAACAGAGACTCGCCATCCAGCTGAACACTGGATGTTGTAATGAATACCTTTCTGTTCACTCCAGATTCCACTTGTAAGCATCTGATCACATCGTTGGACACGAACAGCTTGGCTTGAATTCCTCTTATGTTTAGATGTAAAGCGATAACTTTTGTGAGAAAACAAAAAAAGAGACTTTTTGTCTCAGTAACAAGTCAGGATTCGATTGTTGGAGGCAGAAAGGTTTCTGTTGGTGTCCCTCACCTGCCTAGTGTTATCCTGTGGACCTTTTCCTGCTTTTCTAACATTCTCTGCACCCAATCGTAGGTACATGTCATGCTAAAGAAAGTGAAGAAGTAAAAAAAAAAAAAAAAATGTGTGGCCTGAAAAGATAGGTGAACCATTTATGACATTGATGTCTTAAAGGAACAGACAAAATTAGCAGAAACCTAACACGAAACCCGAAAGATTACTCATCCATTAACTGTCTTGGAAATAACTTGTTGGTGTTTAAAATATTTTTCGTTGGTCAAACTTAGTTAGAAGTGTTGTGAAGATACAAAACTAGTTTGTCCTTTGAGTTTTGGCAGCCTCTTTATTCCTGAATGATTCAAATGATAGGGTAAAGAGGCAAAAAAAAAAATTTCTAAAAATGGTGAAGTACCAAACAGAACGTTAACAGCAAAGTATCTAGACTTAAAAAAAAAAAAGTTTGAAAGATTTCCAAGATACTTAGAAACTCGATCAAGAGCAAGAGTTTGAAAGGTTGAAGATGTTTTAAGAGAGTTGATCATTTATCTGATGCCCAAACAAATAATCTGTCTCGCTCTTCTTGACCATCAAGCTGAAACTCATGAAGGCCTGTGTTGTCAATTTGTACTGGTCTGAAAACAGAGTTCAGGTTGTGGAAACTTGATGTAACAGCTTCTCTAAAATGTCACAAGACATACTGGAAGGTGAAATATTAAGAAAGACTAAATTTGAGATCAGGAAAACTATTAAATCCGGTGAAGTTATCATCATGGATTTGGCTTGAACATATTTCAAAACAATAGACATTACTATTTGAGGCGACATTGAAGCTTCATATAGGGGGGATCACTTGTCTTTTATCAATTGTAAGGGTTCAGCACATGGACATAGCCGTCTATCCTCACGTGTGGTTCTCGCTGCTGACCTTTGAACCCAGAGTCGTCCACATTCTCAGGCTGAGCGGTGCCTGGTACCGCTCAGCCACTGTTGGTGTGCTGTAGAGGTTTCCCGAAAAACTCTAAAACTGGTTCTTGGAAACCAAATCGTGGCTCCAGTTAGGGAGGGAAAATAATATCTGCAATTACTCGCAAGGTATTACTTCTCCCTTGGAAGGCAGAAAATGAGAGATAAGGTTTAAAAAAAAATGTATTAAGCTTCATCTGCTAACAGGTTGACTCTGACTTGGGGCATTGATCAGTCGGGTTGTTTGGTGGAACATATCTGGTAACTGACTCTTGCTATAAATCTTGAGCTAAAGCATGTGACTGCACGAATGTGTGGTATGCCCCTGCATCCCGCAGGAGATAAAAAAAAAACCTTTGGGAAGACAAATTTTGAGGTGAGGATCTCATCTTCACTAACGCCTCCCACCTTTTACCCCAATTCGCCGACTGCGAGGAAATCTCTGTAAACAGACACACGGGGTCAGGACTGACAGGCGCCGCGCACAACCTGATAAGAATCCACATGAACGCACACTGTGTCCTTTCAGCTCATCCAGTTTTAATTTCATAACTACCAAACACCGTTTTAAAAAACAGAATGTTTTTTTTATCCCCACCGGTCATGTTGGGGCGTCGGGTGCCGCAGACGTTAGAGCAGATGTACCTATTTCAACCCCTCGATTTCAACCCTCGGTTACTTTGCCCCATTCGTGTTGTATCGCTGTCAAATAAAGGCCAATAGTGCCAAAAAAGAACGTTAACAAAACAAAATGTCAGGCTCTCAGGGGGGGGAAAAGGCAATTTCCTCTTATCACAGCATGTCAAAGTCCAGGTTCCCTGTAAATGTAAGTTGTTGGGGTGTTTTTTTTGGGGGGGGGGATGAAATATTTACTTTGCATCCACAGAACCTTTGACCCAGATACTCTGTTTTCAACTTGATGTTTACATTTCCTCCAACATGCAGCTCCTTAGTGAAAACCAGTATTTTTATTAACAGTAAATGAGATCATCCTAAAAACTCTACTTTGGTTTGACAATTTAAGACGAAGAAAAATCTTCAACACAGCAACCCTTTTTCGCCGCAGAGCTTCGAGAAAACTGGACAGACACACGGGAGACCATTTTAGAGGGGATGACCTTTAACCTCCGGCACCTAGGCATGACTCTTGTGGATCAACCCAAGGGAGAGGAGCTGTCGGCGGCCGCTGTGAAGAGGATCGTCGCTACGGTCTGTGCATTTCTTTTTAGGGGATTTAAAATCTTTTTCTTGCTCATCGTTGCTTATGTGTTTATCTCGTAGAAATTGTTGGTGTTATAACATTCATGCCCCGCAACATGATATACATGATAATGTGCTTTCCTGAACCGCTGTGTTATAAGTCCGAAGTAATTGTGTAGTGCAGTGAACAGGTTGGCCTCAGCCAGATAGACGCTTTAATGTTTGTTTCCAAAATACCAAAGATGGTTAAGCTTTTCCTATCTTCATTTTCCTCTGCAGAATCAAAGTTGACTACAAATAGATGCAAGATGGTCATGCGATGTTGTAGAAACACCATTTGTGTGTTGAGTGTGTTGATTTGCAGCAGAAATATGATGGATGACTTCAGTGTGGCAGCGGTTCTACAGTTCTGCGAGCAACTGCATATGCAGTACTAATGCTAACCCCTTTATGTGATCGAGGAAATGAGAGTCCCAATAAAATACACTGAAGTGGTTGCAGTGTGATAAAGTAAATAGATCCCTAAATAAAAGCCAGTTTACACAATGAAGATTTTGCTATTAAAATCTAAAAAATGATGTTTGTGCTGCACAGACGAAAGCCAGTGGGAAGAAGCCCCAGAAGGTTGCCCTGAAGGTTTCCCCTCAAGTGATCGTGGTGCTGGACAGGTCCACCAATAAACTCCTGGAAAGCGTCTCCATATACAGGTGCAATAAGGAAGCAGCGATGGAGCGCAGGTTCAGAAAGTCTGTTAGACCTAAACCTTCCATTCCTCTTGGCCTGCAGGATATCCTACTGTACGGTGGACAAGCTGCATGACAAAGTGTTTGCCTACATCGCTCAGAACACCCTCAGTGGGACCCTGGAGTGCCACGCTTACCTCTGCTCCAAGAGAAAAGAGGTACGTTCTATGTTTCTGTTTTCATTTTACTTTATTAAGATCCCTCTAATAAATTCTAAAGTGAATTTTGCACACAAAACAACAACAAAATAAACAAAAAAAAAAATACCACCTCTTCTTTGCCAAAAGATGTTTTTGGCAAAAAAAAACTAAATTACTTTTACCAAAATAACTTAGGCCATCATTTTAGGAAGGTGACAATATTCTAATGAAAAACAAAAATGTTTTCTAAAGAAGTTAACTCTCACTTAATTGGTCTTTATTTTTTTATTTATTTATTTTATGTTTTTTTTATTATTGTAGTCAGTGGATTTTCAAATATCTTAGTTTTTTTTATTAAAGATTTGATTAAAGTACATATAAAGAAAAAGAGGGGTACCAGATATACACCCTAAGAAGCACCTAAACACCAAAGCTCATGAGTGTCGTTACTCAGGCAACCCAATTTTATTAACATTTTGGCCTTCTTCAAGATTTGGTTAAAGTGTGAAGAAAGCAAAAAGGGATGCGAGATATACACCCTGAGGAACACCTCATGGGTATTGTTCCCCAGATAACTCAATTTTATCCTATGGTGAATGAAAATATCTGATATCCTCCAAACAATAATCAACTTCATATTTACCACAAACCACCAAACAAGTCCATGTGATCTGTTATCCTGTGAAGAAGAAGGTATCAACTAGTCACAACGTATTTACAAGGTGGAAGCTGAGAACTGAATTCCAGGAAATTACTTCACCACTGCTTTCTTCTGTAAATTTTTGTCCCTTGGATCACATGATGGATCAATTATTTCTGTCCAAACTACAAAGCAGCAGAGCCGCTGCCAAAATCCTGATGCTGCAGCACACATCAGGTAGTGCAACAGTGGGTTGCACTAGCTGCAACCCACTGGTTACCATGGAAACTGAATGCAGTCTAAGGGACAGACATCCATTGCTGACTGAACAGTGACTAATTTCTCAGGAAAACCTCCCTCCTGCTTTACATGAGTATTTCTGCTGCCTTCCCAAGTGTTGATTAAACTTGTGATTAAAGCAACGATTTGATTGTATCTATTAAATGAATACAAGTTACTTGATACTTAATTATTAACCCAGCAGATTTAAGAATAAAGTAATCTTTCAATTTTACCAGCATGTTTCTTTTTAGTAGAAGGAATATAAGGATTTGGGTGTGGCCCTGGTGGAGTTCTGAGTTGAATCACATTTATATTGACGAACTTTATGTTGATACACAAACTTCAGCATGAATTCAAGCTAACACTTTCTTTTCTTACATTTGGTTCAATGTGTACTTCTGGTTATTTTCCCCTCTTCAGTTAAGAAAATCAAGGTTCACCAATCTCTTGATTTCACTGAATAAAATACGTGCCGTCATATTCCGTCAGTATTTCCTGTCAGAGGGTGTCATTAGCTCTGTTCCTCTCTCGTGTTTTTTCCAGGCGCAGGCGGTAGCCCTGACAGTCGCCCAGGCCTTCACAGTAGCCTTTGAGCTCTGGCAGGTGGCGAAGGAAGGTGGGGCAACTTTCTTCTCTCTTTTCCCCCTAAATGCACCTTGAGGTTGGTGATGGCTGCAGGTCCGGATGGTTTTATGTGAGGTGTCTTGTTTTCTGTAGAGAAAGGTGCGAGAGTTAAGTCTGGTTCTGCAGGAGACGGCAGCAGCAGCTCCCACTCAGAAAGGTCCAACAGTCTGGGGAGTCTGAAAGGAACAGGTGAGAAAGAGTACTGGGCCGTAAGCTCAGTAAAGTCAAATCTTCCGTCACTCTCTTATTTTAAATGGAAATAAATTTTGCACTGTACATACTGGTCTGAGGCACAGTGACTTAGAAGAATCCATTGATGCCAATGTTACGGTTTTTATGCAAACAAATATTTGTTTAGCTATTTTAGCATAATTCTAATAATAGGATTACTTAAGTGCTACGCTAAGCATACGCTCTGTCTGCAGTGATGTCGAATTGAGCATCAATGCCTGCTGTGTTAGTGTAGTCTAAGGTTGCATACAGAGCTAGCCCAGTCATCGGGTATTAAAAAAAGTATCCTACTCTCTCCCGAAACATTAGCTGTAAATTTTTACACCAAACAGACAAAAGGCATATTAAACAACAGAAGTTAAAACATTTGAATACATGACGACAGTCTCTTATCTTCCCGCAATTCAGGTGCAGCCACAGAAATCCTTTTGGACTTGGAGATCGGTGTGAAGGTCTTGGTGGAGAGTACAGGAGGAGATCAGCTGGGTGGCCACAGGCCCTCGGAGACCAACAACAATGCTGCCTCGGTATGATCTTCTCTGACTTGTTTCTGTTTCACAGACTGAACAAGTTATCGATTATTTGCTCATTTTAAGCTTAAGAAAATGTGCGATTTCTCAGGGAAGTTGCTGCTTATAATGCTGTGATAGAAACTATAAATAAACTGGATGTAATCTGTCGTGGCTGATCACTAATATCCTTTTTGTCTTTCTTCCAGGAAATGGAGGACAGTTTGGACAAAGCCTTTTCCAGGTGGGGAAACAAGCTATGAGCATTTTTATTCATCCACAATTAAGCCGTGTTGATTCCTGCTGCAAATTCAACCTGTCAAATCAGAGTTTTCTTTCATCCTGCTTGGCATCACGGTGCCACCCAATGGTAATTTCTTTGTACTGCAGCCTTCAAACCTGTGATTTCTTTAAATAATTGGGAAGAAAACTGATCATTTTGCTCAATCTGCTGTGTGTTTGTGTCTCCAGCTGTGCTCTGGATAGCTATGGTTCATTTCCAGGTAACGTTAAGCATCGCAGTCAACCATGAGTAGCCTTAATCACTAACCTAACGGGAATCCGTTTCATTTAATCACTACCAAAGCCAATAAAACCATTTATAGGTCAGTAATGTGCGTCAGTAGTTTTGAAATAGCTTTTACAATCTTTTATTACATCTCTGATGGGTAAATTGTTCACATACCTCAAACAAGACAGATGATTTTAAGTCTTTATCACGTTGTCACATTACGAGCAAAATATTTGCAGAATAATTTGTGAGGATTTTGCTTGGCATATCAACACAGGTTATCTCACTAATGTGGAATGAAAAAAATGAAAAAACTTTTCAAATAAAAATCTTATAAGTGCGGCGCTCATTCACTCTCACACGCCTAAGTAACATCCGGTTCTGCCGTCAGAACTCACCTGTTAACATCACATAAAATCCATACAAACGCTTAAAAGTTTGTGGGTCTTAACATGTAACTGCACGGTCATTGTGCGACTCGAGAAGCAGGAACTCTATTGTTAAACACTTCCTGTGTTTGAGTGGCTGGTCTAAAAGTGGAGCGGTGGGAAATAATTTTATACTAGGGTTAAGGCGACCTGAATGTCTCTTATATAATCTTTTGTATCATTATTATTCCACGAGGTAGATGGATGTCTACAGCCAAACCCAGGTCTCCCAAATCAGAACAAATGAAGTGGAAACTCAAAGGAGGGCCTCATGTTCTCATCAATTTGAGCGTTTCCACGTCCCATTCATGACAAATCACGAAATGTTCCTGAAAAAACATGACTCACCTCCCAGGGCTATTCATCAAATGGCCTCATGCAGCAGAAATAACCGATTTACATCATTTTAACCAATTTTGTCTTTGAAATCTTCAGATCTTGTCTTGGAAATGGCTGTTACTCATTATTTGAGATAACTTCATGGAAAACCAAATTAAGCCAGCATAAATCAGTGGAGTCCAGTTACTGGAAGTCTAGTAAGCGTCAAAATCAGACGGGCAAACCCTTCACATCCTTTGGTGACAAGCCGTTTCTCTAGTATCCTCCAGCTACTTCTCAGCTGCTATAAAAACTTACACTAATCAACTAACGTTCCCTTAATGTGGTCAGGCAGAGTTCCCACAATTTTGGGGACTCTGGAAAAGTAAAATGTTTTGATTTTTAGAATTCTTCAGAATTCTTTGCTTATCTGGAAAAAAAGAGAAGGATGTAGAAAATAGTTTGGATTTCAACAGATCATTTGTTCCAAAATATAAAACACATACATTTTTATATAGAAGTTGCTTGTTTTTTTTTTTTTAAGGTAATTAGCTAAATGTTGCTAATTTAGCAATTAGCCAAAGTACTAAGCCCCAGGTCTTGCTAAATTAGCAATTTAGCTAATTGCTAAAAAAAAACCAATTAGCTTTGTTTTTTTAAGCTATTGTCAATATTTTTGATAATATGTGATATGTCTTATATAGCCCTCTGTAGGTTCAAATTATATCAAACTTTAGTCAACTGAAAGTTTACAAAACAGCCAAGTATATTAACGCTTCATAATTTATGGGGAAAATTTTATTTAGGTGAAAGATAGGAGTTCAAAATGTGTTCAAAGTTAGCGATGACGCAAAAGCACTAAACAAAAAGCGGCGCTACTAGCGTATTTGCAGACCACTGAAAGTGTGCCCACTACTGATTATTGTTAATGACCCCAATGGAATAAAACACAAAAAAAATCATTAGACATAAATGTTTGACTTCTATTGTGACTCTACTCAGACCTTCCCTTAACTTCTAGTTCCAGTTTGAGACTTCAAACTGACGATGCTAAGAGAGTTTTCTATGAGTTGCTCATAACTTCTCCACAGAAACCCATTCAAGAGGTCTGAACTTCCACTTCAACAAACAGAAAATGCAGCAAAAGACTCTTGAACACGTTTCACAGGTAGTGACAAATCAAGTGATGGGACAGCTTATGACAAGAATGGACCCAGTGACTTTTAACCCTTAAACCCTTCAGAGTTTATGGTTTATAGAGTGTGGAGAGTATAAACATTTGTTTCTATATATAATTTTATTTTTTAAAGTAAGAATGCTTTGGAACCTTTGGTTAGGTTTGTTCATCTTAAGGAAATATGATTTCAGAAAGCCAGTTTTTCTGGCATCTTAATGTGACAGAGTGATAACACTTTAGTCTTCGCGATGCACCAGGGGAACCAGCTGGCTTCAATTCACATTTTTTTCCTCAAAAGAAAACACAAAAATATGCTGCATGTTCTTTGATATTGATAGCAGTTCTGAATAAAACATAAAATACTTACCCAGCACTTATCTACATCTAGCATGCTGTTGATTGAATCTACGGACAATCCAGCCGATTGACCGGTGTAGCTCTGTGTAGTATTTTAGCCCAAGTCCAGACACTTATCATGTTTAAAGACGTTCTCACTCATTTTCATGTCCGTTTTGTTTCTTCCCACGTTGACTCAGACTGGCAGCGTCGCGTACTAACCCCCAGGTCTTGGACACTGGGGTGATGCCCCAAGACTGGCTCAACGAACCTGACTGGGACGGCACTGACGGAAACACTCACCACTGTTTCAGCGCACACAAGGACGATCCCTTCGGCATCTGATATCACAGGAAACAGTAGCGGAAACGTTTCTTCCTTTAACGTAATGCAACATTTACCAAGAGGCAACAGTAAGAGCACTAGGGGACAAGCGTGATCCTCGCTTCTGTACTTTTCCCATGCACAGTTCTTCCTTCCTTGTGCTCAGTCTGCTGCATCTGTGCACCAAAGCAATCATACCATCCCATATCAACACTATGTCTGCTCTGCTGTTACGCTTGCATACGACGAGTCTCTCGGCATAATCCGCATACGACGCAGCATTTATTCACCTAATCAGTATTCCAGGCCGCAGAAGTAACACGTATGCGCTTTGGTTACATTGTATAGTTGCAGAATTTTTGTTAAATGCATAAAGTAGGGAAGTTTAACCTGAAAATCAGACGACAAACCTTAAGCTTAACGGCAGCGAGGTAATTACTGCTCTCAGTTGTTATTCACTTCCTTCATGAGTTTATTGTGTAAGTCCTTTGCCAACACGTATTCCTCTGTGTATAATCTGAAATTTTATTCTATTTATTTATGTCCTTTGCATATTGTATTACTGATGTCACTGATGCAATGAAAATTCGTGTTGGATGACCGTCGTAATGAACTTTTTTTTTTTAATCAACCAGCTTTGTACAGGAATAAAATGTATTAATTAAATGCACAAGGTGTTTTTCCCCACATTCTTTGACTGTTAACATACATTTTTGAAGTTATTTGTATTGTTACCCAACAAACAATTCCAAGTTGAAAATCCTTCATGCTTTTCTCTATAATCACATGGCAGGCGTTAACAGCATCAAGGCAATCAAATGTAAATTATATCAGCTGAACACAATGCGAGTTTTCAATTCACCACGTTAAAATTTGGTCATATATCCAACATATAAAACCTCTGAGAACGCTCAATAAGAAACTTAACATTTATATTTTTCAGAAACAATTTACTGTTTAAGAAGCCTTTGAGCATTGGACTCCAATGGCTGTTACAGCATTAGCAGCTGGTAATGTGTCTGTTATGAATGTGAACGAACTGATTATTATTGCTTGATAATCTGCCGCTCTACAGCTGCAGGCTGCGTGAATCATCCAACGTCCTGAAAGGTGAAGGCGTGTGCAAATAATCAGATTGATACAGTTGCACTTTTTTTCAGCTCTTCTGACTTTAGGAACTTTTTGCTGACCACTAGATGGCGCCAAACACTTACAGTCTGGGAGATGGTCTGTGTGGTATCAATCGGCGTCTGTTGTAAGCATCCACCACCTTGGTTTTGAACTGGAACAGCACTGACACTGAGTCATGACACAAAAAAAGGGCTAAAGGATCAGACAACATTAGACATTTAAAAATTAGGCTCTTACTAAAAAGGTTTGGCTTTGATCTGAATCATTTTGCTGCCGGGGGGCTAAAGCTATGTGGCGTTTACATTAAAATTGTTGGTCAGAACCTCACAGGGGAGTGATTGGACGCGAGTCCTGAAACTTGGAAGAGTAGAGACTTTTGACTTGACCTGATGAAATCACTTCCTGCTTTAACAGCAACTTAACCCTTTGACTTGAAAACAGGAGAGACAGAGGATGATTGCAACATCATCCTGTTACAAGGTAGATGTTTTCAAACTGTTATACAAAACGGCTGCATATGTTTACTTCAAATGGTACGAAGCGAAAGAGCAGAGATTTGCCTCAAATTACTGTCATCAAACTTCAAAACATCAGAACTCAGTTTATTAGTGATTAACCACAAGTTACAGAGCATTGGTCTTAACTAAATCTACACAAGTCTGACAAATGCACACAAACACATTCAGAAACCTAAAATTCAATATTTAGTTTTTGTGACATTGTGTCCTTTCCAAGATCTGCATTAAAGTGTTTGGACGCACCAGAATTTGTGTGGTCTGTTTTTTCCCCTCAAGGCTCACATTGTGGCGCTTCCTGATGAAGAACCCCTGCAGGCAACCCTGGACCAGGATGATGGTAATGAACTCAATTGCTTTGTAGTTATTGTGTTCATTGATGATTCTGAGGAGGATGAGGTGGAGGTAGAGATTGAGAATGAGGATGTTGTGGAGGTAACTTTGGAGGATGAGGATTTTGAGGCGGTGGCGGTAGAGTTGGCATATGATCGCTCTCTTGAAGTTTCCAGTGAGGTCTCTGAGTTTTATGCCATTAACTCTGAGGAAGAAGAGGATTATAATAAGGATGGCCTTCCACAACATCTTCGCTTTGTCCGGACCTTTCCTTTCCAACGTCAGACTCCAATGGCACCACGACCTCCAGAATGAGCCTCTGGACTTCTGAGGATGAAGGAGAGCTCGGTATTGATGAGGAGTCATCGTCGGAGGAATCAAATGTTTGTTCTCTTTTGTCATCTGGGGATTTTCTTAAGACATCCAGTTTCAATACCATGAGCTATGAGGACAAGGAAGTTGATGAAGATGAGGAGGACCTTCCACCACATGTTCGGTTTATGCAGACCATTCCTCCCAAACTCAGGCTCCCATTGAACCATGACGAGCCTCTAGAGAGTGAAGACCACCACACTACCAGGGACCTCCTCATGCCATTGGATAAGTGTCGAACTGGACCTGGCTCCCTTGACATCTGGCCCTCACGTCTCCAAAAAGACAATGGACAGAGGCTTTGAGGAGAAATTCTCTGTCAAGAGGCGGAAAACCTTTTCCCTCATCCTCTGGAATGAAGAAGCACTGCAGAAGAATGCAAGCCTTCAACGTCTACCATTGACTCATCTTGGAAGGACAATGGAGAGAGCTAAATGTGCTTTCATGCTGAAAAGATTAAGATGGGAGATAGAAGTGCTAAAAAACTGATTACCCACATGGAAACAGTCTGGAGATCAGTTCTACTGTATTGATGTTTTTTAGGGCTGCACAGTGGTGCAGTTGGTAGAGCTGTTGCCTTGCAGCAAGAGGGTTCTGGGTTCAATTCCTGGCCCACGGTCTTTCTGCATGGAGTTTGCATGTTCTCTCTGTGCATGCGTGGGTTCTCTCCGGGTACTCCGGTTTCCTCCCACTGTCAAAAAAAACATGACTGTCAGGTTAATTGGCCTCTCTAAATTCTCCCTAGGTGTGTGTTTGCATGGTTATGTGTCTCTGTGTTGCCCTGCGATAGACTGGCGACCTGTCCAGGGTGACCCCGCCTCTCGCCCGGAACATTAGCTGGAGATAAGCCCCAGCACCCCTCCTGACTCCACTATGGACAAGGGTGTTAGAAAATGGATGGATGGATGGATGATGCTTTTTAGCATGCAATGCCTCCTGTATAGCCAGCAGAGGACAGTCCTGGGCTACATAATGAATGGAACATTGGAGAACAGAAACGTGTTAATTCAGTTTTTGTCACATCTTCAGTCAATTGCACTTGTCACCTCCAGACAGAGGTATGTGTGCTGAGGTCATAGTCTGACTGTCTCCTATCAGAATGATCTGTGCCGCATTACAAGCACAACTTTATTGGCTCTCAGAGATCGTGCTGAGGATGTGGCATGGTAGCTGGATCTACAAACCAACGGGAAGCATACGCCAGACACCAGCCACTGGCTCCATTGGGTTCCACGCAGCACACACGCGCCCACACGTTCCCTGCCACGTTCTGAATTCGCCCCGTGTGTGCAATCAGCTCTCTGGAGGCTTGAAAGTCACGCGGTATCCCCTCCGCCCCCCATTACAGGCTTTGGCTCACTGAACCAGGGGCTTTTTTACAATTCGTCCCGACAAGCTTACTTAACCACCTGCATTATTTAACAGCCTTTCCTCAAAGGGAGCTCCGACTCTCTGTAAGTTTGATGAAAGTCTGCACAGGCAGAAACAGCCAGGAAATGTATCTTTCTGAGTAGCAGTGGTGGGCGCACTTCCGCTAATGGGCTAAGGGCAGAGTAAATTTTCCTTTTAGCACTATTGCTAACTTTGACGCCGTTTAAGAAGCTAAGCTTCTCCTAAGTTAGTTTTTCTCTATAAATTCTAACGCGCTAATTTACTTAGCGGCTTTGTACCCTCTCAGCTGAATATCAGTTTTGATTAACTGCTCTTCAAGTAGTTGGACGTTCATATTCATGCTCTTATTTTGAAATGAATGAATGAATTAGCTTCCATTGAATACCATAGTATAGAGCACATGTGTCAAACTCGAGGCGCATGGGCCAAATCTGGCCCGCCATAGCTTTTTATGTGGCCCTCTAGCTTCTGGACTAAACATTAAGTGCCTAAATATTATGTTATTGATCAAATCAGTGCCGTTTTTATCTGTTTACTGCCAAATTTTATCAGTCAGTCCCTCCGGTTTCTTGAGAATTATTATGGAAATTTGTGCACAAATCAACAAATTGTGTTAACAATTGGGAGTTAGTCGATGCATTTTGGCACAACCGGCCCTTTGAGAGCATCCATATCATTGATTTGGCCCAAAACGGAAATGAGTTTGACACCCCTGCTATAGAGCTTTTGGATTGGTGGAAATAATGTTCAGGAAGAATGTTTGAAGGTTAGCACAGGCTCCCTGCTATTTAGGACCTTTGCGCAAAAAAGTGAAAGTGCATTTTCTTCTGGAGTAAACGGAGCAAAAAGCCCAACAACGTCCAGACAAGCACGTCTCATCTCCTCAAACACAAGACAGAAACGGATGTGCCATGTTCTGTAAGATGAAAGCAATAGCTAGACTCTTTGTTTGGGAGGAATCCCATTACCAGTTTTGATGTCACTTTTATGTCTGCTTGTTAAATTCAAGCCTCCAGGCAGCAGCGGCAGCAAAGTTTATCACTCCAAAATATGGAGAACAGCAGCAGCTGCGTGTATCTCAGGGTCCTGTGTGCACCAGTTCTACACTCAGTCTTTCTTTTCTTCTTTTTTGTCGTTGTTCGTGTCAGCTGGAAGCCACGTGCCAATCCATAGAGCATGCTCGTTAGGATGTTGTTGTGTACTAAATTAAGTTTGTAGACCAAAGATCTCTGAAAGGTATGCTTCTGTTGTGCTATCGTCTTTAGGCGGATGAAAATGTAGAGAATCCCCCAACCCTAGTCACGAAATCTACTGTGGAATTCAGAGGGGCTTGCCTTTGGGTCGTTTTATGTTATATGCAGTGAAAAGATTTGGTCCAGCAGGAAAAAAACTCTTGCTTTTAAAATTGAAAGCAACAAAAACAAACCTGATGGAAAAGATTAATCTGTGATCAATGCCCATTTTGTTCACATGTCACAATCTTGCGTGACCAACCTGCAGTAATTACTCATCGTGACAGCTTTTATCTAGGCAGTGTGCATCTCCATGTTATCGCCATTGTTTTTGACACCCACATCACATCAGACAGGCACCATAGCAAAGGTGTTGGCATCATTAGGCTCCATCAGCCTTCTCTGACATCTTCACAGACATCGTCCACCGTTACGTGAACTTCATTCATCGGAAATCCAACGTCAGCCTTTACTCTGATGCAGTGTCATTAGCTATGCGCCGCGTGTCCGAACACCTGCTGTCGCCTGCTTTCTGGAGCTCCGGTTTAATTTATGTGTTTGGTTCCACAGGATGCCCTGGACTGGCTAGAAGTGGAGGTCTGTCTGCGTGTAATTATGTGTGTGTGTGTGTGTGTTGTTGGGGATTGTTATATTGATACACGGCACCTGCAGATGCAGCCTCATAAACCAGCCTTGAGTTTCCAGACCTGGCCAACATTCATTGCAGTATAACCTTGTCACAGCCCATATGCCGGAGGCCAACTTTGGCCACCCTCAGCCTTCATTAGCATTCAGACAGACAACAGCTGTTACTGCCAAACTCTTGAGGCGATCTGATATATTGGGTCACTGCTGGAGTTCCGCCCTTCCTTTCAAATTGATGCACATGATGCAGCTTGGAAATAGACACATTTATTTTATCCATTGAAACACATCAGGTTTGTCCTGAAAGCAGAAAGTGCAAAAATAAATAGTTTCCTTCCATCCCTCCATCTATTATCTAAACCTATGTTTTTCTTAACCTAACAGTCATGTTTTTGGATTATGGGATGACAATCCAAAACCCAGGCACTCCAGGGAGTATCTGGAGAGAACCCACAAATGCACAGGGAGAACACACCTAGAACAAAGTAAAGCCAGGATTTCCTCCAATGTTTTATAAGCCTCGCGGGCCACCAGGCTTAATGTGCCATATAAATAATGCAAAGATGTAAATGACCATTAAAAAAAAAAAATTCCTCTATTAGATTTCAGATGTCACCCTGCACCTTCTCCCATTTAGCAAAATATAACTATATGCACATCTGAAAAAGACTATCAATCGCCAAGGTTGGTTCTTCAAAAACACTTATTTGTTTGATTGGGTATCAATTAGCAAAGTAGCTTATGTAAATATTTTAGGTTGCATTTTGCTTTGATGTGCAGTGCCTAAGGTTTTAGGAAAAATATAAAATCTTTTACTTTTTGGCAAATGAGTGAAAGTCACAGAACACCTTTTGAGTTAATGTCAAATACAAAAATGCTTATTTTTCTAGTAAACAAAAGGACCAACATCAATGGTGCATTGAAAATATTTTATTTCTTTTGTGTCAATACATAATTAGACATTTATATTTTCATAGAAATAGTATATATATATATATATTCATATGTATACCTTGGGGTGTGAACGATAGCAGAGTCATGCTAGCCCTCATGAACAGGTTTTATCCCATGAACATCAAAATGTCAACACAGACGTTGTGATTGTACATAAAACACAGACTCTGTTATTCTGCTATAAATCCATGCTTCTTGGTTATTTGCTTAAACTGAAAGTACAAATATATGCTGTAAGTAGAAGGCCTCAGTCTTTGCTAAACTATGTAGGGCCTTGGTGGGATTATCCAAAGGTCTTGACATTTGCTTCGTCCGTCATCTACAGTGTTGGCATACCTTGGGAAAGGGGGGGTTTAGGCCATCTTGTAGGCCTCAGTTGGTAAACAAAACAATGTAAACTTAAGTCTGACTTAAGGGAACTGGGGTTACTAAGTTTTTGGGGTGTATTATTAGGACTAAAAGGCTCTCACATACTTAGGCGTACATCACTTTGAGAACATCCAGGTGTACTGGAAGCGGACGACCGCTGAACACGTCCGTGCAAAGGTACAATTTTATAACTCTTTGCCTGTACCCGTTGCCGCACAGCAAATTGCAGGAAATGGTTCTTGCATCAAACTGTTTTGTATGCGACACCAATCTGCTCAAGTTGAGAGTTGGCACAAGCAATCGCAAGGACAAGCTTCTGCCAGACTGCCACTTTGTGCTGCACTCAGAGGTGTGCGAAGGCTTGAAATGAGGCTAGGCACCCAACCAGTTCATCAAACCTGCTAGTATCCATTTGGATTGTTGGAAAGGTAGGCAATCTGTACGCTCAACTATGAAACCGCAGCCGGAGTATGCCAGAGTATGCGAGAGCCTTAGCTGTACTACAGGAACAAGAGATTAGTTAAATCACATTGTAGCCATACTGAGAGTGTCAGACATCCATACAAACATCTCACTTAGGAAAGATGTAACAGAGAGTAAGTCTCCTGGAGCGTTATGCGTTAATGGACGTAAAGCAGAGCAATGAATTACAATTGGTCCAATACGATTAGACGAGCAGAATCACTTACTTTATCATGCTAATTTCCTTTTCCTGGAATGGGTTCTGTCATTGATTCCCTCGTCGGACGGCACCTTAATATCACGCCAGACATGTTAGCACTCAAACTTCACACAGTGACTGGGTGCAACGATTTCCTTTGACGCTCTGCGCCCGTGATAACTCGAATTCGAGAATACTTTCCTTTTGAGTTTCGTGTCTCTCTCTCTATCTCTCTCTCTCTCTGTCTCTCCTTTGGTCTCCTCCTATGTCGAGCTCCATATTTGCACGTTTGACTGGCTGCTCAGCTTGAGCAGCTGTTCAGCCACCTCCTGTAGCTCAAGATAGACAGTGACTGAGCAGTCTAGGCCAGACCTGCCTTCTGCCACCTCCTCAAATGGGTCCCTTTGGACTGCAGCCAGCACAGGGAATGGAGTTGGTGGATGAGCGCAGTGTTTAAGCGTGTGTGTTTGTGTGCTTGGATTATACTGGCACAGGAAATGTACCGCTTCAGGCTCAATAGCATTACAGTCACCAGGCACGATTGTGCTTTTATCACCCTCGACGTCAGATTGATTGTGGCACCCAGAAAGGTCACTCGATGTGAGTGTTAAGAACGTGTCTCCTGAGATAGATCAAGAAACAAAATGAAAAAGTTATTGTCGGCATGCGAATGAAGTTCTTCGGCCTCCTGCACGCAGTTCACACCCAAGGACACGATTTTCTACGGAGCTGTCCAGGCTGGCCAATCCTTTTTAGTCAGCTCAGAATAAATTATGTATTTTTGCGGTTCGTATGTGTCGGTCCAAATTTCGCATAGGCAAAAGTGCAGAGAGTCAGATTTGGTTGGGCAGTTGGATCATCTCAACTATCTTTCAACCAAAATTATTTTTAACATCAACAGAAGTATTTATGGAAAAGTTTTCTTAGCTCTCACCTTTTAACCACAATGTCCTGTTGTTTAGACAGAATTAGGCTGAATGGCCCAATAAGTCAAGTTCCTTCCTTTATTTGCTAAAATTGAATTCATCTGCAGTAACAAGTCCAACAGGGTGTTTTTATTCTTTATGTATGACATATTATGATCATTTAACAAATTACTGATGAGTACAAACAAAAGAAATGGCAATTTGGGGTACGCTCAAAGATAGAGGTACCTTTTATGATAACCTGTATCAAGTCACACATGTATCTAAATATGTAAAAGCGCAGTTTTTTAAATATAGGTCTGAATTTATGAAACTTGTTAGCTGTTCCTTACAGCTGGGTATGGGCCAGAGAATCAGAGAATGGAACTAAACTCTTTAAGTTCTGCCAATAAAAGCGGTCGAATATCCAGGCAGATACACACCAGGACCTAAATAACCTATAAGTATAAAGTTTTAAGTTGCATTATCACTCCCTACCAAATAGATCAATACAACTCCCTCATTTATATGACATTCATTAGCACATTTAAGCTTCTGATCAATACTCTACACTGACTGAGAAGCGCTTGTGCCGGCTGGGTTCTTGAGAGCCGGAGCTATTTGGATCAAAACGGGGATTCAATGAACCCATTTAGATGGTTTGAGGACTTAAACACTTTGATTTAGAAATTAGAGAGTACCTGGCAAAATTATTCACACTTGTGTTATTTCTATAACCACAAATCTAAATGCGTTTTCTCGGATTTCGATCATCAAAATCAACACAAGGTAAAGTGCACGGTAACTATTCAACTCTCTTTACCCTGATGCCTCTGAATAAAATCCAGCAGGTTCATTCAGTTTAAAAAACAAAAAAAATCCCATCCTTCCTCCAGTTCTCCACACAGATTGCACGTTGAAAGCAGGGCAGTGAACAAAAAAAAAAAAAGAAAACAGAAAAAGGAAGCAGGGTGGGCGGTTTAAAAATATCTCCAGATTTGCTGAGTGGGGTCTTTCCTCTGGCTTTCATCTGCTTCACCTGTGCAGACGGAGCAACAACAACGGCTTGAAATCTTCACAGCTTCTTCCAGGTCTACCTCTGACCGCGACCCCAGGCCTGCGGGGGGTTTTCCTTGGATAAAGCTTGACATCCGTCGCCCCCCCCCTGTTTACTCGTATCTGTTGTCGTTTAAATCTGCCGTGGCGGCCACAGCGCCCTACTTCTGTCATCTCCTTAAGAACCGCACGTGTCAACCGTTACGAATCTGAACATTTACGTCACGCAACGGTGAAAAAGTGGAACGCTATAAGTGTTTTATGTGGAGCTGATGGCGAAAACGTGTGCTGTCGATTGATTGGAAAATAGCGTTGTGGGATTAATCAAAAATTTGTAAGCTCCAACTATGAAAATGCTCAAAAGATTTTGAAGAAAATGCTTTACTTTTACAGGTTTTCATACTCAGGAAGGTTCAAAAGAAAGAAGCCGTTTTGTTTCAAACATAATTTAAAAATGTTAACTAGAAACTGGTTGTGCCTCAGTGGAGGGATCATTTGTCATTGCAGTAAGTAGGTACACGTTAGCTTGGTTTTACACAAATGTCCATCGTGGTGTTTTTCCATTTAAGAAGTTTCGATGCACTTGTGGCTTGTGTCCGACAATAATCAGGAAGGAGGCAGACTAATGTCGTCAAAGAAACCGAAGATGGGCGTCGGACCTGGGACGAGTTTGCGGGGGCGCCTGTTCTGTCCCTAACCAGAGTGTTGCTTTTTTAAAACCAAATTTGCGGCTGAGCGCACCAGTCTGCCTCTCCTCGCTCATGTTTCTGACTTTGCATTGTTGACCGCAGTACAAGACTGCGTGTGACGCGCTTATTTTGAACTAAGCGATCCTCCGCTGGAGAGAGGCTTTTAGGTCAAAACAGGTCATGCGATTAATCGGCACATTAAACTTCTTGATTAGTCCCAGGTGTTAACATCGACAGGCCTACTAGAATCTCAAAAATATTTTCGCACTCGCCCAGGCTGGCGAAGGAAAGTCACTCAAAGTAATGCTAAACCGGCACGCGCTTATGAAAAACGGTTAATTCGCTTTGACCTTTCCATTGATTTCTACAGCCTCTGTTATTCCTCGCTTGTTTCCAGGTGAAGTGGCCATTCCAGCCAGTCCGGGACGCAGCGAGGGGTAGGCGATGGGCCGGGTTCCGGATCAAAAGAGAGCAAAGAGCTCATGCCGCGCAGGAGAGGGCGGTGGCTAACCTCGGAGACCGGATGTGACGAGAATCAGGCGGTGAGAAGGGAGAAAGGATGGTTAGCGATAGATATGAGAGAGGGGGGGAGAGCAGCGTGATGGATTAAGAATGAGGGTACAGTCATAAATGAAAGAATGAAGGAGGATGAGGACAGGAGATGGTCGTTGGGAGGGACCCGACGACGGTGGCAGGATACGACGGCGTCAGCACGAGATGACTGCTTTTCTCCCAGCGCAAGACAGCAGTAAAACCCAGCCTGAATGTGTGCGGATGAATAAATCTGGATTGATGATTGGAAGACATCTTAAGCAGCAGAGCACTGAGCCATGAAGTCATTATCTCCAATAGAGATCCTCCGCTGACTTTAGTCCGGAGGTGTTTTCCTGACCGTCTTTCAGAGTGAAGTTGGGGTTGGTGTTGTGTGGACAGAGCAGCTAAACCAAACAGGAAGCGAAGGAGAAGCTAACGATGCCTTTCCTTTAGCTGACGAATTCTGAGGAAGCCCTTCGCGTCGATGGAGTTCCAGCCAATTCAGTGTCAAGGTCAGACTTTCTCAAGAACTTGCAAGGGTTTGAAATATTTAGTAGGTCTTTTTTTTTGATAATATTCTTATTTTCGCTTCAAAAAGTTGAACTGTTTTTACATGTTGTCAAAAACAGAATCCTCTCTTGTCCCCAAATTTTAATTGCTTTAATCAAAGCAGTTCTCTGACTGTTATCTTTGGATTTTTTTTTTTTACTACTCTTAGCATCACTCTGATTGGCTGCAATTCCTTTGCAAATGTGCGCTGAACGTTGTCAGTGTTCCGCTAATGGCGAAAAAAACCCCCACAATTTCGCTGTTGCGGATGTTTTAATAAAGTAACAAAACGCAATAAGTCATCCAAAAACATGGCGTGCCCTCATCCTCCGACAGCTTCCTGCCGTCTTCTTTGTCTCTTCCGCAGGTAGTTGTTGATCATGCGACTCGTGTGACACGTACAAAAAGCGCTTACAGTGCAGTCTTGGAAGACACACTAATTTCGATACATCTGAAAAACACCACCTCATCCTAGCACAAGATCAATTGATTAAAAATAATACTGTTGCTCTGACTGCCTTACTTTAACGGTGTGTTTTCTCATCTTTTCTATTTCGAAGACTATGCTGGAGAAATTATCTGATTTATCTCCCGAGAAACAGATACTCATGGATTACTAATTAGAAGGAATCACATCAACGTGAAAGTAAAATCTTCAGAATGGCTATATTTCTCTTTTCAGGAGGAAATAATCATGACGACTCTTCTTGCGAAGGCCAGAATCCCATTTGTGGGGGTCGCCCGTTGACTGGGCCTGGCTCACGACCTCGGCTTGAATCCATCCCAAAAGGCGTTCCGCCTTCTGGCTTGAGGCCAGAGAAACACCGAGGCCGGTCGACTTCCTTCACACAAAACTCTCTCTTGCCTGTCTTTATGGATGTTGCATTGTGCAGTGGAGCACAGTTCATTTGGAACAACAAGAGGGCGTCCTCAAACTCTTCCCGCAAAGTTGGAAGGGTGAAACTTTTCGCAGTGTCTTGGTAATTCACCCAGGCACGGACGGAGCGCTGCGACCGCTCTGGACTAATCTGGCGTTATTTCTGAAAACAGCTGCTTTTGCTGGACTTTATTTCAGGGTTTTAGCTCCAGTGAGGCTAAGTGCAAATGCTTCTAAAAAATATTAAAATCATTTTCTTCCATTTTGTCTCATCATCCCCAAAAATCTGAAGTTTGTGGTTGTAATGTCATAAAATTTGTGGTAGGAATGCTGTTTTAACACACAATGAGTGAGTCGCCATTAATCAAAGCCCTTTTTTTGGTATAGAAATACTAAAATAAAGCAACTTGCTTAACTTTCTTGTGATCTAATATATATATAGTAGCTCCCTACTATTGTTTGGATTTTAAAATGTAAAGTATAAGCAGAAGTAGCGTGGCTTTTCACCTTTCACTTTTAATCAACTTCCGCCTGTCAGTTAATTAGCGTCGCCCTTTGCTTTTGACAGAGCAACAACAGCATGCTAAATCCTGTCTGAGCAGATCAAATGTAATAAAAGGATTAAAGCTTCTTTTTTTTTTTTACACATCTTTAACAGGGTCAATGTAGCCGCGGGATGCTACGTTTCACTTTTCCTAAACAAGAACTACGCAAACGTCCGCCAGCTTCTCTGCTCTGATAAAGGCAGCCGGGGAACAAATGTTGATCCGACATGGAGTTATTATAGCGCGAACTATTTTCAGTGGGGCAAAGATACACATTTCATGCACTGCAGCGGAGAGATTGGAGAATAAATAAGAGTGGCCACATTTGTTGCTACATGATTTTTTGTAACTTCATAACAGTCTACAAACAAAGGAGTTCTGGGAAAATGGAGGAAAGGGCAAAAGTAAATATTTGATTCGAAATGTCCACCGGTTTCTTTTCTAGTTTATTCATTTATTTATTTATATCAAAAAGGTGGTATATCACTGCTCCTCATGTGTTTTAAGCACGAGAAATAACCTTTTGCGACACAGACTTTCAAGGCCAATCAGTTGTTTTGACCCTCCTGTGACAGATGAGTAAAAATACCAGAAGAATCCCTCCTTTCATTGCTATGTATTGCTGAGACATGTAGAAAAATCCTACCTTCAATTCCTCTAAATAGTGAAATTCATTTGGGGAAAAAGAATCTCACGTCAAAACCATAAATTCATTGCTTCCCCTAACAGTTATCTATGCAATAAATGTAACCATTGCATAACTGGAATCTGTATTTAAGCTGATCAAAGTTTAAAGGAAACGCAACCATGCCATAAGTCAGATTGTTCTACTGCCACAGAAAGTGAAGGCATTTTAAGGCCAATAAGTGGCTGACTTTGTATATTGTACCATTAAGGAAGTTTTAATCTAGTTGTCTATCTAATTTTTATGAAATATATGTTGTTTTTGTCCCTCATGTTTGTTAAAACTCTCACTATGTTGTGACAGTACGGTGTGAGGCAGATAATCTGTAAAAAAAAAAATCAAGCTCCCTCGCCTTAGACTTTCTATCATTTCACTAAATACACAGCTCTGTCACAAACAACCAAACAGAGCCAGGAGGAGGGTCTTAACGCTGTCACTCACTTTCTTTCTGCTACGCTACAACTGGTTCGCCACAGTGAAGGCTGCACTGGATGCTAAGGCCAGTTAGCATGGCCACTGGTGCCGATGATGGCGGAGAAACAATTTTCCTGTAATGGTAAGTTGTTTCTTCACATTTAGCAAAATGTACATGAGGTTGATTGACAGCGCTAAGGCACTCCTTGTGGCTCTGATTAGTTGTTTTTAACATACTGGAACATTTTCTTTGGGGAAAATTGTAGATTCATCTTTTCAAAAATTATTTGCCTCATATGTATAAGGACATTTATTAGGACATGGTGACAGTTTTAACAAATATGTAACTTTTATATATAAATTACATACCATAGTTTTAAGGTTGAAGTTCCTGAATGTCAGACTTTTGTCCTGTTTCGTCTTGTGTTCTCCTACTCAGAGTGCACCAGGGGCCGGGAGAACCTCGCACTCATTGACAGATCTAGATCCAGCGCAGGACTGAGTGTGTCCTCTTATGGCCTTCACTTCCTGGCATCCCCGTTGGTCTTCGGCCAAACCGCACAGGGAAATGCGGCCAAATTCTGCATCGCATTAGAGGATAATGCCACATCCACATTCCCTGCTCGTCCCGCTGCAGACCGCAAACAGCATATGGTGCTGAATATGCAGCGACGAACAACGTCGCTGCATATTTTAAAAGTTGGCACGCCGCGCGGGGCACGGTAGTTTTACAGCCCAAAGTGACAATAAGTCAGAATCGGGTGACACACTCCTTGTCAATCCTTGAACTCTCCGCGAATCATAGCTGTACTCAGTCATCCCCTTCACGGCAAAATGAAGGGGAGGGCCCGGGGGGTAATAAGCCTGTCAGATGTGATCTGCTGGGCTGATGGGAAAGTTTAAAGTTCCGTTTAGTGAGGCGAAGGAACAGACAGCGTCACTTAAACCGACGGTAACGAGGAAAGCTGGAGGCGACACTCGTCATGCAATACTCGCGACCCAAGGAGAAAACTCGGACTGCAATCAGCGTTGGGACTGCAGAGGGGTTCAAGAAGCAATCACAGCAAGAGGAGCACCAAACGGCAATGTGCTTATTAGAGCCACACCAACACAGAGAGACAAGGAGAGAGATGAGCAGGAACAAAGACAGAAAGGAACCAAAGCAGATGGGCCGACAGAAAACATGAACACTAGTCATAGTTGTGCGCTGGCTGATACCTGGACCAGCCGATCTCCAGTTTCCGCCGCCTTGGAGCCGGTGTCCACATGTTGAGTTTGACATTCACGTTCGACAATCAACACTCCCAGGGTAGAGAGGTCAGGGGGGATTCCATGCCACCGACGAAGAGTAACAAAATCGTATGGATCGGGCAGCTCCGGTCAAGAGTCCGCCATGTATCGGCAGGAAGGAGGCTACAGTAGAATTCAGGAGGCGACAGTCCGCCGATTCTGGTTCGGCTACTTGTAGCCTTTGATTTTGCACTTTTGCAGAGCTCGCTCCATTGTGTCAAGAAGATTCTTTTATTGGTTTGATCTATTCGTCAATGTTTTTTGTCCTTTTTTTTTCTGAGAATGGCTTTCTGTTGGTCTCAGGGTCTGGAAGAAACACAATTATAAGCTTTAGCACAGTTCAGTTATTCTAAACAAACAAAAAACCCAGAGGAAATAGTGAAGTGCTTCAATCCATTAAAATTTTTTTTCATATTAATCACACTCTAACACTATGATTAATCGCGATCAATCGCAATTAATCACAATCGCGATTCGCAATCAATCACAATAGTGATCAACCCAATGCTTAACTTTGCAAGCTTGAAATGTAAAAATGTTAAATATTTTACATTTCACTTTTTATCAAAGTTCATCCAAAACTGAACTCCCAGTTAGTTTTTATCAATTACAGCAGATAAAGATAAACATAAAAGCAAAGCCAAGTGTTTGTTACAATATGACACAAGAGCTTGTGAAAATTCCTCACCCGTCCTGAGGTCTTAGGTTGGTTATTGCAGAAGGCGACAGAAGGTTGGTCCTAGACGTTGCTGCGCAGTAACCCCCCTTGTGGGTGCTCAGGTGTACTGCACTCTGAGGAGTTCTTGGCTTTGTCCTTGTTGTTGTTGGGCTCATTGTCTTTGATGATATCATACTGACGACAAAACAAGGCGATTACCCCTGAGGTACAACAGGATAGAGATTGTTATAGCTAGAAATCTCTCTCGCTTTATGATCTAGAAATGTTCTTCAGGTGATAGAAGGCTGACTTTGTAACTGTCTTTATGTGTCTATGGGTCTTACTGCTAGCTTCTAGCTAGCAATGATTGAAGCTTTAAACAGAAATGTTTAGATTGCAGGTCAACATATCCGATTCCAGCCAGGTGTTTACATTCATTTTCAGCCTTTCAGAGTCCACTTGAGCTTTGAACTGTTCTTTTTGTGGGGTGGGATGAACACACGACAGATTACGTTTAAGAACAAAAACGGCATGTCCAGGTTTGAATTTGTGGATTTTCTCCGATCCAAACAAGGTTTAAATTATCCACACTTGCTGAGGTATATTTAGTAAAATGTCTCTCAGCGAGAGTCAAAGAAACCTCATGCATTCACAAGGTCCAAAAGTAATTCTGTCTGGACATTGACCACTCTTCTCATGAAAAAGGTTAAATCTAATTTAAATTGGTTTTTTTTCTGGACCAGACCCAAGAGGCTAAGGCCAGCCAGTTTTATCCAATCCCAAACCACTTTTTATGTGCATTCGGAATCATCGTCCCGTTAATCCTCTGACACAGAAAGAGCGACGTGGCAGACACGCGCTCCTGACATGTCAATAGAGCCGATCCGAACCAACTCGGACGGAGACACGAACAGTAGCGACGTGAGCAGATGGAGTCGAATGCGGGGAGAGAATGTGGACGCCGAGACACGACGCAGGAGCTGTCGATGCGGCGAGCAGATAGAGAACAAGCTTGCAGGAACGAGAAAGGGAATAATTCATGATGGTGGAGGAGTGTGCGATGGGATGAATCCGAGCCCAAACATGCCTCGGTATTTCTGCTTATGTCAGCCTCTGCAGATCTAATCATTGCGGTACCAAGGGGGCGAGATGGGATATCTCCCTGTGATATCCCCCAGCATGCCCCACAGGCCCAATTAAGAGCTGAAAAACACAATTCGCCTCCTTGGCTTTAAGTTAGTTTTTTTTTTTACCATCGTGTGTTGCTCAGGTTTTTCTCCACTACTTTTTCTTTTACTCTCTTTGAAATTTCCTTAGTTTTTTCCCTTGTCATCTCAGTCCTAGCTGCCAGTAATTGGGCCCATGCCAACCCCTCCATGGAAGCTATAGAGACCATATATGTCTTGTTGCACTTAGTGGAGTAAGATCAGAGACGCATCGTTTGGCAAAGAAACCTTAGTAAATGTACAAGAGTAGTTTTCCGTGGAGTGAGTTATCACTTTATGATTTGTAGAAAGAGAGGTGCTAGACCTTTAGTCTTTTTCTTTTTTTTTTTAAAAGAAAAGGACTAAATCCACTTGCAGATTGTTACTTCTAACTAGTACCAGTATTAAGTACTTGTTGACCTAAAACAAGCTCCTGTATCTTTCAGAAAAGTTACTCGTGAGTTTGTTTTGTCTTGTTTCCAGTGAGCCGAGATATACGTACCGAAAATAAAGGATTTAGTGTTTTCGCAGTGCAGCATAAACATTCAGTCATATCAGTTTAAACTAATCTAAACTTTCGGCTGGCTTTTTTAATTATGATGGATTTGGAGCGATCAACGTGTTTACAGCCAAATGTGGGCAAAGTGGAAGTAAATCCTTCAAAGAAATATTTAAGGGTCTTAAAAACACTTTTGCAATCCTTAACAGAAAGAAAATCTAACTTCCACATTTTTTTTATCCCAAGACTTGAAATTTAAAACTTTTGAGCAATAAAAAGTTGTTTTTTTTCAGTAAATAAAAAAAATGCCTTGTTTATTTTTATGACAGCTACTCAATAACAAAGTAAACATCAAATAATAATAATAATAATAATTAAAAAAAACATCAAGAAACAAAGCAGTCATATCTTTTTATTATTTTTAGCTGTGAGCCATGGAGAAAAAAAATCGGGATCTCGGGATCTTCAAAAAGTTTCTTTTTTTTTTCCTCTCCATGTCCTATTAGGGGCTCCGTAATTTCTTTCAAGGGGGCCGCGAGTGTAAACGGGTTCTGCGCCGGATCTCTCGAGTACGGGATGCAGGGTCAGGCGGCCGTTTGTAGCGACGACGAAAAACGACCCGGATTGTGTTTCCCTTGTTGTTAAAGAAGTGGCTTAAAACCACAACAGCTGGTGGAGAATCTGAACCCGCCGGCTGCAGCCGTGGATCTCTTAATGAGCCTTCAGAGTGAAGAAACGCAAAAATTAAGAAACGGGGAGAGGAAGTAGAGGAAAACAAGCTGCAAGCTGTGTTATCTAATCTCATTAGGAGGTAGGTGGTTATTAGTTTTTCATATTGTACATCTGTAATAAGGATTAATACGTGAAAACATTGGAGCGGAAGATGGCAGCGTTACAGGAGGGATTGTTTTTTACTGCCAGAGCTGAAGTTCTTTTTATAGCCGGAAAGGAAAATCTATATTATATTGTATTATATTCCAGCAGAATTTATTTCTGTCCTCTAAAAACTTTGCTTTAGTCCAACTGCATTTGGTACGAGCGCTTCCTTTTTCTGTTTGTTGTGAAGAGTAAAGGTGCGTCTCTAAGGACTAACTGTAATTATCAGGCTAAATTAAGTAATTACTTTGTCTTTAATCTTTTTCTCAGGTATTTTTTAAATAACACTTGGTTGCCTTTCTCAAAAGTGGCAAAAATAAAAATCATGTTTTGATCATTTACAAATCCAGATATAATATTTAGCAAATCAGATTAACAACTAGAATCATTAAAAAAGCTGCGCAAGACACAAAGCGACGTACAAACATCAGAGCAATTTTAACGTTTGGAACTCGGAAATTTCCTTCCTGTTTTCTGGAAAATTCCTGAGATCAGTCTAAAAATTTGTGAGTTTTTTTTTCTAAATACTTTTTAGACTTTCCAAACTCAGAAACTTTTGTCTTTTTTTTCTAGAAAATTTCTGACCTCAATCTCCAATTTTTAATTTTTTTTATTTTTCTCTAATACATTTTAGACTTTCAAACCTCACACATTTCCTTATTTTTTTTTTCTAGAAAACACAAGGAAATGCCAAGATCAATCTTGACATTTCGGACACTTTTTTTCTAGCCAATTTCAAACTTTTCATACCCTGAAATGTCAATGTTTTGTCCCCCCCCCCCCGAAATTTCTATCAATAATCGCCCTAACACACCGTTGTAGACGATAGATTAATACTGACAGCTCATATTTTTAGGCAACAAGTAGCAAGAGGTCCAATTAACTAAACTTTTTGGATCATAGATACAAATCCAAAAAGTTCTGACGACCTTTAGGAAACTTGAATATTGTCCTAAATAACCCTAAAAGCCTGGCGGGGGGAGATTTTCCTCAGAGGAATATGGTACTCGAAGCTGAATGTTTGTTCCCAAGTAGGAACTCCATCAGAGAGCTTATTTACTCCACAGGTAGTGCTGTCCAGAAAGGTGCCTGATGATAAATGACCTATAATGCAGGAGAACATTACCTGCCCACATGACGAGCACCACAACAATGATGATGAGCTCTCCGGCCCTCAGCTGGGCAGCCTGACCAACCTCCTCCATCGTCACCTCGTCTGCAGAGAGAACACACACACACACACACACACAGAGAGTCAACAAAGGCAAGGTGGAAGACACTGTAATTCATCAGCAGAAGGAGCAGAGAATGCAAAAAAAAAAAAAAAAGAAAATAAATTCCCATCACTCGTAAACTCTGCAGGGAAAAATAAAAGAATCAAAGATGGGTGACGTGCGGAAAGAGAGGCAGGCTGGTGTGAAATCTCCACCCTGCTCTGTGTAATTAAAGCTAAGTAAGAGCAGCCGTCTGCAGGGACAAAAGGAGCCCAGACCCCCACCCGATCAGTCACCGGGCTACCCCTCGCTGACAGCGCTCTGGCCGGCCACTGCAACACCAATCACAGCCGTAAAGGTTGGGACGCACTCTGAATCACAGCCTCCCTCCCGCTCGCCGCTGCCATCAGGGCCGGCCTGCCTCTAAATGCCGGCTGTGCAAAGCAAACACAACACGTTTCACCGCCTTTCGCTTCCTCCTCCGCTGGAAAGTTTTTGGTTTTAATCGCCGTTTTAATCTGCGGTATAATGGTGGAAATTCGATGTTGCTTCCAGTGCACATTTGAGTCAACGGAACCGTATCCTGCATCTGGTGCAGGCAGAGGATTGGACAGGCTGGAAAAATTCTAGGAGCAAAAATTGGAAGATGGAAAAAGAAGGAAGCTGGTCTTAAAGGTCAACTGTGAAGTCAACAATCCTTCATGCAAGAGCCAACGCATATGTTATATTTAGCTGCATGAATTAAATAGTAGGACTGTCGTAATGCACAGAGCTCACAAGAACAAAGCAATACTGAAAATAGAGAATTAAGATCCAACTTAAAAAAAATATGTAACTGTTCACAAGTAATTGAATAAGGTTCATCTAACATAATTTATTTACGTTTGTTTAACTTGATAACTTCAGAAATTAACTTTGGGGGTGCTGTGGTGGCGCAGGGGTTTAGCGTGGCCCACATACGGAGGCCCTAGTCCTCGACGCGGCTGTCCCAGGTTCGATTCCCAGCCTGGCGACCCTTGCCGCATGTCTTCCCCCTCTCTCGTTTCCCTATTTCCTGACCATTCACTGTTAAATAAAGGCCACTAGAGCCAATAAAACCTTAAAAAAAAAATTTACTTTGGTAAACTTAATTAGATTACGTGTGGCAAAAGAAATTCTGTTTTCAGTGAAGACGGAGAACTATTTACTTTTTAATTTTACTAATAAAACTAAGATTTTTCTGTACATTTAAAGGTCTGTATTCACTGCAGAAAAATATAACCCAGGTTTGGCTTTAGCTGCAGGACACCCACATGAGTATTTTTCCCTGGTTATTTTTTGTTGTTTCACATATAGAGTAAAGATTTAACTGATTAAAAACTGTTTTTATTCATATTTTGGGTCATTTATTTGCAATTGGTTTGTTTGTTTAATATTGAACGATTTGTAATCAGTAAAATAAATTATTTCACGTTTCAAAAATGTCAATGTACAAATAGCAAGCTTCGGAAATAGCAGCAGCTAGCTAGCTAGCTGCAATTTTACAGCAATATTTCCCCTCCAAAGCTTACAAACTGTCATTTATTTTATTTGTCACAATGTAGCCATTTATTTTACCAACTAGGAAGATAAAATGCCGCAACACAAATTATTTAATGGTAGAGAGCACTTCCTTTTCTGTGCTAGTTAAACTTAAGCTAGCTGGAACGCTCTAGCTAGCTCAAACAGACTTCCTCTGGATTCCAAATACAGTGGACCGCTGCCTTGCCTAACTAAAATTCTTCTAACTCCAAATTATTTGCAGATTTTTTTGTGTGTGTGTAGCATAATATACTTGGAAGAAAATACAGCAAAGAGCGCACAATGTTACTTACTGCTATCGGATGTCGCAAAGCAGTATCTTGTGCATATTTATTGTTTGAACTAGTAAAAATAAGCAGCTATAAGCATTTTTAGAGGGCGTCCGAGGTACTTGTAGATTTTAGCTGTTTGGTTTCTTGCGGTGTCCAACCTCTGCAAACACCAGAGGTCAACAGTATCATGAATATTGTCCCATGAGACATCAGTGTAACTGGATTAATCAGCACAAAATCTGACTATTTGAAGTAAAAAAAATTTTCGAACTTCCTATCTTGGACGTCAGGAATTTCAAATGCCAGATAGATGACAAACTGACGTCGCTGATAGTGAACTGCACTGAACCCGTGTGGTTTCTTCATACCACACGACCTTTGCTGTGTCAGCAAGTGAACTCCGCCGCTCTAGAAGCTAAATGTTTGCTTTCATTCCAGGTCCAGCGCGAGTCGCCTTTTAGGGAAGAGACGCCGTTCCATGAAAGCCTTTGTGACACATCATCTTTGTCTGGATGAGTTTGGGATTTAGCTCTTCATACATCTCTGCTCTGCATGGCTATCGAGATCACCGTTACTATAGCGATCCCTCTAAGCTTTTGAAGCCTGACAGAAGGAGTGGAAGGTTTATGCACTTTAATAAGCTGAATGTGAAATAATTAAATACTTTTGTCTGCAAAGGCTTGGCATGATTTGATTACATATGGCCGGTTTCTTTGTTGACAAGCTCTTACTTTGTCAATTTGGTTTGCTTTCAGGAACATAACTCTGTCAAACAGGTCAAAACGCAGGAAAACAAATCATCTCCTATCCAGAATTGTTTGACTAGATCACTTGCAAACAAAAGGAGAAGCAGAACCTATTGGAAGAAGACGAACACTAATTAAAGTTTCAATAGGTCCAACAGTATGGAGGCTTGTAAAATGTGACTGCTGGGAAAAAACTATCGCGAAACCTCCAACGATTTAGCGCGATACACCAGGAACACCTGCAGTATTTTCTCCATCCTAGCGATAAATGGTTTAGAAAGATAAGCAAACCATCTGACAGAAACCCAGCAATTGTAGCGCACAGCGGCTACAAATGCAAAGCGGTGTCAGGCTGATTAATACCCGCTTAGAGGAGGAGGAGAGCAGTAATGGCCGGGAGATTTAATCAGGGCAGCTAATGAATGCTTCCACCAACACTGACCGGATTCATCCATCAAAGTCAGAGCTCGGCAACAATCAAGACAAATTACGCCTCTAAATATGTGTCACGTGACCAGATGTTTGGGGGCTTGTGAAAATATTCACACCCCTTAAAATGTTGCCTTGTGACCAAAAACGTCAATATTTCATTTGATTAATTCGGGGCATCTGCAGGTTTCAGGGAGTCAAATTTAAGAGTTTTAAAGAGCTTTTTAATGGAATAAAATTTAAGGACAAAAAACAATATATAGAGAGAGAAACCATAGAGCCAGACTTAAAAAGTTGATTTTTTTTACTCACGGAATGCATCTGGCCTCATGTAGGTTGGCAATAGTAGTGAAAATGAACATCGTCCAGCCAACTTCCGATAAAGTTCAAGTTGCCCATGACAAGCACAGAAAAGCTATCCAGCTAGCAAGCAAGGGTATGTTAGCAGCTTTATGCTAGCTTCAACCACCGTTAGTGACAATTAAGATGATTGTGTAAACTTTTGCCAGACAGAACGGAAAGAAACAATCCACTGCTCAGGATTCAGCAACTGTTATTTGTGAACTTTATAAATCAGATCTTTGTAGAAAAGTGGACTAAAGAGGCGAATCAACCACGAAACCGTAATTTTGTCAGATGTTCGTCTTATGTATGAGCTTAATACACAGGTATACAAGCTATGAAGCTTACCGCTGTGAACAACCGTCCTCCACTGCGTAGAGAGAAATGCCAATCTGAACGAGATGGCTGTGGGTATTACTTCAATATTTGGAGGCGTGGCCAACACGGACCGAACGGCTTCGTCCGCTTCCTCTGCCGCCATTGCTGAAACTACAGGCAGAACTACGATTCTAAAACACCGTAGAAAATCTACGTTGTCGTTTATAACTTCTTCTGTTTGCCGATTTATTCAGTTGAAATCCAGCTTATTGGGAGAAATCCCAGATTGTCACTAAAGGGAGATGAAAATCAAGCAGAATGGCCTGGCTAAAAACCATCTCAAGTGAGCACAAAATGTTTTTACAAAATCCAGGAAGCCATTTTGAATTTTGCCTTTTACACCAACCTTTCTTAATGTGGTTGCTACAAAATGTGCATGGAAATACAGCTACAGTGAAACATGGCAGTGGCCACATCACGATTTGGTCCACCTTCCACCAAGACAACGACTACATCCACACCTACAACCGAATAACTTAAACCTGAATCCGACCAAGAACCTGTGGCAAGACTTGGAAATGTATTTTCACAGATGCCCTACTTTCAACCTGACCAAGCTGCGGCTTTTTTGCAAGAAGGAATGAATGGAAATTTCAACCTCCATAGGGGGTCGGTGTGTCATGATCTCAATACGACAGAGAAGGAAAGCAACGTGACAAAAGGTGGATATTGTTTTCTTTTTTGCCATATAAATACAGTATCTGTTCCAACCATGTGGCTCAAACAGGACCGAGGCAAGCTCAGTCGGTGCAGAGGCTTCCAGGGAATAGACCGCTGGGTCCTCTTATCGCCTCGCCACTGACGAGCGTTTTAGTATTTTGCAGGGTCCCTCTGAAGCGGCCGCTTTTGGCAACGGAACTGGGTCGGACGTGATAAAACTGGAAGTGCCGCGGGCCGCTCCAGATAAGAGCCAGCAACCTCTCTGCGTCCTCGTGAGAGAAAAGACGGCCGGTGCGAGGATTTCACGCCCGAGATTTGTGTTTTTATAACCGTTTTGTTTGTCCGGAAGACGCGGGAACTGAAAAATAGCGCGACACGTATAGTCTGAGTGTGGGGAGGGAAAAATATATATATACTTGTATGTAAGAACATGAGCAGATTTTTGTGTGTGTGTCAGCAGAGGGAGAAACAGGGAGGCCGATTATTTACTCCATCTGCGCCGATGCATGATTGCCTCCTTGTCTATATGCTCTCATGCTTGCATTTTCTTCTTCTTCTTTTTTTTCGCGCGCTCTAGTATGCGCCCAATTTCAATTCCCCTCTCACATTTTGTGCTTGTAGCATATCCTGTTCCAATATAAGCTACACGACGACGTCGTGGGAAAAGTGTGACGAACACACAACAAATGTATTTACATATAGATTAGCATTCGGAGGCCTCAGCAACACGGCTCACGGCGTGCTGGCAGAGGCGGGTGCAGCTCCTCGTTGCCAGAGAACTTTATCGCCACCTCTTGTCCCGTTACGACCACAAAATTCGGTGCAATTCTTTGGGATTTTATGTGAGGCGTCAACAGAAAGCAAAGCATAAAAACAAAGTGGAAGGGAAAGGATATGAAAATCTGAAAAGTGCGGCATGTGCATGTTCTTCAGAGTGTGTCTGTACCGTTAATCCCTCCCCACGCCCCATAAATCTTTGCAAAATAGCTCACCCTCAGTCAGATTCAATAGGGAGTGTCCACGACGGACAGTTTTCAAGTCTTGCCGCAAATTCTCAATTGGATTTGCTTCCTGACTTTGACTGGGCCGTTTCTGCACACGAATATCAATTGATCTAAAACATTTAATTGCAATTCAATTCTACCACCACCGTTTTCTGTTTATTTTTTTTTTCTACCCTTTTACATCGAGACCAGAAAGTGCTCTTTTGCTCTTTCTCAATGTTTACTACATACGAGTGTTTCTTCTTGCCCCTTTCCAGCATAGGACAATTAATGGAGTACACAACCAACAAGCGTTTCCTTTTTTCTGCAAAAATAGAGCATTTTTACAAACAGAGTGACTTCATTTAGGGGTATCAGAGTAAAACGAATGAAAACCACCTGTCACTTTTTCGTACATTTCACAACTGCGCCTCACATTGTGCCGGTATGTCGCATAAGCCCCAAGAGAAACCCAACTCTGGATGTTTAAATCTAAGCAAACCACTGCCAGCATGCAGTCCATAGCTCACCGGGACTCTTGGACGCCATTTTCTCCGACTCTTTAGGCGTTCTGAAGAGAACGGGCTGACTAGGGGGACTGCTGCCTCCCATGCTGATGCTCTGAACGTGGACGATGTATTCGGTGTCCTCGTCCAGATCCCACAGAGCGCAGGAGCGGGTGGTGGTGTTCACCTCCTGGATGAACCTCAGCATCCGCACATCCTTCTTCTGCAATGGACGAGAGGGGGGAAACAAAAAAACAAAAAAAAAGAACAAGCTTACAATCCATTTTTGTTTTCCTTTTTTTTTTTTTCATAAATTGGTAGTTCTGTGAGGAACTTCAGTTTTCTGTGCTGTGGCTTAATTTATGCTAATGTGTACACTTCTGTCCAGGGGAACAGTTGGGGAAAAAGCTTAGGTAAAGTCTTTCAGGGTTTATTTTAACAATGCAGTAAAGCTTAAAGACAGAAATTGCTTTCCGGGCCATGTACACCACTCTCCTAGTAGAAATGGCCATTATTACCCCGCTACAGCTGCTTGCTCAGGTCAATTGGCTCCTGCTGGATTAAAGACCACGGCTCCTCTGGGGCACTTTTATTTACAAGGCAATTATAAAAGGAAATTTCTTAAGCCATTAAAACTTCACGAGGACAAAATGTTCATCTAACATGGATCTCCAACGCGCTGCAGCGCGGCAGCAGAAACTAGGTTTCTGAAAGCTGCAATTTTCTGCTCCACTTTAAATAATTCATGAAAAAGTGTGTGCACGAAGGAACTTTGGTACTCGGGCAAAAACAAAAGCAAGGTGATTTGCTTGGAGATTTAAGGAGATACTTTAGGATTTTTAAGATAATTTAAGTTCAATCTAGAAATATGTCTGCTATTGTTTACAGCCAGAAATGCAAATGCTAACTCCACTGTGGCCAACATGATTAACCTTATTGCTTAAATAGTGATTATTAGCTTCAATACAATAATGATTTGCACATGGCTATATAATATTGTAGACATACGTTTGTACTCATGACACTTAAATCAGGGTCATCCACAAATATTTAGATCATCGATGCAAAATCAAGTTAGCTAAATTTAGCTAATGCGCCAAAATATCTTAACAAAACTGCTGTATTTTTTCAACGAATTTATTTTGTAGAACGTGATCTAAAAAATAGATAGATTGATAAATACCAGTTAAATACAATGCCAATACCATTTTAATGGAATGGCATTTTAATGGAAATGCTTATTTGAACAGAAACTTGACACCGTTAGGCTACCTTTTCATGCTAGCTCGTTAGAATTAGCTCTCAAACATGCTAACTCTTCTTCTAGCTAGCAAGCAAGAGCTGTTTTAGTTTAAATAAAAGCTTCAAAGCATTTATGGTTGGTGAAACTTTGATATCCAAACCCACAAGTGGTTTCTCCATAATGGGCCAATATAACTTTATGAACAAGAGGTGGGAAAAAGACATTATTTTTCTCACCTAAAGGCATTAAAAAAAAAGGAGAAAACCCCCCCAAAACCAACTCAGACATACCTGTTGCGTGATGGCGAATCCGATGACGGGATCTCCCTCCAAGATCTCCCACGTCACCACAGCCGAGTTGACCTCCAGCTCTCTGATGGTCACATTGAGCGGAGCTGACAGCGCAGCGTCTAACACAGACACAGAAGGATATTTAATTAGCAAGGCCAGAACATAAATGCTATATTCCCACACTTTGCAATTGATATAATAAATCCTACAGCGGAGAGCAGAACATCCTCCTCATGATCGCTCTCTTTCAACTCTTCTTTTTTTTTTTTGCTCTCTCAGCCCACTTTTGCTCAGATCTTCCTCTCACCACCCACAAATTAATCTATCTCCTTTCATTCATACCCAGCCTAATTAACGCACTTCAGTCTGTCAGGGGGTTTCCTGCAGGAAGACGCTGCTTCCCATTCGTCTTCGTTTCCGATTCTCACACATTTTTCGGTCTTCGCCTCCTCTCCTCCTTCAGAGATTCACTTTTAGTGCAATTCTTCTGTGAAATAATCATAACGTTTGTGCTGGAAAAGAGGAGAAATCACACCTGGGTGAATGAAATATGGCGCTAATCTGCGAATTTAATGACAGATCCTGTCGAAGTTTGAATCGTTTCCATTTCTGAACTGCAGAAAGGGATAGAGCTGAATGTGTGTGTGGGGGTGTGTGCGTGTGGGGGTGTGTGTGTGACGTTACAGACAAGAAGTGTGTGTCAGTTACACACTCGAGGTTCTCTAAGAGTCGTCTCAAAGCTGGATTTTCCTCGAGTCCAGCTCGACAAATTAACATCAGAATTAGACCTTAGTTTTTAGTTTGGGTTTGAACTCAGGAAAACAATAGTGACTCCTTGGTGTTACATTTTCTTTCTTAAAATGTAACAACATATGTACAACATAAAAATATTACACATAGTTCTTCTAACACTTCACTTGGTTATATTGTACAGCATACTTGAAGACTTTTGAAATTTTCAACCCGTTATGTGATGGACCCTAATTGGCAATTATCATCATTTGTCCACCGTTTCTATGGCAGTCTCGCCAGCACCTCATATTTGCTTCTGACTAATGAGCAAAAATTGGCAGTTTACATTTTACTCTAAGGAGTTAGATGAGCAAGTAGCAAGACATTCAGTGTCAAGAAAATGTCTGAAATGTCTCCCCATTGACTCCATTGAATATTTAGCTGATTTATGCCAGCTAACAAGTCAGCCGCTTCAGCTGAGATGGTGCTAATTAGCTTTAGCAGTATTATTCTAATGCAGTTGTCACAGCTCTGTTGCCCTTAGTTAGGAGTACTGTGCTAATGCGGATGCTATAGCTTGCTTGTCTTTAGCATTAGCAGTATTATGCTAATGCAGTTGTTACACCTCACTTGTGTTTAGCATTAGCAGTATTTTAGCTAATGCAACTGCTAAAATGCAGTTGCATTAGCTAAAACATGACACTTAGCAAAGTGTGCAAAGCTCAAATATAGAAATTCAGCTGTACATACAAAGGAATAGTGGCTTCCTGCTTGTGAAAACTGTGAAAATGATCACTGGAATAGGGGAGCTGTTGTGTATAAAGTTTGCTAACATAACCATTAGCCTTCATTCGTCTGTTAATTAGGTCAATTTCTGAGTCGTCAGAAAGTGTACAAGCAGATATTCTGCAGGTGTGCATAGTATTTTTATATGTATTTTGAGTAGGATTTTTTTTTATGGAAGCAAAGGTCTGCATGGAGAGAGTTCAATTAACCAAAGAGAGTTCAATGAACTGCACCTTTTGTACCACTCTGTTTCTCATAGCTTGGCAAATTATAACCACAGTTGTTGTATTGAAATAAAAATTTGGCAGCAACTCAGAAGCTAAGTTTATAGATTTCCTATAAACAAATGGACAGGTACAAAGGAGACACAGAGTTGTTTGGCAGCGGGAAAATAATAACTAGGGGTGCACCGATTGCAGTTTCTGGCCAATCACCAATTACCGATCTTTTAAAAAAACTTAATTTGCTGATTCAGATTTTGGCCGATACCAATTTTTTTTTGTCTGAAATGTTGCTCAGTATATCAAGAAAGTTGTTGAGTTGGTAACAGTGGGGTAACTATTGTTAATTGTAAATGTCCAGACATGACCCGATGGGCTGGTCTATCAGCCAAACCTCTCAGTTTTCTCATCTCTATGTATTTTATTGAGATAAACCAACATAAAGTAGTTCACAAGTGGGAAGTCAAACAATAAAAAGTTATCAAAATGTTCTCCAAATGAAAATCTAAGATTATGTGGGGGTGTATACATCTAGGCATTTACCTATTTGACCGTTTTCTATTGCAAAACTTAAGTTGTCTATGAGCATTAATTATAAAGTCAAGCCACATATTGTCAATTACATGTATGTCTGGACTTTGACTACAGCCATGTCTTGGCAGGTTTGCAATTGATGGACTAAATATTGATGTGTGCGACGTCGCATGCAAGCTTAATGAAATGGATTGAAGTTAGAGGTTGCAATACGACGGAATGTGAAAATGAAGAGACTTTTGCGAGATTTTCTATCCTCAGCCACACCTCAGAACATACCAGAACGTTCCCAACTACTCCACAAGTCACAAAATGATTTAAAACAAGGTTCCAGAAGTGCAAATCTCCCTCCAAAAATCTCAAACACACACACATCTCAAGACCAAATGAAAGCAATCTCTCCAAGCTGAGATAAAGCCTCGACGATCTTATCTCCAAGAGTTAGGATTTCCAAAGGACTATCCATCGTCTGTAAGCTTATATCGTCGGGACACAATGGAAGCGAGATCTTTAGACTCAAACCGATTTCCTCTCTTGAGCAGAACTCGCCGTAGAATTCAGGATATATTACCGTAAAAAAAAAAAAAAAGGACTGGAAATAAACGATCCAGAGAAACCTGAATTGTCCAGATGAGGTTGAACAGAATAACTTAGATGACGCTGTGTGTGTGCTTGTGTGTGTGTGGCTTGAACTCTAGCTGGGAGCTACAATCTCATCTTGGATTCAATTTCAAGACATTTACCTGGATTGTGAGGCAATCTCTGCCTCTGTTTGTGTCAGAGTGATCCTAAAAATCATGCTAATGCAGCGTGATTACCTCATGTCAGCCCTTCATTTTTTGGCTTAACAAACCTTATTGTGAGTGCAGATCACATCCATGTGTCATGACAATGCCCCCCTCCCTAGTCCTCCTCCTCCAAAGGGATGCCGCTACAAACCTAACACCAAAGCCGACACACATCAGCCCCGCTGGATCCGTCCGTTCCCCCCACCCCCTGTCCCTGCCTCTTCATTGTTTACCTGCGGTGATCGCTCGTCAACCTGTGGTCCAACTCACCGGCTTTAACGAAGGACCCCGAGAGGAAGGAGCCCAGCAGGAGCAGGAGCAGCGGCAGCGCCGCAGACAAGCCCGGTTTCGCCATCCTCCTGCTTCTTCTTGCGGGGCTTCACATCCTGCGCGGCCCATTTATCACATCGCATTTAAGGCGAGCGAGACGAGCATCCCCGGCCGGTAAAGAGGAGTCGAGGGGGAGGTGAGGAGGGAGTCAGAGGGCGGACTTGTTGTGCCGGAGATGAGGCTCTCTGGAAGTTGTGAGCCGCAGCAGAAGCGCCAGCAGCGGCGGCGCAACAACAGCCGAAGGACGAGGAGGAGGAAGACGAGGGGTTGAGATGGAGGTGAAGAGAGAGAGGGAGAGAGAGAGAGGAGGGGAAGCGAGGAAGATAGTACCGGTGTGGTGACAGGGATGGCGGCTCGGAGTGTCAGTCCGGTCCGGCTGGTGGTGACCGAGACGTGGGAGCGGAGGCAGCAACGTGCGGCTGTCAGCAGACGCTCGCGCAGAAACACCTGCAGCAGTGCACGTGAGGTCACCTAACAGAAGAAACCGGAAAACCAAAAAAATAAAATAAAATAAAATAATAATAATAAAATAGACAGACCTCCTAGAAAATATTTAATTTAATTTAATTAGTTGGTAAATATAGTAATATAAATAAAATATTACGGCGGGCGTGTTAAGTTTACACGTAGCGCAGGTTTGAATTACACTAATTGTTTGACCTTTCACCCCCAAACTTCAAAAAAAAAAAAAAAAAAAAAAAGAAAGAGCTAATGGCGATGTTTTTATTCATGTTATTATTAAAAACGCAAAACTACTTGAATTTTTTTTTAATTCATCAACCGATGAACACGCGCACGATATCTTCAGGAAATGCCCCTTTGTTACATCTGGAAAAATCACGATTTCTGTAGAAACGACATCGGAATATCATTGTTGAATTCGGTTCAAATGCAATCTAAAATGACTTACTGGTCCCAAAGGGAAATTAAATGTTATTGCAAAAGCAAATTATTCAGAGTTGTTGCAGGAAGGACAGATTTTCAATTATTATTATTATTTTGAAGTTGGATCAAAGAAATTTTCTTTTTTTCAACGCAGAGGCTGAAACTCACATTTGAGTTCTTCTCCAAAGCTCTGATAGATTTGGGGTGAAGCGAGCTGCTCCCAGGGGCACCAACAATAAAAATAAAGAGGAACTTTTGAAGATAAAGATAAGATATTTCTTATTGAAATAATAATAATAATAATAATAATTAAAACAGAGAACACAGCTGGAAAAAAAATCTCTTTTTTTTCTGTCTTGTCAGACTTCGTCGTAGAGTGAGTACCAAACTCAGCTCTAACAGAGGGATGTTGACACAGGACTAATAAATCATCGAAAACTGTTTGCCCGAATGTTTGTCTGCCCTTGAATGTTTACATGTCACTCATAAATCCTGGCACACTTCAGAAAAAAATTAAATAGATAAATAGCTTTGCTGCAGGAAATGCAGTCCAAAAAAAACCTGCTGATTTCATCAGATCTTCTCTCACTCTGGAGCCTCTTGCTCTTTTCTCATTGGAAACACAGTCAAACCGGAGACGGAGGAAAAGAGTCCAGTCGGCCTCCCGCACCTTCGTCAAATCAGACAAAATTGAGGTCAAATGTTTGTGGAGAGAAATTTTTTATTTTTTTTGTGCTGCTCTGGCTTCGAAGAGATTAATGAAGGTTTAAAGGCAATTTTGATTTAGTAAAAGTGAAGGGGCGGTTGACCTTTTGACCTTTAAACTTTCAATGTGGTGGCGGGAGGGCAATTTCACTCAGGTCCAATACCGAGGTGTAACATTTGACATATGCATTATTTTCATAACTACTGATGTTAACATAGTAACATGATTATGCCATAAATTTGCACCATGTGCCTGGAAAACACAAACCCCTTTAATAGTTTATAAAAACTTTAGAACAGTTTGTATTCCACAAAATCATCATCTCCTTTATAAATCTTCTTTCATTCTACACCCACTATAGAAAGAAATAAAACATAGATACAAACAAATTATTTTTTTCCCCATCAGAGGTTCCCATTTTATATGCTGCTCCTCTGTCTTTTAGACAATCCAGAAGCTAAAACAGCTTCTGTTTTAGCTTCTGGCCCAAAGCTAAAAAACAATCCCAAAAAAACAAAAAACAAAAAAAAACAAGATGGCAGCAGCTTATTTCCTAAAGTGGTTCCAATTAAAGTGCTGGCACCGGTTGGAGAGAATGCCCTCCTCCTCGGACGAGGAAAGATGAGGAGAGGGAAGATGGTGGTCTGACGTCGACTTCCTCCACCTCTCTCCTTCCAAGGACAGATGCCCTGCGCTGAGGCGCCAACCCCCCCGGTGTTACCTAACAGGAAGGAGACGCTGACGCCTCGTTTCAGCTGCACCCCAACGAGGCAAAGTCACTTTCAAAGCGCCGCCCAGCTTCCAAACCACTCTGTTGCTCTGCTTACCTTTGTAGCCAAACGTTTCCTGGATTCAGATTCATGCACACACACACTCACACCTAGGGACAATTTGGAGAGACCAATTAACCTGACAGTCGTGTTTTTTTGGACTGTGGGTGGAAGCCAGAGTACCCGGAGAGAACCCACGCATGCACAGGGAGAACATGCAAACTCCCTGCAGAAAGACCCCGGGAATCGAACCCAGAACCTTCTTGCTGCAAGGCAACAGCTCTACCAACTGCACCACCTCCCGCACTGTCATGTTTAAGTAATAATATTTTCCAGCAAAGGTTAAGACAGAACGCGACGTCATTTCCGCTGATGATGACATACCGGCGCGGTCCGAGTCCAGAAGGTCGAAGTCCAGCTGATTTTCCTTATTACGCGTTTGGAAGTGAAGCACTTAAAGATCCTGTTGGTTCGATCTTTCCTCCTCATCCGGAGTACAAATCACCGAAACGCCACAGTGCAGGTGGCTCCAGTTATTGTCAGTGACTCAGTGACTATTGACCAAAAACACTGAGTCATTTGTCAAACAACACGGTAAGCGAAACAAAGCTCTATCATCAGTGAGGAAGAGGAAGCCAAGTGCATCACATCTGTGTTTCCACCTGAAACCAGTGGTAGACCGGACTCAACTCACCCAGATGTGCTTTTTTTATGGTCTACGGATTACGTTGGGACTATCACAGGTCGCCACGCCGAATCATTAGTTTTGTTTTGTTTCGATTGTTCCGTTTTGTTCTCTGTTGGCTTTTCACATCGGACACGCTCAAACAGCCGCAGCTGGAAAAGCCACAGCTCATTAACCCAAAGCCATTCGCTAAAACTCTCATCTGACCTGCAGTGAAAACCTGAAACATGGGTTAAAAAAAGAAAAAAATCCAATCCAACAACATGAGCGATGGAAGGAGGCAAGACAAAGACAAAACGCAGCAGCGATGGCGTTCGGAATTTGGCGTATTTTATTTTTCAGAACATGCTCCATGCTCACCATCTGCCACTCGTACTGTAACAGTATAACTCTCATGGAGGATGTTGGCAGAGGTCAGTTACATAATCACCTCTTCTTGGCGCTCCCTCACTCATGCACGCATCTCTATATTTGGCAGCAAGGCATGAAAAAGGCAACAGGGCCGGGCAGCCATTACTAATTCACGGCTTTGTGAGCAATGCAAGTAGCAACACTCCGGGTGGCGAACGCACACCCTCTAGAGAGCAGAGGAAGTACAGGTAGCACAGCTCGGGCGTGGGTCAGACGTTTACATACGCCCAATCAGCAGCATGAATGTCGTAGACTTGTAGGGACGGGATGATGGTTTCGGCGAAGGAGTCTGAATTTACTTGCCCACAAAGTACCCGAATGATGTAAAGTTTTGAATACAATGCTGTTTTTTATTTTATGGCACAGCTTAATGTTGATGATGTTATGCGACGCTGACCTTTGACTTCTGTGATTCAGCCTCTGTCAGGTTCTTTCACACGACTTTATTGGTCTTTGAAATTTGTAACGGGCTGCATGAAACTACTGTAGCCAGAGCAACAAAAAAATTAAAATGAATAATGCTGAGTAAAATTTAAATGTCAGTATCAGCCACAAACAAACAATTTGCACATGTTGCCGTATCACAGTTCTCTACAATAGCTAAGGAAAAATGAGCTTTGATACTAAACATGATATGTCTGAATAGCAAACAAAACTTTGCAGTTTCTCATAGTTGAAAAATATTGTAAAAATCTATTACAGTAATTTTTTTTTTTTTTTTTAGTTTTCAGTCTCTTGACTGATCAAAAATACCCATTTAGAGACTTTGAAAGACTGGATATCCTTACCACTTTGCACTGTGCTTATTTTACAAAATGTATTAGGACCTTTATTGACTTGAATAATTGTAAATAATAGGGCTTTTGCTACAAATAATGGCGGTAGTCACAAATCATGGTGCGAGAACTGGCATCGCAGGAGGATCTGGCAAGAAATTAACTCAACAAAGAAGTATTTAAATACTGGGGAGGTGATTCTTGACTCAGGCGATTCAACTTAAACGGAACGCAGTTCAGCTGGGACGTGAAGCGACGCGCTTGACAATTGACTGACAGAAACCCAAATGTACTCAAATTATTGGTTGTTTTTTTTTCTCAAAACGTTTCAACATTTTGCAAATTCACTAAAAAAATGTATTATTTGAAGGCTTTTTATCTAATGTTTATCTGCTAACATGGATATAATTTGAGAATTTTGATGTAGAAATACTCAAATCTGTTTCTGCAGCAGGTGCAAAGAAAACCACTGGAGGATTTATCACATGTTTATGATCATAGCCGTCCTCTGGAGAGTTGGGGAAAATATCCAAGCTGATGGGATTAAGACGTATCTCTCTAAGAACCGAAAGGAAATCTCACTCTTCCCACCTGGGTCGTTCCCCAGCACTCGCGATTCTCATTCCGAAGGCGTTTGCGCCATCGAGCCAGAAGAGAGTCAAAGGTCACAAAGAAAGATCTCACACCGTGTGCGCCTCATCAAAAGAAATTCACACTTTGACTTTTTACCCGACGACAATGATGACGGCGATGGAGTGGCTTTTGAAGCGTGAAGGTTGAGCTTGAGAGCGGCGCTGAATGGCACTCATCAGACAGGATTGTGTGAAATGCAGCTGAAATGAGGCTGATTTTCGGCGGCTAATGCCAAGTAAGGATGCCAGCGGCGCCTGCATCACTTTTTCAGGAATCGTTGCAGAAATGGGGCCATGTTTTATCCTTGTGCATGCTTGACAAAGATGAAAAAGGCCAACAAGAGCCAAATTGCAAATTTGGAGCATCGCTCAAATGATCAAAGACTGCAGGTGACGTCATATGTTTCAGTTTGTTGAATGTGTTTGAAGGGGCAGATTTGTGTTTTCAAAGTGGGGCTCTGTAAAAAAAAAAAAATTACAAGCACTTTATATCTTTACTCTCTTGGTTGTTGTCGTTTAGTGTAAATTCAAATGAGTTGGTTACACCTCTTTACTTTTCTGATGTTTCATCACTATATATTTTCAGATCTGCAAAGCCGATGTTAGCTGCAGTTCGCCTTTTCCCATAGAGAGTCGTTTTAAAAAATTGTTAAATGTGCATTTACTCTACCGTCCTCAAATAAAGTGAGAGAGCTTTACCAGTCTGCAGGCTTGCTGCTAATCACTTAGCATCATTCCACCTCTGCAGTCGATGTGATTTGGCAGCTTTCACGTTGCTGGCTCCCAAACTCATATATTTGGCAAAGTTGCCCTCCTATTTAAACTCGACTCGACTGAGCGTACTTTGCTGAGCCAACAGAAAACGACGGTGACTCATAACGACAGCTGAAACTGGAATTATAATTTAAGGCTGTCATTAAAACTACATTATACATCACTAATGAAACACAGAGACAGGGATGGGAAACTGTTTACATCAAACGGTGACCGAGCTAGTGTCAAATGTAATCCCTTATTCCTTCCATTAAAGGCCTATTGAAATGCAGATGGAGAGAGAAAAGAGATTTGTTTCTTCCAGAGCAATTGTGGTTTGAAAGTAAGGTGAAACACACACACGCACACACACACGCACACACACACATTTTGATAATACAGAAACGTTCATGCAAAAATAATGAAAAAAAAATAGTTAAATATCATGTTCTCTTACGTTTGGAATGACATACGCAGAAAAAAAAGAAAAATGAAAGAAAAGTTTTTATTAGCCAGTGTTCTTTAATAGTGTGCGCTTAATCTGAATTATTTTCACCACATTACCACACATCAACTCTAATTTAAAAGTGAATTTCCCTCGACATAAAACAGCTGTTCTGAAGATCTGTGCTGCCCGTAAATCCGTCCTACCTTGTGGTAATGCGCATGCGCACAGATAGTCATAACACCGCGGTAGAGTAGCTAGATAGCCAATAGTGTGTGGCTAAAAACATTTGGCCAATCAGTATCGCTGAACTTAATGTCTTTGGTGCGCCTTTGCCTGGAATATGCGGGTAAACCAGTAGGTGGCGGTAATGCTTACCTGACGTATCTCTTGCCAACAGCCAATAAAAAAAATCAAGAAGAAGATGCAGGTGAAAGTTCCTAATTTAATGGCGGCGACAGCTATTAAGAGAGACCTAAATCCACCTTGAATGGCAGTGCGGAACTTTCAAGATGGCCGGTAAGCTACAGCTTGTTTTATTAGTTTTAGCTACCACTCTGCTGTTTTTTGTTTACTTTTGTAAACGTATGTTCGTCAGCCACTGTCATTTAGTCTTTACTGATAATAACTTATGAATGTTGCTAATGTATTATGTGTTTCTCTGGTTAGCATAATGCTAATGCTGCTCCGGGTAAACGTTGCTAGGATTTATTTTTAAGTGTTAATAATCATAATGTCATGTTGCCTTTTTTGAGCTTCTGCTGCTTTTTAATGCACTGTTTGGTTGATAACATGATGTTTGCTGGGTAAGTCGGCCATTTGTGTGTTTTTTTTAATCTTTATATATATCTATGTATATGCACCCTGATCTCTGGGGTTCATTTATGAAATGCGTTGTCAGGTAGACTCCTTTGTTTCATCATCATTTCACCATCGTTGACGTTAAAACAACTTGAGACAAACACTCTGAGTAACTGATTCATAAAATGTTTATGGGGTTATAGATTTCAAACAGGAAGCATGTAATGATCAAATGAGTCTCATTAAATCTGTCTGCTTGGGTTTTTCTAATCTGTTTATCTGACGGCGGACAATGAAAATGATTTTTATAGCATTGCGTTGAGTAAAGGAAATTACAAGTCTGTTTTTATTTGCTTTCAGACATTATTCAAACGGTACAAGCTGCTGCAGATAATAAGTACACAATAGTGAAGTATTCTGGTATGTCCATATTCACAGTATGTGAAGGCACTGCTCTAAAAAAACTAAAACAAAAAAGGATGCAACTATACGTAAGTTGATGGAGCCGTACAGCTGTCAGTGGCCCGATCACCAATCTACAGTGGAGTAGGCCCCTTTTCTAGATGCAACATGTCATAGTCCTAGTTTACGAATTTTTTTTAAGCAGTTTGTGTTCTTGTGAGGCAGCTACAAAATACTATACTGCTAAAAGTATTTTTTCACCCATCCAATCATCAGGTGTTTTACGGTCCACGGCGCCAACTTTCTGCCCTCAATGTCTCCACACCGCCTAACGTCATGTGGTTAGTGATCAACTCACGAACAATGCATAGGGCTTCATGGAATGGCTTTTCGTAGCCTTTCCAGCACTAGGTGCAACGCAAGGTATCTGTTGCTGTCGTGCAAAGAACACCGCCGCTGGACTCTTGAATAGTGCAGATGTCTTCTCTGGAGTGATGAATCACGACTCTTATGTCTGGGAAGCCAATGGATCCATGACAGTAGGCGGAATAATGGTACTTGCCTCGAGGCAACGTGTCGAGTGTAAAGTTTGGCTCTGAGGGAGGGCTCCTTTTGTAAAAGATGGCCTCAGCCTTTTTATATTAAACCCCATGGATTAATAAATGGATGTCTCACAGGTCCATGATTAGTGAAATCATTTAGCAATGTAGTGTACATTTTGTTTTTAGACATGCACCATTTTTTGGGGTGTCGTCTTTCCTTTGACCTCCAGCAACACAGAAACGGGTCATCTTGGTTAAAGGCCTCTGGTTGAAGTTCGATTTGCGATCGACATGAGTAACAGGCCCGTTACAGCTACCAAATCTGTTGCATCGCTGTTATGTTGTTAGTGTTTTCTCAAATGCATCCTGTGTATTGTCTTTGTCAGTATTAACGTCCAGCAGTTGATCACGTGACTATGCGATTAACTTCCATTGAAGTTTTACGAAACATCTATTTATATATGGCCAAAAAAAATCATCTCATCAAAAACTTTAACAAAAAATGTGAGGGTTTTTTAAAAATTCCATTAAGCAAATAAATTTTTATAATTTCAACTTGCACATTTTTATTGTCAATGGAAACACAGCTACTGACTTGATACAATTTGCAGAGTTTGATTAGATGGAAAATGCTTGAACCAAAATGAATAATGTTTGATAACTTGGATCAATTGTAATGTGTTGGATTGGATTGGATTAATTAATTCTTGTGAATTGGTGCAGTGTAGGTAAAAATTAACTGAATTTGTGACTAAAACTCTTTCCTGTAATATACCTGCACACACATAACCCCACACTGTTGGCCAAGATATTTTATGGCATCCTCTTTTTTTATTATTTTTTATTTCTTATTTCATCCTCCCATTGCACCCAGACCTGACAGCGAGTGCAGGAGGCGGACTGTGATTTAGTTGCGGTTAGGTGGCAGAAAGCCGAGGTCCGCAGCTCGGCTTTATCAGAGGTGCTTCATCTTGCCGTTGGGGACATGAGAACTCATTTAGGGTGTTGCCAGAGATGGCCTCGCACCAGCCGACGGCACGGCTGAATTACTGTCACGTCGCAGCTCCTGTATTCCTCTCTATTTGTCTGCGTGTGTGTGAGGGGATGTGAACAGTCATGTAGAGAGAGATGGAGACAGAGACTCTGTGTGGCTGACTGTCATTTCGAATTCTCATGGACGCCACCGATACCTGCCAACACATAGATATGTGTCATCTTTATGTTTCCAGGAGTTTGAATTAAGAAGACAAAGAAAATAAATGGCAACTTGTTAAAAACAAAAAAGACTTCTTACGCTAGACTGACAAGTTTAAGCGTTTCTGTTCATGATTCCTCGATGCTTCATTTTATGGCGACTGGTGATCTAAATGTTTTTGGCGGCCACGATAGTGCAGGTGGAGGGACAGTTTTGCGATTTGTAGTCTTGTCACCTCCATGCTAGCACAAGCTTATTGAACGTACTTTATCCTCCATCACCTCATAAACCAGAGTGTAATCTGAGCCACTGTATATAAAGCATATGTGAGCATTTATTAGCACCCAGGGAGAGGGACCTATAGAAGCTGTAAAAGAAATGGTTGTTATGGAGATACCACTCTTCAGATTCTTTTACGTCTTCTGCAATACCTCATTGGGCACGATGGCAAGATAAGCTCATGCCCTCATTTTGTGGGTCTGCATTCCAGTCGTTTAATACTTGTTAAAGCTTTCACCGGGATACTCGGGCCGTTGTAGACGGGTAAGAAAGAGGAGTAAATTTCCCCCAACAAACTTAGAAATTTTGAGATTCATCTCTGAAGTTTTCAAGAAAAAATAAGGACATCTCTAAATTTGAGAAGTCTCAAATTTGCGAGAAGAACTCAGATGTTTGAGACTAATCTCAAACACAAGGAAATTCAGAGTGTCATGTGAAAGTGGGTCCAGGCTGGGCGGGGGTTGGTGGATCACTCCCATCCACTGGTGGGTCTATGCCTTACCACAGGCATGAGAGTCTGAGAAATTTCTAAGCCCAAACCGTCAGCTGGAGTTAAGAACTTTCTTAATTTTTGTGAAATGTGTGCTCCATGCTAGTTGGCAATCTGCGCGTCGTGTTCATTACAACCACGGGTAGCATCAACATCTGACAAAATGACCCTTTTGCGTAGCCTGGTTGATTCACTTCAAACCAGTAGATGGAAACACACTTAATTAGAATTTTTCGATTGTTTCCTTTTTGAAATTTCAAAAGTTTGCTTAAAATTCGTGTGACAGTTGGATGAAAACATAACCAATAGCTTCTTTCTTGTCACTTCTCCATAAAGCCCAGAGTTGTACTGAAAGATTTGCCCAATGGAGCTGTGGGTCTCTGTTGCTGTGGTCTTCCTGGCAATCCAAGTTAGAACTCATCTCCTTGCTTGGCCGATCAGATTAGGCCTAAATGCCACGCGTTAGTAGGTTTGGAGTTGTATTTTTTCCTGTTTTTGGACTGAGAAGTTCTCCAATAGACGTTCCAATCTCGGAATATTGTTTTAAAACGTTCTCTCTGACCTGTATGCTTTTCCTCTTGGTCTTCTTGATGCTGTTTGTTCATTAACATTCTTTAAACAAACGTCTGAGGCCTTAATCATCTAAATTACATCCTGGTGGATGGCATAATAATTGGGTTTGTAGATTTTTATTGTAAGAAATACTGAAAACCACGTATCATTCGCCTTCCACTTCACTATGCACTAGACTGAGTTAATGTTACGGCCCTGGGCCTTGTGGGCTGGATTGCAGATGTTTTGGTCTGTCTTTGTGCTCCTCCCCTTTGCAGGTGTTCCTGATCCAGTTCATTTGGAGCACAAAGTATTTAAGCCTGCTGTCTCAGTCTTCCGGGTCGCCTTTGGCGTCCACTCTGCCGCATGACGCTAGTGATTATTTGTGGCCAGGCCTCAGCTCCCCTCCCGTTGCACATTTGAGTTCGTCTTTGTTTTTGCACCTCAACACTTCCATATGCACTCATACAACACATCCAAGCATTGGCATTACACCACTGATACTGACATTCACAATACATTGTTGTTGTTGTTAATAAATATATCTTTTTCCGCACTTTAATCCCTGCATAGTCTCCCGTTTTTGTTATGACCTTGAGCCGGTCGTAACAGTTAAACACTTTCACAAGGCGTTTCTATACACATGTGACTCTAGCTCCTTTCACTTATCAGGCCCCTTAATTACAAGCAGAAGGAAATGTTGCAGTGACAGAAACCCTTCAAGAAGGTCAGAAAAGGACGTTTCATATCGACTTATTTCTCTGTGTTGTGGAAAATGTCAGAGAATGACGGTCTATCTCTTAATATAGTAAGTGTTTGGGATAATGTCGTCCCTTGACTCATATTATCATGCTCTTTTCCTTTCCCGTTGTCTTTCAGATGAATGTACCTTTTACAGCCGCTCTAGACTAAAAGTGCAGCGAGTGCAGTTGTTATTTTGTTCCATAGTTTTTATCTTTGGAGTGCATTTCTTCATGGAGCTCCTTTGTTTCATCATCATTTCACAATCGGCGACGTTAACACAGAGACGAGCAATCTGAGTAACTGACCCATAAAATACAAATGTCTATGGATTTATTGATTTTGAACAGAGACTGCATCTGCTGAGTCGTATTAAATTTGCTTGCATATCAGGCCATTTTCTTTCTTCTTTCTTTTTTCTTTACAAATTTGTGTGCTTGGAGGGCTGCACATTGGTGCAGCTGGTAGAGCTGTTGTCTTGCAGCTGTTGCCTTGCAGCAAAAAGGTTCTGGGTTCGATTCCCGGCCCGGGTCTTTCTGCAAGGAGTTTGCGTGTTCTCCCCATGCATGGTGGGTTCTCTCCGGTTACTCCGGCTTCCTCCCACAGTCCAAAACAAGACTGTCAGGTTAATTGGCCTTTCCAAATTCTCCCTAGGTGTGGGTGTGTGTGTGCCTGGTTGTCTGTCTCTGTGTTGCCCTGTGACAGACTGGTGCCCTGTCCAGGGTGACCCCGCCTCTCGCCTGGAACATTCGCTGGAGATAGGCACCAGCAACCCTCCTGACCCCGCTAAGAGACAAGTGTGTTAGAAAATGGATGGATGGATGGGTGTGTGCTTGGATATAAGTAATGAGGATGTTTTTATTTTTTGTATTAGAACTACATAGTGAATCAAAGAGAAAAGATCTTTATTTGCATATACACTAAGGATACAAGCTGTTTCAGAAGAAAGTACACAAGGTGAAGTATCCTGTTGTAACCACACGATTATCAACATGTGTATCATAGCAACAAAAAACGTTGATCTTTATGCCGTGTAAAGACAAATTAAACAGTTTTTTTTTTTATTGATGAACATTCAGCAGTTTCTTTTTAACCAAACTTTAATTTGGAATATTTCAAAATTAAATTCAAAAAATGTAACAGAGACGATTACATGTTTTTTTTGTGTGTGAAATAAACCAATTTACCAAAATTGGTTTATTTCACAAAACTGCGACTGCGACGGAAACGGGGTTTTTTTTCCGCATCACGAGTCACATGATCAACAACTGGATGTTGCTTCTGGCGCAAACCATGAAGAAGATGATGACAGGAAGTAGCTGGAGGATGATGCCGTGGCGTGTTTTTTAATCACTTATTCCGTGATCAAACTTATTCACATGTGCTTTTTAATTGCATTATTTATTTAAAGGACAATTCTTGACGCTGGCTTAAAATTGACAAAGTCTTGCACACCTTTGTAATGGAAGCGCAGCTCACGTTGTCTCTGATCAACACTGGGCTTCACCTTAAGCATGAAAGCTTTATGACCAAAGAGGCCCTGAAACTCACAAAAATGGGCATTTGGCTTTATAGTTGACCTTAGTATTCAGCTAAGGGTACCTAGATGTTGAAACAATAGTGTGCTACTTGCTTCCCATTGTTCTGACATCCCAGATCTACAGTAGGTAACTGTTACACCATAGGGGGTTTTTTTTCTCTTCCTTTGTTACTAAACTCACCAGCATTTTTGCAAGAGTTCTTTAGTCTCCCTTTTCCATGCATATATATGCTTCTGTGGAAAGGTTTTCTCGTTTGTCTTCTGTTTTTGACTTATTTGTCACATTTAACATCATCAGACGGAAAAGGGGGAGAAAATCAATGCAAAGCACTCTGGCTCTGTCTGTAGAAAGTTATTGTTCACCTTTTTAACTCAAGAAAGCCAAACTAAATCTTTGAGTTTAGTTTCACTACCAACAGTCAGGCCTCATTGCTGCCAGACTATTGCTGAGAAAATCACCTAAAGTAGACTAAAAGGGATTAAAAAGCAACTTTCAAAGGTTTCAAAGGGTATTGAAACCAGTATCCATTTATGTTGGAGAAATCTTAGAACACAAAGGCCCTGTTCTATGTGGCAGCAGAAATGGATCATCAGGTGATATGCTGTTTTAGACGTTGTAGTGAATAAAATCTGAGCCCTGAGGAACCCCACATAACATATCGAAGTCAGTCAAACCTTTTTAAACTGTTTATTTTTGAATAAATAACATTATATGGACATAAATCACACTTGTATCTCTAAAGTTTCCATAAATGTATACATTATGTTTATGCAAGTTTCAGATGACGGTTGTTGTGAGTATAGTGAGTTATTGTAGCTCGGTTTCTGAAAGAAACTTTCCTGAAAAATAAGAGCTTCGTCTTGGAAAAAAAAATAAAAAACTTGTTACATTTTGTAGTTGAAATAAGGTTGTCAAACCTAAATTATCGACAACTTAATAAACTAAATATATTAATTTGGACAAATTTAATTTGATTACTTGCAACAAATGAGCTCAGTTTTTTTTTTTTGTTTCAAAGTTGGATCACCTGTTTTTTGTTTTTTTCTCTTTAAGGCATTTTTAATAATTTGTGGCTTTTGTGAGACCAGCAAGTCCACTCAGTTTCTTCATCCTAAAAATCAACAAGGGGTGGGGGGAAAAAATCTATTTTATATGAATTTGCCACAAATGTTTTACGAGCTCTTTGGTTAATCTGTAAAAAGCGACGAGCAACTTTAGGTTGACTTCTTGCAGAAGACACACGCCGACACAGGATAGGTTTACACTTGTGTCTTCTTCTTCTGCTCCTTGTGAAAAGTGACCCCGTCTTTCACGATCCAGCGCAGTTTAAAGTCTGTCAACCCGTCGGCGTCCAAATTTGCATGCAGCTGGAATAATGACAACACACAGTGATTAGTATGTTGATTTTTGGTTAAATACTTTGCCTGGGACAAAACGGCAGCGTTGTCGCGAGATGGGTAAGCTTTGTCTAGATGAAACGGATCCAGGCTTCCTGTACCTGCTGTAAAATCTGCTGCTGGGCGTCGGGGTCGGTCAAGTCGGCCTCGGACTGGAAGCGCAGCTCCAACCTCCTAGTGGATGGAATCAGAGTCTGACAGATGAACTCGTGCTCTTCACTACAGTCAACATCCCACCACGTTCTCGCGCTCGTATCGACCGCAGCACAGGAAGTCATGTTGGTGCTGCCTTTGTTGTCGGGCTGGCCCGTCTCCCAGTTGGTGAAGGTCAGTAGGCTGTGGTCAGACCAGTTAGCCCACAGGTCTCTGTAAAGTCCGATCCAGTGGTTCCTCTCAATCAGTGGGTGGATTTCATCGTTCTGAGACGTGTTCCACACCCTGACCAGATCCGTGTGTTTGGACCGACAGTAGTTCTTAGCATCTTCCCACAACATGAATGTAGTCACTACAACGTATTTAGAAGGGCCGTGTTCTACGAGAAAAGAGAAAAACAGCAGAAAATAAACTTTACTCATATTCTCTTTTTAACGCTCCTCCGGTTGCAGAACGATGCTCAGGAGGAGCACCGAAATTGTCACGGTGGGAAAGTGGGGGCTTGTCCGGTCAGACCGTCAATTTCTGAAACCGCACCAAAAAAAAACCTCATGAAAGCGAGGACCACACAAAGAGTAAAATACTTATGTGTTACAAACGGCTGTGTCTCATAATACCACGGGAGGGTAAAAAGTACTTTAGATGTTGTTCCTCTCTTATTTTTCATCTTGACCTCTGTCTGGCATAATGATCTTTATTTTAAAGATGTTTTTCAGCACTGTTGGTCTTTTTTACACAATAATTTGACAGAAACGGAGCAGAAAGAAGGCGGTAAAGAAACGCAGCAAAGGAACTGGGGACGGGTGTCGAACTTGGGACAGATATGTCCAGGTCTCTGGCCTGTGAATACGGAGCGCCTGCCCAAACCACTGCAGCACACGGCGCCGCAAAAATATTAATCTTTGATGGTTTAACTGACAGGAGGTTTGTGAAGTGAATACTTGAGTTTTTTTGTAGTTTTTTTAAAATTACGTTACCGTCAAAGCAGATAAAGGGACGCTCGGTGTTGCAGATTTCATCCCGCCAGTCTCCAATCAAATTAATCACTATGCAGCTCTGTTTGCCACCAGAGTTGTCAGGCTGATTTTGTTCCCAAGGAGGGAAACTGTTATTGCTGACAAAGTCATCGTCTCCCATTGTCCACTTCCAGCCCGTCGTGTTGTCGTAAAGCCCGATCCAGGCAAACTGTCCGGATCCCTGCAGTTCAAGGAGCAGTCTGTCGTTTTCCTGTGGGCTGTCCACAGTGGCCAGGTCGGCGTACGTCTCTCTGCAGTACCGCTGAGCTTCAGCCCACGTCTTGGGGCTGCTCACGTAGTGGTACTCTCGAAACAAGTTCACAGACAGAACACAAACCCCCGCTGGAATAAGGATGTTAATAAATTTTGTATTTTTTTAATAAAATGGAGACATTGTTTCATTTTCCCCCTCTGAAAGACAACTCACCTGACAAGGCGAGAACAAATAGTAGTGTCTTCCTCATCCTGTAAAATCTAAACATTTTAAATGTTACAGTTTTTTTAGTTAAGAAAACAAAACAAAAAAAATATGTAGAATTACATCTCCTATTATATATGAAGAGAAAAGGCAAAAATAAAAATGTATGGACATTTAAGATTGGTCAATTGGGAATATTTTGGACGATTTACATTCGAGAGATATCCCCTTCCAGTTTAAGACCTAATGAAAGTTTTATTTCTAATTTGTTAATCAAAAAGCACAATCAAATAAGGAACGCACAATGCACTTACTGGGATTTGGAGACGGCTCTGGCGTCCGGCTTGGATCTTTGCTTTGATGGAAAGGATCTGCTCACCTTTATTGTGGTTCTCCTCTCCACTTTCAGTACTTAAACCCAATCTTGGTCATTTGCTGCTTTCATTAGGTTAGGATGGAAAACAAATACAAATGAACTGTGTGAAATGAGGCGGCTAACCTTGGCCTGACGTTGGGGAAAATGCCATCCTGAAGACGTTTAGTGGCTGTTAATGGCACAGATGTTTTGTGTTTTACTGTTTTCCATTTTCAAGTCGAGCATTCAGCAAGGCATTATTTGAATATAAAAAGGAAGAAGTTTGTTGGATTTCGCTAAGTTTGGTGTGAACGGCTTAAAAACACACAGGTACGGTACATTGCTAAGAGCCAGTTAGTTTCTGCTCTGTTTTGAATTCATTTGCAATCATAAAGATACGTTTTAATGTCAAAGACATGCAGAGGTAGTGCTACAAGCAGTTCTCAAAACTTTATCCACCAAAAAGTAATTGTCCTTTGAAGCTGATAATCATGGTAGCAATATCTATTAATCAGTGTTTTGCAATGCTGTTGGAGTATTTTTATTTTATCCTTTAGACTCGTCTTCATTCAGCCTCACTGGAGGAATTTTGAGCATTAAATTTGCAGTATCTTTTGTAAAAACAAAAAGGTATATATATATATATATATATATATATATATATAATTTTTTTTACATATTTGCTAAAACTATCACCATGTTGTGATAAGATGAGACGGTGAAAAGATCAAGCTTCACCACCTCCTCCATGTGTTGCTATTGCAGTCTGAAGGAATGCACCGCTCCCTGTCACAAACAACCAATCAGAGCCGAGAGCAGGGTCTTGGCACTGTCGGTCAAACTCGCGCTGCTAAACGCGCTAAAGGCAGAGAAACGACAAAAGTGATTGTCCGCCGTCATCCATGTCCATGCTAACTAGCCTTAGCGTCCACGATGGGATCTGCAGATGGGGAGAAGTTGTATCGTAGCAAACAGAAAGGACGGTAAGGGGGAGCGAGCACACACACACACACACACACACACACACACACACACACACGCGAGCATGATTGACAACCAGAAGACCCTCCTCCTGGCTCTGATTGGTTGTCTCTAGTTGGCACTAAGGGAAGGTAGAGAAGCTTGTTTTTTTTTTTCCTCCCAGCTGGACATAGTGACAGCTTCAACAAATGTAACTTTCTTTATTTTTTATTTTATTATTTTTATAAAAGTTACACTCTGTAGCTTTAAACCTTCTCAGTTGGAATTCGGTGTTTGACCCATTCAGAGGTGGTTCTGCTCCACAGCATAAATGTTCTGGAGCGCAAAGCAACAATCTTATGGTTAGATTTTCTGACCGAGCACAGAACTCATGGTACCATCAATTACAGGAAGTTGCTCATGTCCTGAAGCAGCGAAATTGGTCCAGATTTGACCAATTGTTGGGTTAGCAGTTAGCCCAGCAGATTTCACAGCAGAAGTCATCGTAGTTTAGCCAGAACTGTAGAACACGTTCCTTCACTTGGACAGTCAAAGATGTCTATACTTGCACAGTATTAATGGAGGATGAAACGGCCAACTTTCAATTAAACATTTTTAAATGTTTGTGTGCTTTCCTCAAGGTGAATGGATCAGTCGAATGAACGGACAAATGTCACACACTGTTGTTCTTGTGGTGCATGTATTTTACATAGATTTAAAAAAATAAAATGTAGAAGAACACTGAAATTATAAATTCAGTGTTCCCACAGGTATCAACTTTTAACATGTGCTTTAACCAAACATCTTTTTAGTGGCATAAAAACGACTGGGAATCAGTTCAAAGTGGCAAATAAGAACATAGATGAATTTATTTCCATTCTCTTTGTGAGAAGAATTGATTACATGAGCGAAGCCACATCTGTTTAAATGACAGAAATATACATTTTTTCCTCCAATGGTTCTTTAAATACAAGAAACCAGCAGACAAAACTAAAGAGGCTGGCCATGCTTGTAAGGCAACTCTACTTTCATTACATTCTACATTATGATGCATAATAGATTTTTTTTATTGTACAACTATCATACATTTAGTTACCTTCCATCAAAATATATATTTTCCTAATTTAATTCACAGTTCATTTACCCTTATTTTTAATCTGTGGTTGACTTTGGTAAAAAACGCAACGTACCCTAATGGAAATTCAAGAACATGCAATTCCTTTTCAGGTCAAATTGAATTTTTTTTCATGCCCATAAGAATCAGAAAAATATGTGTCATCATACATATTTTTACTTCAACAAGTCAGCAATTAAATTTCTTTTTTTTTTTATCTCTTTTGAACTAAATAACATTGAAACAAAAAAAAAAATCTCCACAAATCTAAATTTTCACCACAAATGACAAATTGTGACGGTAATAAGCTTACACAGTTTATTGTTGGTTTAATCTGATTTATTAAGTTACTCCAATATTTAGTGATCGAAGACAAACAGTAATTCAGACCACACAACTATGCCATGTTTATTTCATTATTAACTACAAACAAGCTTTAGGAATAAAAACAAAAGAATAAAGGTAACAGAATTTTAAAGCAAGCCAGATCATTTAGTATAACTAAAACTTCAGTTAAAGAATAAAGCAAACTACATGTATGATGTAACTCAACGTAAGAAAGACTGTAGCGCAGCTAATTGTGCGGGATAATCACAAGCAGCTTTCAAGGCTTTTGAACCACAGCCTGTCAACTTTCCAACCTCATGAAACAAAGCAGAGCAAAAGAAACAACGTTACATGTTCACATAATGCAGAGACAAACATTTATAGGGGGGGAAAAAAACTTCTGCGTCTTCCATCTTCAACTTAGATAGCTGGATAAAAAAACTAATATACCTTTGACTAAAAGATGCATACAAATGCTGCTGAAATAACAAGACTCAATCTTTAAAAAGCTGGATTTGTCTTATGTTTTTTCCTTTGTGTCCTTGTAAAAAATCTGTCCGACTTTCTCGATCCAGCGGAGTTTGAAGTCTGTTAGTCCATCAGTCTCCAGTTTAGCGTGGAGCTAAATGAGAGATAAAACGGATTAGTTTTTATGGTAGATTGTTTGAGAGCTGTTCAGTTGATCAAAGCATCTTGTCGTATGTCTTACTGGCTTAATTTTCTGCAAATAATACAAACATGATGGCTAATAGTTATACAATACGATCTTCATATCTACAAATTGTCAAACAAAGCAAAGGAAGTATTCTGATTTTTTGTCTTTATAAATATTAAATATCCATTTCAGCCTTTTCTGTGTATGATGAATTGTGATGTTGTACACACAATTGTGAGTTTTTCGTACAATTAAGTAATTTGGTATAGAGCTGTTGTTCTATAAGTTACAGTGTTAAAAACTGTTTAATTGATGAGTTTCCGCAGTATCCAAGCTATTAGCTATAGTCATACAATAGTCAAGAAGTAAGAATACAATTGAAAAGTGCAACACATGGATTATTTGCATATGGTATGATAGTTTCAAGCCTTTTGTTTCTGTTGATTGTGGTGAATTTCTGCTAATGGTAACGCACAGATTTTAACTGAAGACTAAAAAAACTAATTCTAATACAGAAAGATGAGCCAATTTGGGATGCATTCTCTAATTTATTGATTAGTAGTGACTCTGTACATGCCAAAGATTCTTTTTTGGCAACAAAGTGTTTTTTTATTTGAATGAGCTGAGATACTGACTGCTAAAAACCTCACACCAGATTCCTAAATTAACAAATGTTGCCTTTTCCCTTCAGATTTGCTATCATTATAGATTAAGTTCCCCTAAATGGAGAGGAAACATGAGTTTTCAGGCTTCGTGTACCTGCTGTAAAATCTGCTGCTGGGCGTCGGGGTCGGTCAGGTCGGCCTCGGACTGGAAGCGCAGCTCCAACCTCCTAGTGGATGGAATCAGAGTCTGACAGATGAACTCGTGCTCTTCACTACAGTCAACATCCCACCACGTTCTCGCGCTCGTATCGACCGCAGCACAGGAAGTCATGTTGGTGCTGCCTTTGTTGTCGGGCTGGCCCGTCTCCCAGTTGGTGAAGGTCAGTAGGCTGTGGTCAGACCAGTTAGCCCACAGGTCTCTGTAAAGTCCAGTGTTCCACACCCTGACCAGATCCGTGTGTTTGGACCGACAGTAGTTCTTAGCATCTTCCCACAACATGAATGTAGTCACTACAACGTATTTAGAAGGGCCGTGTTCTACGAGAAAAGAGAAAAACAGCAGAAAATAAACTTTACTCATATTCTCTTTTTAACGCTCCTCCAGTTTCAGAACGATGCTCAGGAGGAGCACCGAAAATGTCACGGTGGGAAAGTGGGGGCTTGTCCGGTCAGACCGTCAATTTCTGAAACCACAACAAAAAAACAGCAAAAACAAACAAACCTTACTCAATCTCTTCTTTAAAACTACTACAGATGTTTTTCTTCTACCGTTTTTAATCCTTACCATTGTCTCACCTACATACATTCTCTTCTGATGGTTCTATTGTCCTATTTTTTATCTTCGCCACTAGATTTGGAAAATGAAAAGTGGAGGTGCTCACCGTCAAAGCAGATAAAGGGACGCTCGGTGTTGCAGATTTCATCCCGCCAGCCTCCTATCCAGTTCATCACTATGCAGCTCTGTTTGCCACCAGAGTTGTCAGGCTGATTTTGTTCCCAAGGAGGGAAACTGTTATTGCTGACAAAGTCATCGTCTCCCATTGTCCACTTCCAGCCCGTCGTGTTGTCGTAAAGCCCGATCCAGGCAAACTGTCCGGATCCCTGCAGTTCAAGGAGCAGTCTGTCGTTTTCCTGTGGGCTGTCCACAGTGGCCAGGTCGGCGTACGTCTCTCTGCAGTACCGCTGAGCTTCAGCCCACGTCTTGGGGCTGCTCACGTAGTGGTACTCTCGAAACAAGTTCACAGACAGAACACAAACCCCCGCTGGACAAGAGAAGTTATTATTATTTTAATTACGTCGTCTTATAACTCACATCTTCTGTAAGCAGTCGACAGAAAACTTCAAGGGTTGGGGAGCAGGTTGTTATGTCCTTACAGCAGCTAATGATGCTAATGTCAGTTTCTGAAAAAAAAATCAGTTTCTTTTCAGCCCCAATTAAAAGGATTATTTCAAGAAGGCTGCCTTGTGTAGTCAGATTTTATTTCGCATTGTAAATATTTAATATTATCAAATCTAAACTGGTTCATCCTATAGAGACGAGATCATTTTAAAAGTACACTTAGTATTTCATCCATCCATCCATTTTCTATACACCCTTGTCCCTAATGGGGTCAGGAGGTGCTGGTATCTCCTGCTAATGTTCTGGGCGAGAGGCGGGGTCACCCTGGACAGGTCCAGCTTAGTATTTATGAAATCTTATTTTTTCTGTTAGTTGTAACACAAAATGCTGAGTACAAGACATATAAAGCTAAATTAGTATACCATCAATATCCCTATCTTATGGGTGGGAAATACAAAAGGATTGTCACAATATTTTCTTTCATTTATTGCAATGATGAGACATTGATAAAAGCTTTGAATGCAGTTCGAGCATTTAAATCCTCCTAAATGCAAACAGCTGGATTTCTGTTAACTGTAGAATTGCACAAATTGAAATGATGAAAATAAACACCAGTTAAAAGAAAAGATTGACGTTTTTTTGATGGAAAAAGTTGTGCTGGGATGGGATGTTTTTAGAGACGTATCTAAATCCATGTCTTTGTGGTTTGTAGTTTGTGAATTTGTAGTTTGTGAATGAATTATGATTAAATCTTAACAGTTTACATCTGTTGCTGCTACCGTTTTCAACGACTTGCTGAGTGATCAGGCTTATTCTTGTGTTACTTTAATTGCGTGTTTAACTTAATTGAAAGCAGCATTTTTGGATTATTGACAAAGATTTGTGCAAATTTGTCTTGGAAACGCGGCAAGTGAATAGTCAGCTTTACTGCTGCAGTTGAATGGTGCTGAGCAGAACACAAATGTTGCATTCAACCATATTTTGACAGATGGATCCATTTAAATATATAAATATAAAATCTATATTTAGAATACATGTTGTGAAACCAACAGTGGGAGAATGAGCTCAAACATCAAAATGAACAATCTTTATCGTATTGTTAGTTGCTGTAGTCAAGCAGATGCCATCAGTTAGCGTTTAATATTTAGCTTCTCAGGAACAATTAATAATATGACAACTGTCCATCTATAAACAACTGATGGCCTGTTACCAAAACTACACTATTCATGGTACGATTAGAGGACTGACGAGCTCTGGATCTCTTTACTTTCTACAAAATCACTACTGTATGACATCTGTCCACTGGAGGTACTGAAAATAACTTCAGAGAACATATATCTGTATGAAAACGCCAGATCCGTTGCTTTGAGTTTCACCCCTTCTGCACAAACTGAGACACTGACCCGAGAAGGCGAGGACAAGCAGGAGAGTCCGCTTCATCCTGAAAAGTAAAGAAAGTGTGAAGCGCTGGAATAGCTGTGCAAAATACTTTTGAAGAAATACAAATGCAGTGAATCAAAGGTGGCACCCCACATTAAATAATTTTACCTTCCAGCTGGTTAAGTTCTTTTGCTCTGCTGCTTGCTTTCTTTGGTCGTTGCCCTGACTAGAAAAACCTCCCACCATTAGGAAGACTTTTCTTAGCTTTATTCCATTTCTCCTCTCCTTTTCTTGGTTACTATGCAAAGTCATTCTCCATAATTGGACACTGCCAATTATCGCATGCAAATCTCGCTGGTGAAATTGAGCGTTTGACTTTGACCAATGGCATAATCAAAGTTTAATAGATTGTGTTATCCATCATGGAGGCCAGCATACCCTTTCAGTGCTGAGTTGCTTTAGCTCAGTTGCATTGGACGGTTTTGGAGCATTGTTGTACTTAAGGTCAGACGCCAGAGCATCTCAGTCTGATTTGAATCTGTGTTCTTGGACTTTAACTTTAGGTCACAAACTGGTGGCTAGACATACCCCATCCAGAATTCATGGTTTCATCAACCACAGAAGGGCAGTCTGGGTCTGCAATAGCTCCAGACTGCCCTGGAGCTATTCCAGAACGAGGTATTGGCAAAGCAATACCATCCCTGGCATCGGTTTGCCAGACCATCCCAAAAACAGCATTCTGTTTGACTGTAGTTACCATGTAGTTATTATTCTGAAATGATGCTTTTTAAGAATCAAGATGCTTTTTTAAAAAAGGTTTTATTGGCTCTAGTGGCCTTTATTTAACAGTTAATGGACAGGAAAGAGGGAAAAGACATGCAGCAAAGGTCGCCAGGCCGGGAATCGATCCTGAGACAGCCGCGTCGAGGACTAAGGACTCCGTATGTGGGTGTGCTAAACCCCTGTGCCACCACAGCAACCCATCAAGATGCTTTTAGGTAGTATGAGATTGGCATTTGTGTTGTTTTTGGTCAGCAGTAGTTTTCACCTTGGAACTCTCCCATGAATGCAATTTCTGCTTGGCTTCCTGCTAATGTAGAATTTTGAACACTAATCTTTACTAAGACAGGTTAGACCTGAAGAAATGATAGGACTTTTCTACTCCCTCTTAAGGAAATTTGGGTGGTTTGGTAAATACCGGGAAAGTTTATAACTCCTCCATGTTTTCGCTGGAGACAATGTCTCTAGATGAAGTTCACTGAAAACCTTACAAATGGCTCCAGATCGATAAATGACAATGGCCTTGTTGTGGAATTAGTTAATTGTTGTACTTTGCTATGTTAGGAAGTCCTATATAAACGTGTTTCCATCGATGTTTTTTTCTATGAGCATTTAGATGAATTGCGTTAGAAAAGGTCAATGAAAAGGCAAAACTGGGAATGACTTCACCACCACATATTGCATATTATGAAAATACTGAATATTTTCATAATATTGTATAATTATGCAATATATTTTTGCATAATTATGCAATATTATGATATACATATTGTATTGGATGCCCTGTAGGATTTACCACCAGGATAGTTATCAGAAATACATTTGGATTACTTCACATTTTGCATTTAGGTTGACTTTATCCACCTCTTTCTGTGTACAGAAACTGTAAATAAATAATTTGTTGCAGCAGCTAGAAGTACTTTTAATGTGCTTCAGGTGTTTTTTTTGTTTTGTTTAGTTTTTACACCTTAAACTTAGAAATCCTGGCTCCTGCGTTCAAATGAAAACACCCAAGAGCGCGTCGTGTTTCATAAGGTCGGCCTTTACCCGGACCAGATCTCATTTGTTTTTGGCCCGGCCTCCGGCTGCGCGTGACTTAGGCGTGCTGTAATTATGTAAAAATCGACTCCACTGCCTCGTTGCTTGTGTGAAGCGAGCCCAGACTCGTATTTCCCTGCATCCATAAGGTGGTGAAATGAGGCGTGTGACCTTCCGCTCCAGGGTTGTTCAGGCCATTATGTAAGCAAACTAAGGGCGGCAGACAGTTCACAACCGGAATTAGAGATTATCATCACCTAGATGTAGCTGAGCAAAAAAAAAATTTATTTCATTAAAAATATATTGTCTTTGAGCAGGACGGCGGATGAATCACACCTGTGACTTTGGGTTGAATTGAACATCACTCAAGCAAAGGTTCTCCCAAAACATCTGCACAGCTTGTCGTCTGTGCAGATGTGTCCGTAAGGTCGTGTTGGCAGCATTGACCTTTGATATTTGCGCCTGAGCCAATAGATATGGAGATCTTCATTGTGTGACCTTTGACCCTTTTGAGTCAGAGGCACCAGTTAGAGACAGTTTCAGTGCTGAACAGATGGACACAGAATGTCTCTCGGACATGATAGGAATCTGACTGGTGGTGTAACAATTTTTTGTTCAAGGTGCCCTCTTGTGGCCATTTACTGAATTAACCAATGAGGATGATGAAAGCTTGGAGAAAGAAACAAAAGGACCAGAACTTTGACATGGAAACTGAGAGCCAGTGACACACTTCCTGGATGTTAAACTGAAGCTGCATTTATTTTTCTTTTTGCGTGACATACACAAAATCAGAACGTTTAATGTTTAATTTTGCCGTTTTATTTTTCCGGCCAATGGATACATTTGAGCTATATCATTTTTAATGAGGGTATGTAATTGTTCAGCCTGGGCTGATGAGGAAAAAAATACACATCAAATGTATTTTTCATTCATTGGCAATCATTGAAACGGCTTTTTCTACGCCAAACATAGAAGCCAAAGGAAGCTCCCCTGCTGAAAAGTTAGATTTGTCTTATTTAGAGTGTACTAAGATATTTGAAGTAGAAACTAGACCAAAAGTACAGAAGAATTTGTGTTTTTGAAGCAAAGTCAATCTAAAAACCCTTTATTATTGCTAAAAATGAATCAAACCCATGACTGGCATTCCGCCATGCCTTTTGGGTTTAAATCCATAAACTACAGTACTTAGCATCATTAATCATCCCAGGGTTACTAATTACTTTTTTTTTTCCCTCTAATGCTTTCATTTCCGGCAGTTCAGCTTATCCTCTTATATTTACAGGTGAAAGGCTTGACCTATTTGTCGAGAACAACAGCAACTCTTTTCTTCCGGCTTCAGCTACTTGAAATTCTGCTGGCGAGTTGTTTGTTTTTTTCTTTTTTTTTCAAACTCGAATTTTCATGCTAATTTCTGGTTTCAGAGGGTACCAAATTGCAAATGATAGCGATAATGCCATTAAGAACGGGAGGAAAAATCGATGGCGTGTGTGTGGTTAACAGAGGAAGATGGATGGATGTGTGTCTACCCCGAATTGACGCCTCCAAGGGAATTCGCCCGTCTGCTCGGTGGCTCATGCTCAGGTTGTCTGCCTCAATCTTATGTGTGTGACCATCTGCAAGCAAAACGCAGCTTAACGTGCCGCTAAACACATATTTTAAGGAGGTTGATTTGTTCAGGGGCTGCCCAGTGGCGCAGCTGGTAGAGCTGTTGCCTTGCAGCAAGAAGGTTCTGGGTTCGATTCCCGGCCCCGGTCTTTCTGCATGGAGTTTGCATGTTCTCCCTGTGCATGCGTGGGTTCTCTCCGGGTACTCCGGCTTCCTCTCACAGTCCAAAAACATGACTGTCAGGTTAATTGGCTTCTCTAAATTGTCCCTAGGTGTGAGTGTGCATGTTTGTTTGTCCTGTCTGTCTCTGTGTTGACCTGCGACAGTCCAGGGTGACCAGTCACCCTGGACTGGCGACCTGTCCAGGGTGACCCCCGCCTCTCGCCCGAAATGACAGCTGGAGATAGGCACCAGCAACCCTCCCGACCCCAGTAACGGATGGATGGATGATTTGTTCAGCAGAAGTGGCGCGTTTCGTCCCGACAGCAGATGGCGATGTTGCCTTCAAGTTTGAGTGGAATTCCCAGGCCACTTCCTCCTCCTCCTCCTTGTCTTCCTCCAGTTCGGCGCGGATCGCAACAGGATCTCTTTGCCATGCCGGTCACGCCCCACGCAGATATCAGCCTGTTTCTCCGAGACATGCAGTGTCACATCCCTAATAAAACGCACGTGCAGAAGCATCCAGGCTCGCTCACCGTCTGACGTTTTCTTTTTTTTTTTTGAAACCCTCCACGCACACCCCAAACTAAAATTCCACCTCCATCCAAGCCTCTTTTACATTCTATTTTTCAAAGGAGCCTTTACAAAACAAAACACCAAAATCTGCAGCTCACGCGATTTAAACTCTTAATTGCAATAATCGGCGAGTGAGGAAAGCGTGATGGCGGGAAGCACAGGTGGAAAAAGCGACTCGCGCCGTAATTGATCTGGCATTTCTGCAGTCCGGAGCGAGCTGGCTGGAATTGGTGGATGTCTGGCACTGGCTGCTGCAGACTTTATTAACATTATTTTCATTTCAAAGCAAAGATAAATATTCTTATTTAAAACCACAGTTGTCAACACTTTAACTTAACGATCGGTTCAAAACAACAGAACGGGACAAAAAAAGAAAGACATTTTTTTATATTTGGCTTGTGTTGAATCATGATTCTGAAATCTGTGTTGACTGCAAACCCTGGAAGCATTTCAGGGTGCAGATTGGCACGGCTCATTGCTGTGGTTTTAGTCTTTTAGCAATAAAATGGCCACCAAACAAACAAACAAACAGGTTTTTTCTTCTTTTTTTGGAGAAAAAAATACCATTACACACACACATACAGACACACACATATTAAATCACCATCTCCCTACATGTGGGAGACAGAGAGACCATCACCATGGAAACAAACGTCATGTAGCCCAGTCTCTCACCATCCACCACCACCCCTTCCCCAATATGAACTCACCCCCCCACTCCTCTCTCTGTTGCTGCCTCCATTTCCTATTCTGAACAACATCCATCTTCCCAAAAAAACAGCCACCCCTCCACCCACTCTCTCCCTTTACCCCCCACTTTTTCCTACCTACATTGTTCCTCACTTAGATTGGAATAAGTGTTTCTACACCGTGTGCACAACCTCTGACTGCTGTCGGACATTATTTCTCTCTCCCCACCATGGCCGCCTGTGAATTTGGCTTGATGCACATAGAAATGTGCTGAAGATGAGAGACATCAAGTAGGAGTCTGTGAGGTGGGATCGGTATGGGGGAAGGGGTACCAAGATGGGCCAATAGGATCGCACCAACTGGTGTAGAGAAGCCTCCTCTGCAGCTCTACAATCAACCTCCTCCTTTCTGTATCCATTTCATATATCTGGATGAAGCAGTTTGACGATTCTGTATTTTTAGCAAGAATTTGCAGAAACGTAAATGTCTTTGTTGGATATTTCAGCAGTTTTTTTTTTCTCAACGTGTCCTCCATCGCCTCATCCCAGTGTGACCACAGCATGCTGGGAAATGTAGTCGTGCCACTGCCCTGCCCTCCGGTGACTCCTCTACTGAGACGAGAACTACAGCTGAACCTCTCAAGTTCTCCCCTCTTTTGTTCAGACCTATTCTGTTCAGATGTGCTTCTCTCGCTGGCCCATTTTACATGGAAAAAATGGAATTGATTTATTGGCAGAAACTCTGCGAGTAGAAATAAGTGGCGCCTGTCACAGACGTTAAAAATCACAATGACGCAAACAGAGGAACGGGAAATATTTCAAGATAAATGTAGCAGTGTAGCTAAAAGCCTGTCGATATAAAAGTGTCTTTACCTGCTTCTCTGTGTGTTTTTCGCTTCGATTGGGGACCAAAATTGCAACTTTTGTTACATTTTCAGCTGAAGAGGATCAACGTCATTCTGTCAATCGAACCAAACCCTTTGAAAAACCTGTTCCCCTTCTCGGCTTTGGTGGCGCCGCACCAAAAAACTACTGAAGGAAATTGCACGAAAACCTCAGAAGGACCTTGAGAGCACAACTTAATTCTTCACGTAATGCAAACAAAAATGGAGTAGCGTCAGATATTAGCGGTCGAAGGTTTTCTCTTTTGTCTTTGGTAAAAGCCCACAAGTAATTTCTCCAGTTCCCGTTAGACTCGCACGCTTGTTTTGCTTGCAGTTACCCAGAATGCCCTGCGCTGTAGTCCACTACCTGCTCTTGGAGCGGTCTGTGGTCCGCTTGGCGTCCATATATGCAGTCAAACCGCGCCAGAGTTCACTTCAGCCGAACAGAGACCGAGGTTTGTAGAGTTCGGTTGCCATTCAAGAACGGCACAGGTTTGTTTAGAGGGACACTTTTTCAAAATGTAAATTTTTTTAAGATAGAAAAGGTTGGGTACAACAACAACAACTTATCACTAGGTGATAAGTTGAGGAGATACTTAAACAGGGCATGACCTGTTGTAGATAGAGAACAATGAGTAAAACATGCAAAGATTTTACTATTTGAATCTTTTGGAGGGAATATCGGTTGGCAGGACATTTACTAATAGTGCAAAACCGTAAACATAGACATAAAATCCATACCCAAACTTCTCTTACTCGAATTTCTTAGTTCTCAGTCCTTCTTAGCTCATTTTAATGTAAAAATACAAAAGGTTTAGATTTGTCTTTACAGTAGTTTTAACAGCAGTAGCAATATAAACATGTCCACCAGAAGGACAGAAGGTAAGTAGTAGTAGGTCATAAACAACTATTCTATTCCCTCTACTTTTCCAGAACTGTTTTCTATTGCTTTAAAAAAAAGTCATGTCATTGTTTCACCTCATTTGTGTTTGCCATTAATTCATGTGGTTTATTCTAACGTGTGGCGACTGACTTGGCCCATGATTAGAGGGAGTACAGTTAATCTCAGGACAGAGATCAAGTAGAGTATTACTGACCAGTACATTTATGTCACTGAAAGTGAAACTCATAGATACATTCCCCACAGAGTGATGGGTTGAACATCTTAGTGCTGTTAACTTTGATGACAATGTTTAAGAAAGAAAGAAAACAAAAGTCCAAACCCGAGTTCACCAAAAACTGAAGAGTGAGTTTGAGGTTTTGGCTGGAATTTTTCTTGTCCTTTTTTCCTATCTACCGTGACTCCAATTGTATTTTTGCTTCCAAACTCGTATTCTTAGGTTTTTATTTTTCCGTAAGTCTCCCCGTCTCCTCCTGAGTGGCCCCCAGCCCAGGTTTCTGGTTGCTGAGTCTGCCCTGCGTTCCCTCACTTGCTCTGCCAAACCGTCATCGGTCTTAGCCAATCATCCTTCAACCATTTCAACCAAGAATCCAAACCTTTCAGTCACTAGTCACACATATAGCTACGCTGACTGTGTTTTATTTATTCAAATTCACAGGCAATCAATACAACACATAACAGTGAGAGTCATGTGTGTGGAGTTTGTTGCTGGTGGTACATGTGATCTTTTTTTCCCCCCTGAGCAGGCTAAATGGATTAGTTCATTAGGAATGCACCAGAGGACACATAAATGAACCAGAGATTGATTGATCCTGTCTGGATGGCGTAGCCTCAAGTCTTACACTTCATCTCTTTTCCAACTCAGTTTTTTTTTTTTTTTTTTTGGTTGCCTGAAATATTTTATATTTTAGTTCATAGAACAACTTGATTGTGGAGAGTTCAGATGTCTGGAGAATCCTAACTCAGCAAAACAAGACACGTAGTAGGATCGTTTCCAAATATACACGTGGTGCCTTGCAAAAGTGTTCATGTAATTGAATTGTAGTTTTTGCTGTATGGCTTTTGTATCATTCTCATTTTTCCATGAAGTTTGTCATAGACTAGTTCTAGTTTATATAAGTCTCATTGAATAGGCTAGTATGATGTGTTTTCTACGGACATAATGCCATTTTATAGCACAATCAAATAAGCATTTTACCTTCACTTGTTCTAAAAATGTTATATATACCAAATATGATTTAAAAGAAATGTTACTTTGTAATTTAACACCTTGAAATCCGCCCTCTGCCCTTTTTAAAACCCCTTCTTTTTCTGAAACTCCGTCTTCAGGAAGTCATCATCACGTAGCTCCTTTATTAACCCTTTAACAACTTAGCACTCCTATAACGAACGTGGCTAACGTGCAGTCACACCAAGTGTTTGCTAATTTCTTCTGGCTAGTCTGAAGGAGCTAAGTGGCAGAATTAAAAGTGAGGGACTGTCTATGAAGCTTGAAAACTACAGCTCTGAGGAGGAGCTGTGCCATGAAGGCAGGGCTAGGTCCAACCAGGTGATCTGCACAGCAGTTTTTCCACATGTTTGCTGTGGGAAAGAGCAAAAAGATGCAAAGATTCCTAGCATACTCCATGGCAGGATTCTTCCAACATCGGTACGTTTCGCGGCGAGTTTAATTAACTGCGTCGCCGTCAGAAAACGCAACACAGGCGAGTCTTTTGAGGTTTTGCTTTGGAAAAGAAAAGGCTTTTAGGACATAACGGAGTAGTGGATTTTCTACAGAAGCCATCATCGGCATCATATTGACCAGCCGCTGTCCCAACAAGCTAGCATAAATTTTCCAAAGCATGTTAGGACCAAAATTCATATACTCATTGATCTGCTCTTCAGCTGACCTGTTGATTGCCAGCAGCCCATCGCTGAGCCAGGAACATGACTGGGTCACCCAGTGGGACGGTAGCTGTGTGTGTGCATGGGGGTGTGGGGGTGAGGGTGTGTGTGTGTGTGTGTGTGTGTGTTTATTGGGGAGGGTCTGACTGTGGGAAATGTGACGTAACGTGAGTTTCGAGCCTGATTTGGGTCACCGAAAGAGCAAATGTGCATCGAATGTGGATCAGAGAGAAAGCGTTTTATTCTCGTGTGTGTGTGTGCGAACCATCTGTCCTGACAAGATTACTGGAGTGAGACAAGAAGTCAGACCCGACTAGATTAGAGTATGAATATAGGGCAGGAGACAGGGAAAAAAGGAGGGGAGGAAAAACAGACAAATAAGTGGAGGAGATGAAGGATTACAAGCTGAAGTACAGGAGTAGAGACGATGACTTTAGATTTTTTATTTTTTATTTTTTTGACGGTCGGACGCTCAGAGTGTTGACACGTAGACGGTCTGTGTTTATCATCCAGGTAGCATTTGATGCCGATCGCGCCCAGGAGAGAAGAGCTCCCGAATGAAAGCCCATCGCGTCGCCATAGCAACCGGAACCTACTTTTTCTTCCCCTCATTCAGTTCACATCACTTTGACTGGCAGTAGGTTTATGTGCACAGCGCGCTTGCATACATATACACTGATTCACGACTCTTGTTATGTTCATGCACCCCTACATACACACACACACACCCCGATTTGTTTTTCTGACCATGTTAGCACTTTTTCCTGACTTCTATTCATTTAAGCAACTCCATCTAAACACAAAACCATGCCTAACCCTAATTCACAACATAGCTCTAACTATAAAAACGGGATTTAACACATTAGGACTGTGCTTTGGTTCCCTGAAGTCCTTAAATAGCGGCATAAGAAAGTACATGCATACGAATGAACTTTTAAGACAGCATTTTCAAGAAAGACATGGATGTGTCTAATTTTAATTTATTCTGCCTTCACTTCTTGTTCACAAACTCATCCACATGTTCCTGTCAACCAGACTCTTCTCGCGGCACGCAGACAGACTCGTGCAGCAAAAAAGAAATATATTAATAATAATAATAATAGTAATAAATAAAGCAAAAACAAACATACACTCATCGTCCCTCATCCACTATTTTCTCCCGAGACGAGTGACGAGCTGGCAAAGAGTTCCCCAAGCTGTTGCCTTGGCAACTCTAAAGACTAGTCCTCAGTGGCCATGACAACCAGTGATGCACATCCGGTTGCGCTCCGTTGATTTTTATTTAGACTCCTGGCAGGGGGGCCATCGTCTGTGTGTTGGCATTTCTCTCCTGATGGATTTGCATGTTTAAATACATGTGACTGTGTTGAACAGGTGAAGAATGAGCTGGGGTGTGTGTGTGTGGGTGTGTGTGTGTAAGTGTGTGTTGTGTTTTATAGACGCCGTGCTAAATGTGGAAAAGGAGAAAGTGTTATTTTTCACAATGAAACATGAACATAAATTACTGAAGGTATTCGCTGGAGAAGAAATTAGTGCAAAACATTTGGTCTTAAAGACAACCATTCACAGTCTGGCTTAAGCAGTAAATGCTCAGGGTGCTAGAGTCATTTTATTTGTAGACTTTAGCTAAACTACGTGTTGAAACTGAAGGAGTTTAACCTTAATTTTCCAACAATAGATCATGCTACATTTCTATTTGAAATCTTCACATTCATATTATGTATTGGCCATTGTGTACACATTAGTAAGTCACCACTGCGACAGAGGAACCTATGCCTAATCACTTTAAATGGACTCATAAAATTAGCTCATGTTTCTGCGCAGAATCCATGGGAATGAAAACGCATCCCCGCGGCTTCTACTGAGGACCAAATTATATCAGTAAATCATTCTGCCCCTGTTAATTGTTCCAGCAGGACACCATCAGAGGCTGTTTATGTGGAAAAAAAATCCATAGTGGCCGTTAGGGACATAGACGCAACGCAGGTCAGTAACCGCAAACGGAAGAACGCGGGGATAAACGAAAATCCCCTAAGACACTGTATCAAGCAGGAGAAGTGGTAACGTTAGGGGGAAGAAAGAAAGTGCTTGAGGGTGGAGAAGGTTGAGCTTTTAACCAACACCAAAGTGTGTCTGAAGACCACAGGCCTCAACGGTGTCGAAATCCTTCAATGTTCATCTTTGGAAAGCGTTGGTTCCAGGCGAAGGTAAAGATTCCTGCTCAAACGCTCCTTCACCATTTCCCTCCATCTTCCACTCCCCACCCCTCCATCTCAATCTCATGCTCTCTCACACATACTCCCCACCACACCTCCACTTTCCTCTTCCCCCCACCTTCACCCACCGCCCCGCTGTGTGTGACGCTGAGAGTCCCTGACAGCCATATAAATAATCAATAAGTCCAGACTCCCACTGACGTGCGGTTTCTTTTTCGCCAAAGACTCCTTTAAACGACCTTACGAGTGTCGAGCTGAAGCATGTTTGCGTCACACCTGGACACGTGTGTGTGGGGGTGTGTGTGTGTGTGTGCATGACAGCATGCAGAGGACTTCAGATAAACATGAGGGGAAAGTAAGAAAGGTGTGTCAGTGATGGAAGAGGAGCGGGGCCGCTTTTATATACATATGTAAATATATTTTCGGTATATGAAGAAACGACGAAAACAACAAGCCTCAACGGTAAAATACAGGAGTGTTACGGGAGTATGCTGCAAAGATATAGAATCAGAATCGGCATTTAACACAAATGGCATTTTATAGAAGGCACAATGACATTCGTTTCAGTACATTGCATCCAAAGAATGAAAAAAAATTAAAAGATAAACGAACAACATAAGACATGAGTAGACAGTTGCCTGAGGCGACGGTAATCATGGGAGGTGTTGCCCTATAAAAAGACTGGATGAAATTATGGAAATAAAACGATGTAGAAAGCTTTTTAAAAAAACGGTCGATGCGAGTTGAGTTGGGAAGGGATTGCGGTGGTAGAAATGTTACCTGAAACGATCCCTCTGTCATTTACATACGCTTTGCAGGTGTTTACCTGCTAATAATGTACTTTGTGTATGAGGGATACTTCAAACTTCACACCCTTTTGGCCGCCTTGGTGTTCCATACTCGAGAAAATCTTTTGTTTACAAAGATTCATATGTGCTCACGTCGGTGTCGATGCACGCTAATAGGTGACACAAAGGCGACATCACAGGAGTGCAGTTTTTGAGCAAAACTGCACGAGAAGCGTGGGTGTTAAAACACCTGCACCCCCCACTGATCCAAATAAATCAAAGATATTCAGACATTGATATATTATGCTTTTATTTGTCTTGTTGTAATAGCTTTCCTATTTAGTGGCAATGCAATAAGGTTATAGCCTGTCAGACTCTACTATCGACCACTGTGCAGCAGATCGATCCTCCTATCAATGCAAATGCTGTTTGCTGATTCCTGCCTTGCTAAAACCAGTTTGGTTGGTGCTAAGGAACGAGTTCTGAATTGCTGTAGCGCCCCACACTCCTTATTTTTGAATTTTCTCGACATAGCAGTGGACAGCATTTTACGGCCTTCAGAAAAGGTCTTGCAGTGGTTTTGCATTTGGGGAAAGAAAATAAGCCTATCAGAAATTTCTGCGTGCGGTCGCTAGGCAGAGTTTGCATGCTTGGAGTGGCATGGGAGAGTTCTGTTTCCTGCTCTGAATACCTTCAGCTTTACATTTGAATGCCTCGTGGATGCAGGGTCTCCTTTGCAGGATCCTTTCTGTATGCAATGTTGATGTATTTCTTCTACCTTCACTGCACTAATTAAATCAACCATGTTGGTTAATTGGCAATTTCTGTTGCCCTTATGTGTGACGGTGCTTATGTCCCTTTATTGGTCAGGTGACGAACTAGTGACCTTTCCAAGATTTTCCCCAATACTCGTCTGTTCCATTCAACGTGTGAAAGATGTGTGATTTGCACTTTGACTCTGTTGTTTTTCCCGTTGGACTGGACTTCAACTCAGGCAATGCCAAATAAAAAAAATCCGCCCCCCCCCAAACCCGCCCGATATCAGATTAGGATTGTTAGATCTCGCCCAGCAGCCCAGAGCATGTAAGATTTTGTGAAATTTGCCGGTATAAACAACTTCCAACACTTCCCATGGCTTCTTTGATACTAACCTGTTATCCATGACAGCTTGAACAAAACAGGAAGTGGCAGCTGCTCCCCTTAGACGGTTTGATGCAACTCCTCACGTGAGAGCGGCTTCATCGCCATGTGAGCATTACAGCCACACAAAGATCACAAATTACAGCCATCCAGAGGAGATGGAAAATGAACAGAATCTCAATCGGCTTTGTAAATGTTGTAAAACTGCTGTTCACTTGCTATGAGCGAAAGGAATTATGTTAGAAATATGCAGGCAGCGATAATCTGTGACCACTCTGCAACCAGCAAGACAAGCAGACACAGGTCTCTGTTGCAGCTTTCCTTTTGATTTAATGGGGAGAACGATGTAGTTGTGGCTTGCAAAATAACAATAAAAGCATTCTTATGTCCTTACACAACAGACTGTTGTGTTCGACTAGGAAGTGTTCGGCTTCATCGATGTCCGATGAAGCGAGGCCATCGGGAGTACCGGGACTTTTAGTTGGACTCCGCACCAGTCGGTGGCAATGGCGCACCAATTCATTGGTTTTTGGCGGTTGGCCTGCAGGGGACAGTTTCTTCACACCCTCACTTCACAACACGAGTAGGTGCCCATGCTGATGTCACCCATAAGGATGTATGTGTCACTTCTATTTGTGAACATTTCCCTTTAATGTTTGAAAGTAGTTGATGGTACTTGGCGCCAAAACAAGTAACCAAGCTCACTGCCAACGACGCGGTCGACTTGATGACAATATATATTACCCGAAAATGAACTCCTAATAAAGTCAGAAAATCCTAAACCTCTACCCAGGAAGATTATGCCCAAAAACAAGTTCAGCTACCCAACATGTCTCCCTACAATCCTTTTTTCCCAGACCTTTGCTGGCACCTTTCTCCCCGGACAAGTGAATTAATTGAGAGCGTTAATTGAGACCGCTTGTTCAATTCTAATGTTTTCCTCCTCTGAGCCACTCTGAATGTGCAAAGAAGCAATTTGCGGAGTGAGGATCTGGCCTTCTCTGTGGGAGAGTGGCTGCTGTGCGAACCTTTTAATTACGACCGCTTGAAAGCCAGCGCCAAGCTCGCGCTTTTTCGCCCGTGGAAAACCATACGGCCGGGACAAGACAGCGCAGATAAAGACGAAGACGGAAAGCAAGCCAGAATGACGGATCGAGTGAAAGCCTGGCGCTCTGATTTCAATTGAAGACGGAGAAGATGGAGAGCCGGGGCGCTCGGAAGACACAAGTGGGGAAGGAGGGCCGGATAGATGGAGTGGCTCTCCGCTCGAGCAAGCGATCTATCGTTGCCATGGCAGCACCGTCTCTCCCGTCTCCGTGGGAACGACTGAATCCTGTTGCAGCTCGACTATGGCTCTAGGCAAACGGGGGAGAGCGAGAGAATGCGAGGAAGAGGGGTCGGGGGGAGAAAAGGGAAGTAGAAAACAGTAACAGCACGGCGAGTTCAGCCCAGAGCGTTTAAGCTGACCTGGAAAAAACGTTGGACTTGAGCTTATTCTCTCTCTAGCTTTTATTCCCACTGTACATCCTCCTCCCCCTCACCCTCCTATCCACCCCGTTCAGTAAATCCTCAGCAGTTTTATTTAACTTTTTCTTCTCCCCCCCCCCAGGTTGCTTCCCTTTAATCGTGGCATTGCACTTCCAGCTCCGCGCTGCGGCACATGACCACAGCATCGCGCTTGTTTGTGTGTTTATCAGTCCATTTGTTTGTGACCCGGCTCCGGCCCATTCACACAGCATAAGTAGCCCTATTAGCGGGCCAACTAGCCAAGAAAACAGATGATCCCCTCTGACAGAGCTCCTATTGTTGCAATTGGTCGCAAACAATGCAGCCCTGTCTCCCGCAGCACAGTGGTCGATTCACGCCGGCATTCAGCCGCCGGTCGCCACTCCATCAGACGCAGGCGAGGCGGAGGACGCTCAGAGGCTTTGTTGTGACGCGGTGGACATGCGGGACTCGGTTGATTTATAAAAGTGTTATTGCAACACGTTCAAAGGCCAGCTTTCCTGGTGACTTATTGGTTCTTGTTTTTGTGTTATTGCAAAACTAAATATTACAATGACTGTCCTTTTATTTTTTTTACTTTAAAAAAATGAATGACATAAATCAAGAAAATGTGAGATTCCTCCTCCAGGAAGTAAAATAAAATGTGCGCATTTTAATAGATGTGCATTTACCAAAGTAATATGGAAGACGGTACAGATTTGACTCATTCAAATGGATTAAGAACACGTGGCCCTTGGAACAATTTTGTAAGAATGCAACTAATCCAACACTTTTGTCATTTTCTTAGCATAAGAATTTCAGTTGAATTCTTCTTTTAGCGGAAAGTGTTGGTCTCAAAGCGTTTTCCTTTAATAGCACCGCAGTGTGTTCTTTTAATTTTAATTCAATTTTTACTCGGAAAACAAAACAAAGCAAAAAAAACCAAAACGTGGTTAGGGTGGAAGATAAGAAGATAATTTAGACAGATAAAATGACCTGTGTTTTATTACTGCAACTAAAAGTGACCAAGAAGAAACACAGCATTAATTTTAACAAAGTATTGGAGAATAATTTGGTATGAACAAATCTTTTCTTAAATTATTAAAATTGAGATTGGAAAAGAAAGTTTTTTGGCACATTGCAATAAAATATACATTTTATTCTTGAAATCACCTCGAGTCACTTAATGAAGTCCATGAGTTGATAAAAACACACTTGGATGTTTATTTGATGCAGACATTCAGCCTAATCTTCTCATAGTTCCCTCTAGATCACGCATTAGGTTGTAAAAATTACGCTTTTCATTTGCCTTACATTTGCCTAAGTACACACGGTGTGTGTGGTGTGGGGGTGGCCGTGCGTGTGTGTCGGACCCTCGTTCGACTGGGATCAGGGCATAAACCAGGAAATAAGTCTGACGGAATGAAAACTCTGCCGTCGGCTGGCTGAAAAGAAGCTACCCGAAACACCAGCCTATCGTCGATTCCTGCTGTGAACAAAATTCAATTTTGCTTTACGTTTCTTATTGCTGTGAAAGCATTTTTGTTGTGGTCCGTTGCCATCTTTAGCGCAGAGTTGTGGAATTAAAGCGTCCGACTGAACAGAGAGCAGAAAGATAAACAAAGGCACAAAGGTCACTCAAAATCAGAGTGTGTTTATGAGTGTGTTTTGCTTGTTTGTTCTCCAATAACCCAGTGAAGATATGATCCATATGGCCAATTATTTCTCACAGGAGAATGTATGGAAGTTGTTAATATGTATGCAAGAGTGGATACATCTGAGATGCACTTAAAAAAACCCACTTCATTTAGGGCAAAGCTGACTGCAGGCTGGACCAGAGCAGATAGCCCAACTAGCCATGCTACTAATATTAGCTTTCTAGCAAAACCTGATATTCTGCTTTCACAGAACTGTAAATATAAAAAAAATTAGATTTTTATTGTAATATTGTAATGTTAACAACATTAACATAAAGAATTAAAAAATTTTTTTAAAATAAAATACGATACAAATAATGTGACATTACATAAAAGCTGTAACGTTTTGCACACATTTTTGTTTTAAAAGTGTACATTTAAAAAAATTCAATAAAATAAAAAAATCTCTATAAATCTACTTATGAAAGCAATCATATTGCAGTACATTCCAGCGCATTTCTTCAGTTCTCCTCATGTCATGCTTACAGCATGGAGTACAGAGTTGTTTTGGCTCAACCGTCCCGTCGCCCTGCCGTACGAACGGCGTGAAAAATTCATGCGTCTTCTCAGCAGAGAGCTGGAAATGATTAAACATTCAGATTCCAACCCTTAAAATGGACGCTGAAGTGGTTTCTTCAATACACATGAAGCTTTGAGTATGTTTTGTTGGTTTTTTTTTTTTAAGTCCACAGATGTCAAGCCGAGGGCTCGACATCTGCTTCCACGCCTTTCCACAAGTGACTGAGATTAGTGTTCAAATTTTTTTTCTTCTGGATTGTAAGCAGAACAGAGAGACGCTGTAGATAAACTGTACCCAGAGAATCTGCAAGATTGGAACGGAATAAAAAAAAAAGAGAAACTTATCCTAATTTCCATTCCGTTTTTTCCAGTATTTCCTTTTCCTTTTATGTTCACACATAGGCCGAATTTGTGCCTTTTTTGCCAAATCGCTTGCTGTCAGACTATATGTTTAACTTCTTCATCTTCGCTTATTTTCAAGCGTTCATATGCAATTCCTGTTTGTAATTTTTTTCTTTCTTGCCGCTCGTAGCTTTCTATTATTCTCTTCTCATTGTGTAAAACAAATACGGCTCTATATTTCTAGATAAACTCTATTTCTAACATTTCTCCCCTTTTCTCACATTCTCTGTAACATCACAGCAGGAAGAGGAACAGGGACCCTGAGGTATTTAGCAATTAGCATACGCAATGCAGCGGAGATCGCTAAACAACATGCTAGCTTATGCATAGAAATTCTTGTTTTTATGGGAAATGTTATTTTGTGTCTTGTTTTCAACCTGCTGTAGGTCTTTTTTGGCAAAGTTGGTCCTTCTTAAGTCTTACAAGTTATTCTGCGTCACTTAAAGCTGCAGCATGTCATTCTATAAAAAATATATATATTTTTTTACATATTTGCTGATATCTGTCATATCTGTCACGATGGCATGCTATGAGACTCATAATCTGTAACCCCCCCCCAAAAAACAATAAAACCTCAAGCTCCTCTGCGTCTCCCAGAGCTACCTAGAACAGCCAATCAGAGCTAGGGGGCGGGTCTTAGCGCTGTCAACACCCTCTGTGTTGCTGCTCATCGCACCCTCCATTCCTCGTTTTGTGTCTGCCACGCTGCAGCTGGCATAGTCTGTCATGAATGCTAACACTAATTAGCATGGCCACCGATGACTGCGGATAAACGGTTTCTCCGCCATTAATACTTTGAGCAGCGAGTACAGGAGGAGGATTGACAGCAATAAGCCCCTCCTCCTGGGTCTGATTGGTTGTTTTCGGTTGTGCATTTCTTCAGACACCAACAGCAGCTCAGAGACGAGGTAGAGGAGTTTGATCTTTTCACAGTTTGATCTGTCTCATATTGTACTGTCACGATGTTCATGGTGTATGGTTTTAACAAAGATGTAAAAAAAAAAAAACATTTCTTTTATAAAAGTTATATAATGCCGCTTTAAAGTCAAAATGTTTATGTGGCAATAAACATCTGGAAGCAATTCAGCAAATGTAAACTTCCATGCATCTTTAGAGTTAATGAAGTATTATGAAATAACTCTTGATGCAGATAAGAAATTATAATAATAATAACAATGCATAATATAATTGTGAAATAGACTGAAGTTATTACATAGTTGTGATGCATTTGTAGCCACTCCAATTTCAGTACTGAGATTGGACAGTTTTTTCCCCTCCTTTCTAAATGAAATAAAACTGCTTCATTCCTTGGCTTGGCCTCCTTAATGCTCTCCTGCAGGTGTGAGACAGTGGATAAATATTTGACGTGATGTGTGTTTGTACACAGAGGCGTCCTGAACAGATGATTTAAGGCACTGAACTCGTGCCTGTGACTTCACCATTACAGCACACAAGACACTCGGGTACGGAGCAGAACAGCAAACGGATCACAACGAATGTGTGCAGCGCTTGCTGTCACACATGACCATAACCGTACAAATGAGCACTTGATGAAAGCAGGATAGAGGCGGATTGTAGAAACAGTGGGCGGTTCAGTGGGTGTTTTTTTTTTTTTTTTGGTAACCTGGATTTGGTGTTCCTACGTGCTCAAACACAGAACTTGGCAGTGGTTCTCGAAACCTTTTGGATCCGTTAAGTTTTCTTCTGCCGATCTTTCAGAGAACTTGTACGCGGAGGCCACATTTGCCCCGATGCGCTCGGAACCCAGCGGGCTTGCCCGAGAGGGCGTGTGAGAAAGCCGGAACCGAACCAGCAACTTTTCAATTACGAGAGAACTACTCTTCCCACTGATACTCAACGACAATCAAAGTTTTACCTAAATTAGTAGAGCCGATTCTGCGACAGACTGGCGATCTGTCCAGGGTGACCCAGCCTCTCGCCCAGAACGTTGGCTGGAGATAAGCACCAGCAACCCTCCTGATCCCAGTAGGGACAAGGGTGTTAGAAAATGGATGGATGGATGGATGGATGGATGGATGGATGGATGGATGGACAGACGGACGGACGGACGGACGGATGGACGGATGGATGGATGGATGGATGGATGGAGTAGAGCCGATTGACTTTTACTCAAATTTTCAATGTAAATGTGTAGGACTTGCACTGACGTAGCTCTTTTCTATGAATGTGTTGCACGGAGGCTTGAGTTAGCAATTTGTTCTTTTAGCTCAAGAACAAAAATCCCAAGTAACATTTTCATCCTGGGTCTAAAACACTAATTTCCCTTTTTCCACATTAGACAAGAAAGCCTAAATTATTTCTGCTGGCAAAGTGTCCAAATCATCAAAGTGAGAACACACTGCTTGCTGGTGTGACATCATATGAGTGCTGTATGAATATTTTTGTGTTTTATCAGTTGGACCCCACGAAGATCAATAACCACCTCAGCCAGAGCTTAGTAATAAATCAAAGCTCTGGCGCCTTGATTTATTACATTTCCATTACAAATGTAATTTCGGGAAAATATAACTAATTTAAAGCCATCATGGTCTTAAAACTCAAAGGGAACTCTTCCGATCAATGTGCCGTTAGGATCAGTGGAAACTCGACGTGGAAAAAGGGACGCAGCTATTTTTTTGTTCCACAAACCATGAAATGCTCCAGTTTGTTAGTTGCCGAGTAGCGTGGCGCACGGTGGCTGAGCTTGGCCAGTAAAGCATCGGTGTTTTTAGTGTGGCCGCCTGCAAGTGCTCCAGTGATAATTAAACTCATTCATTAAAAGAGTACTGAATGGTTCCGTCTCATCGAACGGTTTACAAGCAGAGCCGAGCATCAGCAGTCCCAGCTGGAACTAACACAATTACGATGAAGATTGCCGTTTAATTATGGGGCTTCTGCTATGTGACGTTTGCATGTTCTCCCTCCACTTGCAAGGGTTTTCTCCTGGTATTCGGATGTCCTTCCACGAGATAAAAACATGTCAGTCAGATTCATTGGAGGTCCTGAATTGGCCTTAGTTGTGCAGCTGTGATTGGTTGGTCATCTTCTACTTACTGACCCTCCGGAACCAACCATCAACAGGTACAGAAGGGTTTACAAGGTAGGAACCTTAAAAAGGTTAGATGAACTTGGAGCCGCAGTCTATTCACAAGAGAACACTTTCTATGCAGGGCTAAAAGGGGCAAAATTAAATAAATACCTCACTAAGTCATTGATTATATCTTGAAATAATTAAATATTTAATTAAAAGTTTAAATAATGTATTTAATAGACATTGCTTATGAAAAGATTCCACTACAAGAGCTGTAACTTTCAAAGAAAACAGATCAAAATTTCTCTTTTTCACCCTCCAAAACATTCACCTTAAAATGTGCTTGACGTTTTCGCCAACTCAGTTTCTAATTAGTCTTCCGAGTTCTGTTTAAATCAGTTTCATATTTCATATGTCAAGAGCATTTTTGCAAAATGTCAAAACACGGAGCACGGGTCCACGCTCTTTTGTTTTCTCGCCAGCGGTTGGTGGAAAACGTAGCGTCAGAGCGCTACACGCCGACGCCCGAGCCGCAGTCTCCTCTTTAAGTTTAGATGTTAATTAGTGACGAGCAGGATTATCACTGCAATCACACCCCCGCTGAGTGAGAACTCCATTACTGAAAATTGTGAAACATCTGCAACATAATAACAGAAGGCAATCATGAGAGGGAAAGTGGGGGAAAAAAAGCTTTTATTTGCTATTTTTTTTCAGTGTCAGACAACATTTTCAAAAGAAGGCTTTCAGGGAGCTTTTTATATTTATCTTTTACTGTCTTACTTGACACATTAAGTGAGATGCTGAATAAAGTAAAAAAAAGTGTCATCAGTTAGCATTTGCTCATATGTGTCATTTTAGGGGGATCTGTTTTTGATACAGATACGGTAATTAGCTTTGCAAAGGCTTGGCTCCTAAGTTACAGGGGTTCTTACCTAATTTCTGTAAATCTTTTCTCACCAGTGACCAATCAAAATCCTCAATGATCCGATCAGCGTGGAAGTCAGTCCATGCTAACCAATAAGTGTGGGTCTTCCGCCACACCTAACGTGACTCATTTTTGTCTTTTTGGACCTTATGCTGTTGTACTCTGTGTGTGCGGACATGTTGGAGCAGTAAGATGGCATTGTCAATCTGCTCCTACAAAGATGGGAGAATGAAATTGTTCCAAAGTGTTTTGGTGTGCCATCTACCAAAGCACTGCCCCAATCCAACTTTTGGGCAGTGCATTCAGGAAACCATTGGCCTGGCAATTGCCATACCCAGACTTCTCTGCTGGAGTGCCAGAAAGTGAGGCGAGACTTCTTATCCCAGAGAACTTGTCTCTACTGGCAGTGGACTTTCCAGCACTGCAGTTGCATGGCACTTTATGACGCAAGGAATGGATGCAGCTGCTTGGCAATGTAAAACCATTCCATTGAGTACTCCAAGGACTGTTCTTGAGTACATCTAAAATCCAAAAGAAGTTTGCAGAGCTGTAACTATTGACTCTGCATCCTCAAACACAGGGATCTCAAACTGCATTAGATGTTTTTTTTTGTCTGCTTCAGAAACCTGCTGGCTCCACAGCAGGTTTCTAGCAGAGCTCAGAGAATTGAAATGCATGCTAGTGAGGCAGTTTCTCCATGTAATTCAAGTGTGTAGGACAAGGGAAACATCTAAAGGTTGCAGGACTCTTGCCATCGAGGAAACCAGTTTGAAACCACTCTTAAACCACTCTCGGATGCTTTCATTCCTAATCAATTCGCCTTTGTTACGATGCCAATAACAGTTGACTTTGGAAAATTAGAATAATGTTGATGAAACCTAGCAACTATACATCCTGTCTTAGTACCATTCTGGAATTCACTGATCCCATGGAAGTAACTCATTCTTTCACAAATGTCTGTAAAGGCAGTCTGCTTGTGGTTTCAGCACCAAAATTGAGACTAATGTGAACCCAGATGTGGCAACGTTCTTGTCGCAGGAGGCTACATTCTTTCCAAAGCGAGCTACTGATCTGACTAGCGATAAGCCGACACCAGTAAGCATTAGCTAGAACTAGCCAGCATTAGCCTATCCCGTTACCTGTTGGTCACTTGTTGCTCATATATTCTTCTTCAAAGAAAACTTTATCAAGGAAAATGTTTGGCATACAATATGTGCTAGTGATGTACATTAGTCATTCGACAAGAGTCCACCATAATCCAATGTGACACCAAGCATCAATACATTTAGCAGTACGACAAATGACTTGGACAGAAACTTTTAACTAGCACGTGTTTGTGTGGTTCTGTTTTCTCTTCTCCTCCTCCCCCGTTCATCCACACGCCAGTATGTGCTTCACCTCTCACCTCGGCGAATGGCGTCCGAGAGAGATAGCGGGTACTGCAGTTTCATTTGGTCGCATCTTGTTGACTTCTACCCCGCAGCCTGACCTCCTTCCTCCCTCTGGGCCCCATCACTCCCTCCTTCCCTCTTCTAATCTCGGTGGGAAGCCCTGAAATTAACCGCCACTTTCAATCAAGTCCAGCTAGATTCCCACTCCGCTGTGGCCAGTGACCTGCATATCACGTACACACACACACACCCACACATAGCAGTCCTCATATTCGCTTAGTCAGAGAAGTGGGCATCACTGTGTGACAACATTGGCCATGTCGCACACTTTTCCATGACTAATGATGGGAGCAATTAGATTGTAGTCCCGCGTTTCTCTGTCTGTCTGTACTTCTATGCGTGTTAGCATGCAGAAGACGTGTGTTTGTTACTGGTGTGGATGTTTAGCGACCATCTTTCTCCGCCGGAGATCAATTAAATGATAGACATGCTCACAGTCAGTCGAGATGTGTATCGCAAACAGCTAAAGGGCAGATCGGCTGCAGAACGGAGGCCCTTGGGATTAGCATTTATAATAAAGCTGTACAAGACGAACATGTTGAGTCACAATTATTGTATTTAAGTTGAATCTGTTGCATCATTTTATCCATTTAATTGAGTAGTTTTATAAGTAAGTCCATACTTTTTTCTTTTTTTTACTTTGTATTGCCATTAGTGTATAAAGTTATTTTCTCAATAATTTTTTTTTTTTCGAAATGCTTTCAAATTTTTTTTCTTCTTCTAGGAAAAGTCAAATGAGTTCCAGACATAAATATTTGACCATGCCTCCTGGTGCGTTGCTCTGCCGGAGCGCTGATTAAAAGGAGACCCGTCAGAACCGATCCAACAGAAACTCTAATACTCTGACTTTCTGTCTGACATACAAGTACAGTTTTATTCAATAAGCGTCTTTCCTACCATGTGTTCCTTCCTCCCCTCCATGTTTCCTTCTTTTATCCTTTCTTGTGTCCCTTTCCTGTGACCCATGACCCTTCCCTCGTCTTATCATCTCTTCCAATCTTCCGTATTTGAAGCAGAAACGTCTGCCAAACTAAACCTTACCGTTTTATATTTTCAAAATGAACAAATCTTGAACATTTCTCCTGGAATCTGGACATTTGATCATCTCTGTGCATCATATGTAACATTCACAGAATTCCATGTCCTGTAAAAACACATGACTCGCGTAAAATTGATTTTTTTTTACTTCTTCTAATTCTTAATATCTGTAATGAGTAACTTAATAATAAAAAAAACAACCTCAGCAGTGCGGCTCATCAATATAACCATTGTCTTAGCATAAACAGCACTTCTGTCATGAACCCATAAACCGAGTTAATACATGACCACATCGCTGTTATCCACTATTTAACTGTAGATTAGATAACCATAATTACGCCCCCAGGATTCAGCTTTTATGACTTCACCCCTCTGTTCCCTATTGCCCAGTAAACATGTCTCCGTGGCAGAGAGAGGCCTTAAAAAAAAAAAAAAAAGCTTTATTCAGGATGTATTCCTTTATTCCCGGCACTCGTTTGTAAATTGATCTGCGGTCCTAACAGGACCGATAAAACGCCCCGGCGGGACGACGACTGTGTGTTTTATTACCCACCCGGGACCGGGACGCTGCGCGACGTTTGCTTCCTTGCTTATCGCAGCGATTACGCCGAGATGAGGAGGTGACGGCTCTGTCAACATGACGGTTGCCACGGAGACGGTAGGGTTTCCACAGCTGTGCTTTCTTTTCCCCGTGACCCAATTTCATCATCATGTCATTGAAGCCCTCCAACAGCACTTCAGGTTTATATATAAAAAGCTTGCCACTGAAATCAGGCTGATTAATGTATGATTTGACTAAGAAGCTTGAGCAAACAATGAAGCGAAGGAGCTTTGCAAGGAAAACAAGGACATTCTGGCAGCACCGTCTGGCTGGCCGCATTTGTCCTTTTTCTGCTTTCAGGGTATCTGCAGGTTTCAGCAAGTTAAACTTAAGACTTTTTAAGATCTTTGAAGGCCACTTTGAATCAAATTTTAGATAAAAAAAAAAACAAAACCCCTGATGACTTGGGGATCCTGTTGCACTTCAATCAAGTATGGCAAAAAAAAACAACTAAAGCCAGTAGTGCCTAGCTGTTTTTTGCACCTAGCCTCGTGTGGGTTGGCAAAAGAAGTGAGCCGAAAACAAACATGATAGACGCAGGAAAGCTAGGTAGCTAGTTAACAAGAGTATAATTACACCTCCAGGGGTAACTGGCGGCTAGTTAGCATTAGCTTTGAGTCACCAAAAGTGATGAAGATCTCTGCGTTTTCCAAACAGAACAGTTCTGCAAAGAAAAAAAAATGCATACAAGATGAAATAGTCCTGCCACACGAAGGCCAAAAACATGATATTAAATGTAAATTAAAGAAATCTTAAGGCTTTAATTTTAGGTACGTGAATTTAAGACTTTTTTTTTGGATGTGCAGACATGCTGTCTTAAGACTGACTTACTTAATCCAGTGATGGAGAAATTTATATGTCACATCAGCAAAGAACATTTTTAATAATCACAATAGGAAAGAGCACACCAATAATAGTAAAACCATTTGAACAAATTCTGAGCTATACTCACCCTTTAAGCAAAATACTTGATTTAGATTTTTTTTTTCCCCCTCTGTGTTCAGCTGAAGCAAATCCCACTGAGATCTGACAAATTTAAAGATGTGAGATTCTGAACTAGAGAAGAACTAGACTTCTTGGGGCGGGGAAAAGAAGGAAGTTGCCTTAAATGGCGTGTTCCGGGTCATCAGGCAGGCATGATGTGCATTAATATTTTTTACAGCATAAAATGCCCAATTACACTGACAGAACATGCAAATAAGCCGAAGTAGAGTCATTAGGCGTGCAAATGAAGAGAAGGCTTTTACCCCAACATATCAAATCCTAAGATTATCCAAGTCACTTTTTTAACTTGGAATATGTAAACAGAACCCCTAACACTAAAGCGGTGGGCGGGTCGATCCAAAGTATCGATACCAAGTCATCATCAGTATCGGATTGATACTGACATGATCGATATTTTAATTTCAGATTCCTTCTTGAAATTTGATCTTTTTTTGTTTTTTCTCAAATCTGCTTTAACAAAAAAAATTAGCTCTCGAAAAAAACTGCACAAAATTTGTTTTGTCTTTCTATTGTTCCTGTTCATCACGTTTAAATAGCATTAAAATATTTTGCAGATACCTTTGAACTGTGTCCACATTTTCTCCTTTGTTTGAATAAAATAGCTCAATGTAAACGCCACAAAAACACGCGAATGTCAGAAGTTTGACGATATTTCAAACCTAAGTAATAAAAGGTATCAGTATCGATATTGTTGATACTTTACCTGACATCGAACAAAATGTATATAGTTCTGTACAGATCACACACACATACACATGCCTCCTGGTGCGTGTATGTGAAAATAGATATTTTCAAAATGTTTAGCTCTGCGGATTCCCCTTAAACAAGAGGAACAAGTTTCTGTCAGCAGGATTCTCTTCTGGTTCACAAACTGATATAAAGAGCCTGACTGGCTCGCTCCTCCTCGTAACACATGCTTGACTCATCCCACATCTTCCGCATTTCAGTCACACAGAGTCAGAGGTCCAACTCCTTGGCGACTTCGCCGTCGCAGGAAACTGGTTTGCCTTGATATCTTTCAAAATATGCGATAAGAAACTCATCTAACTCTGGGGCTGCACAGTGGCGCAGTTGGTAGAGCTGTTGCCTTGCAGCAAGAAGGTTCTGGGTTCGATTCCCGGCCCCGGTCTTTCTGTATGGAGTTTGCATGTTCTCCCTGTGCATGCGTGGGTTCTCTCCGGGTACTCCAGCTTCCTTCCAAAAACATGACTGTCAGGTTAATTGGTCTCCCTACGTGTGAGTGTGTTGGTTGTTTGTCCTGTGTGTCTCTGTGTTGCCCTGCGACAGACTGGCGACCTGTCCAGGGTGACCCCGCCTCTCGCCCAGAACGTTTTAGAAGGGTTTTAGAAAATGGCACCTTACACTGACTTGCAAAGGTTTTCGCACCCTTTAAACTCTTTAACTTTTCGTCACACTACAAAAATCAAGCTTTAAGGGAAAGGACACATGAACCAGCTTCCCCATCTATGCCGTTAATAAGTTTTTGCCACAGCATGTTGCTGCCACCACCATGTTTTACTGTGAGGATGGCATGTTCAGATGATGCATTGAGTTTTTGCTCCGCAAACACAGTGTTTCACATGTTGACTGTAAAGTTTAACTCTGCAACCTGTGGCTCTTATGAAACTAAATCGGACGTTTTCAAACCATAAAGACATAAACGACAGTGGATGCTTTTTGCAGGTTTTTTTTTTTCACGCGTTTTCACTGAATTAAAAGCCCGCTTTGTTCTGACATGTCCTGCTTTTCTTTTTTTGCTGGTGTTTAAGGAGAATTCTTGACATTTTTCTCTAATGGTCAGCTTCCCCCAACAGTGGCCAGCGGTTGCGCTAAAAATGCAAGGTTACCAAAATCACATTCTTCACCGTATCTTGTCTGTCTCTCCCTGTAACCTTCACACACACACAGATTGGTGTCTGGGCTGCAGCAGGAGCGCTGTGGCTGCAGGTTTTGGCAGCACAAACCACTGGACAGACTCTGTTTTTGTTTGTTTTCATGCAACATCCCTACAGTGGCGTGTGCGTGTGTGTGCATGTATGCGTGTGTGGCCTTCTCCTGAAAGGAAGTGGTGGCCGTAGGAGGAAGAAAAAAAGCATAATTGAGATTCTTGCTCACTGAAAATCTTCATAGTAGGGAGCATATTTGTTTTTTTGTGCAGCTGTGATCTGCACGGGATACTGAATGAGGACACTCAGCTTCCCACGTCTACGTCGGAACACTATTACTGCCGCGATTACGCCGGGCTTTTGGTAGTTGTGACATTTACACGTACTCGCCGCTGTCCTCCTAAAGCCGTTTCCATCACTGTCGGCGGCTGTCGGAATATAAGGATCATTAGCATCAGAATAGTTCTGCACTTTCAGAGTGAAAGCTAAACACAAAACAAACAAAAAAAAATGCAGGATTAAAAAAAAAAAAAAAAAAAAAAATCATAGAATTGCAAACTCCCGAGGCGTCTTTCCTCTCGCAGATGGTGCACACAACCTTCAGCTAGTCTTTGCTTCAGGGACTTTCCATTGTCATCTGCCCCCTTCCTCTGCGTTCCTCCTCCAAAGGCATTTGAAAATAACTTCTGATCACAATAAATGTCACTGTGATTCAAATATGAACTCTGCTCGCTGTTGCAGACTCAACAGACCTTTTTTTTTTAAGTACACGAGGATTTTTTTTGCTTCCTCTTATGCTAATAGTAGGAACTCTGCCGACACGGATTTGTTTGTTATGAACGGTAATTAAAATGAATGTCATAAGGCAAAACAACCGTTGAAATAAATAAGAATAAAAACAACTGGATGATGTGTTGCCTAACGGTTCTAAAATATTTTAGAAAAAATTGCTTTTATGCGCAATGAATAAAAAATTACATAGCTCTCTGCTGTGGTTCTCAGCTCTATACTGATAAAAACACATCTGCTTCTTAACTGATGATATCAACCTATTTATCTTTTGTGATAGCAATTATAAATAAATAATGACCAAGATTTTCAAATAGCCCTCAAAACAATATGGGAGTAATGATGATTTGATCATGCTAGCATTACACCGAATGTCCTACTCTTGTTTATCCAGAACTTAATAGGGAGCTAGCAGCTAAGTTAGCAGCTAATGCTGGCTAGCTTCACATTTCATTTCCCTTAACATGCTAACATCACTCTTCCTGTCATATTAAATGGAAATAGCTAGCATTTTGTATGATACTTAACAGAATGTCCTGCTTTTGTTTACCTCTCTGTAACTCGAGAGGGAGCTAGCTGCTAACTCAGAAGCTAGAGCTAGCTGCTAAATCAGAGCTAGAGCTAGCTGCTAAATCGAAGCTAGACCTAGCTGCTAAATCAGAAGCTAGAGCTAGCTGCTAAATTAGAAGCTAGTGCTGGTTAGCTTCATATTTCATTTCCCTTAACATGTTAACATCACTCTTCCTGTCATATTAGATGGGAGTAGCTAGCATTTTGTACGATTCTACACAGAATGTCCTGCTTTTTTTTTTTTACCTGTAACTCGAGACGGAGCTAGCTGCTAAATCACCAGCTAGTGCTGGTTAGCTTCACATTTCCTTTCCCTTAACATGTTGGCGTCACTTTCACGGTCATATTAGATGAGAAAAGAAAATGTCTCCACGGTTAAGAGAAATCTTTTGTCCCTGATGAGATTTTGTTTTTTTTACTGTTGGTACAGAACAAATGCAAAGAAAAGTACAGATATAATCTACAGAGGCATAAGCTTTCGTGATACAACCAGAACCCAAATACACAACTAGGGATTATCCCAATTCTGTCCCAACCAGTCAAATAATTATTTGGCAAGTCCAGATTTACGGCTGCATTTCTGAAAGTTTCTTTTTTTTTTTATCCTCTCATAGCAATATCTACAAATTAGTTTGTGTTTTTGTTTCTGTTTTTTCTTTTCAAAATCTGCTAGAAATCTCAGGAATGTTTATCCACCCTGTACAGGCACCAGAAAAAAAGTGCCAGTCCCCTTGTTCACTGATCCCTGATCCTTATTGTTCCGACTCTCAACCAGGCTTTCTAAAAGCAACTGCATGGAAAACACAACGGTGGTTTCTCTGTGCTCTGCAGGGCTAACTTGGCAGAAAGAGACAGAAATAAGTGCAGGAGGGCCGTGAACACATAAGACATGCAACTGGCCCACTGACTTCTGTGCATTGCTGCACGCATGGGAATATTTACAAGTGCAAAACTAAAATTACGCAAGATCTTCCGCATGCATTCCTAAACAAGAGCCATGTGCTTCGTTATCTCAGTCAGTTCTCTGACATACTTTCGTTCTCGTTTGTGGATGGAATGTCTCTTTAAAAAAAAAAAAACAGGATATTTTCCATCTACACTTTCATGGGACATTTTTAAAGTGTTTGTTTCCTCCCGTTTCTCCTGCGCGTGCCTTCCGAGGACGAATTCCACCTTCGCTTTCTTGAAAACAAAAATAATTGTCTGTTTTCCCCCAATGAGGTTTGTTGACTTCTGCCCATGAAAAGTACACAATGGGCATTCCAGAGAAAAAGGAACCAGGAGGGAAATGCACGAATCATCCCCCAAAATGGAGCAGAAGAAACACCTCAAACGTCTCCGGTATGAAAAAAAAAACAGTGTAGAAGGACTCACATTTTCTCTCTTCACAATCACAAACTTGAATGTGTTTTATTGTAATTTTAATGTGATTGTAAGGCAGCAGTCTAATGTAGTAAAAAATGACTAAATGTTTCAGTTTGAAGATGTGCAAAGCTAATGAAGGCGCAACCCAGAAGGTACAGTGACAGCGAAAAGTGGATCTGCAAATCCACTTTTCAGGGAGTCTCAATCCAGTTTCACGCTGCAATTTTTTTTTTTTATCTTTGTTGGTATGAATGTAAAACTAAGAAACCATATCATGTCATCTTCTACTTCACAAATGAGCACTGCTTTGTCTTGGCCTTCCCCTCAAAATTGCAATAACGCGTTTGCAAAAATCGAATAAACACGCCCGAAATGCGTCGATCAAGAAAAAATTAATTCGGCATATTTACATGATCAAGTTTACCCCACACTGACCGGCTAAAAGGAGCTAACTGCTTGCATTTTGACTGTTTCTATATTTGATTCATTTATTTTTTCCAGGCTACAGCTTAGCTAGAAAAAGCCGATATGAAGGCTCCCAAAATGCCTGTTTCAAAACCCCAATTCTATTTTCTGGTGTGGCTCAGCAAGGAGCAAAGCCGTTCAATAGCACTGAAAAGCAACAAAGAAGAAGAAGAAAAAAAGTCTTAACTACCTGTGTGTATGTGACACAGTTTCCTCTGCTGGCGGATGAGGATGGCGAGCGCGCCGACGAATTCTGTGTTTCGTCTGAAAGGTTCTTTAACGTGGCAACGCTTCTTTTTTTTCCCCCCATTTCTAAAACTGCAGAATCTTTGCAACACATCGAGTGTGAATTAATGTATTGTAAAACACCAACAACCCAACTCATAACCCACTACACAGTCACTGAGAAAACAGGCCGTTTATCACTTTCAGACTGTTTCTTTGCTTCCATCGCTCCATTATTAACTCTTATTAGAGCAGGCGGGCAGAAGAAGAGCAAGTTTCTACCTGTTGATGTGGTGACGACATGATAGGCCTTCCTCAAGCGTGCACAAATCCTGTTTCCCCGTTCACGCGACAGAATCCCGTGACTCTTGTTCCTGAACGAACTCGCTTCAGTTTCGTAATTTCTCTGCGACTCCTTAAGAGATGCCTTGATAACTTTCCAGGACTTTCAAATTTGAGGAGAGCCTTGAACAAAAACAACAATGACACAGCTATAAAATGGTGATTGCTAGCCTCAAGCCGACATGTTTAATGACAAAGATTGAACTGTAGGGGCGGGGGCAGGGGAATGAAATTACGTGCCGGTGAAGGTAATCTTTCTCTACCTTGTCGGGACCCTTCTAAGTTTAGAACAGCGAATGCAGGGTCTTTTCCCTCCAGCTTCTGAAAACAGGTTCCATTTTAATGTAGCAGTTGCTCACGAGGTCATTTGTCACTTGGTAATGACAAAGCAAACCCTGAGGCATTACACTGACAAGTGTGTGTAGTTGTGAGTGTAAGTGTGTGAGGGGAAAAAATAAAAAAGGTGAGTGCAGACACTGCATCCTTCTGAGTTTGTTTGTAGACACGATTAACTGGTTATGCTGCTGGAGTTAAATATGTTATAGCACTCTACCGCTTTGTAGAAAATTGTACATGTACACAGATATTAAACAGGGTAGAATAATAATAGCTGCTACTACAAGTACTAAGGATACAGAGACCTAAGCTGATGGCAGGAAAATGGCCAAAGAGAATAGTCATGCATTGAAATGACACATTTAAGTCCAAGAAAAAAAATCTACTATTTTGAGAGGGTTAAATATTTCTTGTTGATGGATGTGATGATCCATTTTCTATTGTTGTCCCCCGAACCTCCCAAAAGCAATCTTACAGCCTCCTTATAGCTTGCATAACAATGGTGAGGAAGGAGAAAGCATATATTTAGACGGCAGGGCCTCCAACCTTCAAGCTGGATCCCTTTAATTCCTTGAGCGCCCGATGTGGCTAAACAGCGTGTGAATTTGCGTGGGCTGGTGTTTGTGTACGACTATGAGCGAGCCTGTGAAAACAGCCGTGCATGAATCTCTGGAGTACGGATGAAAGGATCTTGAATGTGCCGTGCCGAAGAGGGACGGGAGGGGGAGACGTTTTGAACGCTAATCCGCGCCAAATCTATTGGTTGGCCTCGGTGGTAAGAAGGGGCATGTGGACGGTGGTTGGCAGGACTGGTATGGGGAAAGATTACACTAAAGCGGTGCGATTGCCACGCGGTCTGAGCCGCTCTGAACATGGCCGCTGCCGGTAGGGAGAGTCCTACCTTGCCGTATTGCCTGTTTTCTGCTCAGACCTCATCGGGCACCGTCTTCCTTTTCCTTTACATCAGGTCTTGGTTGAGCTTATTCATCTGCTGTGACTGGCCTTGACTACCTTGTGGCTGGTGGAGTGACTTCCACATCCTCCTACTTCTTTCTTTCTGAAGTATTTACAACTGCTTCCTTTAGAGACACCTGATTAAGACTGCAAGGTCTAAAGGAGCTGGTACACCTCGCTCTGGGTGACTCATAACAGAAAATCATACCGCCCCTTCAGATCTGTTTCCATTTTTACATTGCTAATCAGAAAGCCTTCATGCTAAAAATACAGCTGAAACTTGGTGCTGTAGTGTATTTGCATAATATATGTTGTAAAACCGATACTTCGATTTTACATCAACACCGCTACGGCTTAGCATAATTTGGAAAGTCCAAATGCTGATGTCTGTGGCTGAGTAACCTTCAAAGAATTCAAAATGGAGGCACAACATTGCCTTGTTGTGTGACGTCACGGGAGAAATCAAGAACAAAATATGTTCTGGGTGTTTTGGTGTAAAATGTGCTTATCAACCTAAAGCCGACAGCCAAAGACTGAAATGAATACGTCCAAGTAATCTTGTTCTTTGACTGCCCTAACCTCCCTGAGCAGAGCAGGATCCATCAACTTTGAACTTTGAAATGTTTTTTTTGTTCGTCAAATAACTTTCTGTCTAGCCAAAAAAAAAAAAAACAGTTGTAATTTGGTAGTTCATTTTTCTGTGACGCACTCTCATTTAGCTGCAAACTAAATAAATTGGATTTTTGGTCGATGTCCAATATGCCAACATACTAAAACTCACTTGGCCGATAATCGATACCAATACTAATATATTTTTTTCTATACCTACTTACTGAAACTATATGGCTTTCTCTACTGTGGAATTAGCATACGGCATTATCTTAGTCAATTTAGCCTGCTACCAAAAGCAAATGCTAAAAAGGAGCATTCCTTTCCAACTGATATTATATCAAATTTATTCATGACATTTGCTCTCTCTAAGATCATGACAACACTCAAACGTTGCACATTTGAAAATCTTCACAAAACTAAACTCAGCCTGCTCACAAGCAACAAGTGAAAAGCACATTAATCGTGCATTAATATTTAACAGTTTCTTATGACATTCTGCTGTGCTGCAGGCATCATTGTCACTTGTTTGTCAGATAAAAATGCCTTTTATATCTGCAAATCATTTTGACGGAATGGCCAGTATCCGATATTCCTTTTTACAGCTATTATCGGCCAATACCGATACCATGCCAATAATATTGTGCATCTCTAGAATAATATTCAATTTAGCTGCACAGCCACCACTTAAAACATTTCTTTGTTGTCGTCAGGCATCCATAACTACCCAAACCTTAACACTCTCCGCATCTACTGGCAGGAAATTTTGTCTAGAGCCATATCTTCTGCAGAGAAACTTATCTCTGGGGTGCAGTCGGAAGAATCTGTGGCAGACTTTCGACGACAAGGACGTCAGTGGAGCACATCAGATGGCAGAGCGTCTATCTGTATCGGTTGTAGCAACAGGGATGTAGGAGTGTAAATGGTGGCAACTCCTACGATGTAGAGGAGGACAAATGCGAACAATGAGATGGGCACTGAGCTCTTCTTTGCAGGAATCACAGCAAGACGTTGTGCAACCGACTTAACAGAGAAGAATTTGAAGAGAAGCTGAAATGATTTCTATTTTAAGTCATAGGAAGAGGAGGAATCTTATTTTTTCCCTCTCAGAAGATTATTTTCAGTCAACATCAGATGTTTCAACCAACTGCAAGCCGTGAAATGAAACTGAATTTGTATCCTGCTGTTTCCCATAGGAAATCTATCAGACTTATGTCTTTAGACTCTTAGTCCTTAAATATCAGATCATATTTTACAGTGCTGTAAAAAAGTATGTGCTCTCTCTCAGATTTCTTATGTTTCTACTTTCTTGTCCCATCGCACAGTTTCAGATCGTCCAACAGGTTTCAACATCAGAAAAGTAGTTTTCCACATCTTTCATGTGAAAGAAACAATTCTCTTCCTTGTTGACTAATGAAATGGTCAACAAGACCATGAAAAGAAAATAAAGACTTGCCTCAAAAAACCTCTTGACAATCCCCAGGACTTTGGGGTAAGCATTCTTTGGACTGATGAGAGAGAAGTTGAACATTTTGTAAAGTATAAAGGTATGAGCACTGCGACAGACTGGTGATCTGTCCAGGGTGTACCCCGCCTCTCGCCCGAAACGTTTGCTGGAGATGGGCACCGACACCCCTGTCAACCCCACTAGAGACAAAGGTGTAGGAACATGGATGGAAAACTCATGGAATGTATGAGTAAAACTAATACAACATTTCAAATCAGGTGGTCTGGGGGTGCTTTGGAACCTGAACAACCTGCCATTGCTGATGGAACCGTGATTTCTACTGCTGACAAGAAAATCCTAAAGGAGAATCTTCTTTGTGACCTTCACCTTAAGAACACTGATTATGCATTAAAACGATAATCCAAAGCACACCTTCAAGTCCACTTCCAACGGTTCAATAAAATGTAATGAAGTTGATGCGGTGACCTATAGCCTGGAAAAAAAAACAAAAACTAGCTTCTTGTTCTACGCTTTGCTTTGTCCACGAGGTCTGGACCCTCGGCTATCAAGAAACGTTTGCTTGCTGGAGGCGTGAACTCTGCTGAACTTTCAAACTGTTGGATCTGACTTGAGCCAATTGCTAACGTTTGACTTTGATGTATGGAGTGCCCCAGCTCAGTGAACCTCAGCGGAAATTGCATGGGCTCCAAAAGTTCACTTCCTCCATTGCCATTGCTAAACTACAATCCTATATCCTATATTTGCAGATTACAATTCTAAAACAAAGTAGAAAATCGATGTCATCATTCATAACCACTCCTGTTTGCTCACTGGTTCAGTTGAAATTCAGCCAGAGAAATTGAACTCAATAGGACAAATCCCAGAAAGAGCACTGAAGGGAAAGGAGAATCGAGTGGAATTGTGTAGGGAAGACAATGGCCAGGCTAGAAATGGCCTATTTAATGTCCAGAATTAAAGCTAATTCAGATGCTGTGGTGTGACCTAAAGACCCTCCAATGTAAAAATTTGTCAATGAAATGTAAATTCTACTAAGTCTTCGGTGTAAAAGACTTGTGAGTTAGAGGAATAGCTTGTTGCCACCAAAATGAAGTGTCAGGTGGATGTGGATAGCTTTTATATGAAATTATCATATGAAAACTACATTTTATGTTTAATCATATTACCATTGTCTGATATTAAAAGACAATGGTGACCAAAAAACAAAAGCATCAAATATCTGTGATTAGCTCTTGATCTATGATCCATGATTAACACAACCGTTAACAGGGCAGCAACGTTTATACATCACATGCTTGTTGGAAAAAAGACGGTCTTCCTACCTTTGCACACAATGAAAACTATTGACACTATTGATCTGATCATGCATGGTTGTACAGACAAGCCTAAAAGCACACTCGCCGTTTGCACAAAGTATATTTAAAAAAAAAAAAAAAGGAAAGCAAAAAGAGGAGGAAGCGTCTAAATCTATACCCAACTCCCCTCGAGAGTTTCATTCTCTGGATACGTGAGCGCCATTTGAAGCACTCTGCATCCACACAGGCTTGCATCCGCCTGGCTACGTGAGCGCCATGTCGAATTCATGACGGTTGTCATGGCACCCACATAGCAACCGGCCATACATGTACCAACCGCTGCCTTCGGTCGACTCAGCAACAGAAGGGACGAGAGGGGAGAAGAGAGAGAGAAAGAGAGAGAGAGGGAGGACGGGGGGGGGGGTAGAAGGGCAGAGTAGACGTGAGAGGTTGGGGGCGGCGAAGAGAAGAGGGCTGGGAAACTGGCAGTGGTGGCGCATGTCAGCGTGTGTTTGCGCACATCTGTGTTGATGTGTGTTTTGCAAGTCGGTAAAGAAGAGGTTTAGAAACAAGAGAAAAAAGTCGGGAGATAGATGAAGAAAAGGTCATCAGCTGTTCAATGAACCTCAGAGATGGTGGGGGGATAAGAAAGTGAAGAAGAGCTTGAACTTACGGTTGACAGCTCACTGAAAGAGGCAGGGGGCTCTTCACTGTGCTTTTACGCACTATTGTTTTTGTCAAAAGACTGAACAAACGTGGCCGATTTGACTGTTTAACTATGCAGCTGTGCATTGAAAGTCTGAGATGACTTGAGGCGGAGGCTCATCATCTCTCCCAACTCGCTGGCGCTACAATGCAGATTCAGACCCCACGAACATGAGACCATAAATGGATATTCTTTGGCTGCAGTGTGCATCGTATATCATTAGGGAAAATAGCAGGCATGTTCTGCTAATTCCACCTTAGGTCGACCGTGAGAGCGTGTGCAGAGGGTTTCATGGGTAATTGATGTACCGGGTCTTAATTTAGGGAGGTGAGGTAAATGATAGAGCTCTTATGCATCACCAGGCACAAAAAAAGGAAACGCAGCGCATGCACGGTAACCCGCCGAGCTGCACATTCCAACGTATAGCTCCGACAGCGCCACTCCGTTTGATGTCACAAACGTGAATGGGCGCAAGTACTGTAATCAAACGGAGCGAGAAGCGGTCCACGTGAAGTTTCCCGTGCACAGAGAAGCAGTCACATATACATGAATATTTCACCGGCTTTGAAACGTGCAAAGCCAGCCATCGCCCATCCCCCGCCCCAACTACGACCAACCAACCATTCTCTGAAGCTTGAGCAGCAACTCAGGAACAGGCCGAGGATGATGGAGGAAGAGAGAGATGGGTTTTTTGTAGACTGGCAGCACATACAGCAGACTGAGGAGAGAAGGCGGAAGAGGACAACAAGGAAAATGTAGAGATCCAAAGGACTATTTATGTTGGCTCTGGGGAAACTGACATGTCTTGATTTCTTTTGCTGCCTCGGTTGTTGCAAAAATACAACCTTCTTTTGATGGAGGGTACCTGCTAAGTTGTAGAATTTTTTGCTTCTTCTTGACCATGCTGGCTTTATTTTCTTGCCAATCAAATAGTTTATTTTTCTTCCCATTCTGTAGTGATAGCCGTTAAGGTGAGCCCCTGTTTGGCACAGACGTAATATGTCAAGTCGATGATGTCATGGTCACTGTGAGTTTCATAAATGAGATGAGTTTTGGAGAACAGGAGCTGTGGAACTCAACTTGGTCAATATGAATGATATTTTTTGTGTCAGACATCTCGCATGACAAAGGATTAAATATACTGGAAATATACTGGAAGAGTGTGTGTATCAAAAATGATGCAAATACTGAACCGTGTGTACTGTGATCAATGTTGATCAAGTGCAGGACTGAGACCTGGCAGCACATAAACACAAGTCACAAGTCTGCATGAGAGTATCATAAGCAACTTTCACAAGCGTGTGTCCTGTGCTATTTTGAACTCTGAACCCTAAATGAAACGGCACGTTAATTTGGTGTTTAAGCTAGCTCAATTGATTGGTATTTATTCTGTAATGCTTTATTTGAAGGGGTGTGCGTAAGACTGACATGACAGTGCCGTAAACATGATATAACCCCTGTCATGAACAAGAAAGACTCCTCATGAATGTCTATGACTGTTGTCATGAAGTGTCATTTGGTAAATAATGACACTTTTAATGCAAAGTTGTACTAAAAATTGGACTAGAAGTCCATTAAAATGGCCAACTTTTAATTTTTTGGTAAATAATAACAATTGTAATGCAAAGAGTTTGTACTAAAAGGTACATTAAAAGTCTATTAATGCGCCTTTTCAGTACATTTTTATTTACTGACACTTCATGACAACAGCCATAGACATTCACAAAGACTCCTCCATGTCCATGACGCTGGTTATGTCATGTTTATGACAGTATTATGTCAGTTTTATGCACATCCCTTCAAATAAAGTGTTACCAATTATTCTTTGAAGATTAGATAAACCATGGATAGATTAGATGTAGATGTATGATAAGATAAAGTGATGAATCAAGAGGGTTTTTCCTAAGGTTACTTCTTGATTTTAAATTCTGTTATTTCACCGACACCTGCCCTATACAGACATTCTTATTAGTAAAAAGAACAAACATGTTTTACAGCACAACAGATGGAGGTCATAGCAACTATGACCTCAAAAGTTATACTTGAGGTCTGCATAAGCACTTACTTACCAACGTCAGTTTGACAGCAGCAGTAATGACTTAAACTGATTCCCAAACCTAAATTGAAAAAGTCAACAACCATGCGGTCAGGGTACAAACAACACACTTCTGGAAGTTGGATTCAGTAATCTGTAGCCTCTTTTAGCTGGAATGTTTTGCATAATCAGGCTTTTAGATCTCCATGTTTTGCGGTGTAAAAGTGAAACGTGGAGGCTAAAGGGGCGCGGCACTGAGCTGAGCAGATTCAGAGAGACTTGTTGCGATCCAGGAAGGGTTATGTGCATTTCCTGCGTTTTCTACTGCTGAGGTTGCTCTGCTGCACTGCTGAATCATCCGAGTTCAATCGTCATGTCAAGCCTCTGCTGAAGAGGACATGCAGGACTCTCACTCCATGTCTGATTGTCAACATTAGCCGTAGTAATCGATGTCTCTTTTTGAAAAGCTCCCAGTGCTTCCTCAATGCTTACTGTATGTTCCCGATCGAAGAGAGAAGTCCTCTGATCTTTCATCCGCTGTCGGTTCAGATCAACACATCCTGACTGGATGACTCACCTCGATCCCCGAGAGTCCACCTTCTTCACCATAGCCCGTTTCCAGTGTCTTATGCACATTTTGAAGCATCGCGTTAGAAAAAGTTGATGGAAATGACAAAATTCCAAATGACTTCCTCAACTTCTCAAAAATATTTTTATACTTGCTTGAGGTGGTTTTTGTCTTTTCCAAAAAAAGAGTTAATGCGACAAAGGGGAGATAGAAACACATTTGCCAAATAAGTTCCTGAAAATCTCTCCATTTTTTCTGAAATGTGTGATCTGTGCTACCTTGCCACCTCTACTTCCTGTCCATTTCAGCCATACGTAACGTCAACTTCTCATTCGCATGTTCTTTACTTTGTTTTCCCCTTGTGACATTTGAAAGGGTTGCTCAAAATTTTGCATGACAATTGGATGGAAACATAAGTACTTTTCATTCTAGGTACTCACACTGGCACCTACCCTAGTCGCCTTGGTTACGTCAACTCCTTCTGCCAACCTCCAGTACATTGGATAAGGGTAAAATTCAAATATCTGCCTTTCCTCAAACTGAGATCTGAACGCACAACACTTGTGCACTGTCAAGCACATCATTCAAACATTCATTATTCTTGCCACTCTTGTAATTAATTCTTCTTAGCAACCTATATATTCTAAATTGCTATATATTTCTGGTATTGCAACAGGCTGAAGGGGCCTGGAGAGAAAGTGAACTTCTGGAAGGATTTGGGTGCTTGATTATAGACGCATTAGGAGACATTAGTGAGAAACGCCTAATTTAATTTACCGAAATCCCGTCGGTGTTATGTCGGAGACGAGTCTCTTCACTCTCCTTCCCTGTTCCCAGCGAATTTCGATGCGTTTCTCTGAGACACGGCTCTGGCATGTGAGATGCTGCTGCGTTTGAAGAGGAGTGAGTGTGTAGGCCTACAGTGTGTGGGTGTTCATGATGCAAGCCTGTGAAAGCAATGTGGCTCTACGGGCTAAATGTTCAAACCAAGGAGGCTCTTCAACCAAAAAAGCTGCTGTAGTGGCGCTTAAATGGCACAACTTCAAGTGAAACCGACCTAAGCGAGTTGGAGGCATGAATGGTGTGAGCTCTGATCGGATCGCAACTGAGATTCGGGGAGAGCAAGAAGTAAGCAGCGTGCAGAGTTAAGAAAGCAGGACGTGCGAGTGCACGCACACACATATGCACGCACTCATCCGCTCCCCGAGGGGGTAAACATGTCTTCCTGTGGGACGCTCAGCAGGCAGAGGAGGAGGTCAAAGGCCGAGGGGAAGCAGAGTTGCATACACAAACTAAGTCTAAGGCTAGCCGTACTGTATCTTACAGTACGGCTAGCAGACACAAAAACCCAACTTGCTCATCCACATGTTCCGGTGAGCCTACAACACCTCATTCCCTGTCGCACCGTTGTTAATCTCTCGCTCCATTTGCACTCGTCAGGAAATAACAGCATCATTAGCACACATTAACATGTCTCTATTATCATTCCCGGTGTCCCACAGTCCCCCGTACTTGAGCCTTGAGCGGGGTGTGTGTATATCTCTGTGTGAGTGTGTCTGCACTCACACAGAGTGCAGACACTTTTCTTTTCCCACATGTGGGAAAAGAAAAAAAGGAGCTGTGAATGAGGACGGGGTGCGATTTCTGGGTTTTCCGACAACTCCAGTCTGTCACAGGCTGTAACAGAAAAGCGCGAGTGTAAGTCAACACATCCATTTACACATCAGCCAAGATCTCTGTAACAACTGGTGGTTCATTATTATGAATTATGTTTGACAAGCTTTTTGCTCCTATTTCACAATGTTGTTGTTGAGGCACATATAGTTGTTTTTTCATATCTAATGTGTTGAACAGCGCCGTACAATTGGATGGAAACATAGGTACTTTTCAGTAGGTACTTGCCCTGCTGATTTCTCCATTTTGTCACTCTTATTTGAATCCGGTCAGCAAATGCGTAACCTGAAAATGTTGTAAACTTGGTGGCACTGTTGCCTTGCATGAAGGTTTTAGGTTCCCTTGGGGTCTTTCTGCATGGAGTTGCACATGTTCTCCATGTACATGTACGGGTTCTCTTCAGGTACTCTGTCCAAAAACATGACTGTTCGATTGATTGGTCTCTCTTGACAAAATTGGTTGTTTGTCCTGTGTCTGTCTGTGTTGCCTTGTGATTGACTGGTACCCTGTCTAGAACATACACCCAATGACCAATGAAGCCCCATAAGAACCTGGGAAGGGTTTAGACAGATGGATGGATGGATGGATGGGATGATGACATAACATGAGTAAATACAAGATGCCGGTTTCAAGTGATGATTTCTTGTACTAAGGGAAATCCAAACCAACTTAGACCTACATAGAAAACATAAAATCACGGCAGATTCTCATTTTCAATCTTTTTGCTAAAGTCAGTTGGGTTTTTTTCATGGTCATTTATTCTACTAATTAAACTTGAGAGCAATCATTGATGAATCATTGATGACTTTTTGACAACTCACTTGCTTATGTTCTGTGTTTTGTTGTTTGTGATTGGCCAATTCAAAAAAACCTAAATTTGTCAGTGTTCTGGCTAGTTTTATGGCTATTTTTTCTCATGCAGTAGTTCTGACATCGTGGTCTAACATACGTGTAGCGAAACACGGGGAGGGAAGGATTCTTACTTGAATGAACTAAGAGAACCCGTAGTCTGCTTGGTCTTGCTTTGAGGCAAGCATCATTGTCGTATCATAAAAATGAAAAATAAATAAATAAATCTCAATTGGAATGTCAAAAGCATTAAGATGAATAATCCCACCAGAAAGCAAAAGACCCGAGGCCAGAATCTCTCGACTGAACTAAATGGATCTTTAGTTCTCTACTTCCTGTCTTATGAGATCTTAAGCTTTTCAGGAAGCATCTGGGGATAAGTCCACTGACAGGGAAACAAAATAGATAAAAACACGCACATCCGGAAATCCAGCCAGTCCAAAAGTAGTGCATAGAGGGAAAAAACGAGAGAGAGAAAATAACCACATGCCAGACAGAAGCTCAAACTAGGCAATAACTTTTAAAGTCTGAGTCCCGAAAAGTTCTGAATTTCTCCTATTTGCTTTCTTTACATTTTAAAGATTGATAGTTAGCTAAAACCGAAACTGAGAAATCAATTAAAAAGGTCATTAATGAGGAAAAACTGTAATTAACTGGAATTATATTAGACGTTTATAACACTAAAACTTTCTCACCTTATATGGTAACGCTTTATTTGAGAGGGTGCGAGTAGGACTGACATAAACACCGGCTTAGAAACATGAAGGAGTCTGTGAACGGTCAGTCGGTAAATGATGACACTTTTAATGCAAAGTTGTACTAAAATGTCCATTAAAAGAGTCAACTTTTCACTAAAAGTGTCTTTTTTTGCCGATTGACACTTCATGACCACAGTCAGACATTCACAAAGACTTTTATGACATGTTTATGACTGAATTGTGAGTCTTATGCACACCCCTTCAAATAAAGTGTTACAGACAATATAATATTCATCCAAAATGTACCTGATTCAAGATTTGATCCACAACCATTAGTGGCTGTGCATACAACTCTACCAAAATAACCAAATCTATGAAATTACTCTGCAATTTTATAGATTTTCAAAGTGCTGGTAGAGTGTGTAAGAAGTCTGAATATTATGTATGAAACAATGGGAGCGTTGTTTGTTTTTTTGTTTTTTTTTTATTGTCTAGAGTGGATTCATTGTAAACCCCTAAACCTGCTACGGGTTTTGTTCTGCCAGCCTGTCAGTCATTTTGATACATTTCACACTTTCAACACCCACATGTATCTCGTTGCGGTGATATTCATGTTAAATCCACGCTGCGACAATAAAACACAGAAAACTGCATGAAAGAAACAAATTTTTATAGCATTCGGGCGAGGTATCTAAAAACAATAAAGGTGAGAAACAAATAAAAAATTGCAGTTCCGTTCAATAAAACATGCAAAAAGTGATTTAATTTCATATCAAAAATGTATTTGGTTTTCTTGTGGGGGTTTTTTTATGGCATTTCAGTGTGTGACAATGTTAAGAATGTATGTGAAACAGCAGGCATTTCTTTAGGTAAACAGTGGCTGCTTATTCTGTAACTACTGTGGCTCCCAAATCCCACTCAAAGGCAGCAATGTCAACACGTTAGCGGCTGGAGCCTCGTCTTTTTTAAGACGCCTCAGAGGACACGATGTCCGTCCAGAACAGAGGCCGCAAACACAAGGTGATGTGGGTTTGCATTCCGAATAATCCTTTTTTTTTTTTTTTCCCTAAATGCTGTTTTCTCAGTCCGTCCGTATATATTTTCGCCGCCGCCCGGACGTTCCCGCCGTCGGGGTCACGCGCCCCGTCCTGTATGTTTGGTGAATCGTTGTGAATAAGATCCATCTGGAAGCTCCAGGCATGCGATTTATGTTCCGGCGGCGCGTTGTCAACCCCTTTCGTCTGGATTTCAAACGAAAGCAGAGCCACCTACAACAACACCTGTGATGCCGGACGACAATCGCGCTCGCAGGGAAGGGTCAATAAACAGAGAAACAGAGGGGTCGAAATGTCAAAGTGCTCTCTTCACAGGGTAACAAATGGAAAGCAGATGGCTGGCCTTTGTCACGATTTAAAATGTAAAATATATTGCTCAGAGAAACCAGAATCTTTTTTTTTGTTGTTTTTGCTCAACACATTTTTTCAGATGTCTTATTCCTCAAAAGAAGATGACTGTTACAGATGAAACTATCAACAAACATTACATTTTGTTCAGTGCCATCATCCAAAATTAACACATATGACTTGTTCTTCTTTTTCTTTCCCAATTTAGTCGGATCATTTTTCTCCCTTGCATTTCATTAGTTTTGTCTCATTTCTGCCTGTGTTTGTAATGACTGTTTCTTGATTTGTCAGTAAAGCACTTCGAGTCATCTTGTATATGAAATGCGCCATACAAATAAATTTCCCTTGCCTTATTGCGTTGTTTAACAAATCTGGTGACTTACATTTAAGCAAATTACCATCCTGACGTATGAGAACGAGATCCAAATTCGTTTAAAAACCTCTTACACGAGGGACGTGGGTTTGTTCTATGATGGCTACATTTGCTAATATCCCCTCTACATCCTCCGCATTTTGCATCACATTCCTCAAAAACCTCCGCCCTTGTTTCCTGGTGACCTTCCCAAGCCCACGGGGGTGTAAGTGTCCAAGCTAAAGCTCTCTCTCCCCGTCTGACCTCGCTCTCCCTGCCTGGCCAGGCTGTAATCCTGATCAAGCATGTCTAGACCTCTCATTACCAGCATGTAATCAAAAAGTTGGGCACGGGGAAATGGGCCGGAGTGGGGGTGACAGAGCTGCAGGACCGGAGGGAAGGAAACATGGGAGGAGCAAGGATGCAGGGAAAGTGACCCTGACAGTGACCCGCACGTTCATTTCACTGTTTACCCTCTCGGTAAACACAACGTCTCCACAACGAGTCAATGCGCAGAGCAGAACCAGGATGGAGAGGAAGATATGAGGCAGAGGGGGGGAAAAGGGAAAGTTCTAGAAAGACTTGGAATCTTAAAGATATTCTGTCAGCTTCAAAGACCAATCAACAACAACTTCTCAGAAACAATGTACACAATGGCACGATGTAAAATTTTTGCAAAGGATTAATAGAAAAATGTGCGTCCACACGGCGGAAAAGTCCTGCAGTAGGTCTGCCAGGCCAATCGGTGGTGCTGTAACACCGACACAAAAAACACAGAATGCCGGCCACGTTTATTTGTAAAAGTGAGACGGAGTTAGATGGAGATACTGCTTTAAAATGTAGGCGCGGCTAATACATGCAATATGGCGCAATCGGCATCATACTTAGAAAAATTTAAGAATAAAATTATGAGAACAAACTCATAAAACTGCCTGAACAAAGTCACATTATGAAAATAAAGTTGTATGAGAAAACCAAATAGATGGCGTAGTTTCAAAGTTTGTTGAGGACAAAAAAGTAACTTTCTTCTTCCTTCTCTTCCATTGAGACTAAAAGTTGTCGAGTCAACAGAATCCCCCAACTAAGTTGTCAGGGCTATTAGTTGCTTCTCTGACCATTGCCCGGCTTTCTTTTCGATTTTGCTGCATGGCCGTGTCTTTGTTTGCTTCATTTCTGCCATACCTCTCTTCCATTTTGGTTGCTAGATTGAGCAGTGGTTGGTGTTGTGTTGAGGTGTAGCTTGGGGTATTGCGTATTATCGTGCTTTGAACATTTCTGCAGTTTTGTCCCCGACCTAACTGGAGGTTTCCTTGGAGTTCATTACTTGGTATTATGTAATGAGGTTGAATTATGTACAAGTAAGCCCAATTGGCAGATTTGGCTGCACTTGATTTTAGTTAAGGACGTCAGAATACAGTGGCTGAACACAAATGGATTTAAATAACCAAAAAAAACAACAAAAAAGTGCATTTTTCCACCGTCTTCTCAGTTCTGTGAAGGTCTGCCACATAAAATTCTTGTAAAATCAATTAAAGTTTGATCGTGGAAAGAGTCCAAAAGATTCTCAGATATTGGTGTCGGACTAGGTCAAACGTTTAATTCTGGTTTTACTCGTGAGTTTCTGACATTGCTCTGATTTTTCACACATTTAAGCCTTTTAATCTCCCAGGCAGATTGATTTGACCGGGAGACAGACGCTGATATACAACTCCACGCTCAAATTCAGTGAATTTCTACATGCCGAAAACCTCACTGACTCCAATTAGCCCCCATGCCATGAGGGAAATAATTCTCCCCCACGTCTCCGAAAGGTAAAGGAGCAATAAAATCCCCAGCTAGCGGAAAAATAATACGGCCCTAATAAAAGTGACAAGGATGTTATTCTGGCCTGAATACAGCTGACCTGGCAGCAGTAAAGCCCTCTCTGCAGGGTGCAAAGAGAGACACTTGAATCCACTCGTAGCCTCTTATCCATGGATCATGTGTTTGTCGAAATGGTCATATGTTCACAAACACCCCGAACCTCACGCTTGAAGGGAGCCTACGGTAATGAGGCTGACATTTCACAACACATCGCACAGCAAATGGAGCTCAGGCTAGCATTCATCATTCAGTTATGAAAAGATTTATATATAAATATATAAGGGTACCTACCTACCTATGACAGAGTGCAAGGGTAAGGGTAGATAAAAGACGTTGTGGCCAACCTCAAATTTTTAGGTTAATTTCACACAGTTTCACAAAAAAACTGAAATTGAAAAAGTCAGAAATTAGTGGGGAAAAATCCCCCAAAAACCTAAGAAGTTTCCCGTGGTTATAAAGTCAGATAAAAATGACAGGAGTCATCTAAGATCGAAGTGGTAAATTGGATATCTGGACTTTTGTCCACAAAAACATCAGTCATTTTCTGTTTCTGGACTTCTTGTGCAGTCAGCAAGTCACACGATTCCCACATTGCTTACACCTACACCTTGTCCGTCCCTCTGCTACCAACTCGTTTTTGTATTGTACAGACTACCATAAAAAAGAGCCATAACAATAATTTTTTTTGTTGTTGGGTCGGCTTTGTTGGCCGACCCAACAAGATGTGCTCCTTAGGGGGAACGCACAGCGACAGAGGTCCAAACAAGCTACAAAAAGCCAATTCTGACCAATTACTCTGCAACAGGATGGGTCAGCTGATTGAAAATGTAGGGGAAATATAATCAATGTGACTGGATTTACCACTGTGAACTCAATCCCATTACCACATGTACTCAGTTTTATTGTAAGCCAAAGCTCCAGGCAAGTTGAGATTACTGAACATGATTAGATGTGACGAAGGGATAAACTCGTGAACTAATGCCAGGATGGGCGTGACCCGCCGTCCATGCATAGACCACACTGGACGTTACTCGGGACATCGAATAAGCATGTTTGGGTGTGGAAGTGATCAAACAGATGGAGAATCTTGTTGCGTGTGCTGAGGCATTTCATGGTGCAGCCCACGAGTCTGCAACACATGGAATTGTCTCTGGAGGATGAAAATCTTAAAATCGTGATCGGATATACGAGGATATGAGTTCGGTGTCCTATCCACTGAAGAAAAATTATTTTGCTAATGTAAGTTGCAGTTCAGTCGTAGGTGTGTATCGGTATGTATTTGTAGGCTTGGTGTGTCGTCCAGCCATGTTGTAACTCCACGTTGTTTCCAAGAAAATTGACTATAACTTTGTGATTTTTGAAATGCGTGAATATTCTTTGTATTAACAAAAATCCTAAAACAGTACAACTCAATATTTGGTCCTATGAGTTTTATACAAAGTACATTGTTTGCAAAATGCATTCATTAAAAAAAAGAAAAGATAAATCTTTGCAGACCCGGCTGCACTGGGCGTATTGGGGGGGATTACCCACCCACACAGTCAGTCGTGCCCCCCAGGACTGGAAGCTGTTTGTTGTTTTTACCTTACAGTGGCCAACTCTTTATTTGCTATTTCTAACAGTCCTTGAGTGTTTTTTTTTTTTGCAGATTCCTACTCTCATTTCCATACATGGGGCTTAACAATGTGGCCCTAATTGGCTGTCTAGTCTGTATTCAGAGTGCTAATAGCTCGTCTGTGAAAGTGTCCATGCAAGGGATGTCATCTTGGAAATCGTTGTCGACCGTTGCCATCATCAAAAACAGCAACATCTTGTTAGAATAGAGCAGAGAATTGAACTTTGATTCGCTGCACGATGAGGCAGTGCTGTTGCTTCACATCCAATAGGTTCTTGGTTCAAATCCCCCAGCCTGGGATCTTTCACCATAGAGTTTGCTTCTCTCCAGGTGCTCTGGCTTCAGCCCACAGACTAAAAACACGATTGCTAGGTTTGGCTGGTCTCTCTGAATTGCCCTTTGGTGTGTGTCATGTCTGTTTCTGTGTTGGCCAGAGACACACATGTACCCCACCTCTCACCCAATGACCGCTGGAGACAGGCAAGGAAAAGAGGGTAAAGACAATGGATGATTTCTGATGATCCTTCAAGAAATATTGTGATATCACAGACTTCCCCGTTTCCACGTAGCTCCTCTGCTTTGCTGTCACCTTTCTGTTGCGATCCAGCCTCTCTGTCACACGACACCGGTGAGCGACCGGCGTCCTCTTACACCGGAACCTTTTGAAATCGTGTCTCGGAGTGAAACTTTTCTGTAACACCTCCCATAGAGCTGTGAAGTACTCTGCAAATGTGAAGGTGCAGAATGCGCGGCAGATAATAAAAACAATGACGGATAGCACGGTGCTACGCTGTGCTATGTGACCTGTTTCTGATGAGGAACATGGGTAACTGCAGTTGAGCTGCAACTCATGAACTGGTTATTTATTTTGTTGATGTAATAAAATAAATAACCACATTTATTTTATTAAATTTGTTTCCTTCCGACCAAGTAACCAAACTTTTCTAGTAAGTAGAACCACGTTTATTCAAAGACCAAATTAACTTCTGCAAGAGTTTTGAAAGAAAATGACCCAAATCCAAACCAGGGACAATTGTCTTTATTTCCATAGAGTAAATGTAAAAAATCCTACAATGAACATCATCCCTTAACAAAAAAAAAAAAAAAACAGAAAATTTGACTATTTTATTTGCTTGATTTCAGTTTCATTTTTACGTTCTACTTCTGACTGGACAATTTTAGCCAAAGTGAAAAAAAGTTTGGGCACCCCTGGATTCCTCATCTTTCGTGGGGGGAAAGAAAAATGATGCGCATCCTTTACTGGGGACCATTTCTTGCATCATCTCCCCTCGCGACCGTTGCCGTCTTTTTCTGTAAAAGCCGGACCGCGATTCCAGGAATGCAGCCGCTCTCTGTGTGTGCGTGTGTGTGTGTGTGTGTGTGCTGTGATAATGGGGCTGAATCTATGCTGGGAGGCAAATTGTCCTGGTGAGCTGTTTACCTTGCAGTCCTCGACTGGAGGAAAAAAAGAAAAGAGATAAGCAAACCATTAAAATTCTCCTCATTGTTGATGAGTCGAATCTCAGAGGCGGTGCTGCATCTCAATTGGCTTTTCATTTAGACGGTCAGGGAGTCAATTAGCTTATCTAGCTGTTGGCAATATCTACTGCTGTTTCCCCCCATCCCCCCTCCGAACAAGGCGAGGAACGGGCGTTTGTTCGCATGAACTCAGACCGGTCGGTTCACGTAAAGCCGTGTAGCGGCATGTCAAGAGCTGATATCAGCGTCTAGAATGAAACCGCACTCGGTAGTCCCTCCCTCCGCCCCCCCACCCCCGAACCTCTCCACTTCCCAACATAAATTCCCCTGGACGGTCACAGAGGCCAGGGAAGCACCCGGCTCATAAACAAGACGCATTGATTCAGTGAAATTCGACGCCTCTACGGCAGCAAAGTGTTTGTGTGTAAGCAGGCAAGTTTCTGCGCTTCGTATAGCAAACGATGACACATTCACTACTACTCAGCTGTGCCAGGGGACTTTTAGCTGACTGGAAAGCAACGCGACTCCAGGAGAGTCGAATGATATCATAAGGAACGGAAAGCGAAAGAGTGGGCCCTTAAAGTGCTGTGGTGAATAAGAATGGGGAATGTGTTGGCGTTGGTAACTATGAAAGGAGAAGTAAAAACTGAGTAGCTCTTGTGTGTGTGTTTCTCCCATAAATCCCGGCTCTCTGTGTAAAAAAGAAAGGAAAAAAGAAAAACTCCCAGGCGGTCAATGAACCATCAGAGCAGCGCTTCACGCTGGCTGATCAAAAGTGACGGGAAGAGGGGCAAAGTCTGTGACGTCCGGAGACGAATTCCCCTCATTCCAGAGTTTGACTGCAGATTTGAAAACTCTAATCAAAAAATCAGCCGTCTGTCGATCGCAGACAGCAGATCAGATTCTGATGTTTGCCTCTGACTTGGATGCTCTGAGGTTTTCAGAACAAGCTGATATTTTGGCCCGATGGCGACAGAGAGCGGCTGTTGTGTACTGATATTTTTGCATAGCTTAATATGACGCCTGCAAGTCCGACTCGGATATATTTAAAATCAAGACTGGGGTTGAAACAATTAACTCGATTAATCGTGACAAATCGATTCTTGAAATAATCATCAACTCATTTAATAACCGATTAATCATTAACTGACTCAAAAAATGCTGCTACTGCATTTTAGGGGCAATAAAATGTTTATTTGCAAATTTTTATGAATTTGTAATACTGCATAAAATAGACTTCAATGAAAACTCTGCAGAAAGTGGCACCTTTTTTATTTGATTGTCAAAATAACAGATTAATCGATAACTAAAATAATTGTTGGTGGCAGCCTTAATCGAGACAGAGAGGCCCAAATAAAGATACTGGCACCTTTAGCCCCCTGCCTTATATTAGTAATAAATCACCTTTATTGTTGCTTTCATGGAATCCAGGTAAAACATTGACCAATCCTGAAATCACTCAACAACCTTTTATTAGCAATACTTTACCAAGTACAGCCTTGAACGTTTTTAGCACTTCATCACATTACAATAATAAACGCCAATATATTTTATCCCATATTTACTGCATTTGTATTCAACCCTCGTTCATTTTTGACAAGTCAAGTCCTTCAATGCATCAAGTTTCCATCAGACACATTATAACTGTCAGACATGACCTACACATTTCATTGCATCTGCAGAAATCAACAATACTAATGTGGTATTGTCAGATGTATCATGGTGTGGGACTCAAGACAAGACAATCCTAGTAACCCTGTCAGGTTGTCAGGCAGGGGTTCATCTTCTAAAAATGGTTCACATGAAAGCATGTTCGTGTATCTAAATCCAATTGAGAATCTGGAGAAAAAAAATAATAAAAAACTTTAAAAATCCTACTGGTAAATGTTGTCACTCCAATTTGACTGAGCTCTTTTCCAAAGTGGGATATAGAGCAGTTTCTGTCACAAGATGGAGTTTGAGTCTCGCCTCGTTCTAGAGGTCACTTCAGGTCAAGTTGGTGTTTGGTTTAGACTCACCTGCCGACAGTCAGATGAGTCAACAGATAGGAAGGTAGTCCTTCCTCATTAAGAGGCTTGCCATGCTAACTCTGAACCAAAAACAAAATCTGTCCAATATCTGGTTTTAACTTGAAAGTTCACACAAATGTTACCAGCACACATTTACATGAGTAGCTTTCTTTTTGAATAATAAAAAAGAAAAAGTCATATATTTTTTTTACTTGAGTAATATTTTTAAGAAGTTGAGCTAATCTTACTTGAACAAAATTTCTGGATATTTCACTCACTGTGAGTAACTTTACCGAATGAAGAAAGAAATATGCATTTTAATACAAAATAAAAAAAAAAATGCACACCTACAGTTTAAGTCAAAGTGAGACCTCTTGTTTGAACAAAAACTTTGTTGCCCTTTTATTTTCTACCAGCTGGTCCCTGATGTGACATCTGGCATTAGAAGTGCTTTATACTGTGCTACCGTTATTTTAGGTGCATTACCTACTACTGTAAGTATTAATTATATAGGTTTTTGGGATTTGTTCGTTCATTTATTTATTATGTTTTAAGTAATTATGTGAGACAGGTTGGGATCTTTTCCCAACAATCTTCAATACTTCCATCAAATCTAAAATTCTCTCCCCTAAAAGGCCAAAATCTTGAGATGTTTTTGTCCTGGGCAGACTGTCTAGCCATTTTTAAAAAAAAAAATACACGTCAGGAATGTCCTAAAAACACAAAAAAGAGACAGGTTCTGAGGTCGGACACCTGTGTTCCAGTCAAAGTCGGAGGCTGTGACCCCCCCCAGTTGGAGCTTAAAGAGCTCCTTCTCCTGTCGTTTGACTCGCTCTGGCTTCGCTCTGCTCAGCCTGGCAGGGTGAGACTGTGGTAATTGGTGCCACGCAGGATTCTGTCAACTATGACAGCAAGTAGCGGGAGATGGTGGAAGACGAAGAGACGTGCAGACAGATGTGTACCAAAGTTCCTCTTTGTGCAAGGCTACTCCAGTTGACTAAAACTACCGGAATAACCAGCGCTGAAACTGACACGACCTTTTCTTGGACTGAAATGAATAAAAACGGTAATTAATGAGGGGAAACTATGACAAGCTGGAACCATATTGAGCATTTATAAAGCTTACAAACATATTGAAATGATAGCATGTCCTTTGTTTTCATGTTCATGAATTAGCCTTTCAAACTGATGACGTTAATTTGTATTTATTTTATTTTTTTCTAACACAAGCAATTTAGGTCACTTCATAATCCTTGATTATGGTGGCATTTACAGTGGCCCGCAAAATGGCGGTTGTTGTTCGATAATAATTGAATACATTTTTGGAAAATTGCGTCTTCCGTTGCGTATCTGGTATCCGACATTCACCGATTGGCGAATATCGGCGTACGCATATTTGCAATGCAACACTTTGACTTTTTTTTTTTTTTTTATTATTCTGCACCTAAAAATGCAAAGTGTGAAAAAACAAAACAAAACGACTACTATAACTAAAAGTAAAACTAATAAAAACTAGCAAAGGCTGACGCGTCACAACTAAACAACACCAAACTATAACGACGTCTTTGTGATGGGGAGGGGGAACAAATCTCTACGGCAACGTAAACTTTTTTTTCTTTTGTCTATATTAAAGATGTACCATTTGTTTCCACTTTCTGCTTGTTATTAATATGCTTCTCATTATCCAGAGGGCTTTTTTTGCTGCTACCTTTAATGTATAGCGTTCCTCCCATGAATCCAGTCTATTTTTTTTCTCCTTTATTCCACGATGCAGGACTTGCCTCTCCTCCCCCCATCAAGCAGAGCCATATTAAACTGCATGAGTAAAACAGAAAAAAAAAAGAAAAAAAAACATATATAGATCCCAAACAGTGTATTATATTTGTACACCTGGGCAGACAACACGCTGGATTGTGTTTACTCTCCGAGCCTGTTTCAACCCGAGTCCCAGACATCACAGTTTATGGCACCAACAATCGGACGCGGGCAGCCATTTGAGCAAAATTAGGTCAACACTTCTCCACACAACACCCCTCCTTCTCATGCTCTCTGTCTTTTTTCCTGATTACCAACTCGTTCCTTCTCGAGCCGCGTTGTCGTCACTTACGGCAGGTTAAAGTGCAACGGCGTGTAGCGCAACGCTTATTACTGGGGGTTTTCAAACTGAATTTCAGTAATAAGGGTAATCATCACCGAGAGCTTTTCCAGTGAATTCCTCCACTGTCATTTTTCTTTTTTTTTTTTGTAATGGAGTTTTCATGAAATGAAAAGTGAAAATCCATGATTTATGACTTTTCCATGTGAGGTAGTGATTGCAACGGGCAGGCAGGCAGAGTGGTGCAGCCATCTTACCATCCCTTGATCTGCTCTGTGTTTTCAGTCTCATCCTTGGGCACGCTGCCTTCCCTCCCCCCACTGCTCCATGTGCCAGCCTGGAGGCTGTGCTGGGAGGGCAAAGCCTGAATGTGAGCGCGTGTGTGCAGGGGTGTGGGGGTGCATGCGTGTGTGTGGGTGCGTGTGTGTGTGTGTGTGTGTGCACTGATGCCAAAAGCTGCCCCGTCTACTGTACCTCTTTAGGCTTTGCTGCATTATGCCAGAGCCGCTGACCTTTTCCTGTATACGCTGACCCTTTTAATGCTTTGAACTTACCGTTATGCGGACTCTGTGACAAACGGTTCTGTAAGAAAGACTGATGAGACGACAAGAAGCTCGGTCACGGTTCCACAAGACTGAGGCCAACGAGGTTTTAGCCATATTCCCGGGAAAATTAGGAATCCAAATTCATCAGGTTTGACCTGCTTGTCTGATTAAAAAGCACAACAACATTTGATTGATTAATTAAGAAAAAATGAACAACTAAAAAAAATTGTTTTCCCAAACTAAATAAAAGCTGTTTTAATTCAAACATTTTTTTTACATACTACAGAATGTAACATTTTTTTTTTTTACATTAAAAGTTTTTACATACAAAGGGTTCAGGTCAGAACCTTTTATATTTGTGTGTTTCTGGTACGCCGGTAAATGTGACGCACACCAGCGACGGACGACACAGTTGTTGTTCTTGGACAATCCCGGTACGGATGACTTATTCGTTCACAAGACCATCTGATGGTACACTAGAGTAGACTGTTGTTGTGTGCTAGCTGTGCTAAAAGTAGCTAGTCTGACACCAAAGTTAGAGCCTAAAACAGCATCTCAAAGCTAAACAATATAGCAGCAGCACAGACGTCCCCAACGCTAATGTCCGTGTCTACAGTCCAAAGCTCCATGAATGGTCAGACATTCCTGAAAAAGTTGAAAGCTGAGTAGGCGTAAGGGCACTTTACATCAATGTAATCGTTCAATAACCTAAATAACAGATTCATAACAACAATAACAATATTTGCTGTTGAGCTCATATGTCTATTTATTCAATAATTTAGCAGCAAAATGTGTTTCTGATTTGAAAATGTTGCACTCTAGAAAAGGGCCAAGAGCGAACTGATGCTCTTCTTTTCATACACACCCAATGCAACGATGAAATGTTGCCTCTAACAACCACAAATACACAAAGACCCTCCATTGACAGAGTGCCCAACACTCCGCCTGGCCCCGCTGGTGTCCCTACTGGCCCAGTGTTAAGCCTCTTGGAGTCGGTCGTCTTCTTCAGAATGACCTGTCACCAGCTCTCAGACGGGTTACACATATAGGCGCTTTGTCAGCATCGCTTGGTTTCTTCACACTGCAACACACTGAAGACTGTTTTGTTTCGAAACGCAGTGAATAATGTTTGGAACTTTTTAATACTAACAAAACTGATTCTGTGTCCAAACCAACCAGAAGCCAAAATGAATTGGTACAAAAAACAAAAACAAAAAATAATCCTTGTTGAGTTTTAATAGTCAGTCTGGGTTGTTGGGGCTAAAGGAAGTTATTTCTCCATGGCTCATTCCTCCAACTCGGTGCTTCATTCTTTAGACAAAATCTGATTTGTATCTGACTGGAGGTTTTGTCCTGGGAGGAGGATTGTGGCACCGATGTCACTGGTGTCAACAACACGACATTATTCTACATCCTGGGAAGGAATCGTTATTGGCTTAGCTAAGTCTCATGTTAAAGCTGTTAAACAAAGCCTAGGTTTTCTGTGCAGGGCAGCTATCTTGGATTTGAAGTTTTTCCCATTGGGAAGAAGAAAATGTCAACTTCTGGTTAAAAACGGAACTAAAACAGAGATTAGACCGTTGTCTCCGTGCAGGCTTATTACTTGGGACACCCTGATCATAATCACTGCAGAACTGTGCTTTCTTGGGTTTCTAACTTTTACCGTTGGATGTTGAATGGCAACATAAGTACAGAAAATGATTCCAGATCAGTTTCTTTTTTCTTTTTTTATTTTAGTATCAATGCTATGTGTTTAGGTCTACTTCTTATTTTACTATGGACATTTGAATTACTCATTTTCTCTTTTTACATGCTTGTAATTAAAAAGAAATTAGCTTACAACTCATTTCCATTTTCTAACAGAGTATTGAGTTTTTGTTCTTTTTTAGCTTTTTAAGCATGTTGTTACACAAGTGCATAAAACGTTCTCCTTTAGAGCCTTGAAATTACAACGAAAGAATACAATACAATTTTTAATGCAGAGCAGCACGTATTTTTAATAGCTACTCTCCAACCTTAGTTGTTGAGCTTTAAAATGTCTGAATTTTAAAGGTGTAACAAAGAAAAAAGACAAAAATAAAAAGTCACGCTATCGTCACTTTAGAAATGACATTTTTGATGATTCTTCTGAACCACAGCAGGTTTTTCTTCCGATGTTTGAGCTTTCTCCTCCGAAAATGAGCACAACATCTAATTTAGAAAGCAAGTGGGAGCAAAGGTTGTGAAACTTGGTATTTATGCACTGGCATTACGTCGCTTCCTCCATTGTAAAAGACCTTTACCAACACGCAGGAAATTAGAATAAAGAAGTGTAACGAAGTGTGGTTTCCAGGCTCCCCGACTGACTGAGAACGAAAATCATGTGATGTGTAAGTAACTCTTGCCTATAAAAGGTCTCTCTATGTAGCGTAAGGTACAAGTAAGTCCGGTGAGTAAAAGGAGGATGTTTTAATTTGCATGCGTCGGTGTGTGTGTGTGTCTCAGCAGGCCCTGTCAGAGCCACTGGCAGTACAGCTGCAACATTAGTGGGTCAGTGTGCCATCAGCCCATTCATCAGCACTTCTCCCTCTCTTCTCTCCGCCTGAATCTCCCCTCTGACTCACCACACATTCGTCCATCCATCCATCCTTCACTACCTACAACTCCCTCCCGCCATCACTGCCTCCCTCGCTCACTTGAGAGTTCAAAGTGTCCACAAGCGGAGTGTTTGAAAAGTTCTGAATGAATTCCCTCGAATTGCCGTCGCCAAATGAGGTGAGGTAAATGCAGATGTTAACGGCTTCCCCAGAAGGGGCTGATAAACAGGAAATAGCATCACCTCGAGTCTTGACCGTATCGTTCATTTGCCACGTAAATATTCGAGAGCTTTTGATGATGTGTGGTTTCATGGAGCAGCGAGAGTGGGCAACCGAGCCGAACCTCTCCATCACTGCCTTCTCTTGCTAATTTGGTCTCCTCTTGGACAAAAAGATGGATTATTTACCTCAGCGCTGACACAGGCCCAGATGTTTTTGTTTTTGACGCGTTTGAGTCCAGGTGGATGGACCGGCGCGTAGCTGGCAGTTTAACTTCCTTCTGTTCAGCATATTCACCTCAGTGCCTTCGGTAAACCTGCCCCAACTTTGTTTGCCAGTGACAAAAAAACAATCAAAATCCTGGAGGGGAAACTATTTATTAATATCTTAACAGCTTAATAGGTTTTATCTAATAAGATAAAAGGGCTCAAACGGACCTTTAAGAGCATTCAGAGTTTTGATGTGGCCCAAAATGAAACTGTGCTTGACACCCCTGCTTTACGCGATTGATAGCCGGATGTTACTACTGCCGGAGACTGTGAAGAAGACAACAGGAAATGGTTGGAAGATGTAATAGTTGTTTTTGTTTTTTTATCTAATAGAAACATCGCAATTGCAAAATTGTTCTTTTTTTTTTTTTTACATTAGCGCACATTAGCGCTAATCTCATCATTGCGCACGTTTGCAATGAAAACGCAGTTTAACCCTGTGAGAATAAACCAGTTCAGACAACGGATGGCGGATGTGTTGTTGTTGTTGTTGCAAAATGAGTGAAAATGGCATCCGAAAGAAACGGCTACGTCGGCTGACCGTTCGCTCTCGTTTCCCTCTGGTTTTGATTCTGATGTTCGCTCCGTCTCCTGTGGGATGGGCGCGGGAATGTGGGGGGCATGTTGTTCAGCTCCACTGAATGCGCTCACATGTATGAAAGAAGAAGCATTTATTTTAAGACTCTCGCGTGGGTGTACTCAGATTTGAAACACACACACAGAGACACACACACACTCGCACTGCAGAAGTGAGAGCTCAAAAGCCCAGAGATAGACCTGACCTACCTTCGAATCAATCTTGTTTAGAAATGATGCTCCAGGATTACACATTTCCCAACACACACAAACACGTAGACGGATACAGGAAGAAAAGAAAAGAAAAGAGTCTATAACCACAAGAGGCAGGCGCAGGAGTAGAAAAGCAGGCAAAGGTAGGTAAGAAAAAAAAGAAAAGAAAACGTGAGAGATTCACTTCTGAGCATCACATCACACAATAAAAGTCTACTTTGTTGTGTCAGCAGTGCCACAGTTATTATCTGGTAAAAACGGTTGTCATGGAAATAAGGTCAACGCCGTGCTCATATGTCAAAAAGGATTTATACTGGCTGACACCATTTCTAGTGCTGTATGCGCCAGGAGTGCATGTGTGTGTGTGTGTGTGTGTTTGTATGCATGAATGTTTTAGCTGATTTTGATTCGATCTAAATTGCAACCCAAATTGCATTTTCACATTTAATAATAACGCATGAAATTTATAGAGCGCTTTTTAAGACACTCGGACGCTTTTCCAAAACAAAAAGAAAATCTATAATTTCCATGTTGTTCAGCTCTGGAAATCCTGGAATGCCTTTTCATTATTACAAAATCCTCTAAATGCCATCCCTTGCAAAAGTTTCATTTCAAAATAAAGGCATTTGCTTCAAAATAAAAAGAAAAAAAAAACTGGGAAGTTTCACTTGCTCTATTGCACACTGTGATTACTGTGTACGGTACTATCAGGAAATCCCCTGACAGCTAACCGCTGATCAGAAATCAGCGGTGACAGAGAAACCGTGAGTGTACAGAAAGTGAAAGTAAAAAAAATAAATAAAAAATTGCTGTGCCATGTGGAGCAATATTTGGATAGTAAGCGGAAACCCCCAAACACTACCTCTTCTGCTATACACTAAGCGACATGTTAATGTGACCTACTTACATTTATCGCACCACCACACTCCACCTCCCCAGTGTCCTTACTTCTTTGTTGTTTGTCCCCCCAAACCTTTACTTCCCCCCACTCTCCTATGTCTGACCCCTCTGACGCCCGGTCACAGAGAAACCTCAAAGCTGCTCATGATTATTATTTTCTTTTCCACTCCTCTCTATTTGCTCAGCTTTGACATCTGTCAGCTCAAATGGTAAGCCATATGCTATCTATTGTCCGCAGATCGATGCAAGCAAGCAATTTGGGATTCTTTCTGCAATAAAGGCTGGCTGTGATTAGAAATGCCTGATAACAATCCAGAAAAACTGCCTGTGTAAATTATTTGTTCTAAAAATGTTACAATTTTGGAAAGTGATGCTCGCGTGAAGAAGTCGTTTATGGAAGGCTAACTCCGCTTCCGCCTCTTCTTCTCCTTCCTCCACTGTCGCCATACCCACCCCCAGTTCTGCTTCTTTCGCCCCTCCAGCCCGAGTTGTGATGCTCATCCACAGGCAGAAAAAGCTGAAAACAATGGAGCCTTTGGCAGACTGAGCTGAACCACGTCTCGGCATTCAACGCCGCATAAAGCTTCATTGACTGTGGTAAGACAAAAAGTGTAGTAGTGGTGAAACAGGAAAGGGGGGTGGGGTTGGTATCAAGCGTAGCTGATGTGGAGAAAAAAACAAGTGTCAGCTACTATAGGAATGAAGGCATCGGTAACCTGGAGATCACCCAATCAAAGGGTGTTAGTGGGTCAGGGCAAAGGTCAGAGAGAACCTGGAGGATACCCAGAGGCAGAAATGTTTCTCTAGATGTGAGTAGGAGACGGCAGATGATGGAGCCGCTAACACCGTTCACAAAACTTCAAGCCAGGACGGACATGTCTTCTGGACATTGTTCCGGCTCTGATCCGCCAACTTGAGTCGAGACAAATGATTGGTTTTAGGAACGGTCAAGGCCACCCGCACACTGAGGCCTTCTTCCCTTTGATCACCAAGTCTACGCAGAGATACATTTTTACGATCGAGTATACGTGCTGGTGTTGCCCCGTAGACGGTGTTCACATCAAACAGTTTTTCAAGCAACAACAAGCTGATAAGCATGAGCATTGGCCCAACCAGTCGGTCGCATTAGCGCGCATTAAAAGGTTCCCGGTTGTTGTCCTGGAGGAGATGAAATGGGGGTAGGCCCCCAACTAGCTCATCAAAATTGCTAGCGTCCATTTGGACAATGCGCCATCCTTAATGTTTTGCTACTTCAGTCGGTGGAAAGCTTTAAAGGCCAGTGATGTTTTTTTCCCTTTAGAACATGTGATTTTCCCAACAAATTTTATGCTCCGCTTTCGATGTTGCCTCTATTGTTTTCTGTTTGTTTTGTTTTTTTGGCCTTTATTTGATAGTGGCCAGACAGGAAAGTGGGCTGTGAGAGAGTCGGAAGGCATGCGGCAAAGATCAACGGGCCAGGACTCCAACCTGTGGCGCAGGATGACCCATGTCAAGGAGATGGGTCATCCTGCGCCATTGCCACGCCCTTCATTGCATCTTTTAGGTTCAGTTTCACTCCAAGCGGACGTCATTTATGAAAATCTGGCCGGTTTGACTGCTGATCAAACAAATAGCAACAGGCAGCGAAGGGAACCAATCTTTTACATGAGCCGTTTTGTGAAACGAGTCTTCGTCTTCTATTAGGAATCAAGTAGTCTTACATTGTAAACTCAAGCTACCTGCTTTACTCTAACATTTAACGGAAATGTTATTGTCGCTTTTCAGTCTTAATCAGAAATAATTTTATGCACCTGAATACAAAACAAGAGAGCGAAAGAATTGGCAGAGTTCTTGTTGTTGAGAATGTAACATCATAGTTTCAGTTTCTCTACCTTCTGTTGCGTCACATCACTGCTGGCTGACTGGAAACTACCTTTCTGCACACCAGAGCAATAAAAAAACACAGGCTGGGGCAAGTTGGGTGATTTCCCCTAAAGGGCTTGAGCGCATCTGAATGTCCACGAGAAAACCAGGTACATTTCTGATGGCATCAGGAATCCCCTTTTTCTCTTTGGCTTAATCATTCTTGGTTAGACTGATTTCTACCTGCTTGACTTCATATGTTTGAGTGCAACAGTTTTACTAGACTGGTTTGAAATGATTTGCTCATGTGTATGAAAAGGAAGTAGCGCGTAATGAAATGAGGCCCTTCTTATACCAGATTATTGAAACTGACTTTTAAGTCATCGCTCGTCAAAGAAGGTACAAAACCTCCGCAGCAGCAATCAATTAAGGTAAGATCGGTTTGAAACATTCCCAACAGCTCACTATAGTAATCAGGGGGCTGCATTCACAAATCTAAACCTTTGACTCAGAAGTCTTTGCTTCTCATCCCGACCCATTTGTAACATCTTTGTTTAGCCTTATGAAATGAATTGGAGAACCTTTTCCCCGCTGGAGTTGTGCAACTGTATGGCAGGGAGAGGTGCTTAAAGATTATTTAATGACCTCTTATGACCCTCCCTTGCCTCACCTGTCACTATTATTCACATGCCATCCTGAAACTCCCTCCACCTCTGTCATCTGTTCCTTTCTGTCTCGAGGCCCTCCAGCGCTAGATTTACTGGTCCCATGACGATGCTTCCCTTAAGCACACAGACCTACATTACAATGAAGAAAAGTGTCAAGTGTGATGACAGGAGGAGAGCCCGCGGCCCGTCAACGTCCTCCACACCGTCGTCATTAGCATCACACAAAGGCTTAAGTTTCAGGGAAAAAGAAGAAAGGAGCACTTGATCTAAGTGTAAAAAAAAAAAAGAAGAAAGAAGAAGTTAACCCTGATGGTGTCTCTCCAGCTGCTCCATAACCCCCCCTCAGGCCTGGGTTACCTCAGGCGTTGTGAACAGGCCCATTCACAGCAGAAGACGGCTTGAGGAGACGGGAGGGCCCTGCGTGCCTGGCATTCCTGAGCGCACAGAAGACACATTATTATGACATTTACACAGCCGGCTCGATAGATACAGCGTGATTTCTGAGTGAGCAACGACGGTCTCCGCCATGTGACTGCAATGAGGTGAGGGTAAACCACAAGGAATCGGAGGAGGAGGAGAGATCAGAGGAAGACCGTGTTTGAAGCACCCTGCATGTAGCCACGTCTGCAAACAACACTACCGCCCCCCCAACATGCACCCCAACGTATGCTCATTAGCTAATGCGGATGATTAGGAGCAGACTTTGGTAACTACTCTTTTTTTGTCTTCTATATCATCGCGTGACGATACGTCCCAAAGTGATTCATAACCCTCAAGTTCTTCCAGAGTTTGTCATGTTGAAACCATGAACTTCTATGCATTCTTTTGAGGACTTTATGTAACAAGAAAAGTAGTGGGTAATTGGGATGACATCAGTTTCCATGTTATGTCACAGATTTTTTTTTTTGGAATATAAAGTCAGTTTTGGTCTTAAATGGCCATTGCCATCCTGCGCAGTTCCACTTGATTCTCATCTCCCTTCAGAGTTTCGCCTGGGATTTGTCCAATTGAGCTGGATTTCTCAGGATGTATTGCATCTGGGCCAATGGGTGAACAGGAGGAGTGGTGAACAATGATGCTGAGTTTCTGAGTTGTTTTAGAATAGTAATTATAGAGTTGTAGTTTGGCAGTGACAGTGAAGGAAGTGAAACGAACTATTGTGTTGGCCTCGCTTCCACATATTGGCCAATTAAAGTCGAAACAAGGGGAATGTTTAAGATATTTTGCTCCACATAGTTATTTTTAGCATATGCAATTTCTGGTTAGCTGCATATGTGGTGTGTATGCGAACACGCCACATACATCACGACCAAGTGTTAGTGGTTTGGTAGAATCAGATCCAATCGATTAAAACTTCCACGCCTCCAGGAAGCAATAGTTTCTCAACAGCCGAGGGTCCAGACCTTCTGTGTGAAGCAATGCGTAGAACAAAGGACAGATTTTTTTCCAAGCTACTTTTGGTCTGATTTGAACAGATCACCTTGTCTGCACGTTTGCTGTGATCCCTGCATGATTTGAGTCAAACTGCAGGGTTTCTTTCAGCCTTTGGCTTCTTCTCGGCTAATATTTAGTCTATCAAACATGTCTTCCACATGAGCTACAGGTCTCTGCAGCTAGCCCAGAGTCCCAATAGGCCTGATTCGGCTGGTTCTCTTTTGCTCTGTCTGTCGTCTGCAATAACACTGAGGTTTATACGTTATGCACAGGTGGATTCCGCTTACAGGTTAGTCTGCCTTTGAAGGCAGTTTGCTCCAATGGCTTTTATTTAAGGCCAGCAGAGTAAGAGGGGTCAAACACAAAAGCTCACCACACGCACAGTGGTTGAATTTTGTGTGCTGAAATGACAGAATGCACCAAAAGCTGACGCGGACGACAACTTCCCGTCAGATCCTGTCATCTGCCCCCTTACTCACCAGAAACTGGAAGTCAGGAACTGAACCCAACCGAGAAATCCGTCCATTTATAGCTGATGATCTCGATGATGATGCTACTCAGAGAAAACCCAGGGTTATAGGTTATGTTAGGTTGATTCCAGTGTCATCCAACCACCTGTAATCCTTTTAACATGGTGTGCTTGAATTCCAAACTAACTACAGAATCTACATATTAGTTTGTGACTTTGCGTGTGTCAGAATACGCCATCATAGAAAAGATTTGGAAAATGTTAGTCAAAAACATTGACTAATGAAGTAATTTGTTATTCTTTGATACTCCATGGAACCAGAGTCAGTAAATAACCAAGCTACTGCAAAAGTCTCCTGATTCGGGATTGGATGGTAACTGTTAGCTCCCTTTAGCAATTGCTGAAGCGCTCAATATCTACGTTTGCCAGCTGCTTAGACTTTGTGGACTAGCAGAAGCCCATATTTATACAAATTGTAGCTCAACTGAGGAAATGCTGTCCGTTCAGATTCCCAGTTTTCACACACTGGCTTATGCACTGTCTTCTCATAGGGAAGATGAGAAGAAATCAACTGTAAAGAAAAAATAAAGCAATCAGATGGGATGCGCAAAAATGCATGTAGAAACCTAAAAGTGGAGTTGAGTGGGTTGAGGGAGTTAGCAAAATATCCGGATATTTATCCTGACACACATTTCATGTAATTTTTGCAACATTTCTACAACAAATCAACTTCAGAACTTTTTTCATAATCAACTTTTTTCTTTTCTTTGTGATGTCTTGGATATGCATGTCCACACTGGTCTGTGCACATTAACAAAAGTACCAGAAAAAAATACTTGCACAGAAAAGTGTCTTCTCATTGCAGAAGTCAGCTATGGTCACATGAACTTTTGCAATAATCTTGCAGTGCTAAAAATAAAAGCAAAAAAAAGAAAGAGCGTGTCTTGCCCTGCCTTGCATTTTTGACCTAACCACACTCTAACCCAATTTTTATATTTTTTTTCTTTCTCCCTAATCTTATTCATAATTGCGCTAAAGAACGGCACCCTTGTCTGTAATCTGCGTCACGTCAAGCGCAGATTTGCCACCTGGAAGCCGAGCGTTGCTGAAACGGCACATTACTCCTCCAAGGTCTCGCAAAATCAATTAGGCTGATTGGTTGCAGTGAAGATCAATTTGTGGCACTGAAACACTGTGGTCTTCTCCTGCCGTGAACCGAGCTGGAGCCTCGGCGGGTCGCGTTGAACCACACGTTGGGATGGAAATGATCAGATGGAATGTGCGTGATCATCACATTGACATGTTTTGCTGCTGGTATGTTGTTGACGAGCGGGAGACGAACAACACGTCCAGTCATGGAGACACGGGAAGACGGCGTGACGCAGCCTGATCCCTCTTGTCGGACCTTGGTCGCGTTCCCACACCGAGAGTCTGGACACAGCGCCGGACAATAGGTGGGACTCTGTTAAGTTCAGTTCAGTTCATTTAGATTTCAGTTCACAACAGGTAATCTAAAGAAGAAGAAGAAAAGTAATCATACATGCATTCAAATTTTATATTTCAGTTTTCAAATTTGGTAAAAAAGTTTTCTGTCTAAGACAGGGGTGTCCAAAATGAGGTCAGGGGACCGTTTGGGGCCCTCTGCAGGATCCTAGACCTTATTTGTTGACGGAGATGTTCACTTTTTCCATCTGTTCAGGCAAATTTTCTTCTTTTTTTTTTAACAGATAAATATCTCAAATAAGGAATAGATTTCTGTTTATTAAGGAATTTCATCTTAATTTTGGAGCAAGTAGAAGCAGCAACTATTGACCTGTTTTCACTCAAAAGCAACTCTTGCAGCCCAAATAGGAAAATGAGAAACTGTGGCCCGATAGAGTATTAGGGCCATACTATAATATAATAAAATTACAAGAATAAAGTCATAGTATAAAGAGAATAAAGTCAAAATAATATGAGAATGAGTTGTAATAACAATAAAAAAAAAGGTAATGAGAATTTAATCATAATATTTCAAGAATAAAATTGTAATAATGAGAATAAGGTTATACAATTTGGAGAATAAAGTCAAAGTAATAACAGAACATAAAATTTCCTAATAATATGAGAATAAAGACATATTATTACAAGAATCCTGACAATACTATAACTTTCCTTTGTGTGTTATTTCTACATTATGATTTTATTTTTGTGTTTTTATTATTTTAAGTGTTGCCCTAATATGAATTTACTGAACATTTTTTATATAAAATTCTTACTATTTTGCTGATTTAAAAATATATATATATTAGTTTATTATTGAACAGATACAATTTAAGAGGGTACAAAAAGTTTGTATCCTTTCAAATAGTACAAGTTGAACTTTTTACCTGAACACACAGTTACAGTCCATGTCAGATGTTTTCATCTGCTGGTCTCATGGTGGATTTTGTTTGCTTGTAGTCCATGATTTCCACGCCAGGCGACCTCGCTCTTTGCTCATGGTCAGTCTGACTCGTTGACTCTGTAAGCATCTCAGGCTGGGGATGTTTCCGGAAACGCGCCAGTGACAGAGTTCACTGAAATCCTCACGATCTGCAGAGTCAAACTGAAATTAAAGATGCGAGCACGTTCAGTGATACCAAAACCAAAAGAGACAAAAACATTTTCTTGCTTATGGGTTAATGAAAAGTGAAACAGTTAAGGCGCTGTGTATTACATAATACCTTTGAAAAAAAGAACGAAACTTATCACAGTGCAAGGAAAGAGAAAATGTGCCTTTAAAGGAATAGTTTGTGGTTTTCTAAGCTATCTTGATGTGTTGGTGCTGGAGGCTGAAGCTAATGGCTGCAAAGTTTACCTTTTCCTTCTCAAATATTATAGTACTCTGTTACAAAGTCACTTTTTGAGCCTCTAAGTCCCTTTCAAATTAGCAAAGACACTGAAGCTTGTTTATAGGAGAAATGGAGGTTTGAACGTGGTGCACCACTGATTGTACTCCTGTCTGTAACGCTGAATGTGTCAAACGATTCCAGTCAGAACACCTATGTAACACAGTGTGAAAAACAAAGAAATAGTGTTGATCTAACCTTTGAATTTCACTTTTTGCTTTCTTTAAAATTAGGCAATTACTCTGAACAAAACATAACATTTGCATCTTAAGTGCATGTCTCACCCAGGACCATCATTGCTGCTGCAACACCTCCAACCTCTGTTTCCACTGTAAGTAATCAACAGCATTTGGCATTTTTAGAATGGTGATGCTAACAACTATAGAAGTGCAAGTCAATCTTGAAATAACTGTTAGTCTTAGCCTATGTGACCAACCGAAGTGGATATAAATCGAGACATAAAAAAGCATAAGCCTATAGCCGCTAATGACCTTTGAGCAGAAGCTCCCTCAGTTAACCAGCGATATAACCTCAACCAAAAATCTAAGTTTAGATTACTCCCTTATGAAAAATCTGAATTTGCCTCCACTGATAGTAAATTGCTTAATTTTAGATTTTTTTTTTTTGCTCACTGCGCACACACCCAATTCTTTTTCTGTAGGCTGTGTTTGTTACACTGCTTTGATATATGCATTAACATATTGTAAACAACGATGATCAAGGAAAAAGAAAGTGAATCATGAAAGCAAAAGAAGGCAAGGGCAGCTTATTTGTGTGCTACCAATTGCATAAAGGGTTATTCAGTGTTTTATAGAACAATAACTGAAGGAAGGTGAAGAAAATTACATTAAAAACAACAAATGATCTAAAGTGAGAAAGTAAGATTCCCGTAAGAAATTCGAACAGCTGCAGTATAAAATGTAAGGAAACTAAAATTATGACAGTCATAAATTTTTCAGCATGTTATTTTTATTACATTAATTATTTATTATTATTATTATTATTATTCATTCTGAGTAATAGTAATAATCAAAAAAACACTATAATTGATTTCATTGCTGGGGGTCCTGTAGCGGGGTGGGGAAAAATAAAAGTAGTCTTAACTGATTGGTCAGGCTCTCTTGACGTCCCTCCTTACTAGATCAGCGATTGGCTCGACTGGCGTTAAGCCTCGCCATGGGCGGGGCCTGGAGCCTGTCGTATGTTGAACCGAGGCGTTCTGCGAGCTGTGAATTTAGAGGGTCTCTCTCCACCGGGGTGATAAGATAGCACACTTCAACGACGGAGGGGACGTCGCTGATAATAGAAGAAAAGAAAGAAAGAAAAAAAAAAAGCAACACTTTTCTTCAACTAACCGCTGGATACATAACTCGCCCTGGGACTGGATTAATATTAAGTCGACTTTTTTAGTTTTTCTTTTTAATTTGCTTTAGAAGAACTCATCGAAGACAATGGGATCCCAGACATCCACGGCCGCGGAGGCGAACGCTGCTGATGCTGCAGCTGTCAAAACCAACGGACAGGTAGCCGCTCACCGCTTACTACTATTCACTGTTTTCCATTCTCCTCCCCTGCCGGGAAACATCTGTGCGCGTGGATAGAAGTTGAATTTCTCTCATAAAATCACCTGTTTGTTCTTTTTTTTTTGGTCGAAGTTGTGTCGTTTTGGGCTGGACAGGTTGGGGGCGGGGAGCTTTTTTTTTTTGTCTGGCACCTTCACCCCAAAAACTAACACATTATCGTAAAAATGTTTGCTTTTATGCTAGCAGTAGCGTGGAGTTGACTGTTCGGTTTTTGTGTTTAATTGTAAATGAAGACGAATGCGACCCCCTGTCTCCATTAACGTGTTGGGCTTAAAGGGGAGGGGGTGGGGGAGCCTGGACGCACGTAGACCGTCTACTACTCCTCCCTTGTAAAACCGAGACGACTATTTATTTGAATGGGACTTTCCTTGATGTATTCAACCTATGAGTCACATTCGGTTATTCGGTTAGTTATGACTTTATGATGAATGTCAATTAGACAGGTTCACCTGCTTAAATCATTTAAAAAATAAAAACACCGACGTTTGCATGGTTGTTGTAATTTTTAAAAAATGATTATAAATTTTTCTTTATATGTGATGAAATAATTTTTTGAGCATAAAAGCAGTGGATGTGTGTTCATGTTATCTCTGACGAGACGCAGCCTTGTCTTTGTTGAGCCACTGTCTGTCTGTCTGGTACAGTCGACCGTCTGGTTTGCGATGCGCTGCCGCCGCCTATCGTCAGAGTAGAGTACTGCAAGGCGTCGCCTCGCAGCGAGTCATGGTGGTTTATTAATGAGAGCAAAAAAATATGACAAAAAGCTGTTTTTTTTATTTATTATTTGTTTTCTTTCAAATTGAGAAGAAAAAAAAGATTTTCTGATTCCCCCCCCCCCCTTTTATCATCTTGTCATCATTAGGAGAACGGACACGTGAAAACCAACGGGGATGTCTCCACTAAGCCTGACGGGGACGCCGCTGCCACCAACGGTTCGGCCGAGGCGGCCAAGGAGCCCGAAGCCGGGGCAGGGGGCGACGCCATCGAACCGGCACCCGCCGCAGACGGGGAGGCCGCCAAGCCTCAAGGCGAGGCCGCCGCCAAGGAGACCCCCAAGAAGAAGAAGAAGAAGTTCTCCCTGAAGAAGTCCTTCAACATCAAGCTGAACCTGAAGAAGAGCAAGAAGAGCGAGGCTGTCAAGGAGCAGGCCGGCGCCGCTGCCGACACCGACCCCGCCGCTTCTGAGGAGAAGCCCGCCGAAAACGGAGCCACCGCCGCCGCCGCCCCCACAGATGAGAAGAAAGAGGAAGCAAAGGAGGAGGCGAAGGAGGAGGTGAAGGAGGAGGCGCCTGCCGCGGCCGAGGCTCCGAAGGCGGAGGAGGGGGCGGCCAAGGAGGAGGCGCCCAAGGAGGAGGCCAAGGAGGCGGCCGCTCCAGCCCCCGAAGCCGCCAAACCCACGGAGGAGAGCAACTCGACCCCCGCCCCCTCTGAAAAGAAGGAGTGATTGTACGTTGAGCTCACGATGAACTGGGTGAACTGTTTTTCCAAGAGAGAGAAAGAAAAATTTAAGAGTATATATATATATATATTTATATATATGTGTATATGTACACATATGTATATGGATATATGTATATGTAAATATATACACATGTATGTGAAAGACTCCTTCGACGTGCCACTTTTCGTCATGATAGCAAGACGACAGACTAGATTCACTAGATCACCTCCCTGGTTACAGCTCGACATCTGGACGTTGGACTGGGTTGTTTCTGTTTTTTTAGGCAGCGGGTCGGTCGCCGTGCGGAGAACTGGATTTAACCGGGCCGGAACGCAAAGTGGAGCCGCGATTGGGTGAATGAAGGACGGACGGATGGACGGACGGCGAAAGATGGAGCCGAGGCGTCTTTTCCTCAAAAAGACCACAGCTGAAGATGCCTCCCCAAGCTGAAGGAATGAAGCTCCATATGATACTAGGACACCACCACCACTTGAAATGACTGTTAAATAGAAGAAAAAAAAAAAAACAAGAAAAAGGAAAAAAACAAAAAAAAAAAGTGAAATCAGAAAATTAAAGAGACTCGTCAACTTTTTACATTCCTATATTTTAACCCAAATTTGAAGTATTTTGTGGTGTATTATAGAGAACCATCTTAAAGATTCAGAGAAGCAATGTCTCGTTTGTTAAAAAGAAAAGAAAATAGACAAGTTTTGATTTTTACCGTACTATGAAAGAAGAAGAGAGAAAAAAAAAAGAACACTTAAGCTTGCTATGTTCACTGTTGCGGTTTGATATGATGCAGAGTTGTTTATCTGTCGTGTGTGAGCCTGAATCTGCTTTGTCTCTGTAAATACGTTGGATTGATTTCTGTTCTTTATTTTGCTAATGTTGACAGATGTTACTGGTTTTATTGTAAAGTTGATAATGGTAAATAAATGTTGGGTACCTGCCTGGTCTTGTGTCTGTACGGTTATTTTCACTATGCGTTATGGTTCATATGGCCCCCACAGTCAGACGGGATTTAGTTCCTGATGATGTTGGATGTTCTCCTGTCCTATCCCTAGCTAGTCTTTACCAGGATCCTTTCCTACCATGAAGTTGAGACCAATCTGCTTGGAAAAAGTAATATGTAATCATCTTTAGGACTGACACGATGAATCTCATTACGTACGATTAATCAGATTAATCGATTATCAAAATAATCGTCAACTACTTTAGCAATCAATCGATCATTAAACTGGAGTAAACGGACTCAAAAGAAAGCCAATTACTGATGGAACAACATCACAACATAACCCTCACAGTAGTAATAGAGTCAAAACTGTAAAAAACATAAATGTGTTGAAATACCCTTCTTTGTATGTTAATATACATACAAAGTTTAGAAGAACTTGAGGAGTTCTTTTAAGCAGAACTCTTCAAGTGGCATTGTTAGAGGATTCAAATTCTATACTTCCCTCTTAAGCAATCCAACTGTTAATTGGATAAATTGGTCATATTAAAGTCTGCAGAATTGGCCATTTTTTATCCGATTAATCGATTAATCGTCAAAAAAAATCGATAGAGTAATCAATTACTAAAATACTTGTTAATTACAGCCCTAATTGTCTTGAAGCTGGCCTTGAAAACCTGGCCTATGTAAAGAAAAGCCTAACTTTGATTACGTTTACCAATCTCTTCCTGGAGTGAAAAAGGGAGGAACCAAAGCACATCTTACAGAACGCCAGAGATTACTCTGACAAGAGATGCTTTACTTTGTGTCAGAAGAAGCTCTGTATTTTCATTTCTCCTCTCTCTTGGCTGGACAGATTACTGTTTAGCTTCCCTGACTGTCTAATTGGGCAATTTGACATTTTGAAAGTAAATTCACTCGATGGAGACATGTCAATCTCATGGATGACAACCGATGATGCAGAAATTTACACAAAGTTTGCCTGAAATATTTTTCACAACCAAATCTTGATAAGGCGGTCTCTCCTGGCTCCATGCAGGTGCACCTGTCTGAGACTTTGTGTGGTTCTGCTTCTTCTTGAGTTTGAAGAAAACAAGAATTCAGGAGGAGGAGACATCCCCAAGGCTCATCAGCCAATCAGAAATGGCTGATTAACTGAAAAAAAAAGCTCAAAGTTTAGGTAAAAACTATCTGCCACTGAAGTCAGTTGAAGGGTTTACATTTCTGATATTAACATGTTGGTCACTATTTAAAGTCAGCCCAACCTAAGTAATTACATTTACTTGAAAAACCTTTTCAAAGACAAAGTCTTTTAGGACTTTAGGAGTCATTTTCTTAAATAGTATCATACTTTTTTGTTTTTACTTAAGTAACATCATCATGAAATATCGCAGTTACATTTCTGGAGACTCTACAAACTGTGAGTAACTTCCCCGAAAGAAGAACAAACATGTTTTACCCAGAAAGGCATCGGATTCACACGCAGCTGATGTTGAAGTGAAACTTCCTGTTGGTACGCAGCCTTTCATAGCTCTAATGTTAGTTTGTTAGTCTGCTGAACCTTATGTGGCATTAGCACTACATACACCATATATAGTCACTGTTGTACTTTACCCTATTCTAACGTATATTTATATATACTCTGCCTAAGTGTTGGTTTCATATGTTGAAAATGTCTGATTTGGTTGAAAACGTGTCTGTTAGTGCATTTAAAAAAAAAACCTTTTTGAATACTGTCTTCTTGAGAATTCCAGATACACACATGCACACCGCTGTATATGTTCTGTTATTTTGACATGAATAGTTTGCATGTTATTGTAATGTTGGAGGAAATAAGCTTGTCTTCTTCCCACTCCTTTTCCAGATGAATACATTCTGGTTTACGTCCAAATACAGGATCATTATTATTATTATTATGCAAAGCATGAATTTGACAACTCAATGTCTTGGTCTTACTGTATGCATACTGATACTGATACTAAAGAGCATAATATGCATTTTTCTTTTTCTTTTATGACTTTAAATAAAGCAGTAAAATGTTCAGTTTGTCTGATTCTGTTATTCTCAACAAGTACTTAGTACTTAGGGTTTTTCTTGTTGTTCTTTTTACTCTTCATGGCTACTTTTTACTTTTACTTGAGTAAAAACATGATGAAGTAAGCGTATCCCTCCGATCTTTGGTGACCTCTGCAGGTCTCACGTGCCACATGTTGTGATGTCACACAGGCTAAACGGATAAATAACGATGTAAATTTTGTGTTGGTTTAGCATATTTGGTTCCATTTAACTCGCATTTATCTTTGTTCAAAATTGCAATCATTTGCTTGTAGTGAATAGTGAAGGCTTCACCACTGAGGCTGTTAGCTCCGCTGACCTCTTGACCCCCTGTGCTCTGCGTTCAGCATCGCCTCCCCCACCCTCCACCCCCGGCCTTTCACATCGATGGTTTTCGGCCAGCAGCCGCCTGAAAACGGATAGCTGAGCGCGGCGCTCCGACTCCGGCTCCACTGACCTATTTCATGGGATGTGATGTGCTGAGATCGCAGTCGCATTCAAATTCAGCCTCCATGATGAATGAAAAGGAGGACTTTTTGGAAGCTGGAGCTCCCTATTGACTTCTCTGTGTTTCTCACACTCAGATAAAAGGAAAATTTTTTATTATTATTAATAAAATCTTCTGGCAAATAACCGGCTGACTTAACCATCCATCCATCCATCTCTCTCTCTCTCTGTGGGAGGCAGTGTGCTGTAAATAATTCATAGCTGCTCCAATCTGAGCCCCTTTACTGTGCTTTGTCTCTTCTGTGTTTCATTTGCAGAGAGCAATCTGTGTGAGGCCGTCACTTTGTCCATGCGTTTATTTCTCACACAGCAAGGACGGCATCTACACACGTTTGGAAGTTGGGTCGTACACGCATGGGCCTGTACTGCCACCTAGCGTCTGGAATATGTATCTGCACAAGGCTCTGTAGCACAAGTTGGATTGGTTGTCATTTTCTTTTTTTAAGGGTTATACGGAAATATTAAGTCAACTCAACTGGATGGGAGTCTTGTTGAGAGAGGGGGCGTCTCCTGTTCAGGTCTTCCCTCACCAAGCTGCTGTTTTGATTCTTTTAGCTCAAGCTCTGCAATGGTGGCAACGTGAGTCTGTTTGTGAGACACTTGTGGTGACTTCTGTTCCATACGACAGCGTATTAGGGCTTTGCTAAATATTTAAAAATGTAAAAAAAAAAAAATACAAAATAAAATCTCAAAAGGTTTCTACAAAATACATGGACATTTCTGAGTTTGAAAAGTCAAAATTTGCCCAAAAGCAACTCAGAAAGCTCCTGGGGGAAAAGTTCGAGGTTTGTCTTTTCTTCTTTTGGCAAACGTTTGACTTTTCAGACACAAATTTCTTCTAGAAAATTGATGAGATTGATCTCAAGATTTTGGAATTTTTTCTATAATTTTTTTTGGGGGGGAATTTACTCTTCCTTATTTTTTTCTACCTACAATGGCCCTAATAGTACACTTTTGACTGTAGATGTTGTGGTACAGTTGACCTTTATTTGTTAGCACCTTCCCTTAAGGCCAAACATTTGTTTTCTCCAACTAATAATTTTGGTTTTACAATGTCTTACAAAAGTATTCTTACCTCTTGAATGTTGTCACAGTTCGTCTTATCCTTCTGGCTGATGTAAAGTGGAAAATGAAGGATTAAAAGACAGACAAATCTGAAAAGTGTTCATACTTTTAAATTCAACCCCATTTCAATTTGAAATTACTGTATTAGTTTAGTCGCTTTTTATTTCTTTCGCTTTTTCTTTTGTCCATTTTGTTTTTGGAATAAAATTTTTTTTTCACTTGTGTATTGAAAAGTTTAAAATGTGACAAGATGTTTCTGCAAACCATTACATTGCTCTGTGTTGGTCTTTAAAATAAAACCCTGATGAATTATCTCAAAGTTAATAGGTATAAATACTTTTGCAAAATCACTCAGAACTGTGAAATGGTATCAGTAAAAGACGGTTTACTGAAGGCATTTTAGAGAAATATTCAAGATCCTTAAACGTGGAGACCCATTGTTTAGTCTGGAGCTGAAGCCTCGGTGGTCCTCGGTTTGTATTCCGGCTCCGCCCAGTGAGGCGGGTGAGCTGCTGTGATTGGCTGAGAGGAGTTCCGCGCGACCTCCCCCTGTAACTGAGAACCCGGCAAGCGGGCGAACCAGTGGGGTAACCGGTGTAAAATGGCGCTGTCTCAAGGAACAAAGAAAAAAGTTTGCTATTATTATGACGGTAAATACTTCACTTAGACCTTTTACTCGCTCTCATATTCAAATGTCTTTTACGGCGTGTGAAACCTCCGGGTTTTATTTTTCCTGGAACAGGGTTTTAAGTGTTGCAGCGCGGTCCAGCTCCGGAGCCGGTGTTGGGGAGCTAACGTTAGCTTGCTAACTAGCTTGTTTTAGCCGTGCTAGCTATTAGCCCGAATTCCGGACCCAGTACATTGTCGCCTCTTCGGCTTCATTTTTAGTCACTTGGCATTAAAACAACTTTTCGTAAATTATTATAACCTCCTGTGGGGGTTGTATTTGTGCATTAGAAATAAAATGATAAATGGGGACATGAGGCTATGCGGTGATAATCACACAGTGTTCCTCCAACTCGCTAACAACTTCCGAGAAGTGAGAAAGGATGCACTCTGCTGCTTTAACTCGCCTCATCTTCCGAAAGGATTAAAGCATATATTATATACTTTTACTGGGAATAAGCGTCGCTTAAATACTGCCTGTCATTGTTCTGCTGCGTCTGCGCTGTTTTAAACTAAACGAACCCCGCCAGCGATACATTTGCGCTGACGACTGCATTTTTGTCCTGTTTATGATTGATCGTCTGAGGCGAGTTTTTTTAAAAAAAATTTCCTGATTTTAAAATAAGCGGAAAAGCCCTGTTTGTACCGAAACATCAGATCGTTACTTCCGTCTTCCCATTGTGTCGTGTGAACGCATGATTCGGGACTCTCGTGAATAATTAACGATGGTTCTCATTTGAATGCGTATTTTAATGCTGCTGTGCAGGTCAGATACCGATTTCCCGTGTTGCTAGAGATCTGCGCGATAAATCGAATCAGAATTGCGATATCGGTGTGCTTCGATTTGTTTCAAGAGGTGGCATGATTTCACTATACTTAGCTGGAAAGTATTTTTGGACATTTCAGAACTTTCCCTGATGCAGCCACCTTTGGTGTCCATATCTTTATTTTGTATTATTTCGTGGTTGAAAATACTTGACTTTTGGATTGTCCTTAAAACAGAGCTAGTTGGGAACAAAAGACCAGACTGAAGACTTTTGTTTCTGCCAGTTTTTTGGTAGAAACAGAGAGAGAAAGGAGAAAAATTATAGTTCATTTTAATTCATCACTCTTAGATTTATAGCAACAGGCGGAGTTGACAAAAAAAAAATGTGGGTAGCTTCTCTCTTGGCTTCAGAGCGTTGGATGCTGACCGACCCACCCGCTTTATCTCCTGCAGGTGACGTGGGGAACTATTACTACGGCCAAGGCCATCCCATGAAACCCCACAGGATCCGCATGACACACAACCTCCTCCTCAACTACGGACTCTACAGGAAAATGGAGATCTATGTGAGTCAAACAGAATCACCCCCAGTTTCGACTCTTCTGCACTGCACACCTAAAACTTTAAGGTTTTGATCAGAAACAGTCTTTCTGAGAAACCTCCTCAGCAGCCATATTGGATTTGAGGAATTTCTTCCAATATTTGTATTTTTTTCAGAGTACAAATGTACAATAGGGCATACTTTCTTTTTTCCTGCCAACTAAACATTTGACAGAATTAACTTATGCAATTAATTTGGTTTCCCAAAGCTCTTTACGAGGAGCAACGGCTGCTTGCATCGTCCCATTTTAGGTTTTGGTCTATTACGAAATTAATATAAACTCTTGTCTTTTACTAAATTTTTTTATTTTATTTGTTTTTACACTTGATTAGCTGTTAATGTCCAATAAAACAAGAGCAAAGGGATGTGTGGATGGAATATTTGGTTATATATTTTTTAAAAAAATTATTGTATATATTTACACAATATTATTATTAATTATATTAAACTCTGCCATCAATCATTGATTTGACTTTTCTATAAATTTTTAATTTCTTTTGTGCCTATTTCTGATACAGACTGAAGCTGTAGGGATGCTAAAGCTAACAGAGGCAGTCAGGGTTGATTTGATGGAAAAGTGATGAAAATTGAAGTCGGTTACATTCAGCATCTTCATCGTTCAGTTTTTAACTGCTGGTGGAAAAAAAACAGGATTGGATTAACAAAGAACAGAAAACAACATTTGTTGTCATTGTAACTATGAAATATGGGTTCGATTCTTTAAAAAGACTATAAAATAATCACTTGTATCCCACTTGTCCCTTGATAAAGGTGAACATAAAGCTGTGCTGAATTATAAACATAAACTGAGTCGCTGCTTGACTTGAGTCACAAAATAAAAAAGGTTCTGTGGTCTCTGTCCGTCATGGTTCTATTTCTTTAACAGATGCCTTCCATGCATTTCCAGGACTGTATGAATCTTTACCTCGGTCCTAATTTTAATTTGTCTGTGTCTGTTGTTCAGAGGCCACACAAAGCCAGTGCTGAAGAGATGACCAAGTACCACAGTGACGACTACATCAAGTTCCTGAGGTCCATCCGTCCGGACAACATGTCTGAGTACAGCAAACAGATGCAGAGATGTGCGTCCTGGTTTTCTCCTCCTCCGTCCCCCTGCTGCTCGCCTCACATCCACTCACAGTCAGATTCTCTGTTTTCTTCTTCTTCATCTTCCAGTTAACGTGGGAGAGGACTGTCCAGTTTTTGACGGTCTGTTTGAGTTTTGCCAGCTCTCGACAGGAGGCTCAGTCGGTAAGTTGTCTATTTTTGATGATCCTTTTTCTTCTCCAAGGTGCTGAATTGTCTCAAGTGTCATTTTTAGCTGGACTTGCTGAGCGGAGAGAGTTTTTTTTTCTTCTTAGATCTGGGTCCAACTCTGTTTCTGTTTCAGCTGGAGCGGTGAAGCTGAACAAGCAGCAGACGGACATCGCCATCAACTGGGCTGGCGGACTCCACCACGCCAAGAAGTCTGAGGCGTCCGGCTTCTGCTACGTCAACGACATCGTCCTCGCCATCCTGGAGCTGCTGAAGTGAGTCCAACTTCTTCTGCTTCTAGCTGCTTCTGTTTCTCATATTGTGTCAAGAAACGGAAACGCGACTGAATTGACTTGCATTTCTTTTTTAAAATAAGTGTATTGAATTACAAATTGATTTGATTATTCTGCACCAGTACAGCACACTGAAATACACCAACAACTTCAGAGCTTTGGTTAAAGATGTAAAAAACTGTTTACTGTCTGTGTTTCCACTGACTGCTAAACTGAGAGCAGCAGGGAGGGTTTGAACTTTTGCAAAGCTCCAGGTTTGTCCTGTCTTTGTGTGAAATTGGAGCAGCATTTATCTGAATCCTGCACTCCCTCCAGATACCACCAGAGGGTGCTCTACATAGACATCGACATCCACCACGGCGACGGCGTCGAGGAGGCCTTCTACACCACAGACAGGGTCATGACCGTCTCCTTCCACAAATACGGTGAATACTTCCCCGGCACCGGAGATCTGAGGGTGAGTCTGTTGTCCTGCAAAACGTTTTAACGCCTTAAAGATGTCACGGATATCAATCCAACCGTTTCAACATGTGCAGGACATCGGAGCAGGAAAAGGCAAGTACTACGCCGTAAACTACCCTCTAAGAGACGGCATCGACGATGAGTCTTACGAAGCCATCTTCAAGCCTGTGAGTTGGTTTGTTTAATACCTCTTAGCTCCTCAAATAAAATTCACACGTTTTATAGTAAACGGTGTTTTTGTGTTAGATTATGGCTAAAGTCATGGAGATGTACCAGCCCAGTGCCGTGGTTCTGCAGTGTGGAGCAGATTCTCTTTCTGGAGACAGACTGGGCTGCTTCAACCTCACCATCAAAGGTGAGACAACTTCTCAGAGGGACGCTAACGTCCTTTAGCACGTTAGAAATTCAACCAAGTGTGCGCCTCCTCTTACAGGCCACGCCAAGTGCGTGGAGTACATCAAAAGCTTCAACCTACCTCTGCTGATGCTGGGCGGAGGCGGCTACACCATCCGCAACGTGGCCCGCTGCTGGACCTTCGAGACGGCCGTGGCATTGGACTCGTCCATCCCCAACGAGTTGCCCTACAACGATTACTTTGAATACTTTGGGCCCGACTTCAAGCTGCACATCAGCCCATCCAACATGACCAACCAGAACACCAACGAGTACCTGGAGAAGATCAAGCAGCGGCTCTTTGAGAACCTGCGCATGCTGCCTCACGCCCCCGGGGTCCAGATGCAAGCCATCCCCGAGGACGCCCCGCACGCCGACAGCGGAGACGAGGATGAGGAGGACCCCGACAAACGCGTCTCCAGTAAGAGATTGAACCCACGCGGGCGTTGGATTGGTTTGCTAGGGGGGCGCTGACGAGGGTCTGTGTTGCAGTCCGGGCCCACGACAAGAGGATAGCCTGTGAGGAAGAGTTCTCAGACTCTGAGGACGAGGCCGAGGGGCAAGGCGGCGGCCGCAGGAACGCAGCCAATCACAAAAAGGCAAAGAGAGTGAAGAAGGAGGAAGAGAAGGAAGGAGAGGAAAAGAAAGGTAAGAGCAGTCCTGTTACCTTTCTAGTAATGCACAGCAGAACCAATAGAAACGTGGCCTGAGATAAAGACCTGTAGTTGAGCAGCTAACTACAGCAATGCTTGATGAAGATGATGAAACCAGGTGGAGTTAAAGCAAGGCAACATGGCTGCGTTAAAGTACCTGGACCAGGTTTAAACTGAGACTGTCAGCGTTGACACATGGGATTGATCTAAAATTGAATCCCAATCATGGGATTGATTGTTTTCAGCGTAATTCAGATTAATCACTTTACCTATTTTGACCTAAGAGCCTCTCTCCCCTGGAGGGTTGCCTTGGTTACAGCAGCAAAGTCTTTGGTACAAAACGAGCTAAAAAAAGAACAAGGAAAGTCAGACGGATGTGATCTGTGGCAAATTGTGCTTTAAAGAACAATTTGGATCAAAACAAAGTAGTATGTAGGCAATTTATTGCAGTTATATATATATATCTACTGGACAATGTTCGCCTTCACCTTTGGCTCATTTAATTTCTGTTACCAACCCATACGATTCATTTATTTGCCATTTTCTTTAGTACATTTCTATCATGAACAGATGTTAAACTCCATTTGAGTTGGTGAAACCTGCAGAAACTCTCTTTGTCTTCTGAGTTGCTAACATTCTGTTTGTTTTCTAGAAGTGAAAGAGGAGGAGAAAGAGGAGGAGAAGATGGATACGTCTGGGTAAGAACCAGAGTTAAAGCTTCTCCATATGCAGACTTCATAATCCATTTCATTTATGATTTCGGTTGTGTGCGCTTTTTGTTTCCTTCTTATTTATAATTTTTGGTTGAGCTTTACTTTAGATATTTATTTTAGACTTTATCTGATCACGTGGTGACATGGATGTATTTTTCAGCAGGTCATATTTCCGCACTAAAAATCACTTTTTATTGCTCTTATATGTTTATTTTTGGTTCAGATTGTGGCTTACAGCTAGTTCAAAACAAAATCAGAAAGCTAACTATGTCCCAGTATGTAATGTCTGACCATTATGTTTGTTTTCAGACCAAAAGAGGAGATAAAGACAACTTGAAGTGTCCGTCTTGTTGTCCTCAGCCCAGATTCCTGTTTTCCTCCTGCAACCAGAGGATCTTTTTTTTGTATTCCTGTTTTCCTTCGTTCCTGCAGACAAAACCTGCTTTCCATTGTTTACATGCAGCAGCAGCAGGTGGGATGGAGGTCAACCCCACCCAGCTGACATCCACTGTATGAGATGTAAAATTCCCTCCAATCCCTGTGAGCTCTTTGTGGACATCAGGTTTGCTGTGATAAGAAAACTGTTTCCATGCTGGGATTTCTGATTAAAGCCTGTCTATGGGGCCTTCCTGTTTGTTTGTTTTTTATTTGTAAGTATTTATGAAGCATCAAAAGCCCGCCTTAGGCAAGCAGTCCCACCTTACTGTATACTCGTCAGTGAACGCATGCTTAGAATCATCATCTCACCTTCGGCATGTACATATTTCTTAGTCCCCACCAGTCCTGACTCTGCTCATTAAGTTATTTTAAAATCATGAATCCGGTCGACTCATCCTCCCAGGAATTATCTGCTCTGTGAACCCGTTTCCTTCCTGTGCTGTTTTTATGTTTGCGAGTGAGTGGGACCCTCTCCAGAGGCTGATGTTGCTGAGCAAATGACTTATTTAGAGATTTTGTATCATTTTACAGAAATGTAGAGAAAGCCAGTGAGGGGAGGCTTTCAAAGTGTGTCTGGTTGGAGTTGTATCCTTGTGAAATGTGCATTATCATATCTTTGTCATAAAAAAAATAAAGAAAACTGACCCAGTTGTTGTCTTTTGTGTATGTGCTCAGTTACAAATACGATAATCTAAGAATACATTCCTATGTGCTGTCAAGAAAAGGAAATGTTTTTCTAGGAGTGGAACTACATCCAAAACTCAAGAAAATAACTTAAATATCAAGTCTATGCTACTAAAATAATTTACTCTAACACACTAATTTCAGAGTAGTTGGGGCTTCAAGTACGGTCAAGATGCCAAACTCTTGTTCCACCTTTACTGTTTCCCCGACATGCTTCTCTAACTACTGCTTGTTGCAAAGGTTCTTTCTGATGCTGCCACAGCCTAATGTTGCTCACTGTGTGGCTCCTAGTCCAGCTAACAGCTAAATAATCTATATATCTCACAGGATTGGGGAAAAAATTGATTACCACTTGATGTTGTCAAGAAACTGATTTACATTCTAATTTAATCTTCAGCTATAAAGAAACCAAAATGGATGTTTATGTACCACTGGTGATGACAAACTGAAACAAAACATCAGAAATCAGCCAAGCCATCCCTTCCTTGACCTCATTTTATTTATAGGATTTGGACTTTACAAGTTAAATGTGATTACTGCTGGCAAATGTTAAAAAGTTTATAGTTATAGTTCAGTACAAAGCACTGGAGGCGAGTGACGTTTTCCTTTGACGGATGTGGATCGAGTCTGACGATGGCTGAATGGGTTGCTTGGTTACGCCTCCAGTTCAAAGTCAAAGTACTGCGGGTCAAAGTAATGAATTCGTACGTATCCGTCTTCTCCTCCACTGCTGTAACTGTAACAACAGGAACATTAAGCAGTGTATTACTGGGTTGGCTCTTGTTCAGTATTTTTTAGAAAAGTAACACAATTAGTCAGGCTGTACCTCTTGCCGTCTGGATGGAACGCTACACAGTTGATGGGACCAAAATGACCTTTGACTCTCCCAAACTCCTCCTCGTACGCAGCATGGAAAAACCTAAATGCAGGAAATTAGGTATATAACCAATAACTCCTTCAAAATATATATTTCTTCCTTCAAGCAATTTTACACACTAACATAACTTCTCTCACCTCGCCTCAAACTTGCCGATCCTGGTGGAGGTTGTGGTGACATCCATGGCTTCCTGTCCTCCTCCCATCACCACCTTAACAAAAATGCTTTGTCAGACACATCGCCATGACAACAAGGAGATTGACCATACTCCGGAAGAGTTATGTCTTACGTGGTCCATTATAGGAGAGATGGCAGCAGAGTTTACAGGCCTGTCTGTCCTGAATGTCTTGATGTGATCCAGAGAATTGCAGTCAAACAGCTAAGAGGACAACAGAGACTTAAGAGTTTAAATGAGCAACTTATTAACGTGTTTAAACTCATTAGTGTGAGTCTCACTTTAGAGGTGTTGTCCTTGGAGGCAGTTATCACCATGGTGAGGTCGACGGATGTCTGAATGTCATTGATCTGCCTGGTGTGCTCCTTTGCCTTCTTCAGAATTTCACCAGACTGGAAAAGATCAGAGCCCAGTTAGGAAAAACCACATCGACACTAGTCTCTTTTTTTTCTTCTTTTTTCTTTCTATTGTAAGTTTTATACCAAAAACATATTGTGATCTACATCTTTACTGCCAGACATCACAGTAGATATTGTGATATATGACTTTTCTGCAGGGGTAGGCAGAGCCTGATGTGTTAGCATCGAACCTTAGCACTGAACTGGTTGATCTCTCCGTTCTCGTGGCCTGCGATGACGAACTCCCCCAGGGGCCCCCACACCGCGCTGGTTATCTTGCACTCACTGCAGGGAACCGACAGGTACGGATTGTTGTCCTCTGCAGACACACAAGCAGAAATGGTAGAAATTGTAAACGATTTACATGTTTAATAAAAATCGGAATTCTTTCTCAACAGTAAATATGGGACAAAAAAAAACCCTTTTTAAAAATATTTTATTTTAAGCAACATCAGTCTGGGAGCTTGTTAGAAAGTACTGATGCTCTGATTTTTTGTTTTTTTTGCTGCTGCTGATAATCACATGGATTTAATACTAGTAGCATTTAAGCTACTAAATGAAAAAACTGGCAAGCACAACGCAGCAGGAGGGTGTCTGAAAAACCTATCAGTTGCAATATATAACTAATTGAAAACAGCAAGGTGAAATTACACAGAAAGTCAAATAAATCTCACAACACCGGCTGAATCCAAAAATGTCAGGAAAATAAACACTCAAAGTAAAACGCAGGTAGCATTTAAATAAACAAACCCGAACTATGTAATCAAAACTGCCTGAGAGCATTTATCAGTTAAATAGCCTCCTGCTTCCTACTTGGATAATTACTTTGACTTTAGAATATAATGTATAAATATCCTTAGCTTTGACCCATGTATGTCACATTCTCTTTGAGGGTCGAGTTTAAATGCTGTTTTCGGTGAAGTCCAATTTGAAAACATAACCGTGTATCTGTACCCATCTGCTGTGGATCTCTCAGGTCAAAGAAGTTCAGGAAGCACTGGTAGCCCATCTGCTTGTCTGTGGAGAACATGATGATGTTCCCACTGAAGTCGAAGCCGCACGTCCTGACGGCCGAGTTAGTGTTGAGCAGAGCCAACTGTTTACCTGCGGGGAAACAGGCAGGGCGTTATAAAAATAAAAAAGTAAAGACTTTTCTCTCAAGACATCCTGATGTTAGCTTTTAGCATCCTGGGGGAAACCTAGCCTCGCTAGCTTACCGGTCTCACAGTCCCACAGGCGACAGCTGTTGTCTGCTGATCCCGTCAACACATTCTTGGTGTCCCCTGATGAGAGGTTAAGAAAACGCAACACTAAAACGTCACTTCCTGCATACAACCATAACATGATCCATCAGAGCCCATCGAGGCGTAGAAATAGGTCCTGATGATGGAAGGATACAGTCGCAGTCAACACACCACACCGCTCCAGTGTGACCATTGTAGGTGCCGAGCCTTTCTCCGTTCACAGAGTACCAAACGTTTGCTACCTGGAGAGGAGCATCACGTGAGATGAAGGGAGCCCAAAGGTTACGGAGGGCACGTGAACGCAACACGGGTCTGGACTCACCGTGTCTTTGGCTACGGAGAACAGCAGGTCTCCTTCTCTGTTGTACTTTATCTGAGTGATGGACCTCTCGTGGCCCTGCAGTAGAATGGGTTTCTGGGAACACGGAATTTAGCATAAGAGCTAGCCTTTTACCACACGGTGTATTTAAGCAAGATTACATTAATTTGGCTTTACAATTCCGCTAAACTACAGCACGACAACATCTCCTGTTGCCAGCTATAATTACTGCTACTAGCAGCTGGTATCCTACGCAGCTAGCGTCAAAGCTAAGCTAATGCTAGCCGAACTAGCGCTAGCAGATACAGAATGAAAGAATAAATAAGACACCAAGTGTCGGAATAATTCCTGGTAAATATACTCACCATTTTTGCCGGCTAAGCGTCGTCAGCCTGCTCGGTTTATTCAGTACGAGTCACGTCAACAGAGAAAAGATGAACACTCGTGTGCAAGGCGCCGGAGCCGCGGCGGAAAAGGAAGTATACGTCACTCTTGTATCAAAAAGCAAAATGCTGCGCCCCCTACCGTTAATAGGTGTTGGCGCAACCCGGAAATGCACTGATAATGTACTGCTTACAATAAACTCCTTCCATATTGTTTACAAAGGTGGACAACGGGGAAGTGATGGGGGTGTCCCGTCAGACCGTCAGTTCCCAGAACCACAAAAAAAAGAATAAAAAAATAAAATACTTATAAAAGTACACACAGGATTGGGAATTCCAATTTAGTCCGTTTTAAACACAACAACCAGGCATTTGATTAACTCAAACATACACTGCTCTTTTATTGAACAAGAAAAATATACAGGGTCAGATAAAAGTACTGCAAAAAAGACAAAAGGAAACATCTTTGGTTCCTTCTTATGCCCAAATGAAGTGGATAACAACGAATGTGTCCTTGTGGGACGATGGAAGAGAGGAAGCTTAGACATTTCTGGTTTAGTTACCAACACTTTACCATAGCTACATATTCATAATCATTAGTCATACAGATGAGAAACTGGCATGTTAGTGAGTGAAACATTTCAGAAGTAAAAAAAGAAAAAAAAACTACTCAATTTCCCCCCCATTTGGCTCAGTCAGCGCACCTTCCAAAAGCATCAGGAAGATGCGACGTACAACTCAAACCCGGGCGACGAGAGCGGCTCTACGTTACAGGTCCGAACTGACCACTATCCCACAAGAAGGACTAAATGAAGCATTTAGTCGAGTTTTTAAAGTCTATACATACACAAATGAATATACATTCAAGCTAAGTGCTTGTCAGTTGAGACTGCCTTAGAATAAAACCAAGATGCAAGCGTTGCATAGAGGTACTTGAACATTCTCTTGATTGAAACCTGATTAAAGCTACTGCCATCACCAGAGCGTGGAACAAACAGAACATACATCCCAGATGCAGTAATGGCAGTTACTTAGATGGACTCTAAGGTGATTTTCACATATTCTAAACAAACCTAAATAAAACCGACTGAGGTCAGATTAAATTAGGAGAGAAGAGGGGGGAGGGCTTTATGAGCATTAGAGGGGATCATTTCCAAAGATTAAGGAGTGGAAAATCTGATTTTGAAATTTAAGTGGGGGCAGAGGGAAAAAAAAAGATGTATAGTGTCATACAAAAAAAAAAAATAAATACAAATTCATGGACCCAGAAACAAAAGTAAAGATGTAGCAGGCATGTAAAATGGCATGAAAAGAGCAACAAAAAAAAAAAGGAAAATGAAAAGTTTCATGAAGTCAGGGAAGAAGTGAAAATGAAATAATACGACTTTGTCGTATTATTTCAGCTTTATTCTCATAATATTATGACATTATGATAAAATTAAAAATAATACTAAATAAAATTATGAGAATAATTTTCTTAATGTGGCCCTAATTCTCCGTCATGCAAAAGAAACAGGCCAAGGTAAAAAAAAAAAAAAAAAGAAAAAATAATGCAAGTGGCCAGAAAGAAAAAAACCCCCCAAAATTTACCTAATTCTGTAGAACCTTCAGAATGTTCCAGACTGTTGGGACGCACAAGAAAATAAAAAAGTAAGTCAATGTGCTAAGTGACTTTTAGAACGAAACCCTTTCCATTACACCATCACTAAGACAAAACCCTGAACACACACACACACACACAGGCAGACAACCTCTTGTCTTCAACAACCAGTTTGTCTTGTGTCGACCCAAACGGCTCCTCCAGCCCTGCTCTAGTCGACGCATAAACACCAGCTGCACACGTTCACATCCTAAAGTTTCAAGTGAATCAAGTTTCTACTGTCGATCCTCTCAGAGGAACTGCTGAGCCTACAGAGTCGACACATCAGAGTGGAAAGACGCAAGCTAAGCCGCGCTGTTAGAAGCTAACTGCTGTCGTTCCAGCAGAGGAGCAGCGGCTTGCAGGCTGGTGGTTTGAACGTGGAGGGGGAAAAGGAGGAAGCGGCGGGTGGCCCCTGCTTTCATTCCAGCGCAGGAAGAGGCGGCGGGGGCCCCACCTCTTCCTGCGGGGCGTCTGTGTCCGACCGCGGGCCGCAGTGGCAGGAAGTGGAGTCTGCGACGGGACAGCTGCTGGGCTCTGGCAGAGAGTCTGTGGGCGGCGGGGAGGGAGAGTCGGTCCCGGGGTCGGAGGCGGGGGCCCCTCCGGCGCCGCTGTCCCCGTTCAGGTTCTGGACCTTCTTCTTCAGCTCGTTCCGTTCCACCTTGAGCGCCCGCCGCAGCTTGTCGAGCCGCTGGACTTTACCCTGAAGTGCCTCGAAGTCCCGGTCCCGCACGGCTTTCTGGAGACATTCGCAGAAAAATATCCGTCAACCGGGAAACATGTAAATTCAGAGTTACAATTTAAGGGAAATGGATTCCAAAGAGTTAGAGCTGCTTATGCGTGAGCTTCATGATGCGCTGAAATATTTCAGATGCAGATAGCTTAGAATTTTTAAAAACTTCAAAAATGTGTTCCTATTTTCTTTCTACTTTCTACTCTACCACAAAAAGCTTCAATAAAATAAAATACTGTTTGTGTTTTTAACATGAGAGGATGCGCTATGTGTAGATAATCCAAACTAAAAGCTGAGGAATTTCCGACAGGCAGCTTTCGGGGCACCCAATAGTGCGTCAAAACCTTCCACAAATATTATCTGAACTATTTATTGCTTTCTTTACAGTATAACTGCAGTCATGAAAAGAGTTGTACCTCCTCAGCCATCTCCAGCAGAGCCTTGTTGCTGCTCTCCCACCTGGAGCGGTACATCGCCGTCTCCTTCTCCAGCTTTTTGATCTTTTTAGTCATCTGTGAGCGAGACGAAAACAAAGAGTGACGTTGTAGAACGGTGGAAAAAAACTCCAGTAACGTCTCTGCCGAGCTTCCGCACCTTTTCCATCTCTTGCTTAAAGGTGGTGAAGACTTCGTTGCTCTTAGACAAGGTCGTCTGGAACTCCTCGAACTTTTCCGTGTACAGCGACAGCTAAGAAGACATGGCAGCCGTGGTTATAGAGCTGAATTCAAAATTTAAGCAATTTCCAAAGTAAGTTCTAAAATATGACAAAAAAGATCTCCCAAATTTAACACCATCATCTCTTCTCTATTAACCCCTGAACGTTTTTACCGACGTTTCACTGAGAAGTAGCTCGTTACACAAGGTGTTTGCTAATTGCTGCTGGCTAGTCTGAAGGACCTGAGAGGGGTAATCACAGAAGCTCAGAGTATTGGAAATTGCAGCTCTGAGGAGGAGCTGCGCCTCGAGGGCGGAGCTAGGTCCACTCATATATTTGCATGTCTGAATGGTTGCCAAGGGAGATTAAAGGATTTCTCAACCATGCATGAAATAACAAAATCAACACTCCGTGTATTTTTTTGATGAGGAAATAACAGTATGATATGATGTGAAGCTCAAAGTTGGTTTTACAGAATACTGCTTCTTTAGGCCAATATTTCAAAGAAAAAAAAAAAGACAAAAAAAAAGTATTGGTATCAGCCAATACAGGCCCTGTATTTATTTGTATCTGATCGATATGTTTACCGTTTAGAGCAACCAGTAGGAAGTTGAGGCCAAACCTGCTGTTTGAGGTGAACTTCTTGCTGCTTCATCAACTCGCATATCCTCTGAGACTCCACAGCTTCCTTCAGCAGCTGCACATGTGAAACAAAGCGCAAATGCTGAGTTCTTTCAACACCACGGACCGACGCGTGTTTAGTTTCTCCAAAAACGGCGCTCACAAAGTCTTTCTCCCGGTCGTGGTGCTCCTCCGACTCCTTCAGCATCTCCTGCGCCTGGTGCAGCTTGGCGTCCACCAGCTGTTGCTGCAGGTCTTTGTGCTTCACCACTTTGTCTATGTGCTGTTTGTCACACACACACACACACACACACACACAGTTCTTCGTGAATAAAAGACAGTTTAAAAAAGAGTGGGGCGCAGCCGTAAAGAGGGGCGGTTCTCACCTCTTCCCGCAGCTTGTACTGCTCGTAGAGCTTCTTGAGTTTCTCGGCCAGCTCGGCGTTCTCCTGCCGCAGGCTGGCGTTCCTCTCGTTGTGCTGCTCCATCTGAGTCTGGATGTCGTTCAGCGTCGCCTGGAAGTGGGACGTCACCTCCTTCCTCTTCTCCTCCTCCAGTCGGGTCCTCTGGATCCCTTCCTCCTGTGGGGAGAAGAGTCGAAATTGATCAAATAACGAATCAAAATGAGTTTGATAAGTTCTGTCCCCGGGATTTTTTTTTTTTTTTTGCTTCATAATCCATTTTAGTTATGGTTTCGGGGGTTTTTGAAGTATTTCTGTTTTATTTATCATTTTGTTTTAGTTTGGATATTTAAAATGTCTTCCAGGTCCAGTGTTGCAAAAGGCCAACTTACCAAAAACTCCAGCTCTGTGCGCCTGGAAGGCGGAGCTAGGTCCACTCAGGCATTTTGCTCAGCTGAATGGTTGCCGTGGAGATTAAAATTAAAGGATTTCTCAAACAAGCATGAAGGAATCAAAGCAACACTCCACATGTTTTTGATGAGGGAATAACATTATAACATGATGTGAAGCTCCAAAAAGTTTATTTTACTTAACATTGCCTTGTTAAAAATGATAAGTTTAAAATATCATTTTTAGATATGATAAAAATGATACATTTTTAAATGGCAAAAAGATGTCGTTTTTTATGTAGTTTGCTAACTTTGGCATATTTATGACACTGTTGTACATTCATTAATAAGCGCTCTTACCATCTAAATATAATACTGTCATTATCAATATATTACTTGAAAATGGTCTCGAAACACCAATATTATAATTTAAGATGCATGTTATCGTCGCAGGTCTGGAGTTATTTCTGCTGCGCTGATTGAAAGCGGTGGTTCGGTACCTTCAGTGTGCGGTTGTGCCTCTGCAGCTCCCTGCAGAGGCTCTCCAGCTTGCTGCGGGCCAGGATGGCCTTGCTGTGCTCATTCCTCAGGTTGTCCTTCTCCTGCACCAGCTGGCTCTGCTTCTTCTGCAGCGCCCTCATCTGTTTCTGGGTGGTACGATGCTCTTCCACCTAAAAAGTGGAAAGTTAATTCATGTGGCAAATGTTTAAAAATATAAACACTATTTGATCAGTTGCTCCAGGATTTTACGATTGCTTTTCTGATTTTACTCACAGTCAAAATGACTGATTTTGTGGAACGCAGCTCGTACTGCCAAAGTACTGAGCAAAGGCTGTACATGCTCTGTATACAAGTGATTTCTAATGCAACCATTTTTGGTCATTTTAAATATATTTGCAACAACAACCATAAAAAAAAGGATTATGAGGAAGTTTGTATGAATTTTCAGGTAAATGTTGATTTAACTTTTTATAGAACGATGCAGAGAGTGAAGTCCTGTCCCCCTGGATATACTGTATTAAGTGCAGATTACACGTCTGCAAACAGAACCTGAGTTTTTTTCTTTATTTTTAATATCAGGAGAGAGCGTAGCAGAGTCACTCACCAGGTCGGCATACTTTTTGCAGAGGCCTGCCAGCTTTTCCTCAGGCGTGCTCAGAGTGTTCAGAGTCTGCATGAGGAGTGTGATCTCTTTGCCTGCATCAGGCAAACATCAATTCAATCGAAAAAAATCAGATCAGATGAAAGAACTTCCTTTAAGCAGTCTGCGTTTCCTACCGAGACCCTTCACTTTCTTCTTCTCCTGAGTCTTCTTCTGCTCCTTCTCTGCTCCGTTGACCTTGCCCTCCTCCGATTTGTCGTCTTCCTTCTCTCCAGTCAACCCGTTGAGCACGGGGCTGTGGGACTGGCCGTTGAGCAAGGCACCGGCGTCGTCCTGGAGGCTCTCCCGGCAGTAGGTGCTGAGGATGTCCTCCAGCTGCCGGCTCAGCTCCTCAGCCATGTCGCACTGAGACTGAGACTCGGCAACTGGACACAGCGGGGGTCAGGAAAAAAAGATGCGTTTTTTCTTTAGCCAACCGGTAACTATGGCAACCTTTACCAATTTCTACATTGAAATGACGGACCTTCATTCCCGCCCTCTTTGGCTTGTGGAGGGGTTTTTGCGCGTGGGCTTTGCGATTCGGTCCGGTTGGGGCTGTTGCTGTCCGAGCCGTCTGGAGTCGCGTGAGCCGCAGGTGGAGCAGCAGGTGGAGGTGCCTCGGAGGCTTCACCTGGAGGTGGAGCATCCTCACTACCAGGAATGTTGGGAGACTCTTCCGTGTCTTGTTTTTTCATGTCTAAACCAAGAAAACGAAACTGTAACAACAAAAAAACTCTCAAACTTTTGAACTACAGTCAGACTTTATCGGTTTAGAAGAACATTTGCCTCAAGACTCAGCTTTTTCGAAGCTAATAAATGCAGTAAACCGGTAAAACTGTGACATTTAACTTTGTGTAAACTGTTAAACATACATATGTTTTAACCAAGCCAAAGAAAAATGTCCAACTCGGATTATTCCCGAGTAATTCCAAGCAATAGCTTTCAGTTTCCATTACAGCACCAGGCTAACTCTGGTTAGCAGCTACATGTAGCTCAAACTGCAACCAGAGCTGCGTCAGCTTGAGACAGAAGCCACAAACAATTCAAAAACAACCACCATTAACATGGAGGGCTTTATATAGGTAAACACTGTCAAACACCATTCCTTACTTGAAGACTCCAAAGGGAAACTGCTAATGTTATATGTGAAGAAACAGGCTTCGCTACAAGCGTGAGGTCTGTGTTGAAAAATTTAACTTCCGGTCATAACTTTGGATTTCTGTTCTTCGTTGTGCAGTTACAACGCGGTTCAAGGTTCAACGGGCTGCTTCGCGCCCTCTACAGGATTCCTTGAGTTATGCTCTAAATAATTAATGCCTTTAAAGAGGGTAAAAAAATACTCACTTGTTAACTTTGAAAACAAGATTCAGTAGTTTATAAAAATGTAATCAATAAAATTACCCCTCAATAAACAGAACATTTATTTCATGAAAATAAAACTCTATAATAAAGTACAGTGGTGTTAGTATCATGCTGAGAGGATAGTTATTAACAACGGATAGCACAGAGTTCTTATAATGTTGTCAGAGTAGCGCTTCACAACTTTGGTTGGAAACGTTAAAGACCTGATAAATGTTTTTAAAAATAAATGTGTTACATGTTTTCAATGTTATATTTGCAGAAATAGCATATCATAAATGTTGCACCTTTTATTGAAGAAAATAAAAATGTTTTTGTAACTTACAGTATAATATCCAAGGTTCTTCAAAAAGGCTGTAGGTAGGAAAAATATCCTGTACCGGTCTGTACTTCCGCAAATCTGAATAAGCCTCTGAAGACACAATGTTTTTGTATGAAGAGGATGCTTGGGATTAACCCTAATTTTTTAAAGTTTATGTAAAATCCTATTCCCCCTCATCAGCAGAGGTTCCACAGCAGTCCCAAGAATATAACAGAACCAGCCTTCTTTATTAGGTTGTTAAACCTTTTTTAATCCCTGGTTTACACCTAGATCTTTAATTAAACTAGAAAGTATTTACAGTCACAACCCCAATCGTTCATTAAACTTATCTTGCTATTTTCGTGAACGTTTTAGGGCTCCAGCCAAATTTTCTTTATTAGAAATGGGGGCAAACGTGACTCTTCGGATTTGACTGCCTAGCGCCCCCGGCCTAGAAAGAACCAGTCAGAACCGAATCAGTTCAATGGCAATGAACCTGTAAAAGAAAACTGAACTTTGGGGGCTTGCAGCTGCTTCTGACTTGATTTTGGCTCACATGACATAGACCCGATGGGATTCCGATTACATTGCAAGAGTGTTCATCGATCGATCGACGCACAATGCGTCTACGCACATCGACCATTGTGTTTCGTGGCTTTTGACAGGTCCACAAAACTTCTGTCTGTTTTGTCATGACTTCATCATAAAAGCAAGGTTTATTTTTTACATTTTTACAAATTTAATTTTTTTAAGTGTGAATGCTTCCCATGTTTTTTGCAGTCATGACAGCTGAAGGTATTTGGGTGAAGTGACCTTCTTCCACACATAGAAACATTTTGCAAAGTAGCTCAACAGTGAGACAAGATGGGAAGCATCTATTGAGTCATTTTTAGATCTTGTGACTTATCAATTTGAATCAGATCTGGACTTTCACATGCATGTACTTAAATCTAACGTGTTTTTCAGAGCCACAAAGGTTCTGCTCGCCCAAAATGCAGCAGTGCGTCTCTCCATGTGTCCAGTTTTCCTTCCTGTCGCAACTCGCCCGCAAGAACAAAATTACGTCCACGAAAGGGTTGAAACATAACTTTATTTGTTTTGTACAGTATTTCCTCTGAACAATGTTAAATTCAATACAGTTTCTTTACATTTCTAATATTGTTGCAGATTCCTGTATGCGCCGTTTTTTTTTTTCTTCTCTTCCATGTTTATGTTTGTGTATCATGTTCAGCTGAAGTGTGGTTAGGTTCTCGTCACTCATTCATACCGTCGGTAAAGTCCAGTCGAGTCACAGTATACAACATGGTTAATTTGGAGCAAAAAAAAAAAAAAGAAAAGTACTGACCGGAAAAAAACAAAAAAAAAAAAGAAAGAGGAAAATAAATATGAGAGACAGAAATGAGAGGACCGGAGCAGAGGATGCATCAGGACTGGTTAATGATGACGGGATGCAAATAGGATTTTACAAACGAGGAGTATTGTAAACATTTGTAGCGTAGACGTCGAGCCGAGCCGCGGCGTTAAGATTTTTCACAAAGACACCGAAAGCGTCCAGGACGGAAGACAAGTTAAGATGTGAATTTTTTTATTTATTTATGTTTTTCTTCTTAAACTCACCCCCATATTAAGTAACAAGTTTCCCGATCGTGCAGCCTGACTGAAACAATCAAATATGCTAAAAATGATAGAGATCACCACATCTAGAGCAGGAAAAGAAGAGAAGCGGAAAGGCTTTTGGATACTCACCTCCTCCTCTTCTTCTTCTTCATTTTTTTACGCTCAATTCATCCTGTTACAAGTTCTACTGAGGCTTTTTTTTTTCTCCACTTCTCAGAAGTGAACAGAATTGTATTTGAATCCCTGTCAATGTATCAGAACATACATAGTTTAAATTATAACACTTTAATGTAAATCGCTGCACTCAGGGGGAAAAACCCCCAAAACAACATCAAGAGTTTCCCTCTCACATCTCTGAGGTTCGAATGCAGTCGTCGGAATTAGATTCAACCGAGCTTAAATTTGGGAGAAAAAGAAAAAAAAGGAAGAGCTTTTTCTCTCATGGAGGGGACTGTAAATGCCGCGTCGAGGATGACAAAACTTTGGTAAACTTGGCAGTGAGATTGGTGCCTCTATGGATCAGTCCGCTATGACAGTCATTTCTCAGTATTTTCTACTTTTCGTACAATGAACGCCAGGGGTGGGGGGGGCCTCGGCGTAAATGCTAAAGGCTAATCGCCGGCGCTACGATTCCAAACAGCCGTGCAGCAGCCGTGCTACACGTGGCGAAGACCAAAACAACAAGAGTCGTAGAGAACGTCCCGTCGATGACAAACGTCGGTTTTATAGAGAGTCCAGTCAGTCCCCTCCCCCCCACCACCCCCACTCGAGCACCCACTCCCAAAAACCCAACCCAGATAATTAGACATCATTGTTAAAGAATGCCACCTTAAGAAAACAATGGCAAAAAAAAATAATGTAACTTGAAAGATAAGGAAAATAGAGCAGCAATGGTTTGCACAAAAAAAACATGTGCACATTCAAGTAAATAAAAGATATAAAGAAATCATCTACAAAGTCAAAGACAGAAACGCAGGATCCTCCAGTCTTTGTTGGTCGGATTGGCACTTTAGTGAGCAGGAGTGCATTTTGATTTTTAAGAAATATAAACTTTTTTTTTTCTCCCCCCTTCTCTCTCTTTCTCTGTCTCCTTGATGCAATGATTTTTTTTTTTCTCTTTAATATATTTATATACTTATTCATATATATTGCAATTCTGGCATTATATTTGTAGGCCAAGCACAGAATTGGCCAGGAAAAACCCAAAGACTCCGGGGTCTAAATGCTGCTCTACACTTCTGTCGGGTAGAGGTAAGACGTTGTCGCTTAATTCATGATTCGACTTTCTCGCGTCGAGAGGGAGCGCTCGCATTCTGCGGATCAGACTCGGCACAGGGGTCCGTCTGTCGGATCACGTCCAACACGTCTTGCAGAACGGTGCTTAACGTGGCGAAAGGCAGACGAGAAACGCCGCTCGGAGGTTTGCTTTTAATGATTACACGCACAAACAAACGTCGCATCAATTTGGGGGGGTTTTAAATGCCTTTGAATTATCGTCCAGGCTGGGATGGCAATACACACAACTTGGACTCATTTTAAGTTGGAATTTATTATGGATTTTCTGTCCGTGCAGGTTCATAATTATACATACTCCCCCCCCTTCCCACTGGTATCCTTCTTTAAAAAGATCTCTGAACAAGATGAAAGTCAGATGAGTTGTCTGGGCAGAGAGGCGTTTTAAATGGCAGATGCTAATGTTTGCACCGGCTAACCAAGAACGACGACAATGTTTCTTAGCTAACCATGTAGCTTGAATTCAATTTACATGGAATTAGCTCAGGTGGATGGGCAAATTCACAGCAGCCAGGAAAACAGAAAAAATGGATAAAATGTTCTCGGTTATGCCAGAAGGCGACAAATAGCATGTAGGTTTTCTGCAGCTTGCTAAAGGTAAGCTAGCCAAGTGCAAAGGGGAGCTAAAGGAGGGGAGGTATATGTATACATTTGAGCTTCCGGGTAGAATTCAGACTGCTTTGATTGCACAAAAACGTACAGTCATCCCACAACTCAAAAGCGTTAAAAAGCCCCCCAAATTAACGCGACGCATCCACAGAGAGTGGATGAAAACCTCCAATTGCAGCTACAGACGACACAAAAACTGTTTACCACTTTGGGGTTCCAAGAAAAGTCAGAATAATCCTCAGAAGATTGTTTTATTTGGTTACGTTAAAGAAACCTGATTGTGTTCATCTTCCGTACATTTGAGTGCTTCGGTAATCCACAGAACAGCAGCGGTTCGCCTTTTCCCCCCGTCCTTCCCGACTGGGATTAGGACGCACTCTTGATAGAGTCAATAGACCTACTCCCTCACGCAGTGCCTGTCAGTCAAAACTCACACGAGCACGCTTCTACTTCATCTACAGCGCCTCGACGCCGACCGGACCGGCCTGAACAGCAACGGAGCCGACCCCTGGTCGGCGTCGAACTCGGCTAATCTCAACCATCAGAAGTCCTGTGGCTAGAAACAACGACGAGTTTCCATAGCGATGATCGACCCTGCATTTGATCGATTCGTTCGACAAGAGACTTACTGCAGAATAAAATGGGAGCAAAAGAAGGTTTGTGCTCAAAAGCGAACATTTTATTATTCCTCCTTCTTAACAGAAGCTCGCTTTTGTTTCTAGTCACTCATCTGTGTTTCAGCTGGTGTTGTTGTATGCAAGTGTGCATGAAGTGTACGCAAAGATATATATATTAATGCAAATACATCAAAATCCAAATATACTTCTATTTCTTAGATACTTGAACTTTTGTTGCAGTTAGGCTTGTCACTTATCTTCAGAGCTAATCCCCCCTCCCCTCCAGCTGTTATTAGACCCACACAGAAGCAGCAGAATTGTCCTGGCTGGGCAGAGGAAGAGGCTATTTACATGAACAAAACACCCACACTGTAAGCACAACTTGTCCCATGCAAAAAAAGGTCGTTAGCGGTTGTCGTCTCCATTCCTCGAAGATATAGTGATATTGAACGCCAGAGGCTATTAATCAACTCTACCACTAAAGAAAACACCACCGTGGTCACTAGACTATCACTATTCACACCACCTAAAGTTATCGAGTCCGGCTTCTTCTCTGAGCCCCGCCGGTTGTTTTTACGAGGCACGCTTTGCCTCTCGGTACCAACAGGTTGCGCTAGGCGAGGAATCCTCCGTGGCTGCAGGCGGGGTGGTAGAATACCATGCAGGGACCCCCCCCATCCCCCCCTCCCGACTACCAAGCAGAAACCCATTTACACCGCAAGCGGGGGCCCGGGAGGTGGGGTTCAGTTGAACCACTAAACTATGACATTTTCTCTACTGCAGAAGGTTTTTCCTCCTCCTTTTTAAATACAGCCAGATAGAAAAAGAAGTTCGGCTTGCTGCCAGCGCAGCAAGCTCTGCTCCGCCTTGACCCCTCCCCCCCCACGCTGGACTAGGCCTTGTTTAATAGATCACTTCATAATTCAAATGTTATTAACACAGCAAACAATGAATATAAGGATATTTAATTAAATATCCCGCCCTCAAAAACAAAACAAAAAAAAAGTGGATTTTTTTTTTATGGTTTAAAAAAAAACAAACTCTTAACCGTCACCAAAATCCCAATCCCAGTCCTTCCTAGTTTCAATTTACTCTTAACATTTCGTCTACTCCCCCCCCCTACAACGTAAAAGTCGTCCCTTCGCTGGGGCGCCAGGGTTTAGGCCAACCCCAAGCCTAACAATTAGGGTGTTTCTTTATAGAAAAGAAAACAAAAAAAGACTTTCCATTTACAGGAAAAGAAAAATACCTACAAAGGAGAAGATAAATAAGGGTTAGAGGTAAATAATAAAAGCTAAAAAAAAAAAAGGGGGGGGGGAGGGTGGGGGGACAAAATAAAATAAAAGGTACGCCTATGTTGCATTGCACAAAAAAAAAAAACTGATGTCACAAACTGGAGCCCCCCCTGTTTCCGGACCGTGAGGGGATGCATGGGTAATACAGGAATGTCCCACCGGTAAAGAAATTTAGATAAATATTCTAACTGGTTGCTGTTGGCGACCGGGAGCTAAGAGCTACCAGACGCCAGGAAGAAGTCCTTGTGCACATTTCGAACCGCTTCGGGTTTTTCAGGTGATCCGTTCCCCCAACTTGGTTATTAGTTTGTAAGAAATGCTCCCAATAGCCAGGAGAAGAAAACAAACAAACAAAAAAAAAAAAACAAGTCTGACCCGTGAGCTATTTGTCCAACTGGTAGGAAAGCATGGTGGGAGAGGGCGCGGCTATAGGGCGAAAGTTTAAGCTTTCCTCCACATGCACACGTGTGTGTGTGTGCTTGGAGAGATCAGGCGAGAGAGCACAGTGGCGTGACTCAGGCATCATGGGGCCTTCCACAAAATGGGGCTGGGGTATGCAGATGGGACAGTGGGTGAGTGGCGTACTTAAGAAAACTTAGAGCTGGAAGCCCTCCATTGGAGCTTCTTGCTGAGGGAAGAGGAACTGCTGGTTGGCCTGGTCCACCTGAGGAGCGAGACTGCTGTCTTCATCCTCCACGCCAAAGTAGCGCTCGATCAGGTCAAACGCCTTCTGGTAGATCTCCTGGTTGTCGTGGCTCTGGAGGAACTCGATCTTGTCTAGTCCTGTAAATCAATAAATAGATAAATGAATATAAGGGTGAGGTCATTTTATTTATACAGTACAGTTGCTGACAGAAAGTAAATGATAAATAATAATAGGGAAAAGCAGAAACTTTGCATATAGCAACAATTTAGGTCAGAGTTTAGTAGTCTAGAGTTAAGACGTTAGACGAGATTCTGTGCGTTCGTATCAGCGCGCGGCGGTACCGTAGGCTTCTTCGATGAGGCTGCAGTAGGGATTGACGCCGGTGCCGTTGTTCTCCTGCTTGGCCTCCTGCTCGCCCAGCCTCAGGATGTTTTCCAGCCCGTTGAGCGCCACCTGCACGATCTTGGAGTCCATTACGGTGAGGAGGTCACACAGGGGCTTGATGCAGCCCAGGTTCACCAGATACCTGAATGCAAACACGAATGGTTAACGTAGAGCAAGACACCGATCGCAAGGTAAACGGGTGCAGGCGTCTCTACGTCGACCCGGGGATCGACTGAACGGTTGAAACGCACCGGATCTGCTCCGGCGTTCCACCGGACGTGGCGTTGGTGATGGCCCAGGCTGCTTCTTTTCTGGTTCTGAACTCCGCTTTCTGCAAAATTTCAATTAGGACTGGAAAGATGTTGGCATCAATCACCGTCTGGAGAGAAACAGAAGATGAGATCCTGGTTTACGAGGCAGGAGATGCAGCGTCTCAGACCTGGCGCACTTTTTATACCGATTGTTTGTTTTTTTTTCCTTGAAGGGATTTGTATTGAATAATAAGAGAATATTTGGAGATTACAATATTAAATATTCATGGAGGCGTCATTTAACAGCAACAGAGATTTCCTTCGCAGTGAATAAAAATCAGAGCTGTCGATCACTGTGAGCTGGAGCACAATGTGCTTGGGATGAAAACATTTTTGGTTTAGTTTCTACTGCAAATATCTTAATACACACGATATAAGACAAAAGTAACTTGCAGGTAACTTAAGCAACATGTAGGAGCTTTTTTTTTTTAAGTAAATAATTTCTTGACACCGATTTTAAAAAGAAGCCGATTCAATAGCAGATTATTTCACTCACAGTAAGACATTTTAACAATGTTACAAGTGTAATAATCTGACAATATTTCTGTCAGGATTAAGAAATTATGAACTTAAAACAAGCTTCTGCAAAATTCTGACATAACTTGTAAATTAGCTTTGTTTTATTTCAAGAGTACCGAGATATTTTCAGTTTCAGTTAATATTAATATAGTAACATTGGTTCCACGTGTTTTTTCCAATCTATTTTTTATGAACAGTTTGAAAAATGTCGGAGGAAAACCTTCCATCCTTCCGCAGCATGAAATTAACTCATTCTAAGGGACAACAGGGGTTTTCTTCTCTTAGCTCGGTTCTGCGTAAAGGTTAAAGGTCACCTGTATTTGTGCACGGTTCCCAGCTGTGATGTTGGAGATGGTCCAACAGGCTTCCTTGCGAATCGACTCCTTAGGACTGCTGAGGAGGTGCAGCAGGCAGGGTAGAGCCGAGCAGTTCAACACCACCTAAACGAGAACATGTGGGTTATTGACCTCGTTAAGAACCGCTGGCTCTGATTGGCTGTTTTTGGTCGGGAGCCCGTGCATTTCTTCAGACTCTTTCCTCATTATTTGTTTATTTTCATAAAAGCTACGTATTGTATCCTTAATGTAAGCGAATCGTTAACGCTACAAGTAAAACTCCATGTTGACGCATTTCTCTTCCTGTGAGGTTTCTGGAACCAACCTGCGTCTGGATGTCGTCTCCAGTGACGATGTTTCCGACGGCTCTCAGCGCAGGAGAGGCCACCTTGTAGTCCGTGTGCCTGCGGAGAGGAGCGACAGCGGCGATCGTCAGGTTTCACACAGCTGCGATTTAAGCGCGGCGAGAACCCCAAACGTACATGAGCAGCTCCACCAGCCTCCTGCAGACGCCCGAGTCGATGACGGCCTGGATCTTGTCGTTGGGGCCGTCGGAGAGGTAGGAAAGGGCCCAGCAGGCGTCCGCCAGCAAGTCTGGGTCGCTGCTGAATAACAGCCTGGACAGCACGGGCAGACAGGGAGACACCTGGACGGGACGGGAACTTTTTACTGATGCGGCAAAAGATTATTTTCAATCTCTTCTAAAGTTTCTGGACACTGAGATCGAGCCCGAGGAAATGGCCGACAATTCTGGAGGACAACGTGTGGCTACTTTTAAGAACAAGTAGCATAAATTAGAAATCTGTTTTTGTTTATTTGCAAACTAACTTTCAATGTCAAATAAAAAGAAACTACTTCCACCATAAATTTCAGATTTTCAAGCACTTTGGACAATCTTTGGAACTTTTACAGAGTTGGAAGTGATGATCTCTATGTTCCACAAACATTCAAACAGCACAATGTTGTATATATATTTTGCTCCCAATTCTGGGTCATCTCATTACTTCTTTGGCCAGATCAACTCCATTTCTGGATTCAGCAAGACGCGCGTTTATGTGGAAGTGTCACCTTTTCAAAAGCAGGCGGAGGATTCTTGCCTCTGCAGAGATTAGACAGAGCCCACACTGCATTCCTAGTCATCGTCAGTCTAGTAGATTTGGTCAAAAGCCTGAAAAAGAAAGAAGATTAAAAATGCAAACTCAGGCGATAACATCATGCCAGAAATATGTCTCGGGCAGAAACTTGTTTGGGCTTGGTCACGGAGCAACGGAACCGTGTAAAAAAACAAAAAAAAAAAAACAACATAAGGGCTTACAACAGCAGCGGTGTTAGGATGTTACAGTTCAGCACGTAGTCCCTGCATACCGCGCTGTCCCCGGCGATATTACCCAACGCCCACACAGCCTGGAGAACACACAAACACAAACACGAGGGCCGCTTTATCTCAGCGGGCAGCAAAACAACAACATCCTGCTTCGGAGTTGAAAAGCTGAAAAGCGCGTTTACTTGTTCTTGGACGTCCTCGAAGTCCGAGTTGAGGAGTTCGATGAAGATGGGCACGGCTCCGGCCTCGATGACCGTCTTCGTCTGCTGGGACGTTCCCGACGCGATGTTGGTCAGGGCCCAGGCGGCTTCGAACTGCAGCCGCACACACACACACACAAAAATATTATGATACAGCTCCAGCTCTGCATTTAAAATCCTAACATTTATAATGAGCAGACCTGTAGTGTGCAGTTGGTGCTCTTCTGCAGAAACTCCACAAACCGCTCCACGACGCCGGCTGTGTTTATGACCTCATCGATCGGCGGGTTGGGCTCTGGAAATAAATGTTCAAGTCAAAAAATTATTATTAGAACGTCCGCTTGGTTGCTCTTTGATAAGATTGTTTTCACGGTTTTAAATTCCAAAGCCATCAGCTGGCGATCTCGATTTGGAAACAGAGGAAGAAGGAGCAGCGCTTACGTTCCCACATCCTTGTGCAACTTGTACTTGGGGAGAAATACAGCGCGTACATTTACTCGCTTCGACATTCGTAGTATTTGTAATGTAAACTTAGTTTGGTTAAAAACAGTTTGATTTGAACTCTTAAAATGTAACTCCAAGGCAGCACAGATTAATGAGCTGAGCGTAATATTTATCCCACTGTGAGCAGATATACGAGGATTACTGAAGTATTACAACGGCGGTTCAGATCAGCTGGTTCCAGCCCCAAGGCAGCGGCTTGTTTGGGGAACGCCAGACGCATTTTAAAACGTCAACAGTTTATGTGAAGGTCAGCATCATGGTAAAACTATATTTTTTTCAGCTTCACATCATATATTATATTACAATCAAATACATCCCTGGAGTGCTGCTTTGATTCTTTCATGCATATTTGAGAAATCTCTTAATCTCCCATGGCAACCATTCAGCTGCGCTAAACACCTGCCCGGCTCCTTCAGACTAGTCAACGTCAATTAGCAAACACTTGGTGCTAGTGCACCTCTGCTGAGCTCATTACAGGAGATGCTGCTCAGTGAATCGCTGGTAGAAATGTTAAAGGGTTGATAGAGGAGCCATGTTGTGATGTCCTGAAGGCAAAGAAATCTCTTAAAGAGACAGAGGCCCAATTTCAAGGCACTAAATTACAATGTCAAATTTATTTTAAGTCATATTTGATATTTTTTATAACAACTGAAGGTAACAGTTACTTTGCTGTGGTGTAAAATGGTGCCAAGTGTCTGAAAAACACCCAAAACTGTCCCTTGAAGAGGGTGGGGGCCCGCTTTGGTCTTGGTTCCACTAGAACGGGCCCCATGCTGGAGGTGAGGACCAACTAATCTGGATTTTTATACTTAATGAGGCCAAGAAAGTTACACGCATCAGGTAAGAGTAACTTATTAACAGAATCTCACTTCAGTAGTCCTGAACTGTCTGCTTTATTGGTGTTTCCAGGCCAAGACGCAACATATTTCAGCTGGTGCCACGAACACGCAACGCTCTGTACAAACCTTTGGAAAGTAGTTTTCGGAACTTTTGTGTCGTGGCAAGCTGAAGCTCTGGGTCTTCTGAAAAAAGCATGTCCACCATGTCTCTGGTGATGACTCCCTCCTAGATGGGAATGAGCACAAACACGCTGAGCGACCGAGCCCCTCAGCATTCGACACCGAATCTAAACGCTTTATGAAAAGCCTCAAATTGTTTCCGCCACTCAAGAATCATTAGGAAAAACGAGCCGCTCACTGTTGCTGGAGAGTTGCTGTACGAGTCCACCAGCGGACTCTCGAACATGACCTCCTCCTCGTTAAGAACGTCCACGTTTCTTCTTTTGAAAAGCTACAAGCAACCACAGAAGAAAGCTGCTGAAGAAAGGTTTAAACCAAAAAAAAAGAAAAAAAAGATCAAATCTGTTGAGGGAGACTCACCTGCTGCTCTCGTTTTTGTTTCCTGAGTTGGATGCCCTCCTCTTCCCTCCTGCGCCTCATCTCCTCTGGATTCAGTGCTTTGTTCTTGTAGCGGTTCATCCTGTAGTTGTCCTTGGCCGGACTGGTTGACGGTTCTGACGGCCCAGAGAGACACAGAAACATGAGGTCAAGACGCCAGCTGGGAACTAGCATTGTGCCGTTCATCATTTATCGAGACAAGAATTTTGGTTTATCCTTGTCACAATAAACGCCAATTAATGACGTTTAAAAAAAAACAAAAAACTGTCGTCTGATTTGATAGTTTTACCATTTTCTCCAGTATTTGCTCAAAAGGGTCAATAAACACCAATACATTTGGTTAGCTTAGCGATACGAATCACACCTCTATGTGACTGCTGTCCTAGAGAAGAGCGTTACATCTGTAATGCTATGGGCAACATTTGTGTTTTTAACACACAGTTACAGTCACATATAAAAGTAAGAAATAGATCTTATAATAATACTACTACTGCCTATAATACTTGAAGGCAACAAAGTAAAAAATAAATAAAAAAACTTGTAAGGAAGTATGAGTAAACACGAGACAGATTAAGTTTGTCTTCGTCTCTCCCGCTCACGTTTCTAATATTAGAAAGAGAGACTGGTCGGAAAGTCGTGCAGAAATTAGCTTGGAAAGAAATAAGAAAAACAAGCTAAAAATACACACATGAACATGAGCTAAACCTAGCAGAGAGGAATTTAATTTTTAATTTAATAAATATTTGAGAAAGTGCCAAAAAAAAAAAAAAAAAGTCTCAAAGAAATCCCTTCTGCCCGGCTAACGGCAGGGTGTCCTAAGGTTAAACGTTCCAACAAGCTCTGGAAATCGAGGTCACGTTTGGTCCAAGCAGCCTTGTAAAAGGTGTGTAATGTGGGAAGCAGATGGTGGAGCCGCGGGGATTGACAAACACCAGTAACAGCTGGTTGTTCTTGTTTTTTTTGTTTTTGTTCTAAGAAAAAGGTAGCTGGATTATATTCTTTGTGACAACTGCTTGGCCCGTTTGGCTGTTTGGGCAAGGTGGAACAAAAATAGCCCGGCTGGGATATGTGCGTCCGCACTGTAAATTCCCCGAGATCCCTGACTGGCAAACAGGGACCCATTCGGGGTACGCAAAGCAGAAAAGGGGAGGGGAACTGTTGCGCCTTAGTCGACTGGGCTGAGCTCATGGCATCATCTAGCTACACCAAGAGGAAAATGACGACCGAGAAGCTAACAAAATCTCTGAGATAAATCAGAAGATGTGCCCATTGCAACAGAAAAGTAGACTCTGAGTTTGGGTGAAGCAGAACATCCCTTTTATGCAGAGTGTTGTAACTTTCAGCTCTACAAATCCTTTCTATGCAAGTATGAATATCAATTTTAAATTAATACGAATGTCTTCTGTGAATTCATAGCTGATCTGGAAGATTTTAGATAGAGAATTTAAAAAAAACATGACAGGGAGGGAAAGGAAGTTGGACAACTGAATAAATGGAAGGATGTCAAAGTGAAGAACAGATGAAAAGAAAAAAAATGTTTGGAAACACTGGTAGTTCGTAAATTGATACTTTTCAGATTGTGTGGGAATCCTGGCTGTTGTATGAGCTGGCATTTCAGTGATGATATCATCAAATATTTATGGGATTATAGAGTGAGAGCAGCAGCTTCATTTCTGTCGGATTACCTTTGAAACACATCAAGACAGTGTCTTCAGATTACATTTAAACGCCGACTAACTGAACCAGGCACTTTTATCATCCTTATTAAGTATTTACCAGAAATTGTGCCCCGAGGTAAAAACACGAGCCAATCACAAGCCGACTTTGGCGCTACCCTCCGACTTCTACCCTTAGAAAATACAACACAAAAATATCCCAGCTACGTAATTTTGTGGATTTAAATGAGATTAGGAGTCTGAAGCCGACTGAAAACCTTCCAGAAAACACTGAGTCTTATTATAACCCGACCCCCAATGTTGTGCAAGTGTGGGGGGTTGAATGACAGAGCGAAGGCACCAAAGCTAGCACACATGCTAACACGAATTTCTACCTTATTGTCCGAACTGTTGTACTTCGCCAATTATTCAAGAACGACGAGACATTTGGCGACTCCTGCTTAGTTCGCGCGGTGCGTTCACGGACTAAATAGCTTATTTAAGTGGTAGATAACAGACTAAATAAATACATGTAAATAACTTGATAACGTGGTTCTCTAAGCTTGCTTGGACATAATAATGCGAAAGGAGGACAGAGAAAATGTCGCTACAAAATTGGCGATAAGAAGGACATAACTCCACAAAAATGTTAAGACCTTTAGTTAAAAACTACGTGGGTCTTTGTAATGGGTAAAGCGCGATGCTAACGTTGTTAGCACCTAGCCAAGTTTTCTCAAGTTAGCACTCCCTTATTGTCGTTGTTTAAATGAAACGTTTACAACTTGACTAATAAATCTTAACCAGTTTAAACGTGTCACCAAACCGAACCGATAAATGGTCGTTCACTTAACCCCAAGTTAAAACGCCACAAACAATTTCCAACTGCGTGCATACGCTACATTATTAGCTACAGCAGCTAGCGTGTTAGCTAAGTAGCTACACTAAAGTCACATAATTATTTTCTACTTATTACCTTCGACTACACTGAATACACTTCAGTCAACCGAACACTTTTTGATATAAAGACGACTTACCCATTATGGTGTTTCTGTTTTAAGTATAATAAGCCGTGAAGATGTATACCAAGTTGAAATCCTTTTCCCCACTACTAGCTTTCCAGAATTTGCTCCAGTAAGCAATATGTCCGCCGGAGACGGAAACATTAAAATATAGTAGCGACTTCCTGCCACCACAGGTCGCCCCAGTACCACAAACATTTGTTAGTCTCCATAGTATGGTAACTGTAAATGTAACCGCCACGTGACAAATTTAAATGACAATTTCTTTGGTGAAATAGGAGCTTTAGTTGTCAGAAACACAATAAACTAGCATTACATTATTGCTATAAAGTAAATAAATTATGTTTAATAGATCACAACCCTTTTATGTGTTACAAATACATTTGCAGTATAGCCCATTTAACAATACACTAAAATGAAATAAATGATCAGATGATTTTTGTTAGGAAGTATATTAATTAATGAACAGAGAGACAGATATTTTCACAATGAGACCTGAAATAAAGTTAGGAAATAAAAACATTTCTTCAAACAACAATTTATTTTCCACGTATATCCAGATCTGTATACATAGATAAAATTCATAGACTTTTCCAAACTTTTCTGAACTGCACACGAACCCTGATGTTCAAATCTTAAAGCGTCTGTGTACCACACATCTTTTGTAATCTCCGGTGTCACTCTTGTCAACACCTGGAGTTGTCAGAACCAGGAAACACCTCTTTGAGGTACAGTTGTTCAGCGAAAACATACTTCCCATAAAATCATGCATTAGAAAAAGTAAGGGTTACCATTAGGTATAGCTGTCGAAATCAACCACCATGCATACATTTCATACCCGTCATAATATTTTTTAATAGCATTCTGGTGACATCAAAACACACTGGTCTCTAATTACTCAGAAATAGCTTCAGACAAGCAGAAATTGACAAGCTGTTTACTAAATGTGTCCAACGTCTTGATGCAATATACAAATAACCATATTAGATATGTGGGACAATACACTCCCCAATGTTTCTGTGTTGATCCACCTCTGACATTTCTTAAAATTATTAATAGTTTTCTTGTCTTTTTCTTTTGCCACTTCAAAGCACTTAAGTGTTAGAGAATAAGCAGTAGCTGAGGGGTTCAATTCCGGTCAAGGATCCTATTATATCAGCGTTGGGAAAGTGGCAGACACATTCAGACCAAAATGGGCTCAGTCAGTGATGCTCACTGGCTTTCTGGCAGCACTTGCACAATCAGCAGACAGACTAAAGACATATAATGTCCAACTACTGCAGCAGTGCCAACATCCTGCTATAGGTCACCTTTCGCATTTTGGTTTGACAAACTAACAGATTTAGCTGTCAGTTCCTCTGGGCTCCGTTTTTCCAAGGCTGACAATAAGAAATGTTGCCTACTTAAGTGACATCTTCTCTTTTTGTGAAAACCGGCTGAGTGTTCAATAATGCTGACTGAGACTAGAAAGCGGGCCCGCATCACATCTATTTAAAGTCTATGCGCTGGGTATCTGTGAACTGCCTGTTGAGGAAGAAGGCAGGCTCTGTGTAAGCAACTCAAGAACGAAAGAGAAAGATGTTGAGGATTGCTGGAAAAGCTGGTATAACAATGTCACCATTCTCAGTAACATGATATCCGTGTCGATTCGGGCTGACAGGGCACTCAGAGAGGAATAAGCTAATACCCCAAAAGAAACATACAAAGCCAAATTACAGTTTGCAAATGCTTTCAGGAACAAACACATTGATTTTTACTTGATCTTATACGAGTTCAGTTGAAGTGTTTGACCATTACATGTGGAGGGAAAAGGAGGGACCATGAACGAAAAGTACAAGTGTGGCAACAAACTGTTTTTGAGTATTATGAGGCTAGAGGGACTGGTGCACTTAACCAAAAAGATGGCATAGAAATGAACAATGGTAAAGCCCTGATTTCAATCCCATGGTAGAGCTGGAAAAGTATCTGCAAGCCTGGCCTTGTATAAACCTGATTCTATAGGTCTAGAAAGCTATTCATCATTTTCTTTCCATCTCATAATTATGCACTACTTTGTGATGGTCTGTAACATAAAATCCCATTGAAATGCACTGACGTTGGTGGTTGTAATGTGAAATAAAGTACAAAGAGTGTGAATATTTTTGCATCGCATTTTATCAACAAAGTAGACCAAAACCATGACACGGCAATATGCATTCCTGTTTTTAATACACAGGTTCCCTGAGGTGTTATAATAATCAATCCGTCAAACAACAACTGCCATAAATGTTGCGACATTCTTTCAAAAGTCAAGGTTCCTCACAGCTGCTTCATTTCTGCTGCATCTCTATATTTCCTTTTGATTTCAAGATGCTCTGTGAACAGCCATGGGTCCCCAGTGTTTTTGTTTTTTGTGTGTTTTTTTTTCTTCTCAAATTGAAAGTGACAGAGTAATACAGGTGAGGCACATCTATAGTCGATTTGCTGGGAGCAGGAGGTGGAAAATGACCGCACTACATTGTGATTCAGCAATGTCCTGTGACATGGGTCCCCGAGGAAGCCGGATGTGCGCCCAGAGAAAACTTTAGGGGGCAATGTTGCACAAACCAAAGAGAGGACGGCTTGTGTCGGGCCGGATCTCTCCGCCGCTCCAAAGGGTGTGTGAGGTCAGATCAACTGTAGCATAAACCGAGATAGTTTCTTTGCAGCCATGTGCAAACATTGTAAAGGATCCGTGCTCCCCGACTGAAGCCGGATTGTGCTTTGCTCAGCAGAGCACCGAGGCTGGAGCATCCACCCCCCCTACCCTCCCGCCCCTTCCACGTCTGCAAGCAGGTGCGGTGGTGCAGAGATGAATCAAAAGCCGGATAGCAGCCTTTTCTGTCAGTATCAAATAACTGATACACACCGGACCAATTTGTCCTCCAGAGTCAGCATTCAAATGCTTCTCAGATCCAGACCGCGGAGCCGTAGCCGAGGCTTATCACCTCTGATTTCACCGGCTCTTTTTAGGAGACCCTTTACCTTTTTTTATTATTATTTTTTTCATTTCTAGGCCTGCGGAAGCACATCACACAACAGCCGACACTCTGCACGGAGATGCAAGGGCTCTCCCATTAGTCAATGCCACAGAGGAAAGGTTGCCTTTGTAATGAGATCACGGTAACAAAGCAATGTGCATAGCTGAAGGGTTTTAAACTGAAGCTCAGAGGGAAATGGTTTCTCTGGCTGCCAGCTCTCGCTCATCATCCTTCCTTAATGTACAGTAGACTTAATGAACAACACCATCGATACCTTCTGCTTCCTTGCAAATTTAAAATACTGTAAATTAAACAATAATGCTAATTTAAAAATTCAGCAAGACCTCTCCTGCCAAACTCATTAGTAGACAGTAGCTATTCAAGCTGAGTCAGCTATATTGATAAACTGCATTTTCATTCACTTCAAGCTGGTGTATATCGCCGCAACTGCACAAAAGAGTTTAACAATGAAGTGTCAGTCAACCAAGGTTTAGTTGCATACAAATGTCTATGTGTCTGGAGAGAAAATGTCAAGATGTGACAATTGTATTCAGTCCACAGAGGGGATGCGGTGGGGTTTAAACCTCGTGTTCAATGAGGCTTTGGGATATGTGGGGGGAATAATGTGTGCCAGTGGTCTCCAAATAGATCAACACACTCACGCTCTCTTATCCACCCAACCAGAAATTGGTTGCAAATCAGGTCGCAGGGATGATAGGTGCAGGAATTAAACCCAGCTAGAAACACTATTCAGATCATTTTAAGTGGTTTCCAAAGTGTTCTGATATCAGAAATGATTCACTGAGTCCCTCCAGAAAACTCTAGATTTGCCCTTGGGAGAGCTCTGAATGAAGGCACTTGGAAGGACGACTTCCAGATCACAAGTCAGAACTTTGTCAGCTGACTACTTCCTAAATAGAGAAGTGGAGGCTCCACTTCCTGCTTTGCCCAAATGACAAAAGAGACTAAACTGATTTCAGTTCATTAAATTCAGAATCTTCTATTACCTGGTACCTTCAATCTTTGCATAGGTGCTGAAACACTGAGTTCCTTTAAATCAGGGCCAATAATCCAATTATTTAGAGACTCCTTTGATTCCTAGTAACTGGATCATTGATCAATATATCTGATGTGTATTTGCTTGATGATTTTGATGAAGACAATTGACAAAATGTAATGTTTATTGTTCGTTTTTGTAATGTTTTTTGGGGGGGATTGTGTTTATTTAGGGTTCTGTGTTCTGTTGAGTCTCTGTGTTGTTCCAAGACAGGTGATTAGTTACACCCATCACTTGTTCCCCCTACTGTCTGCCTGTGTAGTTAGACCCAGCTGTGTTCCTTGTCGGGTCCTTGTCTTACTGTCTGATCTTGTTGCCTGATATCTCCACTTGCTACCAGTTTGTGAGCCTTAGCCTTCCGGTCAATCTGTGCTGCCTAGACATGGGATTCTTGTTTGTTTCTTCATTAAATTCATCATTCATTCTCAACAACCTGGGTCTGCTGCGTATGCCTCACTACCTTCACCAACCGCAATTCATGACAGTTTCATAGTTGGCAATGGTACGTTTTTATGGTTTAAAGCATTTTGAACTGCCTTGTTGCTGAAATGTGTTATACAAATAAATTCACTTGACTTGTATACCCAAAGCAAGAGCTGTGTCTGCACTGTACGACTGGGACTGGACACTGCCCAGGCGGCCAATTATCCCGTTTGTGGTGTTTGTGGCCAGAATACTGAGACGCAGTCATAGAAATAGGTTGTCTGGTTTAAAAGCCTTTGCTTTTTGCAATTTATTGGGTTCCATTGGCATCTTCAAGTAATGGTTTTCAGCATTTCAGTTGCAATGTATTGTATGACTGGTACAAAGTTAAGATTGTTTCCCGCCTCAGCTGAACTCTGCCTCGGATGACTCTTGCCACATATCTAGTTTGTGGTGTTCATGGCCAGAAGGCTGAGATGTAGTCACGGAAATAGATTGTCTGCTATTTGCATTCTGCAAATGATTGGGTTCCATTGGCCTCTCCAAAGAAATTGGACTACTCTCTCCAGTCACTCTTTGCCCCAAGATTAGCTACCTTGATATCCTGTTTTTGAGTCATGGTAGGATGGATAGATGAGTTAGTAGGGTCTTGTCAACAGCAATTCCATCATTTCCATCATTTTGAAGAAAAACAATTTTGAAACTTAGCTTCAAACATCACGTATGTTCACAAGATATGGAGACTCAACACTAGGGACAATTTGGAGTAACCAATTTACCCATAATGCATGTCTTTTGATAACCGAGGAAAAAAATAAACCCAAGACAGGAGACACAGGACGGACAGGTCTGGACAGGTGAGTCACACATAAAAAGATAACCTTACTCTCACACAGGTATACATGCAAGGGCAATCTAATCTGACACGCACATGTTTGCGTACTTGTCGAGGGAGCAGCTCCACCAATGAGCATCTCCCATTTTAATCCTTGCAACAACAACAAAAAAAGAGTCTGCACACTCAGACTACGAATATTTGGCACCAAAAAAAAGAGAAGCTAATCACATCAAGGACTCCAAATTCAATTACGAGGCATCAAAAGCAGTTTACTTTTTGATTGTGCTTATCGGGTAGCGCAAACATAGCCGATGTGACTGCTGCTTAATTCAATTACACCAAATATGATAATGAGGCCAGTCTGCTGAAATGTGAGAGAGAGAGAGGCTTCGGCCACCTCTGGGAGAGACAGTGAGAAAGAGAGAGAGAACATCTGCAAGGCTCTGAGCCGAACGCTGTGTGCGAGCGCAATAAAGAGTGAGAGAGATAACGCCGTGGGGAGGATAACGTGTGGAGACAGCAGTGTGTCAGTGCATGTGGGGTGTGAATGGAAAAGAGGAGATATGTCTTCATAATATAGTGTTGAAAATCAATTCAGCCTCGTCCATCCTATACTTTTTTTTTTTTTTTTTTGAATCTGGCGACTGGGGGCAGGATGAGTTGCGGGGGTCTGCTACCTTTCCCGTCTCTCGCTCACTTTCTGACATCTAGCAGGTGGCGGGGCTGATAAAGTAAGATGCTGAGTAGGTGATTTTTTTTTTTTTCTTGACTATTCCTGCGGTTCATTCCTTTTGTGCAAAGGGGAGATTTGTGGGGAACCACTTGAATTCTAATGCATTATTTCCACCCAGCAGGATAAAAAACTCAAAAAGATAAATGTGTGCCTAACATAAGACAGGCGGATTCGCTAGGATATCTTTGCACATCTAAGCCTAACCCGTTGTCTCCTGGTACAATAATCCATTTCTCTTAAACTTCAATCCACTTTCACTATAGCAGGTGGTTTTTTAAAAAAAAAAAAAAAAAAAGGTCCCTGGTATCTTTTAGCAATATTTCACACTGTGAAATAAGACAGGAGACATACTATGCTTAGAATAAGTCAGAAAGACCTTAACGCCAGGGTCCTCAAAGGTAAATATGAAGCAATTTAACTATCATGTAGCGCTTCTTCTTACCTTATTATTTGGTCCTTAGCTTGTGATGTGATAGAAAGTCATCCTCACAACCAGCAGCCTCTGCTTCCATCTTCCTTTTTTTTTTTGCCTGAAATTCATACAAATGTTCGTCCGTGTGTTTTTTTTTATCTTGCCCCTTCAACTCAGACAGCAGAGCCTTGCATCAGGTGAAACCAATAGTGCTGATGAATTAAAAGAGATCAATACGGCACAATTATTGCACACACAATGTAATTGATGAGCATGTGGGCTGGGAGGACTCCCTCCCATCCTAACAAGCTAATTCCAAGCCGATCGAAGCGGCTCAATACGGCCTATTAACTCAAAGTGCCTTTATTTACCTGTGATGCAGCTCGGCGTCGCATTTGGAGGATGTCTCTTTATTTCTAGGTGATCCAACACACCCATGCACTGCAGCAGCAGCAGCCGAGAACTTTCAAAGGCCGTGGCAATCATCATGTCTGCTTATTTTTTTAATGTGATACAACACTTTCAGTGAATTCTGTACGAAACCAGAAGCTGTGAGTAACCCTTGAGATGTCTGTTGCTGCCAAAGTAGAGCTTAAATTAGCCATTTATTGCTAGCTGGTGAGGAATTCTTTATCTGAACTTGCTTGATGTGAGTTCTGAGAGAGTCAGAACTGTACAACGACGTATTAGGGCCTTTGTAGGTTAAAAAAGGGGGAGCAAATTTGAGCTGAAACACTTGGAAATTTTGAGATTACTCACAGAAAAATAAGGAAATTTCTGAGGTCCAAAAGTTGAAAATTTATGAGAAAAAAAAACTCAGAAATGTTTTAGGAAAAAACTTCAAAACAAACAAAACATGGAAATTACTCGATGACGATTTTAAACTTTTGGAATTTTTTTTTGAGTTTCCAATGGGGACATTTTTTTGACTTTGATACTCGGTTTTCCTTTCTGACATTAATCTCAAAATTTCTGAATTTCTTGGCTGAAATGTACTCCCCTTTTTTCCTCTACAATGACAGTAATATCGTTCAATCAGGGCTCTAATAGAACACACATCAAACAGGTTCAAATAGAGACTCCCAAATGTCCGAGTTCTTCAGTTCTTCTAGAAGATTTCTGACATTAATCTCAAAATTTCTGAGTTTCTTGGCAGTAATGTACTCCCGATCTTTTTCTTAATACACCGTTGTACAACTGTGGTCGGATGTGTGCGGGAGTGCGAGGAAAGTAGTGACCATAAAGGTGACGCGTATAGCTGTGGGTGTGCTGGAGCGCCAAACTACCACACAAAAAAGCTTTTACAGCCTCCACCCCTGTAGCAGCAATAAATTCAGCCCGTGATTGGAGGGTGCCGAGGTAACGAGGGACCGCCTGCGAACTCTGCGACCACACACCATCAAGATGTCCCAGCGCTCGCCCGCGCGCCCCCCTTAAATAACACCGGCGCGCGACCCTGACAGCCGTCAGATCATGTCTGCGTGCCGCCGTCAGTCACCTTTCCCACGGCAAATCTATCCAATTACTCCGCCACCGACGAGCCTCTCCCGGAGTCCGGTCACTTGAGTCCGCGGCCTAATGGCTCCTGACAGGACGCAAATTTTAGAGGTATAATTATCTTTTTTGCGGTTATCAAAAAAAAAAAAAATGTTGGATGTGGGGCGGAATGCAATTTTGGCTAAAGACGAACAAATGACTTTTGAGTTAGCTTCAAAAACGAGGGGATGCCCTTTGACAGCCCGTCACTTAACTTAACGGGATGCATTCCTGCGCGCCGCCATCATGCCTCGCTGCCTCCCGCTTGTTGTTGTTTTTTTCGAGCCGTCTATTATTGATGTTACAGGCAGATTGAGTGGAAAATGGGAAAAACACAGAGGAGTGACGATAAGTGGATTAGAAAATTGCCTCGGTGCCCTTTAGCGAGCCTTAAGAGAACCTTTCTGGTTCTTTACTTTTGACTCCGACCACAACAAGCGATCCCCCCAACCCTCTCTCTCCCAGCTGACCTTTCGCGTGTAGCCTCTGAGTAATTGAATGAGAACCTGGATAAAGTTAATTGGCTGTTTTCTTATACTCTGAGAGCCGCTGATAATTAATCAGAGAGAACAAAAGCCACTACATCACCACCTAATTATGGGCAAGCTCTTGGCAGGCTCCAACGCCCGGCATCCTCACTGCCGTCATCTTCTCTTTTATCTCCGAGCGGGTCGGCGCACGAGCGCGTGGCTTCTTCTTGCTCATGCATATCATGCAAGCGTTTATTACCTGCTGTTCTGCCTCATTGCATTCTTAACAATGTGGTATGATTACAGGAAGCCAAACACTCCTCTAGCACATTCCACATATTTGGAGGCATTTCTCGAAAACATCATTTACCCTAATAGCGGGAACAGAGTGTCGAGGAAACGAGCGGGCCTTTGCTTGGATTGAAAGCTTAATGGCTAGAATTTTCTGATTAGAACGACAAGAGAGTTAAAGGGCAGGACTTATCTCTCCCCCAAATGCAGGATTTAGAACAACTGTGTGGAGACTTTAAGCCGTAGTCCCATGGGTGCCTCATTAGGTTGAAGAGCCCTACAAATGCAATCACATTCCATGAGCTTTTCCCGCATTTTCTTTCGTCGAAAACGGTAGTGTGTTTGACTGGGATTTCAAAGAAAACAAGAGCGGTACATCATTTTGAAGTGAAATGAAACAGAAAGGGAATATTTTTCATAGCCGTTCTTTCCAATGAAAGTTGGCAAACGGACTTCTCAGTATAGGAGTTCGGTGAAGGAATAAAGAGGTTTGAGAACGTTAAAGGACAACCAGGGAACTCAGAAGACAAGATAGGGAGGCATTTTTTGGGAGAGCTCAGGTGAAAGAATCAGCCTATTGAACAGTCATTAGGTTTGGAATCCACTGAAAGACAAAAAGCAAGAAGAAGTACCATGTCAAGTTTATCACGATGCAGAAAACAACATAGCATCTCATCTGGTCGGATGAGATCAAAATGTACATCTTTGACTAACAGGTAAAATTCGGAGTGTGCAAACAACTGAACAGCAACTTTCTCTCTCTGGAATTGCTTTCAGCTCAGAGTCTGGAAAAGTGAGCGACTTTTCTAATCAACTTTAGAAGTCTGGCAAAAACAAGAAGTCGTGGCTTTTCCCGAAAGTCCTCTTTGAAGACTCACGCCTCAACGGACTTGAATGCTCTTGATTCTGTTTTAGGGATTGGGTGGCTGAAAACGTTCTCTAACTTGGTAAAGAGAAAACTGAAACCCCTTGTTTGCATCCAAGACAGATTGTTTCCTCCAGGTGATGGAATCTCTTGGTCTTCTTGATTCAAACCTTTTCAGTTTGTCACAAAAAAGGGAAAACAAAAGGACATTTCTCAGTTTCAAGTAGGAATCTTCCTCTCTAATCCCAATCTGAGCTTTAAATATGTACTGCTGCTTGATTTGCTAAATCCAGGAGTGGCATTTACTGTCCTTGGCACTAATTGGCTGTAACCCCAAAAGAAGACAGTTGATGTTAGCTTGTGCGGTACTGCTAAGATGGCTTCCACTGTGGGTATTAATTCATATTGGGGTGCATTTGGTAATTGAACCAATTAAACTAAGCGTCTTTAGAGGGAAACTCAAGTATTTTGAAGATTTCAGCAATTTCCCATATACCCCAGTGAGGGTTCACTCACTGTTCACCACAAACTCAGTCACAGTCACTGATAGGAAGAATCAAATTTAACACTAAAGTTTACAATGCAATCTTTTTAATTAGGAACGCTTCAACCATAATCAGTTATTTAATCCCTCTTTCCATCCGAGAGTTAATTTGAAGGTTAGATGCCGTCACAAGATTGTTTTTGACTGTTAAATTAATTATAATAGATCTTCTCTATTATGTAGCTGATAGCAAAGTCATTTTAATAGCGGAAGACATTTTCGGAGCGTAGCTGTTCCCCTCTCCTTTTTTCTTTTTTTTTCCTTCCCTGCCCAGACCTTGTCTGCCCATGGCGTCAGCCTGTTATTAAGGAATGCAATATCTACCACACCACAGGGCCAATATTCCTCAAGAGTCCTCCTCTCTCCCCATTCTCCTTTCCCCCTCTCCAGATTCACCCCTCTTTCCCCCCCATAACCCCCACAATCAAGTTGACGTACCAACACACACGCAGCATAGCGGGAGCTCCATCTTTGAGAAAATGATGGAAGCAGGGGAGCAATTAAATTCAGCTGGAGACATTTAATGTGAATGCCTTTTGAATGCAGTCCTGCCACCCTCTGGAGGAATCTTAAAGTCAAATATAGGATCTTTGATCATTTACTGCCATATGGTGAGGTGCGCGTTTTGGACCAACATGGAGTGTCTGCGTGTCTATGTGTGTGTATAACTGCAAGGTCAAATGATGCTAAATTAGTTTGAGATAACACTTATTCCAGGATACACAAAGAAAAATCATAAATCGGCTCTAGCTGTGAGGCAGGCTGCTAAAATGTTTGCAAAATAAACCACAATGGAGGTAGGTGAGGTAGATAATTGTGGTGAGAACATTTATTTGACCTGATGACCTTTACAGCATTAAGGTCTAGGGTTCAAATCCCTGTCTGAACTGTTCCACTGAGTAGTTAGCATGTTCTCCCTGTGCATGCGTGGGTTCTCTCTGGGTATGTCGACTTCCTCCCACAGTCCAAAAAGATAAATGTTTGGTTGATTAGCCTCTCTAAAATTACTTTTAGGTATGGTTTGCATGGGTTTTTTTTGTTGCACGTGTTTCTGGGGTAGCCTGTGATGGACTTGCCTGAACAAGGCTCCCAACTGCAGGGATAAACAGGTATGACCAATGAATTGATAGATGGAGGTCAGCAAGGTTGGATGTTTGGCTAGCAGCAGAGTAACGTGTGGGACGGGGATTCTCCGGGTGCCACTGTCCGATCCTGGGACAGGTGTCTTCTCGGGCGGGAATCGAACCCAGAACCTTCTTGCTGCAAGGCAACAGTGCTACCAACTGCGCCACCCCGTTTGCGGAACGTGCAATTCAAATATTCCTTCTGCAGGATTAAGAGTAAGACGGGCTGAAGGCTTATTCCATCAGCCAGAATACAGACGCTGAATTCATTAACAGTAGTCTTAAGTTCATTTGGATCCACTGCTTGTGGGAGGACTAAGCCTTTTGAGGAGGTGTGAACGTTCACAAGAAAAAAGAAGCAAACCCCGGTTCGCCTAAAATCCTGTCACAGTTTGAGTGAAGTGAACTCTGGCGTGCATCCATGACCACCAAGCAAATCTGGAGGTCACTCCAAGAGCAGGAGGCCGACTATCGCGCCTGGCATTCTGGCCAAATACAACCAATTCCCGGAGAAATTGCTCAAAAGACAAAAGAGAAAACCTGCAACCACTAAAATCCGACACCACTCCATTTTTGTTTATGTTTTGTGAAACAGGAAGTTGCGCTTCTTCAGATGTTTTTGTGTTGCTTTCTTTGGTGACTCTCCGTCCAGAGCCACCACAGGCGAGGGCAGGAACAGGTTTTTCAAAGGGTTTGGGTGGTTTAACACGGTGCAGTTTGAAAGCAAACCGCACCAACTGAAAGTGTAACAAATGTTGTAATTTTGGTCCCAAATTTAACTATGTCTACCAGACTGCCAAGTGAAATAACTGAAATAACAAATTTCAATGCAAGAATGCGTCAAAGTCTTAGCTGCAATAGTGCCTCCGACAACGTCCCCCCTGCCCAAATGCGATGGCGTTACATCAGGACACTCCCGCACTGCAGGCTCACAGATTTATGTCGCGTTGTGCTCCCGTTTAATAACCACAAGAGCAGCTAAGTCAAATAAATGAACTTTGCCTTTAAATGTTAATTACACTTATAATGTTCAGCGTTGCATACCTTTTTAATTGACCTGAAACAAGAGAGTGGTAGTTCATGAATTAAATTTCACCTCCTTTGACTTTATTTTAAATATGTGAGGAAGCCAATTATTTTTTTCAACCTCTTTGACCCCAGCCGACCCACTGTTGCCCACGGCGACTTCAGGCTTCTCAGCTGAGAGGGATGGTTGCGAGATGCTTTAGTGGCCTTTTTTTTCTTAATCAACACGGAACTTATTTTCTCTACATATGTATATATAACTTTCTTGATCATTACTTCCTTTAACTTCTGTGTAGAAATTTTCAGCAAACCCTGCAGACTGCAAAGGGTTTTGACATTGTAATGTTATGTGACACTTGACAGGCCACTTCGCAAAGCAATTTCTGGGCGCTCCGAGTGTGCGAATCTCACTTTTCCTTATTGTTCTGATACGCACAAAAAGGAAAACCTCATGCAAGTAAGACTCTCTCTGCACGGACGCTGTTGGCCCCAATTAAAAGCAAGGCATTGTGTATGAATTCTACCCCCTATTCATTTATGTTTATGACAAACTGAGGAGTAGGCAAAGGACGATTCAGCTCCATTCTAACAGTTAAATTATGTAAGTCCAGATCATAACAATAAGGATTAGTGGAGCTTAATTTTTCTTTGGAAAACATCTTCAAACTTTGCTCGTCAAAGCCACCCGTTTAATTTTTCTGGAGGAGGATTATGAGGTAAGTGAAAATAGTGAAATAAAGTAATCTTTTGTTTGAAGAAGACTCAATTGATCTGGTAGCCATTTGGATTTTTTTTACCCAGAGTGAAGATAACCGTTAATGACATTTTAATTTAATTAGTTTTTTACTTAAAAAAAAAAATCTATATCTATATGAATAAATAAATACCCAATTTCTTTGCAAGTTCATGGTTAAGCTAATTTAATTTTTGAACAGTAAGATGAGTGACTTTGTTCCCAAAAGACAAGGTGACCCAATGCGAGGTTGAAACCATCCAACCTCTGTCCCAACAGTACAAACCCGGAGTCTGGATCTAAAGAAACAAAAGGTGTGCAGTACGTTGACATCGGCTGCAGCATTTATACACAATCTTATGAGTAAATTGAACTTGATAAAAGATTGATACACTCCCAAGAAAGACTTTGTTTTTTTGTTTTTTTGCTCCTATATAAATTTTACCCGAGGCCTTGGCTGATCCCTTAACGGCGTAGCTTTGTTATTCCAGGCGAGCGCCGTAAAAGGACTGGTGCTTTAAGAAAACTGCTGACTCGGTCGAATTTAAAGCACTGAAGAAAACAAGCGAGATCTTTGAAAAATACTCCACTCCACAGACTCTTAAATTAAATTTACTAACTCCAGATACACTGCTCCCTCAGGGAGAGAGGAGGACAGGAAAAGGAGGAGTGGGAAGAGAGACAAAGACATTGTAATCCCTCATAAAGGATAGCTCGGGTGCAATATAACCGTGGTTGTCAGTTGCGGTGTGTAGACCGAGTCTGTGTAGCTTAGCGTAAAGACGGATCCACAAGATCATGTTTAAACCTCAGACAAGCGGTTTGGTTTTCTTCTGACTGTCGAGCTGAGAGTCGACGCCGTTAAAGAAAGAGCTGAGTGAAACTTTTAAAAGGAGGATTGCAACAGCTTATGAGTGTGGTAAGCAATTTATATGAGGCGGTCGATCAATTCCACTGCGTTGAAAATAATCGACAGGTGGAAAAACATTCAAATTAACAGCAATCGTGCCCAGGTCTCGCTATCCAAGCAGGTCTACCTCAAAAGCAGAGTGAGGTCTCCAAAAAAAAAAAAAACCCACAATGTTGTCAAGAGACGAAGGGTGCATTCAAACCAACGCGGTTTAATCCGCTTTAATCAAACTCTGATTCATTTGCCAAGAAAGTCCGGGTCGATTGGGGAGTTGTCGCCCATAAACATAAGTTTCGGTTTGGTTCAAGTGAACTCTAGCGCGGTTTGAATGCACATGTGAACGCCAAGTGGACCAGAGAACACTCCAAAAGCAGGAAGTGGACTACAGCGAAGGGCATTCTGGGTAAATACAACCAAAACAAACGTGCGTGTCTATAGTTTCGGGAGAAACGGCTCGTGGTCTTTTGCCAAAGACAAAAGAAAAATCCTACAACCGCTTAAGTCTGATGCCACCACATTTTTAACGTTTTGCGAAGAAGGAAGATGCACTTCTGTCTTCTTCAGGGATTTTTGTGTCATTTCCTTTAGTAGTTCTAGGTGCAGCGCCCCCACAGTCAGAGGGGGGAACATATTGCTCAAAGGGTTTTGGTTGGTTTACAGCACACAGGCTAAAAATGTAACAAATGTTGCCATTTTGGTTGCTAAGGGTTCGCATTAGGACAGGTATATGTGCTCTGAAAAATGCATACATTCAACCAGCGTCAGGGATAATTATCTTTGAAAGTGCACTGAAAAAAAAAGAGAATGAACTTAAAACATTTAGTTTATGCTTGTTTACCATGACAACTTAAACTTAAATAATTTGATTATTTTATAACAAATCAATTAAAAACAAAATTAGATCACGTGATTCTATTTTCAGTGTGTATGTTACATCCCTGATACTGAGCAAATAAGTCTGAATTTGCAGAAAATTACTGTTAATGTTAATTTTCTGGTATTTTGCAAATATAAATACATTTGATATTTCTAACTGACCTAACACAAGAGGTCAGTTAGGACCTAAAAACCAAAAAAAAAAAAAAAGCCTAACGGATAAAACAAACAATTTGGTCTGCTTTCATGTCAGACAGGAAGGAAAAATGTGTATGTCTTTTTTTTTAGTTGTAAGTAAATATTTGGTTTCAACTCCAACTCCAAATTATTCCATCATATATAAGATGATGGAATAAAAGTGAATCAGTCTACAAAGGAAGTCCTTTTGAAAATGAAATATGTTACGTTCCAAAGCTGTTAAAGTTTACTTCTGTAAAAAAAGAGGACGTTTTATTTTTTTAAAAACAGCATGAAACACCTGAATAACCTTTTTTTTTTACCACTTTAACTCCACTGTGTACAAGCTGAACCTTGAACTCCTCTCTACGTTGGGTCAACGACAAACTAGTTTGCAGGGTAACATGAAATAAATCATGTGAGTAATGAGTAATTAGCTGCCGAGTGGTTATTAATTCATTTTTTAATTAGTCAGGTCTGACTGGTAATTACATTGAAAGTAAATCATATTTGCACGCTCACTCATTCACACACACATGCACAGATCCCGTGTATCTCTGAGCTGCAGGGCAAACTACGCCACTGGGAGACAAGCGATGAAGTTAAAACACGGCAGCCTCTAGAAACACTCGCTGCTGGAAAGCTCTGAGACAAAAGCCAAAAAAAAAAAAAAAAGAATAAAATGAAATAACCCCGAGCCATTTCCCTGGAACCTCCACTGTTATTATCCCCACGTCTTCTCCGAAATGGACGGCCATTTCTGCAGGGAAGGACCTCATGGAGAGTATGGAGGAGGAGCCTCCACCTTTCCTGCCCCCACCACCACCACCACCCCCTCACCCGCCCAGTCGAAGGCTGAAAGGCCCACTCTGGTAAATCAAGGCACTGCAGAGGCCACACACACATCAACACACACTGAAATAGTCTGCCGGTGAATGGCTTCACGCATGAGCTCCTCTCTCCCCTCTTACAGTAAAATATTGCTGAATGCTTCCCAGGAGGATTTAATCTGCTTTCTGGGTTTTATCGCCCAAATGGAGCTCACCCCCAGCCAGCATACCTAAGGTGGGACCCATATGGGGAAAAGGAGGGCAGACAATATGGATCCCACGTGGGTTTGTCCGCAGTTTCCATGGTGGCCCCACACGGGTTTGCCCATGTAGGGCCACCGCCATGTAGGACCCATGTAGGCGGTGGCCCTATATGGGCAAAATGTGCTGGCTGGGTCCCCACTTTTTTTTTAAATTTTTTAGGCTTCCTAAGATTTTGCCAACACCCTCATCGTGAGACAACCGGGGAGCTCTAGGAGATTGGAGGCCTCAAAAAACTGGAGGGGAGGTGAGAAAAAAAATGGAAAAAATCAAATCGGAAACTTGATTAAATAAATTTATTTTCATAAAATCTGATCTGGTTTTTTTTAAGTCCTTATGTTATTTGCCATGTTCACCCATCATTCATTCTTTCAGATTAGCTGGGAGTCAAATTTATCAAGCTAGCATAGCATAAGAAGGAATAAGAATTCCTTCTTAATCTTATAACAAAAATAAGAAGGAATGATAACACATTTATGCTAAAGGAATCTAATAATTACTAAAGAATAAAAGAAAGAAGAAGTACTCTCAAAGTTTTCTTTACATGTTTTGTAGCATCGTATGTGGGTTTGCTAATAGGGTTTCCACCCAAAAGCTAATTCTGTTCGGCGGGGCATAGTGTGGAAAACCCCTAGCATAGGACACAGGCTAATTTTTCAATAGCCACACGATTATCCTGGTTAGCTTAGCCTAGCTTAATCGTATACAACTTTACTTTTAGTACGGCTTTGCTAACTGTATTCAACTTACCAACTTAAAAGTCAAACTGATTGAACCGTTAAAAGCTACAAATTGAAAAACCGAATTTTTGGTGCAGTAGTCTAACGTTGCTTTTCCTTCTTTTTTTCTCACATCATTCTGCCACTGGGGTTAGAGACGGAAGTTAGCCACTTGGCTATATTTGCATTAAGTGTCTTTACATTAAGTGTTAATCTGTAATGTCGCATTTTTACAAAATAAACTTGAAATAATCAACAACAAAAAAATATTGATGGGTCGTGGGGCTATGCTAAAATAATAAAAGTGATAAAGTCGTATGAGCATAAAGCTGAACTAATATGAGAATGAAGTCGTAGCGATATGAGAATAAAGTCGGAATAATATTAGGATAAAATCATAGTGTTACAATAAAAACACAAGAGAATAAAGTTTAAATAACACAAGAATAGAGTCGGTTTTACAAGAATAAAGTCATGATATTCTCATAACACTATGACTTTATTCTTGTAACATGTCTTTATTCTTGTCATGTAATTTTATTTTTTTCTTAGTATGATTCCTATAAAACGTACATCTTAGTACAATATGCCATGACCAAACTGACCAGCAGCTCTTGTGGGTGTTGACCAGACAGGGTAGCCCCTGATGAATACAGATTAGAGAGTTTCAGCCTTTTCTCATATCATATCAATCCCTTCACCTTTCGCCGTCTTCCCCCCGTTAAACTGCCCGACCCCGTCAACATCCCTGCCTTCTCGCATCTTAATCCCACCTCACCCTTGTCTGACCCTCTTCCATTTTTTTCCCTCCTCGAATTTTCCTCCATTCGGCCCTCTTTGGCGTTGCCCAATCTGACGCTCCAACTCTCGTCCGTGTGTGTGTGTGTGTGTGTGATCCAGGTGGCATTTCAACAGTCACGCCTGGCACCTTTCTGGCAACGCGGAGTTAGGATTGCCCTCGAGTGACGATAAGTCCCATTAACACGTCGGGCCTGTAACGCTCATACAAATGGAGGGGGAGTTCTCATTAACGTACAGACTTTTTTTTCTTTGGTTTTGTATTTGGACAGCGCAGGGCGAGTGCGCGTTTCATTGAGTATGCAGGAGCAGACGAGACTGAGAGAAAACGAGAACGAAAGAGCATCTAATTACATGACAGACTTGGCCTCTGGATCCTGGTGATTGAATAATACGCCCTTTGCCGTTTTACTTTCAGAATTTTTTTTTTTTTTGTTTAAAACCTCCTCATATTCTGCTCCACTGCTTGTGAAGCATGCGTGTATGGATGTGTGTGTACTTTGGGCCACTTTGGCCCCCATCAGGACTGCCTAATCTGGGACGCGCTTCTCGTTCTAGTCCCCGCCGTTCATCGGGCCGCCCTGCCTGGGTTCAATTACTCCCAGATATATTGAACCGGCAAACGGTTTGTGCGAGTCCTCCGGGGAGATAACTAGGACGTTACACGCCCGCTGCTGTTCGTGCGCCGGTGGATCTTGCTCCTTTTTTTTTTTCCCCCATTCGGCCACTGGATAACAAGGTTGAGTCCTCTTGCCGGAGGAAGTGCGAGCTTTCTGCTCCGTCTAGCTAAACAGACAGCGGCTGCCTGGGCTGCGGCAGACTCCGTGGGCGTTCGGCTCCACTCCGTTGCTTCTCTCTAGAGAAATCCTTCAACGTGTCAGTGGACGGCATGGTGGGTGTGAGCAACAAAAAAAAGAAGAAGAAGAAGAAAAAGGGCGTTTGCATACATATATGCATGCGAGACTTTTTGGCCTCTACAGTTATAGCTTCTGGGATACAGGTACTTTATATTGGAGACAACTTTTGCCTGTGTAAAGTCATTATGTACTTTTACTGTTGTCTTTCTCAAGTGATTCACTGGCCATAGGCGTAAATCTTGGAAAAGTCTAGAATTGTCTCCCAACCCCCCAAAGAAATCATGAAAGAAACCTTTGTATTCAAACAATGTCATTATAAAAAAAGGCAATAGAAACAAAATACAAAGTAAATCTGCCATTCATCTAAGAAAAACAAATAAGAAAAAATTTTTAGGCCCCGCCCCCCCCACAATTATTAGAACAATGGTTCAGTCCAAAATGTAGGCGGAGCAACAGCTGAACAGCAGAGGCTCCCAGAGCCGCTAAAGTGAGGAGCTAGCTGTTAGCTGCTAGCTGTTGCTCTGCAGCACAAGCAAAAAAACCCTCCAGTAAGTAAATACTTAAAGCAAAAGATATGTAATTTGTTTTATTTACTTTCACTGCTGAAAAGGACGAAACACTTTATCAATAAAATTCAGACTGTAGTTCGTTACTCCATTACTTCGGCTGAATCATGATAAACTGCCACCTTATGTCTTGGAAATCAAAACTAGCTAAACTGCTACATTGCTTTCATAGACTTAGCTAATTTTTCTGTCGAAGGTAACCGGTATTTCAATTATATTTATATTTCTAAAGGCTCAAAGGCTAAGCTTTAGAAAGAGCTTGTATCGCTGCAAAAATACATTCTAATAGAAATATGTTAGCACACTTTAAATAAGACAAAACTGACTTACAAGTAGCTTCAGCAAAATATAGGAGCTTGTTTTAAGTCAATAATGTCTGAATATTGATGAGACAGTGCTAGTTCCATTGGCAGGTTATTTCACCTGTAATAAAACATTTTTCCCAAAAGTGATATAATCTGTCAGTAGAACTGGTACTTTCTCCACGCGTGACATCACGGTTCGCGCTGAAAGACCAGCTACTCTGTGGCACCCGAGGTTGACGGTGTGGAAACCGGAATAATTTAATTGGTTACGACAGTGCACATTCATTAATGCTACCACAATTTATGGCTGCGTAAATACACAAGAATTAAAACAATTGCTAAATTTCACCTAAGACAAGTAAGCAATGAACAAAAACCCTCATAATAGTGCAAGAGCTTACAAGGCTAAGACATCTAATTAGCATCTCAATAACACAATCTGACTGTGTCTTATTTTATTCTGATACCACCTGTTGATGCCACATGAGCAGGTCAGTGCCCTGCTTTTTTCCCTTGAATTTATAAATACCTTTTAGATTCATTTCTTTAGCGCCGTTGGGTCCTCTCCAGGTGTTAATACAGCTCGCTCTAAAAGCTGTTTACCTGCGTTAGAGCACGTGTTTCCAGGGATGCGGGAATAAATAATATTGTTTATGAGGTTCCATTTTCTTCATGTCAGTATAATTATTCACAAAAACAGAAAAAAACTGAGGGATGGTGAAAAATAAAATGAGCCGAATGAGATGTTTTATTTTATGTGGCTTTTACAAAATTGATTTTAACACCAGCCTTAGATAAGAGCTGAAACCTCTTAGGTGGAAAAACCCCAATTGTTCACAAAATAAATCTTAAAAAGAACTCTATACCCGGTAAAATTTGTGCTACTAAGCTTTCTGGTTCCCAAACAGACCACTGGAAGATAAATTCAGCAAATTTTTTTAGGTGATGGTTCACTCTCACATATGCATTTCATTTGAGGTCTATATAAACCTGCTGCTGAGATTTAACATTACAACGGGACCTTGTCGCCGTCGGCGACTCGTCAGCCTTCAACGTTATCGTTCATTTCTCTTCCTCAGGCGAAAAGTCGAACAGACATAGAGGCACGCATCATTTTCTGAACAGATTTTAATAAAACATTGTGTGTCAGTCGCTGAGTGTGAAAGCCTGGAAACTGGCTGACCTTGTTGGCATGTTGCGGGATGTGACGACTGTCCCCAAGAGAGGACCTTCATATTCGCGAGCAAGTACGGGGTTTTGCATATCACAAAGATCCCCGCGTTGCATGGCCTTCCTGCGTTTTTTCCTTTTCCTCTCTTTGGCTACCATCCCATTTATTTATATTCTACTCCTTTTGACAGCCTTTTAATATGCTTGTCAAAGCAAACACAACAGGTCAGAGACGAACATGCATCTCCGATGCCTATGCGACAGCAACTAAAGTCTACTTTCGCCCTGAGAGGAGACGTCAGTTTTCCCTGGTATACTTACCGCTGCCGGATCCGCATAGAGTGATGGCCAATCTCAAGCACGTCACACACACCCACATACCCCCCCCCCCACACACACACACACACCGTGAGGAGAAAAGAAATGACAGCCTGCGCGTTCATGCTCTGTTTTTCAATTGCAATACCTCTTACGCTGCGGGTGACAAAAACTTCACGCCCTGGAAGACGTCTTAATAGAGTTTTCCACGCGGAGTTGAAAACACAGTAAAGATAGAGAATCGTTTGTATCAATAAAACGGCAAAAAGGTTACATGAGTGTGGGCTATGTCAAAGAACTATTCAAATAAAAGTTAAAAAAAAATAAATAAATAAAATTGCAAAATGGTCGAATTGCCTCTGCAAAGTATTTCCCTATCTGTATCCCTTGAACTTAAATTTTTTTTAATTTTATATAAAAAAAAAAGTTTGTGATCTGGGCTGCATTGTGGAGTTGGTGGGACTGTTGCTTTGCAGCAAAAACACGATTGGTAAAGTAGAAGTAATGGGAGGGAATCTGGACTACAACAAGCGCCCCCTACTGGAGGGAATTTATCTGGAAGAATGTGATTAGCTGTTTTCAAACACCAGCCCAAAAAACTAAATATTTCCATCAGTCTGACTGTTGAAGGCAGTAGCTGTGTTTCCATTGAGCATATAATTGAGCAAATTGACATTTTGAAAATAAAATTGATTAGTGGAAACAATTTTGAATAAACTTGTTTTTTGCTAAAATGTTTTGTCACTAGGACGAGGTACAGATGAAACGAAACTTCCACAGGTAGGATGAATTGGTAAGAAATCTGCTGAGTGAACAGTCTGTGACGTGGCATTTACGACAAGGTAAGACGGCTTCGTGGGTAGCACAGAAAGTTAGATGAGCCTCAACAGCGACACTGCCCCAAAGTGCACGGATGTCCCACCTCTACCCAGTCAGTGCTGACGAAACACAAAACAAGGTGACGAGTTCAGACAGTGAATGCAAATTGCGAAGTTGACAAGGATTTTCTCTTAAAAATCAAATGTACTAATCCATCACAGACCTGGACCCAAAGTGGCAGCCTGCATGGAGCTGCCACTTTGGCGATTGTGCAATTCCAGTGCGAGACCAGTGCAATTCGTCATTTTACCCAGACGAAAAAAATCCGTGATGCAAGGCAATACCGACCTTCTCCTAATTCTTGGTCAGACCAAAGAAAAAAAGCACTTTAAATAGCAAGACCTAAACCTTTCCTTGCAATTTCATTTGCATTGATTTCAGGCGGCGTGCAGATCTAATGTAGATAAGGGGTCACTGGGTGATTCGTTCAGTGTCTGAATATGAAAAAAGTGCTGGGCTTTTTTCGGATGCTAAATTGCCCTTTCACATGACCGTGATGAGAACGGCAGATTTTATTTCAGCAAATGACCGAGTTGACCAGGACGTGCCAGGCGTAGCCTTAACAGATTTGGAACGAATGACAGAAATGTCAAGTACAAATTGAGAATAGCAATGAGACTCCGAGTTCCCTTCACTCCAGATGCACACAGGTGGAGATAATGTAGGATGTTTCTTGGAAAACAAGCTTTTAGCTACTTTTGATGCCCATCACGGAGTTTAATCATCACCCCTTGATTATTAGTTTTTTTTTAAGTGTCTTGCAAAAGTATTTTGGAGACACTTATAGATTTTGTCCAAATTTTGGCCTAGGTTTGAACAAAATGATTCAAACCTAGGAAGAAAAACCACATAAAAGTCAGACTTTTGATGAAATATCAAACTTAAATGTGAAGGTAACAGAAAAAAACAAACCATCATGCTCCTACTATTAACTGTCATCTTATTCATCATTTCCGCCAGTTGTAGCGTTTGGTTCTTGATCACTTGACTCGTGTCTTGCGAGAAAATTGTTTCCATGCAACTTTGCGAAATACTGTACTTCTAATAGTTTTGAAAAATCACCTCATCAAAAAAAAAAAATATTTTTTTATTTTTTAAATTGACATTTGTAATTTCATGTTGCACAATTCTATGTCTCGTGAAAAAACAGCTGCAAATACTTTAAGATGATATTGACAAAGGGTCGCAAGCAAAACTAATTTGGGTGTATTTTTCCTAAGTGCAAAGAAAAATACTTGAGAGCAATTCAAAAATAACATATTTTTTGAGGTAGAGTTGAGAAACTACCTTAAAAAAATTTAATTTCAAAAGGGTATCTGAAATTAAAATATTTCAGATATTTTAACACTAGCATAGATTTGACATTAATACCGGCTCGGTATTAATGTCAACAGTTTAGATTGAGCTGCCCATCTCTAATATTCATCTCTGCTCTTTATTCCCCTTTACAAAAACAAAATTTTTAATGAAGTCGTTGTTAATGTTACCCCTTTTTGAGATAAATCCAATGGATAGAAGTAGATAGACCTGTATTCCCTTTTCTAAATATTTTCAAAACGTCTTAGAAAGACATAATGGTGAAATGACAGCTAGTTATTGCACAAACAAATATACAGCAATATAAGATCACGTTTTTTTTTCTTTTAGATCATAATTATGTGCTACTTAATTTAGGTTTATTACAAAAATTTCATCAAAACACATTTGAGTTTGTGTTTGCAGTGTTACTTATTTAATGTCCAGGAGGCGAATCGTAACGCAAAACGAGACCAAACCGGTTGTCACAAGAGTGCTTGAGCGCTCTGAGCGATACGGTCTTTGAGGATCTGAGTGGAGAACAGGTGGAGAAGGGAAAGGAGACACTCTGGTTTATTTCCTGTTTAGATGGGCACACGGGGAAAGGGAGGAGATGGCGGTGAAATGTGCAGATGACGATCGATCAGCGGCGAGATGCCGCAGATCAAAGGTCCGCGGCTTGCCGTGAGGTTTCGGAGAGCGTCCGTTGCCTCGTTATATTCACGGCTTTCATGTGTAAAGTTGATGAAACGAAGTGAGGTAACTAAGCCTTTCCGTCAAGCGCAAATGTAATAATTATAATAATAATTTGGCCTTTGAGTAATGATTTAGGTGGTCAGGAACGGCGCTCCGTAAGTACGGTTGTATCAGTAACCAGAGTGAAGTTGGCCTCCCCACATTCTTCAAATCAGACAAAAATGGTGTTAAACGTTTAGGCAGCAAAAATGTTAGTTTGTGCTGTTGTCATTTTAGAGATATATTAATAAATGTTTCCAGAGGTCATTAAAGGTCGTCTTATATTTAAAAATTACATAATCGGATGGACAAAAAATGTAAAGTTAGGTATTTTAAAAATCAAAGTGAAAATAATCAATATAAGTAACAAATTGATAAAATCGGGCAATAGAAACATTTTTTCCAAACTTGCTTCTTTCAATATAAAACCTAAAATCCTTAGTGTGTCTGTGACTGCTTGCGTTTTAAAAACTGTCTGTGAAATCTCAATTGGACGTTCATACTGGATATTTTGTACTTTGCTACTTTCGCCTGCCATACTTTCAGATTTTTACCTGTTGGAACAATTTCACGTCTTGCCTTGCGCTAACAACTTTGTAAAAGGTCAATCACAAAAACAGCCAACCAAACACAGTGAGGAGGTCTGTGATTGGCTGGCCCCGGCAATCAGTCCACACTCACTCACCAGTCAGCTGATGGAAACCTTTTCACCCGCTGGTCAATCCGTCCTCCCTTCTCCGTCACTCTGGATTCGTCTCCTCTGTCCAAACCTTTTAACATCCAAGTGACCACAACTTTGGACCTCCAGCTCCTAAACACCTTTTAATTCACCAAATTTAAACGTGCCACCAATCTACTCCTCTGTCGTAGTTATGCACATGAGCTACTTGGGTTTTCTCATGTGAAGACATAAATGGAGTTCAAGGTAAATGACATGGACTCTACGAGGCAAAGTCTTTGAATTGAACTGCATTTGCTTAAGTTCAATTCAACTTAAATGTAAATCAATGCAAATTGACCTTGAATGTCATTTACCATGTCATTCAAAGTAAATGACAAGGACCAAGAGGCAAAGTCTTTGAATTGAACTTCATTCGCTGAAGTCTTGTTTGGTTTATTTTGAGCGTTTCCTTGCCTGGAGTTGACTGAGCAGTAAAGACTTCTCTAAAGTTCGGTTTCCAACAAAGGCCGTGTTTGTCAAGGCCTCATCCCAATGGGAATAACTTCGTACCTAAGAGATGTCATCTCTGCAGAGCCTCAGGGTAATTTGGCAGCTTCAGTAAATGGATCTAGCACCCCTTTCTTTGATATTCTCCACCTCTGTCTGACATGGATACTGTATCGACAGTTAACACTCAACCTACATCTTTTACTTTTTCTTCTTTCCACTTGTTTCATTTCAGTTAGTCGCCAGTCGGATTGTGAGTTCAGGACGCCGGTCTGAGCACAGATGAAAGGGAATATTGAAATGTAAGTTTTCCACTTGCAGACAGAAGGAATTCAGATGCGATCTGGATAAAAACCAAAAGTCTTTGATGGGATTTACGAGGCTCTGCACGTCTTGTTTACAACCAGCCCCCTCCGAAAATGTGTTTTTAGCGCTAGGCCGAACACGGCGCTTTGTCACGTTTAAAGCTCATATAACGTCTGAGCGTTTACAATATGGCGACTGGAGCTGACTGGGACTGCTTTAGTTTTTTTTTGTCTGTGGTGCATAATAGCGTGTCAGCAATCCCTTGTGTACCAAGGCCTCTCCCGTACCATCATGACCAGGGGTGTTTGAGTCCTGAGCTGCTAGCATGCCAGATGGTGCCGTTTATAAAAACAGTGCCACATGATGGCCTATGATCACTTCTGCTCTGCCCTGGTTTTCACCCTTTCCCTGCAGAGATAAAGACAAACAATACAATACAGTTGCAAACTCAGTTATGTTTTGTTAAGGTCTATATGGATTCTCTTTTGCAAGGTTTTTGTCCTTTTTTCAACTTTTTAAAGAATTATTCTCCTCCCATGTTTGCTTTCCTAGCATTGTTGCCTCGGTTGCCTGAGTCATATATTCAATTGAGAGAGAGTATGTCGTGCAAATCTAATTACTGATCTAAAAGACCCCCAAAAAATGTATGAAGAAATAAAACTGCAGTTCATATTTCTTCATAAGTTCGCCAAAAGGCACAAAAATCATAGTGGAAACACGAAGTTGCTACAACAAGTTAGCTGCTCACATCAGTGGCTTTTGCCTGGGTTCTAGATTAAATTATGACAAAAAGTGCTAAATGCAAACCTATCTAAAAGACCTCAGATGTTTTAATATCTGAGGATTGGACTAGTCCAAAGAAATTTAGCTGTTAGTTAAATTACAAACTTTCAAAAGGGTCAAGTGACAAAATTAGTATGGGATTTGGATTTTGTTTTTTATTATTATAAATATTGTTTTTTTCTTTACTAATCATAGAAAATGTAAACACTCTTCTGCCAGGATTAAAATTTACCTAGTCACAGTAGCTTTGAAAATACTTAAAATTAATTATTATTATGTTTTGTTTTTTCTTTCAACGTGCCGTTGTGATGAACATTAAAAGATCAAAAAGTATTTTTTCCCCCTTGTTTTTGCATTATTAAACGAAAAGAAATGCAATTTGAGATCACTCCACTCTAGACTCTATTCTAACATCTACAGCTGAGGAGTCCAACGTGAGGCCACTGAACATCACCCTCAGTGTTGATAATAAAAACAGCTGCAGTGAATCTCTCTCTCTCTTTTTCCCTTTCTTCCACGTGTGCCCGAGGGTCTCTTCTCTTCCAGATTTCACATTCAGCCAGCTCTCTATCCGCGCGACCTCCGGTGAGGCCTGACCCTGTGGAAGGAATTACAGAAAAACTCTTCTGAGTGACGATGAAAGGCAAAGCTGTATATGAGGGCGCCACATTAACGACGTGACGGGCACTAATTCTTATGCGTCGATCGCATCGAGACTCCTGGGAGCGATGAATCTTGATTAGAAGTGTGTTGAGAGGGGAGCGGGAGGGGCAAGGCGAAGTATAAGAGTTCGGAGCAGAAGACGATACGTCAGTGTCGCTTAACCTGAATTTATCTGCTTGCTTTGAAAATGTCACATTTCGGAATAAGGGGCCCTCTGCCACTGCCCAGCATTGCCCTGGTTAATAGTTTGTAGAACCACCTTTTGCTGCAATTGCTGTTTCAAGGCTTCTGGGTTATGTCGATAGACACGCAAGATCCCACCCTCAATCATCCTGCTGCTCGCTGATGACGACTACCGTGGGTTTTAGCCGTCAAGTTGTCAACGTAACGTGCTACGTCTTAAGTGATGTATAAAAGGAAAAGGGACACAGCGCTTTGCTATTAACTGTCAACATTACAGCAACTAGTTAACAAGATCCAAGTGTAACACATTTCACAGGAAGAAGTTTTCATTAAAAAAAGTAGAAAGGGAGAGGGAAGTAGGTCAGTTATGCTAGCTTGACTTTGACAATCTCAACATGTAGCTGTGCTGCAGAATTTCGTGTGCTTCCGATTCTGTGGAAAAAAAAAAAAGAGGATGACTCACACACACACCAGCTTTCTGACAGCTCGCCAGCAGGTCAGGTGTTTAAAATAACTAATCTGCCACCACAGTGTTCAGACCAGTGTTAATAATGATGGCAAAATAAACAGCAAGCCTGAGAACATAACACTGTAACGGCTTAAATGCTCTGTTTTTTGTGTGGGAAATGCTTGGTGTTGAATTCGGATTCACTCGTGGAGCTGTTGTCAGTCAGTTGCTATGGCAACGGTTCTGTATGTAGCACAGCTAACAATCTCTATTAGTGGTCTCTTGTCTAGATAAATGATACATCGTCCTGGATTTCCCTTGGTCCCTCAGGGCCGACCCAGGGCAAAAGCAAACGAAGCAGCAGCTTAGGCGCTCCCTCAGTGAATCATATTTAAAAAAAAAAAATAAAGTGATATTCCTGTAAAATGGTATTCTTGTAACGCTACTACATCGTTTTAATAGTCACAATAAAACAATAATTTTACCACACTCTTTCAGTAATATTGTTTGTTTTTTCAACTGTGATTATGACTTTTTTGTCATAGTATTGTTATTCATTATTCTCATAATAAAAACAAGTCTTAGTATGGCCCTGGTGGGACATAAATGCCACGGGTTTCCAATATTTATTTCTTCAATGATTGAAAAAAAAAATCATTTGTTCTTAGCCTTTAACTTCACAACCCTGCTCTTCGTTGCGATGGTCTATCGTGTAAAAATCCATTAAAAAATACTGGAGTTTGCAGTTGACCCGACAAAATGTGAAAAACATCAAGGGGCTTTCAAAATTTTCCAAAGCACTGGAAGTGGCTCCCTTCACGCAACTCGTACTCTAGCAGACTACAAACTGAGCATAATGACGGGTGCTGAGCTGAGTTATGTCTCTTGCAACATCCCTCCCTTTCCCCCTCCCCAGTCTATTTCTGATCCCCACTTTATGGACTGACCTTGGACTGAGCAGAATGCTATTTTTTTCTTCTTTTTTAAGTTTCATTTTGGCAACTGTCAGCATGTGTCTGTGCAGACAGGTGTCTGCGTGAGCATCCCGGCTCCCCCGTATGAAAGCCTGTTGTGGTTTCTGAGGGGGTGGAGGGAGGGGAGAGAAGAAAAAAAAAAGGAAGAAAAAGAAGAGACGAAATAGAAACCCCTTTGAGCTTTGCTTTTTCGTGCGCAGCGTTGGAAGCTCTCGCTTTGTTCTGTGACGCGCTTGGAGTCTGTCAATCAATAGCCTCCAATTACAAATATAATACACCCAATTGACTCGACGGGCGAGGAGCTAGATTGCAGCGTGGAAAGCTATTAAAGGCGCGCGGCGTGCCGTGCAGAGAGCTGAGCCCCGAGAGGTGTGTGTGTGTGTGTGTGTGTGTGCGTGCGTTGGTGTGAGTATGGGAAGAGCGGGTGGGGTGCAGACAGGGCTGAATAGAGGATGCTGTCAGGAACTAATAGCTTTGGGATGTAGTGCTGGGTTGTGTGTGTGTGCAGCAATCTCACCCTGTCTTTCACAGGAAGTGAGGTGGGCAGGGAGGGGAGGTGATGCTACGTACGGGATGGCCTGGGATTCAAAGCGAAAGATCGCAGAGTGTCTTCTGCATGTACGTCTCATCACGTTTCAGAATGATCCAGCTTACGCACATTCCGACGGTGCAGCCGGAGCTCGCCGGCCTCGCTAAAGCGGCTAATACCCGCACACGACCGCCACATGATAAAGTGACTTTGTGGAGATTGAGAGCCACCTTTGCCGCAATACACCTCTATCAGGTAGAAAACAGGTTGAGGGGGAAAGACTGGAGCAAGAATAGTGATAGACAGTGAGGCTGTCTGAGAGGAGGATAAAGAGGACTCTGGAGATAAAAGCATTTGAGAGACAGGTGCAATATAGAGGAGGAAAGAAGAGGGAACGAGAGCGAGGAAGCAACGCGCGGGGAACGATAGAAATGAAGGAAGACGGGACGAGGAAATGACAGAGGAGATGTAGAAACGGGGTATTGGACAGCTATTTATTCTCAAATAAACATCGGCTAGCTTCTAGAGAATGACGTGAAACCTTCCAAAGCGGAGAGGGGCGGACGAGGGGGCACGAGGGGGTTCGAGTACCAGCAAAGGAGGGGAAAACGGCGAGGCGCAGATGAAAGATAATGAGCCAAAAGTTGTTTGCGTTTCTGAAATTATTGGATTCTGCCTGTGTTTATTTTCTGTTGATATCCCAGGAGCCCTCACAATCTGAGGAATCGAGCGAAGAATGCGCCGAGATGAATTCCCTCCTGGTTTAAATGCAATATTTGATATTGACAGATTTTGTTTGAGTTTGGGATTTACATCTGGGGCACCGCTGCAGCAGCAAAGTCATGCTTTGCCTAAAAACAAAGACCTGCCGTCGAGAGGCTTTACAGTCTTTAAAATGCAGAGCAGGTTCTCTTCAATTAAAAAGTGTTCAGCTTGAGAAAAAATACCTTTGAGTGATGCTTAAAATGTACATTTTTTTTTAAATACAATAATTGGATAGAAGTTTAAAGGAAAGAAAAAGACATATCTAGTCGCTGTATCCCCAAGGCAAGTCCAGTGTTGGCATTTTCAGTTCTAGTTTGGATTTGACCAACGCAAAGAGCCCCTCACCAAAAATCCTGTTTATGATGCTCACAGGACCTCAATGTGTAACAGTAGAAAAGTTGCAGCCCTCATGAGGCAGGAAACTGACTTTGCCCTAAACAGATTGAGATATTGACCATTCAAAGCGCCTTGCACTAGAGTTGACATGCGAATGTGGAATCAATCCCAGAAGCGTCTGACTGCAAGACGACTAAAAATCAGTGAATGTTCGAGAAGCAGTTATGCATAGAGAAAGAATCAAGACGCGATGACGATGTGAGAACGCTTTTCTTTTGCAGGGACCGGGAAGCTGATCGGTTCTTAAAGAGAGCCTGACCTCCTATTGGACAAATAACCCGAAACATACAGCCAGAGCTCCTGTGTAGCGGTTTAGCTCAAAGCGTACTCGTGTATTGTAATCCTCTACTAAAAGCCCCGGGCAAAAAACTTCATTGGTATATAAAAACAGATGTCGATGACAGAGTTCACAGATGCTCTCCACCCAGTCAGACTGAGCTTGATTTATTTGGTTGAGAATTGCAAAAACAGTTCTAAAATGTGTAAAGTTGTGAGAGACATGTCTCCAAAGAGTTGCAGCTGTAATTGCATGAAAAGGTGGCATTACAGTGTCGACTCGGAGGAGCTTGAATACAAATGAACATCACACTCTTTTCAGATTTTTCTGAAAAAAGAAGGAAAGGAAAACGTGTTCTTTTCTGCCACTTTAAAATTATAACATGAAATCCAGATAAAATAAAAAACATGTGAAAATAGGTGGTGAAGATAAAGTTTTTCCTTGGATCAAGACTTTTGCAAGCAACAACAATGGTTTTCAATAAGATGAAAGAATATATGTGTTGATAATGAAAGCTGAACTTTTAATATACAGGGAAATTATAGATTGACCCAAAGGAGTTAACCTCCATAAAAACCCATTTAAGGAGTGATTACAATGAACCCTGAAAGCTCCAGTGTTTTTCTGGATCTTTCATGGGTCTTAAGACTTTTCAAGACTACTTCTTGTTTCATCAGAGAATGCATTTCATCCTAAAGGGAAAAACAACTCATCTTGCTAAACTATTCAGACTGTATTAACCCCCAGCACATTTTGGTCCTTCCAGCGATCCCCTTTTTCATTCGCTGAATTAAAAACGTAGAACAGATGATTACATTTATTAGTGCAGGGCTGTATGACAGATGTGAGGCTGCAGCAGACACCAGAGACCTCCAAACTGCTGCTTATCTTGGACAATAAACGGCTCTCTTATGCAACTAAAGACCAGACACCCAAGGCTGTAGCCTTCAGTGGTAAACACAGCAGGATCCCTACAGTATAATCTCTTACATCGGATCTATTGTCCTGTGACAGAGCTGCCAGTTAGAAACCAGAACATTTTCTCATATTTATCCTCAGCTTGTTCCCATCCCGATCACAGTATTATCTGCACTGTGCTTCAATTATGTAAGAAGATACAGTACATTAGGTAAACAACACTCCGGCAGTGCCCTATGCATCTGATACTGTTGCACACACTCTATTTGATCTCCAGCTCAGCGAGGCTGTCACAGATTTTCTGGATATGTGTAAATAAATTCTGCAACTTGAACGCAACAACTCTGTGACGGAACCCCAAAAGGTCACGTAACAAACTTTGCTTGTTGTCAGGGGACACAACTTTTCGAAGTATCTGTTGAATCATAAACTGTAAATGTAAGTTTATTCGTTGCAGACATTGCAACTGGCCGGTAAAATGGACCTGAAAACTGTATGACGTAAAATGTCGGGGGTTCCATTGAATTTGCTTTTACTTCTGTCCATCTTTTAAACATTACTTAAAGGACTTAAGTGCATCTGGTTAGGACGCCTTCTGGACGCCTCCTTGGTGAGGTGTTCTGGGCACGTTCCACCAGGGGAAGGCCCAGGACACACCCTAGGGACAATGTTTCAAAAAATGATGCGTGGGAGCACCTTGGGATTCCCTGGGCGATGTATTCCAAGTGGCTGCTGAGAGGGAAGTCTGAAACCTCTCTACTTTGGCTGCTGCCTTTCAAACCGATCCTGGTCTAAGCTGGAAGACAATGGATGGAAGGACAAAATATGCAGCTTGAAGACGCATAGCATTGTTCACGATCAATAAAAGATTAATCAGGCACCGCATCTTCTCTGATCTGGGGCATTGCATTTGTATTCTGAAAACGCAGCATGCTTCCAAGAGGAAACCTGTAAAAGTCAGCGTCTGTGCGCCTATCGACTCAAAGGGTCACGCTGAGTTGTGTGCTCTGGCATCTGTGCGCTGGACTGTGTGCGTGTTTGTGTCGAGTCGAGTCAAGTCCTGTGGGGAAGAGATATACTCTGCGAGTAGATAGTGGGGGTATTGACAGAGGACTGCGTGAAACCCATGTAAAAGTCATTCCCTGTGTAGCCCTTACAAAAGAACCCTTGAGTGGTTACCGGCTAAAGATGGTGCTGATGCAATTATCGGAAAGCACCCTGAAAAACAATGCTTGATGTCGAAGAAGAAAAGGCATGTAAAAAGAAGAGGAGCAAAGAAAAGATTTTCCGAAACATTGATATTTTTCACTCCCCATCCTCTTTGAAAAGCGAAACGCACCCATGCTGAGATGTACACTTTCTCCATGGTGAGCTCGTCCCCAGTTCTTGGCTGCAAGGAAAACACATACAGTAGTTTTCACAGATTTGTTTCACTTTTACATCATGGTGAATGTAATTAGGAAAGGTGGCGAAAGCTGCCAGAAACGGTAGATTAGAATATTCTGACAGACGCAGTCCAACAATTTCCAGCAGAACAGTCCTGTGTAAAACTTGTGCTCAGTTTTTTCTTTTTCCTACTTTATCTATTTAACTTCAGTTTCGTTTACCAAAGAAGGACATTGTGCCTCTTTGGTACATTTCGAATAACAGCATCCAATTACAGCCAGGGCTGATTTCCACTGCTTGTCATCCGGCCACATGGTACAGCATGAACATCCTAAAAAAATTATTACACACACAAAACCCCCATAAAAAACATGCACATCAAGATCAAATGTATCATTTCAAAATACACTATAAATAAAGTTCCAAGTATCTACATCTGAAATTTCATTTACAAACCTCATACACAACATCAAATTTATGGACAATAACCACACATTTAATTGACACATTTACTCAGGTGTGCATCAATGCACATGTCCAGACACTTAAGTCATTTTCGATAAATTAGAAAATGCATTCCAGTGCAGCTTGTTTGTTAGATTAAAAATACCTTCTAGCAGGTATTAAAAGAGCCTTTCATTAAGTCCACGAAGGATTTGCGTAGAGCTGAAGTCATATTTTAATCATAAATGCTATGTTTTCATTAGACGTAATCATAAAAGTCTTTATAGTTAACAGGAATAAAGGCTTTAAAACAGAATGTGTGTTTAGATAATCTACGTGATGAGCCTTAGTGGGCGGCGTGCAGAAGCAGAAGCAAAGGTTGGTAGCAAGAAGGTCCTGGGTTCAAATACAGACCTGTTTGCATGTTGTCCCTATGCATATAGATTTCTCTCCAGTTATTATTATTATTATGCTTTATGTAACATCAAGACTTCATTAAAAAAATGCTTTCATCACAAACAAACAACATCACCAAATCTATACCAGTGTCCAAGAATGACTAGAGGGTAGGGTAGGGTCAGAAATATTGTTTTTAATTACTGCCTTTCTAAAGGATTGTTTGTCATTTAAATAATTTATGTTTAATTAAGCAGTTTTCCCAGCACAACCGGGTAATGGCCTTAACAGGAAAGTTCGGACACTGCTCTACTCCATTCATTTAACGGTTCCTCTGGGAAAATCAGACCAAATGCCAAATCAACCTGAATTAGACCTCAGTGTTTCTATACATTGATGTATGCTGTGAAATTGATGCTGTGAAGTGTCAGGTAAATGTTGCAAGGTCCATTCTGCAAGAACCTTGTCGCACATTCTTTTTTTTTGTTTGTTTTTTTAATAAAAAAACTGAAAACCAAAGCAAATCAGAACATTTTAAGGGATAAAAATAATTTCCGAGTCAAAATCTCGACTGTAGTTCTGCCATCAACTTCACACCTGCTAATAAGACGACCACCAGCTACGTTGCCCTTAATTCTTGACCCTGAGAGGAGTTTTCCGACAGACTTGGCACAGACTTGGAGGGGGGATGACTCTGACGGTCATATCATTAACTGAAAAGGCCGGCTTCGTCCCCACGGGGCTCATTTGATTGCGCTATAAGTTAGAGACTTCTCAAATGAGATAACCTGCCACGACTGCACCGTGGAATTAAAAAGTAAAGGGAGACGTGGAGGAAAAGCTTGGGGAAAAAAAGCGCAATTAGGGAATCTTGTATCAGCTCGAAATTCATATGTTGTATCTGACCGTAAGCACGCAAAGTCAATGAAGCGAAACTACTGCACGGCACATGCATACAACAAATGTTCTTCTGTGAAGCATGTGAAAGGGTTCTCCATATTACTGACTCGGAAGGAATTTTATTTTATTTATTAATACACAATGCATAAAAATGGATAAAGAAATATGGTCAAATTAAGTCCAAAATGATTTGTGTAGCGTTACGGACAGAGCAAAACAATGTGACTGCATTAAAATCCAATGCTACACCATTTCCTTTTTTTACATTACACGAAGAAGAAAGTTACGCTGAATGTCTTCTTCTGATGTTTGTTTTTTTTTTTTTTGGTTCTTGGTGCAGCGCCACCACAGGTAAACAGGTTTTTTTTAAAGGGTTTGGTTTGTTTGATAGGTGAAAATGAAACAAATGTTGCCGTTTTCGGGCTTCCAGGTGTAAAAACACACCAAGAGGAAAAAGGCGACTTTAATGAGTTAGCAATGGTTCTATGTCGTAATGCACCCAACATGCTAATTCACCAAACTTCTTCCTTCTCAAGATTTTACCTTTTTGTAGCCTATCTGATTGAACTAGATGCTAGAACATAAATTTAGTTTTTTTTTTAAGTTACCAGCAAACACAATGTGATCAACATAATCTGAGTTTAAAACAATTTAGAGCTTGTGAGGTGTGAACAAGCAACAGCCTGCAAAGCGGCGGAAATTTGATTTGAGTAGCAGCTCGTAAATAAGCCATGAAAATAACACGAGGGTGGGAGAATTAATTCAGCCTCAGCCTCTCACCATCAATCACGCCGTGCATTTTCTTAATTTAAGCAGTCTTTTCAATATCGCTAATTATAATTTATTGCACAGCCGGCAAAGAAACGCTAAAGGATGACAGCAAATAACATGAAATGGTTTGGATTTTTCTTAAATGGACGTTGTCAGCTCTTGATAGCGATTTTGTGAGTAATAAAGCTGGAAAGCAACATTTGCCAACCGGCCTTTATTCTTCGTCGCCGTGTATGTGTGAAAGTCTTAACGACCAGCACAGCTTGTTGGCCAATAAAGTAAAACAGTAAGAGGAAAAAAAAAAGAAAAGATGTATTGCTGTTGTCGTAGCGAAATAGAGAATGAGACAAGACAGTACAACTTTGTCCATCTTAAGTGCTTATATTGTAGCACAGGGGACTTTTCGTTGAAGGAGATATTTTCATATTTCCAAACAAGGTTATTCTTCATAGGAAAAGCTCAAATTACACTAAACTGCAGAATTAAAGATGCTAAACAGAAAAGACAGCAATGTTATCATTGTAATGCAAAACTATTCAGCGTTAAAGCAGGCTGTGAACTCCTCTATCAAATTCAAGACAGCTCCGAGCGAAGCAACGAAACAATAGGAACTGCAGAATGAGACCCTTCGTTCTGCTTGAAAAAAAAATTTAAGTGAAGTTGTTTGAAAGAAAACCAAAATACAGCTATTCAAAAATAAGAATGTATTCTTATAAGCATGACAAAACATGACTTGGAAAAAAACAAGAAGCAGCAAGTGCCAACAACCATACATGCAAAGACAGGGGAGCAGCAGCAGGTGGGTTAATAAGACGCATAAGGGAGTGAGATAACATTCAGAAAGAAGATCAGGAAAGCTGAGATCAATAAAGAAACACCGCAGAGAGAATATAATCCTACAAGAACAAAACACAGAAAACAAAACCTGCACAAAACAAAAGCCTAATCTGACGAGAGAGAATTTAAAAATCTAGTAAAGCTGGTCTTTTCACCTTTCTGCCGTTTTGTACCCTTCTAGTTATGGTTGAGAATGGTACTCACCAGGGAGCCTGTTCATCTTGACCTTAGATGTGTTTCTTCTTCTTTGACATAAATTAGAAGAAATACTGTATAATGTGTGGATAGTCTACAAAAGAAAAATATGACTTTTTTACTCTGATGAATATCGACATGTGGGAGTTTGCTCCAAGTAATTTTGGTTTTGTTGTAGATATTCATTCAATTATGCTAGTTTTAACTTTTAAATACATGTTTAAATATTAGACAGATCAACATTTTCTTGAGTTGGCCTCAAATTTCAGTAGAACATTTTTCTTACACATAATGTGTATGACTTAATTAGTCTAATCTGTAGGTTTATATTAACAGTTCTAGTTATTAATTTGGATATGTGCTAGTCTATGATAATCAACAAGTAGAAGATAATTGTGCCAGTTCTTGTATCCAAATTGGCCTTTTGGATATTCTGGGTTAGAGCAGAACTCTGCCCCATCAGCCTCCTGTTATTCTTAGTTTACAGCAAAGATCTGTTTATTCAGAGGAGTCAGGACAATAGAGAGGGCTGTGTCAAGATAACCTTTTTCTGAACCCATATAAAAGTTAGGGTCCTTTTTCATGTTTTGGTGTGAGAGGACACCTAGAGAGATTCTAGGAGATCACATAGACATGCGAAAAGCTCATTTAGGAGATAGGAGAGAGCACACACGCCCCGATTCCCACCATGCCCCGCATAAAATCATTTAGAGCATCTTCCCTTTGAAATTTGAAACTTCTTGTAGTCAGGGAAGCAGGAACCCTCCCAGACTGCATACATTAGAGAAAAGAACACACCTTCTTATAAAAGTTTCGGCGCTAAAACAATTGATCAGATCGTTGGGGTGCGGCGGCACCGGCGCTCTCCGTTGACACGATGCGTCTCCATATTTGCCCATTTTTCTGCTTCTTTCAGGTGATAAATATTTGTCTTGTGGTTTTGAGTTCCTGATGTGCTGTTGGTGTGATTTGATTGTCTGAATAAACTCTGGATATGTCTGCAGTGGAACAGTAGATTGATGTGTATGTGCTTTCACCTTTACGCACGGGGACCCGCTGCCCGGGGAACGAGAGAGGAGACAACGAGCTAAAGGTTTTAATAATTATTCTCTCAACAGTTTGACAAATGCAAATAATGAGACTGACGTAATCTTCAGTCATTACAGGTACAGCTTTAAACTTCTGAAAGATGGGAATTCATTGTTTTCCGCCAGATCCGGTCTTGTTTCGACTCTGTGCGGTGTGTCGTCTCATCATTAGGCCCCTACCAGGAAGTCTTTGGTAGAACTTGCTGTCAGTGCCCAATAATGAGTCCGCTGATGCATCGCGGGCTGTTCATAAAGGAAAAAAAAAACCCAAAATGGAATCTGCATAACTTAGAAATGACAGTGACTCTCTCAGTAGGGTGAGAGAGAGAGAATACGTTCCTCATGACATTTTCTGTTTGGCAATATTTCAAAACATCAGATTAGCCTGACAGTGAATGAAGGCGCCTTCATCTTCTCTACGTGATTTTGGACGATGTTGTCATCCAAACTCACGAGTTGGGAAACAGCCTTTTCTTTATTTTTCAGAGTTAAGATTTTCAAATTGTGTTGTTGGATAATCCTTGTTAGGAAGTAAAGGTTTTGGGGGGTGTTGGAAGTGGAAGCTGTTCTGCTGTGTCAGCATATTTTGCCCTGATTTCACAACTTTGTGCAGGAGCGATAGATTGAGGCTGTGGCAAAAGTGTGAGTTTTGCTGATGTTTCGGGCACAATGGATAATTTAAAGCCTCGCAGTTTCTTGGATTTCCATTTTCGTTCAATGTATGGCCCCACTTCCTGCAAATGGGTCATTCCAGTAATTTGGTCCATTTCAACAGACGGGAAGTCATTTCTCCAAGAGGGAAATGACTTCCCCAATGGCTCTAGACTCTTCAGCCCATAGCTTTAGACTTGGAAAAACTCAGTAACTTTTCCAGCTGAGTCTTCCTAAATCCACACATTTTTTTTCAATATTTAGAATTAAAATCTGCCTTTATTATTGTCATTTTACATGAAGCACAATGACATTTGTTGCAGAACAACATAAGGTATGGCTCGACATGTGCCTGAGGTGGGAGCAATCATTGTGTTAATTAGAAACTTGGATAAATGAACCCAAATACAAAAGCATCACTTTTTGTATTAATGTGTCAAATAAACACCATGTGCCGATGAATAGCTCGAACAAATTTTTACAGATATTTTAAAAAGAATTTTCTAGTTTGATCAGTTTCTTTGAATGCATTTAATAAACTGCCACTTCCTATTTCCCTGTAATAAATTTTTTTTTAGATTGAAACAGCACCCTTATTTTGTATTCCCATTATTCATAGTGAGCATTTGCGAAAGAAGAGCACGCCTAGTTGCAAAGGTAAGGGGCAAAAGTAAACTAAGGGATTTATGGTGGCTTTTAAAGTAAGCAAGACAAGCTAAAAGTGCCATCAGTGTTGTCATGATTTGTGGTTGATGTGGTGAGGAGAAATGCAGAGAAGCCCAGGTTGACATGGTAAAATGAGGTTTTAATCCAAAAAACACAGGAAATCCAGGGAAACAGACAACACTGAAAACAGAACAGCGACTTGACAATTGACAAGGACCTGACAAGAGACAAAGACAACAGGTGGAAATACACAGGGAGGGTAATCAGGGAACGAGACACAGCTGGGATAAATCAAGGGGAGCAACAGGACAACACAGGGACTCACAGGAATACATATCTAAAGAAACACAGTAAACCTAAAAAAAGTAGATAACTCAAATCCCAACAAATGTTTCAAGTGCTTTGTAAAGGACGAACAAACTCGTCACGTGAATAACAAGGTTCTGGTGACTGGCAGAGTCAGTATATGTAGTAACATACATGTGGGCTACATGTCTGTCATAGCTTGCATTAGCTAAAAGCTGCATTACCTAAGCTAATTTTGCTAGTTCTAAAGTAACTCCTATATTAAATATCAGTAATATTTATCTTAGTATCTTACCAGAGATGGGTAGAGTTATAAAAAACATATATATATATATATCAGTCGGAGCAGATTCTTGACATTTTCGATAGTTTATCCAAGCCAGACTTGCACAAGTCCATCGTTTGAGGTCCTTCGTATTTCCTGATTTTCAGGATGTGGTGAAAACTTTGCCCAACAGTCTGCATGTTTAGAACATCCATTCGCCCCACATGAAATAACCATTAAACAATACAAAATATTCCCTAGAGACTTAAGAGGAATGTCTAATGTGATTCTGACCTTCCAAGATGGCCTTCAGCTACAAAGTTTCCGTAAGTGTTCGCCAGATTTGAACTACGTATAAAAAGAAACAATACAAAGGTTCCAGGCGGAAAATGCCATTAACTGTGCTCATTTAAAAAAACCCACACACATTTATAATCTATGTAATTAATCTAAAAAGTCCGTCTTTTTTTCTTCTACATCTAACCCTTGAACCATGAGCACCGACAACAAAAAAAATGTAAAAATATTTTAAAATCAGGACATGAAGCCAACACATTTGCTCATCCATTCCTATTTCATTTCCTACCTCCACCTCACAACGTGACTGTCCATCCCAGAAGAGCAGGAACTTGTGAAGTGTGCGGCGAATGTAGATGGGCTGAGGAAACGAAGTGTTTCCATGCCAGTCTGCGTGGCCTCGTCAGTCGGTGGCTGTGCCGAGCGGCTCTGACATGTCCTCTGGCCCGGCCCATCAATTATAGACGAAAGCAGGTGCCAAAGAGCGGCGACTCCGAGCGCGCGACGTATCACTCACCAAAGGAGCTGGGTGGGCGTCTAATAGCGCGTGATCCCGGAGTTCGAAAAAAAACAACGACCTCAACTTTTTGACGCTGTCGGATGTTTCATATTGACGGTATCGGTTAGGAAATCGGTCAGAGTTAGAGCTTTGTCAATTTCTTCATTTTCGCCTCGAAAGTGTAATAAGAAGTTCTGAGTGATATTTAAAACAACTCACATACCCGTTTAAAACAAAAATACTCTTACTACAGCAGTTTTCGAGCTCTGGCTTCCCCACACACACCTTAAACAATCACTAGAACAAAAAAATAACCAAGTTGGCACGGAAAACTCAACAAATGTCGGCATTACATACCCCAAATGCGCTGCACTAAACATAAAACAGTTTAAAAACAATATATATAACAAGTTGCGAGTTTGACAAATATAATTTTTGAACATTTTAGTACACAAACAGAAGACAGCTGCATAACACTTACCTCTCCCCAGCGCAGCTCGGATGTGACGCGGAAACAGGAAACAAGAAAATAAAAGCTTCTCCGCCAAAATAAAATACAACTCGGAAACCAAGAAAAACATATATATATACAGATAATGAAAATGGATTTGGGGTGAAATCTAAAATTTTTTACACACTTGCTACATCAAAGGGATCAGTCAAATGCTTTAAAAGCTGTGTGCTCTATTCACAGAGACTCGTTAATCACAGAAGAGGCTGCTTGGCCTCAGTTAAAAAACAAAAAAAAAGCCTTTGGCGACTATGGGATGAGTAAAACTTTTTCCTTTCCCTTCAATTTGAGCTGTGAACAAAATGAAGGCGGTAACCTTCAGCATGAGTGTCTGTGTGCAGGCGCCATTAAAGGAATGACTCCACATGAGCTTCAAAAGGCTCCTCCTCGCTCATCAGCATTGTTTTTATGGAGATGTGAGCATTAGACACACCCAGGGAGCTCACTGCAGCCAGCTGTGTATGTTTTTTTTCCCTTTCCCCCCCCCAGCTGACAGTATATGGATCTGCCTCTTGTTATATTATAACATTTCTCACTGTGTTATTCACACCATTAGACAGAAAATAGCACCATTGTGAGTTCTGCATCGTTTCTGTGCCTCGAGCGTTAACAGCTGTCCAGATTTATTGCTTAAAATTAACATTTTCGCCTGCATCGGTTCGTAGTGAAGAAGACAGAGCGACAACAAGGACCTGTTGAAGCCGAGCGTCAAATACCTAAACAGCATAACTTGTAATTATTCTTCTTATAGTCATCATACCAGAAGATAAGCAACGGGATCACAAATGAAAAGTCGTCCAATTGTAGTTCAGGCTGCTCAGTTAAGAGGCTTTATTCTCTTCAAAGGTTAAATTTGCTCGATTTCTCTGCACATTGTATTCACACGGTAGCTGCTCCATCTTTATCAAACTAATAGAACAAACTGTAAATGTTCCAAATCGTAATTTAAACACCTTTTCATTAAAATCAGAGTTCTTGAATGCATAAATCAAGCTCAGGGAAAGGGGGATGATTAAATGACTTACAGGTAAAGAACGATGCAATTCGTCTTTCATTGCATTGGAAATAAAGGTCAATCTCTTGCCACATCCTGATACACTGGAGCTGGATATCTTTCTACGTCCAACTCAACGTTCAGCAGCCTGCCTTTTTAAATACGTTTTCATCAGGACAATAAACGGTGGACGGCAATGTTTTCTTCAGAACATCTCTACTTTCTTAACTGCTTCAAGCATCTGAATAGTAAAATTAAGAATTTGTGTATATGGGAAGGTCTGGATATAAATTAACTTTGAAGCGTGCAAACCTTTTTGCCATGATGGCCAAAATTGTCCAGTGGAAAGTTCTGGAAGGCCACAAAAAAAAACATACTTTTTTTTCTCCCTTTCGTCTTAAATAAACCAAACGGGTAACGTTTCAATGAAATGAACAGGAGCTTTAAATCATGTTGATCTGAATGTCCACGTACAGTTTACGAAATTTTAGGGATGGTTATTTTCTTTTTTTCAATATTATCGTTTATCGCAATAACTTCTGTGGAACAATTTATCGTCCAGCAAAATTTGTTATCGTGAGAGGTCTACTTATAGTAGTAGTTTTAGTATTTTCATGTAATTTGCTGACAGCTGATGTAAACTGCTTGTGTGAAGGGAGGGGGAAAAAATCTATTTCACATTAGTTTGAAAGGCTAATAAATAGATTCATAAACACAAAAATGATGGATGTTGGATACTCTTAAATGACACGATTTTCACCAGAGTTCATTGTGACATTTTAAATCCACAAAGGACCTGGAGAATTCAGACCGCACTCAGGAATAAAACAACAACTTGCGATTAATCTTCTAAAAGAGTCTGTATTAACGTGATTTTGCTCGCACTGTATTTGTGCTTTGTGCTGCCGCTGTTATTGCAGCAGTAAGTGAAGGCTGGACGATAATTGTTGTGGACACGATGAAATGGACAACAGAGTGCTGAGTGGCTCTGACCTAAGTGGCTGTGGTGGCTCAGCAAAGTGCTTGTGGAAGCACAGGGGAACCGTACCCGTCTCCTGTTTCCTCCCCGCTCCTCGAACGCAGCACGGTTGCTCTCCTTCATTAATTCACGCAGACCGTCCCTCTCTCCCCCTCCACAAGTAATTTCCATTTACCATAAATTTCCCTTTTTGCCACATTCATTCCTTCTGCCTTTTATTTCCCCCACCTCCATTTTGCCACCGGAGGCACGCTCGTCGTTTTTTTTTTTTTTAATCCCTGATTCATTTTCTCCTCGTCCTTTCTGCGATCTGTCTTGGCCTCTCCTCGACAAAGTGAAAGCAGCCCACTGCTGCACCTTCTCCACTCTTTATTTCCTCGTTGTCCTATCAGTCTCCATCAGGGCCGACTGCTGCCACTTCAGACTCCTCTCTCCATGCATCTCCTTCCTTATTCTCTCCTCCTTCCTGGACACAGGCCGCACAGCTTTTCTTCGTCCACCTTTGTTCTGGTGAACAGACAACGATGACAGACGGGGCTGGGGGTAAACACAGGTGAGGTGTGTGGCCCCCTGGAGTATTCCATCGGCCACGTATCAAAATTCAGTTTCCGAAGCTGGAGCTGAACCCACAGCTTTAAGATTGAAAGATGACTGATCTAATCAGTAAGCTGAGAAACATCATTTTAAAGCGACAGCATCGTGTAAAATCAACTGTTTTGATCTACGTCGTGTTTTCATGTCATTCCCTCATCAAAGACATACCTGGTGTGTTGCCTTGAGTCTTTCGTGCATGTTTGAGAAATCCTTTAATCTCCCGTGGCAACCATTCAGCTGTGCCAATTAGCAAATTCCCGATGGAACCGTGATATGCTGAGCTTATGACAGGAGGTACTGCTCAGTGAAAACGCTGGTAAAAACGGTGGCAAAGAGGAGCCATGTTGTGATGACTTCCTGAAGGCGGAGTTTCTTAAAGAGCCAGAGGCCCAATTTCAAGGCGTTACTTACAAACTTAAATTTCTGTTAGTCATATTGGCCCTGACTTCGTGTTCAGGGAGTTCACACATCGGATAGAGCACAAAACAGAACCGCGCTCCATTTTGGCACGCCGGTCTCTTCTGTCTGTCGGCTCCTATCGACGCTCCATGGAAAAACGTGCGAGAGGTAGGGTGCGCGCGTGCCGTCCTTGGGGAGCAGACCCAGCTATGCAGGTCAGAGTGGCTGTGATCTGAATGGAGAGCATTAATATTTAAACGCAGGCTCCTGAGGGAAAGAGACTGTAAATGATTCATGATTTACACCATGAGCTCTCTGCAGCAAAAGCTTGACGCTCCATATTTCACCGATTCCTCCCCTCTCTCGCGTCCGCCTGCGCGCCAGACGCGTTTTGCCTCACGACGAATGATGTCCTTATATTTTTCACTCACCTGTTTCCCATTACACCTTTTTAGCTGTCAGCCTTTACATGTCCAATGCATCATAATTTTTAAGAGCTCGTGGAGAATTTCCTTTACACCTTTGTAAGTCTGCCATCTGTTGCCAATGACGGAAATGTTACGTGCACATTCGTGGATGTGACACGCCGAAGTTTGAATTCTTAGTCATTTTATGGGCAGAAATGGAACAAAACATGTTAGAACATGGTTTTACTGAAGAGAGAAAACCTGGCTCGTGGTGTCTTGCCAGCAACGGAAGATAAATCCTACAAACGTTAAGATGGAGCACCAGTACATTTACGTTTTTTATGTTGTCCTACAATGGGCAGCGCCCCCACAGGCGAGGAGGGGAACGTGTCTTTTAAAGGGTTCCATTTGTTTAACAGCGCAGTGGCAGCAGCGTAGCAGCAGAAAACTGGATAAATGTTGCAAATCTAGTCTCCAATATTAGGTCTGAAAACATATTTGTTAATTTTTGGGAGTTTTCATGGGGGTGGCGGGGAATCAAGTCAAACTTAGATTAGTGAAAAATATGAAAAACACACATCGACAGATCAAACCCGAGGGCAGGATTTCTACAAATGTTCAAAGATTTGTTTAAAATACAATTTGAGCTTGTGTAGCGTGTTTTCTAAAAAAAAAAAAAATCAATAAATAAAATCGACATTTCTGCACACAAAAGCAGTCTCCCTATTGCTTAATTTTAAAGGTAATTATTTTTAACTTATATTTTCTAAAAGTCATTTCAAAAAGGGTCTCCCAATATCAGAATTGTATATTCCAAGTGTGCAAACTAAATGTGAGACTAAACAATGGCAAGATGAATCTAATACATTTTCCATTATTTTTTCAAGAAAGGCCCCTTATTTGTCACCCTCCCCACCCCCCAAAAAAAAAATGTAAACACATCAATGAATCAGCGACTGGATAAAGATCCGACTGGGCAGGGAAAAATAAAGCGCTATGCAGAAACACATCCGTACTCACAACTCAACAGATGTCTATGCAAATTAATAATGCTCATGTTTAATGTATATACATGCAGATAACTTATTACCTATTTAATTACATGCATATTTTGCATTGGCAAATATGAGTCAATGCAGCTGCCCAGCCACCAGATAAAGCAAAGTCTCATTTAAAAAATAAAAACTGCTGACAATAAATCAGACAAGCTGTATTTCTACCCATTTACAGTGAGGAAGGGGGAAAAAATCTGCAAGTTAAATTAAGTAATTCTGAAAAAGTGCTACATATTTAAGGTCAATATAATTACAATTCGCTATTGTGAGGGGACAGCTAAGGATCTTTGGAGAGTTTCTGTTTAGAATAAGGTTATGTGCAGTGAATATTTTCCCTGCGATTTATGATATTTTGTGACAATCTGGATTACCAGGATCTGGTAAAAGTTAGATATATAAAGACAAACTAAAGAGGTTAAAAGTTTGCACAATAGTGCAGTGGTTGGTGTAAAAAAAGAAACATGGAGCCAATAAAATTTGGTTTTTAGACCTTTCAAAGTCACTAGTTGAACTGGTAAAACTTTCTAACATTTAAAAGAAAAAAAAAAAAAGATTTTGATTGCCAAGTCCAAAAGATCTCTAGGAACTAGCTGGATTTTTACAGCTAAAAATGCAGTTTGATGTTTCTCTCTCCAGAACACAAGTTCAGGGGTTGAGTCCAGTTTGAGCAGATTTATTTTTTATATTATTTTTTATTTTTGCTAGGTGCTTCACCACTTTTACACTGTAGCCTCACTATTGAACCGTTCTAGGTGAGATTTAAAAAAAAAAAGTAATAATAAGAACTCTCGTGGTTATCTTTTGTTCTCCTCTCCCAGCCAGCATACCTCGGTGGGCCCCATATGGGGGAAAAGGAGGGCAGAAAATAAGGGTCCCACATGGGTTTGTCCGCGGATTCCATGGTGGCCCAACATGGGCAGTGTTTTGTTGTTGAGTTACCGTCCAGTGCTGCGTTCTTGTCAGGGTTGCCAGATTTGTGACCATATGTCCTCTGAATTTCTGTTTTACTACAGAAACTACTAGATAGCGACACTTGATTAGCCAATGACAAAAAACTGACAATGTCATGTTCGACAAATTCTAGAGATTTCATAATAAATTAATTAATATGTCTAAAACGTTCTGTGCTATCCTCCCACCTATCGACAACTATTTCAAAATAATTTTCCTCTGAAACCTTTTTGAAAACCTGCCAAATGTGCTCAAAAGCAGCCCAGTCTGGGAACACCAATTCTTGTTGGTTGTGCAGGAGGCTTCACTTCTGCTTTTCAAAGATGTAGAGTTGTACAATTGCACATCTTGTTGCAGCCACTTTCAACATTGAGTTGGGATGAATTACTAAGAATGATTTCGTGCTAAAACTGTAATGAACCTGTTTTGTACAGCCTGTAGATGTATCCTAACCTGTTCCAAGAAAGGGTAGCATAGGAAATCTTCAATGTGTAGGCATAAAATCCAACGTATCATAATAATACTGTCCAAAGTTCTCGTCATCTTGATCAAGGCACTGCAGTATTTTAGGCAGGTTCCTAAACGGTTGCACTGAGCTAAGAGCTGAAGTTGTGTTCTAAATAAACTGTGAAGTCGGCCAGGTTGGCAGGTAAAATGAGGGCTGACTGGCAGCCGGATAAGACGGGCTCACCGAGTTGACTGATTGGTGACAGGCAGACAGATAAGTAAAGACGAATTCCCTGAAAATAGGCAGAACAGGTTTCGTCAGACAGGACAGAATCTCAAGGCTAGAAAAGTCATTCCTCCTTAGGATGAGGCCACAGTCCACAACAGTGTCACGAAACTGGCATTGACAAGATTCTGGGTTAGAAAAAAAAAGAGACAGGCAGCAGGTTAATAAGCTAATGGAACTCAGCTGAGAAGGTGCACCTGCTACACAGCCGCTCAGCAAGACAGTATGACAGGAAATCAGCACGTAATTGCATTTCAAGACCTCAGAGGTTTGTTAGACGACATTAGCGAACAAACAACGTCACGAAGACCAAGAAAAACGGCGTACAGGTCAGGGAGGAAGCTGTGGATTACCTCAAGGTAAATATTTGTTCCAAAATAATAATTTTATAAGAGATATTCTGCCAGTGTTAACTAGAAAGAACCAATCAGAGCCTGGAGGAGTGTTTTAGTGCGGTCAATCAGGCTCGTGTACACGCTACGGCCACCGATGACGGCGGATAAACAGTTTTCCTGATGTTGTTTCTCCGCCACAAGCACAGTAAGCAGCATGTACATGAGGCTTATTGACAACACTAAGAGCCCCCTCCGATCTGATTGGTCGGAGTGATGTGTTTCGACAGACAGCAACAGTAGAACTAGGAACAGATTGATCTTTTCACAGAGGACCTGTCTCATGGTACACTGTCACAACACAAGCAACAGTTTTGACAAATATGATTTTTTTTTAAGTACAATAAAAAATGCAATTAACCATTTACTCTCGAGTTATACACAAACAGACTGAAATCACAAAACGGTTGACTTCTGAATGAAATGAGTTGCTCTAAATTTCATTTACAGGTGTCAGAGTCACATAGGCTGAACACAAAAGTACCCAAAATTTGTATTCAGCTCATTTATCCTTCATATTACACAAAAATATTCTAAAAAAAAAAAGAAAGAAGGATCCACAAAATATAAGTTAAAGATTGTAACACGACAAAATGCGAGGAGGTTCAAGGTGTGTGAAAACCTTTGCAGGACATTATGGAAAGGGAACGGGGCCTGAAGAGTATATCTGCCAAGCTCTCACTTCGTCTCCTCACTCCGCCTCTTCATCCGTCTTCCTCTTGTTAACACTGAGAGTGGCACGAAGAGGGCGAAGATCCGACGCCGAAACAAACACTCCTGACATCTCCCTGCCACAACATCGCGAAAGCTCCCCCCTCACCCTCCGATCCAGCGCGCATACGTCTACGGGAATCCAGGTGGAGCTCCACACCAGCAGCAGCACACCTTCCAATTAGTGTCACCCTGAGTGTGAAGCATCCCTCCCTCTCTCTCTGCCTCGCGCTCTCCTTCCACTTCTTTTGGTCTTCCTCTTTAATTCTCTTTTTTTTTTTTTTTTTTTTAGCCCCAGGCACATTCGCAGGTATCTGCTGTTGATCCTACCTCATCTTCAGCGTAGCTTTTTTTTTGTTTTGTTTTTTAAGACTACGTGCTTCACTGGTTCTCTTTCAGTGTTCTTTTAATATGGCCACTGTTTAGATCAATCTTACCAAATCAATACTTAATATCAGACAGAAGCGCTTGCCTTTTATTGTATGTACTCTGGCGTATCGTCAAGACGCACCGACCATCGTCTCCATTCAACCTATTCACACCTAAAGTAATGAGATATTGAATTGGACTCGTGCGCACGCACGCACACACACACATACACACACGCTAAGGTGCAGCTAATACTGTACCAACCGGAGCAGGTGCATTTTCTTAAAAAAAAAATAATAAAAACTTGCCTGGCAGTAAAGCACCTGACATAAGAGCCTCATTTTTCTTCGTTTGTTCTTCTTTGAACAATTTCATGACGAGACCCCACCAATCCTCCAGGAGTGGGAATTTGGGGGGAAAATAACGATAAATTGACATTTTTCCAACATGATAAATGAACCCCGCGCTGTTGACCTCTACGAGCGAAAAGGCATGATTTTTTTTTTTTTTTAACCACAAAGTGCTTATTTTTCAGATGCTTCTCCTTTCTCTTGCAATATATTCCCAGTTGTCCCATTAACCATACATTACTGGCCTAAGTGTGTTGGCCGCGACGAGCGGGCGAGCAAGCGGAATGTAAGTATGTCTTCCAAGCCGTGTATGATTTATCATATTCGAGACCTTCGAGCTTTTTAATGGTCTCTGCTCTCATTATGCGCTCTTGTTGTTTCTTGCCGTACCTTCTGAGAGACGTATTCCCCTCAACCCCCCAACACAGCCCTCCTCCTAATGGAGGGACAAATAGATTCATATGAGATCATAATTACAGCGGATTTTTTTTTAAAAAGCAGTAAACGCAACAATCAGATGCACGTAAAGAGAAGGGAGCCGATACAGCCGTAACCGACGGAGGAGGAAGCAGGAGGGCATCAGATTACCCAACAGCCTGGCCTTCGCTTCCTGTTCCTATTTGCTCCCACCCTCACATGCCAGCTGTCGGCAAATTACGTAACTCCGTATTCCTCCTGGCGCCACGCCTGCTAGCCAACAAAATGTCGACGGCAAAGGTTGGGAGGAAACACCAGAGTCAGTTATTGTTAATCAATTGTGACTGTTACTGTAGCTAACTAAAACGAAACAAAAAATAACTAATAAAACTAGCAAAGATGCTACAAGCTAACTGTACTTGGACAAACAACATGCTTCCCACCAGTGAAGAAATATATAGAAAATTGCCATGGAAACACTTTTTCCATATTGCGGTTTGTGATGGTATTACACCCAGAAGACACGAAGACGACAACAGGAAGTGGAATGCAGACGATGGCTCGGCATTTTTTTTCGTGACTTATCATGTGAACAAACGTATTCACGTGGGATTGTGGAAGCGCTGCAATGGCAAGATTGTGTTGTTGTTTTTTTGACAGCAGAATATCTGCAAAGTTTTGTTATGCACATTTGTAAGAATCTTGTATGTTTTCACGCTTTTCATATTGAACAGTTTATCATATATAAAGAGCCAGAGACCGAATGAGAGAAATTAGGAACAGAAGACACCAGTGGTGAAGCAGAGTGATGCCGTATTTTGGCAGCATTTCTAAGGTAAGGAAAGGAAAAATGGTAAAGGAAAAGGAGAAAAAAAAACTGTCTTGTTCTACCTCCACTTATACGTGGTGTGACATTACCTGAGACAGATCAACTGTCCCAGAAATACAGCGAAGGACCGAGGGGAAAGCAGCAGAAACGAGCAGGACACCAAACAACAATTTGGGGACTTGACAGCTTCATATGGACTGATAGCTCACGTCAAAATTGATCTGGAAATAGCCCAGGTGCTGTCGAAGCACTAGCATTGCACATTTACCTCCCCTGTCCAAAAGGCAGGAGAGCTCATGCATAAACAATGCTGTCATGTTTATATAGGAATTCCTGTGGATTGTGCTGTATTACTAACTACCGCTTCCCAGGGAACATGACAGCGTTGCAAGCAACACATGTTGGGAAATGATTAGGATTCATCCTCCCCTTGTGGGTCCTCTCTTATCGGTGAATATTTTTTCCCGCGTTTCTCTGCCAAAGAGAGGGTCAATAGGGGCAGCTGTAGGAGGGAGATAAAAATTGTATTTTTCATTCCCATTGACTTGACAGCCTCGTGCCATTGGGAACGTCGCTGCGGCTGTCCTCTGGAGCGCTGCATTGATAACAGCAGATTCTCTCTGTAGCACTTGAGTATTATTCTTTCTTCCCTTTTTTTCTCCCCGCCTATCTGAGGCTTAATGTTGGAACACTGGGTTTTGGGTTATGTCGAAACAGACGAGGGATAAAATGAGAGATTGAGACGAGCGTCATGCCCACATTCCCTGCTCTGGTGTTGTGGAGCCAAGCTAACCGGTGTGCTGTGTCTTTCTGGAGCGTTCTTACCCCTTGAACGCACATTCGGTGACGCTACAAGTGCAAACTTCAGCACAAATAGAACATAATTGTGAAGTGGAAGGAAAACAAATACATGATTTACATTTACATTTTTTTTTTTAATAATTTTGTACCTTCCAAAAAAAGGCCCAATTATTTTTTGAGAAAAAGTGATTTTTTTTTCTTGCTAAAACACTTTTTGAAAAAAAAAAAAAAAAAAAATCTGATCAACCATTATTATAGGAAAGTGGCATTTTACCCTGACAACCAAAATAAAATTCATTGAAACTAATTCATAAAAGAAGCAACCAATATCCACGTATCAGGTCAGAGAGTCTCTTAGCACAAGTCTACACTTTCTAGAATAAGTTCCTCTTCCCATATGAGATCAAATCAAACCTGTTGATCTGTCAAAATCAAATTAACGTTTATTTGTACTGCACATTTCAGCAACACATTATAAAGACACAGTACAATCATCGATTGGGAAACCAGTAACAAACGTTACATTTTCTCAAATGCCGTCATTGATACAAGGGTGATCGCTGTAAGTACATGATCCCCATGGGTGAAGCACGGTGATGGCGGCGAGCATCGTGTTGTGTGAGTTGTGTTTTTAGTAGGGACAGAGAAGCTGGTCTAAACTGATGGAAGGAATTGAATACGAGCAGAAAGCCTGGAAAAGTCTCGACTTCTCTCAAACGTACGACAGACTTGCAATGGAATGGTCGACCGCCCAGATCTAACTTCTTTTTAAATTAGCGATATTGTTTGAGCTTGAGCTGCTTTGGAAAGAAAATTTGGCTAAACCTTCATTTCCCAAATGTGCAAAGCCAGCAGACGCGCACACCAAAACAGTCTTAGCTGAAATTGCAGTGACATGTACAAAGTGAGAATTAAATTTTTAGAGAATTAAAATGTTTACTAGTCAAAATGACTAACGTAAAAGTATTCTTACTGGTGTAAAAAAAAAAAATTTCTGAAACCTTAAGGTAATTTCAATTGTGGGTCTTGCATGAATTTTTGATGCACTGAAAATGCTAAATTTTTTTAATCACTCCCATTCGTGGAAAGATCATTGATGGGAAATGTTTTAGCTCCGGTAAAACTAAAAATCTGGTTGGTCCCATGAAATACACAGGAGAGAGAAACATCCCGTCCTCCGAAAGAACAAATTAAGAGGAATGATTTAACCAGTCCTGAGTGTTTTAATGAGGAACGTTGTGGCTCACCTTTACTCTGCATCAGCTATTAAAGCCGTTAAAGAGCCTTAATACAGAGGAGAGACATTGTGGGTATTTTTATCTTGTTTAAAAAGTTTCCCTACTTGCATGGATGAGGACCAATCGGTTAACAAGCTCCCGTGATTCAGCCTGTTTTGTTTTGATGTTTTTAATTTGATTTTAGAGAGAACTTTTTAAATACATCATTAACCTTAAATACACTCGTAAGTTATAATTTTTTTTGCACCAATATTTGTCATTTTCTAAAAATAATGTGTGAATTCTTCTTTTGCCAAGACATTTTTTTTTTCTTCTGGAAAGAAAGAGATTATAATTTTTTAATCACTTTGGTCAAAAAAAAAAGAAATTATTTTAGGAAGGTGTGATGATTTGAGACAGTATGGAAACTTATGTTAAATAAATGTTTAGTCTACAGCATTTTCCTTTTGTCAGTCAAGTAATTCAAACAGAATCTCTCGACTGTTTGAACAGAATAATTGGTTTGTGAAGTAAAAATAGTTTCCGAATCGAATTGTTATCCTAAAACGAAACATAAAGGAATTGCTCGTCACTGAAAAATTTGCATCTCTTAATTTGTGGGTCAGTTCAACTCGTTTGAATGTGGATTGGTGAATATAGTTACATTAAACACAAACTATTCAGTACTTTTGTAATGACCTACGAACCAAAACGGATCGGCCTACGAATAAAGTTGTTTCCTCAGGTCTTCACCTCACCAGATCTTTGTCTCTCTCCGTAGAACCTTGAGGTCGGCGAAGTTGTGCAAGAAACTTTTGGACCTCAATAAAATTTAAAAAAAAGTAACAGTTGCCATACAGAGCCTCTGTGAAAATCGACTTTGCGTTAACCATTGAAGAAAGGTGGATGATTATGCAAGGCTCTCAAAAAAAAGCCTGCGTGGGAGTTCTTCGTTGAAAGACGATCGTAGTTCAGATTTACTTTTCCCTCCGTCTCACTTAAAGGTCAGATATTGATTTCAGACCACGCACTTTCAGATTTGATATGTTTCTCAGGAGTTATTCCACGGATGATGCTTTCAAGAGAGACAGAGACCATTTGAAATTCATTCGCCTGGCGATGGCGGTCGACCTTGTAAACTTCTCCGGCTCCGCAGCCGAGTAAAGTTTCACTCTTGCACCCTGCCTCAGCGATCTAATGAGGGCTTGTGGAGAGAGAGAGAGAGAGAGAGAGATGCGTCTGCTATCTGCGGGGCCTTGTTGTGAAATTAAAGGTCATTCTCACTGGATGAACAACCCTGATACCTCCTATCTCTCCCCTCGCTGGCCAACAGGGAAATCAAACACTATTAGACTAGAGAAGCGTCCTTTATCACCGCGGTCATTATCGTCAGAATCATCACCCGGGCCACAGAGCGTCATTTAGCCTACCCATTTAACTTCTCACCAGCCATGTGTCATAGATACCCGGTGGTGACAATGTGTCCGGCAATATTGCTGGCTGGCGGGGAATTATTCAGAAAGGAAAGCAATTAACGGGCCACTAAAGGTTGGCGATCCACAGGCAGAGTACAGCGATAGAACATGGCGAGAAGGAAGGAGAAGGCAGAGAGCTGAATTACTTATTAATGCCACTAATGAGGGCGAACGCAATGGGCTTAAGAGGGATCTGTGTAATGTGGCCGCTGCTGTATAATGGAGGTAAACGCTCCTTCGTACGTACTCGTGTCAGAGTACGTCCAGGAATGCAAAAACTGAGAGGCCCGAGTGCCTTACAGGAGATTTGAAAGTGCTTCTTAATGCAAATGGTGGGGGGAAAAAAGAATAGGTGGTTTATTTGCTCGAAACCTGTGAGAATCTCTTTTGCAGTTTAATTTCAAAGTTTGTTTGGTCAGACAGCACACCACAGGATTCATGGATAAAAACAGTTAAAGTCAATAAAAGATCATTTCGCCAGATCTCGAGAAAAAAAGTCGGTATCTCGAGACCTCCAAAAAGTAAGTTGGGATTTCTTTTTTTTTTTTTCCTCCATGTCCCCCCTTAGGGGCTCTGTAATAAACTGCCTAAATCGGTTCTTAAAAATGCTATCTTTTTGTTTCTGTGCAAATTTTTCGAGTAAATTTATTGAGTCCCCCAATAATTTGCCTAAAACCGTTTATCTCTGGGGGTAACGGTGACTACCATAATTTATTTTCCCCGTTGCCCACAAAGGCACAGCTTGGTTAGGTTTAGCGTCACACACCTTCTACTTTAGTGGAGTTTTTAGAAAAATGTATGTAACATCAATTTAGCATTAGGGCAATACTACGAACAAATTTGAAATAAAAAGTCATTCTTTACGAGAATAAAGTCATCATTTTGCTAGAATAGTCGTGCGAGAACAAAGTAAAAAAAAAAACAGGAATAAAGTCAATATTTTGACTTCTCGTGGCATTACGATATGAAAATAAAATCGTACAAGAATAAAGTTGTGACGTCACGAGATAAAACATTTCTGTTCAAAATTGCTGCTTGATCTTGTGTAATATTAAAATGATTTTACACCAGGATTTTGGGTTTTCATTGTCCGTGAACCATTACGACTGCCATTACAAGAATTAAAAGCCTAAAATGTTTCGCTCTACGTGTCATTAATCTGTACTTTTCACCGTCTAAAACGAGTAGCAAGAAATATACGACTTTAGCACAGTATTCTAGTTTTTTAAGCTGTTCTTGTGTATTATTTATATGCCTGCACAACATCAAAAAGCAATTAGAAGCCTGAGCTGTCTTAATAAAAATATGAATAATTCATGCACACCACGTCCAACCTAAATTTAAATACAATATTCCATAAAAGTTTAGAGCATTCTCAGATTCTACCGACGCAACTAGTGAATATGTATTTTTATTTTCTTAGGTTTTTTTATTTTGCTCTTTTGAAAAAAAAAAAAAAAAAAAGACAGCTGGAGGTCTGGAAGACGACAGCGAGGAGCTCCTCTGCAGTTCAAGTGCATCTGACGAAACTTTTAAAGGATCTGCTTCCCCTCATTTATAAAGTAGCTTTGCCAAAGAGCTTTGTGACACGTCTCATCTTTTTTCTTTTTTAATCGGTTACTTGAAAATAAATAAAAAGAAAGAAGCCCTGTGCTTTCTTCACAGCATGGCTGGCGCCAATTAGTTTTTGCACACATATTACTCACGAGGTTCGCGAAACCCCCCGCCTCCTTCCGACCCCGAGTTGACAAAAGATGAAAAAGAAATGAATAAACCTTTATATATGTTGGAAGTGGTAGCAGAGGAAAAGATAGAAATAGCAACATCTAAGAAAATCACAAAGCTTAATAGAAACAGGTGCAAGAACCTTTCAGCTCGTTTGGATTTGTTGTGCATCTATATTAGATTATTGAGAATATCCAAGTCGTAGCCCTATTGTTCCAATGAAAAAAACTATTAATTTGCATGTTAAAAGCCAGAACCTTCCTTTACCGACCTCCGTGCAAATGTGCGCAAAGCTTTGTCGATATTCCATATCGACGCCACAATTTTTCAATTGTGGCGTCTCCGTTACGCAATTAAAATCGCATGCAAATAAGTTTGTTCACGTGAGAAATCCTTAGAAAACATGCCGCGACGCGAGACCTGTACTACTTCCCGTCGTCAACCTGTGTCCGAATCTTACTCCCATAAGTCGAAAGCACAAATTTTCAGTTAGTGCTTTTGTTTTCAAAGCTTGTAATGCTTGCACTTAAAACTGATGCTCTCTTTAAAATATTCTCTGTGTTCTCTCAAACCTTTCTCCTCTTTCTGCTCGTATAACATCTCAGCTCGCAAACCTGTCGGCTTGCTTGCGAATTCCTTTCTGAATTTCTGAAAGACACGAAGTCCTGCTTTCAAAATGAAAATGTAAGCAAAAGTGTTATAAAGTTCTGAGAACAACAGACTGGAAAAGTGTGCTCTCAAGTTATGGCAGTAAAATTCCCCCTGAGTTGTTTATCACGTTCCGAGTTTCTATTGCAGTTTTACGAAAAAAACCAATTTCAATATGGGAAAAAAAAATGCCTCATCCTACCAGGGAAATGTTTTGAATAAAAAATGTTTATTTTTTTTGGGATTGGACTTAAGGAAATTTAATTGCTACATGTCAAATTTTGCAGTTGTACAGTCCATGGAAGCGCAACTACCTAGGCCAATTTCCTGTTTTTGCCCTGTAATGTTATCCTGAACTCTTCTAAGGAGAAGAGACATCCTCAAGTCCGTCTGATCTTCATCAGGCCGAAGTTCTGGCTGCCAGCTCCAATCGTCCAGGTTGGTATACACCAAACATCCCTAATTTCTTTCTCATATTAACATCAGTTGCAATTTACCTTAGAGAAAATATGCCAGTGGTGGTGGGGGGTTTGGACATGGAGGCAAATACAAAACAACTCCCTCTGAAATGCCAGAATCAATTACAGTGTGCCCTGGATGCGAGTTAACAAGCTATCAAACATCAGACACCCTCAGCTGCTTGTGAGGCTGGGCTTAATAAAAACGACGGATGGAAAAGCAAAGGGTAGGGGTAGCTCAGGCGTTTTTAGGTCAGCTGGAGGAACAAGGCAGAGATGTAAGGGTCCGTTCGCAGCGGGAGGTTACTTCTTAATTGGGATAGAGAAATAGTTGAAGTGATGGGTCCCTTCGTACAGGGCGGCAGGGAAGAGAACGAAATTCACATTGACGATTGGGGGAAGAGGGGGGGATCCTGGCGCAGAGATGTGTGGGGAGTGACCTGATAGAAAAAAATGAAGGTAAAAGGAGATATGAGATTGTCCGCAAGAGGGGGAAGTTAAAGTGGAATGAGTCTGGAGGAGCAATTTCATTCCTGTGCCCTGTGATGAGAGAGCAGATAGCAGTTTTTCTCAAACTAAAGGGTTGTTGAGATGGGGGAGTGGGGATGATACTGGTGAAGGGAGATCTTTGAAGAGGTCAGGTGTTTGAATGTGAATAGTTAGGTTGCACAAAAATACCTGTTAGACCGTGGTTTAGGAAATAGGAAAAGGTAAGGAGGAGATCGATTGCTGAGGAGAAGAAAATTGCAGATTTCTGGTGCAGGAAAGGCTGAGGGGTGGCGAAAGGGATGCTGGATGAGATGGAAGGCAGCTGAGGGGAGACACTGCGAATGGTGGAAGATAGTGGCGATGGATCGGTGGAGGTGTGATGCAGAAATGATATAAGGGGTGCTTAGAAATTGAAGTCTAAATAAAAGCAAAGGGAAGGAGTCAGCTGTCTGAATTTTTCAGTAGGGCTGCAGTTGAGATTAAGTGCATTTCATATTACCGTGTTCTTTCCAATGATTTTGTACATGCATAAGTTGTTTCGTTTTTTTCTCTTTTTTCGCAGGCTTGGAGGCAGACCTGAGTTCTCTCTAGACTATTTGTGCTCCTCTACTTCTACATCCTTCTGTTCCCAGTTTTCTCCTTTCTTTGTCTCCGTGTTGCATTTGAAATAAACCCAAAGAAATTTCCAATAAAGTTTAAAGTGGAGCAGGAATAATAAAGGAGCAAATGTCTACCTAACAAAACTCTGAAATTTTTAGATTAACTTTGGAAATCTTGTATAAAAAAACATGGACATTTCTGAGCTTGAAAAGTCAACAATCTTTGACCTTGGGAACTTGACAAGCTCCCCTGGTCCAGATTTTAAAAAAAGTTCAAAGTCCCTGGCCCTACAGGCCTAATAATGGACCCTCAAGATCAGTAGTGTGGTAAAAGTCCATTCTCTGGCGTTGCCACTGATCAAGAGGGCCATTTCAGCTAACAGGAAGGCCGGGACAATTACCCCCATCAGATGGTCCATTCTGCCGCAGGGAGGGCGGTGTCCTCCACTTCCACATTGGACAGGTGGTGGATGGCTTTGATGATCCGGTGGAGGAGCCTCACCTTCTCCGTGAAGGCCGGATCCTCTGGACCCTGCCTGTCCGGCCCTGATCGATCAGCCCATCCTCAGGGAGCAGCCGAACCCGGCACGAGGCCGGTTCGTTGCATTGCGGTAGAGGCTCGCGGCGTTGCAGCGGAGCAGGCCCCCTACGGAACAGGTCCGGCTTGGTTCCGCTGTCGTGGATGGGACTGTGGCCGGATCTCCGACTCTGGTCCCCAATGAAACCGACGTTCTCTTGGCCCCCAGGCGACCCCTGGCGGCGAACTCTCCTGCTGGGCCGCTCGCAGCCATCTTTGAACGTGGGCCTCAGTCTCCCAGCGCGGCCTACGGGCCTGATACAATTTGGCACCGGCTGATGTTGTGGGCCCACGAAACGGGCGGGACCGCGGTACCAATCCCCGCGGACCGCGTCTGCATAGGAAGCCGGGTCCCATCTGGAATCCTGCTCCACAGAAGCCAGTCGTGGGTGGGCGTGCTCTCAGCCGGCGAAGCACACGCATCCACCCGGGTCCTCCTCGTCCTGCATATAATACAGGGGCATTTTTCAACCACAGGTGGAACGGAAGCCAAAACTAAACTAAAAACGCTTAAAACTAACTAAAAAGAAAAACCTACATCCAAGGACGGATGAAAAAGAAATAAAAAGAACTAAAAACAATCACTTCCCCTCCTTTATCTGAGCATCACCAGCCTTCTCCCCACTCTTCTCGGTGGTGTGTTTGACAACCTCGTCCTGAGCAGCAACTGCTATTTGAAAATTAATTAGACTTGTTTTTTCCTTTGCGTACTCCTCTGTGTGGTTGAATCTCCGGGTCTCCCCTGAGTGTCCTTACAGTAAGATTGGAAGGACTTCTGAAGTACAAGAGGTAAAGAAAGGAAAGAAGGACGTGGATGAAAATTTTTGATTTCGGACAATGGAAAAGCTGTTGCAAAAAAAAATCCTTCTTGAATTGGGTTCTAGTTGATGAGGGCATTCCCAGAATAGCAGAGGACAAGGGCAACAAATAACAGCTAGGTGGAGGTGGAAGAAAATCATACAAACATAAAGGGATTCAGGAACACTTGGGAATGCGAGACTTCCAATGAAAGCTGAGGAAGCGACACGCCTTCATCATTCATCGTAAATCACAGGTGGATTTACATTTAAATAAGATATTCCTAGGAATGTAAGACGTCCTTGACCAGTGGAACGAAAATGTAAAGCGCAGGCTGGTTAATTACGCCAAGATTATCCGGTTAACAACACCTGCGCATTACTGCGAGAAGGCCTCCCCACTGCACCCTCACAACCCCAGCTGTTGATGCCGTCCTCGAAAAGCCCATTACCTCTCCTTCATCAGAAGCTTATCCCTCAGTTATAGCAGGGAAGAACTTGGCTGAGCAAACTCGAATGGGTTCCTCGCTCTGGAAAACGAGTGACGGTAAAGCCGCAAAGCCATAACCCAGTTCTTGCCTGTTACACAATGCAAAGCCTCGGAGGAGATGCCTCTAAATAGCTCGAGGAAGTTCCAACGTCCTTCCCCCCCTCCCGCGGAAACTAATACTCTTCTGTGAATATTTGCTCGACACGACAACAGCTAACACAGGTGATGGAAGGCGCTTGGTTAGAGGGAGTTTCAGCAACTTTGACGGGAGATAATATTTTCATTTCTTGTACAAGAAAGGAGACAGATGTCTTTAGATTTCTTTTTTTTTATCTGCAGGTAAAGAGAAAAAAAGGAACCGAGCTCCAGAATAGCTGCTTTGTCAGCTTCAGAGGTGAACAGCGTGTCTCGTTTTGTATGTGTCTAGGTCTTTTTTTTTTTTGTAATTCCCCCATGTCAGAGTTAGGATAGAGGAGCTGCAGAAAAAAAACAAACATGCAAAATTCATCCACAAAATGTCTTTGAAATAAGGATCAAAAACAGGAACCTGGTATGAACCAGAGCTCTAAACAGTTTCATGTTTATCCCGAAAGAAGTCAAACCATTGTTGTTCAGAAACATTTTTAATACCGCTGGAAGCAGTGAAATTTGAAATAAAAAATACATTTAATTTAAATGCAGTCAGAATAAGAAAACTAACAAAGGAATTTCTCAGTCTGAACAGAATTATTCCCAGATGAGCAGCTTTGAGCAGAGATGTTACCAGATGGACACCAGGTGGTGCTAGAGAGAACCTGTCTTTTGTCCTCTGGACAACAACAGTGCCATTCTGAAATCTTTTTATTTTTTACACTGTATCGTGCCCAAGACAGCATTTCTGTCAATAAAATAACAAACAAACTGAATGACCTAACGGGGAAAAAAATATGCATGCAGATGGAGGATTTGAGAAATAGAATCTCTTGGCGATAACCTTTTTCAAACCTAACCAAGTAGTTTTATTGATCAAAAAAAGCAACTGTAAGAAAAACTGACAAGTTGAAGTTGAGCTGAAGGTCTTTTCTCTTTCAGCTGAGGAGAACTTGAGATTTTAAACCTTTTTTTTTTTTTTTTAGTTGTCAGTCCAAACATGATACTCCTGATTCTGATCCCTTCCACCCTGTCACATTACCCTGCCTTAGGTAAGTAATACTTCAGGGTCACCTTCCTGTGCATCAAATACAGTGACAGACAAAATTTGATCACCAGTTTTAGTTGGACATGATGTCAAAAAGAAATTCGCTTTTAGAGAGCTGCAAATCGGACACTGCATTTCCCACAAATACGGGAAACCTGCGCAACAAAATTAATGAAAGTGATATTTAAATGTTGCAACAATGATGCAGTACTATTATTACTTAGTTTCATGTTATTGAAACCAAGCTCTGGCCCCACAAATTAAAATTAGTTCACGAGGTTTGCTGAACTTTTGGAGTGACTCCAAACGATGGCAGCCTAAAAGTTATCGATTAAATTTGTAATTCAGTACATTTATGTCAGTAAAAAAAAGAAACACTAGATCAAATCAGCACCGATTCTCTGTATCGTATCGTTATTGGCTAATAATAAACCTTCGATATTTGTATCAGTATTGGAAGTGTAAAACATGGAGTGGTGGGTCTCCAATAAAAGCAAGCAAATCTTACAGGACTTGGAAGTTTTTGCAAAAGCGTGCTTCACTTGCTCATGTTTAGACTCGCGTACAGTACAGCCTTTGCTTGATGCATCAAGACAGGAAACCGTGGGACATCAGTTTCAGGGAACAAAATATCAAGTTGACAACTTTTGGAGCGCTTAACTAGAACAGAAAAGTTGCTTTCTGTGCAATTAAAACAGAAAACTGCTCTCTGGCACTAAAACCAAACTTTGTTCCTCCCGTCAGCATCACCGCGGAGGACAGGGGCTGTTAACAGACTCATACTACTTGATCTCGGCATGAGACAAGACGGTCCTCGGAGGCTTCATTTCCTGAGGAGCCCGAAGAAAGCACAGCCCCTCGCAACAGCTGCCCGAGCCCCTTTTACAGCTGTGCTGCAGAGCGCGTCGCCACTAACTGCATCGCTCCGTGGCACTCTGGCTTCACCTCTGAGAGCAGGACGGCTCTCCAGCGCATCATTAAAACGACTCAGAGGATGATGGGCTCGCAGCTTTCAGCCACAGCTGTAAAGTCGCGAACATCTGCAGGAGTCACATCCCACCCTCCACCCGCCCCCCGAAGCTTCATCCTTCTGCCGACTGGCAAATCGTCTTGGCGAGATGCGGTTTTCGTGCCGCAGAAATCGCCACGTCGCGCTCGACCTGAGACGCGGCGCGGTAAATACACACTTTATACATGCTGACCTTTGTGCTTCTCGTTGGCAGCTGCCGGCATTATATTTTAACCATTACGACTGGTTTTTATTACATGGCCTGGCCCACCTCAAGTGCAATAATTAAACATCTGACACCGTGTGTAGACCCTTTGTTTATTATTCCCACCTCTCGAGTGTGATCATTTATAATTTATCCTTCTTGCCCCGCACGCAATAATCTGTTTGTGCAATATCCCTCCTGTTCCCAAGAGACCCAGTACTTGACAGTGCACTGAGAAACTAAAAATTCATATTTTTTTTGTTTTTTTGTTGTCCCGGATAGTTTTATATTTATTTCGAAATATTACATTTTAATGTGAATATCCGCTTTTCTGTTCTTTATTTATTGTTTCAAAACTCCTCCTCTGGAGTAAATGCAGTTATTTTTAATTTTTCTGAGGGGCAGTAAGTTTTCCTAACTTCTTAGCAAACAACAGAAAAGTTAGACAATTTGATCAAAAAAAAATTGGTTTCAGCATTTAGTTGAGTGACTAAGGTCAAAATGTAATTTTTGGGTATCACCATTATTGCAACTGGGATATGGTGTTTTGATTATTTTCATGAAGTTCATCGAACAACTAAAATAAATCATGAATGAAAAGGAGCACAAAGAATTACAAACTTGTAATATCTTCACATTTTAAAAATTTGTCAACTCAGAAGACTATTACAGACGTATGTCAAATACCCAAAAATTAGCTTATTCAACACATCTGCTACTTTTAATAGTTAGATAATTTAACCTCCAGCTAAGTCAGGTTACTAGTTACATACGATGCTTACACTAGTCTATCCACGCTAAAGGCCAGCAGAGGATAGTAGGCTGTCTATCGAGGTACGCGATCGACCTGGGCATGCTAATCATTAGCCTCTCCAAAGACAGCACACTTGAGTAACCATTTGCTAGCACCAGTTGCTAAGTTACAGCTTTCGGTCTGGTGTTAATCAAATCCATTGGTAACTTCAGAACTGAAGTAGCCACCACTTGTTGAGCCTTAAATTTGGAACTGAAAACACACCTTCGACATGACAAGTGAGTTGAAGTAGCGGTAGGCTAGAATAGCGCGACGAACTTCACCGAACTGCTTCGTGGACATTAGCACAGAGAAGACTTGCACCAAAAATGTTAGACCTACCCTACGTAACAGAGGCACAAAATGGGATTTATTGCTAGCCCAGATTTCCTATTGTGACCGTTTAAAAAGGCAGCATTAAGCAAAATCGACTTTTTTGAGTTTTCATGTCATTTTATAAACATACCTGGAGTATTTGCCTTGATTCACATTTGAGAAATCCTTTCATCTCCTGTGGCAACTATTCAGCTCTGCCAATTAGCAAACACCTGGTCGAACTGCCAGTCTGCTGAGCTCCTTATTAGAGCTACGTCTCAGTGGTTCATTCGCTCCCGTTGCGATGACTTGCATTTCAGAAAGAGCAGGAGCTTTGAAAGCGACAGATGTCCAATGTCAGGTCGCTAAATTACAGAATAAGATTCCTTTTAAGTTATATTTGATATATATATAGCTTTTTTTAACAACTGAAGTTACAGTTAATTTTTTTTTTTATTGGCTCTACAGGCCTTTATTTGATGATGTGAATTGACAGGAAAGAGGGTAATGAGAGAAGGGTAAGACACGCGACAAAGGTCGCCGGGGCGGGAATCGAACCTGCGACAGCCGCGTCAAGGACTAAGTAAGGCCTCCATATGTGGGTTGTGCTTAACCTCTGCGCCACCACAGCAACTGAAGTTATAGTTACTTAATTGTGCTATAAAATGGCACTATATGCCTGATGTACACATAATACTGCCCTTTTAAACTATACAATGCAGGGGGAAGAAATTAAAAGTAAAAAAAAAAAAAAGGCTACATCAACAAACGTGAAAGACAGGTATAGGTGATATACGCAGGCTAATTGCCAAAGATAGTTTTAGTCTGTGAATTGTACTTTATGACCTGTTAAGAAGCAAGTACTTCTTCACATATTTCAACTTCCTACCACGTGAACATCGAATGTAGCCATACTTATAACTGACATATACAGGTTTATTCAGTCAGGTTTACTTTTTAGCAAGAAAAAAAAAAAGCCATCTTTTTGGTATCTCTCCCTCCTTGAAAACAGAATAACATCCCATCATCACGTCAAGGTCCCATGCTCGTTTTAGCCTATTTCAGAGAGGGGAGTCATTTCGCTTGCACCTATTTTTAAAGCAGCTGGCACCTTCTCAAACTCCCGAGAAAATCCTTAAAACATATCGAATCAAAGTGCTTCACAGGGAATGATGCGTGCAGTCATCTCCTCAGGCAGGCTCGCGTTGTTGTTTGTCCCAGAAACCGAACCCACCCCTCACCCCCCCCCCCAAAAAAAAAAACAGCATTCGAGCTAATAACCGTGTCGACATGACTTGCTTGGTCCTACATACAGACAACTCCGTGCAGCACAGAAACAGCAGGTTTATTTGTGGGTTTGACAGCGTACAGTTGCATGCCTGCACGTTTGCCTGTTGCTGGATTTGTGTTTGTTTTTGTCTTCCTCGTGTGAGTGAATTTCGCTTTCTTTATGTGTGGGTGTGGGGGTGTGTGTGTGTGTGTGCTCAGCTGAATGACTATGCATCTGTTCAGAAAGTAGCAGGGTGCAGGGGGTTGCTTTGGCTTTCATTCAGAGGGCTTTTGCTTTCCGTTTGTCTTGAGGGAGAGAGTCTGGAAGGGATGTAGATGTGTGCTCGACTCGACAAACATCAATTATTAAGAATCGGCTCAGAATGCTGATTTTACACGAGAGCGGTCAGTGCACGCGTGTGCGTGCTCGGCCGCCGTGTCTTCGCTTTGAAGTTGTCTTATAAAGATTTGACGGTTCCCGGCTGGATTTATTCGCTCCCATCACTTAAAACTTAATTTCGCCGCTCACTGTCAGTCTTGTCAGTTTGTCGGCTCTCAGGAACTGCTCTTATTTCCAATCGCATCGGCGCTGGAATTAACTCTAGGGAGCCGGCAGCCATAATCAATTCCTTGTTATAAATAATTAATCTGACGCGCGCTAAAATATTCCGTATCAAGTGCAGAAGTCAAATGTGGTTTTCTAACAGAATCAAGGAAATCGAACTATATTTTTCAGTTTATTTGTTTGTCTTGAAAGATGAGGAGGAGGACGAGGAGCCCCATCTGCGTTGCGGGAGGCGTGAGAGGGGTCCAGGCTCGCTGTGTGCTCTGTGGGATTATGATCAATACCTTGTAAAGATTTAAGAATGCAGACAGAGCTGGAGAGGAGAAATGAGAGATTAAAAACAGTGGGGGAGATTGACCCAAGCACACACCTTCAGACCAATAATCGTTTCACCGCATCGCTATTGACGTGGGGCTGCTTCTTAGCTTTGTACACGGAAAATGAACCTTTCACGTATGGAATTTTGATGAGTTTAGCTTTTATTGCTTTAAGTCATCTATACGCATGGGGGTAGAAACTTTTACATGAATTCTTAAGTCTGTCTCACCCACCGATGAGGAGAGGCCTCGTCGGTGGGTAACTTGTGTTCGGACTCAGTAGGTGACAAATTAATGTCATACGGCTAAATGGGACATATATATCAGACAAAACGTAACCTTTATTTTAATCTGGTGTCTTGATGTTGAGATAGAAAGGTTGTACATTAAAAGGTGCAGGAGATCAGTCATTTGCATTTGGAGAAAATAGCGAATAGCACGCCTTCGCTGGTTTGATTCGCTGGTTAGCATTAGATTTGGTGGCATTCGCCTTTGATAGGCTAAAAACTAGCATGTCTATGCTGGTCACCTGTCGGATTGCCCTCATCTTCTGCTCGCCATTAGCATATATATGCTGAAGTTGGCGTCTGTCTGGACTCATGCTTTGGACCTCTGGTTGCAAGATAACCTTACTAACAACTGTGCAAAAATAAGGTATAACAGAAACATGTTCCTTATATACATGTTGAAACAATATTGTTGCATTACCCTTGATCCGTCACCTAAAACACAGCCAGTGCTGCATGATGTCCATATCCATAATGGTAATTTTCTTCCGACATAAAGCCATCATCTCAGCATTTTCACAATCATGTTAGTCAATATTAACATGCTGTTGTTAATATTTATTTTTTTACCTGAACGGGCCTTTATATGGCTCATATGTATGAAGACTCCTGGGAAAGTAATTACAAAATTGGCTTAAGAAATCGTTGTGACATACACTGGTTGACCAGTAGGGGGTAGTATATAACATGACACACCGGATTCCCATGAACTGGCTTATTATGCATACAAAATACCAACTCCCACACATACAAGCTTTTAGGACTTTTAAACAGCTGTCCACTGCAGTGACCACTGTCACATTACAGTGACCTCTCAAAGCAAGACTCAAGATTCATTCATCACCGAGAGAGTGACACTCAGAGAAGTGGCTGACCTTTTTTCTTCTTTCCCCAAAGTGTCTCTCTGTTCGATGGCAGAAACAGAGGTGGAAGGTGGGGGGGTGGTGGGGGCTGAGGAGAGGACGGAGACAGATGGGATCACCTTCATCAGGACAGCACACAGTGTCCGCCTCCCGTGCCGGCCTCAAGGTTAAGACAGCTCGTTACCTTTTATGGTCCTCGTTAAAAGACTCGGCGCGTTGGGGCTAACGGGAATTTCAATGTTTTTCTTTCTTTCTTCCTTTATTTGACCCAGAAAAAAAAAGGTGTTCATCCCGGATCCTTTAAAGATCCCACATGATCTTGTGATCAAACACACACGCTGCTCAAGGTGACTTAATTGAAAAATAAAAATGACAAACTTGTGACTTCACTCATTTTCTGCAAATTCTGAAGGAAAATAAATGATTGTCTGTCTATTCTGTAGGTGAAACGAAAGAGAGTCTGCTTTAAATACATCCTGTCGTCCTGCCTCGTCTGTCTTTTCATGACTATTTCTCAAAATATTGGCAAGTCTTGATTCCCCACCAGTGAATGACACTGAGATATAACCTCCCGAATGTGTTTTTGTTTACCTTTTCCTCACCGAAGTGCACTCCGCGCCGATTACTGTTACTGCGTGCGGGAAGATAGCGGCTCGAGTGTGCTCGCTCAATTTATTTTGCCTCCTCTTCTGGGTATTATTCATTATCACAGAGTGGTTCTTATTCAAGAGCGTTATTCAGAGATGAAAAAGTTGCATGGATTTTATGCCAATTTGGACCTGCCAACAAAGGCTGACAATCACAGCAGCCAGTCACGGACTAGTTGCCGTCCTGTATTTGAAATGTAAAGTTCTGTCCCGCTTCACAAGACAGATAATTAAATGGGACTCTGCATTCATGCTTTATTGATGGAAGACGGGTGCCAAAACAAAGCAACGTTTTCAAATTACCGGAAGGTTTTGGAATGCCGTATTAGGATGGATTCTGCCGCTTTTGTTTGAAATAAATTTGACCCGCAGTTTGGCGACTGTTATTGAAGTCAAAACCAGCTGACGCGAGACCAAGTCAAGGCTATAGAGTGTGATGAGACCGAAAAAAGACGGAGATTTGGTCTCACAGGACCAAGAAATTAAGGGACCAAGACCAAATCAAGACTTTTCGGATCCCAAGATCGAGACTTTTGGCCAAGATTTTTAGGGTCACGCCCCACACTACGTGACGCAATAAAATGTGAAACACAATCAAACTTGCTTCTTAAAATGATCTGAAAGAGCCACACCGATTCATTTAGGTGCTTTATGGTCCAGCACCTAAATGAATGGATGAGTCGTCCACCTACTGCCAAACATAGCATCAAACTTCATCCTTGAGTTGAGAACCGTGACGTTTTGTCTACGGTGTGGGAATTGTTTCTAGATTTCTTCAATCCGTCATTCACTGCTCCCTGCAGAGAGTGTGCACAGCAATAAAAGCACATCTGTACTATTTAAGTGATATCTCAAGTGATAAAATAAGATATCTTGGTGGGCAGATATATTAATATCCCTCAAGTGATATGGGACTCTGTTGATATCTTATTAAAAGTTTGAGAATTTTTGGTCTAACGCATTTGTAATGGCTCTGCATTTACATTTGCAGAAATCATTTTTTCCTGCATTATTAATGGTAACACGATATTGCTTTATATGAGATCTCTCATTTATTTGAATTGATATATAATTGTGTTTCCTCATTAGTTTTTTGGGTTTTTTTGTGCAACCTGAACTCAGTGTAAACTATTCTGTTTCATAATATATATGAACTGCTATGCAGCACAGTGGGGAAATTAATGATATTGCTTATCTATAACCATTTGCTCAGCAAGGTTAGTTTTGGCAGCTATGTGACCTAGATAAATGAAAAAAAAAAATCAATAAATTAAATATTAAAATAGAGATGAACCGTTTATATAATTTCCATCATCTTTTTATTAGATTATTACTGTTCCAATACATCCTCCAGACATCTATGATTTATTTATCAAATTGTAAGTTTGAAGGAAAAGATTTAGTATAAAACTTTAAAAAGTATTATATTTTTACATTTTAACGGAGCCCCTAAGGAGACATGGAGAGGGAAAAAAAAAAAAAAAATCCCGACTTACTTTCTGGAGAACCCTAGAAACTTATTGGAGATCCCGACTTTTTTTTTTTTTTCATTTTGCAGGATCTCGAGAAAAAAAGTTGAGATCTCGACTTAGTTGCTCAGGATCCCGAGAAAATAGTATGTGAAACATTCAGGGGGAATAAAAGTTGCAAACATACGGCGCTATCAGAAAGCCGCGGCAAACATCTCAGGGCTTTTTGCTGAGATGCTGCGGCATTCGGCAGCCGCACGAAAAGGCAGAGTGAAAAAGATGACAGCCATATGTTACTCAGTGCTTTGTGTGCAGCTGCATCTCTCTGAAGTAATACAGCAATTTGGTTAAAGGTAAACCAGCATCTGCACAGAGTTCCGAAAAGGATTACTTCAGTTGAGCAAACCTCATCCAATCTGTGCATTCCCAATTGAAACGCGCAAAAAAAAGGCAATAACGGTAGATGGAAGACGAGTTTCCTGTTGTTGACTCGTTTGTCATTTTAAACCCCTTTCCGTCTCCCTTATCACCCCTCCGGCTTTCAGCTGTTTGTCGAAGGGCTGGAGTCGTGCCAACCCCATTACTCCTGCAAGACTGTAAGTCGCAGCCTCATTGACAAGGATGTGACAACAAGCGTTTAGACAGAGGAGATCATTCATCATTAACCGCACAGCCGTAGAGGAGGCAAACACGTCTGGTCTGACGACGAGGCTTAGCCGGTGCTCCGCTGCACCTGTTTCACATGAGTTCCTCACCTCCGCGTCGGGTTTGTGTCGGAGAATGTTAATTAGCGAGCGTCCTTGACAAAACCTTGCTTGGAATCTCCCCGGCGATCCGACAAAAAGGGAGACATGCAGAGAGACGAAGCACAAAGTGCTACAAAGAGGAGGGCACTGGTAAGACTTTTACAAAGAGCACTTAGATATTGCCCGATGTTTTGTATAAAACCTTCTTTCAAGAGCTTTCTCGAGAGATACTCTGAAAGCTTCCAGTAATCCTCCCCCCGTCCCCCTGTCTGGGCCTGATTCAGCATCAGTCCTATGCCTGTAGGACGAGATAATCTCCTTGCACGTCTCTCTACCGCGTCCCATTCTCTCAGAGACTTTACTTCAAAATACTCTTTAGATCCTCGTTGCAGCAGGCGGACAAAACTTTCACATTCCTTTTGATTCCATCCATTGACACTTGCACTGCTAGCTGCCACTGCCTCAGGTCATTGATGGCATTAGCCCAGAATTGATGTCCATCAGCGGGATGGCAGGGGGCCAAGGACTGGCTCGTTCTAAGAGAAGAGACAGGAGTTTCTTATTGATCGAGAGGCTGAGATTGGCCAATCGTTAACACATCTTTGCTAAAGGCACAAAGACATGGTAATATTGTTGTACTGAGAAACTTAATTTCACAAAATCCAGATAAGAATCTCTCGCTGCATGACACCAAAGTCAATATCGGTGAACAGTATCTCTGTTTACTGGGATGCACAGTGGTGCAGTTGGTAGAGCTGTTGCCTTGCAGCAAGAAGGTTCTGGGTTCGACTCCCAGCCCAGGTTCTTTCTGCAGGGAGTTTGCATGTTCTCCCTGTGCAAGGGTGGTGCTCTCCGGGTACTCCGGTTTCCTCCCACTGTCCAAAAACAAAACAGTCATGTTTTTGACTGTTAATTGGGTTAATTGGCCTCTTCAAATTCTCCCTAGGTTTCAGTGTGTGTTTGCATGGTTGTTTGTCTCTGTATTGCCCTGCGACGGACTGGCGACCTGTCCAGGGTGGGGTGACCCCGCCTCTCTCCTGGAACTTTAGTTGAAGATAGGCACCAGCACCTCCCGACCCCGCTAAGGGACAAGGGTGTTAGAAAATGGATGGATGGATCTCTATTTACTAAATACCACAACACTGAAAAGAATGTCAGAGATTTATGTATTAATGTCTTCCAAATCAGAAGTTTACATACAGAATTATTGCTATTTCTTTAGACTGCTGTAAAGCCCAGATGATGATGATGTCACTTTGTTGGAAACGTCTAATAGGTTAGACGTTTGCGTTGAGGCAAGTCTGTCGATGTATTTTAAGAGCACACTTCGAACACATCGCTTTTTTTGTTTTGACAAAAGACGAGACAAACGCTGCTTCATTATTGGGAACAGTTCCCAGATACTTGAGGGCGCTGTCATGTTCTTCATCTGCTCATCTGCATAAAATATAAAAACTTCATCAATAAAGTTTGAAACATGTCAAACTGGGTACTTGAGTTTAGTTTAGGTTGCTTACGTACTGAATTATGAAAACGAATGATTTCAACTTCAACTCTACGAGCTGAACTTAGAACTAGTAGCGTTGAGTTTCTAGAAGTAAAGACAGAATCCCAAATACTTTCTGAAAATAGAAAGCTTTAAGTCTTTCTCACATGCACATTTTCCCAAAGAGGCCTTTGGCTGCTCAACATAACTTATTGAAAGTAAAAGAGATGAGAACATTCCCCGACGGCCTGAAGATGCAAGTGAAGGAAATGTCTGAGCTGCGAGAACCTAAAAAGCAAGTTTCTGGAAGAGTGTATTTTGCTGCGTTCTACTCAAAGGATGCTAGTTTGCTCTGTATTGAAATCGATCTGTAAAGTGGATATGGCAAACTTAAAAACAAACAAAAAAAAGAACCTGAGGCGAAAGATGGGAATAAGTGGTTAGGTATTCTTTCGGAAAAACTGCAAAGATTTAAATTTTTCTGACTTGAGCTTAGGACCTGGAGGGAGATTAACTGTGGGTTTATTGATAGATGGGGTGGGGGAGGGAGGAACCCAGTAAGGTAGTGAGCTGGTCCAAACCAGCTCCAGTTCAAACCAGCACTGGAGCTCAGGAGGTGCTGGTGCCTATCTCCAGCTATCGTTCCAGGCGAGAGACGGGGTCACCCTGGACAGGTCGCCAGTCTGTCGCAGGGCAACACAGAGACAGACAGGACAAACAACCATGCACACACACAGTCACTCCTATGGAGAATTTAGAGAGACCAATCAACCTGACAGTCATGTTTTTGGACTGTGGGGGGAAGCCGGAGTACCCAGAGAGATCCCACGAATGCACAGGGAGAACATGCCCGGGCCGGGATTCGAACCCAGAACCTTCTTGCTGCAACTTAATTTATAAGCAAGATTGTACAGCCGAGTCACATTGTTTATGTGCAGCACATTTTATTTTTAAGGTCTGTTAGGATGATGAAATTTGTTTTATTAGTCAATTCCAGAATAAAGATAAGTACAAATGTTTTTAATGATTTTTACATACATCACACAACAGTTATCGTTTACAACCTCTGAGGCACTGAGGTGATTTCACCTCAGCTCATTGAGATGTTTTCTGCTAATGCTAGCTAATGTTGAGCTCAGCTTGCATTAACTCGGGCTAACTATTTAGCAACTAAAATTTATCTTGATTAAGCAAACTCATTCTCTAGTGTGAATTAAATCTGTAATAATGCCATTATGCACTTCCCAGGTCAGTGCTTATTCCGTCCTGTGGAAGACGTTCAGTAAAGTTGTAGCAGAGCACAAATTGAGGTCCTCTGAAGCATGATGGGGTTCTTTCTTGTCCCTTAATCAAACCAGCAAACTGGGCAACAATTTCTGACCCAATGTTCCTTCCCAACGTCTCTCACCAGTCACCCAAACTCAGCTTTTAAAAAAAAAATAGTTTGTATGTGTTGTATTTATATTTAACGCAGACTACTTTGTGGAGATACCGTTGCAGCTTAGTGCACCACTACACTCTCACAAAAGTGCAGACGAGCTGTATTACTTCAGATTTGTGCCACCGGAATCTTAATACCTTGCCCTCCGTTGTCACTGGGTTTTATTCCATTGCCAATTTCTCAAACCACCTGGATGTTTTTTTTTTTTTTTTTTTTTTACATATCCAGTGAAATAAGCAGGCAGTGATTTGATCCCGTATATCCTTGTGAAGATTAGGGCAGTGTCAGTACAGGATTACTTTAGTAATTCATGTAATGCTGCTTCGACACAGTTAATTTCCCTGTGGATGAGTGGAGGGAGTTGAGTAATAGACCAGTGCCAGCTCCCCGAAATACAGCATATCATTCTTCCACTGTTATCCATCTCCTCAATGCATTAGGTATGCAAAAGACATGGCTCTGATTTTTTTTTTTTTTTTTTTTGTCTTAATGGCCTTCTAAAGTAATTATTATGGGCATACGGCTTCGGTGATTGGGGTGTGGATCCTTATTTCCATTGAGTAACAAGTTGCTGAATACAAATAGGATATGTAATCATTTGGGATTCATCGCGCAAACCGACTTCCAATCATCATTACCGGGCTGCGGTCTTACTTATGATGTTAGAAAGGGAAATGACAATGGACAGAGATTTATTGTTTACTTTAGATAATTACAAAGGCTGTTGAGGGTCAGACACAGACCGTTGCATCTCTATGTCGCAGTGGAACTTTAAGTTTCTTCTGTAACTTGACTTTGTTCCTCCTCACTTCAAACTAAGACTACGCTGCAGACAATGAAAGTGAACCAGAACATGGATGGTCTATGCACAGTAGTTGGAAGGGCCTCTGGGCTACATCAAGAGCGTCACGCACCCTGCATACGTGACAAAGCAGAAGAGTTCCAATACTGTTTTTTGTGGTTTACTTCTGCAGTGAGATCGTGTCGGTCTTTGATCCTGGGGTTGGTATTACTGGGTTCTGAATGTTGCTAGTTGAATGTTGAATAGAGACTAGGAGGGGGAGCTTGTCCGTGACTTTTCAATTGAAGACACCGCCAAACCACCTCCAAACTGCCTAAATTTACCGGACAGGCTAAAAAAATCTGATCTCACCAGGAGGAGAATTGTTCTATGTGCCGATGAGAAGACGGCTACATCTGTGATGACGCAAACCGAAGTTGGTGCGCCATAGTTATGAACACTGAAATGTGGGGGTGGAACTGGAACAAGAAGTTACCCATTTGTTCTTGATCAATTGGGTATATCTATTTTTTTTTTTTTTAATAAAAACTTATTTTTAAAGACAAATGTTTTTTTCTTAAATTGAGGGCTTTTTTGAAATTCAAGGAACTTATGATTTACATTTTCTCAACTTGCCAAACCCCCCAAAAACCCAAAAAACAATCAGGAGGGGCAGAACAAGCCGCTCGCATATTTTTTTACAGAGTCCGGTTTAGAAGCAGTACTACGTCTTATTTTAGGGAAATGCAGGATATGAGAGGACATGCTAAGAGGTTCTCTGCAGAGACTAGCATTTCTCAGCCGTAAGTGAGAAAAACGACATCAAGAGGTGTGAGAAGTGTCTATAAAAGTAAATCTGATAAACTGCACATAAAAAAAGAAAAATAATAATAATAATAATGAAAAAATGACCAATCTTGGCTGGAGAGACACTTTAATATAAACGATTGCCACTTTAGCACTAGCCGCCCATGCACTTTGTCCACGGTGTCTCGGCGAGGTGTTTTTCAGATAATGGCTTGAAAAGCCGGAGCAGCCCCATTAGTCCTGGAATATTCTAATTGGCCTAAGCAAAGTGCTATTTTAAGAGGACTCAGCTCAAGTCCACTCTGTGGAAAAATGAAATCCTAATTTGGAGATAGTGCTCCTTTTTTCCATGCAATGCACACACACACGCACCAAGATTCTGCGTACATTTAAATGCAACAAACTGACACACGAATGCACGCAAACACACACACACACACACACCCCCACACTCGCATTTATATACTTACACAAACCTAGAAAAGGCTTGCAAAGAATTCTTGCCCCAAGCACACATGATTCTCTCCTGATTACGCTGACTGTGGTTTAATGGAAGCCCCAATAACCCAGACTGCAGAACACCCCGCCATCTCGCACTTGTACGCACAGACACACTCACACCCCCACACACACGCACACGCATTGAGAAGCTCGGGAGCACTGCTGTCAGAGAGAGACAGAAAGAGGACGGAGAGATTAAATTCTGCCAGGAGTTTTTTGTCTGTGAGATTGGTTCTTAACGTCCTCAGCAGGCTTCACACTCCCTATTAGAGCGGTGAAGAAGCGAGAGGACAGAGGCAGGCCTGGTAAAAATAGGAAACTTCAGCAGAGACAATACTCCGAGGATACTTAACAATGTTATTAATCCATTAATCCTTGTTTGACATTTGCCAATGTATCACCGCCTGATTGCTCTTTCTTTTGGCGCTGCGGGCTTCCGTAGGTGTTCCGTATATGTGTTCCTTTGTTCGTTTTTTTTTTTTTTTTGCCTTGTTTGGTTTTTTTCCTCCATTACTGGCTTTTCTTGTGTCCCCACAGGATGCTTGTTTAAGGCGGAGGCAGCAGTGCACTGAGAATTATGCCAACAAAAGGGCTGCAAATTACACGTGGAAAAAGCCTGCATCTGCGGCAGGTGATGCAAAATTTGATGTTTATTCTTTGAGAGGAAAGTAATGAAATCAAAATTGTAATTGTACAGTCCGGACAAAATTATGTAGTTTTCCAGACTCAACCCAGTTCTGGATGAAATATGGATTTGTATGTATGAAACAAAACTTAATAAAGTGTTGCTTTGCAGCAAGAAGGTTCTGGGTTCGATTCCCACCCCAGGGTCTTTCTGCATGGAGTTTGCATGTTCTCTCCCTGTGCATGCGTGGGTTCTCTCCGGGTACTCCGGCAGTGCACTATTTATCCTGCTATATGTATTATCTGGACCTTGGAAGATAGTTTAATCAAATTATGTACTTTTCCATATTCCTCAAGACTGCATAGGACCACTTAAGTAGTTTATTTCTTCCATTGCTTATACAACAAAAGGCACATAAATGATGCTATGCTACATGTCACATTTACATTTGTTGTATCATATTGCTTTAACTTGGTACTTGATTTCCAAATTAAAGTTGCTGAAACTGGTTGTATAAATATTTGCACACAATCGAACAAAATTAAAAACGGTTTCCCACAGTTTTTGATTATCTTAAGCTATGCTAACAGTGCATTAGCATGCTCCTGTTCAAGCATGCTAATGTGGCTCTAAAGACACCACATAGCTAAACTTGGAGTTGTGTCATTGGCAAAAGTATTTTAAGTCCATTATTCACTCTCCTGAACTTCTTTTTATAGTTTCCATTGATTCCTGGGGGAAATGTCAGGCTCTTAAGAAGATAAATGCTGCTCCGCCGCTAAAAGTAGCTAACTTTGTCAATGTGACATTTGCTTCTGGTCAGGCAGCACAATGTAGGTTCAGCTTTTTTTTTCTGGCAGAAAACAGAAGGTCACTGGGAGCCGTCAATGTGAAGCAGGTCTCAAAAGTATAGTGCTGCATGTGTTATATAGCCGATTGAATGCTGACATTTCTCCATTGAATGCTACGTCTTATTAATGCTCAGTGTTTGTTGCACACTGCTATTGTAGCAGCGGTACAATAATATTTCATGCCCATTCTTTGTACACAGACAAATCCACCTCATCCTTTCTGGAAAATGTATGCCTTTTTTAAGAAAAGTGCTGCAAAAATTGTTTTGTTTAATCTAGATGAGATGAATATTCATACAAAAAAAACAAACATGTATGCTGGAAACTTGGGTCAATCCCCACCATGTTGATGTAGGTGGTCAGGTTTGGCTTAGACATGAGGAAATGAAGCTGGATCAGTGGAACATCAAGTTCTGTCTCGACTTTTAAGATGTGTTGCTTCTGATGAGACTCCAAATTGAATAGAGTACTGGGATCAAGGGTGTGGAATTCATAATGTTGAAGTGGCGTCATGACACCTTTCACCTTTCAAATTCAGGGATCAACTCACCATCAGCTACATGTCAATGGTCCATGAGTGAAGCCCATGTGGTCAGACTAAGGCTTACTTTCTGTTTCAAGCTTCCGGCATGCTAATGTGAGAGAACCATGATCAGATTATCAGAGAGTGTTTTTGCATAGTGTGAGATGTAATTTAGCAATGTTAATATTACTGTTATACAGTACAGTACATTCATTAAATGACTTGTCATATGCTGGGGTTGCTTGGGTTTGAGTTTGTACATTCTTGATTACTTTTTGTTTTTTTTAACATCAATCTTAGTTTGTCTTTACTTTTATCACAAGTTGTTTTTTATTTAGGTAAAATTTGCTTGTCTTTATTTATGTTGATGTTTAACTACTCTTCATTACAGTCGGAATTATAATTTGTCCTGCGTGGCAATATTTTAATGGTGGCCCATGTGGTCACAAAGTTATTAGCCTAATTACTCAGAATGAAGGTCAGGTCGACAGTTTTACTTTCTGTTTCAAGCTTCTGGCATGCCGATGTGAGAGAAGCATAGTCACGTTATTAGATAATTAGACAGTACATTTGCATAATGTGAGGTGTGATTCAGACAGTAACTGAGTAATGTTAATATCACTGTGGGTGGTGTATCACTGAACTGAGTTATGTATCTTTCATATCAAATAACATACAATGACACTGAAAAGTTAAGTTGTTTAAGTAATAAAATTTGCAAAGTGAAACACATTATGACAGTTAATTCCTCATAGTCTGATGTTTCAGTTTGTTATGATGACTTTCTGCTAATACAAAATATTTAAGATTAGAATATTACATCAGCCCAACAATAACAAAACATTCTAATAGAGAAATTTTGATTTACTGAAAACCATGTTAAATACCTTCATATGCATGATGTGCTCTTTTAAAAAACATCATTCAATTGTTTTTCTCCCAAAGGAAATCTCAAGAAACGAGGTTTTTGGTGTTAGCTATTCATGTTACTGCTATACACAAAAGAACTGTAGTTATTAATATTACATGAAAATCAACCTGACATTGGACAACTGTGAAAGGGAAAAACTATCAAATACCGAATGTCGAAAACAACTTTATAAGGTTGTTAAGACATATAAAGTGCTGCAGTGTTTTCTTAGGAAAAAGGAGTTGTGTTTAAATATTTTAGGATAATTCATATTTAAGCAAGAACAAGAGTTTCCTAGTATACTAAAAAACCATAGCCACACGGGGGAAAACATACAAAGAGCTCCAAGCGAGACGCCTGAACATATACTTAGCGTTCTCTGTAAATACTCCCAGGGTTAGCTCTCAAAACTCCCAGCATGTCTGAGTAATTAGGCAAGACAACAGAAGCTATCAGTCGTTAGCATGTGGTCACAGTGCATTTCCCGTCTGTGTTTTCCCAGAATCCTGCAGGCATGCGGGTCTGCACATTTGTTCGACATGTTTCTGTATTTTTTTTGTTGTTTTTTTTTTCCTTGTAGCCCAGCATGATTCGTTTCTCACTGTAACACAATGACTTGTCACAGTCTGCTGTAATTTTTTTAATCACATCTCAAAAAACAAAAAAAAAGACACAATGAAGCCTTGCTGAATGAGAAAACATGAAATCCTGCTCTTCGAGGTTGAGGGGTGTGCGTGTGTGTGTGTGTTAGAGACGTCTGCTTCTGTACTGTACGCTCTGCGTGAGCTCAACTCACGTTGTTAGAGTGGAAAATAATTGGCACTGTGTTGGTGGTGGTGATGCTGGATGTGTCGGGACCAGTGCTTCTTTGAAGACTTGTGGGGGGGGAGTACAAAAAAAACGAAAGCTTCGTTGTTTCAAACCTCTCAATCCATGTCGAACTCCCCACCCATCACCCGCGCATGTGCTGACATACGTATTCGCAGCTCGGAGTTCACAACTCACCTCGTTTCGCTCGCTCGCCGCTCCCTAAATCCCCCAACTGTCATGGTGGAGCAACCGGTGCCAGCTCCAGCGATGACATTGAGTTTACTTATCGCCGTCGTTCTCTACATCGGGATGAAAGGTCACGGGGGGGGGGGGTTTGAATTCAAAAAGGCGGCGATTCGTTAGGAGGCCGAGTGCGCCAGCAACTCGCCTGCGCTTGATCTGTGAGATTCCTCGTGTTCGCCGTTGGTGCGGTGACAAGCAAAGCCGAGAGGCATCGGAGGAGAATAAACTGGGAGAGTGACGCCGGAGCCAGCTGTCAGACAAACAGTTAGCTTGTATGTTTGAGTGATAAGAAACCAGGTTGAGGTTAAATTCATGGCTAGACAATGTGTGGATGCTGGTGAAATCTGTACGTCTGATATTCTTTTTGTACCTTGTAAGAGTTATCATGCCTTTGTAATGTTTTAATGTTGATGGGAGTCCATCCAGCTAGACGTTTGTTTCAAGTGACCAAAGTGCTTCTCAGGTAAAATGGCGACATAAAAACGCAACGACGGAGAATGTAATAGGCAGTAAAAGCTGAGAGAAACACTAACATAACTCGTCTAATTCTCTATCAGTTCAACAGTATCAAAAGCAAATGAGATTTGAAATCACCCAAGTTTCTGGTGGACATTACAAGATAGTGGGAGAATCGAGAAGCTGCAGCCTAAAAAGCTCAATCTCTTCAGAAAGGGCAGTGTTATGCATTCCCAGGTCATTATAAAGCACAATCAAATAACTATGTTAATTTTAATTGTTATAAAAATGCTACATATGTTAAACATGACTCAAAAGAAATTTGATTTTGCAATTTAATACCTTGAAATTGGGCCTCTGTCTCTTTAAGAAGCTTCAGCTCTTCCCGAAACTCCGCCTTCAGGGAGTCATGGCAACATTTTCCTATTAACCCTTTACCAATTCACCGCACAGCATTCTGGGGGATGTAGGCAGAGGAAAGGTTTTAGTTGCTCATATTTTCACGGCCAGCAACTCGAAGTCAGTGGCTTCAACTAACTCACTCACTCTCTGGTTACTTAGCAACAACCCTGTTTAGTAACTCGCTCAGCAGCAGCTTGAAGTTTCGCCACAACTGATTAAAAATGAAAAGAACCATGTGGAGAGAAAGAAGAAGCTCGACAAACTGCTGGACTGCGAGTGAAACAGGAAAGGTTGTGTCTGCAGACACTGGTTTAGATCAAAGCATAGCACGTGTTAGAATGGCCTACTCAAAGTCCAAACCAAATGCCAGTTGTTAAAACTCGCCTCCAGGTGTAGATATGTGTACCGTCTCTTTCATAAAAATTTAATTAACATACCTTTATGTGTTCCGTTACGTGACAAAACTTCCAAGCGCATGAATAATTCTGCAAGGTGTTTTTTCTTTTTGTCTGTATTTTTATTGTATTCACAAATCTCTCTGTTGCACTCATTTAAAGGTCTCCCATCTCCTGCTTGGCTTTTGTTTGTTTATGATTTATTGAACCGCAGTAAGCTTTTAAGGGGCGGCACTGGTGGGCTTTTGACTCACTTTGATCTGCGCCATTAAAATCAGCCCCATGCATTATGTAGAGCCCGCTTGGTTTGTAAACGATGTTTAAGAAAAGCTAATAATTGCTCTGTCTGTCTCAAATTTCATCATTTATTCATTTCAGATCTGAGAATTCCAACTCCGACACAGGGGGCCCCCCCTTTAGCTTTTTTTTCCCCCCTCTCTTTTGATTTATTAATCACCTAGATGAACCCAATTAGGGGAATGTTCTGGAAGAGTTGCGTGGCGAAAAAAAACACAATTTCGACTTCTAGACTCCAGTTCCTGATGCTTGCATGCAGCTGGAATGAGCTCATTTGCACCGATATCAACCGTGGCAAATGGTTGATCAGGTGATGAGCTGTCGACGCGGCGAGACAAGAAGAAGCAAACAACGAACATGACTGCACGATGCTCGTCCAATTAGCTCCGATTATCACACGGCGTCGAGTGTTTGTCTTAACCTCCAGGTCCTGATTCTGGGGAAAGCCGTGGAAAACGGCAGTGGACCAGCGAAGACGTTGGCGCCTCGGCGTGGAACAACTCGGTTCATCGGCAGGCGTGCGGTCGCTGACGGAGATGGGAGCAATGGAGGAAAGAGCGGTTCGAAGGAGTGTAGAAGATGGATGCCTCTGAAAATGTTTACTCCAAAGTTGTCAACCGGTTTGTACCGAAATGGGCGTCCATCTTTTATTTTGAAGTCATTCGGTAAAAGGTACGGTAGCAACGTAGAATGATACGTTGCTACCTTAGCATTCTGGTAGCAACGTCCCAGAATGCTACCAAGGTTAAACATCAAAGAAGAAAAAGAAGTCAAATTTGAAGATGGCGATAATATTTCTGTGTTGCTTAGCAACAACTTTGAGACATTCCCAATTGTTAATTGCTGAGATTACTCAATTAATTGTCAACTTCTTCACAAGCAGGTGCATCAAATCACGCATTGTAAAAACAACACCCTTCGATTCTCCCCCCCCCATTTGAACTACAGCAGCAGACACTAATATAACTTTGCAATTTGTAGCATCTTGAAATTAAATAAACACATTTAAATATTACAAAAATATAAACTGGCTCAAAAAAGAAAAAAAAGAAGGTAACAATATATACAAACTTTTTAAAATGAAGTTCATCTTAACAGCAATTAAGGTAAATATATTGATACTTTTTACAGTTTCACTTACCCAGTCTGTTTAGATAAAACCAACACCATTTGTTACCATGACTACAGTCTTATTTCACATTGAACCCACGTAATTTGAGAACTAATTTGTTGTAAACATTAAGTTAACCTCACTTAATGTCCTTCACTGGCCCAGCACCAGTTTTGAATTGGAACAAATAAGACCCTTTTAGCTAAGAACTTTCAATGTTATGCTAGCCACTTTCCAGTTAGCATGTATGGTTGTAGCATGGTTATTTTGGTTTTTGGAGGTAAACAGTGTAATAATACGCTAGCTACTTAAGTTTTTGTTTTTTACATGTCTTAATGTTCAGACATCCTAGAGGTTATTTCAGTGTTGTACTTATGTTGCTCATCTGTGCAGTCTCCTTGGTGCACACACACACACACACGCCATGCACATATTAACAAAAGGTAATGTGCTCAGTGGGGTTCTCCACACATTACCCCTCAGCCGAAAAAAGAACATTTTTATGCAAAACCTAAATACTTTTATTGCATTAGCATAATTTCACACTGTAAAATCTTCTTTGCCTCCATTACCAATTTGACATAACTTTGCTCAATGGATACCTGCCAGTTTGGAAACATTCATTTTTCAATACAAGCTTTTGGTGCTAGGAGGAGGTGTGTTGTTTTTTTATTTGGTCATATTAGTTTATTATACAGAACGATGGAAGCAATGGAAACACTTTTTTCGCAGGTCACAAGTCACGTGATCAATAGTCGGATGTCACTACTGGCAAAACAACCAAACAACTGGATGTTGCCACTGGCGCAAACTACGAAGAAGAAAAACACAGGATGTAGCCGGAGGACAATGGCTACATCCTGACAAACTTTAATGACAAACTTATTCACGTGTGATTTTCTTTGCAATTCTTATTTAATTGAAGCACCACAATTGTGTTTTTTCTAAATTAGTGGGATGCAGAAGGAGTTCTGCACAGATTTCTAAAGGAAACACAGCTACAGACAGAAATGTAGCTGAAAAGTCTTTTTCCAAGATATCTTATTTATGGAAATCCCAGTCGCGAACATTCTTAGAGGTTATCTTTCTGTGATTGTACCATTTATTGATAAATTGTAACACTGTGACAAAGAAGCAAAAATAGAAAAAAGAATTCCAGATGTAACTTTTTATGTATATATTCCAACACAAAGCACAATCTATTTTGTTTAAAAAAAATTTTAAAATCTGTTTCCCTCTCGCCTAAATTGAGCAAATTAATCTTGACGCTTTACTCGTCGTTGTTAGACGCGCATTCAAAGAAGATTAACAGGTTTCCATCTCGCCGTTTTCATGTTCCGACGAGCCGCGCTCCACAGCCACCAAACGCCGCTTTGACCTCGTCCTCCCTGCGACCGTCTTCTGTGAAACGAGAGGGTCTCCTTTTTGGCAAATGCCAGTAATTACACACTCCACACACTCTGCCTTCACGCGTGCACACCGTCAAACTCTCTGTTTTAATTATTCAGAGGAAAATAGCCAAAATAGCTTCGAGGATCAGGTGTCTATTTTTACTCAAAAGAATGTTGATGTCTCTCTCTCTCTGAGCAATTTCAGACGCTGCGCAGAAATCTGTCATCATCCGCGATCATTAAGGGGGGCGCTTGGAGATGATGCTTCTTTTTCCTTCATGTTAGCGGATGTAAACATACCGCACACTGAGGGATTTATCTGATAACAATGTCAGACTGTGTTGACAGAGCCTTTTGTTTGTCTCTTTGTCCCCCACGAAGCCCTTCGATGAGGCGCTCCGGCGTGGGCGCCGGTTCATGTTGCAGCCGCCGTCAGGCGTAACTTCGTAGGCCTTTGTTTTCCGACAGCTTTGGCGGATGAAGAGGATCGCTATCTGATTATATTGACAAGCCAGAGGCGTCATTAAAGAGGCCGTCTTTTGTGTTGTAAATAAACACCTGGGAGAGGAGACTGATCTCGGAGGATAGGATACAGGGACAGGAAGCTCGGAGTTGACAGCTAAACGGTGGCAAAAAAGCCGTCCGTTTCTTTTTTTGTTTTTTTGTTTTTTGAAGCGTGGACAGAAATTTTGAGAGAAAAAACAAACGATTTCCCTCATTCCTGTCCACTAACTATTAAATAAAGGCCACTAGAGCCAATAAAACCTTTAAAAAAAAAAAAAAGGGACAGTATTGGGTAAAACTTACTTTTTTGAGCTTTACATCATGTTTTAATATATATTTTAATATATCTTAAGTGTCGCCTTTACTGCATATTCGAGGAATCCTATAATCTCCCTTGGCAACCACTAAGCTGCTAACGCCTGGGCGGACCTAGCCCCGCCTTTGAGGACGAAGCTCCTCGGAGCTGCAGGCTCCAGACCTCATTATTCCCCCTACGCCTCAGTGGTAAAAATGTTGGCAAAAGGGTTAATAGAGGAGCGACGATGTGATGACTTCCTGACTTGTGGAGTTTCAGGAAGAACGGTTTTTGAAGCAACACAGGCCCAATTTCCAGGTGTTAAATTACAAAGTCAATTTTCTCTTTAAGTCATGTGACTTAAGGTAGGAGTTGCTCTAAATGCCTGGAAGACACATCACACTGTCCCTTTAAGAGCCAGATCTGCACCGTTCAGATCTGTGACTGTGCTCCACGCCGCTCTGGTATTTAGGCTTATGGAAACTCATCTCTGTGATTACAATCAAAAGCGGCCAGAATGCTCACATCCCTCCGACTGCCATGTTTCATACTGATAATGAACCATTCATTTAGCCTAATTTGCTGTGGGACTCTAGTAATCTTCCCCTTGAGTTAAGATGGAAAATGAGCCGTCGTAATCTTCTCATTGTCTCCTCAGTGTTTGCCTGGGTGTTTGAGTTTGTGTGTGTGTGCAGACAAATGGAAGGTAACACATTTATCTCTCGGTTCAGGCTGCATTCCAGGTCTTGGTGGTGTTTGTTTTTTACCTGAAGAAGTTCTAGGGGACATGTCATTTGGATGTTTAATAAAAGGCTGCCACAAGCCTCAACCCCCCGGCAGAGTCTGAAGACTCTGCGAAAGTCTTAAATTCATGCATCTGCATTTAAAACCCATAAAACATGTTAAATTCTTCTTCTTCTTTTTTTAAAGTAAGTTGGGCTTAAATACAAGAAGGCCAAACAGTAATGTAGTTCCTGAAAGGCCTAAGCAGGGAATGATTTGGATAACATGGTTTTCCTTTCACAAGCTACAAAATCTGAAAATAGGACAGTGGCAAGAGGTGGGGACTAAGCATTGGGGCTGTGGATTGATGCTGTGCATCCAACCACCGAAGGTACGGGGGCATGTAATGCAAAAAATTAAATTAAAGCCATACGTCATCCCAACAATAAAACACGCCAACATCGGGCGTTTATAACGTCAATGACGTCTAACGGTCAGATCGTTCAGCATATATTTGTTGGTACAACGGCATTTGACATCATTTTGTAGTTCAGACATACATGGGAGAATAATTGCTACCAAATTCAGTCATAAATCTTCAGCTTGGTTGACTGAAGTGTACTTCTCACTGGAACTGAAGGTGGAGGGCGGTGCCTTATACGCAGAAGTTTAAGGTTCTTGTGCAATTAGGTCAGAATATTGACGGATAACCAAAGTCAACTGAAGCCTGCCCTCCCAAAAACCTATTATGGAACAAGAGACACAATTAACGGTATTTGGCTAATCCAGTGGCTGCACAGTGGTGCAGTTGGTAGAGCTGTTGCCTTGCAGCAAGAAGGTTCTGGGTTCGATTCCCGGCCCAGGGTCTTTCTGCATGGAGTTTGCATGGTGGATTCTCTCCGGGTACTCCAGCTTCCTCCCACAGTCCAAAAACATGACTGTCAGGTTAATTGGCCTATAAATTCCCCCTAGGTGTTTATTAATTTGTAATCTATAGTTGTTTGATTATTTTCACTTTAATTTGACAAGTTGAATGGGGTTAGCATTATAGCGCTAAAAGTTGTTAAGCTACGCTAAGCAGAACAGATTAAGTGTGTGACAAGAAAAGTTAGTATGCGCCATAAGTTCCTGCAACAATACGCAGCAGTGTTTTCCCATTCTGAATAGACCCCGTGTGTTTTACCTGCGTTAATAAATACTTGTGTTATTCAGGTATTCAGGCTGTTGGGACACAGACTGAGTTGATCACTAGACAAGAGGACAAAATAAAACCGAAATCTGAGCTGAAAAGTTAGCTTGTGCCCTTCAGGATTAAGACGGGTAATAAGATGTAAAGCTACTTAACAGGAACACAGATCATCATCATTAGTGGTTAGTTCAAAGCACCAACATGCCAATTATGGCCTGAGATATCTGCCTGCGTGGCTTTAGACTCTTAATCTTTTTTTTTTTCTTTTTCTTTTTTTTTTTACCGTCGCTGTAGATTTTCAAACATGAACTCGTTGTTTGAGTCATTAATTATGCATAATTAGCCTCAACTAAGAGCCTCTCTCCAACTTCTAATTTGATAAATAGATCTCGGGTTGCAAAAAGCCGTTTCAAAAATCAAAACACGGAGCAAATTTGATTAACAGCGAAAAGACGTTGGGCTAAATGAAGCAAATTCTAACAAAAACGGAAGAATTGTGAAGCTAAGCTAAACGTGACGAGCTCATTCAGTTCTAATTGTCTCTGTCCAGTAAATGCGTCAAATCTCAGTTTGAAGTTTAGTTCTTCTGATCACCAACCACCAAAAGCTGGCAGCTTTGCCTCGCCGCTGTGAGCGTTATGAAACACGCGGCGCTCTTATGACACGCATCAATCATAATCCCGTTCAACTTCCCCAAAGCCGGCGCTTTGAGTCGTCTCTAATACGTCCGCTCGCTACCTGTGCAAATCCAGATTCCCTCCGATCTTTCTACTCGTAGTTTGTTTTTGACAAGTGTGTTTTCTGTCTTCATAAGCTGCTTTAACGCCGACCCTGTGAAACTTTTCAAACACTTTTTGTGAATATTTCGGCGGGGGTGAAATTGGAATAAAGTATCTACTCTGTTTATGTAGAGTCTGCGACCAGAGCAGGCGTCAAGTTCATGTGTGATTAGAATATGTACTCTGTACAGTCATAAAAAAGAAAGACAAAATGGAAACACCCCCATTTAATGTTCAGTTCTTGAAGAAGAAAGATTCACGTGACAATAAGAAAAAAAAATTCTGGAAAAAGTGACGTAAAGCAACAGAAATTGACATTGTTTCACTTAAGAAGCACAAGTTAACACAAAGCCTGTGCTACCTTAGTTAAGATTTGAGTTAGAAAAAAAAGTTTTTTTTATATATTTCTTAAAACAGTGCATTAGGAGACATATAATAAGCCTCATAATGCATTAGCGTCACTACTAATGTAACATTGCTACTGTTGCTGTAGTAATGAAACAGCCAATCAGAGTATGAGTAAAATAATCTCATAATAAAACAAATACTTTTTAATGACTTAAAGCAAATTCCTATATCTTGGTGAAAAGTTACTTTTTGTCGTATTTCAAGTTTCCTAAGACGTTTCCTAAGCACTAGAAACTAGACCAAAAATTCTTGGTAAGATTTCATATTCTTTGTAGTGTGTCATTTATTTTGCTCTACTTGTGAACACCGTTCATCCCAATACCAGTGCACTATAGAAAAAATGGGACGGCACCATAAATCATAACATGATATACAAATGTGATAGGAGTCGCTTTTTCACAACAATGCGTTTCTTTTCTTCATGCTAAAGCCCAATTAAAACACATTTTTAGATGCATAAAAGCGCATAAGCTAAGAAAAAAATAGCAGACATTTAAAATACTATAAAATGCACTACAATGACTAAAACACTGAGCCATTGTTAACCTTAACTCAAAAATTTTATTTGACTGTAGTTCTCTGTAGTGTTTTGTTCCTAAGCTCTTGCTGTCAGATTTAAAAATCTTTGTGCTTTTTTGTTCCCCCCTTGCTTGTGCGAATACACTGATGACTTTTCTCCCAGCCAATGAAAAAGACACATACATGCCTGTGCTGGGGTGCATGCTCTCTCTCTCTCTCTTTTTTTTTTTTTTTCCTGGCACTCGGTCTATTCAAGGTGTAAAACAAGAGATAATGGCAGCGTTTCATAAATAATGCAAAAGACAAATGTGCTTCCTGTGTGTAGTATTTGTGTGTCCGTATCATGCAAGAGTGAGAGACCGCCCTGTCAGCACTCTGGCTTCTCTCCACTCCAGCACCTCCTTGACATCCAAGAATGACCCCCCCCACCCCGTCTTACTCCACCCTCTAGGTGGAGGTCCAATCCGCTCCCTCCTTCGCTTCCTTCTCGCCGTCTCCAAACAAAACGCGGAACACACGCCGGTGGTGTTCAGACACCCTCCATCAGGTTTTAATCTCAGAGCGCAACGCTCCCCGCACCTTGCTCCTCCTCCTTCCCCATGGGCTGACTAAGACGAAAAAAAAAGAAAAAAAAAATAGAGCGAAGACAAATGACTCATTTTATGGTGCAAGAAAATTACTGCCTGGGAGATATTGCAAGGTGTATGTATATATTTATTGTAGGAGGATATGAGATTTAAGGCCTATTTTTGCGAGAATTACAAATAATGGAGCAGGTTGGAGGAAATCGTGCATGTGCGGCCGGTTTGCAAATGAGAGCCTTGTCTGAGGAAGCGAGTTATAATCGTATGCCGTGACATTCAGCGTATAGCCCGCTGTATATGCTACGCTGTGCCTCTGGGATGAGTTCTAGCTTGAATCGATAATGGGTAAAAGATTGTTGGGGGGCGAGTGGAGGGGGAGTCAACTGCAGTGCTCAGGATGTTTGCGTGTCCTGTAAGAAAAATGCACTTTAGCAGAGTTTTTGTTTGCTGCATAGTTACCAGAATGCATGGTGTTGTGGGTGGAGAGCATATTGACCTGTGAACGTAGCACCATGTATTCTGGCTGGATGATTGTTTGCGTAGCGCAACGCTCCTGTTTCAACGCCAATGAGTTGTTGACGAACGCTAAGCTAGGCTGACCCAATAACTGGACATGCCCACTTTTCACGTTTTACGTCCGGCGGTCATGACGTAACTTCAAGTTTGTTTCTGTTCAGCTGCGCAAATTTAAGGCACATCCACGCATTGATTTGTTCCAAGCATCTGTTCGACAATTGGATGGGTTCAGAGTCACCTGGTGACATGGCGAGGTATATCTGTGCACCATCTGCATAGTTAAGATAGCTAGTCATTCGTTGTTATAATCTGAGGTAGTGGAAATAGTAGGGGTCCCAGGATAGAACCTTGGGGTACCCCGCATGTAATTTTTCACCCACTCTGGTGAGAAATTACGGATTGACACAAATAAGTTTCTGTCCTTCAGCTAAGATTCAAACTAATTGAGTACTGGGCCAAAGAGCTACTCTACATTTGTTCAATAACTTTGACCAATAAAAAAGATGGAAGGGAAATGAGAGAGGAAGAGTTCTTAAATAAACAAGGAAAAATTGACTCTAAACTGCTAAATTGATACATATAGCATGCAGATGTTTCTTTTCATATGATTAATGTGGTACGGAAACCACAAAGTGCCGCAGCTGAGACAGAAAAGTGCTTGAGTGAGCAAGTTCTGATCTCCTATCCTTCCTTTCCTATTCTGGATAAAAAAACAGCAAAGAATTGATTCACTCACTTCACCTCTTTGTTGTTTTGCAGTTCAAATTTAACACACAAAAAAACAAACCTTTAAACAAAAATTTTTAAAATGTGGCTTCACGTTGCTTTTTGTTGTGGATTCACGCAAGTCCTGTTTATTCCGCTGTAATCAAACTCTAGTCCAGGGTTTCCCCTCATAAGCCTGGCAAGTCACCAGGCTTTACTTACTCCCCTACCAGGCTACCAGCATTATTTGATTATTTTGCATTTGATTTTTTTTTTAATACACCAATAATATTGACACTGAAGCTAGGTTGATAATCGACTATTTGAACTCTCTTCATCTGGTCATTGGCCTCACGTTATTATTTCCAAATGATGATGAACATGCAACAAATGTTGCACTTTCGACCCCCAATCAAAGCGAGTCTACCAGACCATCAGGTGTGAAAACACCCTGACACGCCACGTCGGACTCTACTTGTAAAAGAACAACAGCGTGGGGTGAAGTGCCCGCTTGACGGATGGGTCGATCTGTACATCTGAACGACAGGAACGCTGCTTATCATGTTCCTAATCGTCAGGCGACTGATATCTGTCACCTTCGGTCTCCCTTCTTCCCGAGTCTCTTCCTGGGCCTCTGAAAACACACCCACGGTGTCATGCGCACAGCGAAAAAGAACCAACACAAACACACACACACCCGCGCTGTTCCGCCGTAGTGCCGAGTCCCCGCTTTCCGAAGCATCTCTGCCACTTATCTCTCTCATCACTCAAACTGTTTGCCGTAGCACTCCTCGTTCCTCTGCGGCGCGCTGGAAAAGGAACGAGACGGACGGACAGGCGCAGGGGGAAGACAGAGCGGACGGTTCATTCTTTCGGGAGGGCTCATATGTTCTGAAAGGTGCTGCTTTGGCAGCGAAAACCTTCCTCTGACACGTGTCCGATTGATACGTCGAAGTGGCTGCCCACTCAGCAGAAGTGATGGAACAATTCCTCTCCTCTGCAGATTGGAAGATGAGAAACTAATGTTTGGGGCGGAGAGGGGGGAGAGAGAGAGAGAAATTGAAGTGCCACAACCGGCTGAGGATTCCAGCTATCACCTCCGGCACTCGCTGGGTCTTGTCTTATCGATTTTATTTATGTCCCGCACATCATTGCTTGCTACACTTCCTACCCTCATCATCACCACTAGCGGCGGCCATTACGTCCAGCGGCTTTATTTCACTTCAGTCCATCCAACGGCGTAACGAGCAAACACTGTAATTGTAACAGCCTTCTTGCAAGGGTAGAAATAATAAAAGATGCTCTTATATATAAATTGACTAAAGTGTAATCCATGACATGCAAGGTCAGTCGACGAAATAATGTACGTCAAAATGTGGGCAAATACGTTTAGGAAAAATACCAATTAGCCATTGAGTACTTGACAGTGACAGCTGTTCTGGTGACTTACATCTTTACCTCCAGCTTTGGAATGAAAGCATTACAAGGTATAGACTCGGAGATGTAGAGAGGAAATGTGATTCAGGGGAATCACATTTCCCACATTTCCATTATCATTAGTTTGACCGGAGGCCACAAATCTTCCAAAAAACTCCAGCTCAAGTATTACCCAACTTGACATAGAGATGTACATGAAAACAACAACAACAACAAAAAAAGAACACTGCAAATTTGCGTGTAGGAGGTAATTAGGCCTTTCTGCATGGAGTTTGCATGTTCTCCCTGTGCATGCGTGGGTTCTCTCTGGGTACTCCGGCTTCCTCCCACAGTCCAAAAACATGACTGTCAGATTAATTGGCTTCTCTAAATTGTCCCTTGGAGTGACCGTGTGTGTGCATGGTTGTTTGTCCTGTCTGTCTCTGTGTTGCCCTGTGACAGACTGGCGACCTGTCCAGGGTGACCCCGTCTCTCGCCCGGAACGATAGCTAGAGATAGGCACCAGCAACCCTCCTGACCCCAGTAAAGGACAAGGGTGTAGGAAGATGGATGGATGGATGGATGGAGGTAATTAGGCCATTTCATTCCAGTGTTTTGTACCTGTGGCACATCTAAAAATTGCAGGAAAGCTCCCCCTTGAGGACTGGAGTTTGACACCCTTGGTCTAGAGAGTCTGGGTCGTCTGGGGACGTGTGAACGCAAACTCTGGTTTGCCTAAACACCTCTTTTTTCAAATTTGTCAAAGTGAATTCTTGTGTGGTTCGAATGCATAAATGTGAAGGGAATGGGAGGCCACTCCAAAAGCAGGAAGTACAGCATAGTGCAGTGCATTCTGGGTAAATACAACCAAAAACAAATGCGGAAGTCCAACCCTAGCGTGCACTTTTTGTTAAATCTTTTTGAAGAAAGAAGTTCAGACGATGTATTCCTCAGAGGTTTTTGTTATTTTGTCCAGTAGTTGTTGCTGCGGTGCCCCCGCAGGCGAGGAGGTGAACAGGTCTTTCCAAAATGGTTTGGTTCCTTTAACAAAGTGCAGTGTGAAGGTGAAACCGCAGAAATTGGAACAAATGTTGCAATTTTGGTCCTCAATCAACCCAAGTCAGGTTTTTAAAACGCAGAGAATCAGAGAAGTGGGTGGAATCTCCGCAGTAACTCTGGAGGAGCTACAGAGATCAACAACGGGACGTGTCAAAAGGAAAGAATCCAGATTAAAAATCTGAGAGACTGTGGTGTGACTATACACAGGCTGCACATGCCTAAACCACGGTGGCTGTAGAAGAATCTATTCTCGTTTGTTCTTTATGGAGCAGAACTTGCCGGAGATCCTCACTGGAGCCGGCTCTGCTCTGCTGGAGACAGCTACGCAGACCATTTCTCCAGCTTCAGGGCTTTAGCAACCATCCTGTTTGTTGTTGGTTTTCCGTTCCTGCTGGAGAGCTTCAGCGTCTCACTCTTCCTCACGCTGCCTGTCTGTGCTCGGCGGGCGCCGTGCGGCAGCGAGCTTTCCAGCCCTCCTTAGCACATGAAATAATGTTGCTGTTTTTCTCATGTTTATTTCCACACAGCAGGCAGCCGATCTGAAATCTACTGGGGCTGAAGTGATTTTTCAGCTGGAAACATTTCCCTCTCTCTCAGCAACAGAGCATTATAAGTAGAAGAGATCTCACTTCCATTAGCACTTTGAACTGCCTTGTTGCTGGAAAAGTGCTACATAAATGAAACGTCTTCTTCATTAAAGGGGCAGTATTTTGTAAAATCAACAGTTTTTTTAGCTTTAACATCATGTTATAAAGTTATTCCCTCATCAAAAACATGCCAGGAGTGTTTGCTTTCATTCCTTACGGACTGTCTCCCGTAGCAACCATCCAGCTGTCCAAAACGCCTGGTCCGGCCTTCAGGGACGAAGCTGCAGTTTCCAAGCTCCTTCAGACTAGCCAACAGCAATTAGCAGACACCTGGTGGATCTGAGCATCGGCTGAGCTCATTATAAGAGCTATGTCTCAGTGAAACGCTGGGAAAACCGTTGTTAAAGGGTTAATAGAAGAGCGAAGTTTTGATGACTTCCTGAAGGCGGAGTTTCAGAAAGAGCAAGAGTTTCTTAAAGAGACAGAGACCCAATTTCGAGGAGCTAAATTGTGAGGTCAAATATCTCATGTCTGTTCAAAATGTGCGAAAAACTGTTTTGATGTTCCGCTTTCGTTGGAAAAACAAAATTTTGCAATTGTAGCGTTTCAATTAAGTAAGAACCGCAATTGAAATAACACATGAAGGAGTTTGTTCGCATAAGTCTTTAAAAAAACATGCTGTACCATCATCCTCTCACTACTTCCTGTCATCCTCTTTCTCTTTTCCGCCTGCAGTAACATCCAGTCATCGATCACATGTCTTGTGACGCAAAAAAGTTTAGCAAAATACGCTAATTTAAGGTGCAAAAACTTGATAAAAATACTTTTTTTTTCCAAAACTGGCATGTTTCTATTGAATGAAATTATTTTTGTAATTCCAATTTGCACAATTTTACCTGGTCAATGCAAGCTATCAAATGCTACTACATGCCTGGAAAATTCATAATGCAGCCCTTTTAAAGTCCAAGCAGGGGTTCTGCTGGGACTCCTCCTAATGTATTTCTTACTACCATAATAATTAACATCTCTGGCTCTGTCCAGTCATAGATAAATGACATTATCACTGGACAATGTACGGCATGTACATGCAGGAGGGTTGCTCCCTGACTCTTTCACATCTGCACTCCTTTTGAATTGGCTCTCAGCAGCTCGGTCCAACAAAAGCAATTCACTGTGACACTCGGCTCACTGATTCACTTTCTGCCGGCACCGTTGCTCAGAGTGGAATGCTGATATTACCAGTTAGAAAGGATTGCCTCCTGAGAATGTGCCCGACGTTGTTGCCTTTTCTCTGAAGAGAACTTATAATGGCCTGGCCAACAGTGACATGTCTTATGAGGAATTCTATAACGTCTCTGCTGTACACAGGAGGAGAGGGGGGTTTATTTTGGCTGACTACTCACTGATCTGCAGTGATGCTCCCATCAGCTTCCGGATGAGGAAGCACGATGCATCTGAGCCGGACTCCCGTTCGCTGCGTTCAAGACAAGAAACTGCCCGTAATGATGCACTGAGTGCGTCCAGTGTCATCATTTCATTTGTTTTGGCTAAGCATTTGCATGCTTCGGAGTGCATTCTGCCCTGACCTGATCACGTCCGTAAACACGGCTCAGTCTACAGCGCCCTGGATAGGGAGATTCCATTTTGAGACTTCGGGCAAAGCATGTGGGAGCCTTTAAACTGAAAAGACCATAGTCCTGGATTTGGAGCTGCTCATTTTGATCCAGGCCATTTTACAGTTATCAGCAAACAAGTCGGAGGCCTTAACATGAGGTCCCTGGAAAACCTTTGCTGTGTCCAGAAATTCTGCACATAAAGGTTACAAATAGGATCAGTGACAAAGGTTAGCCTTGGCACAGTCCAACCGTTAGCAGAAACCAGTTCGGCAATGTGGACACAGCTCTGACACTAGTGGTCCATAGACCCAAAGACCAGCATCAACCTAAAGTACCCTCCGTGGGACTTCCCGAGGGACACTGTCAAACTCCAAGTCTGCAAAACCCATGTAGAATGGTTGGTCAAACTCTGATCCACCTTTCAAGGCCCTGCTGAAAGACTAGAGCTGGTCCAGTGTTCCACAGCCAGGACGAAAACCCACAATGTTCCTCCTGAATCAGAGACTCAACTAGCAAATGGGCACGTCAACCGTCACAACCCTACAACATGCAGGACCTTGAGGACCTCTGGATGAATCTCATCTACCGCTGAGGAGCTTTTTACTGTTTTTTCTCCAAAGTAAAAACAAGTGCAACCCATTGCCTTCAGAAGTCACCTCACTTGTAAATTGATCTATATATGTGTAGGTAGTCATTTCTAGTATTCATCTAGCTGCTCTGTGATGAATACTCTCGTAGGTTTCTCAGAGAACAAGATTGACCATCTGCATGGCTAATGATGAGCAGACTTTTCAAGGATGGGATTGTTGTGAAGTTGGATGATGGAACTAAATGCAGGGCAAAGGAGGTAGAGGTCCATCCTGAAAGGGTGGTTGCCAGTTTGAGCCCCCACCCCATGTGTCTCAGTCACTACGTCGTTGTGTCCTTGAGCAAGACACTATTCGCTTTCGCTGAGTTCTGCTGGTGATGCAATGGAAGAACAGGGCATTTGCCATTTATATTTACCATAGAAGAAAACCTGATAGGCACTGCAGTTTGAGACCAAAGCATATTCAAGTCTTAGAATGGCCTAGCCACCTATGCTCTCCATTCATTCTGACAGAAGGTGAGCGTTTTGCAAAGACAAATGGAGACGCAAAATGTTAGTGTCTCCATGTTGAAAAATGGAGACTGAAAGCAAATGCTACAGTTTTGGCATTTTGGTTTCTAAAACTCCCACAACTAGGAACATGAAAAAAAAGTCATGTTTCATTTTCCTTTTGCTCAGCGTTAGCTTATAACACATACCACTATAAAATGCTTCAAAGCTTCTTGTCGTAGCATCATGAAATGTGAAACGGTTCAAGAGTTACAGTATCTGAAAAGCGTGGATTTACACCAAATTCTCACTGCTTATTTAAATAAAAAAAATGTTATTGGGGCAACAGGAGACTAAGTGCTAGTGAAGCATGCTCCCCCGTGCCACACAACAAATTCATTCATTAGCACGTTATGTTAAGATGGTGCTAAAGACCCGACTGCAGCGTGAAGACAGGAGGGTGACACCGCAGAGACGGGGCTGAGCGGCAAGCTGCAACAACGGCGAGGTTTTGAGACCAGTCGGGAACAAAATGAGACACATCCACGATAAATAATCCGTTTACTGTCTCACACCAGAGTTATTGAACCTGTATTCCCCAGGCGTTAAACTTATCACTGCGGCTACAGTCTCTGTTTTGCTTTACGAAGCCATCATTTACAACCGCTTTGGAATATTTTGATCATTTTTGATGCACCTCTTTTTTTTTTTTTTACCCCATTTTCCCTCAATAACTTTTCCTACATTTTTATACTTTTGGTAATATTCATCCATCAAAAAGTTTGATTTTTAACAGTTGAATGACGAAACGTGCGTACAGTAGGTAGCGGTTTTTGATAATGGCGATATGGACAAGCCTGTGTTTGCATGCAGCTTTTTTTCTTGCACATCAGAGACTTAATTGTTATAAAGGTAAACTGTCCACAGCTGTTTGTGTTCCACCAATGTGCCTCTGACTTAGAAAAAGACACTGACCTAATCTAATTGAGATTGGAGCAGCGAAAGGACCCGCCAGAGTTGGTCTCCTGCCAAGGCAGAGAGGTTTTTATTCCTGGCATGGAGATTCGCCATCCACTGCTAGCTGTCCCAGTTAGTTGTTGGGTTAGACTCCAGCTAACTGTATTATTTCCCACCACCTGTTAGTGGTGGGAACATTTATCACCAGCTGCCTTGGGAGATGTTCAAATGTCAGCAGCTTTAATTTTGTCCCTTTTTTTCTAATGACTGGAAGTTTACAAGGTTTTTTTCACCAATGAGAATCCCCAGAGATTGACTATTTTCATCATTTTAATGCATGGGGGAAAAAAAATTCCATTTTGCTAAACCAACAGGAGCATTAAATTTGACACCCATCATTCAAAACAGACCAAATGTGGGGGTGTGTGTGTTTTTTTTACACATTTGTTGAAACTGTCACCATGTTGTGAATATGATACTGGTAATCTGCAAAAAGTCTGAGCTCCTCCGCAATCCTCCCTGAGTCATCTGAAGACATGGAACTGCTTCCAGTCAGAAACAACCAATCAGAGTCAGGAGGAGGGGCTTAGCGCTGTCAATCAACCCCATAAACGTGCAGAAGCAGAGGAGAAACAACATCCTATTCCGGGAAAACTCTTTATCCACCATAATTGGCGGCCATGCTTAACCAGCTTTAGAATTTGTGACAGGCTAAAATTTGCTAGCAAAATGTTTGACTTTTCAAACAGAAATTTCCAAACTTTTTTCTAGAAAAGTTATGAGACTTGAGTTTTTTGGCAGAAATTTCCTCCTTTTTTTTTTTTTTTTTTAAAGGCCAATTTTTTTTTTTCTTTAAATTTTTTTTTTTATAAACTAGGGTCCTTTGAAATAATTATAGACAGTTAATATCTTAATCTATCTTAAGACACATGCCTGACTGTTTTTTTAAAAACAAATTTATTTTTGTAATTCCAGTTCACGTAATTATATGGTTAATGGAAAACCTTTACCAGTTTAACTTCCCCCGGTGGGCTTTGACATCCTGCTCTTCTGTTAGCTAACAGCGTAGGAACAACATACTATTAGTTAGCTAAAGTCTGTTGGCTAACAGATTTTAGCCAACTAAAGTCTTAGTTAGTAGCTACTTAACTACTAACTAAGAACCGAAGAGACTTTGGTGCCCCTTGTAAGGCGGAGAGCTCCAGGACTAAGGAGGAACTACTTAGTTAAGTACAATTTTTAAGAGCAGCTAACTAAAGTCTGTTAACTAAACTAAATTTCTTAGCTAAGTAGTTAGCTAACAGAAGTAGCTACTTAGTTAGCAAAAACGAAAACAAATACAACAGAAATCCCAACTGCCCAAGACGTGTGTTCAGCTAAGCAAGCTAAGGAGCAAATAGCCGCAGTTTGTAGCTAATGATCAAGTCTCAAGGGACTGATGAAACAGGCCAATGTCTCAGATTAAAGTCTGGATCAAAGACAAGAAGTGAAATTCACTGAAAAAGGGTTACTAATGTGGTGAATGTTTGAACCTTGTGGAAGTAGAACGCAGCGTCCAGCGGAGGAAAAACAGCCAGCGGAAAATGTCATCCTCGTTTTGTGTCAGTACGGAGAAACCCAGAGAGACTAAACGAGAGACACGGGAGTCAAAGGGATGCAGGAAGGAACGGGGGGAGAAAATAAAAGGCTTCACAAGGTCAATTATGCGTTTGGGGGACGCTCGACCTCTCCTCTATTTTCCCAAAAAAAAAAAAACCCAGCAAAGCGCGCTCGCCCGGAGACACACGAACACCGCCGAGTGTTTGTGTCCGGTTAAATCTGAGAGCGCGGTGCTCCTTGGAAAACAAAAATCATAATAACAAATAGGATAAAATGGCTACGAATACAAAACACAAACCCTACTGTGTTCCAGAAGCACAAATACCACAGAGGTCTGTGACACCATCAGAGAAAAAATATCCCGACATCCAGAGAGCGCAGCAGAAAGGTCATAATCCGCTTCCAGATTCTGCCACTGTCTGCAGAAACCTGTGAGCCGTCTCATCAGTAAAACCGACTGCACAAAAACAGCTAAAAAAAAAAAAAAAATTATATATATATATTTGTATGTACCGCTGAACATAGTTTTTGTAGTTCACCCACTTCTACTTTTAACCAAAAAAGCCCCACTCTATTTTAGCTTTTAAAATGCCAGTTTTAATGCCCATTACTATTTTAAAATCGCTTTTAAATCAATTTTCTCCAACCAAGAATAAAGTCTGATTAACCGGGTTGGATTTTGCTTGGAGCACCTCAGTGAGCAGGAAGTGACACGGCAATATTGACTCCACACTGGTATTTTGCTGAGTATCAGACCTCCAGCAGAGATAAAGGTCAGTTTTATGAACAAACATGGTGGGCAGGAGGTAAGATTCTGACTCGTGCATTTTAATTACTCTCAGGTAATGTTTAAAAGGCTTTATGTCTGTCAATTATGATTATATTCCACTTGCAGTTAATAAAAACATGACATTTAAATGTAGAATTTGACATCAGACTAATAAATATATAGACATATTTTAAAAACACAAACGTTGGCTTAATGAAAAGGATGTTTCAAAAATGTATGTTCTAATCTTTTTTTTTTTTTTCTTATCTTTAAGTTTTAAATTAAATAAAGTATTATTTAATATCCGGACGTATATGCTAACTCGGCAAATAGAGACAATAACGAACGGGTCAATAAAGACAATAAAAATTAACTGGATTTCTATATGTGGCAACACGAGGGTATAAATTTTATTACTTGGCCCCCTCAACACAGGGCAACCCAGGGGTGTCAACAACGCCACCTCGGGAGTTTCACCCAAGGAAATAAATAAGGCACTAAGGTTCGTGACCAATGAGAACAGGACGTTGTTTCACAAAAAAAAAAATGCATTTTATTGTTCCATGATAAAAACAATTAAGAATTGAAGCACCACAATGGGAAGGGAGGTGAACAGTACTGAGGCTTACCAGCAGGGGGAGGGCAGTCCAGTATGGAGAACTGGTTCAAAAAGAAACAAATCCAAATGAATCACCCCAAAACACTTGTGAACAGGCACTCTCGTGAAGAAACCCCAACACAGGTCCAGTCTCCCTGGAAGCCCCTCCCCACCACCTTCAGCTCTCAGCTTGGAGACAAGACATGGGGGGTTAAACAAAGCAAATGCAAAACAAAACAGACAAACACTACAAATTAAACATGGACAAGGTCTAAAATGAGGTTACCCCCAATCACTCCTTAAAAATCAGTACTTTAATAAAGGCATTTAAAAGGACCTGAGACAGCAGGCCACACTGAATAACCTAACCTAAACAAAAACACAAAACTAAGAAACCAAACTGAGGATTTATGAAACAAAATCAAAACGCAAAACAAATAGCAAAGTCAAAAAAAACAAAATCCAAACAAAGTTTAAACAAAGTATGAAATAAAGCCAAAACAAAGCTGGGGCTAAAATGAAGTCCGACAAAGCAGCAGGGTCTCCGGTCAGCTGCAGCAGCTGTATTCCTGAAATCAAGTTGGATTAATAGGTGGTTCTGGAACTGGCAGAAGGCAAAGGAATCCATGGTCACCTACCAGAGCTGGACGGGCCCCATCCCAAACAGAGAGCCTCTTCCGGCCCAACAGCAGGAGGATCCAATTTCCGGTGCTTCCTACCAATAAATTATGATCATTTTTGCACTATGGGAGCTGCATGGGTGCGATAAAATACATACCTGTTTTATGTTGCCAACTTGTACTGGGAGGGTAATTTATAGCCACACCACAGTACACAGGAGACTCCAGGCAACTTCTAAAGTTAAACAATTCGTATTAACCACTGAAATTGCTGATTTTTAACAAGAGGAGAAACAATACTTACTACTTGAGTAACGGCCACCGCAAGCCACTCAAACAACCCTCCCTCTGAAGCCCGACCAAAAGCTGGCATGAAGGAAACAGGTGGGAGAGTCTCCCTTTATACACCACACCCACTGGGAAATAATTAGGGGCCAGGTGTCCTCAATCTTGGGGCAGGCCTCATCCTGCTACATATATAAAACAAAAAAAATGAAAAATCTCCATTTTAAACAAATATGGCTTCCAAAAGTATTCATACCCCTTATACCTTTTTCGCAAACTTATTTCTTTGGAATTTTTATTTTTATTTTTTGTGAAAGGCACAAAAAATAATTCCAACGAAATACATTCATGTTAGTGGCTGTAATTTTGCAAAAAATATGGAAAAGTTCCAGGGGTGTGAATACTTTTGCAAGTATTTGTAAAGAAAAACAAAACCAAGGTTCCGTCTCATGTCTTCTGCTCCAGAAGACGAACTATTGAACAGTGTCGATATCCGGCCCTAGAAACCCGGCTGTCATCCCTTGACTGCGATCAGGTCGGCGCGTTCTGTTGCTAAGCACTGGAGCGTGAAAACTCGGCCGTCACGGAAACGGTTCGCCGGGGCGCGCCGCCTTTTCTCTCACACACCACGTCCGAAACGTCACCAGGAGTAGCGACTGTCAGCTCAGGTTCTGCCTGGGAACTGGAAGCTGCAAGCCACCCGCGCTGACTGAAAGGAGCATCGGCACACGAGTGTGCGTGTGTGTGTGTGTGTGTGTCCTCCTAACACAAACATGATGGGATCTGTTTGGCCGTGGATCGCTCAAGGTGATGGAATACCAATGGCCTGACATAACCCAACACGCACTCTCGCGTTCACCCAGGGGCGCCTTCCATTTTTAAACGGCACCAACATTTTGCACACACGAGGTTCAAACCGTGTTTTTTGGGAAAACTGCATATGTGTAGCACACACACACACCCCCCACACACATGCAGAGGCTCCCGTATTGATTAATAGCATGTGAAGGCTCTCTCAGACACACTTTGCATTTAAGCTAAAAGGGTCATGGTAGACCCTGGAGAATCATCAGTTGTGCAGTCCTTTAACTCCTATTGACAAGTTCTCTAAACCCCCAGAAGGCTAGCTCTAGCTATATGCTAGCGCTAGCAGACACACCGGCTGGCTAACACACAAACAGAAAGGCCACTTTGTGCGTTCACGCCACAAACACGGAACACAAAACTCCCTCTCTTCCTCCCTTCCTGTCGGAGTGGAGTTTTTCTAAAGGCAAATAATTCAGCTAAAGCCCCCGTTTTGAAACGAGAGGAGCGTCAATATTAGAGGCTGTGAGTGGCACAATTAGACTTATTGTGCGGCTCTCGCACTGACAGCCGCATTAACACCGGCTCAGACCGGTCGGAGCGACGACTCCCACCATGCAACGCTGCGACGCCAAACGAGCCTAAGTGAATGAAAATTACAAAGGGTTGAAGAAACGGAGATCATTTTGTAGCACGATCGCTTCACATGAGGTTTGCAGAATACATTATGGGGAGGGGAGGACAATAAACTAAAAAGACACACACACACACACTTTTGTGGGACAAAATTTATGTAAAATTGTGACAAACTCCTGATGCACAACATCCACTTGAAAGTTTGTTTTCACGTGTATTCCCTGAACTGTCTTAATAATTTATTACCTTTTTATCGTCAGAGAGATAAATCAGCTATTAGATGTAAACAGTAGATCCAAACATTTTTTTAATTGATGCAAAATAAATGAGGAAAAACACCTTTTTTTTGTTGCGCCTTCACATTTTTTTTATAGAGCTACGTTATTCTTTTAAAATAATATAAAAGAAAACAGTTTGTTTTGAAAACAATAAGTGAACGAGAGCAGACTGTCAGCCTGAGGCGAGGATCATCAGGGCTATTGCAGGACTTAAAGGGAAAAACAGTAGATAACACGTCTGCAGACCCCACACATCCTGGACACAAACGGTATAGTTACACAGACGAGCCACTAGAGTCAGTTTCTTCCCCCAGGCTGTGTCTGTAGTGAACTTTAACGATCAAAGTGCTCAGATCGATACCATACATACCAGGAGTATGTAACTTTTATGAAAAATGTATGTTTTTTTCACATGTTTGTTAAAGCTATCGTCATGCCGTAAAAGTACAGTATGAGACAGATAATCTATGGGGGAAAAATAATCCAGCTCCTCTGCTTTCTCCGGCTGCCAACAAGAAACAACCAATCAGAGACAGGAGGCGGATCTCAGCGCTGTCAATCACCCTCGGTTATGCGGCGCTGACAACTGTCTCCCTGCTCTCTGCTATGCTACAGCTAGTTCCACACACACAAAGGTGTCACGAATGCTAATGCTAATTAGCACAACCAACAGTGACATTGGTTAAACAGTTTTTGCGGAGCGGTAAGTTGTCTTTCTGCCATTAGTGCGTTTAGCAGCGCGTACACGAGGTTGATTCCTTGTCAATGTGCACAAACCAGGTGACTAAACCTGATTCTGTTGTTTTATTACGAGTGTTTATTGAACCACAAAGAGCAGCAAGCTGTTTTATTGCACATTGTGTTTGGATTTTAATAAATAAATGATCAGTCCTAAAAAGTTTGTCAGGAATTACCAAAAGGATTTGAAATAAACAAATCATTTTCAGTGTCCCATGTTGTTAAAATAGAAATAAAAGAAGATCAATTTTCTTCAGTGCCTCATTATCCCTTGGCAGATGTTTCTGTCATTTCAAACCAGATTCAGGTTTCTTGGTTGAGCTAAAGACAGTGCTGTAGAGTGAAATCTGGAACTTGTGAACATTTCCCCAATTCCAGCCAGTCTCGACCCCAGACCTTCAGCTAGAACTCTGAAAATGAAGCAGGGATTTTTTTCCCCTCCTGAACTCAGTCCAGTCATACGTTTGAAACGTGTTGAAATTCCGGCGCAACGATCCTCAGAGCGATATGAATAATCTGCCACGCCGCAGATGCGCCTGTCGGCCTTTCAGTAGCTTTACAGTATGCAGGAAAACATATTTTCTAGATTACGAATAATGAAAAATAAGTTCGTTTCTCCAAGAGGAGTCGATTTAGCGGCTCATGAATTCGGGAAGCATAAACCTGGTGACATTTACCGTATGCAATAGCTAGTTCAGCTGTTTAAATAGGATTTACAACATTAAAATAGCCCAAATGTGGTGAGAAGGAGGGGAGGAAAAAGAAGAGAAAACAAAGGCTAAATATTGGAAGAAGACACAAACTAAATCACATAAAATAATGATTTATTCAGGAATATCATCCGGACCACATCATCAAACTGTACTGTGGTGTCCGAGAGGCTAAATCAATGTTTATTTAGCCTCTTTCTCACAAATTTCTCCAAACTAGGAAGAGTAAATACTGAGAAAAATATTCGTGATCCATGGCAGGAATGGGAACAGATGGATAAAACACATGAAAAACACTGGAAAGGTATTAAGATGCATCAGTACTGACACAAAATGGAGGTTTGTTAGAAAGTCAAGAACAATTCAAAGCAGAGTCAGCGCTGTCAATCACTCTCGACACATGTGCGATACGGCGCTGCCAAAATAATCAATGATTTAAAATACAAAGCATGGGAATATCCTCTATTATCGTCCCACGGCAGTGTGGGAAGACAACAGCAAGCGAAGGAAAATGGGAATATGAATATTATCACACAGAAAAGAAAAATAAAAGGGCAGCATTATATGTTTTCCAGGCACATAGAAACATTTTATAGCACAATCAAGAAACTATGTTACCTTCAGTTGGCATAAATGTACTGCATATGACAAATATGACTTAAAAGAAATTGGGTCTCTGTCTCTTTAAGAAACTCTGCCTCTGACTGAAACCTTCAGGAAGTCACATCGCTTCTCTACTTAATAACTTTAATAAAGTAGCGCGTATAATGATCTCTGCAGATGTGCAGTTCCTCCAGGTGTTTGCTAATTGTTGCTGACTAGTCGGAAGGAGCTCAGGAGGTCTATGAAAGGACAGTCAGAAGACAGGAAAAAATGGTTAAATTGGGAAGCAGAAGCTTGGAAACTTGGTACCTCAGAGGAGGAGCTATGTCTTTGTAGGCGGGGCTAGGTCCAACCAAGCATTTCAAACTGTTGAATGGTTGCTACGAGAGATTAAACATGCATGAACATGCGTGAAAGAATCAGAGCAACACTCGAGTTATGTCCCTTCAGTTCTCAGGTTGAATGTCAACTGGTTCATTAAGTGAATAGAAAGAGAAGTTGTGAATGACAATGTTTATTTTGAATTGTAGTCTGCAAGTAGTTTTAGCGATGGCAACAGAGGAAGTGATTGAAGACGTTCTATCCATGTTGGCTGTGCTAGTTCCCTCATTTGAATGGGCACTTCACTCTTCACAATGGTGGATGGTAAGCTTCATAGCGTCAAACTGCCGCTTTACGTACGTCACGGGCAAACGTTAGCTGTTGGGTAAAACTTAAGACTCCAGCAGAGTCCATGTCTGTAGCATGCAACAGTTTCTCAATAGCTGAGGCAGCAGACACTCTGCAAGAAGTGAAGCGTAAAGCAAGTGGCTGCATTTTAACCAGGCTAAAGCAAAACGTTTGCCCTCTGACACAGATGAACAGAAAAAGCCAGAGGATTATGCTAAGCCCTGATGCTAGCTGTCCTAGCACTGCAACCCCTGGTGATGCATCTGAGAGAACAACGAGCTCAATCTTTGAGAGCAACTTTAAAAGTTTAGTAACGATCCTGTGGCAGGTACAGTGAAGGAGAAGCCACACAGGACGACGTAAGCTAACATCGTATCATTAAATATTAACACTCCCCGTTGCGGTGCTGTGTTAGCTCAAAGTACACCACTGAGACACGTGTCTGAGGTGTGAAGTACACACTGTTGTTCTACTGCAGCTGCAAATTACTGCAGTAAATGGCTTCATCAGGTGCAAAAAGATGATTCGCCAAAATGAGCACCCGCTTCCCTGCCACGAACCCCCTCGATTACTCTGCTGCTCATTAATGATGAATCAGGGGCTAATGTGGTTCATAATAACACGTTAACAATCGGTGAACCCAGACTGAAGCTGACACTCGGAGCAGAAACTAGTCAGAACACATTCCTGCTGGCTCTGGTTGATCGCTACAGAAAGGATATTGCTGAATTACCAGAACCGGAGAAACTGAACTTTTGCTGTGTTTGCATCAACCTGAACCTCGAAAGCAAAAAACTCACCGTAAAACCTAATTAGTTCTCCTTACTCAAAAAAAATATACTCTAGCTTGTTGCCCCAAAATGATTTAACTTTTATTAAATGAACTGACTAAAATTAACTATTAAGTTACGTTTATTGAGTGTAACGTAACTTAATAAATCTTATTACTTAAACAGCAGCCAAGTCTTATTTTTTATATATTTATGTAAATAAACAACAAGCTGTCTGAAGGCACTTTGTTTCTCTCTTCTTATTTTTTTTTATTACTTGAAACTACTTAAATAAAGAGAAAGTGACTTGAAGAAAACAGTTCCTGGCTCCAGTTTTTAATTTGTTTCTTTACTCAAACAAACTTTAACAGAAAATATAGACAGGAGTGCTATTTTACCTTTTTCTCTTTTTGTTAGGCAAGGTGTACTTTTAAAACGTTTTACCTCAAAAGGCTCTCAATTTAAATCGAGCGCTTAGAATAACTATATAAAAAAAGGGGCATTAAATGGGCATTATTATATGTCTTCCAGCCACGTAATGCTATTTTATGGCACAATCAAGCAACTATCTTATCTTCAGCTGTTATAAAAAAAATGCCATGCATGACATATATGACATAAAAGAAATTTGAGTTCGTAATTTCACGCCTTAATATCAGACCTGTCTCTTTAAGAAACTCTTGTTCTTCCTGAAACCCCGCCTCCAGGAGGTCTTCACAACATCGCTCCTCTATTAAACCCTTTAACAACATTTTTTTATTTTTTTTATCAGCGTTTCAGTGAAGTTTCCTCTATTATGAGCTCCGTATGCACAGTTCCACCAGGTGTTTGCTAATTGGTGCTGGCTAGTCTGAAGGAGCTGAGCGGGGGCGGAGAGTGCGCCGTGAATGGGGGATTTACACATTTCTCAAACATGCGTGAAAGAATCAAGTCATGTTTTTTGATGAGGGGAAAACATGACGTAAAGCGCAGAAAAGTAAATTCTAAGTAATACCGCCCACTTAAATTGACTCGTGAAATATTTTGGTGTGACAAAATGCCGAAAACAAAAATCTCTACGGGGGCAAACACAAAAGAAAGAGTTTTGACGAACTTTACGAAGTGTTCGTGTGTGTGCGTTCACCGCACTTTCAGAGACTTCATTCATTAAAAAAAAAAACACAGAACATTCTGCTTGATTTCATTTATGTTTTCCGCAGCATTATTAGACCCAGACGAGAGCGGCGTATAGATGTGATTACATCTGATAGCTTATGTAAATACAACCATTGTTGCATTTGCATGGGGAAGACAAAGACGGATCTCGTCCAGACGAGCCTTCCGACATCTGAACACACACTCACACAAACACCCACACACTGTGTTGACAGTTCCTCCAAAGGGACAGGATAATTAGCCGCTGATGGAGAGCCCCCTTCAGCTCCTCATTAGCAGCTGGATTTGTGTGCGCACGTTCGAGCCCCCTTCATGCTGATGCGTTTGATCAGACTGTACGTGGAGTCACACGAACACGCAGCGATGCGTCGTCGTCTTTGATGCTCTCCTACGGAGCCGTGTTTTGCTGTGGTCTCTCTCGAACGTGAGAGGGCAACTCTACAACGTGTGTACGTCTCATTAACGTCGCAGCAGCCTTTTATCAGTCCAAGGGGGAGATGATGCAAGGTGATGTCTGCCTAATTCTGTCTAGATTATCTGTCCAATCACTTAGCTTTTTCTCTTTTTTTGTCTTTAAAAAACTCCTTTAAAAATAACAAACAAACAAAACCAACTCTTACCTTCCTAGCATAAACAGATTAATCTTCCTTTCACCCACGCAGGAACGTTGAAAGAAAAAGAAACTTGAAAACCTTGTTTTTTCTCCTTTTTCTTCTGAAAAAGTTAAGTACCAGGCAGGCAGACGGTGAGTAGATGTCAAGCGATCCGTCTTCCACACTCGTTTTCCCCACTGTCTTCTGTTTCAGGAACAAAGCTGAGCAGAAATATTTAGCATTTAATACATTTTAACGCTTAAAAACAGTAGCAAAGACAAGAATGGAGAAGAAGATAATGACCTGGGGACATGGAGGGGGGCCATATCCTGCTAATGCTGAAGCGGCGCGGCTCTTGGGAGCTGCAGGGTTACCAGAAGCGGCAGGCTTTGTGCCAACAGCAATGGCGGGTTGAATGCAGCCAAAGTCTGCTCATTGATTCCTTGGCTTGGTGCACCATCAGGGGCACCGCTGGAGTTGTTTGTTATGTGTCAGAATGCATGCTGGATGCGATTCCGTAGCCACGGCCCGCAATTTCGAGCTGGTCCTGACCTTTCGCTGCAAAGCTTCACCCGGTGCCTCGGAGTCACATGCTGACACAAGCGGCTGAATAAGGACAAAGGTGTCCATGTAGAGCCAGCAAGGGCGAAGAGCTTGGGCTCAATTGCAGGTTGTGTTTTATTACATGCGATAAATGTTGCTCAAACCTTCGCACCTTTTGTGCTCTTTAATAGAACATAATTATAATCAAGCATCTAAAGGGGGACTTATTACGTTTAATTTACATTCTGCACATTCATTGTACTTCCATTTAGGTTTCTACTGCCTCTAAAAGTAGCCGAAGTGCTTAAAAATACCCAGACATTTTTTTGTTTGTTGCCGTTATAAAAGCCTTCCAAATCATTTGCAGGAACTGCCCCTCGCCTTCTCAGCCGACTTTAACACGCATGCACTGTGCAACAGTTGCTGTTATCCAGAAACTACTTGCTGCATTGTTGATGATTGCGCAGGAGGCTCCACTTCTGCTTTTCAAAGACGTGTGGTTGCAGAATTGTGCCATCTGTCTGCCCTTCTAAAAGGAGCCCAGAACAGGCAGAACTGAGTGGACTAAAATGTCATTATGTATGAACGATTTTGTGTAAAAAATAAATAAATAAATAATATATATATATATATATATATATATATATATATATATAAAACGAGGAAGCGCAATAGGTCACCCTTAAAGCACTTAACTTCTTCTCTACATCATCTGCTAGGTAAATAGAAACTGTAACCTGTTGTGCCTTTAAATCAAGGAAACTACTCAGGGCAATAAAAATGATAAAAGAGAAAGATTTTCCTGGTAGAGTGATGTCATTCCAGTTGAATGAAAACATAAACGAAGCAGCAGGATTTCATTTTCTGAAACTTGCAGGATTTCCTTGATTTCACGGCGCTGTGCTGATCTTGTCATAGTTTAGTCACTGTGTTTGGCAAGATACCAGCGAAGATCACAAATTGTGCAGTGGAGCTGTCACAGCCGCGCTCGGTGAGGAACAGGTTGTTGCCTGGTGCTCTTAACCCGTTTCACATCGTCGGAAGGTCTGTTCAGTTTCTTGTGGCAAAAAGGAGAGAAAAAAGACGCGGAGAAGACGAACGTGGTTGGATCTTGGTTGTGTAGTAGACTCAGACTGAGGATATCATGGTAATACCTGTTTGAGTGTCTTCTCAATTGCCACGTCCTGTGAAGTGGTATAAGAGTTAGATGACTGGAGAAAGGTGAGTCCATATCCGTGACGCAGGTTGCCGTTCACCAGGGTGAAAGTTTTGGACATTGAGGGGGTTGACACACCTTTTCGGTTTCAAATAGGAGGCGTATTCATTTGCAGGTGTTCCTGATTTACAAGAAAGATCATGCAGAGAGTGTCTTCCAACTATAAAAGTGTCACGGCTCACCTTTTATAGAAAGAATATTGTCTAAGATGCTGGACAGTGTGCTTCACCTGGTTGTTGAACCTCTGATTCATTGGTAGTGCTCGATCCGGATTTGGTTCAAGTGAACTCTGGTGCACTTTGAATGCATATGTGAACATCAACCAGATCGGAAACGGCTCCAAAAAGCAAGAAGAAAGCTACAGTACAGGGCATTCTGGATAAATACAACCAAATAAGACTCACACACCAGTGGGAGAAATGCCTTGTGGTCTTTTATCAAAGACAAAAGAGAAATCCTACCATCCCTAAAATCCGACGTGACTCCATTTTTGTTTACATTTTGCAAAGAAGGAAGTTGCACTCGGTGACTTCTTCAGATGTTTCCATGTCATTTGAACAACTTTTGACAGTGTGATGTGAAAGTGAGCCACACCAGCTGAAAATGTTACAAAGGTTGCAATTTTGGTCTGAAGTCGAACCCAGTATGCCGGACTGACGGGTCTGAAAATACCTCACCTTTTCTCTGTTAACCAGGATGTCTCCAGATAATTATGCACTCTTTTATCCCAACTGGAGCAGTTTATAAAACTTGATCATGTTAATCCTATTTAGTGATTGCATTCCTAATTATACGTTTATGTTTATTAGAGCAAAATGCATAAATATCCAATTAGCACATTTCCTGACAGCAGAACAATTGCCCTTTAAGGTTCATTTAAAAAACACTGATGAGTTAAATAAGCTAAAAAAAAACCCAACTGCATAACATTTATTTTGATAGAACCAGGCTAGGAAAAAGTGCTCTGAAGATGCAACAAATGTAAAAGCCACATTAAACATATGCATCTTTAATATTAGACTGATAGAGAGATAATGTATGCACGAATGCATCAAAAACAGGTGCAGTTTGTGATGGATGGCAGTTCAAACGAGAAACAAACTTTACAAGTTTTCATTGTTGCACAGTGCAATCATCTGAGGGACTGAGGTGAAGCAGTGAATTGTTTTTGTGAAATATTAATTAAAGTTGAGCTTAATTCTCACGCTGATGGAAAACTCCTGTATTACATTTCCATATTATCCATTAGCCAGATGTTTGGCTTTTTCCCCAGGTGGGGGGCATTCAGCGTTAAAGGCTTTACAACAGTAAAGGAGGCGTTTCGCGGAATGACAGCAGAGAAGGGAGTAGAGTCGAATGGTGAGATCAACTCGATAAGGGAAGTTTTGATATTGAATAAAGTCTTTCTCGTCTTATTGTTGTGAATTTTAAGTCAGTTTTGTTTGTTTGGAACATTTTTTAAAGGGTAAGCAGTGAAAAGCAACAGATCCTTACTGAGTCACTCCCTTTTCATTTATGGTCTGAATGATAAAAAACAGCCGACAGACGAGACAAGAAATCTCGTGAGTGTTGGCAAACATCTGTCTCGCTTGTCTTTTGTGCTTGTAACGCACTGTCAGCTATATTGGACCCCGTCAACACTTTTTCCATTTGCTCTTAACATACTGAGTCGCTGTTGTCGCTCTCATTTAGAGATATCCTGTAACTGAGCTTTCTTAACAACGTCTTGGTGTTGTTGAGGAGTAAACTGTGTGTTTTATGCTTAAATGTTTTATGAACGGCAACCGGAACAAAATGCTGACTAGTTCCTTAAAGCTGCAGTATGTGACTTTTATTTTTTTTAAAAAGTACATTTCTTGCATGTTTGTTGAAATTGTCATTACGTCTTTACAGTATGCTATGAGACAAATAATCTGTGATGCTAACTAGAAACAACCAATCAGAGCCAGGAGGCGGGCCCTACCGCTGTCAATCAGAGTGTGTGCACTCTGCTACACCACCCCGCGCTCTCCGACACTACAGTTTCTTACCGACTGAGTCTGCCAGGAATGCTAATGCTAGCTAGCACGGCCACAGATGACAGTGCATAAACGGTTCTCTTGTAACGTTAAGCTGCTTCTCCACCACTAGTCCATTCAGCAGCATATACACAAGCCTGACTGACAGTGCTAAGCCCCTCCTCCTCCTGGTTGTGATTGGTTGTTTTTAACTAGAGTGTTACATTTTCATAGACGGAAATAGAAGGACTGGGATGAGGGGAAACAGCTTGGTTAGTTTTTTTTTGATAGATTATCTCATATTTATACTGTCACATTTTTTACATATTTCAACAAATAAGTAAAAAACAACATACATTGTCTTTTTTTAAAAAGTTACATACTGTAGCTTTAAGAAAAACGAAAACGCAGTTAAGACTGACGACAGCTAGCAGCTAAAGCTAGCTAGATATTATTAGCGCAATAATTAAAAGCTAAACAGCTACAAAACATTTATTATGACACTATTCTAACTGATGAATTTCATTCCACAAGCAGACTTATTTTTGTAATACTTTTTTTTTTTATCAGTAAAAAAAAAAGCCTAAAGCTGATTTAGCCTCTTCTGACAACAAAAGGCTCCACTCACAAAAATAAATAAATCCTAACACAAAGAGCAGCCGGAGTACTGCAGAACCTGAGCCGCTCTTCTGTGACCTGTTAGATTTATTTGAGGTCCAGCCTTTTGACCAGAAAGGAACAGACAGTTTGTGCAGACGCATCTCGCCGCGGCTCTTTTAGCCAGCAAAACGAGAGAAAAGGGGCAGGGGTTAGCGTCTCTGTCAGATGCGACCCCGGACGCTGAGCTCCTCGTAACGCTCCGTGACAAATGACGGTGCTTAGCGCCGGGCAAGACAGTCCCAGGCAAGCAAGCAACACAAAAGGTACGTTCACCGACGGTAAATATGATTCATGGCTCTGTCCCAAAACCAGATTATGAGGATGTCCCTCGTATCAATCTGTGCTACCTTCTCCCAGTGTAAAAATTATTTGACATTCCTCCGTTGGCACTTACGAACCCTTAAGAGGTCACAGGGACCAGGGCGTGGGTACGCCTGAAGCCACTTGGGTTCCACTTTTTTATTTTTTTTTTTACCTCGCAAGATAACTACCCTAGATGCTGCAACAAAGCTCATTAGTATTCCCTGTGTGAGCCGCTAAAGATGCCGAGACACAATGTTTGCTGTTGTTAGGGGGTGCTAATCCTTGGCAGATATTTCTAAATCTGAATGACAAGGGGATATTAAAGCACGCACGCTGAATCCCAAACACCAGGCACAAGATCTTTCCGCAGCACTGCCGTTATCAGGCTTTCAAGCTCCGGACGTTTCACTCTGCGCTTTGCTAGCTTTGAGTCGGCAACCGTTCACAAGAGGAAGTGTTTGGAATCGCGAGAAGTCTGAATGTTTTCGAGCTGTAAGGCAGCGCCTCTTGGCTTTTCCAGCCCAAGTACGATGACAAAGGTGTAAAGTTTGTGAAATGGACTTGCATTCTGCTTCAGCAGCGCTCCGCTGTGCCACAAATATCCCTGCCGAGAGCCTTATACTGCTGTTGTGAGCCCTACAGAGGACAAATAACTGTCACCAGCACCGGCTTTGATTCTTCCCCAGTGAAGTTTGTAACTCAAAGGTGAAAGCGTTTATTGGCGCTGTGCGTTTAGCCTTCGGAATAAACTCTGTTCTACCCGTTGAAGGCCTGGTTATATTGCACCGGCGTATGAGGGGAGTAACAGGAAAGCCGTCATGTAAAGGTAATATGGAGACCCCTATAAAGATCCAGCTCTTTAAAAAGAAAAGTTTATATATTGATGGGGTTTTTTATATATTTGTTCTGTGATTTAGTCACAGGTAAACCCTTTTTCACATCCAACCCTAGAATAGTCAGAAGCTGCATTTCCACTGACCGTATAATTGTGGAATTCAATGCAACGATAATAAAGGAAACACACCAATTTACAAGTTTTTTTTATAAAAGGTTTTGCCACTACGATGAGATTTTTTTTAGGCTGTATCAAAATTGGTTTATTTGGCAAAACTGCAACGGAAACACTTTTTTTTCACATCACACAAATCGTGTGTCTGGCGCAAAACCACAAAGACGATGATGACGGGAAGTAGTAGGACGTGATATGTTTTTTTTACTGACTAATTGTGTGAACTAACTTATTCATGGGCGATTTTATTTGCATTTCTTAACTAGCGGAAACAGCAAATTGTGTTTTTTTTTCTACATTAGCGAAAAACCGACAAAGCTTTTGCGCGCGTTTGTAACGGAAACGCAGCTTGAGAAATGTTGGTCCCACTTCTCATTTTCAGCAGTAGGGAGTATTTTTTTTTTTTTTGGTCTGTGTGACCCATTTCAAGTCACCTCACAGCATTTCAACAAAATCAAGATCTGACTTTGACTAGGACCAGAAATTTCAATTTGTAGATTTGCTGGTCTATTTTGGATCCCGTTCTGCTCCAGATGCTTTTCTTGTTTTCCACAGATGATGTTTTCTAGCCTTCTCAAGCACCTTCTAATCCACAGTAAAATTCACTTAATGTTCTATGACGGCGAGCCAGCCAGGTGCTGCCATGACACTTCTAGTCCTATGCTTCAGTTCTTTTCCCAGCACACCAGATTTGGTTTCTTATCATCTCTGTTTGCTCTGATAAACCCATCATGAATATTTGTCTAAACCCACTAATCAATGTGTTTATGAATATTTTTTTACTCACCCACAATGAAATATTCACACAATATTTCAGTTGATGTTTATTCAGCCAAACGAGCTGAACATGGTGTGGTAATATGAATGAATTTCATGGCGAGGCGGTCCAGTCAAGGTCAAGATGATCTTTATTGCTCCTAAGGGTGTAATCTGCTACACAGAACAGCAGCAGTAAAATAATCCCGAATCAATGCAGAAACAATTCACGCTAACGCACGAAAAAAAAAGACAACCGCAGTCTTACCGGTAAAGCTGCTTTACTAATTATGGTAATTTTATATTCAGATGCCGGAAAATACTTTTATACACATTTATCTTGAAAACTCGAAAACAAAATGAGCTTCTCGGCTGCTTTGCATTCTGGGAGAGCGATCATCAATGCTCTTCTGTGAAATAAATCAGGAAAAATGCAAGGGTCAGCGTTTTTCCAAATCAGATTAAAAGTTGCATATTGCCTGTTTGAATTAGCATATTTCACCTACAGAAAGGCTTCACAGTGAGCGAGCAAAAACACTGAGACGCTGCACAGCCGAACCACCGAGGAAAACGGATCTGCGGTATTTTATTTTGCCATATACGTTTGTGTATCAAAAATACTTTTAATGAAGATATAAAGGAAAGAAACTAATTGATTTTTTTGTGCCACCCATGTGACGTAAATGTGTGCAAGCAACAAGTGGGTCTTTGAACTTTCTACAATGGCTCTGAAAAAGTTTTTCTAAAAATGTTAAGGAACCAACTAATGTTTTTGAACAAAGACATAAAATAAATGCAAGTTAATGCAATTTTTATTTTATGAAATAGTTTCAACTACAACACAATGAGTCCCAATATTCTTTTTTGTAGATTTATTTATCCTGTCATAAGATTGAAAACTGTTTTTTTAACATCCTTTTCTCACAGATGTCAGCATCCCAGAAAACATATCCATTTTATTTCTTGAAAAAAGTTTTTATTTAATTTAATTTTTTTAACTAGCCTGGGTAAAATCCAGCCCCTTGTCCTACGTTGTTGGCTTTGTGGGCTCTCGGCTGCTGCAGTTTAAAATTTTACCCCCAACATCGTAAGTTTGACGTTTTGAAGCTTAGCGGAAATTTCCAGCGTCTTCCCTCCACTGTGAATGAGGTGACTGTTAATTCAGTTGCCAACCCGGACTGAACGGCTAAACAAAATGACGGGTGGACTGCAGTTTGAAAACGGCGCATTAAACTGACATTGTTATTCTCAACTCGTCCTTCCAACCACAGCTGTAAGCGAGACCTTTTTCGAGCGGAATCACACTGGAAGCAAATGGCCAACCTACTTAAAGTCCTAAAAGTAGAAATAAAAGGACTATTCTTTAAAAATAGCAAATTTATTACATTAGATATTTGTTGAAGATTCTTAGTTCTGACCGAGTTTTGTTAGCCGGACTCTTTGGATCCGGCTAACAACAGCTCTACCAATTGCACCACTGCTGCCCAGTGGCGCAGCTGGTAGAGCTGTTGCCTTGCAGCAAGAAGGTTCTGGGTTCGATTCCCGGCCCCGGTCTTTCTGCATGGAGTTTGCATGTTCTCCCTGTGCATGGTGGGTTCTCTCTGGGTACTCTGGCTTCCTCCCACAGTCCAAAAACATGACTGTCAGGTTAATTGGCCTCTAAATTGTCCCTAGGTGTGAGTTTGTGTGTGCATGGTTGTTTGTCCTGTGTGTCTCTGTGTTGCCCTGAAACAGACTGGCGACCTGTCCAGGGTGACCCCGCCTCTCGCCTGGAACCTTAGCTGGGGATATGCACCAGCACCTCCTGACCCCACTAAGGGAAAAGGGAGTATAGAAAATGGATGGATGAACTCTTTGGATCGCGAAGCCTGCCGTTAATATTTCTGCTGAGTGGTACGGCATTGGTAGGTGCAATTTGCTGCGCTATTCTATCTGTCACACCATCACAGAGCCCCCTTCAGATGCAGGACAGCAGCTGCGTTTCCTTTACAAACGTCCACAAAACTTTGTCGATAGCCCACTAACGTGAGCTCATCACGCTTATTCAACATAAACTCCTCACTTGTCCTTTAAGGCGTAGAGCAAACAGACAGGAATCAAATAGCACATCGTTACACACGGCGTGGCGCACGCGGCGGTCTCAGAGCCGTTATATGTTGATACCGACCCGGGAGTCCTCTCGCCATATATTTACACGCTCACGCTGACACACAAGGACACGCAGATGCAGCAATTTGTTGTGACAAACTGCTGAGTGAAACTCCGGCGTGACTTCTGTTCACCTTTTCACATCTGAAGGCGCTATCTGTTAGAGCGGGGCTATCGAGGCATGCTGGGTAACTCGCACGCTCATTCAGAGCGCTCTCTCTCTCTCTCTTTCTACACACACACACTGTTCACTCAGATGAGAAGCTGCCCTGTTAGCGGCTTGAAATTCTGCCCGTTTTCTGACAGCAGTTAAATACCTGAAAGAGATTTTAACAATAGCCCTCGACTGGAACCTTTTTCAGTCATTAAACTGGAGGCAGGTTCATCCAGTGTCGTACATTATGTTGCATAAAAAAGTAGCATGCCTAAATCAATCACTCAGTCACGCAAGCTTTAATGATAGGGCACTTTACATGCAGCCAGGTGCAACACAAAGTTACACCTTTAGGTTAAAAATGTACGGATTGACAGAACCATTAGAGACGCAGTTAATAAACGATCCGATTTCAGAAACAGACAGGAAAGAGGGATACAGTAACCGAAGAGCGAACATGGTAAACATACAAAAAGACAAAGAGCAAACAATAAAAACCAGGCAACAACATAAAGAAAGAATGACAGTGCCAGGCACGTCTCACAGTTTTGGAGTGTTTTTGTGCTGCCCGTGCAACCAACCCGTAACGAAGTGAGTGTGCTCATTTTGACTCTCGTCACTTCTGAATACTTTAAGCTACAATATGTAACTTTATAAAAAATAAATAAATACATGCTTGTCTTCAAATTTGTTGAACATGAGTGATTATCTGCGAAAAGAAATCTAACTCCTCCGTGTTCTACCAGTTTCAACTGCAGAAATGCACCCCGGCCAGTTATTTCTCCGCCGTTAGTGCATTGAGCAGCGCGTACATTAGGATAATTGACAGCGCTAAGACCCTCCTCCTCGCTCTGACTGATTGTTTTTGACCACGAAAAAGAAAGTGTTCTGGTCAGATGCCAACATGCAAAGAAAATGAGTTTAACTAAAATACATATATATGCAAAACAAGTATTTTATTATCCTGCTATTCAACTGTGAATAACCGAAATCTGCAAATAATGACGTTCTCCTCTAGTAAAATGCATGACAGCCTATTTTAGTAGCTCAAGCTTAATATCTTAATATGCACAGTGGAAACCACAGAAGCTAGCATCCATGGTCTTCCCTTTTGCTACCTTTGGGGCAACAGCCAATCAGCACCAAGGAAAATGAATGACTTTATCAAGCAGGTGTTTAAGCTACTCAAGCTGTATTTTTCATTCATACATTTTAAATGAACACTACAAAAAAATCAGCAAATCCACCAATACTGAAATCCGCAAGTAGTCAGGGATCCACTGGAATCAATACCAATAGAATTTACTGCCATTCAGTAAAAAACAGTCTGGTTCGTACTGAGATTCAATCAGACACAGTCCAGTCTAATCTATAGTATCAAATAATGTCAATTTGCACATAGTTGTCTAATTTGGACTGATTCTTCACATCAGGGCAGTCCTACATCCTGGTCAAAAACATGGTCAGGGCGACAGTGGGGAGGAACAACTCCATGGCGACGGGAATAAACCTCTAGCCGAACCAGATTCAGGATGGGGAGCCGTCTTTCTCCGAATAACTGGAAACTGACATGACAGGAAAGAGACTCTGGCCAATTTTGACACAACAGAAAAAAAAAATCGTCAAGCAAATTTACTTTCGAAATGTCAAATTGCGCAACCGTATGATCAATGCGAACACAGCTACAGAAACAAAAACTGCAGAAAGTATTCCCCGTCATTGAAAAACAGAAATGTTACGCGATTGAATTTAACCGAGAAAAAAAAAAAAATGCTAAGCAACACTAGCTGCAGATTGCTACCCAATTAGTCCGCCCCACTTCTTATTCATCATGCAGACCCTATTTGATGTTCTTATTTTTTCTTCCACTCTCTTTTTTATTTTTTACGTCCCAACTCCGATTCTGAGTCATCTCCTTTCACACAGAAAGCGGCTCCCGCGGCGTGAAGCTGCCTGCTGGTGTCAGAGCGACGGTGTGTTTGTTTAAAGCGCTGCGCGGCGGGCTGAGAGGCTGTCGAGTCGACGCCGAGCAGGATACGGGAGCGCAGAAGGCTGCTGCAGCTGGAGGCGGCTCGCAGGTGTAAAAATGATGCTGGACGCACTAATTATTTTAATTATGCCCCTCGGCTATGGATTCTCTGAAAATACGTAGGACCGAGTCAACAGCTGCAAAGCTTAAATGCTTGCCATGAAGTGTTTAGGTGAGCGTAGATCCAGCGAATCCAAACCACGTAAATTCAAACTCAGTGTAAACAGAAGGTATTGCTGTTTAGTGGCAGGTCTATGTTGCAGAGTTAAACGACGAGCTACAGGAAGTTGTTATTTGCTTCACTCTCGTGTCTAGTGTTGTATTTTGACTTCAGTTGCATGAAAGGAGAACAACAGCCAGCTGATTTAAAACTGAGGAAGACGGGTTAGGATCAGACTTTCTGGAAAATGACTTTCAGAGTTTAGAGTTTCTAACTGAGAGGTGGAGGTGCGCTAATCAGAATTGTGTTGCTGATTTCCTAAATGCGTTGGCCTTCTCCTACTGACTTCAGGTCATTTTCATTTCCATTTGAGAAAATACAAGCAAACGATTTAAAAATATTTTTTTCCTTGCCTTCAGTAATCACTTTAACAAGCCTTTCACGTGAGAGAGAAATAACAGCAAAACATGGTTATGTAATATTTTGAAACAGTCAAAATGATTAAGAAGTTGGCATTTCAAATTAGCTTCATGGAAGCTTTTAGCGTAAATTCAAGCTGGCAGATCTCACTCAGCACGGCAGCATCGCCCACCGCCACGCCTACGTCCCAATCATCCAATGTCGGGGCGCAGCTACTCCAGCCAATCACACCGCAAGAACATCATTCAAAAGAGCAAGCCAAGCCGGGTTCATCAGCTGTCCAACCGCGCGTCGACCCACCTCCTCCCTCATCCTGCCGGACACCATGGGCTGCCTCTTCCCCGGCTCCGCTCCACCACCAGTGTCCGGGCACGGGGGAAGACTACCCTGAGTCCTGCCCCGAGCTGACCTAAGCTCGCGAGGAGGCTCAGCTCGATGTCTTCCGCCGGCGCCCGAGCGCCAAAAGTACATTGTCCAATAAATCTTTCTAACTGATCTTCCTTTCTCTGTGTGAGTCTCTCCAGATTGAATTAGCATCTTGTCTTAGCTGTACGACGCTAATGCCGATTTTAATCGATGCCAATTGCAAAGGGAACTCCTAGATTTACGAAACGCCCCCGACATTTCCAAAGTCCAGCATGTTTCATAAGGAAAACTGTCCGCAAAAAGCCTTGCTCTCTCTCGCTCTCTTGCAGCTTGGATTGGTCTCAACATATCGAAAAAATACGGTTCCCTTTCAAAATGTTTTCCAATGTCTCTATCTCTTCTGACTTTCACTGATGCTGGAGTCAACAGCGTCCGCACTGAGGAGTGAAGCAGTCAACGCGACTTGATAGAACCCGGTATGATTGGTCCATCGATTCGAAACGTATCTGATTTTCTTTTCCCGGCCTCAGAAAACATCGTATAAAGTTAAGGTCTACGTTTTTGCTTTTACACATTAAATTCTTCCTTTTGTCTGTTTTCCTCTCTGTGTAAATCAGAAGACACCTGGAGAAGAGGAAGAACACATTAAATTTCAGCAGAGGATTTTTAGAAGTGAAATGTTGTGTAAGTCTCAGCCTATGAATAATATATGAACAGCCTCCTCTGTAAGCAAATAACTACGGAATATAGATGGGAAATCAAAACCAAAGCGTCTGACGCGTGAAAGTGTCACGGAATAAGACAGAGAGTACGAGGAAATAATCCAACGTTCAACGTGGAAACTGTCATTTACAGGCCATTTAAACCCACAGTACATAAACTTCTGAGACATTAGCTAATAGTTATACAACAATATAAATTACACCATGATCATAAACCAATTTGAATTTATCCAATACAAGTGAGACCCTTTTATTACCAAAACACAAACAAGTCACGTGGGCTAAACTGCAAAACCCTGAACATGCTACATCTTTGAATAATGATTGGTTACAACACTGTAAATTTAACACCAGGTGATTTTTGATTGGGTGAAATCCCATCTATGCTCTCCAGATCTGAAGGGTCACTTTGACCCCTCATTCATAGTCACACGGCGCGCAGGTTCAAAACTCCATTATGCAGCGCCGAGCCGCAGAAACAAAACCAATTCCTGTTGCTTTCCTTTCTTTGAGGGAAATAAAAAGACAAAAGGTGCTCTTACTCTGGTAAGTCTTGAGAAACTTGGTTGCAAGGTCAAAGCATACGTGTTTATTAAAATGGTTTGATAAAGTTTTTTTTTCTTTCTTCTTGGTTTGACTACGTAGACTTTGTATCCCTTTGTAATTTTTTTTTCCTTCTAATCAAAAACTTTTTTTTCTATGAAGAACGCTAAAAAACATGTCAAATTTGATAACATTTTTACTCCTCGATCAGCTTCGTGTTGGATGAACAGAGCAGCCTTCAGTCGTTGTGGTTGAAAATAAAATGTTTGGCCTACAAGAGAAGATGAAAAATGTTATATTAAATCTATACATTTGTGTTGCATTTTGAACAAGTGTTGTAAAAAATTATAAATATAGATTACACACATGTTCTAATCATTGTAACAATCATCCAAAACAAGTTGAAATAATATCTTGATTTCGGTCAACGTTTCTCAAATTGTGCTATTTCGTCACCGTATGGGAGGAATTTGTACATCATTTTAAGACTGAACAACGGTGTTCAAGCTCTAATTCATGTGAAAAAAAATAGAGATGTTGTAATGATATAACACTTACAGGATTTAAAAAGCCAATACATTTTCAAGCTGTTCTTATTAGAACTTTCCATCATTTTCTCGGTAATGAGAAGTGGACATGGGTCACTATCCATTTGACAGCAATCTATTTTGCCTGGATTAATGAGTGGGCGTGTCACGGTTAAGAAAAGACAAACACTTTGTCTTGGATCTAATATTTTCCATTCAGGTAGAGATTTTAATTTGTGACATCGCAAAAAAAAGAAAAAAAAATGTTTTTAAAAAAGTGTGCATCTGCATTATTTGTTAAGAGATTGACGACCAGATTTCAACCGGTGTTAAGTTGCAGTTGCAAGACCTGGGAAATGCCAAATCAGGGGGAAAAAAAATGACTTTATCCTATTTATTTTTAAGAAAAGTCAGAGATGAAGCCAAATAAAGGACCTTGGAGTTGAATGAGATGAGTTATAGCTGGAAACTTTTTGTCAAATTCAGGTTAGTCTAATTTCCATTGCGACTCAAAGGCCTTCATTGAAACTTCCCGTTGGGTCACGTATTGCAACGATTCGGCGCCTTTCTAGTAAAAAACGCAGGAGAAAAGAAAGGTCAGGTACAGACTAATAAATGAACACTCTCCAGCACATTTCAACAGGAAGTAACGATGCATTTCTCGGTTATTCATCTCTAGTAAAGACACAGCTGTTTACCCCTCCGACCTCAAGAAACCTCCACGATCAGCATCATCATCAGCGGCTTGGGGTGGACCGGGATCCTCCTGGCAGGAGGTGAATCAACAGAGCTGACACCCAAAACACACGTCATTAACGTTATAGGCTGAAATAAACGAGTCAATGCCTTGGCCTGAGGAATTGTTAGCGTTCGCTACACTGGGATAATGTCGAAAATCCAAATAAACGTGAATTATGCCTTTAATGAATGGGGTTTGTGTGGGGTTTTATGTGCGTATTGATTAATCCATAAGAGCCTAAGTAAGCTTTGGAGCGGCCTGCCTGTCACGCACTTGCTTGCGTTGTAGGAGTCGGAGCAGAGTGATGAGACACTGAAGGCAGTGTGGGAGAGTGAGGCCGACACGGGCAGGCAGTGCTGCGGCTGCTGTCTCTGCTGGAAGACGGATAAATACAAATTAATGTCTCGGTAGAAGGGAAGGTACATTCAACCCTATTGCAGAAAAGAAACGTTTGTGTTTTGTTTATCTAAAACTCATTTAAACACGTTTTGTGTCAATTGACAAAATTTTAATTGACACAGAGTTTTTCTTTTCTATCTAAAATGTCCCCCGATTTTGTAGTCATCTCCCCAGGTAGCATGGTAGTGCACCATAAATTTGGGTGAAGCATCTTTCTTTTCTGAAATTGTTGCATTTATTTGAGAGAGCAGGTTACAAGAGAAAGGGAAGACCTGCGACGACTGAGTCGAGGACCAAACCCTCTGGATGTTTGTGGTGCCGTACCGTACAACAAACCGTACCGTCCGTACACCAACAAACCGTTGTACGTCTCTCTGCGTTTGATCGTTTTCTTGCCGCATCAGGTCGTGTCCGTTGTGTCAGCAGAACTAATCCGTATCGTCAGCCAAACCGTCTGGTGCTCGGTCAATCCGTCACAGAGGCGTAGCTTTAGCACTTCTCATTTCACCCCTGTGGTTTTAATATCCACCCAGGAGAATATGGCCTGACCAGTGAGGTTATTAAGATATGAACCATTAGCAGGTAATGTATTGGGGAAATGGCTCATGACCTCCACCTAAGTGTTTAACATTTAAATGTACTTTATGACTTATGACGACCATTTAGAGAGAGTGAGAGAAATGGGGGGAACGATTGGAAGCAATGGGAGCAAAATGTCTTGTTGAATTACAGGTCGGATGGAGGTGAGTCAGGAGTTTCTCGGGCGAAATTAATTTTTAAAGCAGCGGCAAATTCGTCAGCTCATCAAGCGGTTTTATGGTACGAGTTAATGTACTACGGCCCGGTGTGTTATTGTGCGTAATTATTTGACCTTATTCGGGCTTCCATGGCGACGTCTTCTTCACTTCGCTGTCAGGCAACGTCCAAGCAAGCAGCAAAACGTCGGCATATTGAACAATGTGTTACGTAAGCTTGAGAAAATGAAGCGCACATCGTGAAGAATCTAATTTAAAAGTGCCACATTTCATAAACCCATGTAATGGGATGAGGGGTGTAGAATTTGCATCGGATGCCCTAATGTACCGTTTGGTTCAAAGTGTTTTCTGCAATTATGAATAAAAGGAAGTTTTATCCTTAATATGATTTGCATAAGTTACGCTCACAACATCATCAGCTTTTAGAGCCAACACGTGGAAAAAAATTTTGTTTACGGTATTCAACAATTAAAAATTAATTTCTGTTTTTAAGAACTATAAAAATGCTTTAAAAAAATCCCCTTTTGCTGTAAAAGTAAATTGGATTGCGTTAAATAAAACATTTGCAGCAAAAATAATGAAACAAATGATAAAAGTGAGGACGGCATTTTATTTCACAGATGTGTTTCTGTTGCTTAATCTTTAGGATTCTGAGAAGTCGGACCGATTTTTTTTTTTTTTTGGAAATGTTTTTTCTTCTTATTTTGCTGTTGTGTTTCGATGCGTTACCATAGCAGCAGGGTTTCATTTCATCCCTTCAAATCAAGAGCTGCTTTTGAAGCAAAACAAATTAAAACCCTGACCAACATATTTGATGTGTATCCATGATTTCGGTTGTGACGCTGATCAAAATGTCGTGTTTGTTTCTGAATGGTATTTGTTTTTATGACACTGTATTTTTGTGTTTTATTTATGCTGTTAAACACTTTGAGCTGCCTTGTTGCTGTAACGTGCCACACGAATAAATCCGATTGATTATTTAATTTCCCTTTGGGCTCAATAAAGCATTTTTGATTTTCAATTTGTCACCTCACGTTTATTGATTTTTCCATCTCAGTCTTGCCTGTTTGAGTAGAGGATGAAATAATTACCTCTCCCTACTCTTAAAAGGTGGGATGAATATTATGTAAAATCTATTTCCATTACGTTACAATGCGATTCCCTTATTGAAGAAACGGTTTTGACTTGGGTTCGACTGAGTTCACCAGGTCTAACCTAAAATCTGCTGTCCTTCCAGCTTCTTTACGCTCTAAAATGATCATGAAGCAACATTTTTATTCAGTGCAGAGTTGTCGACAGTAGAATGAATGCATTTTTACCTACACATCTCACCGAGGTCTGATTGAGCTCTTTGTGCGGCGCTACTTTGAGCAAAGTGACTGTACGGCTTTTAATAGATTGCTGGAATCTGTCAGGCTGTGATTTCAAAGACATTGTGGGAAGAGATATTCACAGCTCTTGATTGTTGCAAAAACATCTGTGGTTATTGCCTCCTTTTATTACATTTTTTATTTTTTTTATAACAAAACGGCTCTATGAATAGTCGCACGGGCAAGAGGACTTCAAATGAAATTTAAAACGTGAGAAGAACTCGCACGTCTTAATGTATTCGGCATTTCAGCGAACAGTCTGCGTTTAGGGCGCTCTGTAGCTTCTTTGATGATGTGATTGACTGTCTTTCAATCCTTAGAGGCTTCAAATGGGTTTTTTTAGGGTGTCTCCAAGTTAGGTGGGAGTGATTGGAGTAGATGCTCAATGGGAATTATAAAAAATTAAGTAAATCTAGTTTGGGACTTGGTTTTACCTTCAGAATGACCTTTGTTTCTTACGACAGAAGAAGGCGCACGAATCGCTTCTCGGACATTTCTGGTCTATCGTGACACAAGAGCGTCACAGTTTCTGCAGATCCGTCACTAGGACTCTGGTGTTGTTGTCGGATGGAGTGGTGATAGGAAGGTGAGTGATTTTCGGAGTTGACTTGTCTTAAAGCTGAGCGTCGGAGGATGGACAGGCAGTGCAGATGAGCTGACAAGTAAGTTTATTGTTTGGCTTTGCAGAACAAGGAAGCTGCCAGGTGGGACAGACTGGCGACCCGTCCTGGGTGTACCCCGCCTCTCGCCCAGAACTTTAGCTGGAGATAAGACACCAGCACCTCCTGACCCCACTAAGGGAGAAGGGTGTTAGAAAATGGATGGATGGAAGCTCCCAGGTGGGAATTAGGTGAGTAATCCTCGATGGCATTTTGCAACTTGTGTTTCTGATGTTCCCTGTAGGGGTTTCTCACAAGAAAACTTAGTTGGAGGACATTTTACATGGACCTTTACGTTGACCTTTACCACAGCTCCAATGGGTGGTTCTTGGGAAGATGTATGTCACGTGAAAGCTGTTCCGATCTACCGTTCAGTGGTGGTAAGATGTATAGCTCAAAGAGAAATGCCACAGATACTTGACAACAAACCCAATGACAAATGGATGATTGAATCTATTTGTGAATGCATACCGGTACGCCGCTATGGAATAACCTAAATTTCAACAATTATAACCTAATGTCACTTTGAACCGCCATGTTATCGTAATAACCTATACAAACAAAATTGATTGATTTTGTGGACTAGTTTGGTGTGATTTCTTCATATGTGTGGACAACTTTGGTTGTCGGAAACATTTAGTTTGAATTCCCTGTAGGGCGAATTTTTACAAACACATTTACAGAAAAGTGTTCGATACCCAGTGCAAGTATCAGGGTCCAACTACCTCTACTGTCACTCACAAAAACACACACACATTCACATACACTTTTTTCCGCTATTCTCCACCAGATACAGGAGTGAAAACAAAGAGTCCGGAGACAGAGGCCAGACAGGAAGGTTTCAGGCCCCACCAACCACACGCCGCCATCTTTGCGTCAAATCCGTCTCGTTTGCATTTTCTGACTGGAGCAAAAAAAAAGCGAGGGCGTCTTTATAGTGATAATCCGTGATCTCCCTTTCTGTCTCTATCCCGAGATGCTAAGTGCTCATTACAGAGTCGTGTCGGCGCCGCGCACTTCCCAGAGATCACCCGTCAATCACGCAGCATGCTCCCCGCTTCCGATAAGAAAGTTTGGCTTTCCGTAGGCGGCGCTGCATTCTGTGTCTTCTTCTCATTTGTTGGAGGTGGGGGGTGCTGTCACCTCTCCTGTTAACTACCTGCTGCAGAAGTTCTCCTGCAACTTTCACAACAATGTTGAAACAAAACTGCGTCAAGATTTCTGGGATATAAAAGAAGAACAGAAAAAAAACCCCCAACATGCTGGGATAAAGTTTTCCCCATACAAGACAGATTTATATCACACAGTTGTGATTAGTTCCCCAGAAGTTTGCCAATAACCTTCCCACCTCTCTATCTCCCTCTCCGGTGTCCTTCTGGCCTACACTCGCTCCATTTCGCTTTCGTTCGGTCTACGTTTCGTCTCGCGGTCTGTATTCCGATCAAATATGAAGCAATAACTGAAGCTCGCGGCCGGCCTGTTGTCTCAGTTCCACTCAGTCTGTTCTCCAGTTCCGAGCCGGGGAGACAGGCGAAAGAAATATTTCACCTTTAAATTGTAGATTTTTTTTTTTCATTTGACAATTTCTCACCCCACTCTGCCAAGAAATCTGCTGGGGAAAAAAACCCCCAAACATCGATGTTTGTATTTTTCTCAGCTTTTGCTACCGACAGGTTATAAACAGTGCGATAAACTGAAACAACATACGTTTCTCTCTGCTGTACTTTACATATTCTGGTGCATTTAGGACACAAGTCGGTCGATTCAACTACAAACATACTTTGCTAAATGCTAAATCATTTTAAAATAAAGATTCTCCCTTAATTAGGTAAACTAGGGTTTGACAACAGATCAATAATAAAAATAATAATGATAATACATTTTAACTACAACACACTACAACTAAAACACACTGCACACTTGTAAATATATATACAAATAATTTTTGTATTTTTTTTAATCAGCTATTTTTTATAGGAGAGCTAAGGTCGTGGTGTTATATTAAAAAAAAGAAAATTCAAGGCTGCAATTGTAAATAAATTCAGATTTACCAAAAGTGGATCAACAAAGTAGGATAACTTAGAAATTAAATACAAATATCCCTCATTGTCCCAAATGTGGGGACATTCTGGGAGCATATATCAGCATTAATGGAAGCATGCGGATACATCCTAAAGTAAAAAAAAACCCCTTCAAAACACAAAGTTAACAAGAGAGCAGTAAGGGCAAATATCCAATATGAGAAAAATAATACTGCACATTCATTAAAACCGCATACTCTGTTTAAAAGAAACGGGCAACTGGGTAGGAGAATTTAAATGATGTGCATATATATTTGCGTGTTTTTCTTTTTTATTTTATCATCTGAATATTGACAGAAAGCGAACACAAACCCTGTAAATACCGAGACAGCCCGGGTGTCAACACTTATTCAGTGTGAGTCTGTTGAGAGCAGCCTCTGGGGGGAAGGATCTGCGATAACGCGCCACTGTGCACATCGGACGCAGCAGCTCCCCAGCTCAACAATTCAAGACAAAAAAAAAGTCTTGATAATTCAGCTTCTATTTCACTGCGACTCCAGTTAGTTACAGTAACAATGTTACAGTTCACAAAACGAAACACTAAAAGGTGTAAATAAAGCACTTCTGTAATGTAGCAGAAGTGGTTTACTATATGACAGTCTATTAGTGCCACACTAAGATGGGAAAAAAAACTTAACAACAAAGACATAATATTACAACTTCATTCTGGTAGCAGTACGACTTTATTTCTGTAATATTGACTTTAGTCTTGTAACACTGCGAATCGATTCTAGTATTATGACTTTATTCTAGTAATACAAATTAATAATTCATTCTTTTTCAGTGCGGCCCAAAGGCACATAAACATTGCTGTAGTGAAAAAGAAAAACGAGACACTTGTGCTGTTATTTTCTACTGCCTTGCAGCAGTAGTGCTATTTTATTTTGCTGCTAAGAATACTTCCTCGGTTAAGCAATGGGAATAAAATTGTGTTTGGCCAGACATGGGGATCCTGTAGATTAAACGAAGTGACTCCAGATGCCACAGCCGAACTGAAACTTTCTCTCCCGGCCCCTTAACGTTTGGTGGATAAAAATATTATTCCTGCCAAGCAGCAAGTATACCTTTTCTTTCTGACTTTGTAGTCGATATCCAGCCCGCTGGTGTCTCTGACTTTCTGCAGACTCAGTGCTGAATGTGAGGTAACATCAATACCCCTCCTCTTCTTCTTTGTCTTCGGCACGGCGGAAATCAGCAGGAAGTGGCGAGCGGAGGCAGAGGTGGTGTCGGGCATATTTGGCAGGATTCTGCACTTGGATCTACTGCTTAAAATGTCCCCCAAAGGGCTCAGGCAGAAATATGAGTTTTCAGGCACTGGATTATTGAGTTGCTTGTTTACTCCAGTGTCACAGTAGATTCCGGTCTCCCTGCTTCCTCTCGCTTTTTTCTAAATCTCACAAAATCTATTAGATCAGGGTTTAAACACAGTAGTATTTTCCCTTCTTCTGTTTTTGTGTTTTAAAGCAATATATTTGGAGCCACGGCGAGCTGAGTATACATTAAACACAAGAGCGTCGGCTCTGGACCGCCTCCGTTTACCCCGTTTCAAACGTTGATGTCGAGACAATGAGATTTGCAGGAGCCACTTCTTCACTGCAGGAAACACTTAGCAGAACCTTGTTACAGTGAAACGAAAGCCAAAGGTACCATAAGGGCCAGCAGTGGACGAGGGGTGTGCATCAGCTTATCATCGGCAATTTATCTGGAAACAGATAAGCTTTTTAGTAAACATCAATAATACTCAGTGGAATAAACAGGCCAGTAGAAAGCAATGTGTGAAGCGATGGAGCCGAGAGTTTGTAGCGGTAACAGGTGTTACATCAAAGTCAGTTCCTGGAATATGTTTCTAGGACTATAAAATGATTAAAGTTGGACTTTTTTTTTACAGTGAGGCCCAGTACATAATCCCCTATCAGACTCAAACCACTACACAGCCAAAGAGGCATATCTGTACAACTAATTCCTGATGATGCATATTCTACACGCACCATGGATCACACAGGAAGCACTTTATGACCATATAGCAGCCTTGTTTGTGATGCCTTATGGCTAACATCGCTGGCTTACATAGTAAATACCAAAAATGTGTCTCTATTGCAAATCTTTCCAACAGCAAAAGTTTGTTTTTATAGATTTGTAGCTAAATTCTGAGGTCTATAAGGGGTTAGTAACAGTATTATTAATAGTTTTGCCTGTAATACAGAAAGATGTCATGTTCTAGTGAATCTGTAGAAAAGCAAGAAACGTTAGAGGTGAAAAGTCAGCAACAGTATTGGGGCCACACTAACAAAAAAATAAACAAAATTATGATAATAAAGTTATAATATTATGACAATTAAGTCATAAGAGAGTTATAGTCCAAGTGTTGGGGATTTATCTTTGAGGGACAACAAGGATGCGATTGTTGGTATTTGAGAGAAATGGTTTTATTATTCCTCATTAGCTCGTTAAGACAGTTCAGAATGTAGTTCATTTTTATTCCAGAACGGGGTAAAAAGGTGAAGTTTGGGGTTCTAGATCCAAAATGGGTTTCTCTAGATTGTGCTCCTGCATTAGTTGTCAAGTTCTCTTCTTTTCTGTGCAGCTTCCCCACTTGAAAGGGATGGATAAAGTATGTAGACTGTCATGAACAGGGATTTTACTCGAAGGACCAGGCAGATCTTTTCATTTTTGTCAAACAAACATGCATTTGATCCAGTGCAGGTAAAAACCTTTAAATAAACCCAAAAGAAGAAAAATAAACAATTACTAATCTGTATGTGAGGTTACATAAATGAACGTCACTCAAACTGCAGGAAATAATAAACTATATAATTAAAGCTAAGCAAATCCCTGTGAATTAAACCCACAAAGTAACTTAAAGTTAACTGAACAAGTAACAAACTTAATTCCCTTAACTTTAACCTACCCTTCAAATTAATTGTTACATTTCTTCACATTATTTAAATATACGGACTTCTGTTTTTCAATATTTACAATAAATATTTATTTTCGAAATATAAAAAGTTCAAGTTCTCTTAATTAACTGCTAAATTAATTGCAAGCACACCAATCCATATCAACAACACAAAGATGAGTTAAATCATCAAGGGACTAACTTTCACAATCGAGCGTTTCAGTTCAGGCGTTCTTTGTTAACGAGCCGGCAACGCTGGAGGCTCGGCCGGGGAAAAAAGGGAGGCACCCTTGCAGTCTGTTTTTTAAACATTAGTTCGTATCTTACCGGCTGCCTCTTCGCCCATCTACAACTTATCCTGCTCCACACAGGTCGTCGATCAGAATCTCCGACCGACCGAAGAGGGATCTCCACACCCACATTCCTGTTGTGCGTTGATTGTGTTGATGTTCTCTTCCGCCTTGTCCGTCCTTCTTTTAGGTCCGTGTGGAGCGCAAGCTTCTTTTTTTTTCCCTCTTCCATTCTCCTGCTTTGACTTCACATTAGTCCTGTAAGCCTGGAAACGTCCTTCAGGTGACAGAAGGCCGACTTTGTGACCATCTTTATGTGATGGTTTAGGTGTGAATTCATCGAAAGACGACAGCTTCTCACAGAATAAAAGTCCATTTCGGATTGTGTGGCAAACCTTGATCATCAATAATTACTTTGATTATTCCTAATCAAAGTAATCATCAAGTCTTAAGCATTGGGATTAGATAAATCCACAGCCCCACACCTTACAGGCACAAAGACCAGCTTCTGTCTGTTAAGCTACCAAAATCTCACCATCGTCGAGTCTACCCAGTTCTGCTTCCCTTTGTTGTCCTCCATCATGATGATTATCTGCTACCCGAGTCAATTTCCTACATATTTCATTGCTATTGTGTGCTGTTAGCGCCTGCTAAATGTTTCATTCATGGCCCTGTCAACAGGGAAGCTCAATCACAGCTTATTTAAACAGATTAACCTCACCAGTGTGAGGCCAACAACCTAGATAGTTTGGTTTTTTTTTACCCATTGTAAAAACAAATACTTTGCGTTCGTGTCAAACATGCAAAGGAGGGAACGTAAAGGGCCGCGGCGAGCCGACCGCACGTGGCTGTTCCGGTGGAAAAACTGCCCTTTAATGCGCCCCGCGTCCTTCCCGGCAAACTCCCAACATGAGTGATCACTTACACATTACAGTTCAGGCCAAACTATCCATCACCGAGTCCGGGTGATGGATAAACCGGCCGAGGATCCGACGGTCCGACGCCGCATTTGGGTCAGGATGAAATAACGGCTCCCGGCTCAGAAGCGCGCCTCCTCGTTTCTCTGCTTCTCATCCATCGATAAGATGTTGCAAATCAAAACCTGCTGTGGTCACCCTTCCTTCACCGCCGTTTTCCACAACAAGCAGAGATCACTTTCGTTTATTAATGCGATGATACAAGTTGCCCCCTAATCCTTTGACAACGGCTTCTCAGGCTGAACACCAGTTAACTCTCCCCTGTAATAACATATTTGCAGCTGATTAAATTTCACTACGGGCCGAGGAGAAGCGGATCTGGTCACATCGCTTAGGGGTTCCGGACGGGTGCCGGGTTCTTGTAAAGGATTCAATAACGAGAACTAACCAAAGGGGCGACGCAAAGATGTGGCTATTTATCCAATCGGCGGAGACGTTTTCTAGACGGAAATTAAAAGCTGAAAATATTCTCTGAAGTCGTCGCTAAAATCTTAACTCGATCAAGCAGCTGCTGCGGGGAGGAGACAGATTAAAACGGGGATGACAGGCAACACTCTGCTGTGGGCCTCAGAGGTACAAAGACAACTAAATCATTTAGCAGATTCAAAATGAAAAGTAGTCTTTAAACAATGGCAGTTACTTTATTTTTTTTTCCCTGACTGGAATTTTTTTTTTTTGTTAGAAAAAAAAAAAAAGATGGAATCCAGTAGAAAGTGACGCCACTTTAAGTAGATGATGATTGTTTTGACTCAGACCGATCATGTTTTAATAACCAAAACACGTAAAAACGAGTTTTGCAAAACTATGACTTTTTTGTTTCATTAGAGTTATGCATTCATCACTCCTTTTTTGCTCCTCTGTGCCATCTTTCTTTCTCTCTCTCTCCCTCAGTCTGCCTGCCCGGTCTGCCCCCTCTCAGCTGCACCCGGTTACCAAACAGTGACCAGTTTTTAAAAAAAGAAAGATTTAAAGATTTTCAAAAAAAAAAAAAAAAAAAAGTGTCCAGAAAACAACCTGCCAACAAAATCGATAGAATTCAGTTCTGCCACGTTCGCGCAGCTACAAATTCGGTAGCACAGTTGACTGACACCAAGTTTGTTTGATTTTGTAAATGTGGCCACTGTTTGACCTTTGATGACCTCTTGGTGCATCTGGAAACAAATGAACAAGGAATGAGAAGCGAGTAAATGACTTGTTAAAGAATGTGGCAAGGGATGGCTGAGAAGGACAATGTGCTAGTTCAGAGAGCACAGAGGGATTTTTGGACTTGTTTTCTTGTAAATAACTGATTCAGTTCAAGATTTCTATTTTTTTTTTCAGAGTCAGTGGTATATTTTTATTCTTACATGTGTCAGAATAAGAATCAGCTTTGCTGGCCTAGATTCCGTGGACAAACAAGAAATTTGACTTCCGTTTCACACTCTCAGCATCTAGACATTGAGCTCGGGCCACTGACACATTTGATAACTGAAGATTTTTGACAAGGTTAAGTCTGAGTCGCCCGTTTGTCACTGTCTTATGAATTATAAAATATAACATTTTTTTCAGCGTAAATGTTAAGAATTTCTCACAATCTTGTTGAAGTCCTGTCAGTGAAACATTTCCAATAGAAAACTAGAATGAGAGTGAAGTTAATGCAACTAATTTATTTTGAACGGGTATCAAATTGCAACACTAGCAATGATTCTTCAGAAGGTTTAAACCCAAGAAACCAAAGTCATGATTTAAATGATTCTACTATATATTTCACTTTTTACTTTTTTTCACACATCTGTTCTGATCTGGTTTTATTACTTCAAAGTTTTCCGGCCTAAATGGAGCAAAGCTAGATTGAAGAGAGGCTAGAACATCTTGTTAGACCCTTTTGCTTCAGTTCATCCGAAACTGACAAAGCAGAACTTCTCCAGCTGGAAAAAAAGACACGAGGTTCATTTTAATTAACAGTTTTAGTCTGTAAAATGGGAAGTCTGCACAGCTGTCACCATGGCAACCGTTACTGCAGAAGTTACTCCTTCTTGAGCTTTTTTTTTTTTCCTTTTCTTTTTTTTTTTAACACATTTCTGATGTCACAACCTCAACCTTCATGGTATTTTTCTCTCTTTTTTTTTTTTAGGATTTTATGTGATGAACAAAAATTTCAGCATGATGTCTTATTATTTTCCCACCACTTTGTATGGCTTTCTGGAGGCCTTAACATATTCAGAAACTCACCAGACTTCACCCAAAATTGTCCCCCATGTGAAGTTTTCGGGACGAGACTTTGTACATCGAGGCAGCCATTTTGGTTCAAAGAGCCAATTTTGACCATTTTTGATGCTTACACACCTCAAACTTTAACAAACTTTTCCTGGAAATTTCGAGCTATCGGCTTTGTCTTTCGTTACAGGGGGATTAAAAGTTATCAAAACTTCACATTTTTGAGCATGTTTAGGGGGCGTGGGCAAGCGGCTAACTCGCCGTACTCTCCAAACCAACCGATCAATCGAAATGAGCAGAACCGCAGAACGTGAACACTGGTTTTGCTGAGTACATTTGCATAAACCAGATTCCTATTTATAAGATTAAGAAATCTGTTGTTCAATGAGTTTCTTAACCGAATGCAACATATACATTATAAAATGTACGTTCATTCACTGAACACATTTTTTAAACAAATGTCATGCTGTCTACTTTTTAGTTACACAGGAAAATGGCACCTCTATGTTAAATGTTTTCTACTTCAGGATTCCCATTTCCTACTGGTTTTGCATTATTCCTGTCATTACATTACATTTTCTTCATCTTAAGCGTAAGCAATATTGATTATGTTTGAAATATGTTTGAAATTTTAGTACCAGGACAGTTCCATAGATATCAGGGCAAACAGGGTAAAACACAGATGCGTGTCAAATTTTCAGTTCCACTGCTTTCCTTTGGATCCCTATAAAATAATTATTAAATGCTGAAGTGAACAGCGTTGACTCTGACTCGGAAAACTAGCAGGTAAGTTTCTTTTCCCCGGGTTTCGAATCCTCTTGGGGTATTACTATTAAATGCGCTAAAACTAAACGTGAGTAGACTCGGAGATTCAGGTAATGGAGAAAAGACGAGTAGAAATAGGCGGCACAACAGCATGGCTGCTCTAATAATGGGCTGTTGAGGATTTACCTCTGCTGCCCCAGATTTGTGCAGATCACAGTTCTTCAGACACTTTCTTTCTGCCAGAGTGGCTTACGGAAACCTCGGGAGGTCAACACTCATAGCATGCTAGCCACAGCATGCGCTACGACCAGTGGGGGGAGCGTGAAAAAGTGTATTTACTTGAGTACTGTACCCAAGTATATTTTTTGAGTACCCCCCTTTTTTGGGGGAACTGATGACTTTCCTCTATACCTCTATATTTTGTCGTTGGTCATTCCTTTTGGCTCGGCAGAGCGTTGTGATCTGCTGTTCCTGTTTTCTTTACTGAAGTGCAATTGGCCAATCGGTATGCTCCTCACAAAAAGAGGAACCAATCACGGTCGCCACCTCCCACATTGGGATTTAGAGTGACGTCATCGTAAACGTGAGTTAAGTGAACAAGTTTCCTCAAGTTGATTTTACTCAATTAACTTTGACTCAACGTAAACTTTGAGAGAACTCAGGTTCACTTGAGTCAAGTAAACATTGAGATTACTTGAGTGAACTTGACTCAAATGAACATTAACTCAACGCAAATTTATTGGGTAATTTCCAGTTACTTTGACTCACGCTAACTTGAGCAAACTTTTGACTGAGTAACCTTCACTTGTATCCAAATAAAATGTGACCACCACTTGCCACGAGATCCAGAGGATCCAGAGATTCCGATTTCAGTTTGTGTCACCAGGCGACGACGGTGAAGGAGGTGAAGAGGGAGAAAAGAGGAGGCGACAGGAGGAAGAGATGGACGGCTCAGTGGGATGTCTCTTAGAAGCCGAAGGAAGGTGAGAAACAGAACGAGAGAAAGAAAGAAAAAAAAAAGACAGAGATAAGGAGCGGAGGGAGGCTGCGTCAATGTCAGCTGCAGCTTGGGAGCAGAGAAAGGCCGGGCGCATTTTGGCAATGAAGGCACCTGAAATCCATTCAAATTAAAACGTACCGCTGACACAAACAACGGCGCGGGAATACAAAGAGCGACTTAGCGGTGTGTGTGTTTGCCGAGCCTGCGGAGAAAAGGGAAGAGGGGAGAGTTTCTTTTTGTAAGGGGCGGCCTGGAGATGTGAGTGTTTTGTCTGGCAGTTTGCCTGCTTTGCTGGAATAAAAGTCCCCCTGCTCAGCTGTGGATGCATGCGTGCGTGCGTGTGTGTGTGTGTACGGATGTCTGCATCCAGCCCGCGTGTGAGAGCATGAGGCTGGGGGTAAGCGAGCATCAGGGAGCTGGGAGCTAAGAGAGTTTTGGGAAAGGTCGTGAGGCGCAGTGGCTTGGCATTGTGGCATATTTCATTCATAAGCTCGCTGGGGCATAGCTGCGCTGCAGGGAAAATGAAGCCGTAACTCCTCGGCTTGCACCGAAACGGCGCCGCGTGGTCCATTAGCGAGGTGAGTCAAGGCCTCCATCGGCCCACGTGTTTAAAAAAAAAAAAAAAAAAAAAAGTCGTGTTGCTCTGTGAGATTTTTGCCGGAAAACACTTTGTTCCACTTGTTTAACTCGAGTTTGTACAAAAGCTGGATTTGATAGAAAAGAAGAAGAGATGAAGTTAAGAAAAAATAAAGGGGAAGCACCAAATGCAATGACTCCAATGGCATGTTTTTGAGTTTTACAGCTCAGTATTAGTCAAATATTGAGCTACGCCTACAAATTTATATGATGAAGTACAAATATCCACCACAGACACTTTGTCATGTAGAAGCAGCAATAAGCTTCTATGCACCACAAATCTGGAACAAACTTACAGAAAACTGTGAAACAGCTGAAACACTGTTAAACTTTCTTTAAATCTCGACTGAAAACCCACCTGCTTAGAAATTGGATTTGAAACGTAATCAATTGCGACGTCATGCAATGTTTTGATTGTTGATTCAATGTTGCATGACTTTGTGTTTTTGTGTTTGTTACGATGTGAAGCACTTTGAAATGCCTTGCTGCTGAAATGTGCTATACAAACACAATTCGATTGGATTGATTGGGTCGCATTGACGCCACTAGCTGCGACTGTAATGTCACGTAAATTGAAATGACGAAAATAAATTTGCTTAGTGGAAACAAGGCAGTTTAAAAATATATATATGTTTTTTGATAAAAAGTTTTCCCTCTAGGAAGAGGTGGATTTTCCACCGTACCGAAGTCGTCGTATTTCACCAAACTGCGATGGAAACAACAACACGATCAACAGCCGGGCGTCATTACTGGCGGGAAAGACGAAGAAGACGACAGGAAGTGGTTGGAGGATGATGATGCGACAAGTTTTCTGAACGGCTTACCGCGCGAATAAACTTGTTCCTGTGTGATTTGAATTATGTTTCTTGCTTAAGGGAAACAAAGCAATTGGTAACTGTGTGTGTGCGTGTGTACCAGGTTTTTATGTCCTTATGGGAACCTATTTCTGTCTACAATGTGGGACCACTGCTCTTTGTGGGGACATTTTCTTGGTCCCCATGAGGAACATTGTTGTTTTTGGGTTAGTGGTTAGGTCTGTGATGGTTAGGGTTAGAGTAAAAGTTAAGGTAAGGGTTAGGCTGTAGAAATTAATGGAAGTCAATGTAAAGTCCCCACAAGTGATGAAAACACGACTGTGTGTGTGTGTTTTTAACATTAGCGGAACATCAACAACGTTTTGTGAACATTTATGATGGAAACAAACCATCATTGTTAAGGTCATTACATTCTTTAAGGAACACAGCTTAATTTTCTACCCATATTCCAATAAAAATCGTGGCTGTATATAATAAATCTTAATGTTCTGATATTAACAGGACATTCAGACTGTCTTCTAACCTGTCACTCTATTGCATATGTTGCATTTCTTTGGTTTTGTTGTTTTTTTTTTTTGCAAATATTCCAGCATTGCCTGATTTTACACTGCAGTAAATTCATTTGATCTGTGCGGCGTCTCCATCTTTAGATGTGTTTTTTTGGAATTCACCAATTCCGTGGTACGAAATATGGAACTTGGACTATTAAACGGGACACCAAATCAGATTTTCTCCTCTTTTTTTTGGCCATATGTAACCCATGTTTAATCATCTGTAAAACACAAACAAATGTATTTTTTACATATGTACAAGAAAGCAAATTCACCATGAACTAAGTCCTCAAGATAAGGTGAAAGAAGTGATGAGGTTGGTACAACTGCAGGAAATGGGATTCAAACTTTGGTCTAATTTACCAGAGTTCCTTCCTATGGATCTGTTAGATATATTTTTACGTTAACATTCTTATATAAACACTTCCCCCCCTTTTAAGTTTGTCAGGACACACATCTTAAAGCACTGCGGACAAACTCTCCCAGAGTCTTGCTGTAAAACATAGCGGCTTCTTCAGCGTGACCTTTGACCCCCCCCTAAATTACTGCTCATTAATTGAGTTTCTCTGCATGTCCAGGGGATCGGGTCTCTGCCGTATCTTGGTGCGTTTGATGTAGTGCCTTACCCTTTGCTTTTTCTAGGAACAGTGAATTACTAACAGTGGCTCTTGGGACGTTCTGTCAATAAAGATTTGGTGAAAGTTTTCCTTTAAGAAGAGAAACAGCAGCAAAGTGCCGTTGTTAAAATGCACTCGATCATCATTAGCATACTTGTAGCCACCTCCATGTTAGATGGTTTGTAGGTTGGGCGGTGTCGAAAGGAAAAGCCATTTGGATCGCGCTTAATGTAAATTTGCTAGCAGCTAGCGATGGCTCTTTGATGGAAACTGGATCCGTTCACTTCAAAGAGCCGCACAATGAATACATTTTTTGGAAAATGAACATTTTTCTCATGACATTTTATCCTTAACCTGGTTTTGTTTTGATTGTTTTTTGCTGGACGAAGTTGACAAAAAAAGTATGTTCGGACAGCCATGTGAGAAAGTCCGGGAGAAAACAGCTGAAGATGCTTCTGTACCGAGTCCTGGTGTGTCCTTAGGCGTCTTTTTCCCACCAAAGTCACAATAGGCGTGGAAACCTTTCCTGTATGTTTGGATTGTCATTATTATTTAAATAAAGTTCTGAAACCACTCGGCTTTCCTAGGCATGATGCAAAAAACAACAAAAATATTCCTCCTCTTCTTCTCCGACGGAACGACTCTCCAAACTTTTCAATAAAGTTGTGGTGTCATCACCTTTACCCAGACAGGGCGGGCTGACAGAAATGTAAAAATGAGCATGATCCCCCCTCCGCCACACACACACACATGCACACACACCGTCGCATAGTCTGGGGAGGCAGAAGCTTGTCACTCTCTGAGACTCTGACACACCATTTCAAGCCATTATCCGCCTCCCGCGTGTAGCGCCGTGTCATTTGGCGCTCATTTCCCGTATTTCTGTCAGGCCGGCCGGTTGTGTGACAATAATGGCCCCAACACCTGAACAGTATACATGTCATTGCTTGTTAACCAGGTATGAGGAGCATTAATGAGATCTCACCCCGAGTCTTATTTCCGCCGGCTCCCAGACATCAGCAGAAAAGTTCATCTCGCTCAGCCTGAGCTCGGATGACAGAGGAACAGGACGCTCTCGCGTTTAACATATCTCACATTTCTTTCACCTTTAGCGCTGCTCAATACCGGCTGATGGCTGACCTTTAGCAGGAGAATGAGGAAGGCCTGCGACTGTAAGCCCCCCCAAACCACCACTCACACTCGAGCGGGGTGAAGCACACACGCACACACACGCTTTTTCCTCTAAGGTCGTAGCCTGAGCCTGTGTTTGTACTCCTCAGCAAACACAAGAAATTGATGAAGGAGGAGCACACACACACACACACACACACACACACATGCACGACAGCAATGTGTCAGTCTTGATGTTAAGATGAGAATGTAATGCAGCGTTGTCCCTCCACAGCCTCTGAGCAGCATGCTAGCGTGATTTAGCGGGGAGTCTCTGACACAGAGCCGTTGTTGGGGCAGGTTAAACGTCAAGTCGCGCCGGCCGGTAAACAAAGGGGAAAACAGTCGCATCAATACACACACACACTCACAAAGCCAGTGGGAGAGAAAAGCTCTCAGAGGCAAACATGCCACCCCAAAATCCTGCAGAGACGAACATTGAGTCATACAAACACCTTGAGTGTCAGCCTTGGCTGCGAGAGGCCGGGGAAGATGGATGATCTCCAGCCCCGGCTGCTCAGGCAGTGATGAATGACCAGATAATTCCCAGGCCACACACACACACACCTACACAGCATCACACACTCAGATATATCTACATGAACACCCTGATGTAATTGCACAAAAAAAAAACAAACAAGAAAATACGATTGCAGTTAAGAAAAAGGGCCCATATTTTACACCTGCGCCACTGCTGTGCCGTACAGACGGAAAGGTCTGCAATGTTTGAAATCATTTACAAATTCAAAAATACTTTATTGGTCCCTTGGGGAAATGAAATTTTCATTTAATGAAAGAGTTGTTGTAAATGGTGAAGGAAAGGAAAGCCCTCCAGTAGCGGTGTGGTCAGGAGGAGCATGGGAGATGTACCATCAGACCGTCGGTTCCCAAAACCACACACACACACCCCCGCATGCACACCCCCACCCAAATTTTGTTGAAGCATACATCGGGTCAATGTAACCATCAAACAAACCCTTTTGGTTTCTTAGAAGACAATGAACAGAGAAAAGAGATCGGGGAAAGAAGCCGAAAGTAACTCTGGAGAAGCTGAAGACATGCACAGCTCTGCTGGGAAGATGTGTAGACTGGACCCCTGTTGCCTCTATAATTCACATGGAAAAGTAGCCAGTAAGAAAAAATGGCCACTGTTCAAGATTTACCAACATTTGGGATGATACAGCAGAGAGTGGTGTAGTACAAAAAAATAGAAAAAAAAAAGCCCAAACTCAAAGTTGTTCAAAAAACAATGTGCGTAGGAAAATAATTAATGTGCATCAGCCTTCAGACACCAACCCCACTGGAAAACATGGTGGTGCCAGCATCATGTTTTTCTTTAGCAGGAAATGGGAAGATGGATGAGGAACCAAACTCCATAAAAGTAATAGGTGAGTTGGTCCCGATAAGTTACCTTCAAAAAGTATGAATGTATTTGTTTACGTCTACATTTCCTGAGGCTCTGGGTTTGCCTATGTGGGAAAATACTTTTTCTATGCACCAAAAGAACACACACACACATGCTCACACACACAAATACAGACAAGCATCAAACTCCTTCGCAGTGGAACGTTTGGCTTTTCAAACCGTCCCAGTCACAAATAAATCGAAAAGTGGTGCCTAATAAAAAATAAACTGTATTGATAACCGACATTGTGACAAACCATCACCTCCACAAATCATTTTGAGATGACGTTCAAACACAATCAACATTTAAACACACAACACAGAACCGCTGCCTTATCTAAGGTAATCACACTACGAGATGAAACCCTTGGCTGAGCCTACAGGCAGCTGCGATTACCCAGTGTGGGGTTATTTTATTTCCTGCTTCCTGCCTCCTTTGGCGTTATGGAATGAGTTCTGATAAATGACGTAATTAAAGCCCGTGCTGTGCTGCTCCTTCACGTTTCCAATCATCCTCAGAAGCCACTTCTTCAGAGGGCCAGTGGGACTCCCCAGCTGTGCCAGGCTGACAAATTTGGTGGCTGTAATCCAGAGCCCCCTTCCGCTCTGGATGCTATGGTAACCGGTGACACCTGTGGGTGCTCCGCCCTTTGATTAAAAATCCTTAAAGGGTTTGTATGTAAAAATGACTCTTTTGAGCTTTTCCATTATGTTACTCCCCCATCAAAAACACACCTGGAGTTTTGTTTGGATTCTTTCATGCATGTTTGGACATTTTTTCAATCTCCCGTGGCAACCGTTCGGGGGAGTGCCTAGACGCTTGTTCTCCACGTAGCTCCTCCTCTATTTTAACAGAGGAGCCATGTTGTGACGACTTCATGAAGGCGGAGTTTCAGAAAGAGCAGGAGCTTCTTAAAGAGACAGAGGCCCAATTTCAAGACATTAAATTATGAGGTCAAAATTATTTTAAGCCTTATTTATACGTTGTAACAAGTGAAAGCAACATACTTACTTGATTGTGCAATAAAATGAAACGATGTGCCTGGAAAACACCGCCGCCTTTAAAGAGATATTTTCTCAATTTAACTGAAGCAAAATGTTAGAAAAACCTACTTCTGATGAACATTATGAATATGTGCAATCGTAAGCCAGTAAGTCCTACATTATTGGAAATATTCATTCAATACATATTGTTCTGTGTCCTCCACTCGCCGGACTGCCAGCAACAACTGTGAGATGAATTCGTCTTCAGTGGGAGTTAAAGGCGGGAACTCTCACCCTAACCAGACGAAGTGGCTCGCAAAGTGAGCACCAGTCCTAAACGCTCTCGGTTTTCAGCGGTTTAATTGCAGAAAAAGAAGAAGAACAGAGGAAAAAAAAAGGTGCGTTGCCATGGAAACTAAGACCTAGCACTCGTCCAGAGAGCAGAGCAGAGGGGGGGGGGAGGGGGAGGATAATAAATAAAATAAAATAAAGATGCAGATACAGTCGGAGGAAACCAGAGATGGGCGAGAAAAACAGAAAGGGAGAACGGAGCAAGACGAATCAGCGAGCGACGCGTTTAATCAGGTCAGACTGGAGATTTGTAGTCTAGATCGAGGCGTGAGACCTTCCTTTTACCAAAAAGAAAATCTGCCTTTTTAAAAAAAAAAAGAAAAAAGTATTTCTTGCTTCATCAAAATTGCTTCTTTTCTCCCCTTCCTCCTCTCCGTCTCAGACGAGGTTCTTTCAACGTGCAAAACAAAACCGGCAGCAGCCTCAGCCTCAGCCGCTCCCGCAGCACGTGGAGGACTTAGCAGGATACTTGTGATTCTTTAATGAACCATCTGTCTCATCAGCTCAACATCACATTTTTATTTATTTATTTCCTGATGAGGTTTGACACTGACATAGCTGGATATCTCCATATGTTAACAAACAGGCTTTTTTTGTTTTTTAGTTTCCTTGCGTCATCACGAGTGACAGAAAGTAGTGAGTGTGTGTATGACTTAAAAGTTTTTTTGGGTTTTTTCCATGGGGATCTAATGAGATATTAAGGAAGGGAAAATAACAGGATGCAGAGTTATGGAATTATACATGGAACATGAACAAGAGAGAAATGTGTTTCTATGTGGAGGGAAGAAATATATCTGTAAAAAATAAAATGCAAGCTGCAGTGTAATCCCATGTGACTGTTGGATGCAGAGGAGCATCTTTGACCCTTTGGACAGAAGGAAAACTTTACCTCTAGTTCCTGTTTTCCTCTTGGTGCAGCTGACAAGCAGCAGAGCGCCGTGTCTCCTGCTGCTGTTGGACTGGAAGGCGGCCATGTCTGACTTTGGATACGTTTCCATTGACCTTAAAATTGTGCAATTTGGAACTGCGGAAATAAATAAACTAGCTTTATGAAGACATGCCAATTTTTGAAAAGACTCTGGTTTCTTGGTCAAATGTTTTAGCATCAGGACGAGGTGGTTTTTCGAGCAGCTGGACAGGCGTGTGAATGGAAGACGGACAACAAATCTGCCTCATTACAAATGTTTGACCAAAGTTGTACAGTTTAAAAGTCACAATTTGAGAAAATTTCAGTAAAACTGACAAATTTTCTCTTTATTTTGACCGGACGCAAATTATTTTGGCAATCTCAATCGACCTAAAATAGAAACAAAAGAGGTTTAGCGAGGGGAAAAAAAAAACTTAATAATAATAATACATTTTATTTATATAGGATTTTTCTAAAAACTTAAAGATGCTTTATGGGAATCAAACAACAGTAATAGTCACACTTAAGCACATGAAACAAAATCATAAAAGGAAAACAAAAGTTTTCCAAGCTTCCGTCTCATAGAGCAGCTTTCTCCCTGAGTCCCCAACTCAGATCCTTCAGACTAGCCAGTAGTAATTTGCAAACACCTGGTGGCACAGAGCATCTGCTGAGCTCATTATAGGAGCTACTTCTCAGTGAAAGGCTGGTAAAAATGTGATTAAAGGGTTAATAGAGGAGCCATGTAGTGACGACTTCCTGAAGGCGGAGTTTCAGAAAGAGCAGGAGATTCTTAAAGAGACAGAGACACAATTTCAAGGTATTAAATTTCGTTTCAGTCATATTAAGTATATATATATATATATATATATATATATATATAATATTTTAATAAAAACTGAAAGTACCCAGCACGCATTCCCACATGGGTTTGTCCGCGGTTTCCATGGTGGCCCCACACGGGTTTCCCCAGGTAGGGCCACTGCCATGTAGGGCCCGTTTAGGCGGTGGCTCTACATGGGCAAACTGTAGGATCCATATTGTCTGCCCTCCTTTTCCCCATATGGGGCCCACCTAGGTATGCTGGCTGGGTAACAGTTGCATTATTGTGCTATAAAATGGCACTATGTGCCTGGAAAATAAATAATGCTGCCGTGTCAATCGAAGTGTCTTTACGTTTTCTGCAGAGACGAAACAAGAACAAGAGTTTACTTTGGACAGCAAACTCTTGAGGCGATGCTTCATCTTCGCCAGCTGTTCAAGACGGGATCAAGGACAGGACGCTGCATCCAGAGGTTGTGGTTCGAGGAAAAATAGCCTCCCTTGTGTCCCCGTCACCGCTCACCTGCCCTTGACCACTCCGCGCAGACAAAGACCACACAGCTGGGTCAGCCGCGTGACCCCAGTGACCCCGGCAGACAGCTCCCCGCCACCAAACATGCAAATAAGCCCGCTGGCTCTGCCAGCATGTGTTCAGGTGGAAAATTCCAGTGACACCTCCATCTGTTTGGAGCGGAGCAGCGGGAGGACAGAGGGAGGTGTGAGAAGACAGGGACTGGGGGTCGGAGGGGAGACAGGAGGAAGTTAACCAGTGATGGGCGTCAGATCAGCCATTGTTAACCTGTCCTACCTCGGCGGTGCGGCTTCGGATTGGTAGGTAAAACAATCGTCTTTTTGCCCTCAAACGTTGAGAGCATGCGCAAAGTTTCCGGATGTAAAACGGTAACATGCCACATGTCTCAGAGGTTCGCTGCGTGTCACTCAAACAGCCTTCTAAAAAAGGCGGAAAAGTTCCTTCTCTGCAGCTGGAAACGCTTCGAGCCGATCGAACCGAGCGCCTCTGCCGATCAGACGAACAGCCTCTCACTTTCTCGCGGAAAGTTTTGGAGAGGAGTCAGAGCTCTTCCTGCTCCCTGTCATTAATGATTGGAACCCAGAAATGGCTTTCAAATCGCGGCTTTACTCGATTCTCATGAATAACGATGAAAAACTTATCTCTCTCTGTGGCTTCAGTCTGAATATTTCAACCTAACAAGGCTCCTCTTTTGGGTCTTATCTCAATGCGCAGATCTGCAGCTCAAACATGGCTGCTCTCTCCCTCTGTGATTCTTTTTTTTTTCTCCTTTTTTCTGGCCGATGTTCGCCTCCATCTAGGTCAACAGCACCCCACTCTGTACAATCTGACAGCCTGATAACGCGATGAGACCATTAGCGCTGCGGGCTCGCGGCCCGGGGCTCAGGCGTACCTGCGCCGGCCGCGAGGCCCCCGAGTGCTCGTCTCTGGGAGATTAATGATCCCCGCAGCTGCGCGGAGCGGGCCACTCCTTGAGTGTGAAATACACCTCATGTGCCTGGCTGGAGCTCTGATTTATTCCTGCCTGCGTGCTTGTCCTCCATGTCTGCGGGTGTGTGTGTGTAGAATGTGTGTGTGTGTAATGTGTGCGGGCTAGAGGAGGGAGGGAGGGGCTTGTCTTTGTTTTACCGCCGGCGTGTAAATGAGCTCTCATTGTGCTTCGCTTGATTCTTTTATTTGTCCTGTTAATCGGAACAAAATCAAACCGATGTCGTGGTAAATTATGGAAATGCAATGCCGGCTTAATCGGGCGAGAGAGAGAGAGAAAGAGAGCATGCAGAATTATTTGCATCTGACAGGAAATATGAATAAGCGAGCGGCAATGTCGCTTTGATGCGACTTGACAGGTTTCAGTTGATTTCCTTGTCGCCGTAGCGATGTGCAAGAGTTGACCATTAGAATCTATTTATTTAATTTCTTTTTAACTATTGTCAATCGTAGTTGAGCTTTAGAGGTGTTTATTGTGTGAAAAATACTTTTTTTGAGCTTTACATCATATTATGATATTCCGTCATCAAAAACAGACATGGAGCGTTGCGGTGATTCCTCTATGCACGTTTGACTAATTCTTCCATCTCCATGGCAACCATTTGAAGGTGCCTAAACATTTAAGCGCTGCCTTTTCCACATACTTCAGAGCTCCACTCTTGAAGCTGAGATTCTACCGAACACCTCTCCCCCCATGACTCTCCCACTCCTTCAGACTAGCCGGCAGCAATTAGCAAACTCCTGGTGAAGCTGCAAGTCAGCTGACCTCATTGTAGTTAGTATGATTAAAGGAAAGAGGAGAGAAAATAAAGAAATGTAAATAAGCCTGCAAAATACAGTTGCATGCTAACATGCTATGCTATCTCAATCATAAACTATATAAATTTAAATTTTATGACATAAATAAATGCTAACTTACTGATGTTCTAAGTGTGAATTCAGTTCATCCTGGTGGATGAACTGTGAACATAACTTTCGTCCTGTGGGAAGTGACCTCAGTGCTACTTCCTGTTAAGTATAAAACAGGAGTCCGACTAAAATCCTCCGGCTGCATTTTGGACGTGGTGACATGGTCTTCTAAGATTTCTTTATTCATATTTTAGTGGTGGGGAAAAAATTATAACGAGAAAAAAAAACAAAACAAACGAAACCAAAACGCAGCATTGCTAAAATGGAAAAGCCCACGAGGGGCGATTAGACAACAAAGCGGGCCTCATTAACAAATTCCTAGAGGCTGTTCTACATATTCACAAAATGTGCAGCATTCTTCAGGAACATCGCTTGGATAAAACATTGCATCATCTTAAAAAGAATCAACGTCGGAACACAATAAAGAGCCGAGGTGTCAGTTGTCAACCCCTGATGTGCATGTTGACACATTTCAGCCTTAAACTTCATTCTGCTTGATTTGAATGTTATGTGACAGACTAACAGCGGAAAGTAAAAGTGAGAATCTGTGCCTCTTTATTGAGATACCCCTAAAAAGAAATCCCGTGTGACTGAAGAAAACCACCAGTATAACACCAGCTGTTTTGTGAAGGCCCTCTAGGCATGTCACAAATTGCAACATTTGTTCCATATTCTGCTGGTCCGGTTCACTTTCACGCTGGACTGAGTCAAATAGTCCAAACTGTCGGAAAGCCTGTTCTCCTCCTCACCTGTGGGGGCGCTGCACCAAGAAACCACAGAACGAAACTACTCAAAAACCTCCGAAAAAGATATTGAGCGTAACTTCCTTCTTCACAAATTGGAAACAAAACTGGGGAATTGTGAGATTTTAGCGATTGTAGAATTTCTCTTCGGCCTTTGGTGAAAGATTGGCCAAAGTTCACACTTCCCTGGATGACTTAGAGTTCAGTTAAAGTGGACTAAACGGGGCAGGTGTACAACATAGCTTAAAGGCCTCACCTTCATACATTCATAATGACACCAGGAGGAATTACAACAGATAAAGTCACATGACACCAACTCAACGGTACAACAAATTTACTTGGACTAGAAACATCGTACAGTTTCAATATCACGCAATCTCCTCTGCACCACATCCTTCCATCTTTACTGTTATGCTTTTAATGCAGTTGACCGCTTCTAAAATGCAATACAACAACCTTTACAGTTGCACTCCATGGCCATCGCCCCCAGAGTGTCCTCTACAACTGCTTAGCACCCGTTTAAATCAACGGGCAGCGGCAAACGCTTGGAAAGATGGATAGCGTTGCTCTCCGGGGCTCTGTTGACAGTTTGTCCGGGTTACAGGGAAACAAAAGGGATAGCTGCTGCTAATGACCTTGGATGTACAAAAAAACTGTAAAAAACCCAGTGTGTGCTTGTACATCATTAGTTAGGGAGACATGCTTAACCGCACACGACTCCACCTGTGGTGGTGTGTGATGGCCGTACAGGAAGGCGGAGCGCGCCGTTCTCTGCATGCAGGACGTAGCCGACCTCGTCTCTCCTGCTGCGGATAAATGATGGGAATCTGCAGGCAGGCCAACCTCACTGAGGTGATGCATGGAGCTGCCTTCGCGACCTTTCGTTCAGGTTTCGCAGCTGGACCCAATTAGGGGACGGGTCCATTCGTTCCTGTGACTTAACGCTGCATTTATACCGAGTGTTTCTATCGGTGCAAGGCAATACATGTGTGGATTCTTTAAAGACGCGTCTGACACAATCTCTTTCCAGTAGCCAAACCCTGATTTTACAAGTTAAAAGAACATTTTTTTTGTGGACTAAGAAGGTTCTGGGTTCGATTCCCGGCCCAAGGTCTTTCTGCATGGAGTTTGCATGTTCTCCCTGTGCATGCGTGGGTTCTCTCCAGGTACTCTGGCTTCGCTCGGAAATGTTATTCTTATTATTTTATTTCATCTGAGCATCAATTCATATCGGTACATTAGAATGATTGATTTCACAGATTTCTTCTGTGCGCAGTTTAGTAAATCACACTGCTTTAAGTGAGTGTCGTCCTGAAGACGCTTACAAAATACAGAGTTTCTGCTCGCAACAATTTGAAAAATGTGAAAAGGTTCGATAGGTTTGAAAGGTTTGTTTTTTTTCCAAGGCAAAGTAAAGGTTAAACAGTCGACAGAACCCAAAAGTGAGTAGAGTGATCAGCGTCTCGGAAATCATGCTGGGATACCTGATGTGTGACGAGACCCCCTCCCCGCCTGGGAAGCCAGCTGTTTTCTCACCACAGACCTGCTGGTCCTCTCCTCTTCCTAATTTATCCTTTTGGTATTGAAGCAGAAAATATTTAAATGTTAACTTCACGCGAGTGTGAGGGGAGGGAGCTCTGAAAACGCCGCTGGTTTCATAAAATGGCAGTAATTAAAGACACAAAGGGCAGGTGGCGTTTCGGCGAACACGACTGCGGTGCAGCAAGTGAGACCGACTGGGGAAAATTAGGCATCGGGACTTGAGGTTAGAAAAGGAAAAACGAAAACAAAACTTAACGTAGTTTAGGAGCGCGATCAACAAAGAAACAGGAAAAATGAGTAAACTAACTAAGGTTAGACTAAAATAAATCAGCATTTTAGGATGTTTACACATTTACTTTTTCCCCATCCTGGTAAAGGGAAGGTAGGCTTGGAATTCAGTGATTGTTTCTAATATTAAATATTAAGAATAAAAAGGATAACTGTGTGATTTCCAGTTTTTTTAAAAAGTGGGAAAGCATCTTCACCCTCAGTATCGTTGCCCAGGTTGCACCACCGATTCTGTAGTTGAGTTGCTTAATGAGTTTTGAAGCTCGTCCCAAAACCCTGTGCAGTCGTTTGAAATAAAATGACACCATTTTCTAAAAGCTGGACAGTCAGCACAGAGGGAAAACATTTACCACACAGAGGGGATTGCTGAAAATGTCCCAGTGTTGTAATTAGGGGCAAAACCTCCTCACCTTTAAAGGGGCAGTATTCAGGACTGTCACGATAACAAATTCTGCTGTACGATAAATTGCCCCAGGCGTTATCGCGATAAACGATAATATTGTTGTTTTGAGATCATTTTCAAGTAATATAACAGTAACGGCACAGTAATGAAAGAGCACATTCTCAAATATCAATAAACTTTAGATACTACTGAACATTTATCACTGGAAATTGAAGACATTTTAAATATCCAGAAATAAGTAAACAACAGAAACAACAAACAAAATGAATTATGAAGTCTGCATAAATAAAATTGCCTTACGCAACAGACATAAGACTTTTGTCATTCAATTTTTGGTGGAAAATAGAGAGAAAATACAAAAATGACAAATCATGCAAATGGAAGTAATTGAATTTATTATTTATCATGCAATTAATTGATTTATTGCTCATTATGAGAGGTCTGGCAGCATTATGTATTTTCTAGGCATATTGTGCTATAAAAATGGCACAATCAAGTAACTATGTTACCATCGGTTGTTCTAAAAATATGATGTAAATCAAATGACTTAAAAGAAAGTCAACTTCTTAATTTAACATCTTGAAATTGTGCCTCTGTCTCTTTAAGAAGCTCCTGCTCCTTCTGAAACTCCGCCTTCAGGAAGTGATCACAACATGGCTTCTCTATTAACCTTTTAACAACGTTTTTACCAGCGTTTCCACTGAGAAGTAGCTTTGCTAACAGTTGCTAGCTGGTTTGAAGGAGCCATGTTGTAATGACTTCCTGAAGGCGGAGTTTTCAGAAAGAGCAGAAGCTTCTTAAAGAGACAGAGGCACAATTTCAAGGCATTGAAACTCAATTACAAATTACAACTCAAATTTCCTTTAAGTCATATTTGATAAATAATGGCATTTTTACAACAACTGAAGTTAACGCTGATCATGCTATAACATAAATATAAAACATGGCTGTAAAACTCATAATTACCCCTTTAAAAACATGTCAGTGACAGAAAAAAAAAGCAAAAAAAAAAAATCTGTGACGAGGGCAAGTGATTTTATATTGCACTGTAACGGATGACTAATCCTCCTCGGTTTTTATGCTGGTCTGATGTTTCCAACCATTAGCAGCTTTCTCATTTCTGACCGCCCTGCCAGCTCAGTGTAACCTCTGCGGCCCCCCCGCCTCTCCTTGCTCTCTCTATCCTCCTCTGCCCCCTGCGTGGAGCACAGCTGCCCTCCATCGCCTTTCCAGGCCAAGTCCACTCAGCGTCTTGTTCTCTCCATTATTCACTAATCCCGACCCCGCTGCGCAGAGGCCACTGTACGTTCTGATAAAAGCTCCCGCTGCCTGGAAACGGCTAATCAATGGAAATATTCTGTCAAAACGAAAGGGCCCTCCGCGGCGCGAGCAAACACTCTGAAAGGCAGCGTAAAGCAAACACACAAACGCCGCCTTCAATAAACACGGCTAAGGACTCGATCGTAATCGATATAATTATGCCTTGATTTGTTGTTGTCACGTTTCTTGTTCTTTGGCGTACAGAGCTGAAAGCTTTGAGCTTTCGGTTCAATGGGAAAACCCGGAAAGAACAGAAATAAAATAATAATAATTTTTAAAAAAGAGGTAAATTTACTGTGATGTAATGGCAAGAATCAATATGACTTTTCCCTGTTAAATGGAAGATAATGGTATCACAATGGAGGCGTGTGGAGTTCTTCTGCTCGGCCGGCCCTGATTGATCTGTTACTGCAAGAGTCACTTTGGGACCGCCGATGGTGTCTGGACACATTAGCTTCACGCCATGTGTTAGCTGGCATACACACACTCACTTTGGGTTCATTGTCTGTCTTCAAACAAAAAAAAACAGGATGTCATTCCGTAACACAGTTATAAATACCCACATACCTACGTATCTGGGTATTCAGGTCTGTGAAAGTCAGCACTTAAAGGGGCGGCATTATGGGAAATCAACTTTTTTTGAGCTTTACTTCATGTTATGATTATATTCTCTCATCCAAAGCACACCTGGAGTGGTGCTTTGATTTTTCCTTCTTTTCCTTGGATCTCCTACGGTAACCGTTCACCTATACAAAATGACAAAATGCCTGGGTGGACCTAGCTCCGCCTTCAAGGACAAAGCTCCTCCTAGGACTCGCAGTTTCAAAGCCTAGTTTCCGCATTAGAGTTCACTAATTGTTGTGTCTCTCCCACTCAGCTCCTTCAGACTAGCCAGCAGCAATTAGCAAACGCCTGGTGGAACTGCTCAGCATTATAGAAGCTACTGCTCAGTCCAGTGCTCTGACAAACGTTTGTAAAAGCTTAACGGAGGTTTGATTGATGCGATGGCTTCCTGAAGGCGGAGTTTCAGAAAGGGCAGGAGCTTCTTAAAGAGACAAAGGGCCAATTTCAAGGTGAAAAATTGTCAATTTTGATATACGTAGCATTTTCATAACAACTGGAGGTAACAATCACTTGCGGCCTGGCGTGATCGTTACACTCAAAGCATGCTGGCGGTGCAGTCTAAACGTGAAACTTTTTCCCATCTAACATCTGAAAAAAAAAACCCCGTCAGTTTCCAGGCAGCGGTCACGTGTAAGACGTAGCAACGTTTTCTGATTCTACATTATAGCCATTCCACTTTCTGCATCACGGATCAAGCTGTTGATTCTGCCAAGGTTGGCTAGCGGAGAGCTCTGGAGAAAAAGCTGCAAGTCGGGAAAACAGAAGGGATGGACTGGGACCAAAAACATGGCCTTTGCATTTTTTCCTCGATGGCCACATAGATGTATACATGTATGCAAAAGGAACATGACGCACCAGAGAATATATGTGCACCAGATGGTGAATCTAATTGCTAAAATGATCAAAGAATTGAACGAAAAAAGGAAACTTATTATTGAAGTAAAAAAACAAGGACTTGACATTTTTTCTCCGTTTATAGCCACATACCTTCAGCTGATTGCTTCTAGAAGATTTGTTGTCATTATTGTCTACGTGTCACCAAACTACCAAGGCCCCCGAGTTCATCGCAGCTGTCGCCCGCCCACGTTGTTTCTGGGCGCTCCCAGGGATCCTTGCTTTGCAGGCGCACGCGCTGACAAGTCGCTCTCATTAGAGGCAGAAATCCAATCAAGTGCGCATTCAGAGGCGCACTCAGTCGCAGCGCCGCGTGTTCTCAGTGGTAAATTGTGCTTTATGACAAAAAATATATATAATTTTTTTTTAAAAAACAGATCTACAATGTGCCTTTCTGCCTCAATGGAGTTACCATTAATAAAAGGCCATTTCCCCCCCGTTCTGTTCATTCTTCAGCTTGATTGGCACTTTTATTCTCTTTGCGGCTCGCCTTCGTAACAAATTGGGGGGCATATTTATAGCTTCACAGGAGCTTGAATTTCTAGGTGGATTTTGACATGAGGAGCCCGCTTGATATCACGCTGTGTAGAGGCAGAAACCTAATTAAAAAGTCGGGGGGGGTGAAAAAAAAGCGGTACACGAATCCCACTTCAGACGGCCGAGGATGTTAAGCGCCGGAGCGGAAGCGCGGTGAGTTTTCCTGAACCGGTTTTCCATCAGCGAGATGCTGGTCCTGCAGACCTCGGGTCACACATTGACTTCTGTTGCCGAACCAGAACGGTGTGTAAGCCAGACTCGGAGTCCAGAGCCGAAATCACAGCCACAAACTCCTGCATGTTTTAATTGTGATGAATGTGACAAACCAGCACAAAGTGGTGAAGGATTCTATTTATTCTTTTTTTTTACATAAAAAAATCTAAGTGTCATGTGGATTTGTATTTACCCACCCATGGTTTTCCAAATCTAGTAGAATGTTTTTTTTTACAGCTTAAAGAGATGATTGATGCTCCAACCCAGTTAGCATACCTAGGTGGGCCCCATATGGGGAAAAGGAGGGCAGACAATATGGGTCCCACATGGGTTCGTCCGCAGTTTCCATGGTGGCCCCACAAGGGTTTGCCCATGTAGGACCCATGTAGGCAGTGGCCAACATTTATTTAGGGTCCCAGCTCCAAACATCATGGGCTGACCTTCCCTGTAGCAGTGAAACATCTATAGTAGATCATAAATTTTACATCCATCTTCCATACTCCCTTTTTCCCTTAGTGGGGTCGGGAGGTGCTGATGCCTATCTCCAGCCAACGTTCCAGGTGTGAGGCGGGGTCACCCTGGACAGGTCGCCAGTCTGTCGCTGGACAACACAGAGACAGACAGGACAAACAACCATCCACACTCACACCTAGGGACAATTTAGAGAGGCCAATTAACCTGACAGTCATGTTTTTGGACTGTGGGAGGAAGCCGGAGTACCCGGAGAGAACCCACGCCTGCACAGGGAGAACATGCAAACTCCATGCAGAAAGACCGGGGCCGGGAATCAAACCCAGAACCTTCTTGCTGCAAGGCAACAGCTCTACCAACTGCACCACTGTGCAACCCTATTTGAGAACCACGTATCCTTAAAGGGAACGTCCTTGATAAACACACCACAGGACAGTAAAGTCCTTTACTTTGTATTCGCGCATTTGTCTCATTTCAAACGTGACCTGGACAGCGCTTCGGAGAGCCAAAGGCAAAAAAAAAAAAAAAAAAAGATGGAGGACGACATAATAACGGAAACCAAAAGATGCGGCCCTCGTCTCGGGTTACGGGACGGGCTTTGAAAACGTCCCTCTCTTTTTGTCTTCACCTTCATTAATTCACCGACGCCGATAAGCGAAGGGGGGAGAGGAAGGACGCTGCTCAGAGAGAACAACGGAGAAAAGCCCCGACGTCCGTCGCAAGAATAGGAGGTAAACAACTTTTCAGCGCATAAATATTTAAATGTTTCATTAGCGGCTGCCTGGCGACGAGGCTAAGTCGAGCTCGGGGATTTAGCTTCGGCAGCCGGCACAAAGTCAAACCCAGTCAAAGACAAATCCATTCTGTCAATAAGAACAAGCAGTCTGTGGAGCTGGTGAATAATAGATAACGGATGTGGGAATAAATGATTCATGTTGAACTTAGAATAAAGGCATCACGTCTTTTAGGATACGCCTGATTAACCCGTTGAGGTCTGGAATTCTGGGAAATTCCAATGGCGTCGACCGAACCAACGGTTTGAGTCATTTACAGTTCTAGACATTATGGGGAGTCTCGTAGCTTTTAATCAACACCAGGGTGTTATTCTAATATTTCTATTTCTATTGCGGCTTCTGATTAATGTCGACTTTTATCCCGACGGCAAAAGTCTAATTGTGAATTTTCCAACTGAAATATGTGAAGCATAAAGCGCCATGAAGAAAGTGTCAGAACAACGGAGGATATTTACTTTTACTAGAGTAAAAATATGTTGATGCAGTGCTACTCTTACACCTCTGGCTGTCTGTAGAACATTAAAATTCAGTTTTGGTTTCCACCAGGAGAGAAATCTCAGTTTTTCACATCTAGGATCTTAGTCGTGCAACTTGTCGAACATGTCTTTCACATATTCCATATTACAGTATAATTATCTACGCCTGTGCTGCTTCTTGCCGTCGTCTCATGTGCAACATTTAACGAAACGTCTTTCCCGTATCGCTTCATCTCCACGCGCCATTTACTTTTTCACAAGTCGCAAGTCCAATGACTTTAAAACCATCCGGTCCACATTTGCGTTTGATAAAACTGGAAATTATTTTTTCTCATCAGTCCTTCATAATGAAAAATTAAAAAAGGTGTCTGAAGACTTCCATGAATGACTAAATTAAAAACAGAAAAAGCTTTTTTGCGTCTGAATGGGTCTTCAGAGCTTTCTGTGGTGACACGCAGCGTTGAGCTCCGCCGAATCCTTCATCAGTCAGTGGCCCTTGAACTGCTCCTGCAACTTGATTTGAGTCCGCTTGTGCTGCGCATAATTAATTAGACGTAATTACGGAAGGCACCGGCTTCTTGTCTTTGGAAGTTCTCACTGATTATAGCGAGTGTGGAAATGGCGGGCAAACGGGTGGAGGAAGCAACGTCTGAGACCTTCAAGGTGGAGTTTTGTTGAGTCCTGGAAAACCTGAACTTTGGGACGGGTAAGAATGTGTTATGTATGGTTATCGTTCAACGACGGAAGAAGACTCAAACGTTCGGCTGGTTTTAAAGAATGGCTTGGTCAGAATGTGTGACACATTTCTAAAGCTGTTGGGTTACACTGAGGGTTATGTTCTTTTGCTTTGTTCGTTTGATGGAAGGCAAATGAGGGTAAGCTGCGACGTCAATAGTTAAGTCTTATGTCAATTGATGACCGTAGATTGCCCTTTAGGGGTAAGTCATTGTTTGTGTGTGTGTGTCTCTGTCTTACCCTGTGATGGACTGGCGACCTCCCCAGGGTGTATTCAGCCTCTCGCCCCGTTATCAGCCCCTCCGCGACCCTGCAAGGACAAGCAGGTACAGACAACGGATGGATCAATGTGCTGAAACAGAATCAGGGTTAAATAGGAGCTTATGGACAGGATAATTCACTATGTTTACTTTGACTTTGTGGTTCAAGAATCAACAAAAAAATAACATTTTACACAAGTTTTCAGTTCTGATTCAACTTCCTTCTTCACAAAGAACAAACAAAAATGGAGCAGCGTCAAATTTTAGCCGTTGTGGGATGATCCACTTCTTTTGCTAGCGCTCCGTTAGTTTTGGTTGTATTTTACCCAGGATGCCTTAAGCAGTAGTCTGCTTCCTGCTTTTTTTTCCATTCATTCAGTATTTCAACTTCACCGGAGATCAATTCAACCAAAACAAAACCCAGGTTTGCAGACAGACCAGAGTTTGCTTTATTGGTCTGCGTCAGAGTTTGATTGGAGCACAATGTCTTAGTCAGGATCAGAATGTAATCGCGGCCCTAGGCCAAAGCCTGAATGTTGCCACGGTAATCGAACGCTGCAACATTTGAGCTGTCACTCGGTGGCTTCTAAATAAATGCAGCGTACCTTCACCTGCCTTCCTCTTGCGTTCACCAAGAGAATGGCTCCAAGTGTCCCAGGCTGCTAATTCGCATGCAGATGAAGCAGCGCCATCCAGAGTGAAGAAACGCATCTCGACAACTTCAATGGCAACATGACAAGTCCATGCACAACGGCAACGATGTGAGAGATGCAGATGCAGTGGTCACGAAAGATCCAAACCCCGACTCGCAAAACGTTTGGAAATACAAGAGCTTTGAATCAGAGCGACTAAATGAAACCGAGTAAGTGGAGGTTTGCATTATACCAAGAACAAACATTACTGATCCACGCTCATCTGCCTACAAATGAGTTTCTGGTTCCTTCCTTTAAGCAGATCCCCGTTTTGTTCTCCAAATGAGACAGAACGCAGTGGCTGCTGCGTCAGGGTATTTCTGCATAAATTCGAAATGAAACCGCTCAAAGTGCAGTATTTGCTGCTGCTAAAGATTCTGGATCAGGCTCCCTGTCCGCAGCCTCCACAGCAGCAGCCGGTTCGCCTGGACTGATCGCTCCGCTCACTTCAAGGCTTCCGTCACAGTTTCTCAGGGTAAACAACGCATGTTGAAAGTGTCTCGTTATCTGGTTGTTTGGCAGGAGGAGCAGTGCTAAAAACTAAATCTCAGACTTGTGAGATGTTGCAGGACTGGAAAGCAAAGTTGTGAAATTACATTATTCCTGCATCGTTTTCTTGTAAACGTCGACAACAGGAAGGTTGGGACTAAAGCTCAGGTAGCTTACATCGCAAATTGGATTTGTGATGTAATATATATGCACATCATATTCATTAGAACATAATCTGCTTTTTGATTAGGCTCATTTGTCAGATTCAAAGTACCTTTTGAAAATTTACATTTTCAGCTATATTGAGCATAATTTTCATTAAACCCATATTTCTGTATTAAAACATGTTGTATTTTCTTTTTTTTGATCTGATGTAATATTGTAATTTTAAATATCATGTCTTAATTACTATAAGTGGAAAAATGTAACTAACAGAAGCAAAAGGTGGAAAACAGCAGTCAGTGAGTAATAAACTGTATGATGTGTCTTACTAAGCAATAAATATTCTAATTCTATTATGTATTTTCAAGACCTATTAGTGTAATTTTATAGCACAATCATGTAACCATGTTAGCTTAAGTTGTTAAAAAATTACTACATATATCAAAGATGACTTAAATAAAATCCGACTTTGTAACTTAACGCCTTGAAATTGGACCTCTGTGTCTTTAAGGAACTCCTGTTGTTTCTGAAGCTCCGCCTTCAGGAAGTCATCACAACAAGGCTGATCTATTAACCCTTTAACAACATTTTTACAAGCATTTCACAACGAGGAGTAGCTCCTGTAATGAGCTCAGTAGGTGCTAATTACTGCTGGCTGGTCTGAAGGAGCTGAGTGGGGAAATCACGGGTGCAAAAGCAACAGTTTGGAAACTTGGAAACTGCCCCTTCAGAGGAGGATCTTTGCCATCAAAGGCGAGGCTAGGTCGACCCAGATGTTTTTCACAGCTGAATGGTTGCCACGGGAGATGAAAGGATTGATCAAACATGCATTGAGAAACATCTCCAACACATCACTCAGGCAGATGGGGAAAAAAAAAGATACTTTTGAGAAGACAACATCCACCAGAAAACGACATCAGGACCACTTCAGTGATCGAAAGAATTTGTGTCGGCAGGAATACTTCTCAGTTTTGTGAGTTTCAGAGCTTTTACTGTCTTCAGAATCCACATGGGTTTGCAGTTCTGGATGCAACAACATCTGCATCCGGTAGCTGAAACGCCCAAAACAAAATAATCATAAACGTCGGACTTGTGTTCAGGCTGAAAGGAAACTTTGCCTAACATGTTATATTCGTCGCCATCTTTTGGTCGTCCAGGGGAATCCTGAGCAGTTTCCCCGAGCAGAAACGAAGCCCCTCCGGCGGTTCGATTCCACTAAGGTTCAGAGGTCACAAACGACTCCGTGACAGAAGCTCACAGCTGGACAAGCCAAACAGAAGCTCGCTCCCAGCTGCTCACGCTGACGGACGGCGTTGCTACTCCCCCGCCAGCAGCATGGCTGGGTGATGGATTCTGCTGCATTGGACGCACAGAGAGGCGACCGTGAAACATTGACTTAGTGCTGCGTACTTTTATAGACCGCTGAAACGAAACGCAAAGATGAGAAAACCCAGCATCCCAGAATAACTACTACTTTTGTTCAAATTTGCCAGGTGAGGATTTGAATTTCCAACCTCCCTTTTCATTTTCATACAGGGATGTCTGACCTTATATTTCAACTTTGGAGGGCACTTCCAATAACACTGATTGGGCACAGGAACGGTAAGAAGAAGAAAAACAAATCAGAAGCAAATCTAATGCTGATGTGGGACTGGAGCATCGATAGCTCCTCCTCTCGACTTGTGCGGCGATTTAAGCGAATGGGAATATTTTCCTTTCTTGAAAGGAAGCTACTGGACTCCGTAGGCTCACGGTTTCCAGAGCATCAGCTTCTCTCCCGTTGTTCCCGGTAGCCAACGCTTCTCAGAGTAAATTACAGAACCAACCTGTCTCCGTGATGAATGATTGATCGCGGTCATTAGCGAGGTAGAGCGCTAAGCTCTCCGAGCTAATTGCGGGCCTCCAGCTTCTTAGCGATTCGGGTGATGACGCCGCTCTTTCCCTCTTCCTGCCGACTCTCGGAGCCGCTCGCTGAAATGACCCGGGCCTCCGCCGCGCCTCTGATAACGGTCGTCTGTTATCCTCCCGAGCGAGAGGAGAGAGGTCGTCTCTGTCGGACACGAGTCGTCGCCGCGGCAATCGCAATCAGGTCTTAATCCGAGTTCAAACGCATGGAGGGAATCTAATTTACGGGGGAACAAAACGCCTGCGGACTGCCGGGATTATGGCAGAGAGCGTTTTGGCGGCGTCATGCTGGGAGCGCGATAATGTTCGCCGTTATTAGAGGAAATACAGAATCACCAACACTTTGCCTTCATGTTGCTCCCAGTACCAATGTGTGTTAGTCTTCTTGCGTTATTGTGTCGCTGCCGCTGTATTACTTGGAAACGGCCTGAAAACAACAATATTTATTTAATATTTATCGCGATAACTTCTCGGACGATTTATCGTCATAGTGACGGGTCTCGATCCAGTCAACAACAAAAAAATAAATAAATCCACACAAAGGCACAAATGAACTGAAAATCTTCGGTGTAAGAGTTGAATAAGCTTTGATTAAACTTACACTTTACTCCTCTGAAAAGAGCAGAAACGACTGTGATCTGTTTCTGCGCTTCCTGGAATAAAACCCTAACGAACAGTCATCGCTGGTTTTATTACACTCATAAAGCACTTTTTGAAGGCCTCGTGTCAGAATACGATCTGTTTTTCTTCACACCATTTCCCTCCTAAAGGTTTCCGTGGTGACAGACAGTGCTGTGTCCTCTCTGATGCTCTGCTGCTGCAGGACTCGGCATCACACCCTCCAAGGTGACGAAATGATTTGAAGTCGTCGTTCTGAAAGGCCTGCTCTTGGTCTTTTGTTGGTCTTTTCTTTTATTTTTGTTGCTTCCCAATTAGATTCTGTTTTTTCTTTTTTGGGTTGGGTCAGAGGTTCAGTCAAAAGATTAAATATCCAATAAAACGCTTCAGTCGTGACTCTCGCTATTGTACCGTAAACAAACTTTTAATATTCACTCGAAAACGTTAATTTGCCGAATAGAAAAAAAAAAAAATCTAAATCTTTTGTTCAAGCTGGAGTTTTGAAACAAAGCAAATATTTCACAGTATTGAGATGGTTTATCGCTGCTCTCTTTTCCCTGAGCTAATATTCTTCTATTCTCATCAAGCTGTGTGTCAAAAGGACCAGCGGGACTCTGAGCCGTCGGCCGGATTGTCCAACTCCGAGTGATAACTTTCCTCTTACTCTTATCCCTACAACTTATTATTCTAATGGGTCTTCACCTGGAATTTATTTAAGAATTTCTTCAATTTTTTTTTTTTTGCTGTTTTTGTTGCACTTAAAAGTTTAGATTGTCAAAAAGAAACGTTTTTTTTTTTTTTTCTGAAATTCAAGAAAAAGATGAGAAAGTCACTGGTGTGTTTCCTTTGACCGTATGATTCCACAATTTAACATTTTGAAAATAAGTTTGCTTAATGGAAATGGCAGTCTGGAACAAAGCAGAGGTAATTGTCTTGGGGGCGCCGACCTCAGGTTGTTGTTTTTTTTGACCGATTCTCGATAACGATCTTTATAAAAAAGCCCGGCCTGCTGAATCTGATCTTGGTTTACACCAGTTTCCTTTTGTCTGAAACGTTGCTAAATATAATAACTGATAACTAAACCAAATCTAAACAATATCAAACTAAACAAGCACTCTCTAAAACTGAATTAGACAAAGGAAAAGTTACTCAGTTATAATGAAAACACCAAACTACTCTAACCCCGATGAGCACATATGGATGATACCAAGCTGGATTTGTTTCCTTCAACTCCTTTTCCTTCCACTCGGCTATATAACGTGGCAAAATGAGAAAACGTTCCAGCCGTCTGAATATTTTCAAGGGATAATGTTCCCAGAATTAGATCTGCTTGCTCAGGCACGCTTCCATCAGAGAACAACATGAACAGCGAGATGTCGGAGAGAGAAACGTGCAAATGCGAAGATTAGACCGCAGGAACGTGTTAATAGCCTCATTTGCACCTGTTTATATTCATGTAGCCGATGAAACAAAGCAGCCTTGTTTCCCCTCAACAGGACAGGCATCTGAAGTTCGCTCGCAGTCATGTGCGAGCTTCAGTCGCCTGCCTCTTCCTCCGTAGGAGACGAGTCGGGGTCGGCAGGGAGACGTGTGGCGAACGTGAGGGGACTTCTTCCCCCTCTCTCATTCACAAAAACACAAGAAGTATTTTTTGGTGCAGCTTCAAGTGCAAAATATCTCAGTAAAACATGAAACGAGGCAAAACGGTATCACTGTGCAATAAGGCTCCCCTTATAGGTAATTAACAGATGTTATCAACTCACTTCTAAATCATTTATTACTGTTTATTACGCATTAATTAAGGTGAACTCTTTTTGCCAGTGCATTTTGTACAGAGTTGTTGCACTAATCTTTTCAGACCACCATGTTGCACTGGACAAAACATTCAGCTGTAAAATATCTTGCGCTCGAAATCAGACAAAACTAACTTACAAGTTACTTTTTGGCAAAACACAAGTCAATAATTCCGTGATATTGCTGAAAATGAAGCACCGGATCCATTAGGTCATTTCACTTATGGGAAAAAATGTTTTATTATAAGTGAGGTCATCTGCCAATGGAACAAGCGCTTCTTTTTCATCTACATGAAGGAATTATATACTTAAACCAATCACGTATATAATGCTGAAAAGTTTTTTATCAGTTAGTTTTGTCTTATTTCAGTGTAATAAGACATTTGCACCAGAAACTGGACTGAAATTGCTTGGTAAGGTTTTGAGCTTTTGCAGACTAAGCACTGCTAGTATTTGCAAACTTAATTTGTGAGCATGTTGTCGCCTTCTCGCTCTTAATTAACGTGTAACAATCATTAATGACTAAATGATTATTTTACTTAGGAAATCTGAAAGTTACAGGTGGGATAATCTGCTACTTTTTCCATCAATATTCAGCAATTATTAACTTAAAACAAGCTCCTATAGTTTTCCTGGAATGTTACTTGTAAGTTAGTACAACTGAAATAGGACAAAACTGAGGTATTCACAGCAGAAATGATTTGGTAAGATTATGTTGGTTTTTTTTGCAGCGTGTCCCACAGTTAGCAGAACGGCGCTTATGGCGGCGGCGCACTCATTGCGGCGGCGCCCACTCGCTAAAGATTGAAAACCCTTGATCGTTCTGAACCCCGTGGAGAGCTCTCAGCGCGGCGGATCTACATACAGACGGTTCCCTTGCCAACCGTGACAAGCACACACACACACACACACACACATATGCAAACATAGAGCGGTACCTAATAAATTGTGTTCAGCCACTGCCCTGCTGTGCCCTGTGGGTCAGTGTGTGGAGTAAAGAGCCATTAATCATATTGATGGGGTGTGTGTGGCGCGACGTGCGTGTGTGTGTGTGTGTAAATTTTGAAGTATTTGGGTAGGTGTGAGGGTTAGCGTGTCGCTAATGTGGGAAGAGAAGGTGCGGTATCTCCTGCTGTCTCTGTGGCTCTGCTCTGCGGTGGGTTTCATGTCTGCGGTAAACGCTGATGGACCTCTGCCTGCCCTCTGCCTGCCCTCAGGCCTGCTGTAGCTCTTCACTACGGCTTTATTGCTTTTTCCTCTCCAGCTTCGTTTCTTCGACTTTTCTTCCTACCTTTATGACACTTTTTGTTCTTCATTTCCCTCACTGATTCCCTCCCTCTAACCACTCCCCACTGGGTTGTTTTTTTTTTTTGTTTTTTTTTCTTTTCCCTCGCCCGTTAATCTGGCTCTTCCTCCCCTCATGCATCATCTATGGCCTTGCGGCTCCGTCGGGTCGCCCGGCTCCTGTAACGGGAGACGGGCGGGCCGGGTTGCACGGCGTCACGTTAATTCTGTCAGCGCATCCGAGAAGAAATCGGCGCGCCGGCCTCGACCTGCGTCTCCGTGGCGTCGTTAAAAAAAAAATTCTTTTTTAAAAATCACCGGTTGCACTTTCATGCTATTTTTACGTCGACTCAGATGTTACGTCAGCTGAAGTCTTTTTGTTATTTTTTCCTTCTTCTTTCCATCACCATAGAATTCAGCTTTACAGATTTTTTTCTTTTAAATGTGCTTTTTACAAACCCAACAGCAACATTCTGCTGTTGTTCAAAAACATCCAAATGGACAACTGTGGTCCTACTGCTATCTGCAGAAATGCACCACTGACTCCTGGTCAGAACCAATCAGTCAGAGCCAGGAGGAGGGTCTTAGCGCTGTCAGTCATGCTCCACTTCACCCAGTTCCCACCGTTAGCGCTCTGCTATGCTTCCCCGCAACAGGGCCTGCCTTCGATGCTAGTTAGCTAGTTAGCATGGCCACTGAAGATGGTGGGTGAACTAGTGTGCCACAGCAGAGGGAAAATGATGCAGAAACATGTTGGAACCCTAACCTTATCTTCAAAACCACTCGCATTCAAATTTTTCCCTCACTCTGCGCGTTGGCTATGCTACATACAGATCCGCTGCCATAGGAACTGACTAACAACAGCTCCGCCAGCGCATCAGGATTCAACACCAAAAAAATACTCAAAAACATTTCCCACATATAGAACAGAACAGTGAGCTCATTACAGATTTATGTTTTCAGGTTTGGTGTTTATCTTGCAATTACTAACAAGTGATCACTGTGATGGATTAGCTGCCGCTATACGGCTAATCTACACTAATCGACATTTTTCCACTCGTTCTTGAGATTTTCTTTTTCTCCCTCTTCCATTAAGTCACATTGTCAGACGCCGTCGCACCTCAGAGGAAGGGGAAAATTTAGCCTTTGTGCCCCCCGAATGGTAAAGGGGAACCAAACAATGTCCATGTCCGACTTCCCCTCTCATCTCGTCCCCGTCGGTCGGCGTCTAAGCGGCGAAACGCTTGCGCTGACAGACGCTCATTACGCGGGGAAGAAAATCAGGAGAACGAGCTTCCATTGTGATCCTGACGGAGGAGTTTCTGAGCAGGATTAGAGGGGGAAATAAAATCAAACTGATCATGATCCGAGATGAGGACAAAAAAATAAAAAAAGAGGTATGATTTAGTCCCTGAGTCAATCTGTCACTTGCGTATCTGCAGGCTTTGTACCAGGAATCTTTGTCCTTCAGCAGAGGTCGCAAGAAGAAATGTCTTGATGTGGGAAGCGTCAAACGGCGGCGCCGCCCTCGTCAGCGAGGCGTCGAGCTGGATGACGGGCCGGCGCTGCTTTTTGTTTGGTTTGTCCCCCCGTGTGGAAGGAAGCGGAATGGAGGCAGATGTCAGCCGAGGACTGGAGCTCACGTCCTAATGCCATTCCGTTTGAAGCAAATTAAAGCGTTTCTTTTCAACATTTCTCATTCTAATGAAATATTTAAGGCAAACAAGACTGAGAGGAGAGTAATTAAAACGGAGCCGAGCATGCGGAATGATTTTTATTTATTTTCCTTCTTCTTCATCGCCTTTCGTCTCATTGTCTGGGATTAGGAATACTCTCTTGTACTTCAAGAACACGGGGGAACGTTATTGTCAGACTGGAAACTTGCCGAGGTGATTTCAAACTTCCCAACTAATTACAAATATTGATTGGCAGCAAAAGAGCTGGCGTTTGCCCCAAATCAGAATCGGGACGATCGACACACATGGCCTCTGATTCGCCTTCTTAAGACGACATGAAGGGCTGCGAAGGTTTCTGAGTTCTGATCCATATCCTCCCAGTGCAAAACAACCAATCAAAGTCAGGAGGCGGGTCTTCAATCATCCTGGTGATTGACGGGACGAGTGACATCATCCTCGTGTGCTAATGGCGGGTTCAACAAACTTACTGTTGCAAACTTAATGCTCCACCGTCATCGGTGGCTGTGCTAACTAGCTAAACGTTGAAATATGAAGAAGATAAGAGTCTAACTACTGGTAACCATGGAGAAAACCATGGAGTAGCCTGGCATGTAAGAAAAGAACAGGTTAGCTTCTAAACCAGGGCTGTCAAACTCATCTTCATTTTGGGCCTTAGCAAAAATCTGAATGTTCTTAAAGGGCCGGTTGGGCCACAATGTATTAATTAAGCCTATTAAATTGTTAGAATATCAATAAATAGCTGTTCCTTCAGGATTTTGTGATTGTTTTAGTGTTTTTTTTAAATCAGAATTGCATGTTTTGTGGTGCCAATTGCGCTAATGTATGATATTAAATGTGACTTTTTATTACTCAATGTTTTTGACCAATTTTAAGAAAATTTGCAGCAAAATAAGAAAAAAAAAGTGGAGATTTGTTGATTTTGTGTGAATCTTGCAGATTTGTGGAAAAACTGGAGGGAATTATTTATGTAATATGGAGTGTGGAGGGCCACATAAAAAGCTGTGGCGGGCCAGTTTTGGCCCCTGCGCCTTGAGTTGAGACACATGCTCTGGACTTTCGTAAACTTTTAAGTCTGCCTTGGTGTAAGGGGAAACGCTATTTATGACATAGAGACATAAATCATGTGGTGTGAATTCGGGCAAAGTCAGCGATTCGATCAAGCCAACAGGAAAGAGGAAGTACGAGTCGGTTTCTAAGCTAGCTAGTTCACACTTTTGTAAATATAGTTGTTTGGCTCGACTTGGACAAGTAGCTAGCTAAACTCAGTCGCTCCACTCGACACTCCCGTCGCTCATTTCTGATGCCTGTCATGGCGCCCTGCGTGTGGTCAAGCTAATTATAGATCCCAGTTGTGCAAGCCGCATGCCGTTAGAATGAAGCGGGAAAAATTCAGACGGATTAAGAAGTGACTGTCTGTGTGAAGACTCGATGCTGCAGCGTAATTAGGCTTCCCTTCATATCGATGCTCTCCTTCAGTCTGGCTACCCCACACAAACACACTGCGACACCCATGCATCAGTACGAAAAACAACAAGGTGTCGCCGTCTTACCGGGAGAGAGAGCGCAGGGGAGAGATGGAGGGGGGATTGGGGGCATTTGTAATTTCTTATCAGCCGCTAATTACAGCGGTAACAAGACCCAGGAGAAGTGACGGCTCCTGGTTTAGACGTCTGCCAGCCTGACAGCGGGGTTAATTAACAGCCTTCCGCTAAGATTAAGACGGGACAAGAACTAAATACATCAAGCCACATATACATGGTTTGCAGCGGCGCTCGCTGAACAGACCTTCCATTAGGCGCTTAAATCAAGATAGCCGCACCTCCCTATCTACCTCAGCGGAAAATTAGCCTCCCGTTTTGTCAGACGGGTTCAGCCAACCCGCAGACGTTTGCCTCATGCCTAATGCGTTTATTTATACGCTGCCGTGACTTATTGATACTGGCATATTCGCAGGAGAACATTTTATTCCTTTATTTATTTTTTTTTTTGCAGATGCTCCGAGCGCAGTTTAAAGCAGTGAAAGTAAATGGCGATAAGAGGTTTGCCTGGAAACCTTTCGGCACTTCATATTGTAATCCCTGCTGAGCGCGCACAATGCTCCCATCCATCTTCTTTTTGTGTAATGTCATCACTTGAGGATCTGGGTCTGAAAGATTTGTGTAAGGCCTGCTCTAATATGCCCCTCCCCCCCCCTTCCTAACCTTGCCAGTTGGTGGTGTGCATTTGTGAAGACATGGAGGCTCTCGCTGCCAGGTCAATGTGGCACCTCATTCATCGAGCCGCGCTGCCTCCCTCGCCAGCTGTCCACATGCAACCCCTCTTAGAGGGGCTGCGCACCGACAGAGTGCCTGTATGAATAAAAGAACGCGCCATCCCGAATGTTTTCTCTCCGTATCCCCGACCTCTGCACCCGTTTGCTTTCTTGGGGCCCCTTGGGGCGCGAGCGCCGTGCCGAGGTGCCGTTTGCGGAGGGAAAACGACGGATATTTGAATGAGTCAAAACAGATCAACATTTAAAGCTGCAATATGTAACTTCTTTTTCAAAATATAAATTTTTTTTTACATAAACTTTAATAATCTAGCTCCCCTGAGTTCTTGTCACGGACATGTTATCTCCACAATACGCCGCTCCGTCAGAAACAACCAATCAGAGCCAGCGCTGTCAATCATCCTCAAGTCCAGGCTTGTTTGCTACGCTGCAGGTCGTTCACCACAGCCATAACTTGCCACAGTTGCTAAAACTAGTTAGTGTAGCCAACGATGATGGCAGATAAGCAGTTTTCCTAGAACGGTAAGTCGTTTCCCTGTCATTAGAACATTTACAAGCGCATACACAGAGTTGATTGGCAGTGCTAAGACCCTCCTCCTGGCTCTGATTGGTTGGTTGTGAACAGGAGCGGGGTATTTCTTCAGATGGCAATTGTGGCACAGTGAGAAGGTTGAATTTTTACACAGATTATCTCTCTCATATTGTGCTGTTATGACATGGTGACACTTTGAACAAATATGTAAAAACATATTTTTGTAAAAAAAAAAAACAATAAAACGACACACTGCAGTTTGAAGGTTTTTCTTTGCTGGATGATATCCAGGTTGTCGAGGGAGTAAGTGATAAAAATGACAATATTCTCACACGTTTGGTTTGTCACTCAAAGTAAGTTCATTTTAATCCTTTTATGAGTCAACTGGGGTCATTTCCACGGTAATGAAAATATTCATAATACATGCGCGCTGGTATATAACTGTGATTAAAAGTTGAAGATTGAGGCATCTTCTTAAGTAACTTTAGACCAGGAAATGAAAGGACCTTTTTGAAAGCGGATGCTATTTTACCTCGGCCCTCGTTATGCCTGAACTACTCCATGTGAAGTGACGGTGTGTTGAGAGTGAGAGGGGTGGAGGGGCCTGCAGGCTTCTGTTCAACACCAACAGAAGTCAGAAGCATCGGGTTCTTTGCAGTCATGTGGAGCAGCGGTTTTCTGAGTGTTGCACATGTCGCCCTACTTGTGGTAATTGGTCTGCCTTTACAGGAACTTAGCAGAGCTTTTGGTAACGCTGACATGCAAGATAAGTGCAACCGACACAACAGTGGAGAGAAAACTAATGAACACAAAACATCACAAAACTTTTTTGTTTCATCACAAACCTCTGAAAAGTGGTGCCACATCGAAGACCTGCTGGTTACTCAGGCCTGGTCATTCACTGCAGAAGTTGGAATTATTTGGATTTGGATTAGGGAAAAGTGGCTTCATTGTGTTCCTGGTCCAAGCTCAGAAAGCATTTGGATTTGCTTAATCCAAATGCTTTCCAAATGCAACTCTCTATGTTGCTAGCAAAATAAGCAACATAGAGAGTACACCTCTGTATGTCGTTCCAGCATTGAAGCCTATCGTGAAAGATTAGATGACATGAAAATCATCAAATAAGAAACTAATGATGGCTATTGCTTGGAAGGGACTTACTTAGTTTGAGTTCTGACGACTTTTTCTGTTAATTTTTGAGACACGGATATTTTTACTTCTACCCACTGATATAATTAAAGTCGACTGATTAAATTGCATCTTTCAAACAATCATCCAAAAGCACTGGTGAAGAAATGTATTAAATACAGTACAATGTACTAAAATCTGAGGCCAGGATATGAGGGACCATCAAGACCTGCCATGTTTAAAAACTAAAAATGTCATCAAATTAATCAAAACATTTGTCAGTGCAAATTTCAAGCCACTTCGAGCATTTCTTGATCCGGGGCAAAGGAAACTTCTATGGCTCAGACAGACTGTCGGCGTGGGTTAGCATGAGATTAAGTAGTGTGGATTTAAATAATATTATTATTGTTATTGAGTCATTGTTGTTTAAAGTTGAAGCAGAAGATGAATTTAGTCGAAGCGCTACATTTGACGTCTCACGGATGCGACGATTGTGGAGTTTTGCGACATGTCGTACGACAGCCCAGAATGGCTGTTGATCAAATTGTGAATGCTATCATGTAAGGCAGGGATCTCCAACTCTTTGAGTGCCGCTGCCCTGATGCTTTTTGATGCAGCCTTACCCCAACAGGCCTGGAGCAAATGAAGGGTTAAAGACCAAGCATTTGCAAAACTTGTTGACAAGTTAGGGAAGGAGGTTAGTCATCTGATTCAGGTGTGTTTGACCTCGGATGCATCCAAAAGTTGCAAGGCCTTGGTACTTAAAGACAGGAGTCGCAGCAAGGGGCTGGAAAGGGATTTACTTAAAGCTGGATGTCTTCACACATCATTGAAACTCAAGAAAGATATGGAATAGTGGGACAGGTGTCTTAATATCCACCAATATTTATCCCTCGTACAAAGAAGGCTTGTCAAACTGTGTCTACGGGGAAACAGAGGGAGGGAAGAAGGGATGTAGAGCAAAACGCAGCTAAGAAAGAAGTGCAGTCACTTTTGTTTGGCATTGTACAGTCGTTCTCATGTAGCGCGAAAACTTTCACAAAACCAACATGCATGAGGCCGGCACAATCCTACCGACAGGACAAAACGTGGGACCAGGATCCACGGAGAACAACGGTACAAACTCGGCCAGGAGCTGCTTGAAAGATGCGATAAAATTAAATATGAATAAATGGAACAAATACAGACGAGCGGCGATCGGTAGAGCAAGGAACCGTTGAGTCTTATTAGCAGAACAAGCAACAGAGGATGTGAGGAGGGAGATTATGTGAAGCTGAAAGAAAATGCTGCAAAAGAATCATTAAATCTTACCTGGTGCTTTTGGTCGAGTATCAAGTGCAAATACCTTAGTGCACCTGGAATAAGACAAAACTACAGTAAAAGTAACTTTTCAGCAAAACACAGGAGCTTGTTTAGAGAGAATAACTTCTTGAATGGTAAAAGTACAAGTTATAAGTATAAGTATAATCTACTAGTTGAACTAGTATTTCCTCATCAATATTAACGAATTATTGCCTTAAAACAAGCTCCAAATTTCTTGTAGAGAAGTTATTTGTAAGTCAGTTTTGTCTTGTCTTATTTCAAGTGTACTAAGATGTTTGAGCTAAAAACTCGAGCGAAAATAATTGGTAAGATTTTGTGTTTTTGCAGTCGCTAACCAAAGATGCTAACAAAACGCACAAAAATACATTAAACATGTGCAAGTATTGGGAATAAAGAGAAAAACAACCGAAAAGAGAGAGAGCAGTTAAAGTCCGTATCAGGGGCCATGTTATTTTCTTTCGGCCATTCTACGACCTTTTTGAGGGTTGAACGTTATGCCAACGTTCTCCTCAATGTTCAAAACCAGTTGCTCTGAAGAGAAACCACAAATAAGGATCTCCTTGTCTTCCATCAGAGCTGCAACGTTGGGGCTTTTCCCCTAGCAACAAAACGTCCAGAAAAGGGGTCCACTAATGTCCCGCCGTTTGATCCCACACAGATTAGGCCTTTATCTCGAGTCAGACATAAACTGCAGAAGAAATCCGTCGCTCTCCTGATTCATCGCCGCGTAAACAGTGCCTTCTGCAATCTATAATGCAAAGCCAGGATTTATGCACAAAAGGGAAGAGAATGCCGGTCCCATTAGAGTGGGGAAAAGAAGTTGCAGTGGCATGGCTGCAAACAGTTCCTCGCCCCCTAGAGAGTCGTGACTTAGTGACAGTACTGTGCTCAGAAAAAGAATCGAGGGAAAGGAATCAGAGATGGAGGGGGTAGAAGGATGGAACAGAAAGAAAGAGAGAGAGAGAGAGTTATCTGACCTTAATGTGAGAGGGGAAAAATAGTGTAGAGGAAAAAGCTGCCTGAGGGAAGGAAGGGCGGTTAAATTAAAGAAGACGAGTTTGGGCGCTGGGAGCTGGTGAAGGGAACATGGACACTGCAGAAGATACAAGAAAGAGCTAGTGGTAAGTAAAAGAGGAGAGCAGAAGAGCTGGGGGAGGTAGGAGGGAAAGAAGAAGTTTTACAACGGCATCACAATGGAGGCACCACATCTCCCCTCCACCATCTGCGAAAGGGGAAATTCCTCTGGGGCAGCTGATGCAAGGCTTGTGTGCATTGGTGTGCAATGGGAGTTGGTGCGTCGTGGGGGACTGGAGGACAGGACGTCTGTCTGGTCGGCCAGCTTGTTCTCAGTAATTCACATATCAACAGTGAATTCAGCGGGGAAGGAGAGGCAGGAATGGAAGAAAAGCAGACAGAACGAGAAATAACCCCATGTATCGCAGCTCTTACGGCATAATTCATGTCCCTAAGCTCTGCAACACATTTCGCCCTCTGAAAACTCTTTTCTCACTGCATGCTGTTATGAAGCAATTGCCCTGGTTCCTTTTGGTGTCCATCTTTATTTGCAGTCCTGCGCAGAAGTATTTACACCCCTTAGGCACCTTTTAGCGGTTTGCCACTAAATAAGCACAAACGGTGTGTTTTTACACCTGATAATCCCGCAACATTTGTTACATTTGCAGCTGGTGAGGGTCGATTTCATCCTGCACTGTGTCAAGCAATCCGAACTAACCGAGAAATCTGCTCGCCTACTCGCCTGTGGTGGCGCTGTGCCAAGAACGACCGAGGGAAACGACACATAAACACTCGAAGAAAAGCAGCGCAACTTCCTTCTTCAGAAAATATGAACAAAAATGGACTTGCATCAGATTTTAGTGATCATAGGATTCTTTTTTGTCTGCTACAAGCCATTTCTCCCTGTGGCTAAACTCGTCAACCCAGAATGCCCTGTTCTGTAGTTCACTTCCTGCTTTTGGCCCGGTCTCTCGTCCGTTTGGCGTTCACATTCGGTTTACTTCAACCGAACCGAGACCGAGGCTTGTAGGCGGACCAGAGTTGGCTTTTTTTGGCACCAATCAGGGTTCGATTGCACGTTCACACCTCCCCAATCGAACTGGACTTTCTAGGCAAATGAACTAGAGTTTGATTAAAGCGGGCTAAACTTGGCTGGTATGAATGCACCTTATGTCAGGGGTTTGGTCATAGATCACCACAAAATAGAACATAGCTGTGAAATGGAATCAAGTTAACTTGGTTTTCACTACTCCATGTTGGTCTGTTACGTAAAATAACAATAAAAAAAATTAAATAGGCCAGCGGTGTAAACAATTTGGTAAGACAAGTTATTTGTTTCCTACATTCTGTTTTTTTTTTTTTTTGGTTCTATTTAAACTGCGGGAAAGCCGAACAAGCAATGCCTGTGGTCTATTTGTTATTAATTGGCACGCCGCAGCCATAGATTACCGAACATGACAGTGTCTTTTTCAGAGAAATCTATCAGCTGTGACCTCTCCGCCACGATTACAGCAAGGTCAGGAAACGCACAGGGAAACCAATCAATACCGTATTGAGTGCGAGAATGGGCCCCGAGTCTGATGCGTGGGGGGGGGGGGGGAAGGGGGGGGGGGACAGGAAGAGTGAATAGAAAATAGGAAGCTGAGACACAAAGGAGTGTGACGGGGGGTGGGGGGGGGATGTGACAAAAAATGAGCGACCGAGAAAGCAAAAGGGGGCAAACATGTCAGAGACGGCGAGGTGCGGATGAAGAAGAGGGGAAAGAAAAGGTGAAAATGGAAGAGACTGGAGGAAGGCCCTGAAGGTGGCTTCAATCTTGCGGGTGGCAGCGGCATCAGTCCACAGCGGAGCCACAGGCACAAACACACACCGGCGGTTCACTGCAGCATTGGTCAGTCGGGGAATATCACTCTGCTGCCACCGGCACAAACACACGCAGCCCAAGGGAGGTATTTGATAACACGCCGCGCGCTAACCATATGTATGAGTTACGGTTTACCGCGCTGATGTACTGAGCGACTGGTGAAAGACTGGAAACTCACGGTTACTACAGCAGGGAAATACAAAGATGTCAGGCTAATTTGTATAGTTTGGGCCACCGAACTGGATCCAGAGTTCAGCCTTAGTGTCCATTTGTGCCTGGTGTTTCAATGATACACGGACATGTGACTCCAGAGAGGCTGTGCTACATGTTTTGCAGGCGCGTAGTGCTATTTTACAGCGTAATCAAGTAATTATGTTGGTTTCATTCGTTTTAAAAAATGTTCAAATATTCATCCAGTCTGAAAAGAAATAATCTGAAAAGCAGAAGAAAAAAACCCACAGATTTCAAGGGGCGCTGCGATGGCGCCGGGGTTCAGCACAATCCCACACACAGAGGCCCTGGTCCTCAACCCGGCCGTCGCAGGTTCGATTCCTGGGCTGGTGACCTTTGTCGCATGTCTTCCCTCTCTCTCTCTCTTTCATTACTTACTTTCCTGTCTGAGCACTTCATAATAAAGGCCAGTACAGCCAAAAAAAAACAAACATTTCCTCAGGCGTCACAGTTTTCCACATGTAAAGTAGCCATATTGGATTTGGAGGGCAATTTTAAAAATTTTATTTTATTGGGTTTTTTAAACATCCAGCAGTTCTAAATTTGAAAAATTTCCCCCCTAACTTGAATGAAGTTCCAACTTTAATATAAAAAAATCCCTACTTTAAGGTAGAACTGGTACGCAGTTTTTATTTTATTTTTATATAACCAAATGTCCTGTGGCAGGACAGACGTCCTCCAATAGTTTCCCTACAACTCTGTGCAACCAAGTGTTCAAATCAGGCAGCCAGATACGGGAGACGCAGCGTTTTGGCACTCTGACGTTGGCCTCCATTTTCTGGCTGACTGGAACCTGTTGTCACATGGCTGAGTGCTATATGTACCATGCAATGGGTCTGTGCATGAGTCTGTCTGCGGCGTGCAGTGCAGTCCCTTACATAAAAACAAGTGAGGCGCTCGAATCCATGTGTCCATCCTCTGTCCTATTTTTCCCACTTTTAGCAAATTCAAATCGAAAGTGTTTGCCGTGTGCACAAGCTCTCCTGTAAGCTTTTCTTCTGCTGCTTCGTACTTTAATCATCCCAATCTGGCTTGCGCGCTCACGAATGCGACCCCCTCCGTCAAAAAGCGCACTCCCAGTTAACTAAAGCGGCGCTTCGGTTTCATCCGGAGCCGTTTGGCTTCTTTGCCGTTCGGAGGTTAGACAACAGCTGTGGCTTTTCTCTGCCACTGCCTGTTCTGCCTTCGTGAAGCGATGAAGAGGAGAGCAGACAGAGAAGAGGATCTGAATTTGGAACAAAGCAAACGGGGCACAGAGAGGAAATTTTGACTGAGGTTAGCAGGGACATTTGGAAGTGTGGAAGATTTCAAGCAGCTGACAGACGCAGCAGAAATCCGATAGAAGCAGGAATAAAGACACTTGGAAGATTAAAAACCAGAAAGACGAAAGAAAAGAAGAGAGTAAGATGACAAGAGAGGTTTGACATTTCAGGCTGCGAAACAAAAAAAGAGGACGATGCTGGGTGTGTAATGGTACAACCCAGCCTATACAGGATAAGATTACAGACATTTTATTTAAAAGAATGAGAAGAAAAACAATTTGCTCACTGTTAAGAAGTCTTAATTTTACTTTGGTAAAATTACACGTCGTCACGTGTAATTTTAAGGTGACCTCATCCAAAGAGCCATTCTGTTCACAAATACAGTTTTAATAAAGTTTTAAAGTCAGCCTTAAGATTTGATCCTGATAAATATTTTTACATTTTCAGCTAGATATAACATAGCTAACTGTTAGCATATAGCTAACTGTTAGCACATAGCTAACTGTTAACATATAGATAACTGTTAACACATAGCTAACTGTTAGCACATAGCTAACTTTTAGCACTTAGCTAACAGTTAGCTACTTGCTAAGCATATAGCTTTGTATTTTCCTGCTGTAGTAACTGTTAATGCTATTAGCAGCTAACAGTTAGCCAGTCACAATCTTCTGCTACTGTTTTCACAAGAAATAAAAACATGTTCATGCAAAAAAGTGTTGTAGTATTTTGTCTTCTGTATCTCATATTTATAGATTACAGTGAATACTATAACTTCGTTTGGAGTAAACAGATAATTGTGAGTATTTTGAAACAATCTATTGTGTTGTTGTTGTTGTTCTTGTGGCAGAGAAAAAGCACTTTCTGCAACTGTTTACCTGCGGCACTCCTAAAAGGTTGATGTTAGCATCTAATCCGAAGCCTCCAATTTAGTAGCTAAATGATTTAGATAACCTTTGAACGTCAGAGAAGCTACAAATTGAACACCGACTTCAGTTTCAGTTTGCTAATAGGATTTTTCTTTTCTGTATTTCAGGCTAAATATTCAGCTCGTTTACAGTCAGGTAGAGCTCTTCCAACTGCTGAAATGCTCTATGCAAATAAATTCCTTCTTGCCGCGCCTCAGACACTTTGTAGTACATAATTAAAACGCAGAACAGAAAACCTATCAAATTGAATAATTTAAACGTTTATGTATTTTGGGTTGGCTGAGTTCGGTGTTTCAGTTCATCGCTTTGGGGGATCTGAAAAACTAATGAAGATTTCTTCTCCAGAGCTCTGTGTGAGTGTTTGCCCCTTTGGATATTTTTTTTTATTTTTATTTTTTTGTGACATGGAAATGTTTCATATCAATAAGCAAATGTTATAATCAGAGATAACCTAAGTAATACAAGAAGCTATTTTCAACGACGAGTTCATATTTTGCGGAAAAAAAACACTATAGAAACCCATCAGACTGTATGCCATAATATGCTTGAAATGTTGTTGTTAAATCATGAATTGTGCGTCTGTTCAGTTTCACAGGTTTGATTGTGGCCAGATCTGAAGAAAGCACTAAAATAGGACCTGTCTGACGATAGGCTTGAAATAAGGCCATAATAAATGAAGTTTCCTAAGGTTCAGCAATATTCATCCAGCTCCACTGGCTCTCTCTACACTCCAGGATACACTTTAAGATCTTGGTTCTCACTAACAGGGCTTTGAATGGTCAAGCACCGACATGCATCTCAGATACTTAACATCTTTATGTTCTTAGTAAATCCCTAATGTCACATGATCAAGGTCCAATGGTTGTGCCACGTACAAGACTAAAGATTGAAGGTGATAAAGACTTTTCAGCAGTAGCCACGGGACTCTGGAACACTGGTTTGATGTCGATGGACTCTGTTGGGCCTTAAAGAGGCAACTAATAGTGGACCTCCTCTCCCCATATTTACGGATCATCTTGTGGAATGTGACTGAATTATTTACAGAATATTCAATTTAAAAGTTTTTTATTGATCCCAAAGGGATCAAAAGGGATCCTCTACAACAAAGAGGTTGTTGTAGATGGTGATGCAGTTTGGCCTACAATCATTTCCTTTGTTTGGTTAACACTCAAGATGATTGCTTCCACACTATGCAACAAAGCAGTTCGCCAGCTCTCCATTCAGCTTCTTGTCCATCTCTGATATGCCTGACAATTGCAGAGTCACATCGGAGTATGAGTGAAAAGTAATGGTGCGAGTACAGTCCCCTGTGGTGCTCCTGTGCTGCTTTTGTTAGACACAAAGTCCTTTAGTCTTACAAACTGGACAGTTTGTCAGCAAAACATGGATCCAGGCGATTGTTGAGGCCTCTACCTGTGTTATTGAGTTTGTGAAGCTGAAATACCTGATTGGCTGTAGCGCCAAGAGTAAAGCTAAGACTAGCTTCTTTAGTAAAGCTAAAATGGCTTCTAGTGTACATTGATATTAAGGTGCAAATGAAGGTGCATTTGATTTTTCGGCTATTAAAGACAGAAAGTTTTAAGATTTCTGGCACTCAAGGACTTTAGCTTTTTGCAGATTACTGTGGCTCCTAACCCAGGGGCTGTACTGATGGTCCATGTCTTTGGTTTTCGTCTGTGCAGCACTTCATAATAATTCCAGTTGTAATTTCCATAATGGTCGAGGTTTTCTTCCTGGTTATGTAAGCTTGTTGAGTTTGTAGGCCAGCATGATGATTCCTTTACATCCACAAAACAAGGCCACAACTAAAGAACCCTTTCATTTTCTGCTTCAGAGCAATTCTTAAGCAAAGACACAGGGTCAACTTCTCCTGCAAACAAAGTTATGTAATTACAACAACTAGATAATTCTACATGAAAATGTGGTACCGAAATACCATATCGCGAGATCTCGTCACATCGCTAGAGAAGACACGTTAGCGGAAGTGCAGCACGTGAATGGTGTGTGTTATCAATAGCATCAATGCCATCAAGCAGCTCTTCTGGTTTGGAGCGGCACAAATTTGTTCAGTTTCCCGGAATGAGACGAAGCTTTCGCCCGTCCGGCTGGGAGAGTTTTCCCTGATTATGATTCTGCACTCATTTCATTCTGTTCCATCCACTTTCTCCTCCACCCATGGCTTTTTCACCCTCATCCAACCAAAACACACACACACACACCCCCACACACACACCCCTGCACACCAACCAACCCCAATCCACACACCTATGTACACATGCACCTCTGCTCCGATGTTGAATATGTAAATCGACATCTGCTCCAGCACCCAATCTCCAGCTCTCACCATGTGTCTGATATGCTAATGCAGCCAACAGAGGGATTTTTTCTTCCTCTCTCCCTCTCTCTGTCTCTGTCTGTCTCTCTCCACATCTCCCCGTCCTCTCGCCTTCCCCTCTTGCTTCCTCTCCTCAGCCCTGACATACCCGGGCCTGCCAACAGGAGCAGATGAGGCAGAGGAGGGGCGGAGGGGAAGAGGAGAGGCTGGAGAGAGAAGAGGAGCTTCAAACAAAACCTGATAATGATGTTGTTATGGATGGATGTTACACACACAAACAGGCATGTGAGCAACGGCGAGGAGCCGGGCTTATTAGAGAACAATGGTGTGGGAATCCAGCAGAGGGACGCCGAGTGTGGGAGGAAGGACAAAAGCTCCATCCTCTGGCGCTACTCAACCGCCGCCGTCCTCCGCCGTAATGAGCAGGAGGCGCCGCCGCCGCCGCCATGGCAGCACGGGCACGCATGGGCACGCACGCTCAACTCGTACCTTTAAAGGCCCCGAACAAACACGGCGGCGGCGGCGTGATGGATGGCGGCCCGTTCCGGGGGAACATTGTACTCGTTCCAAGGCCTGGAGAGTGCTTTGATTTATAAAGGATGAAATGGGATGGGACCCGTTTCCTGAAGATCCCCACTTGGCCGCGCTCGCGGCTTTTTGCCTCCTTTGACGGGAGTTCTGAGCGAATACATGAATGCTTAAGGACGCTGGCAGCTGGTGGTGTGATGTTTTTTTTGCCGGCTCCTTGTGAGGTCAGAGACTCGGCGCGACTCGGAGTGATGCGGAACAATGGGGGCGGAGGGGAGAATCGGGGCGCGCGGCTCAGACGCCAAATTGGTGTCACGCCATTTGGCTTTGTTTGTTTTCTCCCGACGAAAGCAGGAGAGGCCCACGCTTTAACGCTCCTATGAAACGGTTCAACGTATTTTCATTTATATTCACAGGGAGGGCCGCGTTTAATCTGTCAGGCGAAGCAGAGATGACGGGAAATCCATTTAACCGATTTCCTCCAGAGGTCGAGTCAGTATTGTCATTTCACATCAGTGTAAAGGAGAGAAGACCTTTAATCAGAGGCACATGGGTTACTCTGGAGGAGCTGCAGAGATCAACAACTAACTGGACAACTGTTACCTGACTAAGTTTGCCCCCCCCCCGCCGCCTTCTTCAAACTAAACTATTGCTGCTAATTTTTGACGGTTTATGGAAGAGAGGCAAAAAGGAAGCCACTGTTGAAAGAAAGTCCTGTTGTGCGATATGTAGCAGATATCTCCATCGAAACAAACTTTTTCTCCGACATCTAAGGCTCGGTTGGAACTGGGTCAAGATTAAAAACACACACCGGCGAATCGACAGCAGAATGACTGGAAGGAGAAAAGAATCAATGAGTTTAAAGGCCAAACGATACCAAGATTTTATCTGAGCTAAGATACTAATGGGACCCAAATAAAACTGGATATAATTAAGAGCCGCAGACCTGAATTAACTGAGGCAACATCGAGTAAGGGAGCTGCACAAACCAAATGAAGTCAAATGAAAGATTCCATCTAATGGTGGTTCCACTGGTAGCAGAAACATGAAGTTAATGATTTATTAATTTTTTTTCACAATAAAGTTCATACAAGTTTTTACCAAAATGAATAAGTATTTAGTTGGGAGAGTTCATCTGCTGCATCTGATTTAAGATTGCATTTAATTCTGCAACTTTCATCTTGTTATATAAAACTTTAAAAAGGCTGAAAGAATTCAGTTCAGTCTTTTTTTTTTTTTTAGGTCAGCATTCCAAGAGGGGAAAAAAAAAAGAAGAAAAAACAAGCCGGAGCATTTATCAGGCAAGATCTCGTTTAACAAGGAGCGGCAAGAGGCATCTGGCTTGCAAAATGAATCTGAAATAATCCCCCTGAAAAATGAAATATTCATCCGTTTCTTCTTTGCTGCGTTTCAAAAAGAAATCTCACGCCAGATCGAAAGTTGTCACCGGGCGCGTTGGCAGCAACCGGCGCCGGAACGCTACATGATGAAATCGGACTCTGAAACGTCGATTCAAACAGAACCTTCAGCTGTGACGTGTGTACTATTAAAAACTAAAAAACAACAGAACATCAATGTTTCCTTGAACTCATCCATGCTCGCATTTGTTTCTCCAAAGTCAAGTTCCAAACGTATGCCAACTAACATCATTAACGGACATAAACAAAAGACTTGAAGCATCAAATTAGTTCTGGTGGAAGCCAGACTGCCTTTGAGCCAGTGTGTGTTCAAACCCATCCATCCATCCATTTTCCTACACCCTTGTCTCTTACTGGGGTCAGGAGGTGCTGGTGCCTATCTCCAGCTATCGTTTCGGGCGAGAGGCGGGGTCACCCTGGACAGGTCGCCAGTGTGTGCTCCAACCAACGGACATAATAAAAGGAACACCTTCAAGAAGAAAAAAAAAGGGGTCCAACTTTGATCTAAGCACATCGCGCAGAGGTTACACGAAATCAACTGAGCAGCAAGTCGCTCGATTTCCAGAAACATTCAACAGTCTTTATTTTTCAATCCCCCGATTTTGGTCAAAACTGCATAAATGTTAGTTCTGTGTTGCCCGGGTTTGAAGAAGGCAGACATGTTTTTGTTTTTTTTGCCTTGATGCTTACGTCCACTTCTAGCCAGATCGCTGGGCTGATCAGACGTTCGGTTACATTATTTAGGCTGTTTATCTCTACTGTGCTGCCTGTGAAGGGGGGAAAAACAAAAAAGCTCCTTTTCTACTTCTAATCATGTCCCGCACTGAAACTGAATGGGATTAAAAACAGACAGGGTTTCTGTATTGATAAGGACTAAAATGTACTTTTATCCCCCGCATAGAATGCAATTTTGTCAAAATTATGACCCGTTTTGGTAAACAAAAAAAAAAAAAAACAACAAAAAAACTTTATATTTCAGAAGAACTCATTGATAATAAATACACAATGCTTGCTAAAGCGTTTTTGACCCTTTCACTTACATTTATTCGAGCTATATTTTTGGAGGTTTTTGTATTTTTTTTTTTTATTGATTTTGCGACATAGTTAAGAGTACAAGTCAATATTTTAGTAAAACACATTTTATTTGAAGGGGTGTGCATAAGACACGAAGGAGTCTTTATGAATGATTGTGGCTGCTGTCGTAAAATGTCAATCGGTAAATTATGACACTTGTAGTGCAAATTTGGCCATTTTAATGCCAAGTTTTAGTACAACTTTGCTTCGAAGGGTCATTATTTACAGAATGATTCTCCATGACGACAGTCAAACATTCATGAACATTCATTTATGTTCACAACAGGTGTCATGTCAGTCTTATGCAAATAAAGTGTAATCACACAGTTTGATGTAGTTACAGCTGCAGGATGTTATTTAGTGCATCTATTGCAGATTTCCTCCACCTTGTTCTTGGCGCAGCGCCACCACAGGCGAGGAGGGGAACAGCTTTTCCAAAGGCTTTGTTTAGTTTGACTCGGATTGTGAAAATGAGCCGCAGCAGCTGCTGGGAATGTAGCAAACGTTCCCAGTCAGACCAAGTTTACAGGACGATCAGGTGTGAAAACACACTTAAACCATCACCAATCTTCTGAAAAACGGCCAAATTTAGAACGCCCGACTGACACCGCTCCAATTAACAGATCTTCTGTCAATAAAAACTACGCACAACTTTTGTGGAGTTTGTATAATATTTTGAAAAAACACCCATCATTTTTCCTCCTGTTCCGGTGCTCTCCTTATCAACCGTTTATGCGGAAAATGGTTTCACGATTATAAATTTGCGTTAATTGGTTTCTTGGTTAGTGAATGCAGTAAATGACATTTTGAAATCTATTAATTTAAAGAACCCTGGACATGAAGTCCAAGTGCTGTGGGGGAAAAACAACAACAACAAAAAACATCTGTGTCTTACACTGTTGCATTTTTATTAAGCTTTCCAGTAAAACATTCTTGATTAGGTATACAAAGGTAATTGGATTTTTCAATTGTAATTTTTTTGTCAACATCAGTCTAATTACTTTCAATCAACTCGTATTGTTTCCTCCGGTCAGGCGGACCCGACTGCAGCGCCGGACTTCTGACATTACGGTAGAGTCACCTACAAAAAAAGGTGATTTCTCTGAACTTTACCCCTCTGACTGCTAGGAGAAGTGAAACACAAGTAACACAAGTGGGAAAAAAAATCTAGTTATTAATCTAGTAATAAACTAATCATGGAACGACAGACTGAATACACGGTTTGCTTTTATTCTTTGCAATTTATTCTCAGATTTGTTCAAAGTCGCCTGTTGAAATTTACACTGTAGAAAATGTTCAGCTGCATTATGTATCAGTCGTTTCTTTTTTTTTTTTTTTTAGGCAATGAGATGAAAATGAAAGCATACTGTAAGCCTCTTCATGCCCCAACACAGAGGTTTTCCACGCCGCGGCTCACAAATAGCATCGGCTCCTTTTCAAACTCGCAGACTACGCCGTTATGCAAAAAAAAACAGAATTCAACTTCTACAGGCATTTCCCCCTCATTTTTAATCACTGGTTTATTCTAATTGCTTAGCATAAACACTTTCTGATTTCTGATCGTAAGTTGTTGTTCTTGTCAGAATTTGGTCCGTTTGGTTCATTTGGTGCCGCTACGCTAACCCTAGCAGCAGAACGGCTCGATAAATCTGACTGACAGCCAATCAGAAAGAGGAGCATGGCAAATGACATTTCAATTATTTTAGCTTGAATTTTTACAACAATGACAAGCAGATTAGATCTTCTGACCAAATATGATTAAAAAATGTATTGTTATCATTTTCTTTTCCTTTCTTTCAAAGCGCCCCCCAAGTTTGAAATCAAACGCAGTGAATGTTTGAACATAATAGAGACAGTCTCTCTCTACTCTGACCATTAGGTTGGTTGTTTGTAGCAGTAAAAGTTATTCAAATCTATTTATTGAAATTTCTTGCTTTAGTTCAGCTTCTTTTCTTACTTTCCCCCCCCCATTTTGATAAATATATATACACACATAAGTTATATCTAAATGCACACAGGGAGTTTTTGTTGGTTCATATCCTTGTTCTGATAACGTATCTTATAAATGTCAGCCTTAATGAGGCGCAGTGGCTTCGAGCAGCACGGGGAACTCTGACGTGAGGTAAAGCAGAGAATGGTGTGCATGCGTGGGGGTGGGTGTGTGTGTGTGTGTGTGTGTGTAAATCCATGGCTTTAAGGCAGCACCAGAATTATTAAAACCAATATGTGGTTCGTAGGAAGCTAAAAGTAGAAAATGCTTTGGGTAAAACTGAGGATTTTTGTCCAATGTCAGATCATATGATGGCATGCATAAAGTGGACCGAATGACAGGGGAAACCCAATATTTACGCTGGATTGAAAAAACAAATAATTATTTAATGTTTTCAGTCATTTTGTGGTTGCCAAAATTATTTCTATTTGCTAAATAATGAGAGGCGGGGTACACCCTGGACAAGTCGCCAGTCTGTCGCAGGGCAACACTCCCGACCCCAGTAAGGGACAAGAGTGTAGGAAAATGGATGGATGGATGGATGGATAAATAATGAGAGGGAATTTGTTCGAGAATTTTTCCAAAACTTTCAAGTTTGACTGCATTTCAGGCTTCATTTCTGCTTCCATTATGACCGTTTCAGCTCTGATGACACGGACATCTGTACTTTCTGCAGGCCACAAAGTACAGGTCAAAACATCATTTTGATGACATCAAAAAATGTCATCAAAATGATGAAAGGGACATTCTTTCCTTTCAGCTTGTTTTGACCTAATTTAGGAGGTATGCTAGGGGTCAATATCTATTTGGAAGACCCGTCTTGGCTTCTGTCTTGAGTTTTTGCCTCAGCATTTCGCCACTCAGGCCCTTCCGAGTTCCAGAGTGGTTTATAGACTTTTTTCCGTTTTTGTCCCGCTCTGTTGCAGCGCCACCGAATGGTCCGGCAGACCAACTGCATCATTTTCTGTGGCACTGCATCCTGTGCAGAGGATGCGCATTTTCCTTAATGGTTCACAAAAAAAAAACATACTGTACTTGTCTCTGTATGTGCAGAGCCTTATTGTACGGAAATTTCCAAATGTGAAAAGATCATTTAAAAAAAAAGAGAAAAAAATCTCTCCCTAGTTATTGCGGCGCTAAGCAAATGGAAATCATTTTGGTGATCCGAAGTGACATAAACAAGGGAAATTTGAGTCTGGTCACACGCAGTGTGGTACGTCAAACGTTCACAGATTCAAGAGGAGGACAACATACCTGTGTACCATCTTGTTTCTCTTTAGTGGAAATATTTCCACCCTATCTGAACAGATATCGTGGGAAACAAAGGCAAACAAACAATCCTAAAGGGGAAAAAACACAGTGCCTGTCGCTCTTTGAGAGGAAGCAAGCGTCCCTCGGGGCTTCATTCAGATGTAAAGAACTGGAACCTTTTGCAGGGATACAAAATATGCTTAGCTTGTTCAATGCTGGCAGCTAGAAAACACAAGAAAAAAAATATATAGATTGTATGTCACAAAGGAAGCCTACTTCTATTCCAGGCAGAACCACACACTGGTTAAGCTCACACTCCATCCGTCAAGTTATTGACCCTTTACATGTAAGGTCACAGTTCATGCCGTCATGACGGACAACAAAACAACTGATGCCAACTCCTGTAAATCTCGTCAAAAAAACAGGCAGTTGCTAACCTAATGTAGCCTTTAGTTAGCTGGTTTCACTTTAAAAACGGTCGTAAGGTTCTTCGCTCCCACGATGCAAAGCAAACACGTCATATAAGGTGAGAAGATTAATGTTCGTATATACTTTGTAAGGATGCCTGATTCGTGAGATGCAGTGAAATATTGAGTTGTGGAGACGGTGTGTTGCCATGGAGAAAATGCCCCACCGTCATGTAGCCTAGCATGTCTGGGAAAAAAACAAAACAAGTTAGCAGCTAGGCTTTGGTATGGTTTTATGTCTGGTCAGGTGTCAGAGGAAACACCGTTTATGACGTTGTGGTATAAATCATGTGGTGTGAATTCGGCTGAAGTTGGTCATTTGGTCAACACGGCAGGAGGAAGAAGGTACTAAGCTAGCTATTTCCACCTGTCGGAGATATCGCCAACTCAAGTCGAGCTAATTTTCCACAGACAAATTAGCTTGACTTGAACGATATTGTTAATATTGTTCGACTTGAACAATGTTCAATATTAGCCCTGTCACGCTAGCACGGCTAACATAGCTTATGTTAACATAGCATGCTAACATAGCTAGCATGCTTTTTTTGGAAAGCATACTAGATTGTAAAAACAATTACAGCTGTTCCTTCGTTTCTGACGTGTCGCGGGATTAAAAGACGTCGTTTCAAAGGGTCAAAACGTGTTCAATATCAATGACCAATCAGGTTATGCTAAATGTAACCCGGGGTTCTGAGCGGTTGGTCCTACACTGCAAACGTCCCTCCCGTCTTCCCCATCCTCTTCCCGCATTAGCATTTAGATCTAGCTGGATGTTTCCAGTATGTGTTCCCAATCAGTTGGATTCTGTGTACCCACAGCTCTGCAGAGTGGAGGCTGTGAACCCGAAGAAGAAGGAAAAAACTCTGTCACATCACATTTATTTCTGGAGCGCTGGTGAGGAACCAAACCAGCCGGATTTAAGCATTTGTTTTTGTTGTGTAAAGACGCGATGCGAACGTTGTGCCCTAAAAGCATTGTAGATCACTGTTGATTCAAAATTTATGTAGAAATTTATGAAGCGCAGGAAAACAAACAGAGCCCGGTGCGGACGCAGCGCGTCTTACTTGAGACGGATGGAGATCTGGGCCAGGGCGGAATTCTGTGGTACCAGGGTGGTTACGAGGAGATCTGTTGCTGGTTTGGCGGAGGGGCTGCGTTGGAGGGCGGACAGGATCTTTGTCTCCAGCGGAGAGGAGTGATGGGCTCAGCCAGCAGAGAGATCCGGGAAGGCTTAATTGTGGCGATGAGGGTAGTGGAACTCGGGTTACCGGTGGGTAGAAGAAAAACGCCACGGCGTCACAGGAAGTCACCTGAGGAGAAGGGGACACGGAGAATCACGACCAATAAGGTTCACAAGGAGAGCGGTGCTACGAGGAACACAGACGGCCGGTAATACCATTACTGGTTAACACTCTGGCACAGGAGTGTTGGCTGCTCCCATCTCTTATCCTCCTCCAGCTGATGAAATGACATGCAGGTGTGCACCAGCAGCCACCGGCCACGCCCCCCAGAATGTGCCCTCTCGGCATCCTCTGGTGGAGAAAGGACAAAACTGCAGCAAAAACCCCAACCACCACCCTGGATCCCAACAATTTGCAGAAACCGATGTGATGTTTATTCCCATAACCTATTTAAACAGCACAGTTGTTTTGAATAAACCTGATGTTGTCAGGAGACCGCCGACAAGAAACCGTCTGTATCTGGAGGAAAACAAGCCCGGCAAACACTGCGGATCCATCACCACCCATTTACTCACTTCTTGCTTTTAGCCGCAAAGTTTGTTTTAAATCTCGTCAGAAAACGCTTTCAAAATGACAAATCCCAACGGAACGTCGCGTTTGATCTAGTCAAATATTCAGCATCTGCAGGTTTTATGGTTCTAAACATTTCACAGATCATACTTCTTGAATAGCTTCAGCATTTAGCAGACTGGCACAACCTGAACTCACTCCTCTGGAAAACCAATGCAGCCACTGACTACGAACAAGATTATGCTGGTAATATGAATACAAATAAGCACACAGCATGCCAAACTGAAGAAAACACACACACACTGATGCAATTGAATAAAAAAAAAGGGACTTCTGTTAAGATCCCCACCGGCAGCTAAGTGGATGGAAGCTGATATATTATACAGTTTATGCTGAGCTTCCGCAGCATGACTGTAGAAAACGTCGACCTCACGCCTACAGGCATGTGCAGGTCAGCTAAATTATGCATGTAGGTCGCACATATGGAACATTTTAGATACTCCATGCTTATTATGCCCTGTAAAAAGTTTGAAAAGATACAGCAAAAAGTTATGTATAAACAATTAAATTATTTTTTTTTGTTGTTTTGTCTTTACAGCTCAGAATGTGATATCTGAAGTTATTTTAACAATATATATTTTTATCCAATGATGCTGGTGTTTATGTTGTCCTCTACGATGCAGCTTTGGGTGGTTCAGGTCTTACAGGACGGAAGGTTTTGTGCCAGTGTGAGTTTGTGTTGTCTACAGTTACTTCAGGCTGCGGGGTGCCTCAGGGATGTATTCTAGGACTCTTCCTTTTTATCTTTATTTCACTGCTTTAGGGCTTAGGTTTAACTTTGTGTAATTATGTTAACGACTATTCAGTGTAAGTCTCTTTGAAAAAAAAACACAAAGCTCAAAGAATGTCAAAGAAATTGATACATTTCTTGGGGGCTTCAATAACAAGAAGATTGAGATCATATTTTCCCACCCAGGTAGTCGTGGCGGGCCTTTAATGTCAAACTGAATTTGACTTTAAATTTGAAATCCATTGTCACCAATCAAGAGCTAAAATTGGATGGCAAAACTTAGATTTGGACAAGCCTTCTCAAGTTGCTCAAATCTAGACAACTTTGTCTATGGTGTGCCTTTACTGCCACGCTTTCACTCGCACGCTGCAATGTAGTGTGAGAAAGGATCCCTGCAGTCACCTTGAGTTTGTTGAAAACACTGGGAAGAGCACGTCCCTCCTGATCCAGAGCTGAAATTCTTTTTGCTTTTAAACGTCTTACTGACCTTGCTCCTCCTTCACTCTCCTTCACGGACTCTAAGGTCAGCTGACTAGCTGCTCTTATTCGTTCCAAAGACAACCTCTGCAGCGCACTGTGAATGACTTTTAAAAAACGTCTTGTGTGTGTGTGTGTGTGCGTGTGTGACATCTGAACAGGGGCTTAATAATAAATGTGCAAATGTCACCACCTGAATATCTGAGCGCGTTTCTGCTTGTTTTGTCTTGTACTGCGGGCTGCAGTGGTGGCAGATGTGCTGCTCTCCTGTAGGACTGGCCCCGAGGGTTCGACCAGACCACAGGTCACACGTCTGAACACCGAGCCTCTGTTTTCATGAAAAAACTCCCAGTCGGAGCTTCTTTCTTATGTGTGTCTGAGTCAGTGTTACTTGTCCTCATCGGTACTTCCCATCAACATTTGTGGAGTAAGGCTGATTGAGCCTGGCAAAATGAGCAATAAATGTAGATTTAAGTGGATTGATCAAGCAATATGCCAAACATTGCATTCCAAAATAAAATAATAGAAGCAAAACATAGTTTTTTGCCATGAAAAGTGTATTGCTGACTCTGGTGAATTACAGAGTGAATGTCAAATATCCCATATAAAACTAACTGCACAGCAGGAGTAAAAGCACAATGTGAGTAAAGGAGTAAAGGAGAAGGATTTTTGTCCAATCAAAACGGTTTGTGGGTGGAGTTGGAGGTCCAACCCCGCCCACTATCTGGACTCTGGCTGGGCCTCCACAAACTTTCAGCAATGCTTCCATTCAGAATAAGAAGCATGTTGGGAAAATAATACTTCTGAGAATCAGTAATATGTAAAATCCATTTTTTTTGTAGCTTCATAACTATTCCCTCACCAAGACCATACCTAGAGTGTTGATTTGATTCTTTCATGAAAGCTTGAGAAATCCTTTCATCTCCCAGAGCAGCCCTCCTCCACCACTCAATTCCTGCAGACTAGCCAGCAGCAATTAGCAAACACCTGGTGAAACGTTTGAGCTCAATGTAGGAGCTACTTCTCAGAACTGGTCAAAAAGCCATTGAAGGGTTAATAGAGGAGCCGTGTTGTCATGGCTCCGCCTTCCTGAAGGCCGGGTTTCAGAAAGAGCGGGAGTTTTTAAAGCAACAGAGGCCCAATTTCAAGGCGCTAAAGTCAAATTCCTCTTAAGTCTTGTTTGATACACATATCATTTTTATAACAACTGAAGGTAACAGTTACTTGATTGTGCAGTAAAATGCCTCCATGCGCCTGGGAGGTAAATGACACTGCCGCCTTTAAGCCTAAATCTAACAGGGGTATGAATAATTCTGGACTTGGCCGCAAATGGTAAAACAGCCGTATATAAATAAGACGACAGCAATTTATCACATATAGAAGTGCGAGAAAGCAGAATGTGAAAATATGGCTCATTTCACATGTGATCCTGCAAAAAATGACCTTTACATAATAAATTTCTTCCAACATGACGCCATGGCAACATAAACGGGCATCATCAGGGCGGCTTAACTAATAGGGGTTAGTGCATATAGAGCTAGAAATGACTGGTTTGTGCTGCCTTGCATTGTGTGGACATATGTCTTAATTCCATTATCTCATTAGATGCCGCAGGGGTTTTCACAGCTTTCCGTGACTCGCGCAGACGAAGCCAACTCCCTCATGACAGACGCCTCGGATGAGAAACGGCACGGCAAACCGAGTAACGCTCAGCGTCTGGAGGTATGTGAATGTAATTAAGCTTTGAAAGGGAGGAGATGTAGGTAAGCCGTAGGAGAACGAGGTGTTGGCATGAATTAATAATCACGCCGCGCTCCGTACTGTCCGCACTGGAATATGAGTAGAATTTCTCACATTCGACTCATGAAACAAACACAGTGGCCGACCGTCTCTTTGAGCGGTTCTTGTTCCGGCGCTCTTCCTGTCAAAACTTCATGTCGCCAGCGGTGGAAAAATGCTTCCACCGAATTAACACCTGGCAAGCTTTTTATGCATAGATGTTTGAACTTCTAATCCAAAGTTTTGCATATTTTCGGAACCTGGAGGCTTTTTTGCCCGAAAGCGACTTGTTTCCAGCGGTAAGACAACTAGTGGCTGCAGGGTAATTACTACATCGTCTTATGGTTTGTGTCTCATTATTTCCACTGATAAAGTGGAGATTTGCATAAAATTTAATGATTAATACACAGTGCATTAGTCATAATTAATCATACGTGGTAAAGACTCAATATCTTGTTGGCATGGTGATTTCTTTCAAACACCCCATGAAATATTCCTCCCCTAAGAAATGTTCACATACGGACGTCTATATAACATGATCTTCTCCAAAGAAGTTGCTGACCAACAAACAAATAACTGGTGTTTTCCATTTTATGCAACGTGACATAAACCTAAAAAAGTTGATTTTGTGTAATTCCTCTCCGATGAGGACACTTAAAAGTTTTCTGGTCTGCTGTCCAAACCCTAAAGACCATCAGAGGCTGTGCTCGGATTTCTCATGAGGCTAATTGTGCAGACTGCAGTTAATCCCGCCTTGCTGTGAAATACTAGCACTGGCTCTTTACATATTTCCACACTATCTGTAATATGTGTGAATCTCTGGGTTTTTATAACAACACCTAGTCGGGCTCCATCGTAGGTGGACAGCCCGTTGTCAAGCTTGGCATGCTGCGTGAGCACACACACACACACACCCACGCACACGCCGATTAGAGGCAGCGCCATCGTTAAGAGTTTGGAGAACATGAACAGACACATTGAGAGGAGTTAGAGTAGAAACGGAGAGGAAAAGGTCGAGGCGAACGGAGACGGATTTATGGATTTAAGGAGGGTGGAGAGGTCGGGGGGTGGTTCAAAGAGAGGAAAGCTCAAGGAAAGTGAAATTGACTAGAAAAATCAGATAATTGTAGATTAACATAAAAGTAATTTCTACAGAACACGTTTATTAGAAACAGGGCTTACCATCGCTGTAAAGAGCAACAAGTGGACATTTTTACGCACTTCATAATTCAATTATGATTCAGTAGGGCACGTTGTGAATGTAAACCTATTGAAGTGACATGATAATAATAATAGTAGCTGACCAGTGGTGCATTTGCCCAACATGACTCCGACCGACCGACATCTTCCGCTTATCTGGAGTCGGGTCACCGGGTTAGCAGCTCAAGCAAACGTATTCATTACAAATGTGATCAAAACATTGCTGATGTTCCGCTAATGTAAAAAAACAAAACGCAATTTCACAATTACAGTGTTGCCACTGAATAAGAGACGTAATCAGAAACCACATGTGAATAAGTTTACATCATTTAAAAGCATGCCACATCGTTGTCGCCCCACCACTTCCTGTCATGTTCACGTTTTCCGCCAGTAGTCGCATCTGGTTACGTTTTTTAAATTTGAAACATTCGCAGAGAAGTCTTTGAGGCGATATTTTTTTTGGATGTTCTTGAGTCTTAAATAACATAAGAACCTCCATTTTTAAAATGATGTCTCCTCATTAAGCTGAAACGTCCGGATTACGGCGGAGGTTTGAAATCACAGGCAGAGCGTTCGGTGGCAGATGAAAAGACCTTTCTTCAAACATCAAGACCGAAAATAATTCCGTCTTTGCCAAACAAAATCAAAGCACAACAGACGAGGAAAAACAACGAGGGACTGACAGAGAATAAAAGAAACCAAGGAGTATTTATGGAGGCTGACACGGTGCTGGTGATGTAATCCGAGACCAGGTGAGATCAGAAAGCAAGACTGACTGAAACAAACCAGGGAACAGAACGAAGCACAAAAGAAGAAAGGATGTGAATCAAAAGCAATAAAACTAAATCAATGTGAGCCTAACAGAACCAGACGCAAGAGGACAACACATTAAACCATTAAGCCAGAGAGAAACTGGAGGCAAAGAGCTAAAAAGTCATAAATCTCTCTCCGTAAATTCATTAAGCCCAACATATTCTTCATCTCGATGCCGTTAACGGATGAACTATGAGGTTCATTTTGGTCCACCGCATCACTCTCCCTTAAGATTTGACTTTTTTTTTTCTCCCATGCTGGCCTTAAATAGCAGCAGTGCTCTGAGTGTGATTATCATTAATTCAGTTTAATTTCCTCTGCCATAATGAAACATTCATATCTGCACATGAATTATTGGGCTTGGGTATATCGCGGGCCGCATCGCCAGAAAAGAAGCAGAAAATGGAGTTGAAGTTTTAAGTAGTGCTCAATATTTGAATGGCGAGTTCCAGGAAGCCGGATAGAAAGTCCTATCGACTTCTGTTGATTGTGTTTCACTTTGTCTCCCAGAAAACACTGAGCATATTGGAGCATCAGCCGGTCTCCAAGGTATAAAGACGGTGCATGAAGAACGAAACGGGCGAGAAAGACTGGAAATGATGAGAAAACAAGAAAAAACCAAAGGCTGCACCAAAAAAGAGCCTTTTGGGATGCACAATAGGGCGAAAGGCATCTTCTCTATTGTTTCTCTGAGGTGTTTTCAATTGAATCTATTAGTTTTCTACGTTTTTCAGAGTTTAAATTTGACGTGATCGTAGATGTGCTCAAGTTTGTTTGTATGATTGTCTGTGCTACGCTAGCAAACAAAAGCTAGTCAACTGCATAACTTTTTTTTATGGACGTCCATTTTCATTCCTAAAAGTCTGTCACACAACGATTTTTTATTAAAACAAAAGACACTTAAAAAAAAAAAAAAGTTCCAACATCAGCTGCATTTCCATTGTCCAGAAAAATGTGCATTTTGACATTTCGAAAATAAATTTGCTCAACGGAAACATGACAATTTTGGGAAAATCCGTTTTTTGGGGGGTTTTTTGATAAAAAGTTTTGGCGCCAAGATGAGTTTTTGGATGTGCTGAAATCGGTTTAATTTGTAAAACTTCAGCAGAAACACTTTTTTGCGTCACAAGATTCACGTGATCAGTGACTGGAAGTTTCGACCGGCGCAAACACAAAAAAGAAAACGGGAAGTATTTGTCTTTTAATGACATATAGTGTGAACAGACTTATTCCCGTGTGATTTTAAGTGCGTTCAATGGAAACACTGCAACATTTGAGTGATTGTTTTCTTAATGGAAATGCAGTGTGTGATGTAATTGTTGCAGCTTATTTAGAATTTTGTAATCAAAATTGGATTTGGTCTTTTTAATAGCATTTAGCTGGCTTGGCTGCCATTCTTTATTCTCTCAAAATTAATAAGTTCTATCTTCTTCCTAAGGTTCAATTTATAAAAATAATTTAAAAATTTCATTTTAACTTTATTCTTGTCCATTCGGTCTTTGCTGTTTCTTCGTCATGGGTTTGTACCACACATTTTTTGTTTTCATACTGACAGGTTAAACTCACATCCATCTATCGCTTGTCTTTCATGTCACCTGACGTTAGTTTATAGAGATAACGAGTCCATGCCAGAATGAGAAAAACCCAGAAAACTCTCTGCCCAGGGATTCCTCTATAGTGTTGCTTATGTCTTTGTGCACCAAATATATAAAGATGTGAAAATCCTCATTTTAACTTTCATACCTGTATTAAAGAGGAAAGGCCTTCACTGGAGCTCTGATTTTACTCATGGATCCCGCGCAGATCAAATCTGCCTGTACATCAGTAGTGAGTACAAGAGTAATCGATAGGACGTGCAATCTGCTACAAATTTAACTAAAAAAAAAAAAATATATATATTTTAAAGGTTTTATTGGCTCTTGTGGCCTTTATTTAACAGTTAATGGACAGGAAAGAGGGGAATGAGAGAAGGGGAAGACATGCAGTAAAGGTCACCAGGCCGGGAATCGACCCTGGGACGGCTGCGTCGAGGACTACGGCTTCCGTATGTGGGTGTGCTGAACCCCTGCGCCACCACAGCACCCAAATTTAACTAAAAATATTGACTTTACATGTGGTGTTCAATAAAATTATTTTAACTTCCTATAGAACCTGGTACTACCGAGAACAGGCAACACAGATCACAGTGCGTCGCTGGTGACTTAAATTGTAAGCTTGTATCTAATCTTCAAGCTTGTATCTAAGCTTGAAGATTGTATCAAGCTTGTTTTGTTTTTAAATCTATGCAATATTCTGGCTGTAGTTTGTCTCACTGCTTACTTTTGAACAGGAAGTCATTGAGCTGCCAAAAGAAATCGCTCTCTCCCAATATTCTGCCCCCTGGTGGAAGCTTTAGGTAAAATCTTCGGCTACTTCTGTTCACCTACCATTTCATGTTCTGTGAAAACTAGAGCACTAGCTACACTCAAAATGGGTTTCTTTGTTCAAAAATACACTAAATACCGAAAGAGATCCATACTGGTAGAGTTGGACAATTATCACATAGCTGACGTATTAATAGAAGTATGACAGCTTAATGTATTTCAAAGCCATAGGAAGGGGGAACGGGTAAAAGACCAGGAGAAGAAAAGAGGCCAAGGTGGATAATTATATCACAGAATTAACTGGTGCAACTAGAGAGAAGATTCTCTTTCAAAGCACTAAAATTGTTAAAAGTGTGTGAGCGTGCGTGGGTGTGTGTCTGTGTGTGTAAGGAAGCTGTCAACTTCTCCAGGCAAGAGAGTTCCAGCAGTGTGTCAACCTAATGGGCAGAAACTGGGGCATAGTGAATTATTCAGTAGCTTTTTTTCAGGGGAAAGGAGATGCTTCCAGTATCTTCCCTTTGGAAAAAAAAAAAGAAAGCGCACCCTGCTCTCATAGAACCCTCAAACACAAATTTGAGCTGAACAACTCTGTGATCAAATCAGTTCCAGCCCGACCAATAGCACCAGGATGAGCATTGCTGGGTCTAAAGACATACAGAGCACAGCTGGCTCTAACTCACGATTACAGGTTAGTTAATGGAGATTCGTTTTTACATTTTATCCACTGGATAACTAATGTAACAGTACATCTGTCTAAAAGTAATAATTTAGTCTGAAAGGCAAGAGTGTTGATACTAGAGATGCACCGAACTGATATTAATATCTGTATCGGTCCTAATATCGAAAAAAAATTTGAGATCGGGTATCGGTGACGATGTGCCTGATAGATAAGGGCAGATCTATTCAGTTTAATCCTATGCTTTGTGCTCCGAGCATCATCATGCTTTGTTAATTTTACAATTTTATATTTAAAATTCCTAAATGGACTTTCTGAACCACTTGAAAGGATAATCCAAAAACAAACAATTTTGCGACTGTCTGGTTTCCATCATTTAAGAAATGCAATTGAAATCAGACGTGAATAAGTTTGATCACGCGATAAGTCATTAAAAACTACTGTCTGTGTTCGTCTTCATGGTTCGTGCGAGTGGCAACATCCCGTTGTTAACCTCGTTACTCGTGTCATGAGAAAAAAGTGTTTCTGTGAAATAAATCAATATCAATAAACCATTCTAGCACCAAAACTCCTTAGGAAAAGTTGATTTTTTTCAAAAATGGCTGTTTCCATAAGGCAAGTTTATTTTCAAAATGTCAAATTGTGCAATTAAAGGTCTAAGAACGCAGAGGTAGCGCGCAGACCTCAAAATCGATGTTCCGTTCAATATAGCACAGCTCGATCAAAGAGGAATTGGCAAAAAGAGAACGGCGTACAAATGGAATGGCAACAATTCATTTGTATATTTTTCGTCTGAAAGGTAACTAACGATACACTTCGCACAAATGCAACAGGAAAAGCAACAGGCAAACGGAAACAAACAGAACCAGAACAAATCATGTCTCTAAAAGTTTCTTTCCTTTCAGTTCCTGCTTTCCAAGCTGCCAACAAGTCCGACCTTATGTAACACATGACATTTACAGCGAGCTCCATTCCCTGTCTACTTGTCTGTCTCGCTCACACTTTTTTTTTCTTCTCTTTACCTCCGACTCTCTCCTCCCCTCTGCTTCTCCTTTTTTTTGTTCAGACTGACTCGCTGACATTTAATTAGCCGCTGAGTGGAGGATGCCTCGCCACATCAGCCCTGTAGTGTGGGTGACCTTTTCCGAGTGGGTCACTCATCTACCTTTCGTGCGCCGCCCTAGCATCGGCGATCGTTACTTGCTCGGCGTCAAAGAGCAAGCGATGCGGCGCGTTGAAACGAACCGCCAAGCAGGAAGCCGGAGACGTCTTGTACAAAGTTAAGCTGACGCGAAAGGAAGCGTTTCGACGGTCCGCGTGTTCCGACATCGCGATTCATTAACAGAGATCTGATGTGTTGCTGTGACGACGTTCTTTCAGTAGGTTGCATCACTTTCATCAGCCACCTGAAGAGCAGACCAACAACAGCTATCCTTTCATCTCAAAATGCACATGAAAGCGCACACACCTGCGTGGAAAGTCAAAGCCAATCAGAGGCTTCCCGTTCTGGTGAGCCCCTCACTGGCCCGTCGGCGGCCCCCGTGTCTTCCTCGGCCCCGGAGCAACTGTGAACCGTAACCCAGTAACGTCAGCCGCCAGACACCTCCTATCAGGAATGGTTTGGATGCCTTTTAATTCCTTCTCTAAAGAAGACTTTTCTGTCAAAGCAGGGAAACGTGACCCCAATACTAAAAAAACAACGAAGAGTGAAAGCTGCGGTGGAGGGATCCAGTACGAGGGTCTGGCAGTGCAGACAACCCAACCGGCCCCGATGTCTGTGCTGGGCTGCAGCCCAGGCAGTCTGGGCTTTTGTCTCTCTGGGTCTAGAGTTTGGAGGTATCGCATGCATAGACACAATGGAGGATCAGTAATGTAACCATCGGTCAGCACAAGCAGAAATGTGTGACGACTGTCTACTCACGAAAACGATGGCACCAAATTGACAATAGGATAGGTTTTAAGAACTTCAACTTCAGGTAAAAATATGTGATTAAATTATGTTTGTGCTGCCATTACAATCAAGGAGTTCCTTACTGACAGAAAAGATTCAAATTCTACTCAGTGATTTTGAGCTGGTAGTATTTAAGACTAATATTGTAATAAATAATTACAATTTCATAAAGTTAACATAATATATCAAACTCCAAAGTGTGATATTTATCTTGTAAATATTAATTTAGCTCAGATGGACTTTGTTTTTGTGAAATTCTCGGAGTGTAGTGACCTTTAAGTGAAGATGATGGTACCAGAAAGTTAAAACAAAACCGAAATGCAAAATGACCTAAAGGCAGAGACAACCGGGTTTTCAGGAATAAGTAATCCAACGTGCCACCATTTCCAAACCAATATTGTTAATTAAAGTTACTCATCCAAATCACAGTGTGAGTCTGTCCCTCTGTGGAGAACAACATTTTTCTGACAACTATCTGTAAATTTGAGAGACGTCCGCAGTAAAAAAATCCCAAAGAAGATTCTTGACATCTTCTGTAAGGACACTTGACTTGCCAGTCTTTCCCATTGCAATGCTCGATTCCAAATTAATAGCAGTGGTTTGCCTTTACTGAACATAGTGTACTAACAGAATAAACAGAAGAATACATTTAAAACAATAGAACAACAGTAATAAAGTACATTTAGACATTCAAATGAGTGGGCAGAAGTATGAACTTATTTTAGCAAGTTCAGCAAGTTATCTTCACCTTGTCCAGATGCCAGGAAATACTGAGCTGCTGAAATGTGATTCGCTAAATTGCTATTTGTTCAAGTCCATCTTATTAACTTCTCCATGAACCTCCATCAACCCCTTTGACCAAAGTAGCTTTTAGAAAACTTGTGCTCGTGTACTTCCTGACTCAGGTGTCAATTCAACAAGTTCATGTTAATTATACAAAGTGTTCCACGACAGAAAAGATCAGAGAGTTGATCAAAGTCGTAAAATTGATTAGAGCGGCTTTAAACTCAACAACAAAGTCCACCGGCTTGATTGATTGTCTCACATCAGCCACACAAACCAACAAGTGTCTCATCGGAAAACACTGGCAGACATATGTTCCTCTGTGGCCTCACGGCCCTGAAATGGAGAACGGAGTGCTGGGAGGCATCATTATTGTCCCTTCATCATTATGCCACTGGCATGATGTTTGACCATATGTCATCTCACTTCTTAACTCTTCCAGGAGCTGGTGGAGCTCAGCCCAGAGCACTCCATCATCTTCTCCGATTCAGAATTTAATCCATTTTCCTAAAACCTCATCAGTGCCGCGGTAACCGCGTCCAGCTTTGTTCCGTAGATGGTCTACACAGGCTTGTCTTTTACTTACGCCGCCAGTCGGAGAGTGGAATTGATCCGAGCCATCATTACTTCATTACTGATGTAACCAGACTCAATAGTGCAGCATATTACTGTAAAAAATATTCCAGGTGTGCATACAAGCTCAAAAGTTAGCATGCTCACCCCACCGTTAGAACTTCAGGATGACACACTGGTCAAGATGGCTGCCGCTTTTTGACCGTTTTAAGCCAGCTATTGCAGACTTTCATGACTTGGATGAACTTCATGTGACGTCGTACATGAAGTCACATGTTTTCATCTTTAGTCATTCTCGTCAGACAACATCAAACTAATAATATGTAGCATCATCAGAAACTGAGGAGCGACTCTCACCTCAGTTGTCAACTGGAAAGAGATGAAGCAAATTGAGTCATCTAAATGGTTAGCATTAGCTTCTACTAATTTTGTGTGCCTAGCAGCTTAGCTTTCACTATTTTTGTGTGATTAGTGCTTCAGAGTTAGTTGACTCTTAGTTGATTAGTTGATTCTTTTTCAGTGGCTAACAATTTAAAAAAAATTTTTTTAAAGCAAGCTCCCAACGACATCTGTGCCAAGATATGTTCGGGTATCCGCATATAAAAAGATTTAGCTGAAATATTCATTCATTCATCTGCTACACCAGGAGTCTAACCGTCAACCAGTAAACTGCAGCGTAAACCTGTATTTGAGCACTCGAGACACTGTTGCTGCAGCTGCCAGCTAATGATTGTAAACAGCTGCAGCAGTAAGGGCCATCACGGGCTTGTATTAGACTGTCTGGATCTCCTGTGGAGTCCGAAGCAGAAAAATGTGACCAGGGCAGCCGTGGACAACAGCTCAGCCACTTTTTTTTTTTTCCTTTTTCACAACAGATGACACCATTAGGTCAGAACAGATTGTCTTTCCATCACTTCTCCACTCGTCTTGGTTCAGTCAGCATCGGACCAGGCTGTTACACAGACGTGCTGGGGCCCCTTGGTGCCTCATTTAGCAGCTCGGTTGAGGAGTGAGCTGGGTAAATGAACAATCTGTCACCATGGTAAATATACCATCATGTCAGAAAAAAAGGAACCGTTTACATTTAATTATTGAAACGCCACAGCAGTGGAAGACTTTTCCAATTTTGCAGCGAATAAAGCGAGACGTTCAAATATGCATTTTGCCCTACCAGTCATTCATTCGTTAGCCTATCCTTTTCACATATTCTGACCAGATAGCCAACAATCCACAGCCGTGGAACATGAACTGGAGATTTGAAGAGGCCAGTTGTTTTTGTTGTGAGTCTAGAGACACACCGATCTGATATTAATATCTGTATTGGTCCCGATATTGAAAAACATGCTAGATCAGGTATCTGTGACAATACGGGTATCGGTACCCTTATCAGTAGGGTCCCGATAGCTATAACGGTATCGGTATTGTGTTCGATTAACAGTATCGATACGGACCGATCTATTGAGTCCAATTCTAAATTTTGTGCTCTGAGCGACATCAAATTTTTAGTACTAATTTTATATTATAGTTAGAATTCCTAACTCCTCGGAATTCTGAACCATTTGACAGAAGTTTTGCTACGTTTTATTTTTTGCATGTTTGACCAAGGCAGCCAACCTCGGCACCGTTGGATCAGAGCAGAACCAAGTCACACATGCTGTTTTCGTCAGTTTCAGTTTCTATATTACAAATAATAAACATAAAATAAATGAATAAATTAGCTTTTATACTCTCTAACTGCATTGACTGAACAAATTAAAGTTATTTTGTTTTTGCATGTTTGACCAAGCTCGTAAAGTTAATGGTGTATTTAAGTGTGCTGTTCTGGTGCAGTTACTAAAGAAGTTTGTAATTCAGCACATTTATGTTTTTGTTTAATAAAAGAAACACTTTAAAGTCAATTCATATGTTTTTCTGTATCGGATCGGTATCGGCCTCCGATATATCCGTATCAGTATCGGCAGTGAAGGAAATGAATTGGTGCACCCCCAGTTCTTTTTTTAAGTGTACAGCATCTCTCAGCTGATCTGAATAGTCACAAATCTGCTAGTCTTCTGCACCAATAAAGTGAAAGTATGAAAACTAATGTTGCTTCATCTCTCAGATTCCTAAATATCCCCCTGTTTATGCGTGTAGCCTCGTAAACGCCACGCCTTCACGTTTAAGAGACGAACAGGGACGGCGCTGTAATGCGATTGTGCATTCCCCTCGGCGTCCCACGCCGCTGTTTTTCACGTCAAGCAATAACTGCAGTGACAGCAAACTGAGGGGGAAATATTATCCCTTTTCCATCTAAAAGGACAGTCAGGTGTCCTGATTAACGAGGCCCGGCGATCCCTTCGAGCCAAAGAGTTTCGCTTAACATCTCACAGGTCTGTACTTCTCCGGTGTCCTTGAGCCATTCAAAGAGATTTTGTGGGCTCCAGGGACGCTCCTGCAAAGCAGAGCCTGACCTCTAATCTGCAAGAGGTGGGAGCGAAACTGATCCCCGGGGATCAACAAAGAATTACATCCTCATTATCATTTTATCCCCCCTCCAAAAAATAAATAATAAAAAATTATGGATGAAGTCTGATATTGGAGGTAATTTTCAACATTTCCCTATTTACCTTTAGCCAAATGGTAAAACAGCGCATAGCCTGAGGCATGACCAAAACCTATTGAGAGTTTAAAACCCCTGGAAATAATAATAATAATAATAATAATAATAGAGTAAGACAAAATTATAATCTGGTTCAAGATATTTTTCGCTTAAAGAAAAAAAAAACCCACAGTTTTCCTTGCAGACATATTTTAATCTGCCTTGCTTCAGAATAAATAAGCACGCAGCACAAACGTTCTCTTACTTTCTCCTTTACTCTACTGTAAAAAAAACGTAATATCTTAAGGTGTATTGGTATATTGCTTTGCTGCGTTTTTTTTTCTTAGTACACAGCATTTCTCCATCGCATACAAAAAAAAGTGCTGCCCTTCTGAAACGAAGCTCGAGCCTCTCACTATTGAAATGGCGGCCGAGTGGAGCGACTTGCAGCTCGTCCTTTAATCAAACAACGGGAGTTCAAGTCCACTGCAACGGCACACACTTCCCTCACCCGGTTGGCAGAACGCTGTGCACGATGTGGCGCAGCGTAATGTCAACTAGCATCAAGTATGAACTGTCCAGGGCAAACACAATCACAGAAAGTGGCGAGCGCAGAGAAAACCAGCGACAACGCATCTCATTAAAAAACATTGGCTCTTAAATCAAAACTTTTTCTTTTTTGTTTGCTGTTGTTCACTCGATTGATTGTCCAAAAGAGTTTCAGCAGCTTTGTGCTTTTTTTTTTTTTTTAAAGTGTCTGGCTCCGGGGTTTTTTTTTGCTGCATTAATTTAATCTTATTTAGCTTGTGTCTGCAAAGCTGCAGATTTGCTTTTGTGGCTACAACTGCCATAGTAAGAGAAAATTAATCATCCAATTTGGAGTTGTGCTTTGGATCTAACGCTCTGTGTTTTGGAATGCGCCAGCTCTTTCTGTTCCAGCAACAAACGTTTCACGAAGCTTACTTGTGTATTTTGTTGTTGTTTCTTTGTTCTTCTGAATGCACTCTGCTGAAGGTTCTAGAAGTGCGTGGTTACATCTCAATAAATGTTATGACGGCTCAGTTTGAACAGAGTGACGAAATCTTACGCCCTGACATCGTCCAATACGTTTAAGTTTTAATGAGTCTTGGACATGATGGTCAGTGCTTTAAGATTGATGTCCCATACATATATTTTATGCTTTTATTTTGAAGTAAGAAACAATAAAAAAGCATTGCAGAGATAAATAGTGTCAAAATAGTAAATGTTTCACAAATGGTCATGTAAATATTGGTCTACTTAGTAATAACTGAATTATTCTGAATTTTACCGTGTAATAATCTTCAAAACTATTGTGACAAAGTGCACAAATATTAATACAAAGATGGAAATAAAAAGCCTGAGAATAAAAACTTATATTAATAAAAGTTAATAGTGCTTACAAAGAAATTCAGTTCGCAACAAAAGTCACCTGCAGACTCCTTAAGATAGTGTGGTTAATCTGGTTTTAAAAAGTCTTTGTTAATTTGGGACACATGTGAAAATGCCTCGAGTTTTTCTTATATTGTGCATTAATGAATGTGCTTTGAGTCGATAGCCTTAAAACATCAAAGAATAAATAGATTCTTATTTCACAATTTTATGCACTTAAAGTCAAGTTCATTGAATCCTTTTGCCATCACCAATAAGCTATGAGATTAAATCAGAAAAACCGTGTTCTTTAAAAGTCAAAATAGTCACATTAATTTATCCTTCAATAGTTGAGGCAAAGTTCGTACTTATTCAAAATTAAACATGGGTAAGTTCAAACCTGATTGTTTTTCACTCAACAAAATTTCAAATTCTCTACAAATTATTGCACCATTATTGGTGCACCATTAAATGGTGCATCACTTGCACCTTTAAATGGTGCAAATGATGTATTATCATTTATACATTGAATACATTTATGTATTATCCAGTTACATCGTGCAATTTTATAGCATAATCAGCTAACTACCTTTGTTATGTACTACAGTTGTCACAACTACAGATGTTATGAAAATGCTACTTATATATTTATATATCAAACATGACTGAAAAGACAATTGGCTTCGCAATTTGACGCCTTGAAATTGCCCTCTGTCTCTTTAAGAAGCTCCTACTCTTTCTGACACTCCCGTTAAGTCCTGGAAGACAAACAAAACTTCAAACATGAAATATTAGACATTCCTGAACAGCCGTCTCAGAAGGATTCTCCACATTTGCTAAGAAGATGCCGTCAGTGACATGAACCTCGTGGAAAAGACTTGCCGACTCTCAGCAGAGACAGAAATCACGAAGAAAAGTGGGGTAGGGTACACGCCACACACAAAGTGCCAACCAACATCAACAGAGAGGCTCTCGGGTAAGCAATACACCGTCCAAGAATCACTGGGCAACGAGACGAGAGAAATGGAGATCTACCTGTGTCAGCCCACAGGGTGGGACAGGGTGAAGGGCAAAAAAATAATGATGAAGACTGTTAAGCTCAATGATCATAGAAGCTTTCTGCTTTTTCTGCAAGTTTAATTATTTGATCTGGACATCTTGGGGAATTCTTCATTGCAACTTTACAAGAACAAACATCAGGTTTATACATAGAAATACAATCAATGAGATTTAGTTATAACTCTGCCGAAGGCCCCTTATAGTCTCAGGTCGCCTCTGGTCATCAGCGCTTAAGTTGGCGTCTCTCTCAGAGATTCATATTGGTAATCTACTTCTAATAGCTCTACTTACGGCCTTTTGTAAAAGTCTAGCCAGGCCAGCTGATTAAATTTTGAATCGCTGCTTTACCATCACTTATATTTATGTGTTTCAATAAAAAGGTCCAAGTTGGACCATTCCTTCTGGGAGCCGAATTCATTGCCTCACCATTTGTGTAATTTATAGTAAAGTGCTTGGTACACATAAAGGTCTCCCGTTCACTTTTACTCCAACGTCTCCCCCCAAAACACAAGGCCTTGTCCAGTGTACTCTGGAGTCTGTGGAGGCTGCGGTTGATGTGTGATCGGATGCTGCTCACATACAGCTGGCAAAGAACTCTTCCTTTGCAAAACTGGTTTCATCAATCCAGAGGATCTAACGCAGGTAAGAAAATAATGAGGGCAGACTTCAGAGGTTTGAGGTCAAGCGGTGTGTGGGATGTTTGCTTTGACCAGCGCAGTGCAGAAGAAGATGAAAGACACAAAGACAGTCCAACTCTTATTTCTCGCCGCCAGTTACGGGCGTCGGCTCGTCATTTGTCACATCAGTCGCCTGCTTTGGGGAGGAAGTTATCCTCAGAAGTCTGAGCTAATTTTTTTGTCCGCTTTTCTGCATAAAGCAGACATCTAAACCTTGGAGAATACTTTGTAGTTCACCCTTAGCTGTTGTTGTGGGTGCGGATGTTTTATGGTTATGGCTCGGCCAGCTTTGTGTCTGAATAAGAACATTTATGCCTGTTCCTCTGGAGAATAGTTGAGCCTCAGGCTGACTTCATGTAGAGCATTTGCGAACATCGACTTTCAAGTGTTCCCACAGAATGTAATTGGTTTCAAGCCTTTGACTGGGCCATTCTGTCACGTGAAATTCCTTTGATTCGAACCATTATATTGGAGCTGTGGCTTCATGTTTGGGGTTGTTGTTGTTCTTCCAGAAGAAACATCCTCACTCCACCCAATTTATAAGTCTTTTATACCTCTAACAGGTTTTTCCCAATGAATCCCCACAGCATGATGTGGTCATTACTTTGTTTAATAGTGGGCACGATGTATCTCATCTCACAAGCCCACCTTCTTCATTGCAACCTTACAACGTTGTTTTCTATGGTGTAGTCCTAATTTGTCTCATTTGTGCGATTACCACTATTGAGCGTTTGTTTATTCAAGGTCAGATCATAAAACTACTCGTCTCCGTTGTGAATTTAGTGAGGATTCGGGGATTGGTAACACAGTGAACGCCATGGCACCCGCAGCGTAACCGAAGGGGAAGCAACAATCAGACAACGCATCCATGCTTTCTGTCTCTGGTCTTTTTTATTGTTGTTATTCTGGTAGTTTGGTGCCGTAATGAAGCATTGTTAATATTCAACTCTAAGCACTTTTAAATGTTAACTGTCTGGACTCAGGAGTTTTGACAGATGCGCTCTCAGTTTGGCTGTGGTTGTTGCTAAATACATCATGTGTTACCATGGACTGTATACTTTCAAATGATCTTACACCTGCTTTTATTACATATACATGTGTTGTTGTGGTTTCTCTGTTTTTCTTTTTCTCTCTTTCTGCAGGTTTCGAGGCAGACTGCAAGGGTCTTGACTTGTGTCCTCTCGAAGCATTTCCCACCACCGTTCTCCCCTCTCGTCTGTGTCCGTCACATTTGAAAGTAACCCAAAGTCAATCCGTTGACTTTCACCTTGCCACTCCAGCAACAATTCAGAGCAACGCCGCCGGACAGGACACGCCAGGACTTTAGCATTTCTATTTACACTAGAAACTCAATCAAAGCTACTTAAGATTTTGTGGTTTTGCAGTGTGATGGGATCTGCTGTATTCAAATCAGAATATTTTTGTGTAACAAATCATTTCATTAAGTATTTATATAAATGTCATCTCGGTTTCATGGAAACACCAATAGTTTTACAATCTCCTTTTTTCCCCTCTTTCCATACGTGTACTCCAGACCTGGGAAACACTTCCACCAAACCCTGCAGAGGTCAGAGCTCTGACTACAGTATATGCTTTGCAGCTAGTCATGTCAGCCACAGCGCTTCTCCTTGAAGGACATAAATCAGGTCCAAGAGTGAAAGACGAAGTCTATTCCAACTTTCGTCCCCGTTACCAAACCCGTCTGCAGCTGCAGTACGGAACCCAGAGAGAAAGAGCTCCGTTAGGCCGGAGCAGAAGTAGAACGTTAACCAACCTCATGCAGGTATGTGCATATGAGGCATTTCCACCCCTCATATGCTCTCCAAGGAACACTCTCTGGTGATTCGCTGTTCCACAGGATGCTTCCAAAATGGTGGCTCAGGAGGCCCCTCCCCCCCCCCCCAAGGTTCTCTCTCGACGGCATCGGCGAAAACAGGAGGAAGTTGTGTGTGTGTGTGCATGTGTGTGTGTGTGGTGCCACGCTCCCTTTATTTTCCTAGTTTTTTTTTCTCTCTCTGATCTGATCTGATGTGAAATCGCAAATTGGCCCCTAGCCGCTGCCCCCTGTGTACATAACAGAACTCATTAAAGAAAGGAGGGTTATTAAAAAGTGATGGAGCGAGGGAGGACTCTGACAACAACGGAAAAAAACATATATAAAACGGATTCGGGTTTATAAAAGGAAGCTCCAGAGAGGAACTTGCATCCGGGGAAAATAAATAAATAAATAAAAAGTCGTTGAGAGAGCTGGTGACAAGAGGAGCTCGCTATTCCCTCCCAGGGAAACGACTCCTGCAGGCGCGCGAGAGTCGTACAGGACTTACACGATATTTACTCTTCCAACTGATTACAACATGGAATAGAACATCATTCCCACCGGCTATGTTTACGTGCCCCACATATGAGGCTGCAGCGCAGACAATGCACCAACTGCGCAGTAAGACAGTTGGGTGCAGAGTGAACTCGACGTTGCTTCTTAAATCCCGACAATCTGCAAAGAGCCCCCGTAAGGTCTCGGCTAAAAATATACCATGCATTACTGCTCACTTTAGATAAAAGCATTTGTTAAATGACCGCGCTATAATGACTCGGCTCCTTGGGGGTGGGAGAGTCTCTTTGTGTGAAGCGGCAGCAGGAGGATGGCTGGTACTCGGCTTCGACTGTTTATTTATAATTAATCCGCTGCGACTCGAAACACATGTGAGAGACTGCTGAGAGACCGCTTGTCTCTCAGACGTTTGAGGGCAAATGTCAAGACGAAAGGGGACGAGCTGGAGGTTGAAGGAAACCCACTGAGGTGCAGAGGATGGAGGAGGCGCGATGAACGTTCTCGACCGAGCAGAAACTTTCGTCCACACACGTTTGTATATAAAGCCTCTCTTTACAGATTTATTCCGGTTATTTAATTTATGTTCTTAAATGGGAAAAAATGCATCCAAGCCAACTTTACAATGGTGAAAAATAATCGCAAACCACAAGAAAGGCAACAAAAGGGTGCTGTGGAGGTATAGGGGTCGTGCGCCACGAACGCCGCGCATCAGTCCTTGACGTGGCCGTCGCAGGTTCGATTCCTGGCCTGGCGACCTTTGCCGCATGTCTGCCTCTTCTCTCATTGCCCTCCTTCCCGTCAATTTGCTATCAAATAAAGGCCAATAAAACCTTAAAAAAAAACAACAGGAAGTAGTTGGAGGATGATGGCGCGGCTTGTCTGCTAGTGACTTTTGTGCGTGTGATTTTTGGAAATGCTTTAATCGCAAAATTGTGTTGTTTTTTTTACATCAGTGTACTATTGACAACTTTTTCTACACATTTGTAATATTTCTTTGTTCAACGTCCATTTGACATACCACTGATTGGTGTGTATTGTTAGTGTCGCCGTATCATTCTGTTGTCATTTCTGCATTACTGGAAAATTTGACAATAAAATGTAAAAAAAAAAAAAAAAAAAAAAAGTTTACCTCTGATTGTGGCTTAAAAGGTGAAGAATGTTTATTTTGGTGTGGCCTAATCAAAGACTTGACAAATCTCGTTGGTGTGATGTGGCATGACTTAAGCAGGCTGGTCATTAAGGTAAACCAACTGAGCAAAGAGTTGGCTAAACACTCATGGCCAATTGTCCGAAACACCTTGAGGCAGTTCATGCTGTCAAGTATTTATCAGATATTATCTGAAAACTACTTTTTGTACTCGATGGAGTCGCCTTACATTCTTGTAACCATCTGAAAGATTCATGTGTGACACAATAAATCTGTAAGAAGCCGGATCCTTTTTTTTTCTGCATCCACAAACAGAAGAGGCCATTTGAAACATGGCTGTGGGGTCGTCCGTGTAGGGAAAGGTGTGGCTCGCTGTGTGGCAGTCTGACACTTTATAGCTGTGTGTAAAAATGGAGCCTGTGCCCCGAGGGAGCTGCAGACAAAAGAGGAGAAGAGGGCCCCTTCCTTCCTCCTCTCCTCCCCATCCCTACCTCTTCTCCACGGACAAGTGAAATGGAGAAAATCACGACAGAGGGAGGATGGATGAGTCAGTGATGCCTGTTGGCATTTCTGTTCTCGAGCGAGTCATTGCGGAGAGCAACCGGCAATATCTGGGGAGACAATAACCTGTGGCCTGCAGCAGCCCACCTGTGCGCCACAGCAGAAACAAAAACCACCACCAACTCTACTCAGCCGCTTCTTTGTGAACGCCACACGCAAACTAAAAAGAGAAGCAAGGAAAACTCGGAAAACACGACTCTTCTTTAAAAGGAAAAGAAGCTCAGAAAAAAGTAGTAAGACAACAGAAAGGTAGAGCTCTACAGAAACTGCTCACCAATCCAGCTGGATTGTACTGGACGACACAGACTGAACGACTTCGTTCACTTCCTCCGCTGCCGTTGCTGGAACTACGAGGTGAAGCCGAGGAACCTTTTGTTCTATGAAGCAAAGAGCAATTTGCAAGCATCTTCCCACTCAACTCTTTGCATAAAATAATATTATATATATAATCTTTGATAGAAAGTACAAAACAGCATTCGTTTGAATGCTACCTTCGCAAAGTAACAGCAGATCTTGTAGATCTAGTCCTACAAGGCAGGACTAGGTCATTATGCATCGTCTCCTCCAGTGATGGAGGCCGAAAGGCGTGGCAGATATTTTCTCATCAAAATTGTGTCTGTGATGCTTCTGTTACCGTTCGTATTCAAGTCACAAACAAATTGGCTGAGAAGCAATTTAGACGTACATGACCTTACATCCATAAATGAAGGAAATGAGTCAAGTGAATTTAAATAAACCTGTTGCCATGACGCAGTCTGGTTGGGCTGCAGTGTGAACTCTTTCCTTATAAGTCACAAATTGGTACAAGAAACATATTTGCAAAGACTGTGTTTGGGGTCTCAAACTGGAACGGACCAGCAGCGGTTCAAGGGTCATTTGATACAGGGCAGCACAGAAAGAATAAAACAAGATGCATTATATCTAATTTATTGTTTATCTGAGTCCAAACAGTGTTTATTTTGAAAAATGACCAGATTTTTGTTGCGTCCATCTAAGACGAAAATCCTGACTTATGTCAAGATGCTCGGCTCTTGCTGCTTTAACCCTTTGATATTTTATTGCTTAAAACAATTCTCAGAAGGTGGCAATGTGAGTAAGAAGCAAGAGTCTCTCAAAGGTTTATTGGGAAATGGGAAAAGATGGAAGAGGAGCCCACGACTTCCAAGAAGAATGCATTTAACGGACAATGTGAGGAATCCTAACGTAAAATATGGATTTATAGCAACGGGTGATTTCCATACACCAAGAATGCTCTGAAGAATCTGTTGCGACCGGCTTTCTAATGAGGCGACGAAGCTTTCGAAGCTGTTTGGTCACGCAAAGACCAATCAACCAATCAAGAAACAAGCCTTTTGAGTATTTGGGGGGGAAAAAAAGTGTGAACAAGAAGGACAGGAGCAATTACTGAGGGTGTTCTGGATAAGACATGACAGAATACTCTGAGAATGCCACAGCAGCACTGAAAACCCGGTTGCCATTTCTGACAGGGCGTCTGTGTGAAGCGGGGTTGTCTGCAGTGACAGCAACCACAACAAAATCATAGAGCAGACCGGACATGAGCAACTCACTGCGGGCGTCCATGTCTCCCATTAGCCCTCGGATGGGACCCTCTCGCTACAAGACAGGACTCTCGCCGAAACACCGTCGTCATAGGGAGTTGTATTTTTCCTATACTTTATGTTGGTTTTTGGTTTAATAATGTTCAGCTTAAACATTACGACATTTAACCAGAGGCGGTTAGTGGGGAAGACAGTCGGTTACTCATGTTACGAAGACGCCAGTAGAGACTTTATGAGTTCAGATCGGACTTATATTCATTGTCATTTTGTCTTGTTGTATTTATCCACCACTCCTTAAAGACTCATCCACCCATCCGTCGTCCATACCCGCTGTTCCTTTATGAGTCATGGAAAAGCCGGATGCCTGTCTCCAACGAACATTGGATGATAGGAGGTTACAGATTGCACCGTAACGGCTGGTCTGTGGTCTTCTTGGCAGAAGGTAAAGAGTATTTCATTTGTTTCTCATGTTACAACAAAATCTAAACTACGCCTATGGGTGGTGGTCATCTTCACAGGTTTAACTCAGCTATCCACCAGAATATCAGGATATAAGTTTTACCGCATACCCAACAGTTTCAAGTGGACAGAAGGATGCTATTAGCCCGGCTAGCATCGCAAGTCTCCCGCTAATCTGTACACATGGACTATGCTGTTATTCATGGGGGATAAACAATAGAATGACGGAATCAATCAGGTCCAACCGACTACCCGGTAAGGCTTTGCCGCTGCAGTCTGTTGATAGCAAAACAAAGAGCAATGTCTTGTCATTTTTCACACTGCAAAACCCATAATTTCTCACACTCACAAATGAGTGCCATGTAACTAGTTCATTAAAGCCAGGCCTGTCTTAATCATCACTTAGCGCTCCCTGCCGCGCTGAGCTCGGCGTCTCCACGGAGTGAAAAGCTCACTGCACAGACACCCGCATCAACACCAGACTAATTAACGAGCTGGCTAAGCAGACTGAATTAATGAAGATCTTGACACAGGGACTCCTCAAGACACTCTCTCAGTATCAGGTAATAAAGCAGGACTAAATAAAGTGCTCCGCTGTTATTGTGGTGCTCTCATTATTGGTAGGCCGGAGCTGATTTGTCTTTCTTCAATTTGTCTGTTAAACTTTTAGCAAGAAGTGTAAATAAAAACACTGCAACACAGGATGAACGGTTTTGCTTTTCGTACTTGGACACAATATATTTGTCCATTTAAAGAAGCAATGAGTGTCCGGCAGATCTCTTTGTGGAAGATGATTTAAATAGCGTTTCCCCTCAGAGGTGACCTCACTGTTTGACAGCATTGAACAGCCATTATAAAAGTGCGCAAAACTTTGTCTATATTCCGCTAATGTCCAAAAAACATAACTTTGCAATTACTTTGCGTTTCCATCAAGTGAGGAACGCAATTAAAATCACACGTGAATACGTTTGTTCACACAACTAAAAAAAGCATGTTGCACCATGATCCTCCAGCATCTTATGGTCTTCTTCTTCGTGGTTTGTCCCAGCGGCAACTGACAGTTGTTGATCGCGTGACTCTTGTGATGCAACAAAAGTCTTTCTGTTGCAGTTTTGCAAAACTAACCAAAAAAAAAACACTTGATAATAGCTCCAAAACTTAACAAAAAATATTAAATTGCCATTTCACTAAGCTAATTTACTTTCAAAATGTGAAATTGTGAAATTATATGCTTAGTGGAAATGCAGCTAGTGACAATATCTTTGTCAGTGGAACAGTTTCTTAGCATTGGTTCTTTGGTTTCTACTGTTACTGTTTTTATTTCCTCGCGCCAAATGAAAGAAAAAACTTGCTGCTCCAGAAATATCCATAGGAAATATTTTAGTCTTCACGGTCCCTGCTGCAAATTTACAAGAATAAGAAATTTAGCAGTGTCCACTGCATGTACTGCCAGTTTCAGGCCCGTGTCACATCGGCTCAGAGCGCTTTGACTTGGTCAGTCCTCATAATCTTCAAAGTATCCTGGCTTAAACTTTACCTTTTAAACATTTACGCACACGTTTCAGTAAATCTTTCAGAGCTGCTTCCATTTCTCGTGGAAATGTGTGCATAGCTGTGGGTGGCTTGGAACCCAGCAGCTGATAACTGCTGGCTGTTCTAGTCTCTAATTCTTTCTACACATGACAGACATGACGGAGGACAACAGACAAGGCAACAGCTGCTGAACATATCGAACAAACTTTCCAGATGTTCCGTGTCGCAAATAAACTCGCTCTTTTTCAGGGGAATCTCACAAAATCTCTTGAGACCAAACGCAAAATGTCAGAGAAACAGCCTAACTAGCAGGAACTAGCATTGTTGTGTTTTCATTGCAACGCTTTGCTTGAGTGACCTGCTGACTAACTATCTGCTGACGAGCCTTTAAAGGGAAAAAAACTACGAGCAGGGATTAAGGGAAATGAAAGCAGAATACTCTTCACATAAATTAATATGTAGGCTAATGTATTCTGGTCATCACACATGAATTAACAGCAATGAGCCAATTTGAGTATTATTGCTGATTACAGTTTATGTTTCCCCCATTAGGGATGCTAAGAATATTCTCTGCCTACACATACAGCGCCTTGCTAAAAAAATAGGGTTTTTTTTTTTGCTCTGTGGTGGAGCAAAAACGGTAACTGCACACAACTAGAAAGAAAGAAAAAAATTATTTTTTTTTTTTTTATGTTTTACAAATAAAAATAAGCAAAGCGTGGCGTGCATTTGTCAGGCATCGTAATCTGACAAATGATATCACACCATCATCAATTTGATAGTGGTATCGTAGCACTATCTTCAATTTAAATGTTAAAATGGAAAATGTTGCGTACAATAGAAAGTGCGAGTCCTATGACGGCCACAGCCAAAGCAGACTCGTATCGTCACCTTATTGGTCTTTTCTTTTGCTGAGAAAAGACACAAGAAGTTTTCTTGACAAATCAATTCGAAAACTTATAACCCTTTTTATGTCTTAGATAAAAAAACAAACAAAAAACAATTACTTTTCTACAAAAATCAGATTACTTGTGAAAGTCATTGTTGGAATAAAATAATGTTTTAGGGGTTTTCAAATAGAACAAAAAATAAATACATTCCTAAAAAAAATGTGAACCATGACTAGTTTTACCATAATTCTCCTATAATGGACAGTTTCAGTGTACAACTCAGTTTTCTTATCAAGAAAGTTTTGCAGCTTAGATACAGATCTCCTGGTACTCTTAGTGGGTTCGCCGTTATTTCATATTTTATTACAAACCAACTTTACATCTTGTCAGGAACTTTATCACTGGCCTCTCTAAAGTGGTCATAATCATGATGGTAGTTCAGTAAGGTAAAGTAAACACTAAGAGATGTTGAATACTCAAGCATACAACTCATTTCTAGAGCTATCCTTCTAAAAGGAGATGCTCTGCTTTCTGATTTAGGGTCTTTCTCTTGGATAACCCTTTTTCTTTTTTTGCCCTGATATTGAGCTACAAAATCTTTTCTTTTCTGAAAGAAAAAAAAAAGGGTGTCATTTAATATCTGTTTTTCCTTAAAACCTGCACTCGTGGTAGAAGTGTTTGGTCCCGTTCGGTGGATCCAGAGAGGGAAGAAGAGCTGCTTAGTCAGGCGTCCCCTAAACAGGCATTGACAGAAGGACCCTGTGGACCGGGGAAGCGATAGCGAGCTCTGACCGGGGAATGAACCCGGTCGCAGGTGCTCAACCGTTAACATCGACAGTCAATGAGCCACGGCGGGACGGCCGCCAAATAAATACAATTACTGCAAATTTGCGGTTGACAATTAGAAACCGCTACCTTGGCTAACCCTTGTGGATTCACGCCGCTTTGCTTCTACTTAGCAAAAAAAAAAAAAAGTCTATTTCCCCTCCACCTCCCTGACAGTGGTATTCCGTTCGCTTATCTTCAAAGCTTATGTCAGCTTGAGCCCGGGGTAAATATGACAGCCGAGGTTAAGTTGAGCGCATGACAGGAGGGCAACGAGGAGAAACAAAAACGAGTGGATTTGGGTTATCTTCCGGGCACAGAAGACACCTGTGAGTCGGTCGATTTCCCGCTGCGTCCGTCCTCGCCTCGCGTCGCCTGGCCTGCTCCCGCTCGCCTTTCGGAAGGCCCGCCTACTCGCATGTCAAGGACAACTTGACGTCTTTGTCCTGAGCTGGAGGAGGCTTCTGGGTAGGAGAGAACTGAAGCACTTGTTGCTTTAAGAATGCGTCATACGAAGACTTACAAAAAAAAAAAAAACTTCTCTCCAGTGATGCTCACCAAACTGGACCAGCCTCAATTTTTTACAACCAGCAGCAGCAAACCAGGCTTTCAGCTCTGGAGTAGCTTTTAGCTTCCAGCTAAACGGTAATCCCTCCCTTTGAAGGCCGGCCAGCCCCAATCCCACAGCTGACATGGCCACAGAAAATAAGGCTTTTGCTTTTGTGACCCTTATGGTGCACTGACTAATCTGTCCTCCGCAAAGAGAGAGGGGAAGGTGAGGGAAACTGACACGGCTTTTTATGACGAGCTTACCGCTCTACCTTCCTGCCCGTCCTCTGGTGTCTCTTTCAGAAGCCTTTTGCAGTCCTTTTTTCCTCCCGAACACTAGAACGGCCTTGTTACTTTCTTCAGTACAACAGGCACAAAGTCACGCTGGCGTTCCAGTCGTTTGACATTTAGCGGATGCTCTTGTTTCTGCCTCCGGCCCAGTGTTCCCGGTGAAAAGGCGGGTCGCTGGCGCTCCCACTCCCCCAGCGGCGTTTGGCACATTTACAAACGAGGCATCATTTAAGGTTGTTTCACACCTAGCTGGATCAAATCACTTACATCACTGGCTCCCGCTCCGATTTGGCTGCACGGGCCACTGAACATGCGAACCGGACTGCCTGACGGGTTTTGATGGGTCGTAACGTAGTTTGGATTGTGAAATTATCTAACGAATCATTACCTGATCAGACAGGGGACTAAATAGAAAGTGCTCACGAGTCCTGACGTTACATTTAGCCATCACTCCGACAGTGACAATAAAGCTGGGTTTTTTCATAGATGATGATATGTAGTATACTGCATATCTGAAGAATCTGCTTTAGATTTAGCTACAGATTTTTTCTCTTACAATTACAACACACCTAATATAGCTAGCAAATTAGCTAGGCAGATAGCTGGCTAGGTAGCTTCATATTAGGTGTGTTGTAATTATAACTGCCAAAAAATATCTTCAGCTAAATCTAAATCAGGTTCTAGCTAGTTAACTAAGTCACTAGATAGCCAGATAGCTACCTAGCAAGATAGGTAAACAGCTAGCTAGAGAGAGCGAGCGCTAGCTTTCACATATTTTGACAACAGAATTCAGTCACTGGGTCACATAATCAAGGAATAATGCGTATCTGCTAATTCTACAAATACTTTTCAAGTGTTTCTAGGAGTAGAACTCTGTCGTTCTACTCTTCATCGAGTAAAAAGAAGACAAAAAAAGCATAGTCAACTGATATAAAGAACAGCTGTTAAATGCTGGCCATCTGCACATGTAGCCAACTTGTCGTTGCCTGTTTAACAGACATGTGACTCTTGTGTTTCTTTGTTGTGTTTGTTTTAAAACAGAAGCATTACTGGGAGAAAGCTGCTGTCGCCTTGCAGCAAGAAAGCCCTGGTTTCAAATCTCGTCTTTCCACGAGTGCGCTTCATCACGCAGGCCAAAACATGACTGTGAGGTTAATTGGTCTAAATTGCCTTTGGGAATGACTATGTGCATGATTGTTTGTCCACTGGGATTCTGTGTTGCTGTGTGATGAACTGGCAACATGTCCATGGCGTACCCTGCCTCTTGGCCCAATGGCTTTGCAAGGACAAGTCTTGGTGTACAGACGACGGTTTATGTAAAACAGAGTTACACTTTTCAAATCGAATATTGAGAGTAAAGAGGCGATAATATCTTGACACCTCATTACTGGTTTTCTCACCAAAACTGTCATCAAACATTTGCAGAAATACGTTTATATCACTTTGGAGGAAGTTTTCTCTCTTTTGTGGTCAATGAAGACTCCTGGGTGAAACACTTTTTTTCATCTAATGCATTTCCATTACAAATGTTCAAAAAATTTTGTCTATATTCTTCTACTGTTAAATAAAAGCACAATTTCATAAATGCTGTTTCCAATAAATAAAAAAAAACAATTAAAATAAGTTTGTTCACATGATGCACCACAATCCTCCAACTACGTCCAGTTGTTGATCATGCGACTTGTGTGATGTGAAAAAATTGTTTTTCCATTGCAATTTTGCGAATTAAACCAATTTTGATGTGACCAAAAAAACACTTCATTCTGGCGCCAAAACTTTTCATAAAAAAAGTGACTTTTTTTTTTTTTAAATTGGTTCATGTCCATTAAGCAATTTTTTTTTTCAAATGTCAAATTGTGCAACATTATATAACATAAGCTGGAAAAGTTGTTTGTGTTCCAAAATCTGAAAGTGGACAAGCCATTATTAAGGTAATCGTGAAATGGCTCCTCTGCCGGATGGAATTTTAGTCGACTTATCAATTTTTGGACGTCCAGCCCATTGTCATCGCTTCATCTCTTTTGCTCCTTCCACACCCGACCAAAAGTCGGTGAGGCCTTGACACGAGCTCCAGTCGCCAGCCGCTTTCCAGCTTGCTACCAATCAACACTTTATTCCCACCCTGGAGAGATGGAACGTGTGTGAGAAAGAAAAAAGCAAGGGGCTGAGGAGGGGATACGGTGTTCGGAAACAGAAATGGGGACAAGAGTAACAAGGAAGCAAGACGGCAGCTTGTTGTCAAGCATCCCAATTTCACCCCCAGATCTGAGAAGCCCCGTCGTCTTCTGCTGTGCCTGCGTAAAAAGATCTGTGCTTCAGCCGAGGCCTGACGTACGCGGGAGGTACAACCTCCACCGATCCACAGCCACCAACAACCACTCATATTTAAATAGAAGCATGGAACCTACTGGAAGAGATTTTACCAGGCCTTTGCTAATATTTAAAAATAATGTGCTTGCTCTGAATATGAAAGAACCAGTCAAATCGCACTGCTGCAGATATTAATCTTTCGTTTTCCCCAATAAGACCTTCTGTGCTTTCACATATTTCTGCAATTTATCATAGTGTGGCCTCGCTACCTAACCCCTCGCTGCACAAGCGTACTATTGATCCAAGCTATTGCAAAGATAAATGCAATCTTTTACCCAATGACCAGATTTTACAAATGAGAATATAAATGGCTTTGCACACATAGCCTTTATCTGCTGCTCAGGTCCGGAGGCCTCGCCTGTATACCGTTTAGTTCCGATGTAAATTCACTGTGATGTATGTTCGACTCGAGCCGATTGAGGTTTGATGTAGAGGCGGCGGCAGAAATGGGAATTGTAAAGCTAATTACCGATTGAAGGAAAAGAAAAAGAATCCAGGTATGGTGGGATTTCTCATTGACAAGCCTGACTGGACTGATTAGTGACAGCACTGGAGGTAAACGCGATGGATTTTATTTTTCGACATGATGAGATGAAGAATGCTCCCTGTGATTAAGCCCCACTACTCAAATACAGTGTATAGCAAAAAATATGAACACCCCTTTAACATTTTTAGATCCTGTCACTTTTTGACCACATTGTGATTTTGTGTGACAGTCCAACATAAAAAAAAGCATCCAATGCTTTTGTATTCAACCCTGTTTCATTCTAATATTCTTATAGAGAAAGAGACACCTATAGAAGTCACCTAGTTATTACATGGTTTCAGTCTCTGATGGATCATCCAGATGTGTTAAGACCTTCTGCACTGTTGCCCAGAAACTAGGCAGAAGTTTTTTTTTTATAAAGACCGAACAACAGTGGACCAGGTATCAAACGCTGTGGTGTTCCCAGTGTGGTTTCCAAAAACTATCCATTTTATTCCTCGATTTCAGCAAACCGTTCTGTAGTTTGAAGGTATGATTCAAGCTAATCAATCTTTTTTTCGCATCGCATTCTCGGATCGAGGTCATCATCTATGAGAACCAAAGAACCCAATCAAACCATTAGTCCCAGCCTGAACCCCAACCACCTCATCACCCCAAATGTCAAACACACAGCAGTGATGGAGGGAGACCCCAAACCTCCCTGTGATGTTGATATGGGTTGCTGTAAAGTGCATTTAAAATATTAAAGCCATTGTTTATAACAAGGTCAATCATTTGCGTTGCATTTCTTTCAACTACCTTTGAAAGGTAAAACTACAATGGGAATAAGACAAAAGGCTGAAAGTTTTTCATCATTTCCTGGTATGAACCAGAGCAAACTTAAGACTTTTTTCCAACTATAATGACAATATGCAAGAATACAGTTCAAATATAACGAGAATATGTACTCATAATAAATCAGTGTTACGGCTTTCTTTTGGCAACATGACAATTCTCGTAATTTAATGACTTCATTCTCATAATGTATCTTTTAATATTTTTTTTATTAATATGGCCCTAATATTCTGTCGCACACATGAATAAAGTTAGTCTGCTTTGGGGTTTTAATGCTTTTACAAGCAACAGCAACTGCTTTCCATAAACAGAAACCTGCATAGAAGTGGATGCAGCCAGTTTTTATTTAGCTGTGACAAAATGCAGAAATTAACTAAGACAAGTGCAATTAGTAAGTGAAGCCGACAGGAGGAAAAATAGACTTGCTGAGGTTAGCATTAAGTGAAAAGGCAGACACATAAGGAGTGAAAAATAGAGAGAGGTGGCAAAACGGGCTCGGGCTAGTAGAACATGACGAGGGAGAGGAAGACCTCAGGAGACACAGAAGGAGAAAAGGCAGAGTGAAAACGGTAAATACCGGGGACTGTTTGTGGCCGGGTCAAGAGCAGCGGTGGCTGGCGGAGACGGTACAGGGGCCCAAACGGAAGGCCGAGGGAGCGCCATTTGGTGATTTCACAGAGCGCCGTGGCCCGAGCAAAACAATGTTGAAGCAATCAGAGGGTAATTGCTCGCTAATGGCTCCCTTTCCTCTCGGCATTTCTAATTGGCTGGAGCGCCATCTGCCCGCATGTGCGCGCCCCGCGTACACAAGCCGGCTGGCAAATGACACAGAGGTCTGGCAAATGAGGAAATAATGTCTTATGAATCAGACAAGTGGAGCACGAAAGATTTTTCTTCCAGTAGTGGGTGACCCAAGGGGAGCGCTTACAGTTTATACTGCTGTTAAAACCTTCAGCAGGTTTGCATTGATTTTTTTTTTTTTTTTTGCCCTGGGAGCAGAGTGGATTAAATAACGGCACAGACATTTCTTTTAATAAATGGATCCTGGTTAACATGTGGAACGAGTTCGTGACTCCAACCACCAGCAGCCACTGACGGGCGTCGTCGGACGGAGTTTGGTGCACACTCACACCTTCACTGCCAATAGTACTCTGCAGGAAATCTGTTTTGTCTGTACGGTGCAAAGCAGCCTGGCAAGGCACAGGCGCAGGTGAAATGTCGTACAACTGGGAAAAGTGTTTTAGAGAGCAGCAGTTGCCACGGAAACCACCTTTACCCAGGTCACTACTCTCCTTTTTGTTTGCTATCCTTCTAGGATCTCACCTAATTGATAGATGCAGAAACTCTGACAAAGATGCTTCAGGAAATAACTAAATTCCCAGCCCATCTGTTTTTTTTTTTTTGTTTTGTTTTGTTCTATTTGTTTTTTTACACACTGGCTCTACTTACCCTGTTTCCTATTTACTGAGACATTCTTCCACACTGCCATATGTTTGTTTTCCTGTGTGGTGCACTATGCTTTTCAGAATACGAGCTAGCAAAAGCGCTCATGTCGGTTTTTCACATTTCACCTCGTTCCAACTTCAAATGTCCATAAATAGGATGTTTTGCCCTTTCATTGCTGTTAAAAATCAACAGCTGCGTTTTCATTATAAACGTACAAAAATATGTACATTCAGCTAATGTGGAAAAACACAATTTCGCAATTGTGTAAATAAGAAATGCAGTCAAAATTACATGTGAATAAGTTTGAAAAGTCATTAAAAAGCACGCCATGCCACCATCCTCCAACTACTTCCTGTTTTCTTTGTGGTTTGCTCCAGTGGTAACGTCCGGTTGTTGATGGCGTGAATTGTGCTATGTGAAAAAAAGGGCTTACATTCCAGTTTTTTAAAATAAACCAATTTTGATATGGCCAAAAATACATTTCATCCTACCGCCAGAACATTTTCAAAATCAGCTTGTTTTTCCACTCAAATTGCGAAATGATGTGGTCAATGTTAACGCAGCTAGTCAATGCCAACAAAATGTGGCCCTGTCTAAAAATTTGCAGAAAAAAAAACATTTAACGTGAAAGTACGAACCGACTTCCACAAAAAAAAAGACAATTAATAAAAGCAAACTGCTTAAATGTTCACCTTCTTTAAAGTGACTGACCTAATTCAACAGAGGTCCAGCAAGTTGGTGCTTATATTCAACAAGTGGAATGAAGGTCACCAGACTGCAGTGAGGATTTCTCAAGAGGAAAGCCATTCACTGGTTCATCAGCGTTCATGGCAACCATTGCAGTCTACATCAGAACTCCGAATGAAATATAGATACTATTTAATTAAATTTCTGGAGAAAAAGCATACATTTTAAATCCCTTTGAGGATTTAAATGTATTTGGAGCTTCAAAGAAGACTCACTGCATTGAAATTGAACAAAGCTATTTTTTTATTTATGAGTCAGATGGCTTTACTGAGAGTGAGCTCTTTGTTTCATTAAAATATTGCATGATTAGTTTAATGTCAAGCAGATAAAAAATAGTTTTAATTTGTTTTAACTTGATTTGAAATATATGGCCGATATTTGCGGGGACGAGTTTGGACACCAATTGTTTCAATGTAAGAATATTACATTTATGAGGATCCATCCCAGCCAGCATACCTAGGTGGGCCCCATATGGGGAAAAGGAGGGCAGACAATATAGGTCCCACATGGGTTTGCTCATGTACAACCACCGCCTACATGGGTCCTACATGGCAAACCGTGTGGGGTCCATATTGCCTGCCCTCCTTTTTCCCCATATGGGGCCCACCTAGGTATGCTGGCTGGGATATTTAATTTTCCCCAAATAATTTCCCCATTATGCACTACTTTGCATTATTCAGTGAATGTTGGGTTTATAGCTTGATTATATTATGAAGCTTCATGACAAGGTATAAGACGGAAGGCCGGAGACATTTTGTCTCAATCGTCCCCGTCACACAGCGGTTGTAGAAACATTGTGGGTTCACCACGCTGAAACGGAGGTGTCAAGATACCAGCTCGGAAAGTCAAGGACAGCTACACCTGGCTGAGATTGGAAGAAAAAAAATTATATTCATCATACATAATAGATTTTGTTTTGTTTCATTGCTCCGCTGCTCCTACAGTGATTGAGCTGGCCGCGGGTCTGTCTGAATGCTCGCCTTTCTTTCAATTCCTTCTCCAACACGGCCTCGGTCCTTTTTCCAGTCGGTCGCCACAAACACCGCATTCATCTGAGCTGATGCAAACACGTGCAAGATAACCGAATTGGAGTCGCTCCGTTGTTGTCAGCTCAGTAAAAAAAAGTCTTCAAACATCAGCTTGAAGAAACAATGCTGAGAGCTCAGCATTAAAAGGTGGCGCGCTCTCATACGGAAAAGATCAGAGGCAAAAGCCTTTTTAATTTCAAGCTGAGTCCGCTGGACGTTGTTCCAACCCACGGCAACGTTAAGTTTACTTTTATTATACATTTGTGTGATGCAACGGCTTTTTCCAATCGTACTTTGAGATAGCTTTATTGGTTCTGCTGTGCTCAGATAATGGCTTATATTAGATATAGCTTTTATTCTGCTTTACAGTCTTTTTCAAACTTTGTATCTTCAAGTTTTGCCTTGGCTTTCACATCGTTAGATTATTGCACAGAGCGATCAGATGCGATTCAGTTTAGTTATATGGCGCGAATTCACATGATGCAACCTCTCAATCAATCCACTGATTGACTCATTGCCAGTTGTGATCTGTAAAATGCTGATTACCTGGAGAAACTGAAGCTGCCAAACCTCCGACAAGGTGTCGAGGATATAAAGAAGAGAACTGTACCAAGCACCAAACCCTGTGGTACTCCAAAAGTAACAGAGAAGTGTGAAAAGCTGTCATTTGCAAGAACAAACTGGAATCTGTCAAATAAAACAGACTCAACCAGCCTAGTGCTGTTCCTTTGATCCATAAAGACTCTTTGTTCCTGGACCAGTGCAAAATGCAGACTTGAGGCATGGGAATATCCTTAGTGTCTTTTACCAGTACTGCTTTATCACTATGATGAAGTCAGATTTGACTGAAACTCTAACTGGTCATTATTGTGCAAAAGCTCATACAGTATATATATCAAACTAGCATCCATAAGCACAGAAGAATCCAATGTTTGCCAGCATTGGTGAACATCATTCACCAAAGTTCAGTTCACATACTCGCGCCTATTGTTGGTGCTTTCAGCAGTGGACAGACCATATGAATCCAACAGATTGGTTGAGGCCCTGACGAATAAATTGCAATCTACAATGTGTCCGGACACGTTGCTATGAGAAGCATCAGACACTTCTTTGGAAATTTAAGCTACATGGAAATTTTAAGTTTGCTTCTAAACTGTCGCGTAAGAAAAAATGCGATTTAGGAGTGTTTACATTCACTGGTTTGGAGCGAATCAATCAGGCGGCACAAAGTGTAACTTAGCCAGATGTTGATGTTGCGCACGACTATAATAAACGGGAAGTAACAGCTGGATGTTTGCTACGTCAGAACTCATTCGGTAAATGCGCTTCCATCTTTTTCGGACAAGCCAAAAACCGCCTCAAGCTAGCATAAGAACCTTTTAGTGAAACTGAGGAAGTTATTTCAAATTTTGCCATCAACCTTTTCAATCTTTCAAAATGGACAAAGACCAACCCTGGACACAAACACATGAAGTATGTACGGTAGAAGTTGTTTTTTCTCTCTCACCATGGCTGTACTTGTGTGTGCTGTGAGCTGCAGCCCAGCACGCCACGGCGCCCTGCCACTCGTCCCCGAGTGTGACAGGAGCAGATGTTGAACTCGGCGCCAGCCGTAGGGCTTTGAACACAACTCCCATCAAACAAAACCGACTCCCTACCCTCTCCGTTGTGGACAGTAGCTCTGCAGGCCACTACAGCTCTTCACCCAGCGTTCGCTTTTTTTTTTTTTTTTTTTTTTTCATCATCTGCTGATGATGCCTGAAGAAAAAAAAAAGAAAAAAAATATAATAATGTCATCCCGCAAACCGAGACAAAAATTTCCACTTAAATTAAGGCCCGGACAGGCGTTTGGGAAAGCTCCTTTCATTTTCCTACCTCGTGGCACTGACGTCACTGCGTTTTGACTGATTGAGTTGTCAGAGTATTTAGGTCACCGAATGAGGTTTGATGGACGTGGACGAGCAGGGGATGATGGGTAAATCGAGCAGCGCGGCCTGTAGAAAGGTCAGACAGGTTCGCTACGCGAGCGAATTGAAAGGACTAGGGCTGAAACGATTAATCGGGTAAATAGTGATTAATCGATTATTGAAATAATCAAATGTAGCAATCAATTAATCATTAACAAGAGCACACAGATTAAAAAAGGGCCAATTGCTGAAAGAACAATATGTTAAGTAGTTAAGCCAAAACTGAACAAAGTATATAAACATTTTTGCATTTCAGATAAACAAAACCTGTTTGTAGAGTTCCTAAAGTGGCATACTTTTAGCTACACCTTGTTAAAATTTTGGAACAATAATTAAAAAAACTCATTAAGCACATTTTACTATCCAGTTATTAATAGCTTTATCGAAACAGTAATCAACAGATCATCCCTACACTGAACTGATAAGTTTAGCAGTTTCTTTAGCTGCAGATTCATTCTTTGCAACAAATAATTAAGTGCCCAATAAATTAAAACCATGTTACTCTATCTTAGGCAATCAAATATTTATTTTCTTATATAAAAAGGAACCGAATTGTTTTTAGCATCTTTTAAAGATATTTAAATAAAAAATCAGCAGAATGTGACTATGGTTTTTATCCAATTAATTGATTCATTGTCTGAATAATCAATCGAATAATCGCTGGCTGGAGCCCTAAAAAGAAATAAAAGAGGAACAACAGGTGCTTTCACGTGTTTGCATTTGTCTCCTCAGTGTTTCCAGCCCTTACTCTGTTACATCCTCGCTTCTTCCTGGCGGTTCGAGGCAGACAGCAGGTCGGGGTTCTGAACTAGCAACCCGGTGGCCACTTTGAGAGGGAGACGGCTCCCCTCAGAGGCGCGCCAGTCCAGCGCTCTTGGCAGCGCCTTCTGACAGGGAGCAAACACATGTGGGGTCGGCCCATCTGTCTCGGCCTCACCTGCAGCGGTTCACGTCTGAACACACACACGTACGCGACTCGGCCGGACAGCGAGACGCGACAATGTGTTGGCAGTGACTAACGATGGGCGCGGCGAGGGCGAACCAGCCAGGAGATGAAGTAGTGACCAGTGCATCAGACAGACCACAGACCAGACTTTCCTTTTTTAATACCTCCTAAAACTTGTTCTTCTGATTTTTCTTCTCTTTTTTCTTCTCTTGCTCACAAGAGAAGCGATTGGATGCAATATTGTTGATTTCTTTTTGAAATGTGTGGGTTTTGCTAACTGTACTGTTTGAGATTGGCAACGCAAAGTCTGACTTTTTAAGAATTAAAACCAGAAATTAGATATGGGCTTTGACTGGGCCATTACAACACCATATTGGTCTAAACCAAACTAATATGTTTTGGTTCCATTGCAGCATTGGTTGGGTTTTTAGGGTTGCTGTCTTGCTGAATGGCGACCTCAACCACAGCTTCAAGCCTTTCTTTAAGAATTGCTCTGCATTCAGGGTTTCCAGTAAGCCGACATGCGAATTTTGAGAGAACTTTTAAAATGTTACAAAAAAGGAAAAGCAGTTGTGAATTTAGGAACGTTTCCATCTACTGGTTTGGAGAGAATCAGACGTTGACGCGGCGCACGGCTGTAATAAGCTCAATGTAGAGGCTGCAAAACAATAGAAAATGGTGTCCAAGGTCCAAAACAGATTTTTTTTCCTGAGTTTCGTGGATGCGAGTGTTCGCCACTTCAGAACTTATTAGGTAAATGTGTTTCCATCTTGTCTTTACTGCTTTCGCTCTTTTTTGTGGAAGCCAAAAACCACCTGAAACGAGCATTAAAACATTTTCTTCTGAAAAACTGACAAAGTTGTTTCGAATTTCGACGTTTCCATCAACCGCCTCCAACGTGCATAAACCAAAGCCTGAATGGAAAACCTTCTTCTGACCGTCTTCACACCAATGCTAAACAGCAATTGCTTCACACCAATGCTTGTTCTGGCCTTCCACTCATCCTAAAAGGAGAGAGTGATCAGTATTAATTGCCTTGCCAACAGATTGAAGATCTGGGTTGAGGATCTCCGCAGCTGCTCCAGAATCACCCTGGGCCTCTCAGCTGGCTCTTCGATTAATGCCCTCGCTCCTCAGCCTGTCCATCATGGAGGACGACCACGTCTTGGTAGGACTTCATACATTTTATTATTGCTCTTTTTTTTGCCATCTTGAATCCAGCTGAAGTAAGTGACTAATTTCTGGGCTTTTTAATGCCTGTGGCGTTCGGCGGTGGGGATGGAGGAGCGGAGGGGGGGAAAGGTGTGTGACAAAGAGAGAGGAGGGGTGAAGAAAGCAAGATAAAAAGAGAGAAAGACAGATTGTGAAGGTGCAAAGGAAAGGTGGTGGCGGGTTCCACCTAAAGCGGGGATTCATTACCATGCATCAGTCAAAGCGCCGACGGAGGTCTTGTTGCCAATGGCAATGGGGAAGGGAGCTAAAGAGAATGAGCGGCCCCCCCTCCCACTCGTTTCCCTTCCTTCTTTCTTTCTTTCATTCCGTCCTTCCCCTCTCTCTGAATGTCTCGCCTGTCTCTCCGGCTCTCTCGCTCCGAGCCGGAGCGGTTAAACACATCAGCGTGTCTGTCATTGCTCTGGCTTCGCCATCTGCAGAAGCCGACACTGTGCAGACAAGAAAAGTCCATTATCGCTTCCCTCACTGTGACTATTTATCTCTCTCACCATCTCTCCCTGTCACTTTCAAGCCCACCCACCTACCCCACCCTGCCTGCTCTGCTACCACCTACCCACACGAACACGCACACAAACACACACGGCATCGACTGGGATTGTCACGGGAACAACATTGCATCACTTGCCTTTCCTTCTTTCCTCAGGAAAATTGGCAGTGAGCACGCCTTTTCCTCCAAAAGGGAGGTGGATGTAAACAGTGTGTTTGTTGGGGGGAATCTTTTGCTGTGTGTGAGTGTAGACTATCTGAATAATACCCTAAACACCTATTGTCCATGTGTCCCTCCACGAGACATTTAACCCCCAACTGCTCCAGCGGGGAGGCTCAAAGCCAACCCACTGGATCCGAAAGTTTGGTTTCTAAAGCCGCCTGGGACCAAAGTCAAGGCTGGAAATCTTCATAAGAGGGAAAAAATAAATACATAAAAGAATTTTAGAGATGCTCCGATCTGATAATATCTGCATCGCTCCTGATATTGAAAAGAAATCTAGATCTGTATCGTGACAATGTGCCCCGATCCATGAGGTCAGATCTACTCAGTCTAATTATATACTTTGTGCTCTGAGCGACACCAAGCTTTATTAGTTACAGCTCTGGGAAAAAATGATTGGTTTCACTGATTTAACTTTTTATAGGTACATGTTTGAACAAAAGGAATATTGCTCTTTTATTGTGTGAACTACTGACAACATGTCTCCGAAATTCCAATCGGAAATTTTGTATTTTATTTGCAGAAAACGAGAAAGGGTAAAAAAAAATAAAAATAAAAAGATGCAGTGCTTTCAGACTTCAAATAATGCAAAGAAAACAAGTTCATATTCATTTAGAAATAAGAGTCCGTTCAATGCAGTGGACTTTTTTTTTTTTTTTTTTTGCAGAGCTGTGTATTACAATTCCTAAATGAAAGAATGTTTGTTGCAGTTTACATTCACATGTTTGATCTTCCTTTAATAACAAAGCCAGCTGAACTGGGGTTAAGACTTTTAGGTCATTCACGTAGTCCGCTATGATGTGCTTAGAAATTGCGTCTCAAACTTCCCTCTTTAAACTCTTAATACAGAAAACTACCTTAGAAAAACCCAGCACCAATCCATTTTGCTTTCCCTGGACAGGTTGGCATTTTTGTGCTATCTGTGGAATTGCATTTGGGCAATGCGCTCCCCTCCACTGCGACCTTCATTTTAAACTACAAAAACCCCGATGAGTAACAAAGCGAGCCCTATTTGAGCTGCTGAAATCCCTGCCCACACACCCTCTGAGCACTCGCTATCCGAGCTGGAGGCAGCCAGCGTCTAGGTGAGAGAGGGCTGGTCGGGGATGAGAAGGGTCACGCGTGGCCTAACCGAATAGATAGGATCTCTATCAGCGCTACAGAGACCTCATACCTTTCAAGCCTCGAAGCACACCAACAGAAAGTCAGGCGAGAGTCCCTTCATGTCCAGGACATCTATCAGTGCAAGCTCTGACTCTAATGTTTCCCATGAGATGTTCCAGTTCTTTTTATGCTCCTGACGAGGGACAAATGCCAAGGCTAACTACCATATGTTGGCAAAGGATAGGTTTCCCTCCTCTCTCCATTTCATCTGCGATTGTACAAAGAGGCTCTTCCCATCGTGCATGTATACACATTTTTGACGACTTTAATGCTCGACATCAAGTGTTTGACTTCAAAGTTCACAAGGGTCCAACTTGAGGTATTGGGCGACTTCTGGTGTGCGGTCTGCACACACGCTCACACAGACAGAAGACAAAGACCTCAAGGTTTGACTACACCGAGTCATTGAAAATCACTCAACATTTACATTCAGTCATCTTAAGCTGGCGATGCCGTCGAGGCTGAAGTGAGAAAACCCGACTCGTCTAACTTCTTGTTTTGTCTTTGCTTTTCTATACTCCACGCAAGGCCCCACTAAACCACCGAGATCCAATGAGGCGGAAAGCTCCGCTTCATCCCCAGCAAATACATCGGATTCCAGAACGCCGGAGGAAAAGCCGTGACGACGTCTCCACCAATCCAGGCAACCAGTGATCCCTCTGTTGTTCTCTTCAACCAGCATTTACTCCCCCTGTTTATCTACATCGCCAGGCCCAGCTGCCGTCCGCTGATTGGCTTTGCCTGAGTAATGAGCGCGATCGACACAGAGTACAATTTAATTAGGAGCCTCAAACGGCAACGCCGAGATGGAAGATACCGGAACGGGACGGGCATGACGATTAATGAAACGCCGCCTTCCCGGCGTTCCATCATTTCGAACTGATTTATTAATTATCCACGGCGGTATTCTTTTTGGTTTTTATCTTGCCTGTCATGCAAATTGGCGAAAGAGATGCAATAAAACAGAGAACACACACATGGACAAACAGAGGAACTGATATCACGGGGAGGCCTTCATTTGAGCCGCGTGATGCCGAGCCGAGCCTCGCAGTAGGTGGATGTGAAGTCGTACATGAAATTTGGCTTGACTGGCAATTTCGTAAAGTCACTACATGCAGACATGGCGAAACTTGGCGGAGCTCAGATATGCAGCCATTATTTGATTTCTTTTTTTACAGGCACAGGGGTGGAAGCTGGCATTTTGATTAAATGCTGCATGTTTTCTGCTGCTGAGACGGTAGGTAGTGGAAAATAATAAATAAAAAAAAAAGTAAATAAAAAAAATTAAATCCCACTTTAATTTCCAGCTGCGGGCTCCCTCTGGCAAGGATTAGGACCAGATTACGCTCCAGTGCGCTTTACGTCCTCTGTGGTGCCCTGTTGTCAACCAAACGCGATCAGACAGACGGTAATACAGAAAGTGCAGAATGGCAGACAGACGCCGTGTGAGTGTAAACAAGCAGGCTCTCGGTCTTTAAAAAAGCGAAGCTGTGCTCTGATAAAGAGATGGGAATCTCAAACAGGAGCGCTCCGGTTTTAAGTTCAGTTGAAATAACTTTAAAATCCGTCTTAAGTTAAATTCATACGTTTTAGCCTACACACGAGCAAACTAGTCAACAAATCCCTAATTATTTCGAACGAAGGTAGGATGTTGTTTTCCTGATACATTTTTTGCAATGGCTCTTGTTTACATACTCTCATCACGAAGAGGAATATTGTAATTTATCACTTTCAAAGACACATTTCAGTCATTATTCCAAGGCTGGAAGGATTCTACACAACTTCAATTAATGAAGACAGGAATGTTTTTTCTCTGAAAGGTACTTGCGAGTTTTTTGCGCAGAATTCGCCTATTTGGGGATTTTTATTGTAGACTCATAGTTAAAATGTCAGGGGGAAAAAAAAAGTAGTTTGGGAAGCTGAAATACCTTGGCCCAATGCTACCTGTTGCGTTATTGACTGGTGTTTGCAAACCAGTTGGTCCAGGATGCCATTCTTTATCCTTGGTACTGATTGACTGGATGACCAAGAGCGGAGATAAGGAAGACTGTAAATATTAGCTTCTGCAATAGAACTAGGATGGTTTGTAGTTATGCATATTAAGATTTGGTTTTTGAACTATTAAAATAGACACCTCTAAGCATTTTTAGAGGGGATCCCACGTTGAGGGCATTTGCGGGTGCTAAACCCTGCAAATCCCCTGAAAGCTGCTGTATTGTGATTTTTCTCTAATTCACACAAGGTCATATAGATACAAGCACAAATATATACATGCACTTTCACTCGCAGCTGGATAAATGTCCTGTAGCAAAATCCTTTCATGACCCACTCATCTTATCATAAAAAGGAAGAGCTCAAAACTCATCGTCTTCCAGATCTGGCTTTCAGGCCCAGTTCCTCCTTTTCAACTGGACTATTTCAGAAGACTAATGTTCATAATTTCACTGAATTTCCACAACCGAATGACACTAGACTGGATATTTTTTTTATTATATTGCAAACTGTGTTTTGGCCATAATTGTCCACAAATATTCAATAGAAGAAAATGTTTGCATCCTCTTTAGCAAAGATTTTATGTTTTCCTTTAAGAAAACCTAGAGACTGCAATAAAATGGAGGTTCTTTAAAAAGAAATGGCAACAAATTTTCTGTAGTTGATATTTATCAAACTGTGTACCTTGTAGTTAGTTTTTCAGAAGGTCATGTAACACTAACGGCTCTATGAGTTTTATTCAGGTGGACTTAGGGCAAAAATGGCTTTTTGGATTGTAAAGGTCGCAGATTCTTGAGCTAAATGGGGCAACATTGTGAACAAAGAGACAGTTTACTTAAACTACAAAGTAATTTAACAAGGGTTGATGCAGCAATGCATGCCAACAGATGCATTTCTGTTTAAAGGGAAAAACATTTTATCAAGATATAAACTTTTGATTAAAACATTTGAGTTAGCACAGCAGTATTTCTACTGAAGGTTGATAAACCACTGGAATTACATGCATGCTTGTGTATAGGTATAACATTAAAGTTCCTGACAGGCCAAGTGGATGACATTAGGCCATCTAGTGCTCTGCTGTTTTCAGGAGAGCAACTTTGCTTTTTGTGGACAGTGGGATTTTTCATACCTTCAACATATAATTGAACGGTTCTCAACAGAGAGTAAAGTGACCAGGAAGGTAGTCTCTCAAAGTAGGAAACCATGGTTCTCACCCAGAAGTTGTCTTGTTCATGAGTGATGGCAGCCGGATGGAGCTGGGGGTTGACAAACTGATTGGGAACTATGGTACTGATCAACCTTCATCTATATGGATGAGACATAGAACATTACCGAACTACAAGATCCCAGATACTGTAAAAGTGGTGGAATCAAATTCAAAAGATGACAGCCAGAAGCTTTTTCATCCAGGGGAAAACTCAAGAGTAGAGCAACTGCTCCTACACATCAGAAGGAGTCACTTTGAGTAGTTTGAGCATCTTTTCAGGATGCCTTTTGGGTGCCTCCCATTGGAGGCGATTATTGGCCTGTTCAACGAGGAGGAGACTAAAGGAGGAAGATCCAAAAAAAAGCTGGAGGGAATTCGGAATATAATCTTTCAGGTCTGGTAATACCTAGGAAAGTTTCATTGGGGATAACTGGGATATCGTTCCTGAATTTGTTACCCTCTATCTTGGATAGGTGGAAAATTCTGGAGGAACAGAAGGTAAAATCCATTTGAATTCCAGTGAATGCTTCCTTGTGAAAATACTGACTGGGATGCCTCTTGGCCGACTCCCATTGGAGGCTATTCTTGGCACATCCCACCGGGAGGAGACTCTGGGGCAGATCCCAAAAAAGCAGGACGAACTACGGAATATAATTGTTTATGTCTTGGAAAGTGTCATGGCGATGTCTAGGATATTGCTCCTAGACATCGCCCTAACCTGATCATTCATTCATTGATGGGATGATGGATGGTAAAACCCATTGGATTCCAATGGATGTTTTCTTGTGCAAGCACTTCCAGTTGATCGAATGCACACCTTTTCTCTCTGAAAACAGCCTTCAGTCCCATCCCTCCTCCACATCTCAGCAAAAGACCTTGATATTGCTTTGAGTGTTTGCCACGGCACATTTCCACGGCAAATCTACCGTGATATGCTTGTGCCAGTGTTGCCAAGTCCTCATCACTCATCGCGATGACTCACCAAGCAAGCCCGTAACACAGATGTATCTCAGCCACAGAACCCCAGGGAGTATTTTGAAAATCCTTGTGCATTTGCATCAAACAAGTGTCCCATTTAACTCACGTGCGAGGAGCAAACTAATTTCGATACCCTGGGAAATTAATTATCTTCCCTAGTTACTCATCATCCTCCCTGTGGGTCATCCACCCTGCTAAATCAGGCAAAACAAATTGAATCCCGAGTCAAATCGCGCAGAAACATAATGGGATATGCGATACCCACCAACTTTCTTACGAACTATAATCCTCCAAATTTTTTAATTCCTGCCCTCAAGGTTATTAGAATTAACACCCAGCTTGTGCAAAATCAATGATCATTCGAGTTCACGGTACAAAAGGAGGCGGCACTCGTGCTTGCAGTGATCAAAGAGAATGGCAACAAGTCCTTGAGGCATGCCATCTTCCACCCACATGAAAAAGTGCTCTGTGGTCCCAAATATGTATGCACGGGCACCCAAACCTTTGCAAAGCAGCTAAACAACAACCACAAAAAAAAAAACATCCAATAGGAGGGAATGGATATGGAGGAACGCAAAATTCTAATCCTTTGACAGCAACTCAGTGGGGTCCCAGTGGCGCTGCAGCATCCGCCTGAGGCTACTGGTAAACGAATCTGTCTGCCGTCACGAAGGCAAATGAACACAGGGAGCTAAGTAAGGGAGCGGGCGGATGCAGCAGTTAATTTGTGAAATATATTAGGATTTATGAGGCAATGAAGTGTAAAGGTGTTTTATTACTCTCCAACTGCCATCAGTCCACCAGGATGGCAGAAATGACACTCGGAATGTTTCAGCTCCTTTTTTTATTCGCTCCTGTCTGCTGGCAGGAAACGGGCATATTGTAGGGAAGAAAAAAAAAAAGCCGAACCGATTTTAAAAACATCTCATTTTTGTCACATCCTGGATATTTTTCCTCCCCTTAAACTAGAAAGCGTGATATTTTCTGCTTCGAGGCGAGGCTCTTCTCCGGGTCAAACCGTCAGCCAGCCTGACAAAATGCACCCGACGTTGTATTTGCAGAAACTTATTTCCAATATAGGCTCCACGAGTCGAAGCCACCATCAATATGCTACTCCGTGACCCCCAGCTGAACCAATCCCTGGACCAAATGCTGCTGATCTCCACAAGCTATCTGGAACACAGCATAAAGTGGGGATCTGATGGGTGTGTATGACTGTGTGTTTGGGCACACGTGTGTGTGCGCGTGCCATAGGACCTGAATGCGAAGAGAGGTTTTACTGTTTCAGTGCATCCTGGTCGAGATCAAAATCATCTTGAAGTTGCGTGAATGAGGTCACCATGGAGGGTAATGAAGAAAATAAGTCATCTTGGTGGTTTCTAGGGGGTATATTTGTATCAGTCTCTGTGTGACTCCATCTTTAAAAAATGGTTATATTCCATTTAATAGCTCATTAGTTTGGTCTGTGATGATTGACTTTGTCCCTCAGTGTGAATGTTTTGGTGATGGATGAGTTGCTTTTTTGCAAAATGCAGTAATATGTTTGGCAAGAGAAGCCAAATTTGTGGAAAACGGTTAACAGGAAGGACATAAAGTGCATCAGAACATGCTTAATTGTCTCATTCATCTGTTGGTTAGCCATGGGATTTACTGATGGAGAAGAAAGGATGTACATCTACCCAGATGCTGTCTTTGTTAAGGCGATACTCTGATGGCCGTATGTTTTATACTCACTAAACATCGTTCATATGTTTGAGACTTTAACTTTTTCAGTTTTTACGCTCAAATATAATAACTACATTACCAAAAAAATATTAACGTCCCATTCTTAATCTGTTAGGTTTATCAAGACGTTTACAGCTATAAGAGCTTCAGCTGTTCTGGAAAAGCTTTCCACAATCTTAGGAGTGTGTTTATGAGAGTTTTATGTCTTTCTTACAGGTGTGCACTTGAGAGGTCAGACACTGTTGTTGGACGAATTTAATTTTCTCAAGGTTAAGAGTGTTTTCACATCTGATAGTCTGGTAGACTAGGTTTGACTGGGGACCAAAAATTTCAACATTTGTTACATTTTTAGTTGGTGCGGTTCACTTTCACACTCCACTGTGTGAAACCAAACCAAACCAAACCCATAGAATAACCCGCTTACTCCCTCGCACGTGATGGCGCTGCACCAAGAACCACTGAAGACAACAATGTGAAAACCTCAGAAGAAGACACTGAACTCAACTGCCTTGTTTACAAAAACATAAACAAAACGTACTGACATCAGATTTTAACAGTTGTAGCTATTATCTTGGACAAAAGCTCACAAACCATTTCTCCCGCTGGTGCTACGCTAGCACATTTGTTTTAGTTGTATTTACTGAGAATGCCATGCGCTACATTTCAATTCCTGCTTTTGGACTAGTCTCTGGTCTGCATATGCATTCGAACCGCGCCATGTTAATGTTCTCCTGACCAAAGAGCTTAACCCACAGTTGCTTGTTTATCAGTGTATTTGTGAGTGTGAATGGGTGACTGTGGCTGAGTGGTTGGTATGACTAGAAAAGTCCTATTGTTATAGTCCAGTTACTGAGGGGCTGAGCCCAACTCCTAAACAAACACCATCGTCGTCTCTGCACCAAACCTGACAGAGCAGTCAGGCTCCTAGCAACTGCCAATATAAAACTCACTCGCACTTGACCATGTAAGGTTTGTATTCAAGCTGTAGGGCCGTGCTATGCTGTGTTCTGTAGCTAATCTGAAACCCGCTTTGAGTTAGGAGGCTAATGCAATTATCTCCACAGAAACTAGGTGACCTCTATCTGACCCCAATTGGTAACCTCTGACCAATTTCGAGAGTCCTTCCGATCCAATGCCGAGTTGATGCCGTTCAACTTGGCATCAACTTGCTTCCACACAGCGAGCATTTTCTCTTTGTGTTTAATGTAAGTTTAAACAATGCCTAAATGGCTCACAGGCCTCCAGACTGTATTTGGTAGGTATTTGATTGATTTTTTTTAATATCTAAGATTTTTATTAGAAGTCTAAATATAGACTTGTTTTTGTGAAGACTGACTAGAAGAAAGAGAGGAACAATTCCCAGCCCAAAACTCCTGACACCGAAGTGACTGATCCTGAGTTTTTCTAACAAAGCTATCTGACAAGCTGTGCACCTCCGTGAAAATAATATGTTTTATAACAATTTCGTTTGTTGTGATGCATTAGTATTCACATTATTAGTTGCAAACATTTTTACACAATGGTGGATATTTCTCTCAAGGCAAAAAAAACAAACCATGATATTGTTTAAGTGTTTGTTACTAATTAATTGTTTACCACACTTTTAGATTGAAATGTATGTTTCTGGGCTAGTGCATGGTGCGGCAGTGGAGGAGGGAGGCCTACATAGAGAAGATTGTGCTCGATGTCCATGAAATCTACAAAAAAAGTGACATATGTTTTCATATTTGATGCTATTCATCTAATTGTTCACCCATAAATAAGAAAAACGGTGCCGAGTATTAATGTTACAGCAACATAACTGAAAAATGTTAAACAAATATATATTAAACATATATTAAACAAATGAAGCTGCCTACTTTTAACATGGAATTAGAAATGATAAAACTAACGGAGGTAAGATACGGATTGTTTATTTTATCTCAGTGGAGTCACATCTCAAAAAAAAATATATATATATATATATCTTTGTGGTGCTGCCAGAACATTTCACATTTCATTTGGTACTTTTCTTTTGATGAATAAAGCTGGTTTAAAGAGTGAAATGTTTTTTGCTTACCTTATGTGTTGATTTGCATAGGTAGGAAAAAGCTAAAGAGGTTCCTTCATATTCCCGAATGAAAAAGCCAACAATACAACTTTTAACTTCTACTTCAGGTGATTTGAAAGAGCAACATCGCTTAACTTTAAACTGATGCACTTGAAGTATGGTAATAAACCTATTGATATATGCTACGGCGAAGAGAAAATCTAAAGAAAAATCAGCTTTTTAAATATTTCATTAAGAAAAAAGTACATTCAGAGCATTTGCCAACCCCTGCAGCGCACAGCTTTTTTTTCCTTGGCAGAGTATGAAGTGAAAATAGTCTCAAAAGATTTGTAACTCGTGTGAAAAAGATTTGTGCGTGAAAAATAGATTTGTAACTCGTGTAAGCATCTTTGTGTGTAAGTTTGTATAGTTGTATCTGTGAATATGATTTGTAAGCCATAAAAAGAAAATAAACCTTTTCCTATGCCTACAAATGTTGAAAAAGTGCACGAGTCACCAGATACACACACACAAAACTGCAGTTACGTACAGATCCAGTTACGAGTTCTCAACTACTTTTGAGACTCTTTTCACGCCTCCCTGATTTGTGTTGCAGATGGTGCGTTCACATGCTACTAAAAGCTCGGTCATCTGAGTTTATTTCGGAAATAGTTTTTTTCCATAATTCAACACGTATTTCCCTCTCTGCTTGTCTCGTCTCGTGGCTAAGACATATTTTTGTGGAAAATATATATGTCATTAGACCCACATCTAATTTATATATATATGTTTATATACGATTCCTCGTTTGTGACCTGTACAACTGTAATTACATGGGAAAAAGATTCGACCACTAGGTGGCGGAAGTTTATTCTGCTCTGGCTGGGAGAAGCGTTCAGTCAAACACTCCAGAATGGCGGGTCGGGTCGGCCCAGTAATCGTGGCGGTGGTCTACCCTCAGAAGGGTAGGCCGCTTACTTCTGAGGGTAAAACTTGCAAGTTTTAACATCCACTTACTTCTGCCATCTGTAGCAGCAGAACGGACCTGTCAGCGCCGAACCGCACTAACAGAACCTCTCATTTTACAAGTAAACCGGATAATAATGGGTTCTGGAGAGTCCGGGTCACAGATCTGAGTGATCTGAACTAAATCAGAACCAGGGTGATATTTCGGCTGGAGGTAAAACTCTGAGGGATGGGTCCATCGGGTCTCGGAACCGAGACAAGGTGACCGAACTGGCGGGTTTAACACTGGAACAGGGCCGTCCTGCAGCTACACCTCCAGAACCGTATGTCCCGAACCTCAGGAGACCTCGGCTGCAGGTAGAGCCATCCGGAACATCCACTAACTTTTGAGGGCCAGAAGACCACCACCACGATTACTGGTTCCGACCCGACCCGCCATTCTGGAGTGTTTGACTGAACGCTTCTCCCAGCCAGAGCAGAATAAACTTCCGCCACGTAGTGGTGGAATCTTTTACCCATGTAATTACAGTTGTACACGTCACAAACGTGGATTCAGATATAAACAATATTACGATTTTAAAAATTAGATGTGGGTCTAATGACATATATAATTTTCACAAAAATATGTCTTAGCCACGAGACGAGACAAGCAGAGAGGGAAATACGTGTTGAATTATGGAAAAAAACAATTTCCGAATTAAACTCAGATGACCGAGCTTTTAGTAGCATGTGAACGCACCATTTACACACAAATCTGGGAGGCATGAAATGAGTCTCAAAAGTAGTTGTGAACTCGTAACTGGATCTGTACGTAACTGCAGTTTTGTGTGTGTATCTGGTGACTCGTGCACTTTTTCAACATTTGTAGGCATAGGAAAAGGTTTATTTTCTTTTTACGGCTTACAAATCATATTCACATATACAACTATACAAACTTACACACAAAGATGCTTACACGAGTTACAAATCTATTTTTCACGCACAAATCTTTTGAGACTATTTTCACTCCATAGCAGAGCAACCAAAAAAAGTTTGCTTACAAGAAAAGTTCATGTGAGATATTTAACGAAAACTAAAGCGTTATCATCGTACTGTGAAGAGATTTGTCGCTGATTCAGAACAAAGACGGGTTTGTGCAGATAAAGGCATAATGAGGAAGGTTTCCAAATTCATCTGACTAAGAAAGCAGCTGCTAAAATGCCCTTTGCAAAGCAGCAAACAGTTATTTGAACCTGCTGGTGCCTCTGGAACATCAAGGTGGAGGATCCTCCAGAGGCTTGTTGTGCATGAATCTACCGTTCGGCCCCTAACCAGGCTCACAAGCAGAAACGGTCGCAGTGGGCCCAGCAGTATATGAAGATTTATTTTCAAACAGACTTGTTCACTGATGACTGCTGTGCAACCTTGGATAGTCCAGATGGACGGAGTAGTGGATTGGTGGTGGATGGCCACCACATCCCAACACGGCTGTAACCTCAGCAAGGAAGTGGAAGAGTCATGTCTTGGGCCGAAATTTTTTCTTACATTGCTGACCGTTTACCTTCAGTCTGTTAGTTTATGGGATGATGCCGAGTTTTGAGGTTTGAAGATTTGTGAAGAAACGGCTCAGTCCTATTGTTAGACTGGCCCTTAGCGGGAGGCTCAAGTAGGAGTCGGGAGACAAAGGATCGGTGCAAGCCCACTAGGTGTTTATTCACCAACATTCAAGCACATAAAACAGCCCTGCTTCCTCACGGTCTGGGATCTCAGCCTCAACTCAACTTATGTGGCCAGCACGCCGCCTTTATGGCCGCCGACGGTTCCATTTAACCCGCCGCCAAGAAACAGGGTAAAACAGTAAATACACACAACAAACATTGACTAAACAAACCACATCTTCAGACTAATACACATTATTAAATACTATTTAGTTGAAGTAGATCTAAAATACATTTCTATAAATATCAATTTAACAGTGAGCGTCTACAGTACATAGATCCATCTACTCCCCCCCCGCACCCCCCTCTCTTTCATCTGCCTTGGTCCCTTCCGGAAACCTTAAAAGGTGCTCAGGCCCCCGGGGAATGCTTCAGCCTGACCACCCGGCAGAGGAAGAGACAGAGGTAAGTCACACCCGCACACGGCTTTCAACACTTTGGTGTATTCCAAACAGTTACAATACTTATTTTATCCATTTGTTGTCTGTTAACAGGACACCATCAGTTCCAGCTGAGATGCCACTGCAACACACCTACAATCAATAAAATACTTCCATCTGTTTGTATTCGTTTCATTCATCATTTAACACACACATTCAGTGTTTCCAGCCTAGTAATGAAGACCTTCATTACACCTATATTTCATTGACCATAAAGCTCGTCTTGTGTGCGGTGGAGAAAATGAGGATAATAATTACGCTCTGGACAGGAATTCTGCTGTTTCAGTTCCCAGTTCAAGGCATGGTGATCCCTGAGGATCCTAACTTTCTCTCACTTGAAAGGTATTCAACAGGGGAAAAAAAGATCTCAGACTCGCATCACAACCTGTTGGAATAATAAAAACAGACTATTATTGAGCTTTCTGCATGACCTTCCTGAGCTCTGACTTCCACCCTGCTTAAAATTTGGTAGACTCTGCTTAAAAGTCGGGTCGATCGGACGAACGGATGAGTTAACTGTTAAGTCAGTGGCCAGTGCGTAGACACGAGTGTCAGGGGTGATTCATGACAGCGGGTGGCAGCGGAAGCGAAAGCTTAACAAGATGCCAGGATGCACGGTGCGAAGAAAGAGGCTCTGACTGGAGGCAAAGCTGAAGGTGTCAGAGCCAAAGATTGGGGAGATTTTCATAGAACAGATCAAAATGGACAGAAAGGAGTTCAGAGACTGGCAGCTCAGGTTGACATGGAGTTAAAAAGACGAGGCTGAGATGGTTTGGCTACAATAGACAGTGAATATTTAGGATAAAGGGTGATGAATATGGAGCTGCCAGGAAATGGAAAAGCACAGGGAACGTTGCTGCCTTCACTACATAAGGAGGGGTGATGGAGGAAAATGTTTAAGAAGAGAGCAAATCAGTGACTGTAGAAGTAAATAAAATGTAAACTTCGTTTGTTTGCTGATCTGGCCTCATTCTCCAAATACCTCAAAATAAACTTGCTGGTTTCTCAATTTTCACGGCATTTTTATTGGTTATTGATTCTATTCTCATTCGTTAAATGTTACCCATTTTACTTTTTGGCAGTTTGCTACTTTCCATTACTTTTTCATTTCTCAGAAATTTATTTGAGTGTTTGTAGCTTAGTGAGGTTGTTGATTAAGGAATTTTTAAATGGAATGCTGAAATATTTTGTGGATAAACTTTATATTTTGTGTTTACTGCCCCACAATTATTCTGAAGTGATAGTTGTGTTTATCCTACATATATGCAGAACTATGCTGTTTGAGAATATCGGTGGTGAATTTAATGTTTCATCTCTTACTATCCAATATCTGAGACTTATTAGGCACATATTCATGAATAACAACCGACTACCTGTCTATAGTGTTGCTTTGATTATTTCATGCATGTCTGAGAAATCTATTAATGCCCCGCTGCAACCGTTCAGCTGTGCAAAACGGGAGGTTGGACCTAGCCCCGCCTTCGAGGTGCAGCTCCTCCTCTCGGCTCCTTCAGACTAGCCAGGAGCAATTAGCAAACACCTTTTTGGAACTGCGCATCTGTTGAGCTCATTATACGAGCTACTGCTCATTGAAAACGTTGTTAAAGGGTTAATAGAGGAGTCGTGTTGTGATGACTTCCTGAAGGTGGAGTAAGGAGTTTCTTAAAGAAACACAGGTCCAATTTCAAGGCATTAAATTACAAAGTCAAATTTCTTTTAAATCGTTTTTAGGCAACATGTTTTTAATTGTGCTATAAAAAGGCATCGTGTGGCTGGAAGACACACAATCCTGCCCCTTTAAAGAAAAAAACTAAAGTGATTAATACTTGTTAATCATAAAATCTAATATAAATGGCTACCACACAAGTACTGTGCATAGCTTTTCAGATTGTGCAATGAATGCTTAACAGATGTGTGTGTGTGTTCTCTACTGACTTATACCTGCCAGCCCATCAGGCCTGCAAATTTCCCACCCAGTACGGAGTATTTCATTAGCGGCCAGCGGGAGACGAAGGAGGGAAGGAACTGTACCTGACCCGAGGAAACGTCGCGTCAAAAGAACTGCCTCACCAGTCGGCCGGGTTGCTGTTGTTGTTGCTCTCTAAACACACCAGCTGCTCCAAGGAAGACGGAGCTGGGATGATTGTTCTCTTCTTTTATTAGGCCGCCACTTAAAAACCGCGCCTCTTCGACACGCTTGATCATCTAATGACACCTAATTATGAGGCTGGCTAATGGCGGGTTCTTGGAGGTCAAGGCGTTGGCTGGCCGCCGTGCTGAGAAGGATTTTTTAGAAATACAGAGGTAATTATTGGCAAGAGCTCCCCTCTCATTAGAAACGCTCTGTATCTGAGCAGAGCACAGAGAGTGAGAGGAGAATCTAATTATCGCCCTCTTCTCACCAACCCCATCCGCGACATCAATACTCCATTACAGCACCTTGTCCCCGGAGCGCAGACAAACTCCCGACTCCCACGCGTGCGCGGCGCCCGCGTGCACGTGCAGCTAAAACGCCTGAAAGTCATTAAAATTACACGCTTTGTGGTATTTGCCGCGTGTCGGCTCCGAGCGTTAGAATCTGAAAGTTGGAGCGACGTCTTCTCGACTTCACATGACGACAAAATTTTGGGAGAATAAAAAAAAATAAAAATTGTAAAAAAAAAAAAAAAAACTTTGTTGAACTTGAAGACGTTCCCAGAGACGAATTCCGTGGGAGTTTCCGTTTGGATTTGGATTATAACGAGGTGTTCTGCTGAAAGCAAACGAGAGAGCCCTGACAGGATTTCATGTGACTTCGCAGGGCCAGATGGAGCTCGACATGGAACAGCAGCTTTTTGTAATTGTTGCCTAGGTGCAGATTTCCCTTCCCACACCCCCCCCAAAAAGGCGAAAACAGACGTGCCTGATTTCAGGCCGAGTCTCCTGCAGAGTTCCAGGAAATCTGCATTATCGCAAACATCTTTTAGGCGGATTAGGCAAGATGTACTGCACTGAACAGGGAGTAGTTTTTAACAATCTTCCCAAATTTCTATCTGCTAAAGAATGATGTGCATTTGCATTCACACGACCCGAGTCAAAGCTTCTCAAAGCCAGTTTCAATCAGAGCTGTAAGATTTTTTGGGGGGGGGAATATCTCAGATTTTGCACTTGTAGATAATTTTGAAAGGGGTTGTGTGTAGACGGTGTAATATTTTTTTCTATTGTCTCTTCAAAAATCCAAAGTGAGGAGACTTTTTTGAGAGGGACTATACTTCCCACCCAGCTGACCAAAGCACCTTTTCAACCCGCGGCCCTTCTCAGCGTGAAGAATTTGTCACGCTCCGTCTCTTGCAACATAATAGCTGACTGACTTGTAACAAGCATCCCTTAAAAGGCAGACATGGCTGCAGCGGGTTGCATCAGTCTGTGTGAAGTTGACCTGCTGACTTGCAGCTGCCGGGCAAAAGTCTCTGCTTTGACGTAATTACTTGTGATCTAACTGAACGGCCTGGGAACAGCTAAAGCCAGGCTTTGTTGTGGACAAAAGTCAACTCTTGGACCAATGCTTCAAAACTGTTGGAATCAATGAAATATCTGTTGTTTCCGAGTCAAGACAGTACATTTTAGAGAACTCCACTGGTTACCTGAGAGGGTGAGAATACGTTAAGTTGCCTTGATGTTAGTACCTCACCATTGCAACCGATCAGCCATAAACCATTTCATAGACGTCTTCCACAAAGGTTTGGATGAAACCTTAATTACCTCCTAAATCTCTGTGAACATTGTTAAAGTAGTGTTTCCGTTACCCTTGCGGAAGTGCAATTTACCAGTGTTGGTAATTGTCCAGAAGCAGCTCCGGTACTTTGAAAATCAATATTTTGTTTAAAGGCGACCAAACATTTGGCCTATTTTAAACACACGAGGCCAAATGGTACAGAGAATGAAACAACTAATCAGCTGGTGGAATACTGTCCTATACCAGAGACGGGTCGGTGGGCTGACCGTCGAAAAAGGAGAAACCACAAAGACAGGATGAGAATGTTGGAGGAAAAATGCTGAGGGACTTCCAGATTTAAGCTAATCCAGTTGTACCAACAAAATACATTTTGGTGACAGATAACAGTGAAGTAGTATGATAGAGTACTAGGAATAAGAAGAGTAGAAGAATAATTTGTATTGTCTTTTTAATTACAAGAGTAACGTAATATTATGAGAAAAAAAAGTCACGAGAATAACGTCATAAAAATACGACATGTCACAATAATAAGAGAATAAAGTCATAAGACAACAAAGTCAAAATGACATGAGAATAGTTGTGATAATCCAAGAATAAAGTCATAGTAATACGAGCATAAAGTCATTGTATTTGGTGAATGGAGTAGTAAATTTATGGGAATATAACACTAAAAATAAAATGAGTAACGTTGAGCATCTTCTGAATTTAGCTTTGAAGCTTTATTATGTATGTGTAATTAGAAATGAACACCATCAGCCTCGCCCTACTCCATTGTACAGCAGTGATGGCGACTCCAATCACTGGCCAAATCAGACAGAAGGAAGACTAGAAGGCTGAAAAATACCAAGACCTCAATGAGGAGGATGCTGTGAAACTGAACAGCCTCGGCGGAGCCTGCGAGCTCCGCCGCCACCTGAGCGGACTTGAGATTGTGAAAACACTGAAATATCGACTTTGGCAGATTCCAGGAACAATCTCAGATTTCTCTCCAGTGGGAAACAGTTCTAGGAACAGAGAAGGAACCTTCAGTCATCAGATAATAATAATATGATGAATTATGTGTTGTTAGATTCAATTTTTAACTATCAAGAGCAGCATTACTAAGTCTGGTTGTTGCAAATCCGTGCGCGTATTCTGTGTTACGGACCCATAACACGGCAAGCTGGACTGGAAAAATAGAACCAACTAAGAATGGAAAGGAAAAAACAGAGAGCAGCTTTGACTAAACAAATAGCTGTAAAGTACAATTCTTTGCCTTTTTGTCGTGCTTTTGGTTTGTGTTTCCTTCTAATTTATGTAAAGCACTTTGAACCGCCTTGTTGCTGAAAAATGTGCTATATCGATAGCACATTTATACAGCACATACCCACAAACAAACATAGTACCGTATCCAAAATAATGACATTAACGGTAAGGAACCCAAGTCACAGGTGGGACGGAAAAACCAAATATCAGTCTACCTTTTTTTTTTTTATAGCATTGGTTTTAATTGTGGAAGTTATAATCTATGTTGCTTTCACAAGCAGGTAGTTATCGTCAGCATGTAACATCAAACATGAGCAAAAACAAGTTTATTTGACAAAAGCTTAGCCTGGCATGAGTCAGTAAACGCTCGCTGCAAGCTGCCCTGGGAACCTCCCCGAGTCTGGATCCGGTCTCGTCTTTAAAGTCTCAAGCCCTCGCGGGTCAGAGTTCAGGAGGCCACGGAGGAGCCGCGATGCGTCTGCGGGTGCACTTTGAGACCCCGCGCTTATTGTTTCACCACAGGCGCTTCGCCGCCACTCTAATATCCAACGTTGCACTTGGACGTCTGTGGGCGAAGGGCAAAGGCTTTCGGGAGGAAGTGAGATAAGTTGGAGCCGAGTTTGTTTGGACTCTCCCACTCAGCACTCAAGCAGAACTGTAGTAAGTGGGTGTTTTGTTGTTTTTTTTTCCCCCCGTTCTTCTTCTTCTCTTCTCTGACAAAGAGGTGGAAGGAGATGGAGCGCAGGTAAATGAGAGGGAGGGGCGGCTCCGTGTTGCAGACGGCATGTGGAGGCGAGAGAAAGGGAGGATCTATCGCATGCGGCTCCATCAGTGAGTGTAATGGGGCTGAAAGACGGCGCCGCTGACCACTGTGACAGTAAAAGTTGAATTAAACGGCCCCCGCTGGGGGGAGAGCCAGCCTCATACCGGGCTACCAAAAAACGAGAGAAAAAACAAAACTGTTCTTTTCATACTCGGCCCGTCGGCGCAGAGCATCAAACCGAGCCTCCCGGTTTGCCGCTCAGTGCGAGATGAACTCGGTAATGACGACTCGTTGTTAATTACCTTTCGTAGAGCGAATGACCTCGCGCTCGGCACAGTATGGGCCCAGGTAATTGGACGACACGTTACCAGCGGACAGCATGACAACTGCGGGAAAATTGTGGAGTAGCGAAAAGGGGGTTAAGAAGACATGTGAAGTACCTTTTAAGTGGAAGATTTTAGCTTTCAAAAGTTCTAATCAAGGGTTTGTTTGTCTTTTTCCTTTCCACCAAACTAGTTCTAGTGACTACGTCTAATTAAAACCAGTTTTTTTTTTCTTTTTCTATTTTTTGGTCATATCGCCAACTTTTTTCGTCAGTCAGATGTCCACTTAAGCTAGTGTTTGAGGCCAGCAGCCATTTTCAAATTCCCACCACTTAGTTGGAAGATTTCATCCTGTTTCAACATGTTGTCACATTGCAAAACCAAAAACGTCAAGATATTTATTGGGACTTGTTGTATGTGGCCACCGGAAAGTAGCTTTCAAAATTTTTCGCAAACAAAAATCTGGAAATTGTGGCATGCATTTGCATGCAACCCCTCTAACAGGCTCCCCTTAAATACTTTTTTTTTTTTTTTTGAGAATATTAATAAGCAAAATGCGTCATTAACACTTAAGAAAAACAAAAGACAGCACTGGGTTCAAAAAAGCATCGAACAGGTCAACATTCTCCTAAGTTCAATATTCAATTTCAAATGGGGCCACGAAAAGGAAATTCGCACAAGATGCCGGCAACACCACGAGTAATCCACAAAGAATCCATAATAATGATTCGATCTGAATGCAAAGCATTGAACACATTAAAAGTACTGACTGAAATCTGTTAGCGTTTAAATTCCACAATTTAAATTGTAAGAATGAACATAATTTTACTTTAAACCAGCCTCACTCATCTGATTTCTGGCAGAAGAATCAAAAGGCTGTCAAACCTTTCACAGAGCGCTTCAAACTGACCTGGACATAGCAGGTACAGCACTTTTCATGAAAACAATAAGCAATGCACTAACTGGCAACAAGCCTCTGTAACAAGTTGCTGCACAAGACTCCACTGCTGAAGAAAAATCACGTTAGAAACTTGCTTAAAATTTGCTGCAGATGCAGTGTAGTCAGATAAGTTCAAAACTGGATGGATGTCAGTACACATGTAATATTTGGAAAATATTATCATCATGCCAATAGTGCAAAATGTACAGTTGAGAATATTGTGGTGTGGGCTGTCTGAGAGCTGTTAGTGCTGGCAGACTTCAACTAATCGAAAAGAGGTGGCCGATCGAAAAATCCACCAGGAATCTGAAGACGAAACAAGGATGGCTGTCCAAGTAAGACAGTAATAAATGCCAGCCCAGAAAACTCTTAGCTGAAAGGAAAGCCAGGAAGTCACGGTAAATTATCTCGTAAATCTGAAATAAAGAAAAAAAAGTAGTGGAAATAGTATAGTTATGGCTTTCAAAATGACTCCCTTGCCTTGGAAAACAAAATTGGTATTTTGTGTTTTCCTTTTGGTGGACACATCTTAAAGTCATAAGCAGGGCGTCAAATCAAGAAGTGGCATTTTGGCATTTATAGTAAAACATTACATTAGCACAAAACATTTTAGATTTTGCACAAACGAAATGTGATGTTAAAAAAAAAATCCTTCATCTGGTGTCATGAGATATAGTGACAATACGGGTACCAAGTCGCGTTGGACGCGACGCTGCATCATTTCCTTTCCCTGCATGTCAAATCAAGGACATCCGAGTCGGAATAAAATATAGACAAACACTAAACTCATACGTTGTTTCCTTAGCTGTTAAATTTGTACCAAATCCAGATTTTTTTTTTCTTCCCTTTGCTGTCCAAACCTTAGTTACTGCACAGACCCTACGGCTGTCCAGGGTCATAGTGAATTATGGAAGCCAAAAAGGCACATGGATCAATACAGGTTTTAAGTGCTGTAAGCCCAACCTGCACAGCATATTGATTAAACAGCAGGCCTTGTTGGCGGCGCATGAAATTCACTGTGTTACAGCAGGCCCCCTTTTCTTTTTTTTCCCAATAGCAGGGTCTTAAACTTTCCAGTTACTTTCCCTCTGTTTACCTTTAACCGAGGCAACCGAGGACACACGAGATCCGTCAAGTTTCTATTGATTAGGTTAAGATTTAAGATTCCGGTGAAAGAACAAGAGAAGAAATCAAAGTGCTGCTCCTCCAGTTCACAGAGGGCAGGAGAATCTGAGCAGTCATCAACATCGTGCTCGTCACGACCCAAATAAGTGACGGGAAGCAGCGAGGTGAGGGGAGTTATGATGAATATAATTACATTTTAAAAGTGAATGACATAGATTTGCTATCAGTCTTACAAAAGATTAAAAGCCCTGGTCATAAATTGATTACAAAGAAAAGAAGCGGGTTGTGTTGACTATATATCCTTGGTTTATTGACTTCTGACCAAGGTTTGCACACAGCACATGGTGATGCTTAGCTTTTCTGTTATTTTTTGTGCTGCAGACTTCACAGACTACTGCAGTTGTTTGCCAAACTGTAAACAACATCAAAATAAAACAACACCAAATAAGACAACCCCAAGAAGCCGAGAGAAATGCAGTGGACACGGTTCTGTAGCCGCGGATTTTTCTGTGCCTCTAAATTTTTTTGCCGAAAATGTACCTATTGGTGGGAGCTTACTTCGGAACAGATATCCAAAAATTATTTGACAAAAAAGGAAGAACAGGAAGCTGAAAAAACCGAGGCCCAGTGCCTCTTGTGAAGCTTACTGACTGACATTTTCAAAAGGGGCCAATACTGAAGCACCATTCATATTGTGCCAAGAAAATACTCCCCTTCACCATGACACCACCAAATGTCAATACAAGGCAGTACGGGTCCATTTGTTTACACCAGATTCCGACCCTGCCACTCAGCAAACCATGAAACGTTTTTCCAATCCTGTGTTGGTTGGATTAGGTCCAGACAACTGCAACCTTCTTTGTTTTTAAAATTTTATTGGACCATCCTCTGTAATTCCGAGAGACCGTAGTGTGTGAAAGACTTCGTAGATCAGCGTCGTCTGAAATACTCCGACTAGCACATCAGGCGCCAACAACCATGCCGTGCTCAACATCACTTGAATCCCTTTTCTTTCCCGTCCTGATGCTCGTTTTAAATTTCAGAAAGTTGTCTTAGCTAATTTTGGAAATACCTAAGACAACATCGACGAGGCGGCGCTGCAGGTCAACGAGTTCTGGTCCAAATGAGTCTGCTGGCGCATGATCAGCTGACTCATTATTTGTTCCAACAAGCAATTGAAGATGTTTAAGCATTGCTTAACTCAGCACAAGTGAGTGGAGCCGCAATAAGTCTTCTGACCTTTGAACTGTTCAAGGTACAACCTGCCTCTTGAATACTCTGCCAGACACAGGCACCAACCCGGTCTTCAGTAAGGATTATGGAGGTTCAGTAGACAGATCGTTGTTCTGATTTGTCACTTTCATTGCCTCAGCTTCCTTGTACACAACATATTTCCTTAACTACATATTATAAGAAAAGGTTCTACTTAGACAACCTTAGAGAGCAAACGAATCCAGAAAGTTCTGGCGAAAAGCCTTTTAGCAAGTTCCGTTTTCCTAACAGGCCCCTAATGTATTCCAGCTCCAGATGTCTACGTCGACATTACCTCCACAGGCTTTTACAGGAGTTGTAAACAATTGATTTTTCCAGCAGCTTTCCTCCAGCCCAACAGGAATCTCTGAATGCGAAGTTGAGCAGAGGCGCAAACTTACAGGCACATTAATTATTAAGCGTTTAATTAGCGTAAGCGTCCCCCAAAACAACAGCCAATTATAATGACAAACATGCTGGAATGTTTGCTCCGTTTCTGCAGTGGACAATGAGCCTCAGACTCGTGATAGTTTGGACAAACACGCAGCCAAACGGAGAGACAATACAGATGGAGGCGAGGAGGAAAATTTGGGGACGAATGGGGAAAAGATCAGATGGTAAATAGAAAGGTAAACAGCGTGCCATTAAGTTGTCTTTGGCCTTGGCTTTTAATTTCCTCTCTCAATGTCATCTTCCTTTCACACGTCCGTCTTCTGGAGACCGATTCCCCGCCTCTCCGCCTCCCTACTCCCAATCCCCCCCTTCCTCGGTTCTCAATGTCTTCCTCTTGTACTTCTTAACGCTGCACTGCTTGGTGAAATGGGTATTTATTTATTTATGGTCAGGCATTGTCTGTGTGCGTGGGCTTAAGTAATATTCTTCTAAGCTGTGCCACTATAATACAAAGCCTCGTTCCTTCTTATGTGCAAGGGATGAAAGACGGGGCTCGGAGCTCGCTACGGTCCCCAAGTCTGAATACCGCCGATTCCGAGGCGGGAAGAGAGCGAGGCGGAAGAGCAGGGGAGCTTTGCGGAGCTCAGAGTGCTTTCTGACAAACTACAAAGAGGACAAACTCGCACCGTCTCTCTTTTACATACATGGCTTTTTTATGTATATATATATATATAAATAGAGAGAGAGAGAGCAGGGTTTATTTTTGGGGGGGGTTTTTTACCCCACCTCCTCATCTTTGCTTCTATGGCACCGTTCTATTTTCTAGTCCAGTACTGCAGGAAAGGGTTTGCTGCTGGAAAAAGTTTTGGTGCAGCGAAGCAGAAATAATTCATTCAATACAAGGTGTCCTACCTTATTAAATCTGGCTGGTGTTTCCACCTTTCAGAGCATGGCTTTGGTTGTTGTTGTTTTTCTTCCACAGAAGGCATTTTTCCACCTAAAGTTGTTTTTTGAAGCAAGCAACATTGTTTTGTACATGAAGAAAAAGAGGAATTTGCACTTAATGGGAACACTGATTTTGAAAAAAAAAACCCCTCACCTTTTATTGTTGAAAGGTTTTGGTGCTAGGATGAGTTGCTTTATGTATGTATCAAAACTGCGATGGAAATCCTTTGTTCGCATTACACGAGTCACATGATCGACAACCGGACGTTACGGATCCGGTAGTCGATCACATCATTGATCCGGTTGGTGGAAACGACAAAGAAGACGGAAGAAGGATGACGGGGCTGCGTGTTTTTAATGAAGTATCGTGAGAAGTAACTTATTTATGCGGGGTCTTAACTGCATTTCCAATTGAATGGAAACATCGCAATTGCATTTTTCCAACATCCACAAGTTTTACGGACATTTGTCATAGAAACTCTTTGACCTCGACTCAGTGCCTTGAAAAATTATTCAAAGATATTTTTTTTTTATTTCCAGCAGAAACACCAAATTTTGAAGCCTTTTCTTTGAGGATTTTCCCGTTTGTAGTTCTGTCCTTCTTTCCATAATCTGAAACCGACTTCCTCGTCCTTTCTAGTAAAACACGTCCCGCCACATAATGCGATACTTTCCATCTGACCTCATTTCACTTTGGCTGCGTCCAAATTTTTGAGCCGTCTTCAACGTGTGTTGGTCTACCAAATAAAAATCCAACAGAAGACACTGTGGTTCGTAGTTGTGATGTGACAAAGAAGGAAAAAAATGCTGGATGAAAGCTTCTTCCAGACTCTGTATGACAGTAGAGTTGCAAATAATAGCTGACCTCAGACAGCTTCTACAGTATTGATCGGTAGTTCTGACAACACTGACATTGACCGAGCACTTACTCAATCATCCCAAACTTGACAGTTGGGACATTTCTCATCAAACATCTGTCAACCATCACCTCTCCATCAACGGTTTGGACCACTGAACAGCACACCTTTTTTTGTGCTATTCTACAAAAAAAAAAACAGAAACCGATCTCCAGTAACTCAGGAGTAGAAAGAGAACGCAAGAAACAAATCTGTTTGAGGGATTTACGCATATGAATTTGAATTGTCCATTGGCTTCTCCTGAAACAAGTAATAGGATGATGGGACACAGACCAGGGCATCTTCAGGAAACAGAGAAACAACAGAACAATAGCCGTGTGGTGATTTGGGGTTCAGCACCAATGGTAGTAAAGCTGACAGTAGAATGTCGACAGCGCAAAGACTTAATATCTGGAATATTCATATTCTTCCCATACCTGCATGTGTTGTCTCAAGGTCTTCTGCTAAATACATCCATGCTGGATAAACTGGTGATTATAGGTTGCTGTAAGTGAAGGTGGATTGTCTCATCTGTCTGTTTGTCCTGTGATGGATCTGTCCAGGTTGTGCTCTGCCTTAGACGGAGACATGCAACCATACGGAGAAGCAAAGTTTGAAAATATCGGGATTTTAAAAATAGAGCTATTGTTCAGGGTGGAGTGGTCAAGAGACAAGCTCAATGACATACATACATTTCCACTAATATTTGGTTAAGTATTAGTTAGCCAGCTGCAACTTGGTTGCAAACCAACATCTTGGTTGCCATCAACATCTTTTGTGGATATTTCTGGTGGTAATTTGGTGCCACCAGGCCACGTGTCCAATTGGTCTGAGTATTGGTCAATCCAATGATTGTCAACCAACCAACCAGTCTTTGTCTCCTCTCAGTTAGGCATGCCTAGAAAACCTCTAGTTGGAAAGAAGACACATCTAAACGTTGCAGAACATCTACTCTTGATGACGGGAGTTACAGACCTGTGCTCAAGAGAAAATGAAGGAGTGTTGTATCCAGGATCTTGTTTTATTTTGGTTGTGACACAAATATGGACATAACTCAGGGTTGGATCATAGACAGACCAGTAACTCATCTGCTTCACTTTTTGACTTATGTCTTTCCCTTACCATGATAGACAGAAGCAGTACCTCAAGTAGTCCAGACCAGGTCTCCATCTGACGAACCACCTCCATCTTACTCTCCCCTCTGGAACTAGTTACAAGTCTCAGCTGCGAACTGCTGCAGCTGAGACTGACCCTGTGTCTACAGGGGTTGTTCTATCTTTTACCTTTGGAGAACCGTAGCATCCCAGCCCTTTGCCACTTAGCTATGAACTCCTCACAGCCTAAAGATCCCAACAAACCCCTTATTCACATCTGCAAGAAACAAAGTTAAGATCCTCAGGCTGGCATGTTCAAAGTGTGGCCCGGGAACCATTTGTGGCCCTTTGAGTAATTTCATGTGACCCCTGACCGCAGTTAAAGAATAGTAAAAAAGCAAATGGCTTTTTCAGTCCACAATCCACAAAATGAAACACATTTTTTCACTTACCGCGAAAATGTAACAATTGAGATTAGAATGTCACATTTTGTTATTTTTGTATTCTAAATTTTGGCATGGAGTTGTACCCAATTAAAATACCTGTTGATGACCTTATGAATTTGAAGTTGGGGGGGATTATGATGAAACTTTCAAATTATTCCAGTTTTTTTCCTCTACTTGTTATTGTTGCTCTATATAATTAGCAGGGGAACATTAAGTTCCAGTCTTCTTTAGGTGCAGCCAATCGGCCCAAACTGGCATTTTGCTCTGACAAAGATGTGAGCTGTGGAACGTAGTTAGGAGCCCGCAATCTGTTACTAGAGCAATAGCAAGGCTGTGTGGGTGTGAGAGCAGAACAGAGCAAGGGAAGGAAAACTAAACTCCCTAAACTTCCACTCTCATAATCAACCCCTCACTCTGAAAGCACAAGCTTCTCCTCGGAATCGCCTGAAATTTCCGTCTCTCCCCAAGCTTCCATCTTCATCCCGGTTTCTGCCACGCTAGGGTTAATGACGTCCCAAGTGACCAGCGCCGGTTAGCCAGTCGACATCGACACTCGCAGGCACACAACACACACACTAGACTACCGCTGCGTACAAACTGTACGTACTCTTGCATTTCTGGCCAGCAGCTGGCAGCGTTGCCAACTGTGTCCCCCTGAATTGAAAGAGATAGAGGAGGAGGGGAGCAGATGTGACTATTCTGCCTGACAGGTCTGAAGGAAGAAAACAAAAGCCAGCAGGCTGTTGAGGGTTTATGAAAAGGATAGAAGTGGCAAAACAAGTGGCCGATTCCAGCCTTTCCTCCAAAGAATCACACGGATTTATTTTTTGCCTGGCACGGCTGTGGTTGCATTTTTAGCGCATGCTGAGCAGGTTGCATTCCATTACCCCAACAATGCCTCGCCGATCCCCTCACTGCTACCTCTCCTCTTCTCTGCAGGCGTGGCCCCTGCCATCAAGCCACAGGAGGAACTGCAGTGAGCTGCTTCTTTATACTCTTTGCAGAGGCTTTGTTGTTGGAGAAAACAATGGAATTACCCTTTTTGGGAGCACATGCGACAGGATGACATAAAGTACTTCTTACTGTAAAGTAGAAGAAAAATTGATGGCTTGTTAAGCACGGGGCGCTTTTATTTCCCCTTGGGCTGCTGACACTTTGTGAAACTTAGAGGGATGCACAGTGATGCAACTGCTGGCAACGCAAGAAGGTCCTAGGTTCAAATCTCAGCAAGTCTTTCATCCCCCGTTTCATTCTTGGGTTTCTTTACGTCCAACAGTCCACAAATAAAGGATGTTAGGTTGATCAGTGAACAAGAGTTTTTGAAAATTAATCTTCATGCATGGCTGGGCGCACTGTGACCTTTTCTGCTTGTGAGCCTGGTTAGGGGCCGAATAGTAGGTTCATGCACAACAAGCCTCTGGAGGATCCTCCACCTTGATGTTCCAGAGGCACCAGCTGGTTCAAATAACTGTTTGCTGCTTTGTAAGGGCATTTTAGCTGCTGCTCTCTTAATTTGATGAATCTGTTTAACAGAAACATTCCTCATTATGCCTTTGTCTGCACGAACTCATCTTTGTTCTGAATCAGCCACAAATCTCTTCACAGTTCTATGATAAAGCTTCAGTTTTTGTTAAATATCTAATGTTTTCATGTCTTGTCCACTGCACTACACTATCTGATGATTTTCATCAGCAGAGATTCTTTCTCTTTCCCATATTGGAACCTGTGGCCTGCTTAATAATGTGGAACATCCTTCTTAAGTAGATTTCCTTTAATTGAGCTCACCTGACACCTGAATCAACCAGGTCTCTGAAATTAATTACAGTGATTCAAAGAGCCCTGAGACACAATACCAACTACGAAATTAATAGCACAACAAAAAAATACATCTTTATGACACTTAAATCCAATTTGCAAAATAATTTTGAACTCGGTGTAATATCCAAGGTCCAAATGCTAAGCCTATGAAATCCTGGATATTATTTAGCTTTAACAGTGCATTTCGCTGGCGCTGGCGTTAATATAAACTATAAAACAAACCACGCTTGTGGGAACCGTGCAGCACCTTGCATTACACCCAGTTTGTTATGGAACTCATCCAATATGTTACATTTTAACAGCATGTACCAGGAGGCAGAGTATGCTGTAAAGCTTCATGATCCTTTGTCTTCCCCCGCCACTCATTCACAGCATCGCTGCTCACGGATCGCGCTCTACGCCGACGATATGCGACTCCCGCATCTCCTCAATGACGCGGGTGCGCAGATAAAGAGGCCTGGGTTTAAATTAAAGATGCGACTGTTTGTGCCTGCTCAGCTAGTGAATATTAAGCGTCGGAATCCAGCGCTGTGCGCGAGACGTGGTGTGAGGGCACAAGTTTAGCTGAGCTACAGCGGTTTATAATGAATTCCCCCCACGAGGCATGACGGCCAATAAACACACTGTACATGTAAATGCTAAATGATCAAGTGAGGGTATCTCTTAGTCCTTGTCATCATCCATCATATCCTGTCACCGCACTGCGTTTTGTGTGTGCGCTTGTGTGTCTGTGTTTTTATAGCGGGATAACACCAGAGTTTCCTCACCGTTTCATTAATCTTTAGGTGATGGTCTTATCTGCAAGCAGGCTCATTTCCTTTATATGAAGATTAAGGCAGAGTCATTAATCTCTTATCTCATCAGATGCGCTGCTCCGACTGGAATCCAACGCCGCACTGAAGTCGCGGCTACTATCCACAATGCCATTCGTGCACGAAGACGCCGACACACAAGCGTATACTTGGCCGATTAATGGGTAATTTGCATTGTGTATGTGCTAATCTGCAACAAGGCTGTAATTACTTCAAGTTGCAATGACAGAGCATAGTTATTAGACTACTCTTTACAAGAGAAAGCTTGAGGGGCTGTCAGTGTCTGTAAGCGGAAGAAAAATGCTGATTTCTGCAGCAGTTTAAAGGGCCTTTTTTTCTCATTATAGACGCGGTCTAGCAGCTTACAGTGGACTCTATGAGCAGAATCTGACTGGAGGAGACACACATTGCCGAACATCCACCAGCCCATTAATACCACAGCTTTTACAGCCTTCAGGTTTAACTGTGTGTCGTACACGTAGTTAAAGTCACTGCAAAGTGCTTTGATTTTCCCTCAAATTATTTGATTAAACATAGTCACAAAAGTGTCAGAAAATTAATTTTGCTAACTGCATTTTCCTGACTTACTCATGTGAGTTTACGATAGCGACTGGACAACAATGTGTTGATATGGACTCATGAGAGTCGGGGGCAGATTAGTCAAGTGTGTGTAAAGTTTTTTTGGCATTTATAGGTTGATTAATTTGCTGCTACAGCGTGCATGAAATGTGACTACAGTAAGAAAAAAAAACGATATATATATAAAAAAAATGAAGTGGCAACTTTAAGTGATGACTAACATGCAGTATTGCTTATAAGTTCTAACACTCTTGGATATTTTACCCTTTTATTGACGATGCAAATCCATAGGGAAGACCTAAATTTGACTTTTTATGACAAAATCCTTTTGACAAAAACAACTAATTTCTAAAAAAAAAAAAAAAAAAATTCAAATTAAATACAATAATTTTTTTTGAAAATAATCGATTGCAGAAATATTCACCCCTATCTTATTACGCGTTAATACACATGGTGGAAAGCGTCCCGGCTCGACCACAGAAGAAGCCTGGTTGTTGCCTTCTACGCAGTTTCGCTTGATTCACACACCTCTTCACTGCTCCTGTTGAATTAACAGCCGTCTGGTTTGGTGGTTTAAAGCGCAATTTCCAACATACGCCACGGACGAAAATTGGGTGAAATTTAAAGCTTCAACACAGCCCACGCTTCGAGGGAGCAGGTTTCTCAATAGGCGAGAGACCAGACCGTGTGGTCAAGGAAGACAGACACCCTGGAACAAGGATCTTACCACGCTACCGCAGACGCTAACATTTACAGTCATCGCCAACGAAACAGATGTAGCTCCCAGAATAGCTGCTTTGCAAATTCTAGCTAATACCCAGTCAACTGGCATTGATCCCTGTTACTCCAGTTTCCGGAGCCGCATTTTGTTTAGAATACTGCAGATGTGGGGTTGATGATTACCTTCAGCAGTCGTTGGATGAAAGCCAGAGTATACCCTAGACCAGGGGTGCCCAAAGTGGGTCCTCGAGGGCCGGCATCCTGCATGTTTTAGTTCTCTCCCTGGTTTAACACACCTGCATCAAATGATGGCTCATTAGAAGGCCTAAGAAGAATATAGACTTGCTGAAGATGTTGTTGCTACCACCAGGAAGAGAACTAAAACATGCAGGATGCGGTCCCTCGAGGACCGACTTTGGATACCCCTGGCCTAGACAGGTCGTCAGTTTGTCGCAGAGCAACACGAGCTGCGTTTTCACAGACTACATAATTACAAAATTTGACATTTGCTTAATTGAAACACAGCAAAAAATAAATAAATAAATAGTTCTTTGATAGAAAATTTTGGACCTCGTATGTTTTTTGAGGGTTTTTTTTTTAGACCGCCTTGAAATCGATTTGCAACACACAGGTCATGTGATCAACAACAGGGTGTTGCCCCTGGGGCAAAAAAAACTAAAGATGAAGATGACAGGAAGTGGTAAGAGGCCGATTTTTTTAAATAACTTATCAATTGAACAAACTTTAATTAAGTTTATATTAATGGAATTGAAATTGTGGTTTTCGACATTAGCGGAATATTGACAAAGTTTTGTACACATTTTAAATGGAAACAGCTAAACGCAGCAGGACACTGGACAAACAACCATCCACAAGGACAATTTTGGACGGACCAGTGAACCAAACAATCATGTCGATAGATCAACAGCCTTCAACTTAAGAACGTATGAACTTTGTCGTGTGGTTTCCATGATGAGGGGGTTTGAGTTTGAAAACATTTCTCCGTCATGCCTGCTGCTAGCATGTGCTAAATGAAAGTTAGCGCTTTCTTCTTTGATTTCCAATTTTGACTTCCAATCATTCACTTCCTGCGGGCGGGCGTCTTGAGATCCCAACTTATTTTCTCAAGATCCCGACTTTTTTTTTTTTTTAATTCGCGGGATCTTGAGAAACTAAGTCGGAATTTCTTTTTTTTTCTTCCCCCTTTTCATGTCCCCTTAGGGACTCCGTAATGCAGCGCCATCAGAGCAACTGTAATATATTTTACCAGGTGAGCAATTATTCAGAATTTCATCATGTTGTTAAAATTATGTGGGTTTCTGAGAGTGTAAACTGTGTGACAATGTGGAAAATGTTCATGACAGTTTTGGAAAGATTTCTAAAGAGTGCGAAGCGGGGTTATGAGGCCTTAACATGTATGTGAATAGGAAACAATTTAACAGTCACCACTTGGCGGATTTCGTTGATTGCGGGACTTTTTCAGAACCGAACCCCCACAATAAACGAGGGACCACTGTAATCGTTTAATTCAACCATCTAAATGACAGTTAATCACAGCAGATGCTTTGTCTCCTTACATCTTAAAATGAAAAAAAAAGGTTTCCATTAACATCCCATAGTTTTGCAGGAACAGGTTTTATAACACAGATACTACATTTGAAGCAATACATCAGCTCCTAGCTAAAGGGCCAAGCACACAAACACACGCAAACAAATGCACACACACCACCTTGTCACAAGCCTTTTTAGAGCTCTAATCTGAAATGAGAACATGCCCTGGGTCACACTGGGGGAATGGAAGTCAAAATACAGAATAAAAAAAAAAGAGGAAAGATGGAGAGGGGAATGAAATGAAAGAGAAAAGCCAAAGGGGAGAACACGGAGAGATAAAAGGGCTGAACCAGCAGAGAGGGGAGACGGGGCAGAGGGGGGAGTGGCAGCCAGAGCAAAGCCGACGGGGACCGTGGATCACCCTGGAGGGTCAGAGGTGTGAAAGAGTTGTGGTTGGGTGTAAATGCCTCACCCTAACCGAAGCAACCCCCCCCCCCTCGCCATCCACCTTCCCTTTCCCCTCCCGTCCCGTCCCTCCCAGCAGCTATTTAACATAGAAATTGATTTAAACAGAGGGTGAGATATCCGCAGTGGGACCGGAGGACAGGGGCCTCCAGTCAGCAGAGGAGAAGCTAATGAGAGGTGAACGAACCGAGTGGCGCTAACAAGAACAGCAGAGGGAACGACGAGACGGGGGCCGAGGGGAAGAACTGGGGTGCTGGAATTTTTAAAGTTTGATAAACGGAGAGTGTTTATCAAAGAGTCGTCGTGTGGCCGGATGATGACGAAGGTGGGAATGGATATTGGGTAGCAGTCATCCTCTAAAGCCTGCTGCTGTGTGACAATCGTGACATGCCAACATCTCAAGATACTGGCAGCAGAGAGAATATTTCACCATTGAAGAAGACGTAAGTTGTTGGTAAGCGCTGCTAATCCATCTCATTTGCTTTTGCTAAACACTTTCTGGTCGAATCTCTAGAGGGCAAAGACTTCGGAGTAGGGGATGCGATCACTGCCCGTTAGGATTGATGGAAGAGATGGTGCGAACATTTTTCCTCCCTCTGCTCTTTGGTCTAACCCAGGGGTGTCCAAAATTGGTCCCCGAGGGTCGGCATCTTGCATGTTTTAGTTCTCTCCCTGATTTAACGCACCTGGATCAAGTGATGGCTCATTAGAAGGTCTATGAAGAGCATTGACCTGCTGAAAATGTTGTTACTGCCACCAGAGAGGGCCTCCAGGGCCACCAGGACCGACTTTGGGCACCCAAAGTCGGTCCTAACCCTAACCCTAACCCTTCAAATGATACGGTTCATAGGCACTTCATGTAAGTCAATGCCAATGATTATTGATTTTTTTTTGTGTGTGCTTGTTTTAAAAATCTGGCACACTGCCAAACCGCTCCCGTTTGAGGAGGAGTGTGTGAACGAAGACGTTAATTTTCTGTGCCATTTCAGAATTGCAGTCTGCCCAGGTAGGGTTGAAGAAGTTCAGCAACGGCAGCGGAGGAAGTGAACAAAGTCATTCAGTCTTTCAAATACTGAGCAATTAAGGTCGGACTAAAAGGAAGTTCTAAGATGTTTTATTGTTGTTGTCTTAAAATATGTTGTGCAGTTCGGCGCTTCTTTCTTTTTGATGGGGGATTCAAAATACGCACAATTTTTGTTCTCTTTGTCAAGCTAGCATTTTACATACGACCCAGCCAAATGTTAGCAATTGGGTAAAATCCGATTCAGCAGTTTAAAACTTCAAGTCCAAGCCTCCGTTTCCCAATGGCCTACGTACGAAGCAAAGATTAGAACAAGGATTTGGTTTTTTTCCACACTATGATAAATTAAGAACAATAAATCTTTGACAAAAATCTCGCGATTCAGATTAAAACATCAAGAACCCCAAAACCACTAACTAGGGTCTAATTTGCCTCTTTATTTAGCAGTAGGAGGATCCATAAGAGATAAAACAGTAAAATCTCAGGCGAGTGTCAATGCTAGAATCACTCTGACCTCTTTTCCTGAACCGTCGGTTCTTTGCCGTCATGTATCTGCACTCTTGGCGCCGCGGCAGCTGACATTAGAGTCGGCACCGTCAATATTTTTGACAGGTGAGACGCTGCAGAGGCGCGAGGAGGACGAGCGGGGCCAGCCGGAGCGCCGCTCCTTGTTTCAGCCGCCGCTCTGAAGCCGAGCTGTCCGTTCATTAAGGAGGAGCTGGACTTCAGAAAAGGCTGTGCGTCCTCATCGATCCCCCGCCCGTCACTCGAAGGACGGGAGAATTCAACACGCCGAGTTGACTCCCGTACGTGCCCGTTTGTGAATATCAACGGGATTAGTCAAAGGTCTGGCCTGTCAGGAGAAGTCAGTCTGGAACCTGCGCCGAAGAACGGGGCCGGATTACTCTTTAGGAGTGAGCTCACATTTTGATAAATGTTACTTAGGAAACATGACAGGTGTGGCATTTTCTGGTTGGGTTTTCAAAGATCACAAATCCTCCCCCCAGCCTCTCTGAATCTGATGCATTTAAACTGCTTAGTCGCATCTTTAAACAACCCAAGATGGTCACACACAGTACATCCACGCTCCAGAGTGTCCAGTCTTGCACTGCAGCATCTTGCGCATACTCCATGGCAACCATTTCAAAATGAAGATTCATCCACTTTATATAGTTGGCCTAGTTTGTGTACCGCAGCCCCCGCTGAGCACTGCCATCCAGGATGACGACTAGGCCCTTTGCAGACTACACTGAGAAGGTGTGTGTGTGTTTGTCTGGTGAAGTGAGGCAGAGTGGGGGGGAGTGGCGCAAAATCCCAATGCAAATGCCAACATTTAGTCTTAAAAGTTATGTGTTCTACTTTGCGAAGCTTTCAAGAGACCCACATAAGAATTCAAAGAGGCCTGATTTTAAGCTCTGGAGTGCTGGAGCTGCAGACTTCGACGGTAGATGAGGAAACAACAGAACCTGCTACATTGCTCTAGTGAAACAGTAATGGTGGTCCTTTCCTTTCCCAAAGTCCCCATTTCTATATATAGAGATGCAGAGGAAACAGTTCTGCGGTTTAATTTCTCCCGAAAAGTGACTCGAATAATAACAGTTATATACTTTAGTACAGAAGAAACATAACTGTTCCATTATGGCTGTAATTTTTAAAGGTGATATTTGTGGTAAATCTTTTTATGCCTAATTGATTTGGATCAAAGACATTAGCCACGCCTCCAGCTTCATAGCTATATAAATAAATGCATAACTAAATGAACCGGAAAAGGGCAGACTGCCTTCCACCTGCCGAGGAGTTTAAGTATCTCGGGATCTTGTTCGCCAGTGAGGGAGCAGGAGATTGGTCGGCTGTATTGGTCCGTCGTGGAGAAGAGAGAGCTGAGTCAAAAAGCGAAGCCCTCGATTTACCGGTCGATCTACGTTCCTACCCTCATCTATGGTCATGAGCTTTGGGAAATGTCGGAAAGAACGAGATCATGGAGCGACCGAAATGGGTTTTCTCCGTAGGGTGGCTGGGCTCTCCCTTAGAGATAGGGTGAGAAACTCTATCATCCGGGAGGGACTCAGAGTAGAGCCGCTGCTCCTCCGCGTCGAGAGGAGCCAGTTGAGGTGGCTCGGGCATCTGGTTAGGATGCCTCTTGGATGCTTCCCTGGTGAGGTGTTCACGTCCCACCGGGAGGAGGCCCAGAAGAAGATACAGGACATGCTGGATGGACTATGTTTCTTGCTGGAATTCCCCAGAGGAGCTGGAACAAGTGGCTGGGGAGGGAAGTCTGGGCCTCCTCTTAAGCTGCTACCCGCGACTCGACCCCGGATAAGCGGCAGAAAATGGATGGATGGATAAATAAATGCACATACATAGCCATGTGTGAGCTATAGCACAACAGAATACAGACAGTAATGTTAGCTAGCTTGGCTAGTAAGCTAGTCCCCCAAATCCTCAGCGCCCACACACACACACACATAATGGACGTTTACATTGTTCCAAGATTGTTGTTGTAAAATTGCTCATTTCTTTAAAATTTTTCAACAAATTGTCCTAAAATCTGTATCTCTTCCAAAGTTTGGTCAAAATTAGCAACATATTTGCTATATAATTGAGTTGAAATGAACCGGAAAAGGGCAGACTGCTCCACCTCCGACGTTTCACTATCTCGATCTGTGCAGTGAGAAGGGTTGGCAAGTTATTGGTCTTTAATAGGAGAATAAAGTCATTGTCACTATTCTCATCTATGGTAGACTTTGGGAATTCGGAAAAACGAAATAGCAAATTGGGTTTTCTCCTTGCTGGGCTCTCCTTAGAGATGGGTAGAAACTCCCATCCGAGGGACTCGGAGGCTGCTCATCAGTCAGAGAGGAGCCAATAATGAAGTGCTCCATCTGGTTGATGCCTCCTTTGGATGCTTCCCTGGTGAGTTTTCATCCCACCGGGTAAGGCCCAAACATCCTTGGAACTTTTTTGGTGCTTTTTCAAAACTCTTGGTGACCTAGTCCTGCTTTGAGTAATTTTGGTAGGCCAAGAGTTTCTGGGAAGGTTCACCACAGTTTCATGTTTTCTCCATTTGTAGGCTGATAGCCAATGACTTAGCTTCTCATCTGATCTTGAATTTGGATGCCTTGTGAAGATGTGGAAGAGAAAATGCAATCCCGGGTTGATTAGCAACCCAGGGGGTTCCACTTTTGGCAAGCTCCCCAAAAAAGAAGCATTTCCTTTGAAGTGATAAGAGGAAACTTTTTTCCCAGGCCAGAAAACTTCAGATTGTTTTGTTTACTATGTTATTGGGGAAAGCTACTAACTACATATATTAATAGAAGTGAACCAAGTTCTTCACAGTGGAAAGTGAGGCCACCTGTTTTACAAATGAACAGCTATATGGCTGTAAAAGTTGGATACCTTAAGAGACGACGGGAAAACTGACAAAGGATGAACTTGACTCTAAATATTAATTTAGTGCATATTTCCTTTGCATTTTTGTTTGTTTTTGAGGTTTACCCAAAATGTTTTACCAATATGTTGTAGAACTGATCTCACAATTTCCTTGCATGTAACGGCTCAAAAAGCTGGAATAAGTTTTAAGAGTCAGTTAGCATAAAACGCTAGGTGATGTGAAATATTACAGCGTAAACAACGGGGATCAAACAAGTTTTTATTTTAGGCAAAGACACTTTTTAAATACTGTAAATACGTTACTGTGACGGAAGAGGCCATCTTAGTCAGCTTTAGGTCTGGACTTTTACTAGACCGTTCCAATTAGCATGTACTATGGGTTGCATACCTTATTGAAATCTTTTTTTACCCCAAAGACCTGAGGATGGGATAATTTGGGAATATTAAGTTTAGAATATTGAGCATAATTTGGATTAGTACTGGACCTTGACTTGGACATTTTACCAGATGAATAATAATAATAATCTTTGTTGTCCACAGATATGAAAATTTGCCTTTGCATGGTGGTTAAAAATTCTTAACACAAAAAATAAAATAAAGTCAATCTCTCATACTATCAGGTAACACTTCACATCTGAGCAATGGTCAACAGTTAACATAATTACACTTGGGTTAAATCATTTCTTATAAATGTCCTCATCTGTTCTTGCAGCCCTGTGTCACTTTGTATAATCCTCCCAGCATCATGCTGACATTTTAGACTTCATCACTTCCTCTCCGACGTTTGCGCTGCGCTCCTTGGTCTTCAGGAGACCATTTATCCTCTGAAGTTCTTGAACAAACCTCTGAAATCAAACTGAAAAAATACTTCTGCAGCTGTCTGTATCAAAACTAATCTGAATCCAGAGAACAGCTGGATTAACGATTTGACTCCTGAAAGCTTCTTTGGAGCACCTTTATTTAGGTGCGTCAGAGTAAAGGGGGACCACCAAACACAGAGCACTTTTGAGCGTTTTATTTGTACAAGTGTACAATAATTTTCCATTCCTCTTAATAGTTATACAATTTGTGTTTATTACATAAGATACAGACTTTTGCAGTTGGGATGCAAAAAATAAAAAATGAATGCCAACAAATTGCAGGTTTGGATCTTGGCAGCACATTGACACAAAATAAAACCTTATTTTTGTTTATTTGAATTCACAATTAATAAGCCACTGATAAGCTACTTTGTAGCTTTGAGACTAGCATTTTGTTATGTTTTTTCCCCCCATCCCTGGTGTAAACAGTGCGCACACACAGTATTAATAGAATCCATCCATATAAATCTTCAGAGGTTTTCCTGGACCATCAAGGACACCGGGCATGAGGGGGGCATACATTAAGCCCTGCCCTCCCTCCTCTAGATTACCGCCTGTCCTGCTGCGTCTGGAAGAGAGCTTCGCTGTCGCCTTTTTTTCTTTTTTTAACAGGCATCAGCATGCGATGTTCTTCTGATGGTGTGAATCCGTCAAGGCCGGGGGGGAAGCGATCCAGCTGTCTGCTCTGCATTTTAACACATCCCACCCTCGGCGAGGCGCCGTCGACCCGCCGGACGTGGGCAGAGAGGGAAAGCGACGGATCCGCGGCTCATATTCAAAAGTCTACCTTTCATCGATCGGCGCCCCGGTAACGTTTACTTTCCCCTCCGCCCTTATGCCTCCTGACAGCTTGTCGATTCCCAAACGAGACTGCTTCCCCACCATCACTTATCCGGCATTAGATTATCGGAGACGCGGGGATCATTACTCGAGACGTAATGGCGCATAAAGGTTGAAAAATTGCGCATTTTGGATATGGCTCCGTTGACGTTTCATCTCCAGTGATGGTTTTTTTTTTTTCCTCTCTCTCTCAGTTCTGATGTCTTATAACGTTCAGCAGAGGCTTTTTCCAATAAGCCAAATGAGCTAATGCCGCCTCTGACCAGCGGATCAGCGCCGGGGAATTTGTTTTTAATACGGGAAAGTAGAGTTTTGACCTGCGAGTGTAACTCGGCACCAACGGGCTGCTGTAATGGCATCAGTGATAACGGCTGAAAACGGCAGATCGAATCAACAGAAACATGATGGAAGGATGGATGGATGAGAGGAGGATGATGGTGAGGACCCTCCCTCCTTCTCCCTCCCTCCCTCCCGCTCGATGGCTCAGTCGTCTCGCTGAATTCTAAACGATCTGGACGTGAAAGAGAACAGGACGGCGTCTGGATGCGAAACGTGCTTCTGCGTTGGCGTCCGACATCTCCGGATTCACGCGCTCCCCGTCTCAAACCGCTCGGTATGATTTCCTGCAAAGACGAGGCATGAAATAAAAAAATTTAAAAAATGATTCGAAGTGACTATGGCTGTGCGCCCGAGTCAAAGCCAGAAGGAAGCGTTCCGGGTCGGACACGCGGGGGTTAATGAAAATTAAGAACAATTTCACGGCGTTCTATATAAAGGAGCGGCTCATTTTCTGCTACGTTAGGCGCCAGAGGAGGGGAAACGTGGACGGAAGCATCCGAAAGTCTTCGGAGATAAGAAAACAATAATTGCACTAATTCACCAGTACGACTCAAGAGTTCACAGAAGGTTCTTGGTGTTTCTGAGGGACGGCTTCCGCCTCGGGTCCCGTTTCGGCGTCCATCTTTGCGCTCTTCCCCCCTCCCCCGAGTTTCATCTGACCACCTTCTTCACCGCGACCTGCTCCACTTTCTTTGCTGAAAAGAGAAAGAAAAAAATGAAATAAAAACAGGAGATTTAGAGATAGGAGGTACGAATTGCCAAGAAGAAGAAAAAAAAAACTAATTATAAGCTGCATTAATTAAAGGCGTTTTTCCTGCCAACCTGCACAGCTTTTCTACAGTAGCTAAGCAACACTTTTCTTCAGCAAGTTGTGATGATAAGCAGGTCTTGGGAACTTTGAATAAACTCCGTTACCATTTCAATTAACAGGAAATGTGTTGGTGATTCAAGGCTGTGGGACATATAGAACGCATGACGGCCAGCCCACCTGATATGATTTATTAACAACAAACAAGTTTTATTATAACATTAACCTTGAAGTCTTATTGTTTTTCAAAGCAATAACTTTTGCATAAAAAGTTTTCATGCTCTCTGGATGTGATATTTTGTTTTCTGAAACAGTTAATGAGCTAAAAGGCGGGGGTTTGGAAACACATTTGTCGAAATCTACTGGTGGGTCTGCACCATGCAAAAGGCACCAAACTCAGAAAAATGTCAAAGTCCAGACCTCCAGCATGTAGGAGAGGACTCCATTTTTTTCTGAGACGTGCGTCCGTGCTAGCTTGCAACCTCTACTTCCTGTTATTACTCATAAGTAGCGTCTGGTCTGGGCAAAATGACACTTTGCGTAACCCGTTACCTCAAAATCCAGATGACAATTGGGTGAAAACATAGCTACTGCAAAGGAGAAAAACTCCCCTTTAACAGGAAGAAACCTCCAGCAGAAGCAATACCTGGCTCAGTGCGAGTATCCTTCTGCCAAGACTGAATGTGGAAAGCGGACACTCGCACTAAAAAAAACAAGCCAGATGAACTGACCCAGCGGTACTTTCTCCAAGTACTTTCTCTCTGTTTTCCTCGTGTCGGCGAGCCTGCAGCTCCCACTCCCCTCATGCCGTGGTGTCGTGCTGCACCCGCCTCGCTCAGGCCGGCTGAGGGGAGCAGAGCGATCCGGCCACACACCCATTCACAGCCACCATCAGAAGCAAGGCCACTTCCAGAAAGCCGGGCAATCATCAGCATCAGCCGAGCTTTGAAACGCTGCCAACGTGGGAGACGTGGTGTAAACGGTGCAGTGGCTGAAAAGCCCGCGGGCATCGGGAGCTCACTCCTCCACACGAGTCTTTAGGGGGAAACGGAGACGTTAAAGGACTGCGCTGGCAGTTTTGAATTATTTAAACCCTTAAAATGGCAAATATTATGCTTTAGAGTTTTAGATGGCCCAGGGAAACGAGAGTTTTGGATCCACAAGGCTATTTCAAAATGTATTTGCTATTTTAGTTGAGTGAGAAATATAATAGAAAGCTGGTTCCTCCACGGGATGAATTAGTAGGTATGATTGATTTTGACATGTTTCCACTAGAGCTGGTGCCTTTGCTGCATTGTTTATCGGTTATTGTAAAAATATTTCTTGGTGTCTGAATTTATTTTTTGACTGTCATGTAAAATTCCCCCCCAAAATATGGTTGAAGTTTGTTGTGTGTCAAAATGGTACAAATAAAAGCTTTGAATACATTTGCATGGCAGTCAATATCCTGAGTGATGAGGCTAAACATGCTAGCATGTGCCAAAACTTCAAACAAGGTTGTCTGAGCAGCGGCACATGAAGCATTTCACATACTCTGAATGATATGGTGTTCATTTCACTAAAATAACAATTAAAAAAAAGGTTTCTGGTTTATCTACTTTAGATTTCTAGTACATATAGCCACAGCTTTTCAGCTACTTTTCCTCAAAGGTACACTTTGATGCTCTTAACAGCAGGAGAACATGACCTATTCTTCTTAATATTGTTGTGGGCTTTTTATAACTCTGCGCTTAACTGCATCAGATTCGGGACACTCTTGTACAACAGATGTTTGATCGCAAGGAGTTTAATCCTGGTTGAATGAATGAATGCAGAACAAAAAACTACAAAAGGAAAATCTACACCATAAAAATTAAAAATTGTAGGCCTGTTTCATCTGTTTCGTTATGATTTACATGTCCCTACATTGGACTACTTTGCTCATTTCAATAAAAGCTTCCATCTTTACGCCATTTATACATTTAAAAAATATGTACCGTATTTTTTTGGACTATAAGCCGCTACTTTGTTCCCACGCTTTGAACCGTGCGTCTTATAGCCAGGTGCGGCTTTTCTGTGCATTTTTTTTCAACCACCAGGGGGCTCTTTAGCAGGAAGTGAATCATTGGAAGTCAAAATTGGAAATCAAAGAAGAAAGCGCTTTCTTTTCTAACTTCCATTTAGCACATGCTAGCTGCAGGCACGACGGAGAAATGCTCATAGTGAGGTGCGCTCTATAGTCTGGAAAATACGGTATACACATTTACAAACACATGTATATATATTTTAACAGACAGCATGCAGCAGCAGGCTAACCTGAGGGCTCTTTGGTCTCCAGCAGACCGTCTCCCTGGATGCTCAGTGACCAGTAGCCGTCCCTGAAGGAAGGACAAAGTGCTAATCAGTAACTCGCCTAAAAACGCTGGGAGAGAAAAAAATCTTGAAACGCATCATGCAATGTCTACAGGAAAAATAAAATCATGCAACTCACTTCATTTTTTTTTTTTCTCGTAAAAGTTAACTCTACACGTGAGACATTGTCCAAAAATAAAAAAATCCTACACTAAACGACCTTTACACAGCAAAGAAAAAGTAAACAGCAGAAGATCTGGACACAGATTTGGCTCTGATCATTTTTAACACTACCCTGACATATTTTAATAGAAAAAAAAATTATTTTTGTCCATTAAAAAAATAAATAATAATAAAAAAGTGTATGATGTTGACAGTTACTTTTTTTTCTTCTCCTCTTTACTTTTGAACTGAATTTTTTTTTGTACTCTCATGATTGTAAGAATATATATATATATATATATATTTTATGTCAAAAGGTTTATGTCAAAGGATAAAACACACTAAGAAATTAAGAATTAAACATTTAGGGTTAGGTTACCTTTACAGTGGAGTTGTCTAGGTTATAAGCATCCTCTCCATTGCACTGCCATTACTCTCTACTAAATGTAGCCATCGCGCCAGCATCGTTCATGACAACGAGGCCTTAGACCTGAATGGTGGTTTGAATTCAGTTAATTTTCCAAGCGGCTAAGAAAGCAAATTCTCATTGACGATTACGACCACAGGTATAAGGATTGAAAAAGTCTTATACATACCCAGGCATTCAATGCTTTAGAACTCTATACACATTAGGAAGCTATATCCAGGTTATTTTAGAGGTCTTACCTCTGGCTCCTTTTTAAAAAGTATAGAAAGAGAGAGAGAGAATAAGTTGTGCTCTTTTGATAATCAGTCAAGACATCATTTAGTACGGTTAAAGCCTCCAGACGTCAATACATTCATTTAGATTTAAAAATCGCTTTTGAAGAAGGAAACAAAAGGGGTGTGGGGGAAACCAGCTACATCTGACTGCTCGTTTAAAACCATTGTTTTTTTTTTCTTGTTTTTTTTTTTTTTTTTAACAGGACAGGAGACAAATAAAGCCAGTTAAGGTTTCATAAAAAACAAAAAACTAAGCTTTATTGACAAACTGCTGCAAAAAACATCTTTTGGACAGATTTAGTAACCTATTTAGCCAAGCTTACACATGGAGCATAATGCATTTTTAATGGAGAGGGTACAGATACTAGTGGCAGAGTAAGTACAATTAGGATAATTTTTTTTTTAAAATATGTACAAGAGTTCGGATTGAGCTGCAGGATCCCTTCTCTACAGGAAGAGAAGACCCATGTGGAGATTTTTGTCCCAATCCTTCTTTTTTTTCCTTCTTTCTTCCATTTTTTTTTTTTTGGGCTTTGTGCATGCAGTTTGTATAGAATCGAATCACAATGAAGACCTGAACCGAGTTTAAATTACCATTTACCAGCCAGATTCTCATTAAAAACAATTTTATTTTTATTTTTTTAGATTTATAAAAAAAAAAATGAGGATATGAGGACAGTCCATCTCAACAGTGTCTATTAGGGCTATATTTCAAAACTCTACGCACAATAACAAATATTGCTGCCTAAGGCTAATTTGGACAATCGTTTTAGAACTATTTAAAAACAAACCATTATAGAGAATGAATTGCACCGATTCCATTTACTTTGCTTTAGCCTTAAACTTAATTTAGGATTTTTTTTTTCCTTTTTGGTTTTGCTTTTGGTTTAGATATTACAGGATTTAAAAGGAAAGAAAGGGCTAAAAGGTAATTTAATAATAGGCTATATTAACAGAATTTTGAAATGTAGCCTAAGTGGGAATCTGCAACTGACCCTTAACAGGTGCTTTATATTTAAAACAATTAAAAACTGATTCTTTAGACAATTAGTTCTTGAGCCTCTGATTCTACCAGAACTAACTATTCCCAAACATTGAGAAACGGAAACAATGCAAAAAAAGCCAAAGAGGGGAGAGAAAAAATATACAGCAGGAAGGGAAAAAGAAAAAAGGAAAAATAGAAAATAATCAAAAATGGAAGCTTGAAAAGGTGCCCACGAATTCTCTCTGACCAATCGAAAAGCCAATTTGGTTGGCTGGACAGGACGCATGATAAAAAGAGGGTGGAGAGTAGGGGATGGGGTGGCGTTTATGGTCAAATCTGGACAAAAACAGTTCCAATTTCCAGTTCCCAATTGGCTCTGTCGGGTAGAAGTCCGTCGAAAGGGGGAAACCAAAAACAAAAAAATAAAACAAAAAAAAATTAAAACGACCAACCCAAAGACAAAACGGACAATTACTTTTGTCAGGCTTCTTAAAGCGAGAGCTGCCGTGGTAACGGGCGATTTATCGGGGCAACACTAAGGGCGGAGAGGGTCCGTTTCGCTTCAGTACTGTCGGTAGGGGTGCTCCCGGTAAGCTGTGCTGCCGCCTCTAGAGGGGGGGGGCGCCTTCCCCGGAGCCGTCCGCTGGGTGCCGTTCCAGTCGTCCTGGGCTGGACAGGAAGTAGACGGAAAATAAAGTCAATATCAAACGGTTCAAACGCCTTAACACTCTGCACAGCTCCAGGGGTTTCTACTAGCAACGGTTACTTTTTAGGAATCCAAGAATCTAAGACTGCAGTCGGCCATAAAATGTAACACCAGAAGGCTATTGGTCAGCGGTTGGTTGTGGGTGGAGTCGCAGTGAGTGATGCAACCAGTGAGTGATGCAACCAGTGAGTGAACCATTTCCAAACAATTTCCAAAAACTAACAGCTACTGAGCAGTTCTGGAGTTTTTAGCAGACCAAGCAGAACGGCCGACATTCTCCCGTAACCCGCGTATGGTTCGTTATTGGGTTTTTCTATTGCAACAGGAAATAAGAGTTTTGTTTAGTTTGTTTTGTTTTTTAGAACCTAAATGAAAAAATGTCCATCCATAGTCCAGCTACCTAAATCCAGCTGTGCTGTTTTAATGTAGCGATATTGGAAATGGTTGCAAGTACCAGAAGAAGAGGTTTGCTCACGGCAAGATCATCAGATCTCAACGACTGCCTCTAAATAAGACGCACATATCCGAGATGAGACACCTGAACATTTCTAAAGTGAAACCGTAATGCGCCCAGAGTTTGTGCCATTACGTCCAGGTCCAAAAGCTACAGTTAGTGTTTGCTTGAACCATTTAAATATACATAAAGGGTAGTCTTTTTTTTTTGCAATATTTGGGTTCCTAATTTGGCTTAAGAAAAAAAAAAAAAAAGGTTTTTGTCACGTTTTAGTTTGAAATGGGGAAAAGAATGAACCATATATGGAGTCTGCATGCCAACCGTTGCGTTTGTCATCGTGCTACTTTTCGGACTCTGGTGGCCGCCCACAACAACAACCTCATTGACCAAAGCTGTTTGATGGTCAACAGTAAGTAGAGCCAAGTTGCGAAGGAGCAGAACAGAAACGAACCCAACACCAAGTCAAAGTTTACAGCATTAAATTTGTCAAAGAATTTTACGTAAAGTTCAGAAGGAATTTATGGAAGATTTTTTGATATAATGGGTAAATTTTCAAACATTAACTGGAAGGAAGACAAGGAATCCAGGAAAAGAAGAATCGACTGATGGATCATTTTTCTTTTATACTAATCCAGTCAAGAAAAACCCAGAAACAAAATTCCAACCCGACACCAGAGGTTATTCACCAGGATCCAAATATCAAGCCACCCACATATACAGCATTTTGTAAAGGTTTTCATACCCCAGGGGATTTGCCATGTTTCCTCATGTTCTATCCTCATACAAAGTAAACTAGAGGAGTTAGAAGCTGCTGTGTTCACATGAGGCCAACATTTAACTCTTTGTATGGCAGAAATCAAACATTAACATTGAGGATCTTCATTCTAGTAAGCCCCAATTCAGATTTCCTTTTCTTGAAAACAAAACAGAGGATTTTCTTCCTGCCCCACTAGCACTACTGTTATGGTCCATTACATAAATCCCACATAAAACACATTCAGGGTTATAACAAGGCTCTGCACCAGCTTAGATTTTTCACTGGAACTAAATGAATAAAGCGATCTGAGCTCAGAGAAGTCGGCTCTTACCGTATGACTCGTACGACTCGGTCGTCTCTCCATGTCCGTAGTCGTAATATTCTGGTTCTCTGGTAGTTACAAAAAGAGAAATGAAACAGTTGAAAAATGGATGTTTCATCTCTGCATAACATCACTAGCTGCTGACTGCAATAACCAGGGATATGATATTTGGCTTTTACAAATGAGCTCTAAGCTCAGAGCTCCATCAGACAGCATCTGAGCTCAATCAGGTCTTCCAGCGCTGCTGATGTTTCCCAGTGTGATGCAGAGACAACGTGGCTGATGTGAGGAGCAGGTGAAAACCAGAGAGTCGTCTGATTCACTTACGCCTGCGGCTGGCTGTAATAGCTGTCGTAAGACTCGTAGGCTGTGTCCGTGTAGCTCTCGTCGTAACCCTGGAGACCAGAAGAAACGGAGAGAGATTAAAGTGGGGGGCTTGTTCGCCGTTCCTGAGCGTCAAGCTGTCCCCTGGAAAAAAAAACATCCTGACAGTAAACCTGACACGATCCCTTATGCTCACATCTAGAACACGTCGCCCGCCGACTTAGAGCTAATTGTTGGGAAAAAATTAGGAGTTGAAGGATTAAAAACAACGTACGTATTCGTCGTAGTTCTCTGCACTGGCGCCGGCTGCGTGCTGGTGAGCAGCGGGTGGTGCCATCCTCTGAGGCGGGCCGCCAGCCGGGGGTCTGGCGCGTGGTGCCACAGCCCCTCTGGCGGGGGCAGCAGGAAGTCCTCCTCTGCCTGCAGGGGCGCCCCTAACTGCTCCGCCCCTGCCTGGGCCTCCTCGAGTCACACCTCCCCTGGCCGCAGCACCGTGAGGAGGCATCCCCCTCCCCCTGGAGGGAAACGAGGGCAGAGTGAACATGCCTGGCTTTCTGCATGAGGGGACGGCAGCGGTTCAATCCAGCCAACATGTCACTGTGTTACCACATTCATTTATTTTCTTCATAGAGAGAGCACATTACGTGAAGTAGCATTATTCATGTAGTTTTGATTTTTAGCAGGTAGCAGGACGCAGATTAAAATCACAAATTTCATAACTTCACATCAAATTTGCGATATTAAGGCATTGCATGTGGAGCTAACTGTGGCAAAATTAGCATACAGGCTAGCATTAGCATTTAGCTAGCATTAGCATACCATATGGTTTTTGGATTGAGATTGGAGTATATTGCAATCATAATCTTAACTTTGCAATAGAATACTGTTTAGAGTTTTTATACATGGAGCAAGCCAGTATGAGCCAGCGTGCTACTGTTAGCCACTAAATAAAAAGTAGCATTTAGAACATTAGCAATTTAGCAAATTTGTTTGTGCATCATGAACAGAGGATATTGCAATAAATACAATCAACATTTTTATCATGGTATCGTTGCAATATAGAGCTGCTTAAAGCACAAGTTGTTGTTAGCCACTGTAGTAATATTAGCATTTAAACTAACATTAGATTTATAGCTTGTATAAATTGGTTTTTGCATGGTGAGGGTGTATTACAGTCTATGTTGATCATAACTTTTTATGTTATCTTTGCAACATAACATGCAGCTGTTTAAGGCTTTATACACAGAGCAAATCCATTACTAGCTAACCTGCTACTGTTAGGCACTGTAGTAAAATTAGCATTTAAGCTAACATTAGCATTTCAGTGGATTTTAGCTTTTATATTGGCTTTTTCACAGTGAATGAGTATATCACTGTATATGACATTCCCAATAATCCTGACTTTATCATGATAACTTTGCGATGTGCAGCTTCAGAGATGAGGGAAACTGGTGCTGCACATGTGCCCTGAACCTTATAATGAGTGTGTAAACAGGGCTGCCCCTCCACCTGTGTGCTCCAGTCGGGGGGACACCACGGCCCCTGACAGGCATGCCCCCTCGGCCTCTGCCTCCGTGCTCCTGGCCTCCGTTCAGGTAGCTCATCTCCATGAACTGCCCCTGGCAGATATCATCCATCATATCCTGCAAAAACACACACGCAGCAGAAAAACACAAGAAGACACCGTTAGATGCATCGGCACCGCATGTTGGAATGTGACCATGCAAAAATCAGGAGGGGGTCGGGAGAAGGGGACTTAAACAAAACAAGGAGGGGAAAAAAAAAAAAGAGGATATACAAGAGCTTAGAGCAAGTGGGGAAGAAAAAAAAGCCTCTGTGCCAGTGACTCAGACTGTTAAGGAGAGGCAGAACAGGGAGGTGGGGTGGAAAGCTTCCATCCACACTCCATCCCTTCATTCCATCATGCAGAAAATGTAAATCTCATCTCTGCACAGCCTTGACAAGTCTAGTGTGACTGCATCAGCAGCTACCTTATTTTATCTGCAAAACAATAAGTTGGGCTGAATTAGTGAAGCGGCATGCCTGAGCAGCGCAAATCCAGCGATGCGAGCTGCTGGGGGTTTTTTTTCTTCTTTTCCTCTCTCTCTCTCTGTGACCCAATCAATTCTCGTCCATTCATCAACCCCAATGCAGCCTTGTTAAAGACGGATCCGTAGACGTGTAGCGCTGATGACAGGAACACTGCGGCAGTGATCCGCTGTGGCATTTAAGGCGCTAAAATATGAGACTGCACAGATGCTAGAAGGATGTCAAATCCTGGGAATACCTCAACACAAATACTGGAAGTAAAGGAGAAATTTTCCTCCTACGACACGGCCTCGCGTTTTCTATAAACCGTTTCTCAAACTCCAGCTTTGTTCCACATGACGGCGCGACAGATTACAGGCTTTAATTGTTGTGACAGGTGCTGTAGGGGACAGCTCTTTACACGACAGCAATACTAACGCAGCAACTAGTTTCTCCCGCTTATTCATCTTGGTTCTCGTCAAAATGAGTCTGCTGCGGCGCCCTGCACGACAAGAGCCGCCTCGTACCGTTGGTCCGACTCGCCCTATTTGGATTGGCACAATCCGGAGCCATCGTCATGCAGAGAGACCCTCCTCTGGCTCGACTGTAGCAGATAGAAACCTATAAAGCTGTGTGTGTGTCTCTGAGTTGGACGTTTCCAGGCAGGGACTTTGTTGAACGTGCAGTGACGGGCAGACATGCGGGCACCACGCCGACGCGCCCAATGCAGCTCCAGTTCCTCTTTTTAAAGCCGACTGCTTCACGTGGATAGTGTTTGCTCAAGGTAAACACCCACTCCATTTTCCCCAGCCTGTCTTAGCTGGGCTCCCACCTGGAGCTCTTTCCATCTATAATGCAGCAAGTCGCCCTGGTGAGGCGATGAAGCCCCGTACGACTCAGGTCTGCATGCAAACAGCTTTCAAATTCCGGCGCTAGGAAAGACGAGGTGGAATCGGAATAAAAATACACTTTGAAAAAAATCTAATAAAACTTGCCATCTGTAGCTTTTAGAAAAAAATAAATAATTAAACACTAATGTACAGAGCAGACATACTGGTATGAGGCAGGGACCAATATGGGATTCTCACTGTATGATTATGTTGATTTCATATTATAAAAAGAAAACATACAAAATTCAGTTGCTTTAAGCTCTAATATTAGACAATCAGGAATTATCCCTACTGCTGATTATGCAAAAAAACGGATGGATTCCCACATTTACAGCAACTGAAAATATTCTCCGTGTGCTGAAGAATTACACTTTTCTTCCAGCCTATTGAACAGGCAGTGCAGAGAGGCAGCAGGTGGGGGAGGGGCAGTATTCTGTAAAAATAGACATAAAAACCTCCAGTCATTCTCTGCAACCTTCTCTGGCCTGTGATTTAAACAGCACACCTGCAGATTTCAGAAACTCACATTTAAGACTTAAGATCTTTTTAATGCCACATTGAATTAAATTTATGACTGAAAAAAATAAACTATAAGCATAGGGGGATGTTTTGGAGGGCTATTGCTGCATTATAATCAAGCATAGCAAAAACTAAGAACCCTGCTTTGTGCCCTTCATGGAGCCAAAAAAGCTAACTAGCTGCTAACTGGTAGCTAGTTAGCGGTAGCCTCAACCGCCTCGAGTGACAGGATGCATTCAAGATGTTTGCATGCGAGTCGAACTTCTGCCTGCCAGAAAAGCCCCTTGAGAAAAACAAAAAACTACATAGAATATTCTAGATTAGATAGTCATGCAACAGCAACATTTAAGACCTGTGGCTGACATATTTAAGGCCAACTGGACTCTTATGAATTCAACATGTTTAAGGCCTTAATTTTAAACGACTTTAAGGATGTGCAGATAAAAACACTTTACACAGCAGAAGAGGTGTTGGAGCTGAGCAAAATATTGAACTGCGACACCATGGTGTCCAAAAGCAAATATTGCGTATTAACAGCTAGGCCATTATTTGCCGAGTGTGAGACAATTAAGCTCTGCAAGGCAATTCCATCTGCAGCCAGTCAGATGAACTAGTTTGGCTTGATGCCCACAAGTGCTACAGGACTTGGAGGCCAGGATGCTGGAGCTCATTAAGAGTCTTAAAGACACCTAGAGAGTGGAAAAGAGTGAGGAAAATCTGCGTTATGTTGCAACCACAACATTTTTGCACGTATTAGGAGATTCTTAATTTCTAAAACCTCAAAACTGTAAACACTTTGGTCATATGCATCGTACTTCCATGTCAGTCTAGCCAGACATGTGGACTTCTTGATCTTTTTTTTGTCTATTTTCTACTAAATCGTTTTATGTGGTGCAGTTGAAATGACAGTCCTGTTGACTGATGAGCTAGCTAAGTGCTAGGCTACTACACTTTTCCGCCGCTTACAAAGACAAATTCTTGGATTTTTGGACACATCAACAAGGACCAGCAAGATACATCTCTTACTGCATTGACTTGGTGTTTAATCTAATCTTTTCGCTTTACATGGAGCAGGAAGATAAAGAACATCAACCCAGACTCAAAGTCCTTCAACTGGCTCCCCGTAGCTCAGGGAACAGACTTTAAAATACTGTTAGTTTATAAAACACTGAGTGGCTCAGCACCACATTAAAGATCTGTTGTTGTGTCAACCTTTCAGACCTCTCAGGCCTCCTGGTTCTGGTTCCGCTTTGCATCCCCAGAATCAAACACAGAGAGTTCAGCTTTTATATGCCACAAATCTGGAACAAACTTCCAGAAATCAATCAAAACACTGCGTTCCTTTAACTCTTGACTAAAACCCACCTTTGAGTGACAGTGTCAGGAACATTAATCAACATGCTTGATGTACATTTTCTTGATTTTGATGACGGCATTTGACAAAATTTAACATTTACTAGTTATTTTGTTATTGCTTGATGTTTTTATGATGTAAAGCACTTTGAACTGCCTTGCTGATGAAATAAACTTGTTTAAAGTAACAGAAGCAATAGATAAGTTGAATTTAGTAAACAATGTTATTTTAAAGACACAAGTAGGAATACTTGTAGCTGTTTTACAAAAAATGACAGTGGAATTTTTATTCCAGGTCATCACAACCTGAGAAACGCCTGTCTGTCTGTTGAATGACTCTGCTACAATCACTGACTGCAGACTGAATGGAAACCTTACAGGGCAGATGTGGCTACTATGTAGCTCTGCACAAAGAGGGAATGTGTGCATTACTGTAGAGAGAAGCGCATTGGAGTCCTTAGACCTTTACAAAGGTATAAAAATACATTTCAAATTTGAGATTTGGTTGGGAAAAGATAAGAAAAATAACAAATAAATAAATACAAACAATAAATGATGATCTCGCAAAGAACAAAAATAAAAAGTCAGAGGTCAGAGGAGCGGATAATGGAACACTTGTAGTTTGGGGAAGGAGAAACTTACAGGAAACAGGAACTTCTTGACCTCCTCCATGGCGTGCGCCATGCGCAGGTAAGCGTCCGGCACGGGGGCGAACACCTCGATGAAGACGTGCAGCTCCATGGACAGGTGGGCGTACTTGGGCTCGCCGCCTTTCCTCAGTTCCTCCTCCTGAGACATCAGAGCCGTGTCAGCAAGCCAGAGGGGGCGCAGCCTTACTCAAATATTACATGAATTATGCAAGCCGTTATCACATTTCATCCACCTCGGGGGTGTTAGAGGGGGCTGAGATATTCCTGCTTTTACAGAGACAAATAATTACACCGAAGTGGAAGGCTATCCTAAACCAGATGTGCAGCGCTCTCCTGTCTTTGGCCTTATGTTTAGACTTCCTGCAGGTTGGCAACATCTGGGCTCCTACTCGTGGGAAATCCAGATGCGTTGCCGCGTCGGTTACGGGTGTGTGGCGTACCTTGGCTTTGTCTCTCATGGACCCCTTGCCCAGCACGGAGATCTTGGCGCCGGTCTCCTCCTGCAGACGCTTGATCGTGTTGCCCTGAGGCCCCAGGATCTTCCCCACGAAATTGAACTAAACAGAGCAACAAAGCGGAGCAAAATTAGCCTGACAATCAAAGTGGGGGCCCAGTTAAATACCAAGAGATTGAGGGAGCTATCACTGTCAGGGGGCTCTCTACTAAGACACACACACTGCAGACAGAGTCGATGCAATCCCCTGAGGGCTGGAGCGCTGTCAGCTGCCATCATCCATGCAACAAGCCAGACCCCGCTGCTGATCAAAAGCTGCAGTCTTGGTCCGCTCGGGTCTGAACTGAATCATGACTATGGATTACAATTAGCCGTTGTCGACAACCGTGCTTAGAGGTAACAGGGAGAAAAAATTTTTTAAGAAGCAGCTCTGGAAGAAGGGAGCAATCCCTGCTTTGGTTTCTGAAGCAGTTTTGGCAAATGAGCGCCGTCCTCTTCAACAGTGGAACGTTATGTACCGAATCGAACCGTGTCTGGAAGATCAGACGGCTGTCACTCCCACACGAGACGCGCTCTGGCTTCATGTTGATCCAACATCCAGTGGAGCGAATAAGGACTCTTTCGAGGGCTGAAACGATTCTTCCAATTAATTGTGATGAGTCGATTATTTGAATAATCGTCAACTAAATTAGCAGTCAATTAATTGTTAACGGGAGGATAAAGACCCAGAACCAGGCAATTTTGATGAAATGCAGTCGGAGCAGAAATTAACCCAAAGCTGTACAGAAATGTATACATTTTTAATTTAACAAACAAAAGTCTGTAAGCTTTACCCTAAACTTCTCAAGTAGCACAGTTTTACCTTCACATGGTCAAACTACATTAAAAGAATCTCCCAATAAGCAAAATCTGCAGAATGCACCAATTCTTTCCCCAACTAATCATCTGAATAATCAAAATGATCATACATAATACTAAAATAATTGCCCTAAATGTTTCCGCTGTACAGTTTAAGGGTTAAGGTTAATAAAGATATTACTAACATTTCTGAAACAAAATCAGTACAGCCAACATTTTAAACCATCTCATAATATAATATTACTGTATTGGTCTGTTTTTTCTAGAGAATATAAAGCTAAAGCTCAAACAAATGAACAGAGCAGCTTTGCTGTAATATGTCCAGCCTTCCTGTTACTTCCTCCAACAGGAAGGCTGAGCTCTTGCTCCATTTGATTTCTATTGAGACATTCAGTTTCTCAACAAAATTAAAACCTTCTTAACTTATTTAATCACCTAAAATACAAAAAAAAATGGAGACCTTTAAGTCATTCTTCAGTACTTCTATTAACGTGACTAGTTCTCATCCAATTCTGGCTAACGGTAAATTCCTTAGTGCATATATATTATTAAAAAATTAATTCCATCCACTGTCAAAAAATATTTACTTTGAGTGCCCAAAACTACATCTGAATTTTTTTTTTTCCTAAACTAGGGCTTTTACGGTCATTTTTGCTGGATGATAAATTTCAATAAACGATAATGTTGTTGTACTGAGAATGTTTTCATGCAATACTTTGTTAATGGCATAGTAATGAAAGTTTGACCTCTCAAATATGAACAAACTTGGTAAAGAACTTAACACTGAGACTGGAAGACATTTAAAATAGTCAAAGCACACACTTAAAAAAATAAAATAAAATGAAAATAAAAATCCCACTTACAACCAAACCCATAATTATCATTATGGTGTCTGAACAAAACTGCCCTTAAAAAAATAACCCCAATGGAAAATTATTGAGTTCATTTTAATTCATCATGCGATTAACTGCTTATTGAAACAGGCTTTTTCACAAGTAAAAATTTCACAACTGCTGGGGTGTTTCTGTACCTTTGGAGGGGAGATGCCACGCTTTATGAGCCTCTTATTCAGAACCAGTGCAACAGTTTAAACACACACCCACTGAACTGATACAGACTAATCCACATGCAAGGCTCAGCTTTAAAGGAACAGCAAGACCTGAACATGGAGGGAGTCAAAATGAACCTTTTGGTCCATTTGTTGTTGGCTGTTATAGTCAGGAGTTCAGAAAGCAGAGGTCGGCACCAAATTGGGAAGCCACTCAGCGAGACACGACTTTGTGAAATTGAAACGCACAATGCCATGGCGGTCAGCTGGTAAACAATCATTTGGAGGCAGATCAACCGAGAGCACAGCATCTCACCTTTGGGTACTGTTTGACAGGTATGAGCACTCGCTCCTTGAGTTTGATGTTCTTTGTTGTGAAAAGGTCCAGGTAGGCCTCCGTCTCCTTCTTCGGCTCTCCTTTCTGCACTCTATCAATTTCTGGAGAGGGGAGGAAAACATTTTATGCAAACTGGGTCGTTGGTATTGAGAGGGAATTATGAATGTAGAAAAAAAACAAAAGAGCTATAAATTGGTTTAAAGACCAAACTGGAACCAGAAAGTTGATAGTTTTACAAACTTTGGCCTAGTTTCATAGACTTAACATGTAGAAATGGGAGGAATGAAGGGCATATTCAAAAATAACAGCACTACTGGGTGATTTTGAAATATTTGGCCTTGTTTTAAATGAATGGACAAAACCCTGGGTTAATTTTCTTAGCGAATAAGAAACATGCAATCATGATTTTATTGTTTAACGTCGTCATGACAACCCACGTTTTTCCTATTACAGTGAAGTCCAAGTATTCGCATGGTGCAGGCTTGCAAATACCTCAAATCAACCGACACTTCAGACACCTTTTAAAAACTAATGACTGACTATTTTAAAAGTTCAAACACTGAATAGAACTTAATATGCATTAATAGGCATCGTGGAAACCGTCTTAGCACTACGAAGGAAGCTAGCATCTCTTCTTCATCACCTTTCTTGAGGCTACAGCCAATCAGCAACAATGACAGTAAAATGTCTCTCCTGGATTGGCTGCTTTGCAAACGCCGGCCAATAGCGTGTCAAGTAGCAATGACTGGTTATTTCAGGTCCCAAAAGCATCTTTTTTTTTATGTTTTAGAGGAAAATCCACAAATAGGTAAATTTTCCACAAATAATTTGGAGTTCTACACCTAGACAAACATCCTCTGTCTTTTGATGTTGCTATGGTGCATTAGGATGTTTGCTTGAAATACTGTGAAAGTTCTTCCAAGTGATACAAGACATAATATTTCTACATACAAGACCAACAAAATAATGCATTTATGCAGTCCTTTGTGACTAATTTTGCACAAATTCATATTGCAGATCAACATATTGCTTCAGATCCATTTGTTAATTATTGTGTTATGTTATAATTTAACGTACAGGCAATTTTAGCTGTGAGTAAGCAACATTTTAAGAGCATTAGAGTATTTCTACAGATTTTTCAATACAGACAAATTCTACTTTTCTGTCCCTGAAAATGGCTTTTGGTCTGCTGGTGTGGTGGAATAGTTAAAAAACAAACACTTAAAGATGTTTAAATAGTTTATGGACCCTTCTTCCCAGTTTTAAAGGAAGTAAAAGTAAATGTTTCAAAAGTAAGACTTGAGATAAAACTCTCAAAGTGAATCACAACTTGCTTACTTTCCTGTCTTGATTCTCTTTCCTGCAACTAGTCCCACCACCAAAACAACTCTTGCTGAACAATAAACCAATGCAATATGTCTACCTACATAAGGATCAAAACACCTTTAAGATTATATAATACTTTAGCTAAATTTCAAGTATCCAACATAAAAAAGAAAAACATTAATTAAAATGGATTATGAAGTCTCCAACCAAAATTGTATTTTAAAGAATTATTAGCTGCAAAGATACAAAAGTGTCAGGTAGTGCAAACTGAAACTACCTGACTGATGAATGATTGCACTCATTCTAATTTGTCTTTCCATTAACTGACTTGATGCTTATTGTGACAGACTTGCCTGCAATACAGCACGAACAGAAATTACCTCAAAACTCCATCCACCTATTGGTGCCACTTCTTCCCAGTACAAACAAGAAGGCTGGATATTTTCCCTCCCCATTGGACAAAAAGTGTCCCATCTAAGTCATGTCCAATCTATGCCCGTCCCCCACTGTGTTCAACTTCGTCACTATATTTAGCAACTTTTCAGACAAAAATAATCCGCCAAAATTGGAATCGGCAGTCCAGGCTGTTTTACAGAACGTGATCGGACAGAAATGTCCACAGTTCAAAAGTTTAAAATAAAAAGTTGTGGCGCTCTCTTTGGGATATTTGCTTGGATACAGTAAGGACAATCCCATTATTCCTTACTGACAGACTCAAAACTTCTTCAATATCATTTTTCCTGTGCTCTACTGCTTTTATGGCCATTTATAAAACCATTGGTAGAAATCATATTTAACTGATGTCTGGTAACCAGACAATTCACCCCTTAACTCATCCCCAAGCCACTTGTGGTCAAATCATTCCTTATTAGTTTACTTTGCAACAACTACTTTAACAAATCACAAGAGATAAATGCTTGTTTGTATGCTATCTAAAGACTTTCTCACAATCTATTCATTTAGTTCCGCTCCCTTTTTGGGCCAACTGAAACTTGGCTTGAATAATAACGACTGACAGACAGAAAAACAGCCCTTAGGAAAACACTGCTCACATTTATTTGCATCATAATCACATTTACTTAAAGTTAACTGCAAGCAAATTAGAGAAAATATGAACCATATATTCCATCTGGCACAGATCAATTTGGCATCCAAAAAAAAGTAAGGTGGAAAACAAAAGTAGTACAAATAAACATAATGGGTTATAATGGGATATGGATTCATGGAAGTATTTTTTTAGTTGATTTAAACTGCCTCTATCAAAGAACTTGCAAAAATAATAATAATTCTTCAGTGTCAAAGTTTGCGTGATCCAATTAATAGAAAATCTGACCAGTGCATCTCTATTAAAAAAATATATCTTATTTTTGACACTGTCACTGCTCTGACCCTGCAGAACTTCATCATGTTGTATAATAATTTCAATGTACTACGTTATGTTAGTGTGTTAAGAGTTCATTTTCTTCACTTGAACAAAATGTCAAACATTAAAAATACATATATGCATTTATTTTCTAAATACCACAACAAAATGAAGTTGCATAGAGACCAAAGTGAAGAACTAAAATGGGCAGAGCGGGAGTTTCCACAGCGCAGGAACGAGAACGGCAGTCCCAGATCCGCCATGGCCGCCGTCTCTGTACAGAGCCGCGGCTCACACCGGGACTTCGAGCTCATTTACGCCGTTAACAGAGGGCCGAGTCTCGGCTTTCAGATGTTTGGGTTAGCGGTGTCCTGGACACTTGACTTATACCTGTAAGCTGCTGTACAGCAAAGCTGCCAGACACGTAGTGAAACCAACAGAAACAACGACGCAGACAAAGGACGGTTTGTCCGGGAGCCATTAAAGTTTGCAAGTTTAAACTCCGCACGAGCCTCCGCTATATGACCGACATCCGTGACTACATGTCGCAGCTGCGCGAGGGGGGAAACGGAAATGCTTCAGCTAACTAAATGAAAGTGTGCGACGCTGCCCGAGGCTTAGGCTATTTTCTGTTTGAGTCATAAGTCATTAACCGCCATTTATCTTCACCACGGAGCTACAGGAGCCCTCCGCGTTAGCGCTGCAGTTTTTTGGGGGCATTCTAGGTCTTGTGCCAAAGCCCACTGCGCTACAAGAGTGCAACTCCGTTCCGCTGCTCCCTCGCGCTGCTAGTCAAAGCACACGATAAAACACAACAAAAAAAAAACACTATTTAGTAGTTGTCTACCTGCGCTTAAAAGTTTCATGGCGTGCGTGAACGACGAGTCCAAGCTGTCCTTCTCCGCCAGCAGTTCGGGGAGATATTTATCGTCGTTCTCCATCTTGTTGAGTTCGCAGAGGCAGTCGGTATGGATGGTAGAAGATGAAAAAGCGTGGGAAAACTCCAACAAGAAGGCAAAAAAGTAGTCCGTTTATGTTGCTATGGCGTGCCGAGTATCCCAAGAGTAGACGGGGCTTCGCATGTGGCTTACAGTCGGACGGCTCCGCGCTTTGCCTCGTATTGGTTCCCCTCGCAGGCTGACCAACCTCTTCTCGGAAGCGCGGACTCGTTGGAAATGGGAGAACAAAAGCAGTGAAGGGTATACGATTCCAAAAAGCGGAAGTGAGCTCAGAGGGACGTGGTTCTCTGGTCTGACACCGCCTACCGCGCGCTCACTGGATTACAAGAAAGTTAAATATGAAGACTGTCCAGGGTGCTCTGAAGGTGGTAAAATCTACAAACACTTGATTCAGAGAGAAATTAATCATGAAAAGTTGTATAATATTTCTTCCTACAGAAGGGGCGCCTCCATAAAGTTTTGTACAGGTGGCCACAATCATGGAAGTAGGGAAGATTATCTGTATAACATTTTTCACTGGGTCATTCAAAATGCTTTATAGAAAAATAAACAGACTCATTCACTGGTTAATAATATTGGCACACTATAGTGACTGCAAAGGACTACAGTCATTCTGTGGCATATAATCTTTTAAACAGATTTGCACCTTCAGTAGTTTCACATATGATTGATCTGACTTAAGGAAACAAATGTCACATCAAAAAACAAATTAAATTTTTTTGCAATTCTATTTAGCTATCTTTGCTTTGGTAAAACGTCCAAACTTTGGCACAACAAAAATGTTTAACATTTCTTTGTTGTTGTTTTTCAAACAACCTAATTGCATTTTAAGAATTATATTCCCAAAATTATTTGACTTGCTTGCATATGCTTTCCTAACCCCCACAAATGTTTACATTGTTAGCTTTAAAATAGTGCAAATCTCTTAACTTTTGACCTAGATTTTCATCCTGGTATCACTTCAAATCTGACACAAGCTCTTCCAGATAACAAAATTTGTTCTGACATAAAATCGTCATACTTTAATGTACATTTTATGCTACTGCGAATGGGTGACATATATACATTAAAAGTTGGTGTACTCTAAATAAAAAAAGGAGTGAAATATGATACATCAATATTTAAATAGTAAACTAATTAAAACTATATGTGCTATGGGACTGTGTGTCCCATAGCACAATAAAACATTGTGAACCAACATATCAACGTATTTCAAAAAGTAGGGTTTTTTTTCTTAGTGTCTCTGTTGATATTTGTGTTCCATAAATAAAATTACTAGAAAATACAATTGCAAGAAAACTATTTTCTAGTGTGATTAGTCAAAATTGATTCTCATATTAATTGAAGCACATGTATTGTTGTATGTGGCCTTTATACAATTAAGGAAGTGTGGAAAAACATGTCATATGACGACAAACACTTTATCAATTACTGAGTGTAACTCCAGATAACAGGATATATGGATTGTGCAGCACTTTTGACTGAGGCTCTCTACTGCCCCTTAGTGGTCGTCAGTGAGCAAGACAAACAAGAAGAATGCAACCGAAGGTTCTCCCCATAAGCAGAGGCAGTCCTTTTCTTAACCTAATCATCCATTTTCCTCTCCTCTCACTGTATTGATTAAAAAATGCTTACCTGTGAGCGAAGAGCTTTGTGAGAAGAATTACTAGGAGAAGCCTTTCAAGGATTGATTTCTTCCACTCAGGCACCTGTAATGAACCTGCCTTCCTGTTCAGTGAAGCGCACCGGGTCAGAGGTTGGAACTGGCCCGTGCATACAAAGCAAGAGAAGGTCTTCCCTCCATGTTGGGTCTCTGGTATAAACAGGAGCATGCATTAAGTGCAGATGGTTGCTCCTTGAACAAACAGCAGAAAGCCTGCAGGTCATTTGTCAGTCCGCTGCCAGAGTGAAAACTATTACAATCGACCGCAGGTGTACCAGGGCGTGCATCTGCTCGAAACAAATGAAGGCAAAAATTGTCTGCAATAAACACTTACAGGAGAGCGAAGACCTACTCTAACCATCAGTGCTCAGCTTGATCTATCTCTGACCATTACTGTGTTATTAGTGTTGGGGGGGTTGCAAGGTTGTTCTAGCTCCTCTTGTCATTGACAGAACGAATTGCCTGTGAGCTGAATTTCAATTGGCTCATAAAACGAAGACTTACTTCTCTTGGCAGGTGCAAAGGTTCCGACCCCATAGCTTGCACTCTTGCCTTCTGTCTGTGTGGATCGTTGCTGTCCCCCAACATACAGGTTCACAGTCTGGGGTAAACAGGGGCAGATGGAGGGAGCTAACCACTGGGGTTCCATTTACAGGCGACCGCCTCCATTCTAGATCTTTATTACCATTCCTCATGCCCCATAGATTCCAACAAAAAGGCAAGAACTCAATGTGCCTATAGAGCTCGCCCGCCATTAGAGCGGCATTTGGAGCATCAAGGGAGTATGAGATGCCCTCTGAAGTGCAAATAGTAAAATCTTAATGGCTTCATATGGCTTTGTGACTGCCAGTTTCCACAAACTGTAAAAGTAGAGGTCTTGAAGTCAAGAAACAGGCTTGGGGTAGGGGGTCTTTTTTGCACTCGGTTATGGATGAGATGCGTATCCACTCACTGGGCAGGTCGTCAGTAATTCTTATGGCAAAAGAAACAAAAAAAAAAGCCACGCACACACACTGATGGATGCGGGGTGGTAGAATTAAGCCAGAGTACCTGGAGATGACCCACCCATGAAAGTGCAAAGAGAACATATAAAGTATACTCAAGAAGGCCCTGGCAAGGATTCAAAGCAACACTGCTGACAACTGTGCCACTCAAAATATACAATATTCAGAGGATGAAGCAGAGTCTTGCTTAAGATGGAAGTACATTGAACAGTACTTTTCTTAATGTAACAGGTGCTGCGACAGAAGGAATAATCAGCATCCCATACAACGTCTTGGTCAGCAATAATATCCATCCACCAGTCTCTTTTCTGTCTCCACCGACAGTGAGTAGTAGTTGTGCAACAACATCTGGCAACCGAACCACCACTTTGTAATGTTGACGGAAGAATGTCAGCTGCCACTGCAGGTCGGTTCTGAGTCCTAAAGCTAACAAATCCAGCCTTCCTGTCCAAGCAAACTGCGCATCATGTCAGTAAGGCCTGCCTATCAGTAGTACAACCAAGAGCCTAATGAAAAAAAATGCTATATTTCTCTGTGGACATTCACTTAAATCTTCATTGTCAGTGTAGTGTGACAAGTGCAGTGCCAAATAAATTGAGGCAGTTCTCTTGTTTTTTGACCATACTAAAAGAGTAGTGTGTATGTTTTTCCCCCAATTTACCCTACCCTTACAATAACACCACCAATTATATATAGCCCCTGCTCCATACCAAGTCACTCATAATTTGATGTAAATTATCTAAGACTTTACCTTCTCTCTGATAAAGAAAGAAGGTAAGATAAAACTGCTCATTGTAGTCAACAGTTAAGACAGGCTGTTGTGAAGATGTGCACTGCCAGTCTTAAATCTCAACACCCTCTATATGAAGTACAGCTTGGTTTAAGTGGAACACAGAGATACTCAAAGAAGTTGGACTTTCTGTGTTACCAGTCATAAAGAAAATGGAGCGACAGTGGCTCAGAGCTAGAGCACACAACCATGTAAGGAGTTCTCAGTCCTCGATGGAGCAGTCAGAGGTTTGAGTCCCGGTCTGTCCATCTTTGCAAAATGTCTTCTTTCTCTCTCACAACTCACTTCCCTGTCAATTTACTGTCAAAGAAACACCACTAACGCCAAATAACACAACAATAAACCCAGTGGATTTCAGAATTCTGACTCGGAAAGTTGTAGCTGCTCAGAGTTTAGCATCCATTTTCTAACACCCTTGTCCCTAGTGAGGTCAGAAGGTGCTGGTGCCTATCTCCAGCTAACGTTCAAGGCAAGAGGTCACCCTGGACAGGTCGCCAGTCTGTCGCAGGAGTTTAGCATCCAATACTGTTATAAAGAGTGTCCAGAAAGTTTGAAGCTTGGAAAGCTACTTATAAGCACTTGCAAGTGTTTACATTTCATTCTTAGTGTTTTAATGTGTAAAATGGTGAGAATTATATCTTTATCTAGTTGTATTGCCACTTATAATTTGCATGAAAACAGGTAGAAAACTTTCCTTTTTGTCAACTTGCATTTCCAGCTCCAAATTTCAAGAAAATGCCAATGTAAATCTTTGAATTAATTTATTTTTAATTCAACCAATAATTTATATGTTTTTCCACTGACAGTGAATATTTTGTGCCAGAGGGGATAAAACTGTTTGATATGTCTGATATAATCTACAGCTAGCTGATCCAGTAAACCTCTTCCTGTTTCTTGTGCAAACCGTGAACAACGTCTCGTGGCGGCAGTCGAAGAAAAAGTCTGAATGTTACCAAACTAAAGATGTAGTTTTAGTTTAGTTAGTTTTAACTTGAGATGGTAAAGGTTGAAATGCTGTAAGACAAGCAAAGGAACATTTGCACAAGGTATTGCAGGCTTTTCAATTTGACATGAACACGTTTGGGAAGCCGACAGTCAAATCGGTCAGCAGACAGGGACTTTGCTTGGCTCTCCTGAAAATATATTGGCGGAACATAACCCACAAGGAAACAATGACACCTTTCATGATAGTCAACTTTAAAGAGAGGGCTTTTATCTCCCGCAGTATATTTACCTCGGTCAACGGCGGCCTGGAAATAGAGATAAAGTGGAACCAGTGGCGGGACAAATAGAAGGAAAGCAGGAATTTGTAAGCTTAAATCTTCTTTTCTACACTGTGTCAGCAGAGGCTTTTCCTTTGGTGGAGAGGTTTAGGCGAGAGGGCGAGAGAAAGCGAGCAGGAGAGGGTGGCTGGACTCTGTCTGAGGGTCACGCTCGGTTTAGCATTGCTACAAGACCAGGAAAACCTTTTATTCCCCTTGAAAGCTTTCAGAACTGTCACACCTGCTTAGGTTTTGACCAGCAATCCCCCTCCTCCTTAGTCACCCACACCTCTCGTGTTCTCCCAACGCCTGCCTCAGCGTCTCACAGACCTTTTTTGCTTCTTGTCCTTTCGGGTGATCGTTATATTGACCGTCTGTGAGAAGACTCGGTTCCGCAAACGTAGGAAGACCCAAAAACTGACTGCAGTTAAAACATTACTTCACCTCGTTGCTAAATTACAGATCTAGACGGAACGACACGCAAGATTACACCATTTTGTTTTCAATGCCTATTTTGTGCGAAAGGTGCTCGCCTTTTGCCGTAACTTGTTAATTTTATGTAAATGAGAACCATAAAACGTGACAAATGGACAATCCTACTGTCCAATCCCCTCTACTGAGACGTAGACTCAATTACCGCCCCAATCTGTGCAGATTCTGCTAAAATACAAAGTAGAATATGAAAGATCCAATATAAATATTCACTTGGAAGCAACAAACCCCTTGAGACTGGGGGGAAAAAAATCCATCTCAACACTTATTTATAATTGAACAGCATTACATTAAAACTGCATATATTCCAGAGTCTTAAAAAAAACCTATCAACTGTGGGTACTTCATCTTCTGAAGGAAAAAGTAATAGAATTTGACTTAAACTGTGTGTGACGTTTTATTTTGTACCTTCTTTGCACCATCTATACTTTTTTGATAAACATTTTGGGAAGGAAAAGTTTCAATATTTAATCCATTCTTATATGATTGAACCAGAACGTAAAACTACGTTTCAGAAGTCGGATTTGTCCTGAAATACTGTGCCGTTTTTAGAAAGCAAGGCTTCGTAATAACGCAAGTGAAAGCAGAAACTCCAATCTAAAGAAAAGACTAGTCTAGTTTGCTTTGCCTAAAATGTCTAGTTCACTTGTCTAAACCATCTGGTTTGTTTGCTAAGGTGTGAATGCGCAATGGAACTCCTAGAAATGTAGGTCTCGGTCCGGCTGATGTGAGGTTTGAACATATGTGAGGTTGCCTAGCGGACTGGAATCTGCTCCACGAGCAGGAAGCGAACTATTAGGTACTTTCTGGTTAAATACCACCGAAACAAACGTGAGAGACTAGCGCGAGCGGACAAAATGGCTTGTGGTCTGTTGCCAAAGACGAACAAGAAATCCCACATCTGGTAAAATCTGACGCCACTCCATTTTTGGTTACATTCCATGAAGAAGGAAGTTGTGCTCAGTGTCCACTTTGGAGGTTTCCTTCAGTAGTTTTTGGTACACTGTCCCACAAAGGGCCCTGCAACGGACTGGCGACCTGTGGGTGGGTGGGTGGGTGGATGGATGGATGGATGTCCCCCACAGGTGAGGAGGGGAACAGGTTTGTCCGCTTGACACAGCAACTAAAAATGTAACAATTGTTGCAGTTTTAGTCCCCAATCGAACAGAGTCTACCAGACTATCAGGTGTGAAAACATCTATCTTGGAGAGTCGTAGCACCATTTCTTTTCCTTTCTTCTATGCACATTCAATTTCAAACCTTCCGCTGTCCCCACACTTCTAAATCAAGCAATCAAAGTTCTGGCTTTGCAACAGACTGGAGACCTGTCCAGGGTGATCTTGCCTCTCGCCTGGAATGTTAACTGGAGATAGGCACCAGCAACCCTCCTGACCCCACTAAGGGACAAGGGTGTTAGAAAATGGATGGATGGATGGAAGTTCTGGCTTCTCTTCTGTCTTTCTCGTCTGTCCTCTGCAACAGGTGGTCCGTCACAGTCAGAGCTCATCTCCTCTGCTGCCTCTGTGATACGGCAACATCAAGCTCAGCTAACAGCCCATTTCGTTTGTCCATCTCTTGTCCCCCGAGTCGCTTTCCAGCCGAACGGCGACAGATAGCACAAATACTCGAAATAATCTCCCACACCAAAGCAGGATTTAGCGTTCTCCTTTTGCCTTCTAATAATCCGAAACGCATTTAGACCTTCAAAGGCTCTCTCTGCCGATTGAGACTGTTGGCCTTTCTTTGCTCTCAAAGCTTCGAAGGAGGAAAAAAATAAAAAATCGACAGCCGAGAAGTTTGTTTTTTCTTCCTTGTCCCCTTCACATGATGCCTACCTTTAAGGCCACTTAGGTGTATAAAGTCATAATTCATCCAAAATTCACGTTTTACAGATCGGAAATGATCTGCCTCTCTTCACACAGAGTTTCTTCAAAGCCCTCTGTTCTTTAAAGGTAAACTGGACGGGGGTGAAAAGAGGGGAGAAGAATATCCGCCTTTGAGCCGGTTTTCAGGGTCGCCTTTGATCGAGGGACGGGCGTGTACGCGCCCAAACACACACACACATAGGGGTGCATCCGTGTGTGTGTCATTAAACATGTGTTCATATGCACAGTAAGCAAAAACAGCATGTTCTTCAGAGCCAAAGATTTGAGATCAAAAGCACACCCTGGGATTGTCGGCGCGTGTGTGAGTGGAAATGGCAAACTTTAGCTTTTCAGTCCGTCAGACAGAACTTGAAAGCAAACTTGGGGTTTGTGAGGGAGGAAACCCGTCTCATCCACTCCTTCATTACCTTTCAATCAAGAAACATACATTAAATGAAGAGAAAGTTTGTAACCTTGATGCTCCACGTATCACTTAAAATGATTCCTGGGAGCTTGTAATTAAGTGAAGATGTTTTCAAGAACTATATTCAAATGCAGTAAAGGAAAAAATGGCTCTGCTGGTTTCTTCTGCTATTTTTTATTTATTTTTTATTCGTTATCATAACGACTGTTGTTTTTTTTTAGGGATTTCATGTTACAAAGTAGTGAATAATTGAAAGAAAAGCAGGGTTCCAATGGAGTCTTGAAAAGTCTGGAATTTAATTGAACTATTAGCCAATCAGTTTTGGAAAAATGGTTAAATTTCCAGACTTTGTTCCTTTTTCCATTATCTGTAAAGTCAAGATCTGAATTTCTTCTAAAAACCATCACTTTCTGTTTTGATGCATATAACTGGCTCTTGGTAACTGGTTAAAAATGACAAGTTGTTTCACCCGTAGGACTGTCAAAGTGTTTCTCAGTAAAAGTATCAACATAGAACGCGCTCACTTCTAAAAATATTGAAGACTTGTAAAATCCATAAGGGTAATCGATGACTTGTTATGCCAAAGTACACAGACTCAAAAAAAAGGCCATTTGCTAGAATAACAACATACTCAAAGCAGTAATTAAGCTAAAAAAATATACAAAAATTATATACATTTTGCATTTAAGATGAAAAACCTTCTTGGTCCATAAATATGTTCCATCTACAATTCATTGTGTTGCAAAGTTTTAGCTCAAAGTTAGTTAGAATTCTGTAAAAAATAATTTAAAAAAAATCTAATATTAAGCACTTTTTTCTATACAACCAGTTAATCCAAACTGTACTGAGTCACAACATAAATAAAGAAATAAAGAAATCAACCTATTATAAAAGTCAGGGTGTTTTTCCATCATTTCGACTTCTCTGCTCTGTTGGGTCAGACTCGACCCGCTCACGTCAAGGTCGCCAGTTCCTTCTTGGCTGTCGGGTCAGATTTGTCCGACGTGGCTTTTGTCGAAAGCCTCCACACTCAAACATCCCCAAACAGCGCCCAAGAGAACCCGAATTAAAAAGCCCGCTTAGACCGAGCTGTGGGCAAAGCGCGGGGCCGCAACACCCTACAACACCTGCATCCCGACAGCTGGCCTGATGAGGTCTGATGTGTGTCTGCGTCGTCCGTTCCATTGCTTGGCCACCTGAAGTGTAGCCTGCAGGTCGGAGGTCAGGCTGCAACGTCCAACCTCTGAAACCAAGCTGGATTTTCAGTGAAAGAAAGAAATAGAAAGTGGTTTTTGCTACAATAGTCAAGCCCAGGGTTCGGATTTATCATAGAATGAAAGAGTGATGAATTCGATTCTGTGTTGCTGGAAGTGACATAATGTGACCATGCCTCATGTGGAGCAGTCTCTGCATTCTCATTGGCTGTAGAAATGCGCAAATTGAAATTAAGAAAATAAATGAGCTGAACGGAAACATGGCAAATTTATAAAACAAAAAAAAACTCATGTTTTCCTACAAAAGGTTTTTGCACTCGGATGGAGTTTTTGTTTTGGTCGCATCAAAACACACGTGTTTCGCAAAACTGCTCCTCTCACGAGTCATGTGATCGACAGCCGGTTGTTGCTACTGGCAAAAATGCCAAGTAAAGATGACAGGAAGTGGTAGAAGGATGATGGTTAGATTTTGTGTTTTTCAGAGAATGTTCATAAAATATCATATATCATCTTTTCAACCTGTTGAATCTAGAGCTCTTATGCAAAATGATTGACTACAATTTCCCCAATAAGCCGCAGACGCTTCTTATTTAACGGGAACGCCGCAAAATGCGAAATTAGATTTGTTCGACATTAGCGGAAAATCTACACAGACTGGAGCACATTTGTAATGGAAAAAAACCGCTAATGGCCTTCATGAAGTTTGGGGCAGCGGCGCTATCGAGGCGTCAGAATGGACAAATATGGACAAATAAGAATGGCGTTCCATTTTCTTAAACTACTTTAAATGCTATCAATCCATTTACCTTGAATGTTTCTATGCCAAGGTTCACACTCTACAAGACTTCTCTCAAGTGAATGAATACTCAGGTATTTGCACATGTCCATATTTCAAACACTCATTGCATTCTTTCACCATTAATGTCATTTTGTAGCAGAGTAAAGGAGGAGCTGGGTCTCGAGGGCGGAGCTAGGTCCACCCAGGCATTTTGCACAGTTGAACGATTGCTACGGGAGATTGAAGGATTTCTCAAACATACAAGAAAGAATCAAAGCAACACTGCAGGCGTGTTTCTGATGAGCGAATAAGATTATAACATAGTGTGAAGCTAAAAAAAAGTTGATTTTTACATAACACCGCCTCTTTAAATTCCGTAGTTATGCCAATTTTTGCCAACTTCTGCTCTCTTCTCAGCAGGTCATTTATAGGTTACCTTCTGGCAACTACACACACTTTATTACACCAATACAGCTTCAGTAACCCACCGCTGCCAGGAACACTCTGGCACAAAGTACGTGAATTCAATCACCTTTAAACTTTTTTTTTTCTTTCCCCTCCAATTTCGACCATCAACCTTGTGAGCAAAATTTAAAAAAAAAGACTCGAAAGACCATTAAGGTATTCCACCCCTGCCGTTCTTCTCTCCTTGCGGTTCTGAGCGCGATATGAGCTGAGGACTTAATAAGTGTATTAATTACCTGTGTGGAAGGCAAAACCAGCTCCCAGAGAGAACCCGGAGCTCGTTCCCCCTCCCTACATCCTCCCACGCATCCCCATCATCACTGTGCCGTTTTAAACGAGCCGCAATTCAACACCTGCCCCACAGCCACGTCCTCCAAGGTCAGCAAAGGTCTTGCTGTGAGCACACTACCTCCTGCTGGAAGTCTCTAAAGGCTCTCCGTAATGAGAATAATTAGAATATCGCAATGTCAGATAGGACGACTCGGGACGCCCAGAGTCGAATTTTCACAGGAAGTACGCTCGCTCTTTTGCTGTGTTCCTGGGGATTTCAAGTGAGTCTTACAAAAAATTCATATATTTAGTTTTTTGCTGGACCATGTCTCGGAACACGACAGTCACGCCTCCACACGCCATGCATTAATGCGATATCTTGGACACGTCTGGACGTGTGTGTGGCCGGCGCTCCGAGCACGCCGGGGCAGAGGTGGTTTTCAACAGAGAGCTCTCCGTCAGAAAAGTGAGAAGCGGTGGCTTGGTGCGAAGAAGAGGTCAACACAGGCCAGCTCACAGGAGCAGCCCAGAGCGCAAACAAGTCAAGCAAACAGCAGATTTTCTTTTTCTGCATCCGTAGGTCGTCTCCTACGGATGCAGGCGATGCTGCTGAAATCATTAAATTCTATAGGTTGTGGAGCATTTAACCAATTATTTTTCCTTTTCCAAATCATATTCTGCACCCCAGGTTATCCAACACGCAGGTTGGGAAGGAGCTACAAATGGTAGCTACAGTACCTTAATAAAGTGCTGGTCTTTCCTTTTGGAAAGTTTTGGTCGTTTCATACAAAGTGTTTTCTTTCAGTTAACAAGAACTATTTCGTGGATATCCCATTGTTTCCATTCTGCTGTTTGGGTCAGATTGAGCGACTCTCATCCCTGATCCTATTGGTTAACCAGGTAGAAACTAGAGATGAACCAATCCAATATTAATGTCCGTCTTGGTCCTGATATTGACTGATACGGTCAATATATAGCTACTCGAATCAATTTGTAATTCAGACCATTTATGTCTGTGTTTTAAAAAAAAAAGAAACATCTTAAGTCAACTCAGCTGTTCTGTATCGGATCGGTATCGGCCAAGACTAAACTTCAGATATCGGTATCAGAAGTGAGACCAGTGGATCAATGCATCGCTAGTAGAAACCAGCCCCTTGTTCTACGCTTTGCTTCGTAAAGACGGTCTGGACGTTCGGCTATTGAGAAAAAGGTTACTAGTTGGAAGTAGTGAAGTTTAAAATTTTACCCAATCGCCAACGTTTGTCCGTGACATAACGCGTAAGCTATGAAGCTTACCAGAAATCACTTGCGCTGTACAACAACCATCCTCCACTGCAAACAGAGAAAAAAACTGAGCTGAACGAGGCGCCTGTTAATGTTAATGCAATATTTGGAAGCATAGCCGACATTAACTATAAAGGAGAGAATCATTTTTTTATAACAATTTCTTTAGGATTTGAGGACAGGCACGTGAAGAGCCTCCTCAGCTGCAGAAACGTCTATTCCATAAATGTTGTTTGCGAGAGCCTTCCGGGTGGTTAGTGTCGTGGCAGTGAGGCTCTTTGTCGAGAAAATGTGTTCCAAGTTGACGCCTGGCTCGCAGTTTGTCCACCAGCTTATTTGATTTGGGATTTCTGCCTCCCATCGATCTGGTTTTGGCCTCTGGCGAGAAAAAGGAGCAATTTAGCGCTTTCAGAGGAACATCCTGCACAAACATCAAGCGTCCGAGCAAGCTGCGTCGATCCCTCATGAAGCCGCAAAGCGCCAGAGCCGCTCCAACTTTATCAAGCAAACAATGCGGACACAGAGGAATTAGAAGGAGAAGCACATGCCTGCCAGGCTTTTCGGCTTTGACTGTCTTTGCTCTGCCCTTTTTTTGGATCCTCCCGCTCTCGTCTGCATTCACACAGTTGAGCGGTGGTCATAAAGTAAAATAAATTTGACAAAAGGACAGAATGTAATAGGCTTTTCATAGTAATAATGTACAGGAGGAGGTGAGGGGGTATTTATGTTACTGTCGGAAAGCATGTGATGGTAAAAGGCTAGGAGTTATGGTGGCTGCATCTGCATGCATGACAGCTCTTTCTCACTTTCGCTGCACATCATCAGCGAACTGAGAGACAGAAATCTGGCATCTTTTACACACCAGTACACAGACTGAATAAATTCCCACACTAGACCACCCTTTCTTATTCACACACATGCACAGTTGTGTTTTCATCACTTGTGGACATTGACTTCCATTAATTGCTACAGACTAACCCTTACCTTAACCTTTATCCTAACCCTAACCACCACAGACATAATCACTAACCCAAAAACAACAATTTCCCTCATGGGGACCAAGAAAATGTCCCCACAAGGAGCAATGGTCCCCATAACCCACATTGTAGACAGAAGTAGGTTCCCATAAGGATATAAAGACCTGATTCACACACACACACACTGCATTATAAAAGAAAGCACACAAACAGACATCAGACATGTGGAAGTTGCTGAGAAGTGAAAGTCGCCTAAGCTGTTGATCCTGTTTGCTGCTTTGAAATTTACTGAGAAATCTTCCTTTTCAATCTTTTACACCCAGAGCTGAGCTCATGTCGAAGGAAGCTGCAGGAAAGAGCGACTTATCTTTTTGTTGGCCAGAGAAGAGCCCTCTGAAGTGTTCTCATGCAGCTGATTTATTTTATGTGTACTCTGCGAATAAGTCTAAATCCATAAGAAACAAAAGGCGGGGCCGGTAATCTCTGCATGTTAACGGTATTTGAGGCTTTAAACTTTGATTAGTTGAGGTACGATGTCTATTGGTTTTGTCTTTTTTTTCCCCCCTCAAAAGCAATTCTCGTTGAGCCTTTGATTAGGGTTCAGTTAGCATAATTGAACAGTGACACTAATTGTTTTCCAATATCAGAGTTGACCAGTTTGTCTGCTAACACAGAGCAAAGGGCAGTGTCGTGTAATAAACTGATGCAAAAGCTAAAAAATGACAATAAAAATAAATAAATAAATAAAAATACAAATAAAATGGACTCCAGTTTTCTTTTTCTCCTTTTACTCTTGAAAAAAGCTCTAAATGAACACAGTGAATCAGATTAAGGCAGGGAACTGATGGTCTTCAGTTGGATTTTAATTAGGTCTTCTCTTGTTTATTTGTCCTGTCATCCATATATTCAATATTTCTAATAATCCACCAATGAAAAAATAAAAAATCTGCTTTAGACACCTTTGGAAGTTCCTTGATATACAAACTAAACAACAAAGGACCGGACACACATCCATGAGGTACTCCAAAATACTTATTTGTTAAGATTTTCACTCTAAGTGAGAATTTGTTTCCCTAATAACTTCAGCAGCATCCAACTGCTTGATCTTTTAGATATTTCTTGACTTTCTGTTCTTTACAGAGCAACTCTGGAAGCCCAATCAGCTGATAATAAGTGGTTAGTTGGACAGGTTAGCTCATCTGAAGTCTCCTGTTTACTGCTAAGTGTAATCTCAGTGATGAGGGGTACTCTTTTGAGTTTGCTCACTGTATATCATCTGCTTTTTAAAAACAAGACAAACATGTAGCGACCATATGAGCGGACTGAAAAAACAGGAAAGGAGACGTTCTCTTGCATCTACTTTCAAGGATTTTGTAGTGTCGAAATGAGAAATTTCAACGGTTTCAGAACTGTGACTCCTGGGAACCTTGGAAAACTTTAGTAGCGTTGGCGTTTGGTTCCTCATACAGTAAATAACAAACCAAGATGCTTTTACTTCAAATGTCAGGCGCATCATTATAGAATAAAACTCTGAAAAGCTAAAAAAAATAGATGTTGACTAAAGGCTGGAAACATAAATATTTTACTGTTTTTCATACTGATATCATCTCATCTTTCCATACTTTCTCCAAAACACCCTACAGTACAACTGTATGCAGACTGACTGAGCTATGATAGTAGTAGAAAGAAATTTTTTTCCCCCATACACGGCAATGAAGGGAATCAAAACTTCCTCATTTGAACTCACAGAGCGTTTCAGGAAGGAAAACTAACAAACCTGTTCTGGGTCATCAACTAACTCAAGGTCCAATTTTGACTCATATTTCTTCTTGCTTCACTCAAAAATGGTTATAGTTTTCGTGTGCAGCGAAGAATGAAATGAAATGTGCTCCCATTTTGATTTTTTTTTTATCCCCGTCGTTAATTTGGAAGTGTCATAGGACACGACAAAAGGTGGAAGAACGGAGAAGGTGAAAAGTAGCTTGGGTAACTTCCAAGCCCAAAGCTGCAAGGGAGGAAAAAGAACCAATAAAGGCAGAAATGAAAAATGAAACACTACAAAAAGAACTTCTAATGAACAAACGACAAGCAACATAAAATCTGCACAACGCAAACTCCCAAAAGTCTCTGGTTTCCATTTCAGAATCGGGGAGATCTTCCTTGAAAACAGCGAGCTTCGCCCTCCGACATAAATGAGGACCTGGTGCAGTCGATGATAAATGAAGGGATGTGTGTGTGTTTTTTGTTTTTTTTTGCACAACCAGCTCAAAGAATCTGAATCATTCGTCAAAACTGGGGTGGGGGACGAAGGGGTTGAGGGGAAAGGAAGAGGGGGAAAAAGTGTCGGCACTTTCGAGAAATGGCTTTGCATTTGATCGATGGCGGAGGGGATTCTGAATTTTTAGCTCATTTAAGCCCGGAGAAAAATACAGAATCCAAGCAGTTAAGGTTTTCCAGACTTGACAAAGAGCTTCACAAATCCTTGGGTTTGATTAAATGAAGAAGCGGTTTGGACCGTCACACAAATGTACCAGGAAAGGCTGTGTTTTTTTTTTTACACATTAAGTATTGAAAGGCGAGGGAAAAAGATGAACTTGGATAATCAAAAGTCCTTAAGAAGAAACACACACACAAAAAAAGATGGGCAAAGCAGATGAATTATGACGGCATGTACGACAATCAGTATTTTTAGATCAGGAGAAATATTCGATATGTGTAATGTGTCATTGTGGAGGTGCGGCGGAGGCTTGTTCCGCTCTGAGCGATGGCTCCGGTGTGATATTTGATTCCCTCTCCTTTCCTCTCCTCCTGTTGCGGTTCTGCTCGTCTTTTTGGAAGGAAACCGTGTGAAATATTTCACCCCACTGAAGCAGGGGCAGATCTGATCACGCTTTACGCAGGTTTAAGAGTCGCCCAAGGAGGAAAATGTTTTTTATATTTTCATACCAGTTTGACTTTACTCAACATTTTCACAGCTTCCTTTCGTGTGTGAGAAACTCTTGATTGTGCACATCCATTTTGTCACTGTTTCATTATTTTTATTTTTTCTGTTCTTTTTTTTGTTTGTTTTGTTTTTGTTAAGCCTTGTAGATCCAAAACGTAAAATTTGGCACATTTGCTGCATTAAAAGAAAGGCGTCCAATTTTAAAGTTCTTTTGGGCTCGATTGAACAAATGTGAGAACAAAATTTGAGTCACATTAATTAAATTCCATAAAAGCTGATTTAGGTGCTGTAAAATCGACTTTTGACTAACAGTCTCAGAATAAACTTGGCTCTATGAATACTTCACGTCACACTAAACATTTTCCACTGTAAGAAAACGGCGTCTGTAATCCTTATGCTCTGATTGCGAATAAAAGTTTTCATCTGCGTCAACCACCTGTGCTGGATGGGACACCATCAAGAGTGAACTGCAGTTTGGGGGAGGGCACACAAAATTGGTCCAATGATGAACTCTCATCATTGGACCAATCCAAACTGTCAGAGAGCTCGGATTGGTGTGTGGATCATTTGAACCAAACACACTGAATTCCAAAGCACATCTAGATGTTAAATTTGTCAAAGTCATGCTAGCATAGCTATCTCACTGTCTCTTGCTATTTTTTTCCTTTTTTTGTTAACTAAAATGTTTTACTAACTAATAAAATATGATACCTTTGATTGATGGTGGTCGATCAAGGGTATCATACCGCTGATCAAGGTCTGATCATACCTTGATACCCTTGATCAAGGGTATCAGATCAAGGTCTGATACCCTTGATCGACCAGCATCCATCATACCCTTGATCAAGATATGATTAAGGGTAACAGGGGTATGATCGTCAATGAGTCGTCTGTTGCTGGGGAGCAGCGCACATGTCAATCCCTATGTAAAAGTCTTGCTTTCTGAGACGATTCATTTTGGAGTTTTCATTATCTGTAAGCCTAAATCAGTGACACTAAAGTTCAAGGTTAAGTTGTTTTTTTTTTTTACATTTTTTATTCTCATTCCCATTGTTGAACTGTGATTAGTTTTGAATCCAAACACACACTGAAAAGACCAGTAGGTCCCTTTGTGCAGAACGTCGGTGCCTGCACAGGATGTGTTATGGTGCAGTTTGGTGAATGCTTCCAGAAGGCTGAAGAAATAACAGACAACCAGCAGCACATAAAGGTAACAGTTTGGGGTCGAAATCCCCAAACTGAAAAAAGTCGAAGGATGTTAAAACCCAGCAGAAAGCGTAAAAGGGCGCACTTTAGAGTGAGGCGTCGCTGTTCAAGGGTTCCGTTTAATCTATTGAGCGGCCGGCGCTGGAGAAGTGCATCCATGGGAGGGCTAGCCCTGCTGTGGAGTGTGCAGAGAAGTTTTCTTTTTAACGAAAAAGAGGCCACGGAAAAAGAGGAAAAAACCCCCGGAATGACAGCTGCTGGTTCGGTAACGTCGGGTTGGATGTCTTTCAACATGAAGGACTCTTTTCCATCACTCTTTTCCTCCACTCCTATCCCTGCAGAGGAGCGGGACGATGGAAGCAGAAAGAGCCTTACAGGAGCCGGCGAGGGAAGCGAAGTTGCCAAACCCTGACAGTGGCACCTTAAATTATTCAACTCCAACTGCGGATGAGATTCACTGGTAAAAAAAACATGAACGATAAACAAATCACACAAGAACAATATGAATCGATGATCATATCCATCCATCTTCTGACACCCTTGTCTCTAAGTGGGGTCAGGAGGTGCTGGTGCCTATCTAACGTTCCGGGCGAGAGGCGGGGTCACCCTGGACAGGTCGCCAGTCTGTTGCACGGCAACACGGAGAGAATCAACCAGGCTAAGCAAAACGTAATTTCGTCAGAAGTTGGCGTTGCAACAAACTAGCGTGGCGGAGCTACAAAATGTCCAGGTGGGCGGAGCTAGGAACCATCGCTCAATCAGGAGTGGCTAACAATCAATTGACGCCAGAGCAACTGAGCGCAGCATCCGCATTTTCAAAATGATTCACTAAAGACGGTATTTTCTTTAATGCCTTGCTTTAATGATAAAAATAGAAGTATACTGACGATACCACTACTGCCACCACCTGTTTTGGAGGGAAACTGCTTGTTCCAGACCGAAGCGCTGTACCACGGGGAAAAATACAACCACACTATTTGCAAAAGTATTTTAAAAAATTTGATTTAGTGGGTTGAAGTAATTAAAAGTTAGATTCAATGCTGAACCTGGATACAAAAAAATAATAACCCAGAGGTACCTCTGAACCTACTCGCGTTTATTTGAGAAGAGCTCGAGACGCGGAAAAGTCAGCATGGAGAAAGAAGAAGAAGAAAAAAAAAAAGCAGCGTGGTGCGACTGCGACAAGACCTTTGAGGAATTCTTATCTGCCTTGTGGAAGGGAAACCAGGGCCGTGACAGATTCAGGGCACAGCATGACATTGTTTTCCTTTCATTTGTCCTGTGAAATAGGACATGGTAAAGGAAAAAAAAAGGGAAAAGAAAGAATTAGAAGAAAACTGAAGATTTCTCTTCATCTGCTCTTGTGTCGTTCCATAAAAAGGCCAGGTAATGTGTTCGGGGGGGCTAAGGGGGGACTTCATTTGATCAGACACGCTCCCACAGCGTCGTGCTGCAGAAACAATCAGGAGGAACCGGGATTTTCCTCTCTGTCTGAAGGTAACCTTTCCCTTCGTCTCCTTTATCTTCATCTGTGTGGCCCCTCTCGTCTCTCTTCGTTCCCCTCAGCTCCTCTCTTCTCGCCAAATAAAAAGGACAGCTGGCTGAAAGGTGACGCCTGGCGACGAGATGAAATCTAATCAGACAAGACTGAGGGGCGGGGGGGGGGCGTTTAATGGCTCGCAGAGAGGAAAGAAGTAAACACCTCGCTTCTGCTTTTCTGTCCGTCTTTTTTTTCCCCTTGAGGAACATGTCTGAGGCTCGACACAACAGCTTTCTGGAACGGAAACGATGGCTGACAAATTGAGCCGCGTTCTCCTCGTGCCACTTGTGTCATCAAGGGTTTTGTGAGGCAGCTAAAATAGCTGGGTGGGTGGTGGTGGTGGGGGGGAGCCAGAGGATGCTGTGTGTGCAGTCAGCAAAAAAAAAAAAAAAAAAAAAAAGAAGTAGAAGAAAATATGGTGGCAGGTCATGAATTTTGTTTTGCAAGTGGCTGCTAAAAAAGGATGAGGATGAAAAAGCGCTTCTGATAGAAGAGCGATGATGGTGTTAAAGCCTGACGCTGCCGAAACACACCGTGTGTGTGCGTGTGTGTGTGTGAGAAAGACGGAGTGGCTCTCATCAGTGTTTACATTAGTAGTAGGGGGCGTGTCTAAAAATGACCCGGGGGGGGGGGGTCAAAACAGGAGCCACTATTTACTCACCCAAACTAAACACGGATCTGTTCAGCAGCGGTTCTGTTTGGTACAGCGCCTAATGGCACATGCTAACTTTTCTAGCCACACAATTAGCCTGTCTAGCTTAGCATAGCTTCAGCACATACGTCTCTATTTCGTTTTGCTAACTCCATCCGACTTTTCAAATTTCAATGAAAATTATCAAACGGTCACAAACTACACATTGCAAACGACTGTTTAATTACCCCTTTTTGTCCATTATGAAGAGGATTTTTCTTTATCTGCCTCATGGCCTCACGGTCCTCTTTCCTACTAAACATAATATGCATCAACCTGTCAGTGGAGCGAGAGATGAAAATTATAATCTTGTGCATTTACATGTAAAAGGTTATTAAGACGTGATGTACCATTTTTAAAAAGAAATAAATGTGAAGCAGTCAAGAACAAAAATTACCAACGGCAGTTGTAAAACAACCAATGAAGCATTTTGTGAACGAAACGTTAATCTTCATATGATATGGGCCGGGAATCGAACCCAGAACCTTCTTGCTGGAAGGCAACAGCTCTACCAACTGCACAATGTAAAAAAAATATATAATCAAAGGAGTACATTTCTGCCAGAAAACTAAAATTTTGAGATTAATCTCTGAAATGTTCTATAAAAAAAGAGAACTTGGTGATTTTTTGACAAAAAAAAAAGACAATTTTATGAGTTTTTTTCTAGCAAATTTACAACTTTTGAAATTCAAATTCCCACCTCTTTTACGGGAACAGTTGCGATTAATCTAAAAATGTCACATTTTTTTTCTAGCAAAATTTTGAATTGTTTCAAAGTTGAAAATTTCTTTGTTTTTTCAATAAACTTTCTGCAGAAATATACTATTTTATTTATTTACTTTTATCTACCAGGACCCCAATGCACTGTCATAGCAGACATCTTAGTGGTTTTGATTTGTGTCATTATGACTGTGGTCTGGATGGCGGTTTTAAACCTTGTCAGTTGCATTAATTAGCATAATGAAATGAAGAAAGGAGCAATGCAGAGAAAGCTTCTCACCAGTTTTCTTCCTGCATGAGGTTAATTGCACAGATCCAGATGCAGGGGCTCATCGGTCTGCTCAGGGTACCAGATGGCCTTGAGCCCGATGCGAGGCCATTGTTCAGGAAATGCCAGAAAACGGAGAAAAAACCCAGAAGAACCTGCAAAGATTTTACTTGCAAATACATCAGCGTGACATTTATCATGTTTTATTCTGAAAAACCATTTGGATTTTTTAATAACTCTGCTTCAAGCTACTAAAAATAGTGTCATCTGTCAGCATAGCATGAGGAGTATTATTTTTTTTTTGCTTTTAATTTGCTTTAGATAAACACCACAGGACTTTTTAAAAGAAGCTAATTCACGATTTAGCAGCAGACAATGTCTCCCTCTTGTGGTTTGTAGCAGAAATGGCAGTTAAAGAAAGTTCATCACAAAAGTTTCACAATTTGGCATTTTTTCCCCGTCACTATAACTTTTTAAACACTTAAATATATGTGACTTTTTTCAGCATTCTGCCCCAACGCCACATGTTGTGAATGAAACAAAAATCTTCAAATATTTTAAAACATAGCGTCATTAAATATTTCAGATAAAGCAAAGTTTTCAGATTTGGGTAGATACAAAATGCCATCAAAAAAAGTAGCCTCAAGAGGACATCAATAGACTGAGACGCTTCACTGTTTTGCACCACCCAGGACACCTGGTATGACTCAAATTTTCTCCTGACAGTACCCTCAGAAAACATGCTACACCTGCTCTGTTGATTTTCACCTTGCACTCAAATGTCCACTTAGCCGTGTTTATCATCTAAAGGCAACAGTCCTTTAGTCCTGACTCACTCTGCAAGCGGACGATGATGACCTTACTTGTGCCACTACGATGCAAAGTGGTGAGTGTTGCGCAGCTTTCCTTGTATAATGGGTAGGCAATACAATTGTGATGTGTATAAATCAAGTTTTATGACGTCAGCATAAAAAAAAACTTGTCAAAGTTTAGGGTCTGGCCGTTTACACTCGCATGTGGAAATAGCTCCAAACACATGTGCAATTATATGAATCATTGAAAAGCAGAAGTGGAGACTCCTGCACAGCAAACAAGAATGCAGAATGTAGTATCTGAATGGTAAGTTGACAATAAAACACTTGTATTTTCCGGCAGCCGTACAGCGGTAAAACTAGCCAACCAAATGTGCGAGAGCTCCACTTGGGTTGCTAGGTAATGTTCTGGGCTTTGCTGGGATTGCTAGGTAGGGGGCGGTTCCTGCCCATTTGTGACGTTACATCAGTGGTGGGGACTCGAGTCACATTACTTTTGCCTGACTTGACCATCTTTACTTGAGGCTTGGTCCCATCTCTGTGTTACATTCAGAAAGTTTTTAAAACGCCTCACTTTCCAGACACAAAGAAGCAGTAGAAGCCCGAATGGAAGCACAAAAAGATGCAAAATGTCATTTTGCATGATGCGTCCCCTTTAACAGCAAAATCAACAGTTCGAATAAAAGGTTTTGTAGGATTTGACATTTATAGATTGTAATTCTTACCTGAATCATATAGCGACCGAACGTCAAACTTCTTCATCTTGACTAAACCATAAAATTGCACAAGAAAGACCAAGAGAACCTCGACAAAGATTGTGTACACGTTTATTATCGTCTGCCCTCGTCAGGTAAAAGCTTATGCAGCGGAGCGCAGTAATAAGAAACCGCTGCTGCTTTGGGGGGATTCCTGCCCAAAGCTGGACAGCAGAACGGTCTGAGGAGTTGACTGGACACTGAGAACACAGGACGCCGTAAATGCTACATGACACACAACACCGTTCAGAAGAGAAACAGTTCCCATTCGCCGGCTGCTGTCAGCCAGGAAATCACTCCTAAAAACAGTCATTCTGAGGTAAGCTTGAGGTGGCTAGTGTTGAACGGAGCAAATAAACCTACTCTCTGCTCTGGGCATCCGTAGATCAGCTCTATCTGGCATAGCTTTGGCATTAGGAGGCAACAATGGTGGCTTCCTTTGACAATAAAGTATTGGTTGTTCATTACAACCAATTGGATTCGACTTCTTCAGCCTTGGGTATGGAAATATCACAGTATAACTAAAAAGAATACGCACCCCTGTGATGTTTTGAGGGATTAGTTAGAGTGAGGGTCACTTTGAGGTGCAGCTTTGCACAAAAACGTACAGGAGCTTAGAAGCTTTAGCTTATCCCAGTAAGAGAGGAAAAGGTGCCTGAAGCCTTCCTGGAGACGCAACAAGCGAGTTTTAGCGTTTCTGAAACGATATATATATATATATATACATATATATATATATACATATAAAATAAGAATGATTACATTATTATGTAATCAAGCTAGCCTCTTTGGCTAGGCTCTGACATGAGATTAAACAGCACCAATGAGTTTAACAAGAAAAAAAAGGTGTGTAGGGCCTAGAGATGCACTGATCGAAACCCAATCAATTACAGATTCCGGACAGTGGAAGCGGAATTGAACTGAGGCGAAATGTAAGCATATTTCTACATAAAACACGCCTACGAGCTTCTGACCAATCACACAACACACCAAACAGAGCTGCATGGGGCTGTTATGAAGAAGGGCAGGACAAATTTAAATTAGTGAGGAATCTAATGACCTAATTTTCCTCACACATTTCTATCAGGGAGAAACAACTTTGACATTTCGGGTGAAGGTCGGGAGATTCCTAACTGGTTGCTCTGTAATTTATCCAACCTTCTTTAGTGCAGAAGTCAATGGAAACTTGACTAGTTGTTTTGCTTACAATCCAAGTGGTTTCTTCAGTTCCATATTGAACCGTACTGAACAAAGTCGGAAGTAACGAGCATAAAAGAGGTGCTTCGAACAAACAACACTTCATTCAATAAAGTCAAACTCATAAAACTAAAATAAGAGGAAAGTAGTGGGGCAATGAAATAAGATAAATAAGTCACCATTTATAGTCTAACAGGGTACGTTATTTGTTTTGGTCAAACGTCTAAAGGCCAAATTTCTGTAAAGCAGAATTGGAAGACAAGACGAAGCTACCTGCCAGCTATTTTTTTTTTAGTTTTGGTGTACACCAGTCTATTCTACCTTCCTGTTATCTACTTAAAGTCTTGCTCTCTCACATGGCCTGATCAATAAGCAGATATGTCTCAACATTTCATAGAAAATACCAACTTTACGGCTAACAACGAAAATAATCAAGTGTTCTTCCCACAGTAACAACATCCACACAGAAGAGCGTGGCTGTACGCTCTACCTGCTATTGGTTACATGTAGTGGTGGAGTTTTGGACTGCCTGTTGAAAATTGTCTGATTAGAGTCAGCAGCTGATTTCTCGGAGCATCTCTAGTCCGGGACACCATGAAAACAAAAAAAGTATAAATAACACCGTTTTCTTTGAGCACAATTTTGATTACAAAAAAATACACAGAGAGAATAAAAGTAAAGGTGGTGCAATTTGTCACTTTGGGATTACCTGAGATGCCAGCCATCCCTCTGGGTTGCACAGATTGAGTGTCAACAACACTAAAACGCGCCGATTGATTAAGACCCATCAGTCGCTTTAGAAACCAGGCAAAGACATTCCAGCAACAACATCAGATGGCGTATTTGTTTTTTTTGTGTGTGCATTTTTGTTTCTGTCTTTTCCGTTTCATCCAAAGACAGAAGCCGCACTCTCTACAACAGCCAATGAAAACCTGACCTGCAGGCTCAGCTTGTTCCACTCAGCAGCCAGATTAAACCAAACATGTAGCAAAAGAAAAAACAGGAAAAACAGCTTATGTTGAAATGGTGAGGCGCCCTTTACATAATGCTCCCCTCACAGGGTTTAGGCATTTTGATACCATCTTGGAATGCACTATATATTGATTTATATACCATAGACCTTATATTACCTATACGTAGACTGTATATTGCCATTATTATAAGCAGGATTACTGTTGATAAATGCAGTGGCCTTCTCACCTGAGGCACCTCAGGGGGCTTTAACCAGCCCCTCCACCCTCCCATCCTTCCACTGGCCCAGAAGGTTCCACCCGCGGGTGGAGCAGGAGGCATTTGTTACTGTTCTGTTTCAGACTGAAGAAAATTCAGACATTCAAAGTCTGGCTGGGTTTAGTCACTCCTCGTCCACACGCTCCCTTTTCGAATCCTCGTCCTTCTGTTCCGCCCCCTGAGGGCCAGGGGGGCTCGGTGGGGCCGCCGCTGGCTCCCCGGTGGTCAGCGAGGAGCCATCTTGTTGGTCAACGATTTTCTGGGAAGTGGCGTCCTCCTGTGAGAGGCAGAGGGGTGATGAGATGGCCGTCCTGCCTACACAGAAGCTCAGAAGGTTTCGGTCGGCGTGTTAAAGCCGTCAAAGCGGCGGCTTTTAAGATTTCCAGAGTGCGTTTGTGCGGCGGCGCCTGCAGCGTTGGCTCATTCTGCTGCTGCACAACGACTCCCACAGAGCAGTTCACCGCTAACACAAAGGACAGAGCGGGACCTCCTGAGGTCCCACAGGGTTAATATATGAGGGAGCTCAGGTGTAGTTTCTAAAGATTTAAGTGCAACATCAGACAACACAACAGGAATCCACTTTCTCACATTTTATGTGTCAGACAAAAACTTCAATGGATCTTTTTGGCCGATTTTACGTGACAAACTCAAAGAGCAACACAATTGACATGTGGAGGAAGGAAGAGGAAACGTTGTATTAAAACTACCTAGCTCGGGACTTTGACTAGCCCATTCGAAAACATCCAGTGCATAGTTAGGGTCACTGGTTTGCTGGAAGGGGAAACGCCAATCCACTTTCAAGTCGAACAGATTTTCAGATACTGTACTTGTAAAAAGTTTCAAGTACTGAATGCAAGAAATGAACAAATATTTTTCAGAATGGGCCATTTCTATTGACTGTTAAATTGAAGTTAGCATTCTACTTTTCCAAGACACAGAATGTTCTGGCTGATTTATCTGTGAGCCATGAGCATCAAAAGTACAAGAAAAAAAACTTTGAAAAATATTTCAATAAATGTGTGATGAATCTATAAAAAGTCAGTTTCATTTTCTGAAATCAGCAAAGAAAAAAAAGGAATTGATTTTGAGGGTATTCTAGTTTGTTTGTTTTTTTTGATGAACCTGTGTATATATTCAAATACACAATACGCATTATTAAAGATTTTTTATTTCATGCTTAGTTTTTCCACTTTCTGGTTAGAGTTAGGGCTGCACAGTGGAACAGCTGGTAGAGCTGCTGCCTTGCAGCAAGAAGGTTCTGGGTTCGATTCCCGGCCCCGGTCTTTCTGCATGGAGTTTGCATGTTCTCCCTGGGCATGCGTGGGTTCTCTCTGGGTACTCCGGCTTCCTCCCACAGTCCAAAAACATGACTGTCAGGTTAATTGGTTTCTCTAAATTCTCCCTACGTGTGTGTGCTGTCGCAGTCTGTTGCCCTGCGACAGACTGGCGACCTGTCCAGGGTGACCCCGCCTCTCGCCTGGAACGTTGGCTGGAGTGGGGTCAGCACCTCCTGACCCCACTAAGGGTCAAGTGTGTATAGAAGATGGATGGATGGATGGCTAGAGACTAACCCAAATAAAAAACAAGTCTGTGGTTGTAAAAATGTAGAGAGGACAGCAATAGTTTTGGATGACACACTCTGTGTTTGTGACCGTTCACCACTCACTGCACACCAAGTGGCTCCACGTTCATTCATGTACCTGCTCCGAGAACCGATGATTCACCTGATCTACAAACTCTTGCAGCTCTGCTTCTTCGCCGTTGGAGTGGCAGCTCGGACTTGGCACCTCGATCCCGTGGCTTTCCAAGATGGCGGCTTCTGGTTGAGACAAAAACAGGACGGAGCAGAGACTGACCGATCAGAACGCGTTTCCACTGAAGGAAACGCTCGTTTTTTGAACCGGTCCCGTTGCCTTCGAACTTCGACGCTTTGCTGAGAGCCAACGCCATTTCCACCGGTGTGTGGAAGCGAGCGTGCGTTGAAAACGGCGAGCGTTACACAACGCGGCAGGAGAGCGTAGTAAGTAGCAACATGTCAGGTTGACTTTCATGTCCTACAATGAGCAACTTGGTGAATGAAAACACAGAGGAAGTTGAAGTCGGTTTTCGATTGTAAGTTCAGATTTCATAAATCCCCCCAAAAGGTTGGAAAGACTTTGCTTGTAAAATAACGTAGCCCACATTTAAGAGTTTAAGTAAAGTAGTTTTTAAGCTGGAGCAAGTTTTAGAGATGTAGTTTAGGAAAAACAAGGTTGAATTGTCGCCATTTCCATGATTGAAAGTAAGAGTTTGGATCTATAGCCGGACCCGAAGTGTGAACCGGATTGGGGCCAAAATGATTTGCTTCATGGTCTGTGGAGCGTTTAATAAATTACAGTACATGAAGCTCGTAGAAAACTAAAGGAGAATTTGTGTTAATTTACTTATGATAGTATAAACAGTGGAGGAGGAAGTTCACCCTGTTGGAGAAAGAAAGAAAATAAGGTGCAGAAGTTCATTAGACTATAATAACCACAGAGTGCTGTGTACAGGTGCAAACAGCTGCACCCTGTTCCGCTCCTGTCAATCACACATCCAAAAAGATCTGCGCTTTACTCACCCTATGGTTACAACAAGCGGCAAAATGGAGCTGGAAGACGTTAAACCAAAGCTAAAACAGCAGAAGTTACACTACTCAAACCATAAAAGCAGAAAAATCTTAATTAAATTAATAAGTCGGGCTTATAATTAGTCGGCGCAGGTCGGATTTTTCAGGCCCCATCTAAACTCTAATCGAAAGCCACAAACGGGAGTCGACTTGAGTTTCTTGAAAAGTAGTTCGTCTACAAAAAAAGATCAGGTTTTTGCTAATTTAACACTCCGTACACCTGTCAATTGATCACCAGTACGGTATTCACTTTTAATGCACATGGCAGAGAGACGTGCCCGAGTTGAGCCACAGTTTGTGCTGTGGAATCTCGTTTTTTTTTTTTCGTGGAAACTCCCGACAACGATTTGAAAACACCTTCGGGAACCAGAACGGTTGGTGGAAAAGACCTTGTATGTATGCGTGGGTGTGTGTGTGAACTGTTGTCCGGCTCGTGTCGAGTCAGCTGCTCTCACCTATGTTGGCTCTTCTCTTCATCTCCTTCCGACGGTTGGCGAACCAGTTGTACACCTTCAACGCCGTCACTCGCTCAAACTCCGACAGCTTACAGCCTGAAGCAGGAGAGGAAAGAGAGAAAGATCTGTTCATACTGTACTGAAGAAGGATCGGTTTTCTTTTATTTAATGGCAAAATGTACTTTTTATAATAATAAAGAAACTCATTAAGTGTTGTAAAAAAAAAACAAAAAAAACAGGAGGTCTAATCTTCATTCCTCTAAGACTGCGGTCATTAAGCTGAGTTTTACTAATAATCCAGAAGCATCAAGAGACACCAGGGCAAGAAAAGATGAAGAAAATATCTGTATTTATGGAAAATATGACTGAAAGGTTGCTTTGTTTTTTTGGGATGCAGTGCCATCTAGTGGTCACCTCTAACCTTCTTCTGTCAAGCACAGCATGTTTGCAGTACACCCTTTTTTAACACTTAAAAATAATAAAATAATCTAGCCTGTTAGAGGTTGTCTAATTATTTTAATTTAAATGCATATCGTAAAAATATTTTTAACTTAATGTTCACGATGGCCGTCGGCTTCGAGCCTTTTACACCAGTTCTTACCATAAAACATCACCCATTTTCACAACTTGGAGTAACTTTACGTCACACTATATGTTTTTGACTTTCGCTCTCTTATTCGTACAACTGTCAAGTAATAACATGTAGCAAAATCAGAAACTGAGGATGTTTGCGAGTAGAAGGAGATGATGTGTGATAGAGACAGTTAATGTTAGTTTCTGCTGGGTTTTTTAATGGTTCTGTGTTAGCTTCAGATTGTTGTTTTTTTTGTCTTTGGCAATAGCATCTGCAAAAAATTTTTTTACGTTCAGCAGTTTAGCATTAGATTTTAGAAACTTGTTGTGTCTAGCCAAAAAGTGTAAGTTTCTGCTTGTCTTTTTTCATTTAGGTTAGGTCGTGCTAATTTTTCATATGTTTGGCGATTTAGCATTAGCTTCAGCAAAATATTTTTTAAGTGTTTGTCAATTTAGCATTAGGGTCAGCGTCTTTAGAAAATGTCAAGAAAGCATCATTAAATATGATTTCTATGGTTCCAATTATGGATAATTTGACACCAAAAGTGTTCATCTGTGATAAATATCGGCATATTTGGTGCAACAATAAATTTTCCTTCATGACCACAGTGGTCATCTTCATTTTTTTTTCTGTGGCTAACAGAAAAATAAAAATAAAAAACAAAATAAAAATAAAAACAAAGCAAGCCCCTGGTTAGGTTCTTGTACCTGCATATGAAAGATTATTATTAACTGCATTATAAAAAATCTGGTACAGATCAGATGAGTTTTGTGTCGTGATAAGTTATCACAAAGTATCTGAATCCCTCCCAGAGATTAAAGCAATTACAGACCAAAGTTACGAGGAGAAAGTGCATTTTCTTTTCAATAAGATGAAGCAAAAGTCTCCATAGATAAAAGAAGAAAATCTAATCAAAGCAATGTTTGTGTTTATTCTCAGTAGCTCAATAATGTGGTTGGAGGCGTCTGGATCTCCTGGTCTGTTGGATAAAGACGGTGAAAAAAAAAAAAAAAATCTAAATCAGAAAATAATGTGGGTGAAAATGACGGCCTTCCAACCTGGTTTCTGGATGACGGAATTACAGGCGCTGGCGATCTCCTCCCGCTTCGCCTCGTCCGGATACTGATTCTCCACGAAGAAGCTGGAAGACAGCGACACAATGCTTCCAGAAATACTTCGCAATCATCACTGCACTACGCCATTTCTGCCCGTTTGCACCGCGTCCCGTTTCCAGCCTACTTCCTCCACAGTGAGAACATGAGGAAATGCTGCTTACTTTTACAGCTGGACAACTTTTAAAACGAATCACCTTTCTGTTTTTATTATAAACAAAAAAAAAAAAAAGCTGAACGTTAAAGCTCAATGCGTTCCTTCGTCTCTGAAGTCGTTCTCCTTTTTCTGCCACCGCATGAGCAAAATCATTATCTCACATTACAAAACACGCAGGGATCAATTCCTCTACATCCTCCCTCACACACACACACACACACACACACATCATCTTCACCTCTGCTGTGTCGTCCTTGGGTCTGAACCAGCTCGTAAGGAGCAGCACTGCAGCAGAGTTGCGTAATCTGGAGGCGCTGCCGGCTGCCGACTCTCGTCTGTGTTGCTCTTATTACTGAGAGCCCAGACTGCACTATACTTACAGCCACCAATGTAATAGAGAAATCAATTGAACACAGCCGGTGCTTTGCTCCTTTCTGTCAGCATCTGTGTGTGTGTGTGTGTGTGTGTGTGTGTGTGTGAGGGGAAGCTGGGTGAATGGATGTGTAATTTGAAAGGGATGAAGGAAAGGAGCTGCTTTCCAGGTGGGCAACAACATGCAGAAGTGACCAAAGTGGGAGCAATGTTAGACTTTGTGGTGAAATTTATTATTATTATTATTATTATTAAATACGTCAGATATACTTTTGGTTATAAAAGCTTTAACTTTGTGAAATAAAACTTAGAAACACAATTGTGTTTTAAAACAAGTTGCATGAACTTTGCTCTAGCGCGAGTTATTATTATCACAATGATTTATTTCAGACAGCTTATTATAATTCTGTGAGATGACGGTGATGTCCAAAATTTGTGCCTCGTGGGGCCAAAACTTGCCAAATTAAATCAAATTCAAAATGCAAAAATGTGTATATATTGATTTTTTTACCTCCTCAACAAAAAACATTGTAATGAAATCTGTATATCACTTAAGATCCAAAACATAAAAAGGACTCTGGACCAGGGACGGGTGTGCCATGAACTTTAAATGTTATTGCAATATTTGTTGGTACTGCTACAATAACAATAAAGACTATGAAGGAAAAAACAACTTTTTTTTTTTTTAGGTATGCTGTGTCTGCATGACTCAGCATTTATGGCGCCACAAACAGACATGTTGTTCTCGACGAACGTTTCCGTTTGAAAGAGGCCTTTTTCAGGACAATACTTGCTGAAATAAAACTGTGCGTTGTATCACTGTGCTGCGTTCAGGCGCTGCATTATATCGGATTTTTCAATTTATTGACATTCATTGAAGCTTTCGTGGAAAATACAAAATAACGTTTCCAATAATATGGCCGGTTTTGTTTTTTTATTTACCATCAATGACGGGAAATTTAACAAGAAATCCTTTGTATAAACGATACAATAAAAATGCCCACCTGTACTTTGGACTTATTAGGAGAAAAACAGACGATTTCCAAAATATTTGGGTAATTGTTTTCTAGTTTGCTCGCCAAATTCTTGACCGTTTGGTCAGGGGTCAAGCAAAATCATTTCAAGGGCCACAAATGTCTCCTGGGCCATAGAGCTTCTATTTGGTTGATCAAGATCAGTTTTATTTTATGTCCACTCTGTGGCATCCATACTCATCGCATATATTTGTCTAGTGAACAACAAGAGGTTCACTATGACACTACGACAGATTTTCTACAGGTTTTGAATATGGAAAGTGCAGAAAAAAACACAAAAAAACTGATACTGGAAGCAAAGAAGTGAACAACACAACATAGCAGAAAAAGAAAGAAATGATTTGAGCAAGGAAGGGAATGAAAGGACACAAGAATGGAAGTGTTAGGACAGAACAAACAGTGAAGAAAGGAAGGAAGACGGAATCTGAGAGGGCAAAGGAAGGAAACACGAAAGGGTGGAAGGAGGAAAGGATCTAGGTAAGGAAAAAATGAAGAAGGAAGAAGGGGACAGTGAGGGACTTGGACAAAGAAACCAAGGTAACAAAAAGAACAGAAGGACACATAGGGGTTTGACGTAGGGATGAAAGAAGGATCTGAGATGAAGGAAGACTGGCAAGGAAAGCAGAGTTATAAGGAAGGAAACATGGGAAGGTTTGAGACAGGAAGGAAGGATAGAAAAGAAAAAGAACATAGGATGATCTGAGCTAGGAAGTATGGAAGATAGGACACAACAAAGACAGGATAGAAGAATGGAAGTAACCAAGGAAAGATTTGGGCTGGAAAGACAGAAAGGAAGGAACAAAACAGGGAAGGATTTCATCTAGGAAGGAAGGAAGAAAGGAAGGAATAGAGGGACACATAAAGAAGGGTAGAAGAATACGAGACAGGAAGAAAAGACAGAAAGGAAATTTTGCAAAATAGAAGACGGAGTTGGGAAAACCCAAACTGACACAGGGTCACTTTCCAAAAACCACTTGGAGGATGGCCATTCAATCCCTACTCACACACTGGAACCACATTTTCACAATTCCCATGCTCCATAAAGAAAACCAAGCACAAAAAAACAACAACAAAGGGTTCAAAAGTTGTCATTCCACTTACAGAATGTAAATTCTTTCCAAATGCGAATGCGGATGGGCAGTTGTGCATTAAGATAAGCCGTTGTCTTTAAAAGATGCTCACCTCTCCATGATGGACTGGCACTCCTTCCGCCAGGTGAACCTGCTTCCTCTGCGCAGCCTCAGAGGACCGCCGACGATCCCCGCTCGGTCACTGGCCATGATGCCCGTTCTCCAGTCGGGTTCCTCCTTCACCAAAGAGCGCATCGACAAGGTTGCGCCTGAGGAAGACAGGATCAAATTGATCCGTGCAAGATGTAAGAGAACCGCTGGGTAAAGACAGGTTTCGACCGGGTTTTAATCATTCGCCCAAAGGGCAGAAGAGAGACATTAATCAAGGCCATGTCCATGGGCTTAATGCAAGTTTTACCTCACTATACCTTCTGACACTCCCATACATTTTTATGTGGCAAGGATCACCGACAAAAACCGGGATGTGGAAATGATCCACTTCTACTTGAAGTTTGGGAAATTCCAGGTTGCAATGTCGAAAAGTCAACTGGAATTTTGGTAGTTTTCACCAAAACCAACCTCAAAATTCAAAACGGCTACAGAACCAAACGAGTTATAATAGCCACAAAATGAAAAAATGTAATTTCAGTTCTCTGATTTTGAACAGCATGCTCAATATGCTCAAATTCACTGTACTAAGAAACAACTATTTGTCTGGGTGATAAATCAATTTGAGTAATTTATAGAATTTGTTGGTTTGATTTCATTTAGAAATGTGGTTGACAATCTACTATGACGAATTCAACAGTCAAACCAAATTGTCGTCACACATTAGAAGGATGAATGAAAAAAAAATCTTTTGGAAGCATTCTCTGTCATTTGAAATGTATTTTTTTTTAAATAAGAGCAAGAACAAAAAATTAATTGGAGATCAGATCTGATAAGACAAACATCTGAGATTTTTCTTTTCAGGCCATACTGCCCAGCCCCATTTGAAATTTCCAAAAGCCTCTCTACTGAATCTTTGTCTACCATAGAAACAAAGATCCTAAAACTCGGAAGCGGCGAAGTATGTAAAAAAAAAAAATTCTCAACAACTCTATGGCTGCAATCTACACATAAAAAGATACCGTGAGAACCCTACGAACCCCGTTTTAGCCATTTCCTGTCACAAACAACGATGCTACTTTTCAGGACTACAGCTGTCAAGGAGACGAAGGCGTCCTCTGCAGCTCGCCGCCGAGGCCACGGTTACCTGGCTGGGCGGCGGCGGCTGCTGCGGCGGCGGCAGTGTACCACGGCAGCAGGTGCACCAGCAGCTCTCTCTGCCTGCTCCAGGACGGGTTGTGGTTGGGCATCAGGTTGGTGTTGGGGTTGGGGAAGATGTTGGGGAGGGTGCCGCTCGCCCCTGCTACTGTGCCATCTCTGTCCCTGGCCCTGGCCACGGGACTCACGCTGTGCTGGCTTTCGCTCCACCTCAGGCCTTCATTGGGACAAAACCAATAAGTCATTGAGGCAGGCCGCGGGGTTGGGTTACACACCAGACGGTGGAGGCAGATTGGATGTTTTCGTTGGCACACTCCTGTAGACCTGCCGTAAGAGTTTCTGTATCGACTCTTTGCACGGATAAATTATCTCGACTTGATCAAGCAGAAGCTATCACGACAAAAACAATTTGGGGAAAAACAACGGCGGTCATTTACTCAACACTCCCATCCCTCACTTGAGACGCGGCGCCTCAAACGTGACGCAATTGCAAAGGGTCAATTTATCTAAAACAAATACTCTTTAATCTGAAGTTTGAAGGGTTTTTCTTAATGACGGGCAGGTCAAAAGGAGTTCATGTGTGAAGCAAAAGGACAGCAGCCGTATTCGGCTAGGAAATCATTCTTGTTAGTATTCCTTGCTAAAGACCGTTAGCCATGTAGGGATGAAAACCAGCACCGGAGTACCTCCAGGATCAGAGCTGGGAACAGTGGAGGAGCTGAAGCAAAGCTTTGCTTGGGTGGTAAAAAAAAAAAAGCAGTAACACGAAGTCTGACAGCAGATGCTGTCAGACAACTTGTTTCTTCTTTCCTGTACTCAAATAAAAAAAAAAACAAATCATCACCGTGGTAACATGCTGTTAAACCCATCACAAAGAGGAGCCGGGAGCATCCTGAATGCAGATTTAGTTTTGTCTGTGTGTTTAAGTAGCTGCTTTGTAGGACACGAAGAGGTCAGAACTGTTTCAAGTCGTTAATGTAGCCGGCGCAGACAAAACCACCTTCACTTCCTAACCAGAAGTGGGGGCGGTGGGGGGCTTATTGATTAGAATCTCCTGTGACGGGACTACCTTTATCATTTTGTCTTCCCTCTGAAACCATAGATGTGTCCCGAGTCCTTCCTTGACCTCGCAGCCCTTGAGGAGCGGGTTGGGCGTTAGCAGAAAGGAATAGCCATGCAGGAGGGATGAGGAGAGGGAGCGATGTAAGGGGGGGGGAGGGGAGGATCAAAATTCACTAAAACACAATCGGGATCACCATCCCTTTAATTTACCCCCACCCCATTAACCTCAGGTTTTGCTAGTTCTTCTGCGGACGGCCTTGACAGAACTCCTGTGCGGTTTTCCAACCTCACCTGGGTTGTTCCTCTCCAGCAGGTACCAGCGGTAGAAGGCTCTGCGCTTGGAGTCGCTCATCTCCAGGCCTTGCTGCAGCAGCCACTGGGAGATGTAGCTCTGGCTGATGCCTGCACAGCGGAGGTCAAACCAACCGTTTCAGCAAATCATGTCCTTTACCCGTTTTTATTACGTCTGTGCGCGTTTCAGCGGTCTCCATGTTAATTTAATGAAGGCGCGTCGACGCCGGTGTTTTATTAAACAATGCGCTCGGCCTCGTGAGGCACGCGGCGCTCCGCTTTAATACGCCAACGACACAAACAAGACCCGTCGTCTGCATTCTCACATCTATTATTAGGGTTAGTATTAATAGACTTTAAGAAAAGCAAACTGAGAGGTTGTTATATGGAATGCTATCAAAGCTAAAACTCAGACAGACATCACGGGAATGTTTTCTCACTTTGTCTGCCAGCTTTCTTTCTGGATGGGTTTTTTTTTTTTTAGAATTTGCTGTTCTGTTGAGTGTTGCCTAATGTCCTACCAAACTACACTTGAGAGGAATTATAAATTACGGCATTTTTTTTTTCTCAGTTTCTCTGATATGCCAGTTGCAGCATAAATGGCTTTTGGTTCCTGACGGCCAAACAAAAACACCAGAACCCCTTTTCGTCGCCATTAAAATAAGAGGCTTCCACCCAAAGTAGAACCGGTTCTGAATAAATAAATAAATACATTAAAAAAAAGTCAAATTATCAGTTTGGTTTTCAAAAGTATGAAAGAAATTTGGTGTCATCCTGTTACGTCACCAAATAAGTTATTTGTTCCTCTGTTTGCACTTTACAGCAAAGCATGTGAACTGTAATAATGTTTTGTGATTTTTATGAATGTGAACAATACTAATGCATTTGAAAATTATAAAGTTATAGTAATTTTTTGGGGAGGAAAGAACATATTAAAACCTACCACCATCAGTTGGTGGGAACATGGGTGGAGATATAGGATAGCTTTATTTCCCATAAATTAAAATCATTTTTTGAAAAATCCTTTTTGTGTTTATGTGAGTTATCTTCATCCACAATTTGCATAATTTTGATTACCTGAAACATTTAAGCGTGAGAAAAAGGCAAAAAAAATGAGAAGAAATTTATAAGGAGGTGAATGTGTTTCACAGTGCAAGAAAATCAGAGGTTGCAAAAAACTGAGATGGATGCAAAACATCTGGAGTTGAAATGGATTGTTTTAGATCAAAGTGGCCCAGTCAAAGTCAGAATCCAGTCGAAAGCATGTGGCATAGCTTAAAAACACGTTCAGAAGCTTTCCATGAGGGCCACATCAAAAAATGATTTTAATAATCGATTATTCTGACAAATATCTTATTAAAAAAACAACAACAAAAAAAACCACATTCTGCAGATTTTTTTTTATCACTTCTTAAACCTTTCTTAAACAATACTTAAAAATAATTTTAAAAATTTTAAAAGCTGCAAAAGAAACCAAATAGTTTATTCTTTTTTTAAACAAGAACATAAATATTATTTTGCCTAAAATGTAATAACATAGTTTTCCTTTACTGGATTTGAACTGGGCGGAGCTAAAATAATGCCAAAGAGGAGTTGTGGGTGAAACACAATTTACAGACAAAGGTGTTTTTTTTATCTTAAAGGCAAAATGTGGATGTATTTTATAGTAATTTTGGCTTCATTGCTGCTGTTTTTTTTTTGTTTTTTTACTGTTGCTGCTGCACCTAACAATTTTAGTAAATGATTAATTAAATGACACATTTTGTTGATTTTTCATTCGCCTCTTAAACCTTTGCCATACATTTCTTTTGTACAGAAATCAAATAATTCAATCCCTTATTTAAAAGAAAGAATAGAACCATTGTATTACCTAAAATGTAACAACATAGTATTCCTATAGTGCATTTGAATCGCCTGGAGCGAAAACAATGCCAAAAACATATTTACAGATAAAAATGTATTTATATTTTGTATAGTTGTTTTTTACAGTGCTGGGGTTTTTTTCCCAACAGAAGGTCTTTTCTGTATGCTCCAGTAAACAATTAATCAACGACTAAATTACTTGCCGATTATTTTAATAGTCGATTAATCGCGACTGATTCGATTAATCGATGCGGATGAAGGAGGAGTACCTGTGACCTGGCCTACGATGGCCTGAGAGATCCGCCGGTTGTTCAGGAACGTCTTGATCTCCTCTTTCACCAGGTTGCTGTCTCTTCTGCAAAAATAAAAAAAAGAATAAAAACTCATCAAGTTAGCAGAAAAAAAAAAAAAAATATATATATATCAATTACCCAGAGGGTAACTAACTTTCCTCGCTGAGAATTGGCTTTTCCCAGCCGTCCCTAAACGCCTGACCTGAATTAACTTGGCTACAGCTGGTGGATAATGAGCCTGCGGCGGCCTGCCGTCCTCTCACCTCATGTACTCCTCCACCTTCTCCTCCAGGTCCCACTCCTCCTCGCCCATCATGTCGTAGCTGAACGCCCGCTGCACCACCACGCTGGGGGGGTAGAGGGGCGGCGGCGAAGCCTCGTAGCTGTTGCTGGGCGACAGCGCCGCGCCCTCGAGGCCCGAGGTCTGGGTGGTGGCCGAGGCTAGGGAGAGCGAGGACGACGATGAGGAGGACGAGGAGGATGGGGCGGGGGCGGGGGCGGGGGCGCGGCGTGCTGGGTGGGGCCGGGTGGGAGTCGCAGCGTGGTGGAAGTGGTGGCGGCGGCGGGCGGTGCTCCGGGTCTAGCCTCTCCAGGGACTCCAGGGCGTGCAGGATCTGGGGCTTGGTCATGCCGGAGAGGCGCAGGCGCTGCAGGAGGTCGATCTGCTCGATGGTGTAGCGCGGCTCCACCTCGGACGCCTCCATCCTGGGGTCTGCAGGCACAACACGAGGCGTTCTAAACCGTTACCAACAGCACACGCCGCTATATTTATCCCCTCCACACTGATAATCGACCAAAGGATTATTAATAGATGAAACAGATAAGATAAGGCATGCTAATTTGAAATCAAACACCTCCCTGTCTTTGTGGGAGTCCAACTGTTAGCTTAAAACGCAAAACAGGCATAAAAGTAACAGAATGGAATAGAATCAGACTTCATTGTTTATGTTAACCGCAACATCAGGTATAAAGAATCACACAAAAAAATCTTTTTAAAGTGTCAAAACAACAGATAAAATACAAGAGTAAAAATAACAACTGTAATAATAATAAACTACAAGACTAAAAGTGAAAATAGTGTGCCATTGTTAAAAATAAAAATATCAGATTTGTGATAAAGGTTCATCATCAGACACATATACTCTTCATGTCACATTACAAACATCAAGTTCTAAATATTTTACTGGGATTTTATGTGAAAGAGAAAAATAGTGCCGAGTTACGAAAACGCTGTGAAATGGAAGAAAAAGATTTCATGTTTTTTTTTATGCTTGTTCTTATTTGAAAACCTAAAAACAGTCAGAAGACGGGGGTTCTTTAAAAGTTACAACAGATTTTCTGGGGGGAACAAAAACAACATAAAAAAAGGTTAAAAAAGAAAAGTTACCTAGCGGAGGTCGTTAGTCGTCAATTGTTTCGTAGTTTACCACAAGCTGTGCAGGGGACACAGCCAACGTGTGGCAGCGTGAACGGAAACATGGTGGTGGCAGCATCATGCTGGGGAGACATTCCTCCCACTTTCAAGCAGGAGGAATGTCTCCTCATGGCATTCAAACTGCCATGAGTTTGATTGGCAGAAAGTTTAAGAATTAGATTGGCCTAGTCAAAGTCCAATTTGAAATTTTTCACAATGCTGGAAAACCTGATGATAAAACTGTCCAGATTAGTTTGACTGAGCTTGTGATTATTTATTTATTTTTTTCTTATTGAGGCACTGGATGTCTGCAGCTGGATCCAATTGAAACTGAAATTTGGCAAAGAAGAGTCGGCCAATATGTTTGGCCTGCGGGTATAAAAGCATGTAGAGACGAACTCCACTTGCAGCTAAACATGCTTAAAAAAAAAACAACTGAAAAAAAACAGTAGCTTTATCCCAGAATGCTTCAGTAAAAATGCATTCAAGTTTGTGGCTGTGACATGACTACCAATGAGGGGGCGAAAAAAAAAAATAAGAAACAGTTCAAAAGGCTGGAATACTTTTTTTTCCTCAAGACTTTGCTGGTTTATAGAATTGCATAAAACGCACTGCATTCACCTCTGTAGAACCAGTGGGTCACTCAAAGTTCTGGCAAGCTTTCAAACACTTGGCACAGACACTTGAGACTAACCTTGGTCAGTTGTTTGCCCAGGGAAGAATTAAAATAAAATCCTCCCAGCATTCATGAATGTAGCTTTCTTTAACATCATGGCCAGTCGTTTGTACTTCTGCCAGTCAATTGGAGCATAACAGGAAATTTGACACTGTCTCTTATTATTCATAACTACATTTTTTAAACAAGACCGCACTTTAGGATTAAATATATATATATAAACTTTGTGAATAAACAAGGTAGAATTAGCCGACAGAGTGCACGCGACTGATTATTACCCACGCATTCCTCTGTAAATATGTAATTTCACTGGAAAACTGTAAGCGACCGTCTTGAGTTTTGGCTTTAAAAAAAACAAAAAACAAAAACAAGACAGCCCCTCTCATCCTTCCCGATGTTTCACCCACTCACCCGACGGAGGGGGTGACACGGACAGGCACCCCGGGAGTGGCTCAGCGCGAGGGGTCGCAGTGGGGACAGACCACTGTCGCATGGCTCGGCGGACTTCAGCTCGGCTGGAACCTCCACGGACTCAGACAGGAGAGACTCACTGCAGTGTGCTGCGGTTAAACTGTCCCCATTAGCATGCTGGCAAATCACTCGCTAGCAGGCTGGGTTAGCTAAGCTAGCGACATGAAGTCTGGCTGGTTCCCCCCGAGCGACAAAAACAATCCCGCTGACTTGTTAAGAGACTTCGAGTTGTTCAGAAAAATAAATAAATAAAAAATAAAAAAAAAGCGAAAGTGATACACGTCGTGTCTGGGCTGGGTTAGAAGATATGACGTTTAGATACGCATACAATTTGCGTTGCATTTGCACTGTTTCCAGCTTTGCGTTAACGCTTTGAAGCGTTTTGTGGGCAAAACAGGAATGGTCTAATGGTATGCTTTTATTTTGTAGAACAGCGGAAATCTCAATTTGGTCTATGAACAGCTTGACGCTGACTTATTTCAGCTGTCTTACCAAGACTTGCACCCTGTGGGTAAAGTGACAAAACAAACAATTTAGAAGATTTAACAGCGACAAATATCTATATTTTTATGCTTAGCAGTAAGCAACTATAGGTTGTGTTTTACCGAAGAACTTAGACGCAGTCAACTTAGCGACTTAGCCTGCTAAATACTAGCAACGGGGACCGTAACTGCCCCATCAACACCACTCTCAAGACCAAACACCACTGTCAGGCCCCACAGTTCGAAAACCCTTTCCGGTTCACACAAGACGTCGTTGCAGATTGGCCAGTACCCTCTGACGTAGATGCGCTCTGACGTTGGCGATGCGCACAGGGAAGTTACATTCACACCTGCACATTGGATAATAAACAATAAAATTAAGTCATAACGAACATAAAGAAATTTATGTTTGGTTTATTATTTCTTTGTTAAAACGGTGCTTATATGCAACACAATCTAAACTGCTAGAAAGACCGTTTATTTAGTATAGATAAGGCTGATATCAGTAATTAGAACCCTTGCCTTGTCTGTAAAGTTATTGAAGAGTAGATCTCCATGCAATTAATGCAGCAAATTAAAAAAAGCCAACATCCGATGCCGTTTGGGGGGATGAGATACAGCACTCATTAGTGCTGTATGTATAATTTTTGATATACATATTTCTGAGGTCCTCTACTCTTGTGAAAATATGTGGATCAAATTTAATACTCCACCCATTCTCATATTATCTGCGAGTCAATGTATCAGTTGTTAATGGAATTCCTGATTTAATTTTTGTATTTGATGTAAAAATAAGAAAAATACATTTCATGACTTGACTACATTTCTGACTTGGTTCCAAACCAAGTCAGAAATGTAGTGAAGTCATGTTTTTGGCCTGTGGGAGGAAGTCAGAGTACCCGTTCTTCATACAAAAGAGTCTTTAGCCTGTTCATTTCTTCCTCAAAAGAATGACCACTTTGGGTATCTTTGCCTTGAATCCAGGCAAATTGATTTTGGTTGTTCTTCTGTTCATCTTCCTGGCAATGAGTCTCCTCTTCAAAGAATTTCTTTGTTTGAGTCTGCATTTTTTCTCAAATACTGTTTTTAAAACGAATTAAGAGTTCCAACCATATTTTATACAAATAATGAAAGGAAATCAACTAAGCAAAAGTTTCTGTAAGCTAAGTTTAAAGTTGTCTATGGTTAGTGTTATTGTCCACACCGAAGAACATTGTGAGGCTGTGCAGCAACACAGCCTCACAATGTGATGCTGCCACCGCCGTTCTCTGGTAAACAGGAGATCCTGAGTTCAAATCCTGACAATGCATTCAAATGTAAAAGTCCTGAAAAGGGGAATAATTCTTTCCTTTCCTCATTCAATAGTGTGCATTGAATGAGTTATTGTTACTCCAAACTTAAAACAATAGCATGGTTTTCTTACAAACTATGCTATTGTTTATAAGAGGTGCTTATAAGAGGTAGTTCATGAACATGAAGGTAACAAATAACAGATGCAAAAATAATAAAATGTACTGTCATAACAAATATTTCTGAATAACACATTTTCCAAAGCCCAAAAATATGTTTGCTCAACAATACATTCATTTATTTGAGAAAATATATGGAACATTTCTAATATGTTAAAAGGCTGAGTACTAGCTAAAATACTCAGTATACTAGCTAATACTACATAGAGTATTAGCTAGTATTAGCGAGTATTAGCTAAGTTCACACATGGGTTAGCAGCTTCTGCTGTGAGCTAAGATGCTAATAGCAGAAAAAAAAAAACATTATCTACGAACAAGAAGTATAAATGTAGTTAGCAACAAAACGTATTTACAAGCTTTTTACGGTAAACCAACTTACAACAGTAAGTTTATGAGTAAAATGGAAACTTTATGCCTGCTACAGAAGAAGTAGCTCTGTGCTCTTTATAGCGCTAGACTCCCCCTGCTGGTCGCATTGGCTACTACATCTACTAAATTAGAATTACGTTTAACCCAAACTGCTGGGAGACTCCTTATAATTGTAAACATTAATATTCAAATCTGTAAGGCATACAATATGCAGATAAGAGCAGAAAGACTAAATATACATCCGACTTATGATGAACACATTTCAGTCAATCACATCAGGATTCTGCTTCTATTCTTACAAGGTTGCTCCTTTTCTCTCCAAATGTGACAGTCTATGACAGATATGTCTTCAAAAATAAAGGTTTAAGACATTAATGAATAAATCTCTGAAAGATTCTTTCTCGTTATTTTTGACATTTAGCACATAGAAATAATTTTGGTAACTCTAACTGACCTAAAACAAGAGAAGTTTGGTGTAATTCACCTTCAGGTAGAGAGACAAAAACTGGTGTATGTGTCTTTTTAAAATGTATGTACACGTCTGGTTTCAACTGGAAGATCCCCCCTGTTTAATTTATTTATTTCCACATTTGCAGTTTTTAATTCTATATTTTTATTTGTCAGCTTTCCTGCTAGCAAATTTAAAAAATAGCTAATGTCTGGAACAACTGGTCAAGAAAATGAGTCATTCTGCATGGCTGCAAGTCATCTTTATACATCAGAGCAAGGTTTTGAATACACAAACATCTTTATGAGGTACAGAAGAAAGCCTAGAAAAAGTGTCACAAAAGTGAACCTAACCAGCTGCATGATTATGCACGATAAAGGTGCTTAAAGACAACATAGAAATTGAGAAAATAGTTTCTGATGCTAATGATCCACTTCTCTCTTTCTCTCATAGCATAATTTCTCCACTTGGTGGCAGAAATGTCATAAATATTTGATCCCTGAGAGGACAGTGTAGGATTCCAACACATATTTCAAAGCATGTATTCCAGTTGCCCTGGTTTTATAGTGCAAATTAAACTTCGGGTTCCTTTTTGGAGAATTTGATTTGATTTTAGAAACTAGACCGCTATTTACAATAAAAGGGCTCTACCCATGCTTTAACGGGTATCAATTTGGAGGATATCTATCAGCACTAATTTCCATCAAATGTAGGCCAAAAGGTTTAATTATTACCTTGATTAACATTTTTCCTCATTCTCTCCCACTTGGCTCCTTCAGACTAGTCAGCAGCAATTAGCAGACCTGCACATCTGCTGAGCTCGTTATAGGAGCCACTTCTCAGAGCGACTCTGGTAAAAATGTTGTTAAATGGTTAATAGAGGAGCGATGTTGTGATGACTTCCTTCAGAAAGAGTAGAAGTTTCTTAAAAAGACAGAGGCCCAAAACGTGTGAAATTACAAATTCAAATTTCTTTTAAGTCATATTTAATTTAAATAGCATTATTATAACAACTGAAATGATCATTGTAACTTGACTTTGCTATAAAATGGAACTACCCAGCCAACATACCTTGGTGGGCCCCATATGGGGTAAAGGAGGGCAGACAATATGAGTCCCACATGGGTTTGTCTGCAGTTTCCATGCTGGCCCCATATGGGTTTGCCCATGTAGGGCCACTGCCTACTGTATGTGTATGTGCCTTGAAAACACATAATGCTGACCTTTTAAATAAAATCATGTTCATTTGAGTTAGATTTAAGCAAATTTGATTGATCTAATAAATTTATTTAATACTGCTATTAAACCTGCCGAATTACCCTTAATTAAAATATGTAACTTGTTTAATTTTCTTAAATTCCAACAGTCATTACGTTTAGACAAAGCTCACTTCTGTGTACAAGAACAACTGTCATAAGCTACACTAAACCACTTGAAAACGCTGTCCCAGACGACTGCTAATTAGCAGACGGACTTTCAAAATAAAAGAGAGGCGTTTCGCCAAACAGCTCACGCGACACTGAACGCGCCTTGAAATCAAACGCCATCCCTGCGTCCCCAATTTCCCACAACAACGCCACTCCGCCTCTCTTAGGAGTGAGAAAACCTCAGCGCTGCCGCGGGTGTTTCTCTTATTTTGAAAAGCCAGAGAAACACAGGCGTCAAGGCGGCTGTCGGACCCGACGGAGGGCGGAAGGGTCCGGGCCGGAGAGGAGCTGGAGCACGCGCTGAGAACTGATCACTCAGGACCGGCCGTCAGACCCGCCGCATGGTGACCTAACAGAGATGGGCTTCGTAGGTAAATACAGCCTCACCTGTCCGCCTTCACCGAGCGTGGAACACGTTCGCCGGGTTTGTTTAGGCACAATGTGCTTATATTTTTTGATAAACCCTTTTTAAAATACATTCATATTTAAAGGATAATAATGACGCGCTTTTACAGCTGTTTTAACAGTATTCGCCTCCGGGTTTGCTAGCCTTGGTTTTTAGTTTTTAAACTCTGACTTGGAGAGATTACGAGTTTGCTTGGAATCTGCAGCCTTTATTAGTTAAATATCCTGTTGGACTGCTCTGCCAAAAGCAGGTTGTTGCCTCAGGACATGACATGTCTTACTTATGGAATGTCACATGTAAAGTAGCCAAAATAAAAGATTAAATCAGACTTAGTTTGGTTACACTGATACAAAAGAAATGAAACCAATGAAATGAGTTTATCAATGTGCAAACACTTCATCTGAGCGTTTACAAAAATAAAAGTATCAATATGTCTGAGTTAGAATTTAGATTATCTTAAAAGCAGAAAAATATGGGAAGGAATTAAACTTCAAGTAACGTTTTTTTTTCTTTTTTTGCAACTTTATTTAGAAGTTCTCTTAGAAGTAGTGCAGCAGTTCTGAAAAATATATTTCATATCTGAGACCATGGGACACAATAGAAGAAAAAAAACAAAATCTAAAACGAAACAAATGACTGAACAGAACTACAAGCGAATAACAAAAAATGAATGCAGAATTCAGATACTTGATGTCTTTCTAACCTTTTTGTCGTTTGAGTCTGAGATTGCATGAATATGGTTTTTACAAACGGGGCAAAAAATGCAATCTGTTTTGCATTGTTTTTACTTGTGTGAATATGAAACTGGGCAAGAAACAAATGACTGATGAGAAATGTCAGAGGAGTCTTCCAACTTGAAATCTGTGATGAGAAAAAACTTACTTTCAATATAGAGCAGGAAATTATGTTTGGTATTCGTAGAGAACTGAATCTTCAGCTTGCCATTAGCATTGTAACTAGATGAGCTTAAACTGAATATGAATTTGAATCTTTTTTTTTCATAAATCAACCCAAGGGACGTCGTCCTCACCAGTCTCTGCTTGACGCCAAACATTGTGAAAGAGTCTAAAAATAGGATGAGCCAACAACTTCGGTCAAATGCAAATCCAAAATATTTAGATAGGATTTCTTGCCAAAGGCATTTACCATGACCGAACGTTAAATGTTCCAATGAATATCCTCGATTAGACGCTCAGAACCTTCACCAATGGTCCAATCAAAACCTTTAGGAGAGCTCATTGGCGCGTCCTGCGGTCTGGTTTGGGTCTGTCTCGGTTTGCACAAGCTGCACTGTGGTTATGTGCTCAGCAGCCAATCATTAACACAGGTGACGTCCGCGGTGCGTTTGACCCAGCAGCTGCTGATCAATAACGCCTGACGTGACGCTGTCGGGGATTTCTGTCGCTGTGCGTGTAACCCCGTTCCCTGGAACTCTCCTCATCCAGGCATGTGTCGCAACAACTTGGAGGAGCCGCTGGCCCTGATGAAGATGGGCCTGAGCGTGATCCTCGTCGGTCACGTCAACTTCCTGCTGGGGGCGCTGGTGCACGGCATCGTGCTCCGGCAGATCAACCTGCATGAGAAGGCGCGAGGCATGGTCTACGCCATCTCCAACGTGGTCACGCTCTTCTCCGGCATGTTGGTGAGTGCTGGGTGGAGAAGCATCCATCCATCCATCTATTTTCTATACTTCCTTAGTGGGGTCAGGAGGTCCTGGTGCCTATCCCCAGCTATCGTTTCGGGCGAGAGGCGGGGTCACCCTGGACAGGTCACCAGTCTGTCGCAGGGCAACACAGAGACACACACTCACACTTAGGGAGAATTTAGATCATGTATTTGGACTGTGGGAGGAAGCCGGAGTACCCGGAGAGAACCCACACATGCACAGGGAGAACATGCAAACTCCATGCAGAAAGACCGGGGCCGGGAATTGAACCCAGAACCTTCTTGCTACAGCTCTACCAACTGCACCACTGTGCAGCCCGGGCGAAGAAGCAGTGAATTATTATATTTGTTTGTTGGTTAATAAATGTGATTAGGCTGAAAATTTTCTGAACCATAATTTTTGCTTTTGCTGTCCTTATTTGCCTTTATGGTCTTCAACACATGAACTTGTGTGTTGGGACTATTTTTCTTTATCCCAGACGCGCCCTCTTGGTAATTTTCTTTTAATCTCATCAGTCTGTTTCCTGCAGGGTGTCGTCGTAGGGATCCTCGCTATTATCCTGTCGAAAAACAAAAAGAGCAAATGCCTGGTTAGTATTCCCTCCAGCTTCTATTTGCTTTCACCCTTCCTGATGTCCTCACATCCTCACTCCTGCTTCCTGCTCTGATTTACCTCTCATGAAAAATCGTAACGGTGTGTGCACGTGTCCTGCTGTGTGCATGCACACATTTATTTTCTCAGCTTTCCTCCCTTTCTGGCTTCTAACTTAAAACAAATTTTTTTCAGTCTTTGCCCTGCAGAGCTGGAACAGTCTGTTTTTTTTTTTTTTTCTCTGCGTAGGCTGTGCTTTTTGCTCCGTTTACTCAGTCAGCTGTACGGCAGCTCAGACAAGACTGATGAGCTAACCAGCAGAGCGGCGCTATTAAGCCACTCCCCCGTTTCCTTTTGCTGAAGCGGGGACAAATTAGCGCGCGGCTGTTTGGCTCCCCGACCGTCTTGTGTCCAGTAGCCATTAAGCGCCTCAAGAGCTGAGTGAAAGGGCTCCTCTTACGGTTGCTTTAAAATATATGTCCCTCACTATAAATCATCTGATCTGCTGTTGACCTTTTGCTCTGACTGGTGAGTCATCTCAGTCATTTTTAAAGAGCTAATGGCTTCTTTTTTTTTCATTTTTTTTTTTCCATTAAAGACTATGAGCTCACCTAGGCAGTGTCGTTTATTCCCATACTTAGTCGGTATTAAAGTCCCCGGATTCTTAGATGCTGCATGAAAAATATTTTTTGAAAGGAGGGGCAAACTTTAAAAAAAAAAAAAATCTGTCACTCATGTTTAGAAGGCAGTGCAAAGAAAAAGCCACAATTTTTCTTTTTCTTTATTATTTTTCTTTAGGATTTCTTTTGGCTTCAGTGGCCTTTATTTGAAAGTGGTACGTCAAGAAAAGTTGGTAAAGAGAGGGACCTTTGACCTTGGGGCAAAAGTCACAATGTCGAGGACTAAGGCCTCTTTTTGCGGGGTGTGCTTTACCCAAACAAACGCTATATTTTGGCAAATTTAGCTACTCTGTCGATTCTGAGAAACATAACTTAGATCAGCATATCGGCATCCATTTCTGTCAACAGCTGTCACTGGACTCTATTGGTAAAACATGGCAGAAGTGAATGGAAGCAGCTTAAAGGTCCGCTGTTCTTAACACGCGGTCAGCGTTCGACCGCTCATCATCCAAAATGTCTCTTCAAGTGGCGTTTCGAAACGAAGTTAAAATATTCCCTGTTTGTTTGAGAAAAATGCTGCTGCAGTTAATTACTGTTGACTTCTTCCACTGATTTTAATCTGCTTTGTAACACAAGGAGAAAACACCAGCAGCAAAAAAACACTGTTACTTTTAACCTGCTTATTTTCAAGAAATCTCACCCACGTTTCTGCTTTGAGGATCTTTTAGGGAAAGTCAAAGTGCTCACTCCAGTCTTTTCTCTTTGTGATTTGGATCTTTTAAAATTAGTTCTTGATCTCTGGGCTTTTTAAAGATGCTTACTCAACGGATCTTGTCTTTTTGTCAAGTAGATCCCGTTGCCAACATTGCTCATTGCTGCGTTGTTGCGTGTTTTTATTTCCTATTTTCATATGTTCCTTTTCTCTACAAGTAGAAATAGCTGATTGCTGTTTAATTCGTTGTTTTTTTTCTAGAACATCTTCGATTAAATAAAAACTGATCCAACATTTGTAATTTAGAACTTTTAAGTTGAAATCGGCTTGAAAACGTCCCATTTGGTATAGAAAACCAACATCCCGGTAACCAAAGGCTGCACATTTTTCTTTAGGAATTAGCAGTATGACAGCGGTTATGTGCATCTGTCTACTTCTACTGGTTTTCTGTTTCTGTTTAACAAAAGTCCAAACGATCTTTCAAAAGCTCTGGCTGGTGCCTTCCTGTTCCACCTACTGTCACACTGCATGTCTCGTTTACGCTGATTGGTAATGACACGACGCCGTCACTGGGAACAAAAGATGACGGATGATGATAGCGCAGTTTCAGTCGGCCTTCAGAGAGCCACAGCAGTGAGTCAGCATTGACGAGCCGTCAGTAATGCACCCATTTTAAGTTCCGTGACATATCGACGGGTTTGCTGTAACCCGATGCGGCTTGTGGAAAAAAAATAATAAATTCAAAGTACTTCAACTTTTCCACATTTTGTCCTGCTACACCCTCCCCCTCCCCATGTATTTTATTGGGATATTATGTTGCAGACCAACACAAGGTTGTGCATATGTGTGTGAAGTGGTAGAAGAAACCGACTCATTGGTTTTTATTTATTTGATTTCACTTTTTTTAACCAATAAAAACCTTCGTGACGTTTGACTCATTCAAGGGCTGAGGTAATGTTTTATAACCTAACCCTGCTTTAAATTTATAGGCAACTTTCTCCCTTATCCATCTGCTGTGCTCCTTAGTCTTCAAGTTGCTGTTTAATGTTCTCTAACAAACTTCTGTCATGTCCACACAACAACTTGATTTACACTGAGATTACAACACAAACACAGACTCCATATACGCATTTAGTGGACCTTCATCTATCAGAATAAAGGGGTGTTCTGTCGTTTTGGCATTCCTTGTCAGAATAGGATACCAGAAGTCTTCAGGCTATACTTTATCAAAACAACATGCCAATGTTTATGCGTTTGTTGTGAAACTAATGCGAGATGTAATACACAAAAACCTGTAATCATAGGTATGCTGAAGGATAAACAGCTGGTGAAGCTAGCGGTTTGCCTCATGCTAGCGAATCTCTAGCAGTAACCTTCAAAATGAATTATTTTTCGTCAACATAGCATCCTTTCAAACTTGTACTGCACTTCAAATTGGGGGTCTTACTTTGCAGCTATCAGTTATTGTTCTGTCGTTTAGATGCTGGACTCGCTGTTGGCGCATTTTCTCATAGTAGCCCAAACTGGCTAGCCATGGCAACCGACCATTCTGTAAACAAAATAAATTAATAATTTGATGTTTGTCATTATTTTGTTTCAATGAGATGCACTAAAATATTTTATAAAGGCGTATGCTGGTTCAGTATAACACCAATCGCAAACATCGATAAGTTGTTTTGATAAACCAGCCTGGCAGATTTCCAGGATGCTGTTCTGACAGGGTATGCCAATCCGACAGGACAGGGGCAGAATACAAGCGTACAGCAGGCCGTCATGATTATCCTTCACGACAGCTGTGTCTTTAGTGTTATTTTACACAAAACCACTGAGTTTGGATTAAACTCTGTGATCGGATACTAGGGCTAAACCTCTGTTCTCCTTCCATAGACGTGGTCCTTATTCTCCATCAGCCTGGTTTCGTCGCTCATGGCAGGAGGTTCCACCATCGGACTCTTCGTGTCTCTAGTGAAGACAATCATCAATGGCGGGCGGGTACTCCTGACTCACTGCCGCTTCCCCGATGCCATTGGCTACTCCAGCGTTACCAACGAGTGTCCTTTTGACCCCACCCGCGTCTATGTGAGTGTGTTGCTCTGTCAGACCGAAGAGATTAAAGCAGCAGCGAGGCCATTGGTCAGCTGACCTTTGTCTGTTGTATGACAAACCCATATTAAAATCAGTTATGTGGTCATTTTGTTTTTATAAAACTGCTTTTCCTTTATGTATGGCATGAAAATGTACAGTATCTGGAATTAAAAAGTATTTCAGTCTTTTCTGCCACTGAAATGTTTCAGATTATCAAACCCATTTTAAAATCAAACCAGAGAATATAGGACGCAGTTTTCAAACGATAACTTTATTTTGGGAGGGAAAAATTATCCAATATTACCTTGCTATTTGTGAAAAAGTAATTACCCTACCAGCTTACTAGATCCACAGTTTGTCAATAACTATCCGAAGTTAACAAAACTGATAGTCTTTGTTTGCATTGCTGTCGAGGAATTTATACCGACTATTCTTCTCAATAATTTAGCCACTTTCTGAGGCTTTCTGTGCATGAATGGCCCGTTTGAGGTAATGCCACACCATCCAGAAAAGGTTTAAGCTGGAACTTAGATGGAACTAATTGTGGTTTATTGGAGCCCCAAAGCCTGTCGAGACTGATAGATTAGATCGTGTCTCATCTATCTTTAATTTCTTAAAGTAATTGGGGTGAAAGACTTTGCTTCTTGAGATCTCTTAGCCTACGTCATGTTGTCAGACAAGGTTGGTTTAAGTATTTTTCTTGATTTGGTGGGTCTTCCTACATAGCTTAGCTTGATTTTCATCTCCCTTTGCTGTTCTGTAATTGAGCTCGATTCACTGAATTCAGTGAATTTCAGTCGGTCACTGAACAGAACAATCTGGTGTGAATGATGATGCCAATTCTTTGCACTGATTTTGAATTGCAGTCTGCCAATGTAGGGTTGTAGTTTGGCAATGGCAGCGGAGGAAGTGAACAAAGTCATTCAGTCTACGTTGGCCACAATTCCAAATATTGAGCAACTAAACTTCAAGAGTTGCCTTTAGCAAACCACTGTTTCTCAGAAAATTCATGATTTAATGGAGAAGCAATTACTATTTTAGGTTTGTTTCGCTAGTCCTGTTTTCTAGAAACCAGACCACCTGCAGGAAAGTTAACACTGTTCTCTGCGTGCCAGTGCACGGGCCATCGAGTAGGAGGTTTGACGTCTGTCCTCACTGTCACGCTTTGCAGCTGATGGACTGGTGGCAGAATCGCTGACCTGACCCGGTCAGTGCTCTCCAGGCTGCTTCCTGTTTGCTACTGATGGACTGTCAGCCCTGGTTAGCCTCATAGCTGCTGACACACATCAACAGCACTGGTGTTTAGTTGTGTCTTGGTTTTTTTTCCCCCCAGTATAGGACCTTTGTCTTAAGCTGGATTTATTCTTGGTGCTGGTGGCTAACGGCAGAGCAGCTGTAGACGCGCGCAGGATTTCGCGGCTCAGTTGGATTTTGGCTGCTAATAGCTCAAAGGCAGAAACGGGACAGATGTACAATCCCCGAAGCCATTATGTTTTTCTACTTTGAGTCGCAGCGCTTTACTCGCGTCAACACCGTATTTACTGTACAGCTGGCATTCATCGACCAGGTAGAGTAGCAATTTCAAGTCTTTTCAGTAATGGCGTAGAAATACATTCCTGGTAGTTTAAAGGTGAGGCGGTCTACAGATGTCTCCCACAGACATAGTTTGCTATTTTTAATGCTGAAACATTTGAGCTTTAACTTGAAGCTGCCATATAATGCTCTGAAAAAAAGCATTTTCAACCTTACAGATTTCTTTCTCTTGTACCCTTTTGTCACACGTAAATGTTTCAAGATCATCAAACTAAAGTAACCAGAATACATAAAAAAAAATCAGTGTGCAAAATGTTTTCCTTTTATCAAAGGAAGAAGCTATCTTAACCAACAATTAAATTCTGACTTGTTCTTTCCTAGTTAAAAGATGAAGTTATGACAAGAAAAATGAAGGTTTACCCGCTGGAATGTCAAACCTAATTTTGCATATCTGGTGCATATAGTCCATAACTCATTAACACTTGTGGTGTTTTCTTTGTATTGAATTCTGAGGTCACCAAGCACCTTCAAGTCCCATATTCAAAACGGCCACCCCGTCGCTAAAACACAGTGGAAGCTGAAATGGTCATCACCTATGACAGTTTACATCTCATTAAACCGTCTGCACAGACAGTGTGGTTCAAATTGGTGTCGGCAACACTTTTCTTTATTGTGAACGGCACAATAGAGGGTTTGGCTGGTGTTGCTGCCTGTAGTTGGCAGAAAGCGAAGAGGAAATCTCTCTGGTTTTTCAACCTGTAACTATTGATTCTCTCAACATGGGTGTGGCATCGTTCCCAAATCCACGCTTGTTCCTGTGAGACTAATGGAACACGCCTTTTGTTTGTGGACATGGCACTTGAATTAAAACGTACGAGGATTAATGGCGCACTAAGTCAACAAAAGTAAATCAAATACAACGATGCATGGGCCGAGGCTTTTTGCATGGTTGAACTATACAAACTCGTCATACATCCTGTTTAAAGAAAATAAATGTACACGGTTAAGCAGGTTTGTACAAAAAAAACACCTGCCACAAATAAAGTATTATTTTTGCTTTCTTTTCTTAAACTTCCAGTAAGTTTTAGAAAATATTTCCACTTAAAAAAAATCTGTATTTTATTATTAGTACTATTTATTATAATTATTTTCTTAAAACCAATCATTACCTATGCTAACACAGGTTAGCTGCATCCAGTACATTCAGTTTGCTCCGACCTCCACATCCAAACCAAATCAAGCGACTCTTCCTTTTTTTTATAGGTTCTCACAAACCCTGACCTCAAAACCCAAGATGGCCTCGTTAGAGGTCTCATTAAATCTCATTAATGAGCTCATTAAATTAGTGCCATGCATAATCGGTGGAAAAACACTTCATTGGTTTGCGTCTCTCACTCTAATTAGCCTAGTGACGGAGCACGGAAATGTGCTAATCACAACTAGCAAGCTTTCCAACTTACTACTGAGACTCAGATTCATTGTACTGGAAATCGAAAATCAAAATGAAGTGGGAAGCCCCCAGTAGTTGGAATTATAATTTGACAATACCGAGGCTTCTCGTGATCCCTGACCTCAAAGTCGGTGCTGCTGCCGCTTGCACACATGGCAGTGGAAGCTGCAGCACTGCACAGAAAATAAAGTTGGGTGTGACGTTACTTCAGTCCCGGATTCCAGTTTTGACCTCTGAGGTAAAAGGAAAGAGCATGTTAAGAACTCGTCATGCTAGCTTGGCCTGGAAAAGCAAACGCCACTGCAATTTGATTTAAATAGTGAATCATTACAGCCGGTTCTTGTGATTTCTACTAACCTTTTCCATCGTCTGCTGAGTCCGCAGATTGTTGCCACCCATTATCAATGGATCCCCTATACGTCTTCCAGAAGGCATATCCTATCTTAGAAAGTTTGTGTTGGGCTTTTTGTTTCTCATTCACACAGTTTGCCGTGGGGTAGATGCGATAGTCGTGTAAGGTTTTTCTCCAACTCCTGTATATTCCATTATGGATTTTCATAAAACCCTCCAGACTCACAGATATAAACTTCTTATGTTTCTTATCATTTACAAAGCAAGCCTAACAATAAAAGCCTGCATTTACACTTTCAATTCCCTCGCTTTGCTTTTATGAAGATGCATTGTCTGCCGCTTTTCACATTCACAATGCGTACTTACCTTTCCAAGCTCTTTATTCCCCTCGGCATCTGGCTCTGAATGATATGATAACATCGTTTCACGCCATTATCCAAGCAGCATCCTCATTTATGTTGGACAGCTTTGCCTGTTCTTGCCTTAGATTTGGTCCAGATTGTGTTTTTTTTTTCCAACTGATGCGTTTCTATTTTCTCCCCAGAGTACCACTATTGTCCTCTGGGTAGGTCTGGTTGTATCATGTAGCATTCAGATGGTATTTTCTGCTCGTTGCCTTGCTGCCTCTGCTTCCTTCTTGGGACTGCCTGGTTGCCCCAGAAGGACGAGACATAAAACAACCTATACCAGAGCCGTAAGTCTCTACCCATGCTCAAAGGTAATGTCACTCTTCTGTTGGCAGTACTGAAAATGACTGTCCTACCATTTGTTTGTTTTTAGATCCATGTGGCAACGTCGGCGAAGGAAACTTCTCAACCTCACCACACCGAGCCCCCAAGAAGGCAACACGACACTTCACGAGTCTACACTGAACCTCCCAGAGTCCATAATACATCACCTAGACATCACACAGAGCAACCAAGACGCCACGAGGAACGTTCACGACTCTACACCAACCCTCCTGGAAACCACAGTAAACCAACCAGGCATCACAAAGACCCCCCAAGAAGCAACAAGAAACCATCATGGCATCCCACTGTGCCTCCAAGACTGGAGCACCACGCTCCCCAAAGGCCCCTTCCTTCCCACAATCAGAGTCTTCCCACCTCAGAGAGGCAGCCTCTTCAGCAATCCCACCTAGACTGGTCGGATATAGAATGCCAAGAAATGAGGAGCTGCAGTAAACAAAGAGGGCGGGGGGAGCGCCACGACCTGAGGAGGAGTACGTCCGACAGATCCAGCGTTTGGATATAGTTGTGTTTGTGAGGACAGATTCTCTTTAAATACACTTGTTGCTGCAGCAGTATTCAAGTGTCCAGCATGACACAGACAGAACTCCCTTTTTGTGTCCGGAATAAATCGGCTTTCAAAAGCCGTTTCCTTATTGAGAGGAGACGCTTTTTTATTTTCATAGGGCATTTTCAGGAAGTTTGTACAACATGCAGCATACGGCTAAGAACTGAAAGATTAAACGCCTTGCTGAAAAATAAGGTTAGCCAAATGTACCAGAGAGTACTTTCAATTATAGCATAGCTTCTATGCTAACTTCAGTTGCTAGCAAGCTGGTTCTTTTTCAAGAGAAGACCAGTCCCAGCAATATTTTTGTTTTCATCATGGAAATATTTTTAGCGTTTTTTTAATGTTTTTATTTTTTCTTGAATTAAAAGTTATACCAAATGCTGCTAAGAAATGATGGCTGAGCTGGACTCAACTATGCTTAGCTTGACTTGATGCACCGAAAGCTAGTCAAGGTAAGGCCTGTACGTACGCCACAAAAACTAAAACAGAGCGTTTAGTTATTTTCCTTACGGTAATTCTGTCCGATGAGGACATTAAAGACTTCATAAGAACTCAAGTGGAAAGAAAAACTCTTGGGGGAATTTTCCAAAGGTCCTTCCCATTGCCACATGTGTTGGTGTTGTGTTGTAACCCACTTCAGATTTCTGAGCAATCCCATGATGGTGTTTGGAGACGACACAAAAATCAAGTTTAGACCAGATTGTATGTCAAGGACAAATTGCAAGAACTCCCAAACCGTATCTACAAGAACAGAATGTCATTTCGTTATTGTAGCCTGGGGAGAGACGGATCACGTTTTTCTGTCCATGTTCTGTCCAGGCAGAACATGTATAGGCCAAAACAAAAACTATCCCAGCAAGTCATTAAAGCACACTTACTGATAGTGTTATGTAACCCAAAGCATAAATGGCCAACTTAGTCATGTTTTGCTAAGTCTTTACAGAGTAGATTTGTAATAAAAAGAGCTGGATATTATTACAAATTATCAATCTTACAATTTAAAAGGGTAAAAGTCTTGCTCCCTGTCCATGGTAAACGAACTGTGGGCATGAAGATTTGCTGCAGTTAAGTGAAAGGAGGCTTTATGAGATAAACACTCTGTGCTGGGTTTAGCTGTCGGCACGGTTAGCAAGAACCTTCTTTAACAACGTTTCACAAAAACACAAACTTGTTTGTTTACCCAGAGTTTCAACAACCGTCCAACAGTTATTGCATGGTGATGTGAGAAGTGGGAATGGATTCTCTGTTGAGAAATTGTACTGTGGGAGGGACCTAAGAGGAATTACCAAGAGTTACGAATGCACTTGAATTCTTGTCAATGTCTTTACCAGAAAGAACTTTGACTTTGTTCTTGTCACCTTGAGTAAAACAACTTTGTTTTAACTCATGTGGAACGTGTACACATGTTACAACCAGCAAAGTTGTACGTTTTTTTCTTCTCTTTCTTTTTTTTTTTTTTTTTTTTGCCACAGAAGCATTATTTAATGACATATTTTGTTTCTTCCTTTTTGATACTTGACATATGATGGCTGAGCTGGACTCAACTTGGTTTAGCTTGACTGGATACTTATGAACATTTGAGTGCTTTTTAGAATTTTGCAACTGTTGTCACAAGCATAAATGTTCAAATTAGTTACATCTGTGCTGTAACTAATTTGCTTTACTGTCTTGTTGAGTGTAATGTGAACAGTTTTTATTTCCTCACCAACATCCTCATCCCCAAAATTATGAATTATTCCCTCCAACATTTGAATTTGCAAACAAGTACTGAAGCGCTGCATTCCCAATCTGTGAGTTCCCTCAACCTTTAAACCTTAGAAAAGTTTGTTTTTCACCGACTGCGTGAGATTGAACTAACTGAATATTTTTACGCTGAAATTGTAATTCTGTTACAACACGGCGATACGGAAAGTGTTTGATGTGGTTTTTTTTATTTAAATAAATCTGTTTTTATTCAGGTTCACTTTGCATGTGTTCACAGTCTGAATATTGTTTTCTTTCAATGTGCCAGTGACCTGACAGGTACGACTGGTTAGACACCAGACGGGTATAAAAAAAAAAAAAAAAGCTGTCAAGTTGCTACGTTAAATCCTGTCCGGTGTGTCTTCATAAAGCCCTTTTAATAATTTTTGAAACGTGGGAAGATGATGACATTCTTCCGTGCGGAAATGAGGACGCGGTCGACACATGCTGCTTTGAAACACATGGCGTATTATTTTGATATCTTTTTAATGTCAGGTTCAACAGAACAAACATTGCATCCTCGTGTGAGGTTCTCATGCAACAGAAAAGTAGTGCAGGAATAGGGGAAGGATAAAAGAGGAGGAGGGGCTTATTTTATTTTTTTCCAAGACAAGATACCAGTTCATTGTAAGAGGCAGTGATAATAGAAACAAACAAACAAAAAATTAGGAATAAACCGTAGTGGGTCAGGAAATTCTGACTGTTGTTTCTTATCCTACCAGCAGAAGGCAGTGATACTTAAGGATCCCCAAAGCAGAGATGCTGCTGGATAGGCAGTTCCTGTTCAAAACATTTGGTACAAGCTGACTTTATTTTTTTTAGAGCCGTGTCGGAGTAGTTGGACACGGTGGCGATCAATTAAGATATCGGATAAACAGTGTTGTAGTACTCGAAACCGGTCTTGGTCTCGAGACCATTTTTTGATGGTCTCGCCTCGGACTCGACCGCATTTGGTCTCGGTTTTGTCTCGGTCTTGGGCGCTGAGGACTCGGGATTTTATTTCAAGACCAGTGAAGACCGGAACTGTGGAAATATCACTAAACTTACAGCATACTGTCCAGTTTATTTGTTAACATGTTTGTTTTCAGTGGAAGTAAATCGCACCAATTAAAATCCAAGCAATAACGTGACTTGCCAATTGCGTGTTTCTGTTACAGTTACAGCACTGTGCGCTGCCTGACTTCATGCAGCTGGAGAGAGGCTGAGAACAGTCATTCTTGCTTGTTGCTCCTTGATCAGTGTTCATAGTTGAGTGTTGTTTACCATCAGGGCATTGCCTTAATTGGTATGTTTAATAGTGCAGACAGTGGTGGTTTCTGACATGAGCGATATAGGCAAATGCCCAGGCCGTTATCTTTTTAGGGATGGCATGAGACCTCTGTGCTACACTGCGGATTGTAGCACAGAGATGGAAGCAAATATTGGTTACATTAATTTCAGTTCTAAGTATTTAATATCCAAGTGTTTTTACGGGAATGTGAATCTTTCAGATCAATTTGAGAAACAATTTTGATTATAGTTCACATTTTATCGCGTCATGTAGCGTGGGGCGCTGGTCTTGGTCATGACTCGGTCTCAACTGCCCTCGGTTTTGGTCTTGACTTGGTCTCGGACTCTAAAAGTCTTGGTCTTGTCTCTGTCTCGATACACTCTGGTCTTGGGTCAGGTGGACTTGTCTCCAACACTGCGGATAAAACTAAAACATTAAAGGTAAATTGATTTGACAGAGTGAAATACATTCTTTGCATTGAGAGGGCAACAGTAATCTCTGGATTTACTGAGACGTTTCAGGGTGGTTCTGGTACCGATGTCTTGTTAAAACCTTAACAAGCTACATTTTGAGGTGTTTTTTTCTTGCTGTCAATTAGGTGCCCTAAACATGGACTTTAAAGTACCAATAAAAACTGAATCACCCTTGAAATACCCAGATGAGAACAAGTGTACTGCATCCTTTTTCTCCTGAAGCGAGCCTTTTCGTGCGACCGCTCTGCAACCAGACCAATCTGGGCGCTCGGAAAACCGTTCAGCATAAGAGTGATGAACAAGCCCTTAGTGAGTTCTCTGTCTGTCAGATGAAAGAAGAAAAAAAAACCCCAGATTCGATGGAGGGAGTGGGGAGCTTCTCCACAGCTCGGAAGAATACTCATTTTCGAGAGAGCTGCAGAGCTCCGGAAAGGTATCGCCCTCCATAAATTGTGGTTGTGAAAGTTGCCCATGTTTTGCCAGTGGGATCATGCATTATAGTAACAGGTTACAACTATCTTAAGTTTACTGCTCGATATTAAATAATTCTAACATACTTACAGTAACTTGCAAAATTGTTCGTACCTCATGAACATTTTTTTAAGATTTTGACACGTTACAACCACAAACTGCAATGCACTGTATTGTGATTTTACGCAATAGATCAAGAAAAACGTTGCGCATAATTGTGAAGTGGAAGAAAACCGTAGGACGCCAACAATTTCCTACCATCGTCACCATTGTGTTGTCTGTTTTAATCAAACTTTACTTCATTTGCCTGTGTAGTCTGGTTCAATTTTGGAGGAGTGAATGGGCAATCGAACTCTGCTCCGTCTAAAAACCGAAATATTGGTTGAAGTTCGAGTGGATATGTGAACGGTAAGCAAACCAGAGACCACTACAAAAGCAGGAAACAGATTATAGCGCATGGCATTCTGGGTAAATACAACCTAAGCAAACGCAAGAGTCGAACTCTAGCAGGAGAAATGGCCTCTGGTCTTTCACCAACAACCAAAGTGAAATTTTACAACCACTTAAATCAGATGCTAACCCTTGTTTGTTCACATTTTCTAAAAGTTGCGCTCAGAGGTTTTTGTTTGGTGGGGGAATTTATTCAAAATATTGACACCAACATCACATCGATCCCAGCGTGGCAAGTAGTTTAACGTCCCCACTTGAAATTTGTATTGTAGTTTCTCAATTCTAACTCAAAACAAATTTTGTTTCAATTTGCTCTCAAATGAGAAGTTTTTGCCCTTTAGTAAAAAAAAAAATGACTTGCCCAGATTCTGCCCTAGCTTTTAAGAAAAATAATTCAAAGGAAAAACTACACGAATGTTTGTACAGTCAAAAGTTTGACAATGCTATATATAAATAAAAAAAAAAAAAAGCAGTGTTGCTCACCTCTAGTTTTTGTATGTTTCCATCAGTGGCCTTTTGGTGCAGCGCCACCACAGGCGAGGAGGTCAATAGGTTTTTCAAAGCACTTGGTTCTTTTTGACAATGCAGCGTGAAAGCACACAGAACCAGCTGAAAATGGAACAAATGTTCCCCACTCAACTCGAATACCAGACTATATAATTTTACTAACACATCACCACCCACCTAAACCGACAGTGTAAAGAAGAGCGTCGATCAAGAGAAGTAATTTTGGAGGTGTAGAAAAAAAAATCAAGCCAGCAAGACTAGAGGAGCCACAAAAAATTTATGTTTTTATCCTATACATAAGCGTTACGCTTATTTTTTAAAACTCCAAATTGTGGATTGTTGCATCACGTAAAAACACCAACAAAATTCATGACATTTTTTTGGGTTGTAACATGAGAAAATGTGAAAAGCTTTCAAAAGGGTGCGAATATTTTTCTTTTTTGCAAGATACTGTATTTATAAGAAACAACACAACAAGGTAATACTGTAAAGGTTAGCCTCAAACACGCAGTCGGAATTCCTGCATGCACACACACGCATTCAGATTGAAAGCACAGCTGTACTCTGTAGATACATGGCGGTAAAACAACGATATGTGCTACTGGTGCTGTTGATCGGATGCATCGTGAGATCCTCTTATTTCACTGGGAATTAATATCCTTCATTTTGACCAAAATCAATTTTTAAAGAAATTCACTCTCTCAGCCTTTGTAAACTGCAATATAGTCATCTCAAACAATATATCAAAGTAAAAGCACATTTAAAGTAAAAATGAATAAATAAAATTACATGAAAAAAAAGAAAAACATATGTACAAATGAAAAGGAGAGGGCTGGTGGGACGGGGGAAAGTAAAATAGTAATTAAAAAAAAAACACCAGTTGATATTCACAAAAAAAGAAAAAAATCAAAAGGGATCTTAGGCCTTCTTTTTCACAGCGAAAGATCATACAGCGATAAAATCCCAACAACTCCCACTGAGATCGGAACAGGAAGCTACATAATACTGCCTTTCGTAGTATGTGCCACACAGTGAGTGAAGACAAACCGAATCCGTCTTATGATACACGTAGACATACAGTTATGTACATGATAATATACACGCGCGTCGGAGGCTCTCTCCAGAGCCGTTCTCATCCTGATCCGGACGGAGGCGGTTGGGAGCTCCGGCGGGCGCCTCCTGGACCCCGACACCATTATGTGTGTAAGCATGTCCCTTCGTTCCCCCGCACCCCCCCACAGCCCCTTAAAAAATACAAAAGTAAAATCGAATTCCTACTCTCTCCTCGGCCTCTCCGCTGGACAAAGAACTAAACAGATACGAGAGATGTGAATCGTCATGCATTGATTTCAGGGACGCTCTGACTAGCAACAGAAATAGAGAAGAGGGCGGTGTGTGTGTGTGTGTGGGGGGGGGGGGGGGGTAAAAACAAGCTCGCAGTAGGATGTGGGGGAGGGGCTTTAGAACTGGGAGGCGGAGCTGGGGTCGCACTGGAGTAGCCGGACAATGGAGGGGTCGCTTTTGGCACCTTTGATAAATTCCTCCAGGGACAATTTGCCTGCAAACAGAAGAGAAACGAAAGACGTTTTTTTCCAGGGTCTTGATACTGCTATTATGTATAATTTAAAATAAAACAGCCCCCCCCCCCCCCAAAAAAAAAATGATTTGAATGAGTCACTATGGTGTTGGAATTGCTGCTTATTTTACATCCGAGACCCTAACTGGAAATCATTAGTCTGGTAAAGAGCAGCCCCTTGTGAAGCGTTCGCTCTGTACGCTTCACTTCGCACAGAGGTTTCTGGGTTCTTGGCTATTGAGAAGCAATTGCTTCCACGAGGCGTGGTCTCTGCCCAATCGCTAACGTTTGCCCGTGACACATGTAAGGCGCCGGTTTAACGCTGGGAAGCTAACCGGAAGCCAAAACGGACCGAAGGGCTTCGTTCACTCCCTCCGCTGCCTTTGCTAAAACTGCAATTCTAAAACGGCGCCGAAAATCGACATCGTCATTCACAAAGTCGCCTTCTGTTTGCTGACTGGCTGATCTCTGCTGGAGAAATCCAAGTGAATGGGAGAAGGCTCAGATTGAGCTCTAATCAAGAGCCACAAAAAGCAAGATTTTTCTTTAGTTACAATATATTGAAACTACCTTGGAGATAAGGCACTGCACATTGCTTACAAAATCAGCAGAGGATTGACACTTTAGTCCCCAGGTGAAATAAAATCTGAAACTTTGAGATTAATCTCAGAAATATTTGACAAGAAAATGTGGAAATTTCTGAATTTTAGATGTCAACAATTTCTACTTTTTTCTAGTAAAATTGCAACTTTACAAACTCAGACATTTTTTTCAATAAAATGTCAGATTTTGTGGACGGTAATTTGCTTTTTCTTTCTATCTACAATAACTCGTACCATCTACTGTTTTATAATGGAAAAGGAAGAACGTAGTAGAAATATTTAGTCATAATAAATTGTTCCGTTTTTGTTTGATACGGGTTTTATCTTCTTTGAAATAAATGTGTCTTTTTTGATAAAAAGCTGAAGAACAAAAAAAAAATTTTTTTCCACCTTTTTCCCCTAATTTGTTGTGCCTTCATCTATTCTAATAATTAGCTTATTATTGCCTCTGTTGGATTGTGGACCAATATCTAAAATCGACTCTGTTACACAAGCTCTTGCTCTAAATAAAACGAGCTAATTTCACAAACCAAGTGAAAAAAAGAAAAAAATCTCCCTCATTCCTCATCATTCATCCCTCGCTCCAGCCTCGGTGCTGTCTCCCCCGCCTCACCGTCATTATTGAGGTCCATTTGCCTGAAGATCTTATCCGTCCTCTTCTCCGGCGTGGACTCGTCCTCTGGCATCTTCATCACGGACGACACCATCTTGTAGATGGCCTGAAAGTGGAGGAGGAGGAAGAGAGAGACGGAGGGGCGGCGGCAGGAGAGGAGAAAACAGAGTGAATTTGAGCCAGCAGGGAGCCATTACGGAGACTTAGCCGAGGCACGGCAGAGATGAAAAACCGGGTCACTGCGGATCTGCGGGTGCTAATAAACCTCCTCTGACTGCTACACACTTACAACAACATTTGTAACTCCCAGAGAATGCTCGCGCCGTCATACCGGGGGGGATTACATGAATCGCACGTGCAAGCATGAAGCCAACGTCTGCAACCGTGAAAAAGCTAAAGGGGGGTTAGTATGGCAAGCCGTTTTAACATAAATTCGGTTTCATTTGACTATCCCTAATTATATTCCAGATATCTAAAAAAGCATTTTGACTAGACAAAACTACATTTTGACTATCCGGAATGGTAATTTAAGATATCTCTATTTACATTCCGACTAGTAAAAATAATAATTCAAGATATCTTAAATTACATTTTGACGAGTCAAAATTCCATTCAAGATATCTTGAATTACGTCACCGAATTCGGTCACACATCCGTAATTATAATTTAAGATATCTTGAACGTAATTATGACTAGTCAGAATTACAATTTTAGATATCTGCAATAGGACATTGCGTGTAAGCCCCTCCTTGGCTGTACTGAGCTGTCCAAACAATTGCCTGAACATTTTAATGGCGCTGGCAGTTTTGGACAAAATTGTAAGAAAATGCCACAACATAGAAAGAGCTCTTCAGTATGGAATATGAGGAGAGCGCGAAAATTGTGTACTTGAGAAATGCTTAAGAAACTTGCAAATAATTTCTGACTTACTTTCTGCCGACACATACAGTGCCCTGAAAAACGGCTTGGGGAGCTGAATGTGCTACTATCGACCCAGATCCCTACTGAGCCCGTAAGGGGACATGGAGAAAAAAGAAAAAAAAGAAATCCCGACTTATTTTTTCGAGATCCCGCGAAATAAATTTTTTTTTTTTAAAGTTGGGATCTCGAGATCTTTTTTTCCCCCTCCATGTCCCCTTAGGGACTCCGTAGCTCCGTAAAAAAGTCTTCTTTTTGCAGAGAATAAATGATCCGTATTTCTTAATTCATGTCGAGCTCGAGTTGCTGCGCTGAATATTGTGTTAAAAAACCCGAGTATTGGAACTGGACTGACTTGACATTGTCGATCGCTGAATAGCACAATCAAGTAGCCTAAGGCTAGAATGACTTGCGCACCGTCAGCCAAAATATCTTGAATTTAATTTATGACTAGTCATAATTTAATTGTAGATATCTGAAATGTGTATTTTAGATAGTCAGTAATTCATTGTAGATATCTTGAATTGAAATCTCCATACAAGTCAATGGTGAATCTGACGTCATTTCGACTAGTCAGAATGTAATTAGAGATATCTTAAATCGCTAAAACGTCTAGTCATAAAACAATTTGAGATATCTGGAATGTAAGGGTGGTAAAACCGAATTTATGTTAAAACGGCTTGCCATAGGGTTAGGGGGGGGGAGAGGGTGCTTACCAGCAGAGCTTTAGAGTATTGATCTGATACATCTTTATCTGTTGACCGATACGAGCGCCTTCCCGTCCCCTGTTGGCATTAAATTAACCTCTGTACGGAAGCATGAAAGCCTCGAGTATAAGCCGGCCTCACAAAAGGATTTAGAATCAGTTTACGTCGCCATTAACTCTCCACCTGCGGGAAGGTGGGGGGCGTGAAACCGACCGTAGATCACGTCTCGCAGCGATTTCAGAAGAGAGGGGGGGGGACACATTTATAAATATGAGATTTCCAGAGAGAAAAATGAAAAAGTGAAAAATGCCGCGCCCAGAATCCGTAGGCATTCGTGGCACTTTGATAAATACCGCGTGCTACGTTACGACCTTCGATGCGTTCGGCGACTTCCCGCCCGCTTTTGCTTGAAAGAGAGTGAGCCATGATTTGTCTGGGAGCGAGAGAAGATGTCTGCCACATCTACAATATAATACAATTCAGCTACATAAATTATAAAGAATATATTTGTAAAACAATAGAAGAAAGCATACAGCTACTTCTAAATTCTGTTTCATCGTCACTTAGAAAGGAAGGTAAGTTACAAATGTTAGCAAAGCTAGTTAACTAATATTAGTACTCTTTACCCGCGAAATTTGTCAGTATATTTAGCTACACAGATTAAGTTAGCTACTTGCTTACAGCATATTCTGAATGTTTTACGGAACTAGTTTCCCTTTCTTTTCAGCTGTTTGCCACCTAGCTTGGCGCACAAGCTAACATCACCTAATATAGCATACCCAGCATTCATTTTCAGACATTGAGGAAACAAGGAATGAAGTGACAACTTGGTCTTAATTAATTAATTTTTTTCTCGTGATAAACGATGTGACAGGCCACATGAAGGATAATTTTGAGTTACATCAACATTAGCTAATGTTAGCTGTGTCCAGCGCCTGACGTTAAAGCTACTCACCGAAGTGGCTATGGTTATTTTGGCTCTGAGTGTTTAATATTTAGGTGTTTTTATGGGAATGTGGATCTTTCAGATGAATTTGAGAAGAATTTTGATCATGTTTCATATGTCATGTAATGTTAGTCTTGGTCTCAGGACCTAAGGGTCTTGGTTTATGCTCTGTCTTGATAAACTCTGGTCTTGATCTTGACTACAATACTAATTAATCTTGCCAGACCTCCTCCCAAAATGTGACTGATAATTATCCTAATAAATTCCCCGCTGTCTCACAATTTGGGATTATACCAGGGATTTATTCCTGCCATGACACAACAGACTAGTCAGAAATGACCTTCCATCCATCCGGAGATGATTGATGTTGTCAAATAACAAACAGTAAGCATCCAGTCATGGTCTTAACAATACTGCTTGTCTTGTGTGTAGAAAAGAGTCTTCAAAGAAAAATAAAGTTTCTTTAATATTGTTTGGTTCATATTTCTGTGTATACTTCAGTTGACCACACTGTGTCAGGTTAGGATATGTAAAGTTAGTCTGTTAATGAGCAGCCAAACAGGTTTATGGAAGAGTTTTCTCCTTCCACTGGCACACAATTACACAATGGCTCCTCTTCTCTCCTTTCCATATAACATAACCTCTATGAGCTCAGGGATAATCCCGCTATTCTGCACACTCGGGGATAAACGCTGGTTAAATTTAACTTGGTAATCCAAGAGAACCATAAAACAGCCACACAGACTTGCACACAACACACAGCAGTGATCCTCAGCGCATTGTCTCAATGCATATCGCTGAGGAACCATGGTGCTTCGTGGTCTACCTGAAGGTTTCTGCTCATTTTTCGTCTCTTCTAACAAGAGACTCTGTTTCCTCTTTGCAATGAACTTTAGTACGTAGGCTTAAATAAATTAAAGTAGAAGGAGACCCAAAAGGCCTTTAACTATCATGAGGACACCGGTGTCCTCGTTGACCCATTGACTTGCATGTAAGTGTTTTTGGACGACAGTTTTGATTTCCATTTAAAGTGGAAATCTAAAAATATTACAGAAATTTGAGTAAACTTTCTTGAAGTATGTCTGAAAAAAACTCTTTGTTATTATTCTGACAGATAGAAATATAATCCAACCTAAAACAGGAAAAAATTTTTTTTTAAATCCACATAGATAAAATCTTATACGTTTTTGTAAATGTCAGGTCTCAACTGTATGGTTACTCAGTGATATGCATTTTCGAGAAAAATATGTATTTTGGGAAAACAATACAGAAAATAGCTAAAAATATATGTAAAAATCATCAGTGTTTTATGGACAGGATTTCAGATATTGCAGTGGTCTTTGCTTGGAAGCCCAAATGATTTACCAAAAGTGGACACCAAATGTAGAAAAGTAAAAAAATTACATGACTCAGGAAAAAATGTGCCTTGAAACTTTCTGGTGGCACAAAGGGGTAAGTCCACAACTGAGTGCATGATCCATGAATCACTTTGCTCACCTGAACAATCTCCAGCATCTCCTCACGGCTGATGTATCCGTTTCCATCAAGGTCGTACATACTGAAAGCCCATTTCAGCTTCTGCTCCAGCTTCCCCCGTGACGTGACGCTCAAGGCGATGATGAACTCCCGGAAGTCTATCGTCCCGTCGCCGTTGGTGTCGAAAGTCCGGAAGACGTGCTCGGCAAACTTGGAGGCATCTCCGTATGGAAAGAAATTGGCATAGATCTTTTTGAACTCCTCCACATTCAATGTTCCACTGGGGCAATCCTTCAGGAAACCCTGGAATAAAAAAATTACCACTTTATTTTAAGTTCAGTACTTTTAACAGATATTCTACTGGATCGATAGACTAACGGCTAATATTCTAAGTTCAAACAAGATCTCAAAAATGCTTTTTGGTGTAAGTAGCCTTCGAGCACTCAAAGTTTTATGAAATGTGAACGGACTGTAGTAGATCTGTTGGAAAGAAGGCTGGTCTTATATCGCTGAGGGCAAACGCTATATCTTTGTTCAAAGAAGTAGGCACATTTAATAAAGCCTGATTGTGCTATAGAAGCAAAGGTATGTAAAAGTCCCATCAGTCTCAGGCTTTGTTAGAGATATTCTTTTAACAGACCTCGAAGGTAGAACAACGAGGTGACGAACCCGTCTCAATTTTGAAGCCAAGAATTAGGTTCTGGACATCATAAGAGAAATTCTTTCGAGTGAAGGCTGAAAGTTCCCGTGGCAGCGCAGTTAATCCATCTTTTTTATTGCCCCATGTCTGGGAAATTTTCTGGGTCGTAAAAGAACACCGGTGTTTGCTCGGGCTTTCCGGCCGCATGAGCTTCCCCTCCGAAAGAATACGACCTGGACATTTTTTCAGAAAAGTCAAAGAGTTCTTCAACATCCCTTTGAATAAGCAGTCATATGGAAAAAGCTGGTTTCTCTAACGTCTTTTGACACTGTGGTATTTAGTAGCAAGGGGTTTTTTAAAAATTTGCTTTTTTTAAGGTAGTGCTCAGACAGGAAAGTGGGTTGTGAGGGAGAGGGAAGACATACGGCAAAGGTCAACGGGCCGGAACTCAAACCCAAAGAGCTGTGTGAGGCCTGCAGAAATACGATGGTAGCAGCTCATGAGTCTTATAAGGGATTTCAAGATCTACAAGAATTTCAAAACAACTGCCAACATTCCTTGGTCTGACAAGTTCACTCTGAAAGAAGACCACTAAATGTTTGAAGAAACCTCCAAGAAATAACCCAAATGGTTGTTTTAATCCTGACATTGTAAAGCTCACATAGTAGAAATACTCTGAATAGCTGTTAGCTGATAGCTATTCAAACCAGCACTATAATACCATAAGAGCAAGTTAGTTTTACTCAAGGTTACCATTGCCTTGAGTAATGATTACTCCACTATAACCTCCTTCCAAAAAACAAAACAATCTAACGATCCTGCAGGTGTCTATAGCCACTTCTCTACAGGTGTGGCTTTAACCAGTTCTTTAAGCCTATGTCAGATTCATCTCCATTTGTAGATTACGCACGGTTCCTTCCCGAATTGTTGGAACCACCTCAGTGCGATCGATTTAGTTGGGAGCAGACTGCATTCATTAACTGGCGAAGGGTCAATTGATGAGCGAAGGCGATACTTGCAAACTCCTCGAATAATAACAGCAACAGCCCAAAGACCATTTTCAATCTGCAACGAGACCGTAGCAGTTAGTGATACAAGGAGCTACAAACCGATAAGTCCACGGACAAACCTTGAGACCCAAACCTTTTTCATCAATTTCGATGGAAGAGTCCAAACAGTGTCAACTGGAAGGGGCAAGATGCAGCAAACAAATACTGGCCAACATTGGACCATGACTCCTGTGCGCTCACGTTCCCACATGTGCCACTCCTGTAAGATATACCCTACGAATGGTTTTAGCCAAATTGGCTGAAACCGACCTGGCTACACTGAGACTCCACACTGGAGAAGGGGCTTATAAAGACGTTTAACCGATTTCTACTTTGCTATAACATGATGATGATGTCCATCTAATAGTATACAAATTTTGCTATATTTTTGTATGTAATATGATAGGAGCCTGAAATAATGTTTGAAAGGAAATGTAATGTGTGGATAAAAGGAAGTAACTGATGCGCTCAACCTGGCTAGACTTGCTTGGTCACTCCAAGGGTAAATTTAGAGGATGCTGCTCTTCCGCTGACAGAGACAAATAAGTCAAGGCTGCCGCCAGATCGCTGATGAAACATGGCTCTTCAGAAAAAGCAAGGCCATCCAGGCTCACTCCCTGTAGAATACTCACTGCCCCGTCAACCATATATAATGTGTTACCAGGTCCGTCCAGTTTCTGTACTTTCCGTACAATTTACTTTTTGAAAGACCAAAATCACTTGGTTTCCTGCCATGCCTTTATCATTTGTACTGTTTTCCCCTCTTCTCACTATGCATAGAGCTGACCATGTGAGAGAAGAATAGTTGGTTTGGATTTTAGATGACAGAAATTAGAGTTTAATTCAAACTTGATTCATTCGTTTTGAGCAGCACTTGCTCCCGCTCTGGAGATCCTGGGAAGAGAAAACAGACACCAGACTCTGGAGGGTGACTTTCAACTAGTTTTGAACAGAGCGGCGTGTTTATCATAAAACAATAGTTACTATACTGGGGTTTTCCATCAAACCGGTTCCAGTATTAGTCAAACTGGTTGTTTCATTTTTTCACCAGTAAAGAATTAGGTTCCAGCATTGAAAAGACTCCAACTCCAAGATAGAACTACTTTCACCAGGGGCTGGATATGAGCATGTGGGGACGAAAAACTGCTTCCAATTTTGTGAGTGTCATTTTTAAACCTTTTAGGTTTACAAAATTTAGGCAACACACACAAAAACAACAATCATCTTTAGAGCTCTAGTGCTGGACTAACTTCAGCAGTCTCTTATCCTCACCCGTTACATGGTAAATGTAGGTCAGAGCACTGCGTGAAGCTGCACTCACAATCACTATTTTAAGCTAAATCTATAAGCAGCATTTTGGGCCCGCGTTCATAAACACCGGCAGGTCTGCTGGTATCACCATAGCGGTGATAATAGCTCATGTTTTAAAACCGTGTGTGGAACTCCTGTTTGATAAAGAAACCAGAATCTAAAAGCTATCATCAAAAACACAGCTTTGCTTGAATAGTGCTGTAAAAGAAGGTAACGGTGATTTGGTAAATCCATTTAGATGAACTGTTTCCATCTGCAGAAATTCCAAATACAACAGATCTAGACTCAAACACTTAGTGAAAAAGTGTTTCAAGTCTCCAAGACCGCTATGACGCTTCAAACATCACTATAATGCCTAATTTCATTGCAAGGGTCTTTGCAATTACTATTATTTTTAAGTTATTGCGGCACTAGTGGCCTTTACTGACAATAGAGATTTCATGTACAAAATGGGAGATTTGTACATGTATACCATTGTTTAGATGGTACACATGGTGGTGGCATCATCATTATATGGTGGGTGATGCTTTTCTTTAGCAGGGACATGAAAACTGGCCATGATCTATTAAGAAAAAAAAGGAAATGATCTGAATACCGAGAAGTCCAAGAAGGAAACTAAACCAAACCTGCAGCAGCTAACTGCTTGCGTGGCCTTGCGTACCTTGTACCACTCCTGCAGCTCGTGGTCGGAGAACTCCGTGTTCTCCCGGAGGTCCTGCAGCATCTCGGGCCGCAGCTTGCTGTTCTGTTTCCCCATGGCAACGGGACAGTTCTTGTTGTCCTTTCACTTGACGACAACGCTGTCTTGTCGCAGAAGCCAGGCCGTATTACACACCTGCTGGACAGAAGGAGGAGCACAGGAGGTCAGGAGTCGCAAACGGAAGGAACAGACAAAAGATTTGTGCGGTCAATTAATAAACAAGCACATTTAGAGATGGTTTTAACCCTCTTGCGAACTTAACGCAGTGGCTGGGGTGAAAGCGCACGAAGGGTCACTGCTACCCTGCCGGGCCATGCACTGAGTAAGAAGCTAGTGGGGTCAAATAAACCGCATCACTTAAGATCGCGGGAGGGTTAAAAATAGACTCGTACAGATTAACGGCAGAAAACGTGTATATCTGCTCCATTAAAGCACAATCACAAATCAAACAATGCCGTTCTTTCTACTGTAATGAAATCAAAACAAGCCTTGTTACAGGAAAATGTCCCAATCCCCCATGACACACGACATTATGCAAGTCAGCAAGTGTTGAAGCACCGCCTGGCCGGCACAAAACATTAAATAATCCCGCAGCCACTGACGTCAGGCACAAGCCCGCTGATCACATTTGGACAGGGTTTATCCGGCCAGCTGAGTTTGGGAAATCGGCTGTCTGCCGCGAGCGCTGCTGTGTTCACGTCTCTTAATCCTTATCTCAGCACAACCTGTCGGACAAAATGCGATTTCAGTGATTTAATTATGCAACGACATCGCTAAAGATAATGTCTTTTTGTTTTGCTTTTTTCTCTCATGATGACGGAGCGAAAATTTTAGATGTATTTCATTGCAAATGGAGTTCTGGGTTTGTTTTTAATCAGAGTGCAATGAGGGGAGTCTCACAAACACAAATCAAGTTGTTCTGGATGAATCTGTGGAAGAAAGTTAGAACATAAAGTGTTTTTTTTATGTAAATGTTTTACACTTGTCCTGGCTGGATGGACGGACGGACGGATGGATGATACATTGTAGTAATAAAAAAAGTCTGCTCTGATTTTCCTCCATACGTTTGCACCAATGGAAATGATTGGGTTCCAGACTTCTCCGGCCTGCACAGGGTCCCTGGATGTTGGGTCAGAGTCAAAGAGCATGTGTAACACATGAGGGCTGCAGTGTGGGCGGTAACAGTGTTTACTGATGCCTGGCGAGAGCTTCACGCGCAGAAAGAGACAAAACCCACACGTCCCTCGCCTCTTCGCTCGACTAATAAAATTAGACTGATATTAAATGGCTCATCCCGGAGGCATCACAGTTAAAGGCAGGTGCACTGACAGGACTGCCAGGAGCCCGTTTCCAGGCTGTTGCAGGCAGAGCTGTCAGCAGCTGTGGGATCCAACCCTTCTAACTACATTCATTCTCAACGGGTTGGAAATAACAGGTAGGTGTTAGAAACAGTACTCAAGAGATTTTGGTCTAGTACAATCACTGGTGGGACTTACCGAAGACTGGAACGTAATGCCAATTTACAACCTGCTGCTCTTCAACTGATAGAATGAGTGGGGGCAATTACACATGAGTAACTGCCTTTCCTTTGACAATACAATTTGACATTTTAGAAATAGATTTGCTTGATGGAAACATGCCAATTCAAAAATAACTCCATTAAATGTTGCAGGGCTAGATTGAGGTGTTTTTTTTTTGCTCTATCAAAATTGGTTTATTTCACGAAACTGCAATGGAAAAACTTTTTTTCACAACACACGAGTCACAAGACCAACAATCAAAAGTTGCCACTGGTGCAAACCATGAAGAAGAAGACAACAGGAAGTAGCAGCAATATGCTTCTCAATAACTTATTGTGTGAAAAAAAAACATATTCACGTGTGATTCTAATTGCATTTCTTAACAGAAACACAACAATTGCAAAATTGTATTTTTTCAACATTGGCATGTCAATGACAAATACCAAGTTTGTGCACAATTGTAATGAAAAACGCAGGTTGGTGACAAGATTATATGTAAATAAACCAGATGACTTGATTCACAAAATAACTTTATTAGCCTATTGAATGTTTTTGTTGCTAGCAGACAATAGAAAGGCCGGAGCGTTATCTTTTCTCCAAAATGTTTAAAAGGTTAAGAAAGATGTGAAACTGTTTTCCTGTAATGGTAAGTTGTTTCTCCGCCACAGGCACATTTAGCAGCACATACATGAGCACGATTGACATCTCTAAGACCGTCCTTCTGGCTCTGATTGTTTCTGAACAAGATGTGAATTTCTGTAGATGGCAGCAGGACCACAGGAAGGAATCAGAAGTTGATTTTTTTTTTCACAGATTATGTCTCATACTGTATTGTTATGACATAGTGATAGTTTTAAGAAATATGCACAAAAAAAGGCATGCTGTTTATAAAAGTTACATACTGCAGCTTTAAGAAACTGTAAAAACGAGTCATTTTACTGACATTTCAGCACGGTATAGTCAATAAAAACATCAAATGACTATAGAGTTAGCCTCAATAATGTGCTAACTGATAGATGTAAACCAGGACAACACAAGACAGTGATCAGGCTTTCATCAATTAATCGACAATTCATTGATTGAAAACATTTCAATATATTTTTAATCAGACTTATCCCAGCGTTTAACGTTGAGTTAATAGTTATCAAGATTAACTTCCCCTTTTCAAACCGCTGGCTCATTCAACCTCCTTCTCGAACCTTTACGTCTAACATCGTCTTTTGTTTGCCTCCCTTGTCCATGTCATCCTTTTCCCACGTTAAATAGACCCGGTCTCCAAAAAAAAAAAAAAAAAAAAAAGAAGCCCTGTAACAGATTTAATGGAGCTCAAAAGACAGATTTTCAGAGTGTAAAGTGATGGGCAGACTGCCAGAAGCTAAAACCACACAACAAAATCCTATTCAAACACAGCGACCTTTTCAACGGACTCGCCACTACCTCCCTGTTTTTATATAGTTTTGTTGTTTTTTTTAAAAAAATCCTTCTGAAACTAGCTTTGACCTATGGAAGCTCCGAGTCTGGCAATCGCAGCACGCCCTCAACAGCATCCTGCGGCATAAAACATTAATCCATCTTTCCCCGTCTGAGTGCCCTGTTGTTGGTGTTCCGTCCTGCTGTAAGTCGACCCAAACGCAGACTCCGCGAACATCTGCCACGGCGTTCCGCAGCTGCTGCTAAGCAGGTCGCCGACCTCTCGGCTGACGATTCTCACGCAGAGGAGAAAAAAAAAAAAAAAGAGGAGAAAGAGACGGAAAAGAGGGGAGAAACCGGACATATGTATGGATGGATGTGGAACGGGTGAGGACGGTGAAGGTGGGAGTAAATCGTTTCCACCAGAGAGAAATGGTGCAAAGTTGCAGTTTTGTTTGGACATCTTAAAACCGTCGTCACACGGCTTTTAAAATATGGAAGCAAGTTTCCATTCCAGTTCTAAAACGGTCAGCAATGTAGTAAAACAAAAAAAAAGCCATAAAAAGTTGTGTTTACATCTCTTCATAAGCCATGCATGGGCCACTTCAAACAGGTGCAGGACACTACTCTGAGTGCATGAGGCGTGTGCAACATTAACGACGGAAAAGGTTGTAAGATAATTTGGAATGATCTCATTTTGTCATTCCCTGGTTTAACACACCTGCATTAAATGATGGCTCATTAGATGCCTAAGAAGAACATTAATTTGCTGAGGATGTTGTTGCTACCACTAGGGAGAGAACTAAAACATGCAGGATGCCGGCCCTCGAGGACCCACTTTGGACACCCCTGGACTCGGTGCTTCTCTCTTTGCGGTGGTTGTCTGTCCATTACAGCGTACAAAGTTTCTGCTCAGCTTCCTAGCGTAGCTCCTTAATCGAGCAGTCGCGTTACGTACGCCACGGGCCAAATGTTGGCGATTTGGTAAAACCATCTCATTGTTTGAAACTTTGGTGTAGTTTCAAACACTGAGCCTCCAACAAGCAATCGTTTCTCACCAGCGAAGGTTCTATACGAAGCAAAAGTAGAACAAGACACTGGTTTTTACCAGGCTACTGGAAAAATGATGGATCGCACCGTTTTGGACTTTGTTGGAGCACTACAAAGAAATCCCGACTTACTTTCTTGAGATCCCCAGAAACTTTCTGGAGATCCATAGATCCCAACTTTTTTTCTCGAGATGCCGAGAAACTAAGTCGAGATTTCTCGCCATCTCGAGAAAATAACTTGGGATCTCCAGAAAGTTTCTCAGGATCTTGAGAAAGTAAGTCGGGATTTCTTTCTTTCTTTCTTTTTTTTCTCCATGTCACCTTAGGGGCTCCGTAGAGTACAGGTGCCATGGAATGCAAAACTCTCACTACTGAATCGCCACTTAAAGAACTTTACTTCTTCAATTTTGAAAAGTTCTTAGTATATTGAAGAAACTAATTTATTATCAAAGGAAATGAAGAGGAGTTTAAAACGTATGGATACCTTTTCATAAATCACAATCGATAATCCAATGAAAGTCTACAGGCTGTACCTTTTTCTGTAACTATTTGTTTACCTAGATACGGGAGCCACATTGAAAATGTGAAGAATATTTAGGTTAAATAATTACATGTAATTATTTGGCTTTGCACTTCATCAATTAAAGGTGAGATTCAGAATAACTGGCATGACAAGCAACAGTAAATCTTAATACATTGACAAAAAAAAAACACTTCCAGTTGACTTTTTTTTTTTTTTTACTTTCGCTTCAAGTTTCCCACCAACTTCATAATTAGATTTCATTTGATTTTTTATTGTTTTGGATGAAACCGCTTTATTGCCCGGGAAACCTCCAGAGACGCCTAAAGCCCGACAGTAGACACGAAAAGTAATTTAGTTTCTTGAGTTGTATAAGCTGCTCCTTAAGGAGGCCTGAAGCAGGTTTCATTGAAAGTCATTCAGACCGCTGAGTGAAATCCTCCCACATTCAGCCCAAGTCATTTTTCTGGGCCGCGCTGTGAAATAGAATAACACTAAGCATATTGACTAACCGCGAAGAGAGAGAGGTACTGCCGTCGTGGAAGAAGTCGATGACCGTGGCAGGGCCAATATCAGATTTTTTAATAAAAAAAGAAGAAGGAGAAAAAAAGTCTGCGACGGAGCACCGTTCCAGCTTAGGTTGTAATATCTTGAAGAAATAAAGCTTCGCCGTAAAAAAACCCCTTCTTTTTAATAAAAGACTTCAAGTGAGCAGAACTTCTCATCAACCTGCTGTTTGAACTCATCTAAAAAAATGCTTGACAAGTTACTCTATTTGAGTTGAGGAACTGTTTAAATAATGACATTTTTTATTTTTATATTAGTAGTTTGGAGTTTAAAATTATTGCCTTGGGGTTTATCTACATGTACAAAGTAAAGAAGTATCTAAAATATTCATTTCAGACTAACGAGGCTAAAATATAAATGCTATTACTGGCGTTACCAATTGTTCACATGTTAATAAATATGTTTAGGGCAAATATAATTGTGGTAACTTGGATTAAAAGCGCAAAAAAAATCTATACATTAATTAAATAATAGTTATTCATAAATAGTTTTAAAAAATTATTTAAGCCACCAAAGGTTGTGTCCTTTATTTTGGGTAAAAATGCTGTTTATAAGAAAAAAAATACAAAAATAATTATTTCCCAACCTACATTGTTATTCTGTCAATCCTGTATTTTCTTTCACAGTAGAGTTATGTGCATCGTGTCATTCCAACTGACTCAGAAAGACCAAGCTTGTTGAGTTTAGATGTGCAGCTTGCATATGCTAGCATTTTACATTTTTGAAAACTTTCTTTTCGGTTTCCAGTTTCAGACTTGGGGAAGCCGCTTCCTGTCAGCTGTTTAACGTGCTCATAGGAGGATAAAACGCTGCCTTCTCTTCTCCCGCCAGCCGCTCAGGCGTAACGGAGAAACAGAGACAGGGAAAGAAAAAGCTGAGAAAGACGGACAGCAGAGGGAGGGTGCTTGTAAGCGGTACGCACGGCTGGAGCAAAGCAGAAAGCACTCGTCCAAGCTAACTAGCGGGAGCTATTGATCCTTTTGTTGTTTTTTTTTTTGTTGAGAGTTTTCAATCTGTTGTCCCCAGTCGCTCTGTAAGGCTGGCATCTTGAGAGCCCACCTGAGACGAACTGCAGCCCAGGAGTTTTTATTTCCATTTGTTTCTTACACCCTCATCCCTCTCTTCCTCACAGTTTCCTGTCATTTCTTTATTCTTTTTTTTTTTTCTATGGCCAAGGATTTGCTTTTGTTCCCTCCATAGCTTCCTGGTGACCTGCTGATTGTCCCCGTCAAGCGGGACAGAACGGATGGCCGCTGGTTGTCTGCCTCGCCTCACTCTGAGAGGATTTGTTGAAGATTTCGTGACCTTTTCAGGTCCTCTCCGGCGTATCTGGCCTGTCCTGCGGCTCGCCGATACGCTTGTTACGGCCACCTCTGCAGTTAGATTAAATCTCCCTCCGCTTTGTTCCGTTACACTCTCACCGACTGGGTCACACAAAGAAGCCTTCGTGAAAGAGAAAGCACTGGGGCTGGAGTCTCAACGATCCACACGGCCAGTCGCTACATGGTGCCAGATGGCAGTTTTTCTAAATTTTCCTCCAATGAAAAGTAGATCATAAATTTAACAGTTTGTAAGCAAATTTGCTTAATGGAAACATCCCAATTTCTAAATTTCAAGAGTTTTAAGGCTTGATGTGTGTGTGTTTTGTTTGTTTTTTTGCAAAACTGTTCTGGGTACCCTTATTTTTTGTATCACACAAGTCACGCGATCAACAACCGGATGTTGCCACTTTCGCAGACTGCAAAGACGACAACAGGAAGTGGTAGGAAAGTCATGATGCTGCATGTTTTATAATGACTTGTAGGGCAATGGCTTTAAATATGTCAACAGAAAAAAAAACAAGATGTCATAATTGTTCTTTGGGTTACAGCAGTTGGCGTAGTTTGTCCTTCAACGAACACGGTACTTGGGAAGGTAAGATGCACTATCTCACTATAGCCAGGTATTTTGCATTGAATATTTGTTTTTTTTATTCATGCAGTTAGTGAGACATTGGTTCATCTCACTAAGACCGTCTTATAAATATCGCCGGCAAGCTTTGCTTTTTGTTGTCGCGTAGGTTTCGGAACTAGTGAGGGCTACAGTCTTATCACGTGAGCACATATATTCACATGGGATTTTAATTGCCTGTAACGGACTGGCGGCCCGTCCAGGGTGTTGACAGCTGGAGAGGGCACCAGCACCCCAAAAAAATGGACGGATGGATTTTAATTGCGTTTCCTATTGAATGGAAATCCTGCAATTGCATTATTTGTAATGGAAACGCAGCTCCTGTCCCTCTGTGTAATCCAATTGTGCTTGAGCTTAAAGCCAGACCTTTTCCTGAAGGACTGTCACACAAAGGGCCGAGTTTGTGATTCGGTCAATTATGACAAATCGTAAAGCATCTCCAGGCAACCGACCAGCGGACATCTCCAGCTGCCTTTGGGCAAGAGACGGGTCGCCAGGGGCAATACAGAAACACAAAGGACAAATAACCAGGCACACACTCTCTCACGCTTAAGGGCATTTCAGAGAGACTAATTAAGCTAACAGTCATGTTTCTGGACAGAGGGAGGACCCAGAGAACATGCTAACTCCATGCAAAAAAAAAAAAAACACAATCTGGGATTCGAACGCAGGATTTTCCTCCTGAAATCACCATCTGGAAAATGACATAGATATTGTCAATCAAAATCAAAATGTGTTGCAACTACGGCAGTTTCATCCGATCATAACGCTACACAATAATTACAACATCATGTGTGATAAAATGAGAAATAAATTAAAATTGGATTAATAAATTGGTAGTAAAATAATATGAATAAAAACAGACTTACACTTAATTTCAGCTGCAGCAATTCCCCAAGAACTGCACTCAATTACTATTTTTTATTTGTTTAAAAATCCAATCTGTCTAATAAGATAATTAAGGTCAGTAAGGCTGATCCAAAACAGTGTACTGTTGGTAGCAGATAAAATTTAAACAAAATAAATATATATATATAAAAAGTTTTTAAAACTTCTAAAACTGACTAGAGATGAAGCGTTCAGAAGGTTTAAAATCCTGGGTTAGATTATAATCTTTTAAACGTTGGTCTCTTTACAAATGGTTAAAATCATTTTAATTTGAAGTGCGTCCCTTTTATGATGCTTAATTAAAAATACCCGTTGGTGCAGATGACACCAACGAGCCGAGGGAGTCTGAATGATCTTCTTTACAAAGAAACTGCACAGATAATGAAAGGAAAAAAAGATGACGGTGCCTTTAAAACTTTGATTTCCCATCTAAATACAATCTGCTTTCACTGTGACACAATTAGGACGTTTTTTTAGTCGGAGGCTCCATTCTGTAAACGGAACACAGCGTGATGGAGAACAAATACCAGTTAGCTGCTGTTGTTTTGTTTTTTTACTTTGAAAAGAGAAAGATAAATGATTTTATGTCAGCTTTCTCTTACCTGCTTCTGGGGTGTTAAAAGTGTCAGAACTGCTGGCTTTTTGTGCATTTTGCCATAAAAAATGGGGAAGTAATAAATGTGAAATCAACTTGTCTGATTTGCTCTTTTCACACCAAATGAGCAATGAAACATTGCTGCAGGCGACAAAAGGACCAATGACGAACTTGAAACCTTGTTAGTCCTGCTTGTTAAATTCCAGTTTGAAGTGTGAGCGCCAGACTAGATCCTATGCAGAAAGACAAGTGACATGACAAATAACTGAATATTTCAGATCAGGAAAAACGTCAGGCAAAAATGAATCTGAGTAAATGCAAAGGGCAAGTTGTTTGTTGTTAAAGAAAAAATACCCCAACCAGTTCAGTTTGATTCGACACGCTTTGGCTGGAATAGAATCAGTCTGACATTATAAAATAGACTTAGTTATGTCAATTGGCCACAAAGTTGTAAAGCCCATAAGTGCAGGGCACTTATGGGATCAATGGGAGACGAGCTTCTATCTTTGGACCAAAAGAGGAAGGATCTAGAGTGAGTCATCGCAGACACAGACCTGAAATCTCGGACCTGAACCACCAGTCACATAAAGACAGTTACAAAGTCGGCCTTCTGTCACCTGAAACACACTTCCAGGATTAAAGGACCAGTGTTTCAGCATGACCTGGAGAAACTCGTCCATGTGTTTATCTGTTGCCACATCGATTACTGCAACAGTGTCTTTACAGATCTGCCTAAAAAAAACATCGATCCTCCAGGTGCAGCTGATCCAGAACACTGCTGCTGTTTTCATTACAGCCAGAAAGATAAAGAACATCGTCCAGTTCTTACGTCCTTCCACTCACTCCCTTGAGCTCAAAGAATAGACTTTAACGTGCTGGTATCACTTTAAAAATCACTGCTTTTAGCACCACAATACATTAAAGATCTGCTGTTGCTGTATCCACCTTCCAGACCTCTCAGGGGTTCTGGTTGACCAGACGATGGGTTTGTTTTTTTAATGTTTTAACAATGCAAAGCAAGGCACTTTTAACTGCCATGGTGCTGAAATGTGCTGCACACATAAACCTGATTGATTGGCTGCCAAAGTAAAGACCACTTTACTGCCAGGCAGCCTTTTAATGGCGCTACTAATCACTTTTAGACCTGAAGCTTAAGCACATGTAGTTATGAAGTGGGACGATGATCCAAAGCACACAACCAAGGTCATATCTGAAGGACTTTAGAAAGAAAAACAAAGAACTTTTCAGAATGGTCACTGAGCAATGCTTAAACATCCTGCAATATGGCTTTAGAGTACAAAAAAAAAGGATGGAGCAGAAAAGAATGACTGCCAGTTATTGCCAAAGGTTAATGGCTTTTGCTTTAACTGTCTGTGTTGATCAGCACAGACTACTTTTCACATATAGCCAAATTTCTTCTTTAGAGTATTACAGGAGCTGCATAGTGGTGCAGTTGGTAGAGCTGTTGCCTTGCAGCAAGAAGGTTCTGGGTTCGATTCCCGGCCCCGGTCTTTCTGCATGGAGTTTGCATGCTCTCCCTGTGCATGGTGGGTTCTCTCCGGGTACTCCGGCTTCTTCCCACAGTCCAAAAACATGACTGTCAGGTTAATTGGTCTCTATATTCTCCCTAGGTGTGAGTGTGCGTGCATGGTTGTTTGTCCTGTGTGTCTCTGTGTTGCCCTGGCGACCTGTCCAGGGTGACCCCGCCTCTCGCCCAGAACATTAGCTGGGGATGGACACCAGCACCTGGATGGAGTATTATAGTATTTACAAAATTGTGTTAATTACATTTTTTTTGTAGCTAGCAAACTAAGTTCTTTTTATTCTTACAGAAAATGTAGCCTTAGGAGAAATGGTCATATCTCTTACATTCTCGATTCGTCCTTTCTGGTCAATACGAATCGAGCCACCATCGGAAAATGATGAAAAACACAAGGAAATGAAGGACGGAGGCAGGAGGGAAGACGGATGAAGGCGAGAGAGTTGGCGAAAAGAAAAGACATTAATGGCGGGGATAAAAATAAGAACGAGGGCGGGTCCTCAGTGTGGCGCTCTCCTCTGCTGCACAGAGGCTCTTCAGAGCAAATCCAAATCCTGATAGTGACTTAAAGAGCTATTAAATAAAAAGCCATTTATTACATTGCATACATCTGCGCAAGCACAGTCTGTTTGATGTGCAGTCTTCTTTCTTGCAGTCAAAGTAGCGAACATAAAAAAAAGCAAGAAGAGGAAAAAGGAGAATAATACAGTGGGGGATCATTTAAGGTCACAGGAGTAGAGGCATAAAAGATAAGACAATCTGCAGGAGTCACTTACAGCACAGAAAGCAGAGCATCTACACCCTGTTCATCAGGTTCATAGGCAGGCTAAAAAAAGTCACAAAGGTCATTTATCTCATGAGGAAATAGTGCTTTAGAAAAACTCGCAAACCAATTCTGCCTCGACAAAAGTTGACCTTGCAGCAACAGAAACCTGCTTGGCGGTCGGGAAGAAGATGAGTTTACGATGGACGATGTCTGCCTAGGTAGAAATCTGATCAATTTCTAGGTGAAGCCCAAGAACTAAAATGGAGGGTGCTTGGGTTCCGTATCAATCTGGTACCCCAATCAGTGTGCGGCACCAATGACCCAGTTTAAACAAATGTGACCCAGAGAACTTTAGACTTTGAGGCAAAATGATTCAGCCTAACTTTATTAACTAGAGTGACATGGAATCAACTATTAAGCCACCTCAACGAACTTTAAAAAAAACCCTGAAAACTCTTAATCAGTCTCGAAGAACCTCTACATGAGGCAAAGAACACAATATCAGTGGTCCACTTAATATACAGTCCGGAACAAAGGTAAGCCAGTCCGTTTAGTACTCACGACCTCCAGGAGAGTGAAAACGTTGCAGGCCTGTTACAAACCCCTCCCAGATGAGTCGAAATCCCAGAAGAAGAAAAAACATTGAGAGCGTTGCAAATGTCCTCCCGACATCCATGGAACGCGGCCGGAACCAGTGGAGCCGAAACGGTTAGCTCCGTTAGCTTAGCTCAAAGCTCGTCAGAGCTCCTTGTGTCTGTCTCCTCTCCTCCCGTCTCCTTCGCGTCGACCAAGCTCCTTCAACTTTTCCCGAACTTCGTCCTCTCCCGTACTTCTTTCCCGGTGGTTTTTCTTCCTTCCCGAATCTGTATTTTTTTTCACTTCTGTTCATCCTCTCACCGTCCGTTCCCCACCATCACCGTTCTCTCCTCCTCCCTCCTCCTTTCTTCCTCCCCACCAATCACGAGTCACGCATCGGACGGACTCTCTCAGTGGCCAATCCGATGGCAAAGCCAAACAAAATACACAGTGCAGCTTACGTCACACTAATACTCCTTTCCATTGCAATATTTACAGAAAATAAAATAGTTACCTTTATCATTTATATTATTTAAATATTAAAGTAAAGGAAAATACTACTATATTTCTTTCAGAACCCAAAATGTGAACTCCATAGCTGTCACCAAAGCTATATAACATTAACAGTTATATAAATGTATAACAGTAAATAAATGTTTACTTTTAATATTTTTCTGTCTATATGTGTATATATATATATATTTAGCCTGGAAGAAAACGTTTAAACTGTTGCTTTTTTTTAGTTTGTGGGTGTAGGGATCAGCTTTCACAGCTGATCACCCAAACTCTGCTCTGGAGAAACACGGCCATTTGAAACTGGCTTCTTTGTGACGGCAGTTAATTAAAAAAGTGTGATTTGTATCGCTAAGCCCCACACAGTTACGGCATTTAATCATATTTTCAAATTTACTGAAGCAGTAGAGAAAATGGTAAAATTACATTTCTGATAATTCTGTCAGTTTTTTTCATTAAAAAAAAAATAATTAGAATTCATCAAGACAATTAGACAAAATACTAACTGATGAGATTCTTTTTCACAATAAATGATAACTGATAAATGCTCAAACATAATTTCAGATGAGACAATAAATGATGGCTGGTTGGTGACTGTGTGTCTAATAATAAAGGTACATCAGAAAACACATGAAAGCTCAGAATTCCTATTTCCATTTTATATATGTGTAGTTAGGCTGCACAGTGGTGCAGTTGGTAGAGCTGTTGCCTTGCAGCAAGAAGGTTCTGGGTTCGATTCCCGGCCTGGGGTCTTTCTGCATGGAGTTTGCATGTTCTCCCTGTGGTGGGTTCTCTCCAGGTACTCCGGCTTCCTCCCACAGTCCAAAAACATGACTGTCAGGTTAATTGGTCTCTCTAAATTCTCCCATAGGTGTGAGCGTGTGTGTGCATGGTTGTTTGTCCTGTGTGTCTCTGTGTTGCCCTGCAACAGACTGGCGACCTGTCCAGGGTGACCCCGTCTCTCGCCTGGAATGTTAGCTGGAGATAGGCACCAGCACCTCCTGACCCCAGTAAGGGACAAGGGTGTATAGAAAATAGATGGATGGATGGTACATGTAGCTAACAACAACATCCACTGACAAAAGTGCATAACAGTTTTAATTTACGTCATGGACCTGTCTTTAAACCATTTAAAATTTCTGTTGGATTTAAAACTACTACCTCTTAGACAGAAATAGCCAGAGCATTGTGTTCTCTTATAATACTGAGAATGAAAAATTGGATTCGGTCTAAACTGGAACTAGCAGGTCAGACCTCAGAAGAAAATAGGACTTCGGTGTATCTCTGTTAACGTAAGTTCCGACGCTGCTAAATATTGGTTTGTTTAGGGGTTTTTTTGGGGCTCATTTTTCTACACATAAAAATTTCATGAAGACCTCTTTTGAAAATGAGGCCAGACTTTGCAAACAGCTATTTCATTTTAGAACAATTCTGTTTCCGTAAAGGACCCCACAGCCAAAACATGAATGTCCTCCGCTGAGGAGTCTCAACATACTCAGAAGATTTCAAGCACCCCGCTTTCATTCACTCTTTTTGATGCAGCAGCCCACCGCTGATCAATGTTTTTGCTCAGAACTCATCAGGATGCATGAGGACCTTTTGCTATGAGCACAAAAAAAAAAAAAAACAAGCCGAGGAACACAAGGATTCTTTGTTACATAAACACAGCAAAGCTTTCTAAGCTCTAAGGTCACGTTGTTCTGGAACAGCATCCAGCTTCGGATGAAGAAAATCTCTAAACTTTCCCATATTGTAGTGACAATATAGATTTGAGCAAAATCGGAAAATAAACCAAATGTGCACTGGACTACATGTTGTACTGTGGAACGGAAGCAGTTGTCTCTCAGATGGCCGGACATGATCCTTCATAATTTTCTGCTAAAGAGCAGAATTATTGGATTTATCAATTAGGAAAAAAAGTTACCATGAGGAAGCAAAGCAGCCTCAGATCAACTCATTAAAACAACCATGTTTTAATGTTGTATAAGGTTGTTTTCTATATATATATATATTTTATTAAAAAGTTAGCTTTATTTCATATTAGAAGGTTAAAACAGGAAAAGGCAGATGAAAACAGAGAGGGAGAAATAAGACAGAGCTAAGAGACCACAGCGACAACATATTATTTGACATGGACACTCACACCCACAGATCTGACATAAATACACTTGTTATTATTATTTTGTTTGTATTTCCTTTTAATTCCTGTAAAGCACTTTGTATTGCCTGGTTGCTGAAAATGTGCTGTATAAATAAAATTACCTTTACCTAAAATGGACCGCCTACACACAAACACACTCCCCATAAACACTTTCTTCCCAGGTCCAGGTAACCCAGCCCCTGGATTCAGCAGGTGCTCCCTGACGTGACCTCTGCCCCCAAAGACCAACAACCATCCAAAGATGGGGCTAAGAAAAGGTCCACATAGTCCAAACAAGCCAACCAACCGGAGTTACCACTGGGACATAGTCTTAACCTCTTAATAAACTCCAAACCCAACTCCATGAACTTCCCACCCCACATGAATTCCCACAATCATGACAGCAGCACATCCTGCTTCCCCACCACACAGTGGACCACCCCAAGCACCACACACAGAAATCATTGCTCCTTACAATGAAATAAAGAACATATTCAACGTGCATTGATTATCTTGATGATGGCACTCATCATCAAGATGTTTGTCACTGATTTCTCAATTGTTGGCTTTGTTTTTATCCATCCATTTTCCTGCACCCTTGTCTCTTACTGGGGTCGGGAGGGTTGCTGGTGCCTATCTCCAGCTGTCATTTCGGGCGAGAGGCGGGGTCACCCTGGACAGGTCGCCAGTCTGTCGCAGGGCAACACAGAGACACACAGGACAAACAACCATGCACACACACACTCACACCTAGGGAGAATTTAGAGAGACCAATTAACCTGACAGTCATGTTTTTGGACTGTGGGAGGAAGCCGGAGTACCCGGAGAGAACCCACCATGCACAGGGAGAACATGCGAACTCCATGCAGAAAGACCTGGGCCGAGAATCGAACCCAGAACCTTCTTGCTGCAAGGCAACAGCTCTACCAGCTGCGCCACTGGGCAGCCTCCGGCTTTGTTTTTATGATATATATAAAGCACTTGGAATCGCTTAAATTGTTGCTGAAATGTGCTATACAAAAAATATCGATTGATTGCCTATAGATTAGCTAGCCTACTTCCTGGTTACAGACAGGTTTTGTTTTAATGAGTAATTGATTCTACAGGTCTAGCTGTAGCTATGCCAAAAACATGGTAAATCAGAGTCACTAATGATGTAACAAGGGCACAAATATGTTTCCATATGCGACAGGAATGGCTTTGATAACTTTCTCCCCCCCCCGTCCTAAATTAATTAAATCAATGCTTGAAAACTGCACTTTCTGCTTACCGACGCTGCCGTTGTCGGGCATTAAAAGTTGCTTAATGATCCAAAACAACAAAAGCAGAAGACATGTGGAAAAAATATCTTTTCACAGCCCCCGTCTCTGTCGGCCCCCGAGAACAAACGATCACTCTTCCCTCGCATGCTAGATGTGAGCACAGGGGGATATCTTGTATATAATATTCATCTAACATTTTTCAAGAGGCAGACTTGTGGAAATCCTTCTTTGAGCAGCACCTCATGAAATATTTACAGTGGGAAGCTCATCTCCCTGTTCGGCAACACCAAATTCAATGTGCTGTGGCAGGCGTGCGTTCATTAACCGACCGTAGCTGCTCTTCTCTCCGTGTGCACTGGAGACGCCGCATGCAAATGTTGAACTGCACCGGACATTTGCATGCGCTATTGGAACAAGAACTCCAGATGTGAGGGATATGAATCACAAAAGAAGGGCCATGTAGGACAAAGTCCGCAAATGCTCTCCTGCTCCCACTTCCGACACCAAACAAGACCCAAAAGAAAGAGTCCTCTAAATGCATCCCCTCGCTGTTCACGCCAGCAATTTGTGAAGGGGCGCCGGAATAGAGTACGATGAGTGCTCGCAAACAGGAAAGTGCGGGAAGCTTTAACAGCCTAATGGCTTTGTTTTTTTAATTTCTTTTTTTTTTTTTTTATTGTTTTTGCTTTGTTTGACATAATGGCTTGGATTCAGCCACATTGCAACTCAAATTGTTCTTAATGAGTGCAGGGATCCAAAGCATTTGGTTAAGTGCTGCAGGCTCTCTCTGAGCTCTCGGTTTCGGAAAGACCTGCGTTCGGCTCAAGTTCTGCTCGCTCGCAGCGGGGAAGGAAGGGTGCTTCCAGCGAGCTTTTCGACTGTAGCGCGCCATCCGTGTCCGTCCGTGTGGGAAGAGACTCGAGGAGTCCAGGAACTGATGCCCTAAAAGGGGAATTAAAACCTGATGTGGATTGTAATATTTGCAGGGTTATAGTTCGGGCCGTAAATGCGGAGGATTTGGGGCATAGATGGGAAAGGAGACGCGTTACACCAGAGATTAAGCAAAACAAGAGAAGCATTGATGGATAATTAATGGCACTTTTTCCTCTCCCTTCCCCCTTCTTCTGTGTTTGTTTTGGTATCTGCTCTGTGCAGCTCTATGACCTTTAGCGAGTGTGTAATTCTAGCACATAGACAGAGGATAATGGTATATGAAAATCCATAGGGTTTGCTGCATGCTGTGCAAACTGCAGACACGAGGCTCAGCTGCTGCTGACGAGCTGAATCGTGACCCCTCCACGCCTTCAGCCCCCCTCACCCGTCCTGCCCGACACTATTATATCAGCATCAACCAGGCTCCCTTGAGAAGTCCATACAGCCACAGGTTTGCTCATCTTTCCGCTGGAGATAGATTGACCTCAGTAGCTAAGCCCTAGCCCTGTGGAACATTTAAGACATAGTAAGTGGGCTCATTGTCAAGAAGACTGGCCTTTATTAAAAATGCTTCCCCAAGCAAAGCTTGCACATTCATAGTGGAAGGAGGCCTTGCAAAAGTATTTTCATATTTCTATAAACCTTATCGGTTTTTTTGTGACAGATATTCACAACTTAACCACACTGAATTCACAGCAGTTCTGTGAAAGCCTCGGATGCTTGTTGGGGAACTTCTGCGAACAAACATCAACGTGAAGGCCAAATAATAGAGCAGAAAGATCAGGAAGAAAGCAGAGTTGTGTTAACAACACTGCTGTTTTTTTACAACCAGACTTGGGATTTTCAGGTTCCCAGACAACTGAAAATGAAAAGAATATGACACAACGAGTACCAAATATGATTTTCAACCTAAACTAACAGTCCATGCATTGAGAATGTATGGACTACCAGAAGTACCTAAAAGGTTCGTGGTAGCTCTGGAGGAGCCGGTGACCTCATTTATTCTTGCACTCCACAAATTTTATATTAATATTAATTTGAGTGTAGCCATTGGTTCTTGCAGAGTCGTGACGTTACTGGTGCCTACCTGAAGCGGTCATTGGGACAGAGGTGAACTATGCCTTGAGTAGGTCGCCTGTTAGTTACAGTGCAACGCAGGGATAGACGAACATACACACAAACCCATACCTTAGGGGAACTTGGAGAGACAAACTGACCTAACAGTCATGGTTTTGGAATGTCGGACGAAGTCGGAGAGACCCTGCCAATGCATGAGGAGTACATGGCAAGTTCCATGGAGACATGTATGTCCAGGATTTGAAACCAGGACATACATGCTACCACCAACCACGCCTCAGTTCAGGCTTTAACTCCTTCCTTAGAACTAACTGGACACCTCCGACAATTAATTTACAGAATGTGGTTAACACTGTGGAAGGGTATTCATGTAGACACAGTAAGCCAAACACTACTGGAAACTGCAGTTATCAAAACGACATTCTGACATTTCTATAAAACACAATGGCTACTGCGTCAGTGACGCTGTTGTTCAAGCAAACCTATGGCATGCACTGATTCCCCACAGGGCCTCAGCAGCAGCTATTTCTGCCGCTGAGGTGAAGGAGAATACTGATACAGTTTCTATACTTTGCAGCCATCGATCTGCTGACACACAACACCCGTTTTCACAACCCTGTCATTAACCCTGCTTTTTTCCCCTCCTCTTCCTCCTGCCTCCATCCATCCATCCACCGTCCTTCCTCCCTGAACCAGTCCCAATGTCGATTTGTCATTTCTAAAAGCCACTGATCTTTGCTAAATGCCTTGGGCCAAGTTCGCTGCTGCCTGCGCTCCCTTGGTATCACTGTTCTAGATCTTTTCGTCCTGCTCGCGTCAGCCGGACCACCAGAACGCCGACGCTTGGCTTTTCTAGTACCATTTTTATTTTACTCTATAGAAGTGGGTTCATATGCTCCATGTTGTGTCGGGGACAAGTTGTGTACCCTTCTCTCCCTACTGTCAAAAGCAAGCAAGGACATTTAAAACTGCTTGAAATTTGAGTTCCAAAAACAAACTTTCCTGCATTGAGACAAACGCCTGTGACGCTCTGGACAGAAAAGCTTGTAAGTGTAAGTGATATTAGAAGGGCAAGTTAAAGAGGACACTCAATCAAACCTCTCTCCTTTCAGCCTGCCGCCAGTGTCACATTGCACGGGAAGTGAATTATCCCGCAGGCCTGGAGAACTTAAAGGGTTACTGCACTCAATTTCAGCTCTCCGAGGGCTCTCGAAAAGGGGGACATCCCTTTACTGAACGAGGCCCCATGAGTGAAGGGCTTTCTAGGCACCGGAGCAACTTTTAGCTCGTGTCCCAGAACAGCGAGCGGCACAAGGAGGGCAAGAACCCCAAAGACACGGTTGCAGCCGTGTGCGGGACTCACTACTCAAAATGAATATGGTAATTATGCTCTCAGCATCAACTTCCTTCTCTTGCTGCTGGAGGCAATTAGTGGCTTATTTAGGTCAAGGATTGTTCTGTGACGGGAGCGGAGAACAGAAAGACGGCGGCGCATGTGGATGTCGCAGCATTCGGCAAGATGTGGCGCTTCCCAGGTTGTGCTTTGAAATAAAGCTGATTTGGGCTGAGTGATGATGCTATCCCAGATTCTGCCGTCAGGGCCACCGACATTTGTACTTGACATTGTCAAAAAGAATACACTCATCAAATCACAAACCTTTGTTTTCTACTCTGCTTTCAGATCTCCAACATCCCAGCCAGCATACCTAGGTGGGCCCCATATGGAGAAAAGGAGGGCAGACAATATGGGTCCCGCATGGGTTTGCCCACAGTTTCTCCACACAGGTTTGCCTATGTAGGGCCACCGCCATGTAGGGCCCATGTAGGCGGTGGCCCTACATGGGCAAACCTGTGTGGGGAAACTGGGCAAACCCATGTGGGACCCATATTGTCTGCCCTCCTTTTCCCTATATGGGGTCCACCTTGGAAGGCTGGCTGAATAAGGATTTATCAACAATATCAGACGAAGACATGATATGAGGAAATTAATCTGGATAAGAATTATGTTGCTAAAATTCAACATGTAAAAACTGTTGCCTAAAGACCTTTCTTGTGTCATCTTGTGTGGTGTACCACTGTAAGTTTAAATTTGCAGCGCATGCAAACAACCAGAAGAAGGTTTCTTTTTTTGTCTTTGCGTTGTGAATGTTTTTGGAAAAGGTGTAATTAAAACAAATAAAAAAAATTAAATCAGGCACAAAACCATTTGTAGGCTTATGTATGTTTACTTTTTACATTTTTAATTTGAAATGTTTCCAGTGCGTTTGCAGTGAAACAATTATCCACAAGTAAGACAAATGCTACTACGGGGTAGCCTTCGTGCCGCCCCACGTTTGATGTATGCAGAAAGTAATCCGGAGCAGAAGTAGAAAGTGTCTGACTGGGTGGTGCTGATGAGTGGGAGGCAGATGGGTGAGGCAGAAGCATCTTCGTTTTCCAGCTGCTTTGCTGGCACAAACACTAACACAAGGTTATGACTCTTCTTCCAGTTATTATCCCTACCCTCATGCTTTTCCACTTCATTTCCCCCCACTCATTATTTGCATCTTCATCCTGTTTTTGTTTTGCTTTTTTCATTTTTTGTTTTTTTGCTAATGATCCAGCAAAAACAAACCAAGCACCCCCGGCTGTTGGTCTCATTTCCCCTGCTGCCGTGTTCGTCTTGGCTGTGTTCCGCCCTCCAGCCGACATACGGTGATCACACCTCCTTCTGAAACGTGTGACACATAAAAGAGACTGAATGACTGAATCAAATGGAGAAATCTCTCTGCAGAGCAAGTACCACTTTGCTCCGTTTCATCTAAAGATGCAGCGCTTTGCAGATGTTAGCATGCAGCTCGAAGCCTTGTGGTTTGTCGTGTTGCACGTAGAGATTTTTATGAATTTTATTCAGATTGTTTGTCATAGACCAAAAGCAAAAAAAAAAAAAAAAGTGCATTTCTGGAATTAAAAAAAAGCTAGATGGTTTCAGAATCTTCTTAAAAATGGAAAGCTGAAAAGGTAACTTCATACTGCTGGCAAACTCCTTTTTTGTCTCGTTGTTCTCCAGTGTTAAACTAATACCAGTCAAATCATAACATGCGTTCTGATGAGTCTCATTTGTCAGATTTGAAAATTGATCACCTTTAAGCTGGTATTAATCATACTTTTCATTAAACCCACATTTCCATATTATTATTATTATTTTTCTTCTTCTGGTGTAATATTGTAATTTTCATGCTTTCATGAACTATATGCAGATAATTATCATCGCTGACAGAAATAAAGGCTTCCAAACATCCGTCTGTGTATAATTACTCTATAACGAGTTTCACAGTGATAAACTAACTGAAATAAATGGACTTTTCAATAATATTCCCTTTTATTTAATGGGTCTGTACATTTTCCCACATAAGACAAAAATATAATCAGCTCCTCCACCACGGGCCACCTACTATTTGGTATTTTCCAGACAGATTTTGTAGCACTGTGAAGTAACTGTTGCCTTCAGTTATTTAAAAAAATTCAGTATATGTCAAAAATGACTTCAAAGAAACTCTTTCTGATTGGGTCTCCGCCTTTAAAAACTCCTGCTCTTTCTGAAACTCCACTTTCAGGAAGTCGTTGCAACAACATTCCTCTGTCAAGCATCTGACAATGTTTTTACCACAGGTTAGCAGCTCCGATAATGATCTGAGCAGATGCTCAGGTCCACCAGGTGTTTGCTAATTGCTGCTGGCTAGTCTGAAGGAGCCGAGTGGGGGAGTCTCAGGAGCTCGGTCCGCCCAGATGCTTTGCTCGGTGGAACGGTTGCTATGGGAGACTTGAGGATTTCTCAAGTACGCATCAAAGCATTAAGGCAACAGTCCAGATGCAGGTGTGGTTTGGATGAGGAGATGACACACCATGACGTAAAGCTCAAAAAAAGTCGATTTTACATAATACTGTCCCTTTAGTGCTGATTGAGCTGATTTCAACAAAGGTCCTCTTCTGGTTTTTATTTGTAAAGTATTTCATCAAAATGATGCTTTCATTTCCTTCCACTTTACACTGGAGTGCTAACTTGTTTTTTTTTTCTCATATGTAATGTTAATAAAATACCTTGAATTTGTTTTGGTTGTAAGGTTTAAATAAACCAACCCTAAATACAGTTGCAAGGCTCTGTGCGCACCAGTCGCTGAAAGCCTTTAGGTCAAATCCTGTTATCGTTCCAAAATGCAAAGCTGCCCCCAGCAGCCAATCCACAAATCCCTCTGGTGTATCACACTTGGCGATTACATCGACTTGGACTTTTGATCTGCGATCCCCCCGTCGCAGAAACGCCGTGTGTTCAGAAAGTCAGAAAGGGGCGGGGGAGGGCAGAGGAGAAAGCTCCCGTCGGAAAGTCATGATTTTGAAATAAAGCTAAGAACATTGCTTACATAAAGAAGATTTAACCTCATCTTCGTGTTCCCACAAGCCGGATCGCCACCGCTCGGTCCTCCAGAACCTCTCTGGATCAGTGCACGTGCACACGTCCTCGGCTCTGATGAAGAAGCTTTGGGGACAAACGATTACACTACCCCCTGGCCTTTCGTCACGGAGACTCGGCCAACTCAGCCGGAGTTTCCCCCATCCGCCGTCTCCCCGTGATGAGTGATGGGAGATATCCCACAATGCAGCGCTGTGGCTTGCATCGTGGTGGAAGATTTTGCTCTGGGGGGCTCTGATGCAGAGATCACACACTCGAGCAGCTCTTTGTCTTTTGCTCTCAGGCTCTCTTGTTCTGTTGTTTCTGTTCACACATCGGTCTGCTGTTACCGAGCATAACGTCACATCCTCACAGGTTGGCGCCTTCTCTTACTCTCCTGTTTTCACCGCGAGGGCCTTTCCACCGAGTGTTTGATGAAACTCTACTGCGTCTCAGTATGAAGCTCTTTATAACCAAAACCTCTCCTATATGAAGCTTATATGATCATAGAAACCCCTTAGGCTTGGTTTATGCTTGATCCATGTACATTCTACAAAAACATTTGTAGCAATTAAACCCTGTGCAGCTCCTCCTCGCTGTAACCCATTTTCAGCTAGACTGCAGGGGGCAGTGTAGAGCACCTATGGTAACTGTAACATGCTTACAAGTAAAAAACTGTTAGTAGCACGGAGCCCCTAAGAGGACATGGAGAGAAAAAAAAAGAAATCCCGACTTACTTTCTGCAGATCCCGAGAAATGAAAAAAAAAGTTGGGATCTCGGGATCTCCAGAAAGTAAGCCGGGACTTCTTTTTTTTTTTTCTCCATGTCCCTTTAGAGGCTCTGTAAGTTGTGTTACCCGTAAGTATGGAGGAGGTATTTATGTCTTTACGGGTGAAGTCATTAGCATGTCTGCGTTTGCGAACCTCCACCAGGAGGAGCTCTTGCTTTTCCGAACTGAACTGAATTGTCCGAAGCTCCAAAGTGTCAGAGGCATGTGGTGCAGATATTTGATCTGCACGGATGCCATGCAAACGGGGGTTGCTGCATAAATCATGTATGTGACAGCGCGACTCTGTGCAGACTTTGCAAACTCGTCAAAAATGAATCTTGGATCATCTGCTTTGCGCAACGAGTAGCCATTTATACAATCAGCATGTCCGTTTGAAAGATTTGTGTGATTTGATAGCTGTGATTCGTTTTATGATAATAAGAATAGAATGGAACAGCCACATCAATTAAATGATGTAAAAAGTGATTTAAAAACATAGTTGAAGAAACTAACTGAATGCTACGTAACTTGGGATCAATCGGCTTGGAGTTGAAATCATCTGGCTTTGGACCAGGCTCTTTTTTTTAATATACTGTATTATTAATTGTAATATTGCAATGTACTCCCAAAGGCATCCTCAGTTCAGATCCGAATCCAATAAAGTACTTTTGGGATGAGCTGGAGCAGGAGATTTGCATCGTAGATATGCAGCAGAGAAATCTGCAGGAATTGTTATAACATTACGTCCAATATGCACCGACACGTCTGAGGAACGTTGCTGCAAATGAATTATCCAGCTCTGACTGTAAACAATGCTCAAAGCAAATAATCATAAAGTGTACCTCATATAGATACATTACGCGTTATTGTTTACATCTGGAAATTTCACGCATAACCACGAAGCTGGAGGGCCAAAAGACGAATCTTTTACATGCCGTCCATAGCAGTACTGACATGGTACAACAATCCTGTCAATAAATTTAAAGTTGGATATCTAGGTATAATCTAAGAAGAAAAACTGAAAAAAATGTTGAAAAACAACTCAAAACCACTCTTCTTTTTTCTGCCTCTCTTTATCAGCTACACTATACACAGACCTGTTGCCATAGCAACTGACTGACAACAGCTCCACTACTGTGGAATTACGACGTCAAATGTCTTTTAAGTCATATTTGACATATAAAGCATTTTTACAACAGAAGTACTTGACTGTACTGTAACTTGGAACTATATTTCTGGAAAAGACACACTACTGCCTATTTAGCACTGTTTTTCTCTACTGACCGACACTAAAACTCACATTATCTGTTTCCGTATCGGACGTGAAAGAAGTGGATCGGTACCTCCCCAGTTAGGCTGGATTTTATTAAGATGTATAAGGGTAAAAGGGGGGAGGGGAAAGGAATAAAAAATGCACATTATACTGTACTCCTCCATCAATCAGTATCCTTCAACTTTGCTAATGTGCATCATAAATATCCACCACATCCACCAGCTGAGACATATACATGCAACCAGGGATGCTGTTCTCACTTTATGCCTGTATCCATCTCAAGATTGAGAAGGACCAGACAGAATGTTCCAGGTGGAAGAAAAAAAAAATAAATGAAACCAGTGACAGCATCAATTAAGAGTCCGCTGTGCCTCCCCTGCCCACTCCCCGTCCCTCCCAGCCACTCCCCGCGCCGTCACCCTCTCAGGGTAATAACAGCGGGCCAATCAGAAACAGCAAAATCGATCTGGCGCCGGCTGGCTCGGATGCATTTACAAGCAGCCGTAATGACTGCAGACTCATTTCTCTGGGCCGCTGCTGCAGTCGCACGGCGCAACCTGCTTTTTTTTTTTCTCCTCATGCCGAGCAACGAGCAGAAAGAGCAGCGGAGTTGCTCAATTACAGTGAATGCGCCGTCTGCCTCTCAAGTCGCAGCGTGACACTCTTGCAACGTGAAGTGGAGTGACGCTTCTGCGCTTTGGCCTCGCTTGTGAAAGAGATTTCCCCCTTCTCTTATTTAAAGTGAAAGTGTAAACATGGCTCTCCAGCTTCTTTCTGGCATCCCGATTAAGAGCCTCATCAGTGGGATGTGATTAATGACTGCGTTATGTTTTTTGCTCTGGGTTCGGGGGTTCATACCGACTGGTGGCGGGCGGCATTGAAACAAAAGGACAATGACAGGATTTAATTTCTAGAAGCTTTCGTGTGAAGTTTAACTGAACCAGACAGTTTTTAGGATTTCATAATCGCTGTGTGGATTTGCGTGAACGTGAACGTGAAAGCTGCAGCGTCTCTCGACTCAAAACGTTATTGGGGATTTTAGTAAAGACAAAAGCAAAATTAAGATTTGTGTTAATATAAACTGAAAACCAAACATTAATTAATAAATGGTGAACCATCCCAGCCAGCAAACCTAGTTGGGCCCCATATTGGGAAAAAGAGGGCAGACTCTATGGGTCTCATATGGGTTTGGCCGCGGTTTCCATAGTGGTCCCACATGGGTTTGCCCATGGAGGGCCACATGGGTCCATATGGGACAAACCCATATGGGACCCATATTGTCTGCCCTCCTTTTCCCCATATGGGGCCCAACTAAGTTTGCTGGCTGAGTTGTCCGTAATGAAATGCCACTTCAGGAGACTCAATAAGGCCTGTCACCATCAAACATTTTGGCGGATGATAAATTGTCCCAGAAGTTATTGCGATAAATGATAGTATTGTTGCTTTGAGACAATTTTCAAGTAATACAATACCAGAACTGGAAGACACTTTAAATATCCAAAATAGATATATAAAAAAAGCAACAGAAACAGAAAATTGTCCTTCAAAAAAATGGCTAGGTGAGACCAAAGAACCAGACCGGAGACGTTTGGCATCTATGTGTTGGTAGAAGGAGAAAGAAACGGGAAAAATTCTAAGCAATTCAAATGGAAATTGTGCTAATTTTTATTTATCATGGGATTAATTGATTTTATTTCTTATTGTGAAAGCCCTCGACCCAAATTGTGACATGACTAGTAAAACCTCTAACTACCCTTAGGTTGTCTGGTAGATTTAGTTTGATTGAAGACCAAAACTACAACATTTGTTCCATTTTCAGCTGCTGGTGAATTTCTCTTTCTCACACGGCACCGTTTCAAACAATCCAAACCCTTTGAAAAACCCGTTCCGTTTCTCGCCAGGTGGCGAAGGAAATGACACGAAAACCTCTGAAAAAGCAATGGGCGCAACTTCCTTCTTCGCAAAAACGTGAGCAGAAATGGAGCGGTTGCAGGATTTCTTATTTGTCATTGGCTAAAGACGATGAACCATTTCTCCCTCCGGCGTTAGACTAAGTTAAAATTTCAAGTTATCTTTTAACGTGTTGGAGGTCTGGGGAGAAGAAAATGCGAATTAGCCATGTTTCTGATTATATAATAAGTAAAAATTCCCAAGGATCCATCCATCAATCCATCCATTTTCTGCACAACCTTGAGCCTACTGGGGTCAGGAGGTGCTGGTGCCTATCCCCAGCTAACGATCCAGGTGAGAGGCGGAGGAAGCCGGAGTACCTGGAGAGAACCCACACATGCACAGGGAGAACATGCAAACTCCATGCAGAAAGACCGGGGCCGGAAATCGAACCCAGAACCTTCTTGCTGCAAGGCAACAGCTCTACTAACTGCGCCACTGTGCAGCCTTCCAGGGAGAAACATATATATATATATATATATATGTTTTACCAGGAAGTGGAGAATCTCTTGCATGCTCTTTGGGAGTGTGAGCGATATCTGGATCAAGAGAAATCTTCCTGAGTAGTACAGAGTCAGAGGGTCGGGAGATGCATTTAGATTTAAAGGAATGGAACTAATTGAGCCCCTTTTTGTCTTTCTGCCTCAAAGACCAAGTGAGAAAAAAAAGAAAGAAGAAGGAAGCCGTCATTTAGAGGTCTGAGAAGATGTGAGGATCAAGTGCCAGAGATACAGGAGAATTATGATCTCAGCAGAGCTGTGGGTCAAAGTGCGTTCTCAGCCACGCCCTATAGAACAAATGCAGAGGTGTTGTGTTCAACAACAGAACGCACACACACACACACACACGCACCTCGGCATCATTAGCCGTGCAGCATGCAGAGCTCTGGGAGTAATTGGCTGCCCTCTCCGCCTCCTAATGGCTACGGAAGGAGAGGACCGGCGGCTAGCTGGCGTGATTACTGTTACTTATTAAAACCTCTGCTCCAAACTTCTCATTACCTCCTCTCTTTTTGATTTCTCTTCATTCCCTTTCGTTTCAAACGTCCCTGGCCGCGCTTTCTGGTTCAATCTGTGTGTTGGTTGTAAGCGACAAACAAAAAAAGACAAAAACGAAGATTGAAGCTGCCGACCAATTGCCCGGTCAGATTGTTCCGTCTGAATTCCCAGGAGACGGGAGAGGGGAGGTGAGCCGGACCTCCCCATGACGAGGTCTGTGCCGCTTGGCCTCCGTGTCTCATTTGCTTCATGGAGCAGCAGACAGCTGCTGGTGAACTGGGGTCTGAGTGATAATTCCTGCTTTTTGTCAGGATGATTCACTCAGGAGCAAATTATCTGCGATGATGCATTTCCACCCTCACAGGTTCCTCCTGCTTTTTCTGCTTTTTTTTGTGTGTGTTTTTTTTAACACTTAAATGTTTCAGACAATAAAAGAGAGTTGAATATCAAATCAAGGTAACATGTGGAAAAAACAAGTGGAAAAATAATTTGTTGTTTTTGACACCAAGTGTGGTACAAAACAGACTATCAAGCATCATTTATTCACAGCATTATGGAGGAAATGTGGTCCTTTAATTTGTTGCAGAGCGATTTAATTCAGCCGCACTGGAAGGAATTTAAGAATTAACTCCGTTTGAGGACATTCCACTGCATCTCAGTTACTATAGACTTTAACTAGGTCTTACAACAGCCTCAATTTTGAAGTTGAATCCCATGTAGGGCCACCGCCAAGTAGGCCCCATGTCGGCGGTGGCTCTACATGGACGTTTAAAAACGTGTCACAAGATTTATATCTCTTCAAAACTAAAATATTAATCCTCTCAAATAAGACACGTGGTAAAAGTAAAACGGCAACTCGTCTAGGGATTTCTAGACGCTGTCTATAAGAAACAGGCATATTTCTTATGGACAAACCCCTTTATGCCTTTTTAATGAGTCATAATGTTTCTTGTTCAAACGAGATACTTTCTTGTCATGCGATAGAAAGGTAGTCTTGTTTTATCGGGAAACGTGTTTTATGTCTCGCTACGATGAGAAACTTTCTCTTATTGGATTTTGGATCTTGTAAAAACGTGAAACTTTCTTCTGCTCATGAATTCAGTTACAGTCCCTGACAGTTAAACGCTTTAATGTGAAGGTCAATCCAGCTTGGTTGCACGGCACATTTCAAAGTGCTTTACGTCATAAAAACACAAAAATAAAAAGTCATGAAGACTTCACATAGTCACCAATTGAGAAACCAGTAGAAATTGTAATGTTTTCTAATGGTTTCTGTAGAAAAGTACCATCGTCAAAATCATCCATATTCATCAAATGTGTTGGTCAATGCCGTGTCATTTCTGCAGTGAGCAGATTGCACGGTTAAATCCATTACAGGAAGTTGCCCAAGATCTAAAGAAGCAAAACGACTCCAAACCATGACGCACGCACCACCATGTTTGACTCTGGTCATGTTCTTATTCTGAAGTTCCAAACACTAAATCTGTTTTTGTCTCATTAGTCCTTGCAACTTTTTTATTTCAACTTGTTTTAGTTTTGGAATAACTATATTATGATAAACCCCGAGATGGACAGACTTTTTGATTCTCTTATAACTTCCTCCCCGTCCCCTAATAAAAACCCCATGTCTGATAAAAAAAAAGTGTCTCGATCTAAATTCTAATTTAAGCTTGACTAAGAAAGAATTAATGAAAAGGCAAATTCTGTAAAAGGTAAATGCTTGGTTCCAAGCTAATCCTAATCCAAGCCTCACCTCGGCCTGATTGGATAAATTTGGGATTGGTGGTGTTCTTTTCTGCTCCGAATCATCCGCCCCCTGCAGAGCAGTCGCTCTCTCAGCCTAACACCGGGATAACCGGGTCGGGCGTCTGACGGGGCAGAAGTCGCCCCCTAACAGGGAGGGTCAGGCCAGATTACTGTGAGACACAGACCTCAGATGATGAACCCCTCGCAGCCACACAGCATCATCTCAACGTGTGTAAAAATACAGCATTTCTGATAACCGGACCTGTCACGATGACACATTTTGCTGGATGATAAATTGCTTGAGTATTTATTGAAACGATAACGTTGTCGTTTCTAAACCACTTTCAAGCGATACATCGACAACGGCTTAATAATGCAAATTTGGCCTCTCACACTCCAATAAACTTACATTTTTAAGGAACTGGAAGACATTTTAAATATCGAAGATAAGACACAGCAACCAAAAACTTCCATCCATTTTCTATACTCCCTTGTCCCTTAGTGGGGTCAGGAGGTGCTGGTGCCTCTCCAGCTAACATTTCGGGCGAGAGGCGGGGTCACCCTGGACAGGTCACCAATTGCAGGGCCACACAGAGACAGACCGGACAAACAACCATGCACACACACACACACACCCAGGGAGAATTTAGAGAGACCAATTAACCTGACAGTCATGTTTTTGGACTATGGGAGGAAGCCGGAGTACCTGGAGAGAACCCACCATGCTCAGGGAGAACATGCAAACTCCATGCAGAATCGAACCCAGAACCTTCTTGCTGCAAGGCAACAGCTCTACCAGCTGCACCACTGTGCAGCCCCAGCCAAAAACAAACAAGCAAAAAAATCTGAAACCGTAATACATTATTATTAAGTCTCAGTAAACAAAATTACCCTGTTTAGTAATAAAAAAAATTTTTTTCAGACAAATTCCCCCATATTTCCTCTTTGTTCCTTCTGCATCATCAAATGAAAGGGGCTCCAGAATATGGAAAAGTGATTTTAAATCATTTTCTAAAGATTTGGAGCCAAAAGTCAAACACAAGTGGGAGTGACATCACAGTCCTAGTCAGTATGCCACAACCTTCCCTGTTGTATTTTTTTCTTTTTTTTTAGAAGAACTGCAACATTAATCCAGATGATTTAAAGGATCAAGACAGAAGCGCCGTACAGCGGCTGCTGTTTCACCAAAGTACAAGAGCAGACGGCGCAATTTTACGATGTGGTATACAAACCACCGTACGGAGATTGATCATTTTGGTTGTATTAACATAAACATTAATTCTTTCCATTTCAGTTGCTTTAAGCAACATTTTGAGCTTTGGCCAACTGTGACTATAAACTGAATTTGACTGTGTTTTGTCATACAAGATCAAATTTGAATTTATGCAATTAAATTTGAATCAACACATCTGACTGGACTGATGTGATGATGTAACTCAAACGCTGCACTAAGACCGAATGCAACTTGAGCATCAGGGCTTCTGGTTTAGTATGAATGTGGAGGCGCCTCTAGGACATGTCAAAGTCTTGTGGCGGATTTCACGTTTGAATCGTTTCGAGCCAACATGGCCGACGCTGGAGTTGGAAAATCTGAACTTTTTTTTGCTCCTAAACTCACGTCAGTTCCGAATGATTTGCTGAATTCAAACGTGCCGCAGAAGCGTTCGACGACTACGTCCTCCGGCTTTTAGTAATCAAAGCCAAGATACATTCTCGATATTTAAATCGCCATTGTTCAAGAGCAAAATGTCAACGGTTTGACTTTAATATGCACAATTAAAGTCTCTTACCAGTTTGGTTTCATTCGCAAGGATCCTTGTACAGGAAAAACGGTGTCATCTGTCTCTTAGTTTTACAAACGTATAAAGTGAAGTGAAGCGAAAACGGGAGAGGATGTGAAGGGGATTGCGAATACTGGCCACTGGTAGGAAATGGGAAGCAAACCACAGCATCACGACGATGAGAATGTGACCGCTCACTGTTTGTTAATTAACAAGTGATATAACTCAGCGGAAACAGAAAAGCTTCCATTTCCCCTCTGCTCTGTGCTGCCGCTGGTCCAAACATCTACTGCTCTTTGCAGAGTCTTTTGTACACCTTCAACCTTTTGGCATTTTTCTCATAGTCTGTTTATGCATAAAGACCAAACAGTGCATACTAGTGAACTCAAAGGAAAATGTTCAAATGGACTGTTTATAGTCATACTGACCACACAGAGGGCAGTTTGTGCACACAAGTCCATAGACCATAACTTGGGGCTGGGTGCCTTGCCCAGGGACACATCAATAGATGACTTGGAAGCTGGAATCGCACCCACAATGTCCCAATTGCAAGATGACCACTTTACTCGCTGAACCACAGTTAGAAATAAAATCAGAGACATACGACCTGCAAAGTTTGTATTCAGCCCCCTTGACTTTGATACTCCAAACTATTAGACACTCTTAGCATACAAGTCAAAAGTATGACTTGTATGCTAAGAGTGTCAGGAATACATTTAATGTTAAAAGAAAGCCATAAAGAGTGATTTCACAATGTAATAACTATGCAGGGCTACATATGATCGCATGCCATATTTTTCACTTTTGTTGTAGAAAAACACCGAAAGCCATAAAAAAGCCATGCGCCCTTTTTCCTTCTACCGATATGCGTTACTTTGTGTTGGTCAATCACATCAAATCCCAATAAGATGAATTTCAGGGTAAGATTTTATTCCCTTGCACCGATGTTGCAAGATTTAATGTTTTTCCAATTAAAACAGCCTGACAATTGTCACCAGAGAAAATTTGGCCCTTGTGTTGTTTCTGACGCCCAGAAAATACGTAAAAACAAAGATTTCCTCAATCACGGCAGCGTAAATCAACAGCAGTATAATGCAGGGTAGAAAAAGGAGCTCTGAGATGTTGTTGCCTCGGTCTATGGTCACGTGACAAGAATGAATCCTGGTTTCAAAGTCACTTTGGTACTTATGTATTCAACGCATGCTAGTAGAGGGGGGCAGCGTGTCAAGATTTCTGGCAGCGTCATATGAAACCAAGGTCGTTTATATGAGAAGAGCTGCATTGGTCATGTTAATGTGACAGCGTAGAGAACGGGACACGGATAGGAAGGCATCGTACACACAGCAGAAAAGCCGAACCGGGTCCCTCGTCGATGCACCTTAGCCACATCTGTTGTGTTTGTTGGGTATGTATGATGCCTCCTTGTTGAAACCTCCTCTGGTGTGTAGCATACAAGCAGAAGGAGGACTTTGCGTGTGTGTGTGCGCTTATGAGTCTAAGTGACACAGAGAGTAGTGCTCCAGCGCACATTTATCCTCTTATGTAACAACTAGACGAGCATAAGCACATGCGGCCTAAACGACGCCTTGACCCAACGAAGCATAGACGGCAAATTCCTGCCTGACTCGAACGCGTTTGAGCATCTCTCTGCGGCGCGCTCCGTCGGTTTTGTGAGAGGAAGGCCCCCACAGCCTCGGCGTTCCCATTAACCTGGAGTCAAACGCATCGGCTGCTCACTTCGCCGTCACCCCGCTGTGGAGATCAATGGCAGCAACATGATGATGAGACTCTGACTCCTCTTTAAAAGGACTAAACAGATGACTTTCGGCGCTAATTCCACTTGCCTGCGCATGACGCAAAGTCTGACAGAAACTTGTTCAATCCCGGAGGATTATACATGGAAGGCGTGGAACAGCTGGGTGGCATTTAGGAGAAGACGATGTGCGGGGCAAATGTATCGTGCCATCAACGCGGCGTGGCAGAGGTAGACTTGGGCTTGTTAAGTCGCAGGCTTCCCTGGCAGCTGATGATCTACACATGCACTCCTGATGAGGTGTGGGGGGAGTGGGACTCCTGACTCTTATCTTATTTGCCTTGCTCTTAAACCTGCTGTCAATCACTAGGAGAGTCTCATTTTTCTCATCTACAACAAGGATAAAATGACTCAAGAGAGCAGCTATGAGTACTGATCCATCGATATAAACATTTGGACTGATATCAAAGCCTGTATTAGCATTGCTGAAATAACTGATACTTATATTAGCTATATACCCAGCCAGTATACCTAGGTGGGCCCCATAAGGGAAAAATGAGGGCAGACAATATGGGTCCCACATGGGTCTGTCCGCGGTTTCCATGGTGTCTCCACACAGGTTTGCCCATGTAGGGCCACCGCCTACATAAGTTAACCCTCCCAATCCAGCACTGCATCACTATCACTGCATTATAGCTGAACAAATACCACAGAAAACACCTTCCCTGCGCATTCTCAAACACAACATGCTGGAGGTAAGCAACAGTTGTCGTTGTTGGTGTGATTTCGGGATCTGATGGTCTGACAGAACAACTATTACCGTTTCTCCACTGTCTGACCGTGATATCTGCTGCGTTCCTTCTGAGCGTTGTGCTAAGGAGGGTTTTTTTTATGCAAAGATTGGTTAAAGAGCATTTTTTTTGTGAAACAATTGAAAGCGCACTGGGGATATATTATGGGTTGTATGTGAACACAAAGCCAGTCAGAGCTCAGGTGTCTTTTTTTTTTTAAATCACAGAAACTGCATAACCTCTCTATATCTATCTACATGTTTAGAAACAACTAGCAACTTAATCAAATAAAGCAACGAGTCACAAGAATCAAAAGAATCAAAAATGCTGGACAAATTCTTTTTATGAATTCAACTGCTAACTGAGGGGAAGTGAGCATTGACGAGCCGATATTCATGAGCCTAGCTGTGGCTAGATGAGGCAGAATGCTAACTAGCGCGAACAGTCGTATGAGCATGAGATGAAGAACAGTGTGTGGCCTGTGCATTTACAACTTCACATAACAGGGAGCCACACCATCAGCCAATCACAGGCAGGCTTTTTTCATCCAATCAGAGTACTCCTTGCAATTACTGGCAAAATAGCAACCAATCAGAACAGGCAGATTGAAAGACTTTACCAAATGGCAAAGATGACTAAACAAATGGTAAGATTTGGGAAAACACAAGAAAACATAATAAAATTAAAGATCTTTGGTTATACATGCAAATATGTTTTCTCATCATTGCAATATTTCTTTTAATTTATACACACACTCACTCATATGAATTACATGGGACACTGGGACATTTTAAACTTGCTGATGTGTTGACCCACATAAAATGTGAGTATAAATGCTTATTTTTATTTATCCTTTTTTTGGGGGGCGGGGGGGAGAATAGGGCACCAAAACCGACACAAGCCCAGCCCTGCATATAAACCATATAGATATCTGAACTTGCCAAAAAAAAAAAGATTTGCAACAACCTCGTGCTCTCTATTGCTCTCTATTAGGAGCAACTAGAGTGCAGCTCCAGAGGAGGAAGGTGGCAGATCCGCAGCATCTTGTCCATGCTCAGATCATTCATAAAAACTGCAGGCCCGCTCTGCTCCCGTGTTATTGGCTCTGCCAAATAAAGGAACGGTCCGCATTTAACACTGAGCCGCACTGAAACACGAAGCACGTGTTTTAATATGGTGAGACCCAGAGAGGCAGGACGGGGCTGCTTTTTTCTTTCTTTCTTTCTTTCTTTCTTTCTTTCTTTCTTTCTTTCTTTCTTTCTTTCTTTCGTCCTTTCTTTCTTTCTTTTCTTCTCTCTGTCCTTACGCAGCTCTGGGACGCACATTTCTCCCCTCATCTTCCCCCCCGCGGGTAAACAAAAGCGTCTCCGTTTCCACTCTCCGATCTCCTTCTATCGCGGTACCCGGTATTATTACTCTTGTAAAAAGAAAAAAAAAACCCGTACAGATTAATGCAGAGCGCTTTTCCTTACCGGTTGTAGCGCCGGGGCTCTTGGAGCGGGAGGGTCTCCCCTGCTGCGTGAAGGGATGCTCGGCTCGGCTCGGCTCGGCTCGGCTCGGCTTTCCTCCGGGACCGAATAATAATAAAAACCAGATCTCCTTATCGCTCACACACACACGCACACGCGTTCTGCAACGCACGTCCAAAGTAGCTATATAGGATGTATATATATATATATATATATATATATATATATATATGTCTGTGGAGCTACAGCAGCCAAAGCCTGCAGAGCATGTTACCGTGCATGCAGCCGTGTTGGTGCTGCTGTCGCTGCTGGGGCGCTCGCTCTCCTCCAGAGGCAGAGACCGGGACAGCAGCGCGGAGGAGCGGGACGCGGAGGACAGCAGCACTGTTGGTTGGAGTGATGTGCGCCGTCCGAGTGGATTTAAATTGAGGGGGGAGGAGGAGTGAGTGGAGGATTACGTGGTAGGGGTTTAATTAGATAGCGCTGCGCCTATTGGCACCGACGACGCGCAAAGCCCTCCTTCTCTTCCTCCTCCTCCCACCCGCGTCTCCTCTTCCAGACGGGTGCGTGGCACCGGCGCACGGTGATAGAGAGCCACGCTGGGTCTGTTATACTGTTATTTACTACGCCTGTTTCTCGGTGCTGCTATAAAGTCTGTTATTACCAGATGCGTCTGGGACGCAGTGACGCGTTAGTCACTGGAGAAGAATTCGTACGTATTAAAAAGCAAATTTGGGGGATGAGGAGGGAGGGGGTTAAAATGTAAAATTTTGCACAAAAAAAAATAAGAATCTGAAATTTTCTTAAGAATGCTTTAGAATTGGAAAATTTGCTAGTATTTTCAGATTCATCTCAGAAATGTTCTAAAAAAAAAGTAGGGACATTTCTGAGACTCGGAAACTCAGTTTTGTTTTCCTCAAATTTTTCTGAAATTAATCTCAACATTCCTGAGTTTTTTTGGGTGAAAATTTATTCCTTGTTTTTTCCTGTCACAATGGCCCCTAACATGCCGTTGCGAATTTCTTAGTATTTTATAAAGTTTTTTATGACAGTCCAATTTAAAAGGATCCGGAACGGTGACCCTTTAACCGTGTTTTACCAGCATTGCACTAAGGAGGAGGAGCTTTGTCATCGAAGGCGGGGCTAGGTCCACCCAGACATTTTGCACAGATGAATGGTTGCCATGGGAGATTAAAGGATTTCACAAACATGTGTGAAAGAATCAAAGCAACAAAGCATAATACTGCCCCTTTAATAACTGCGCCATGCATTTGCATTCGCTCCAACCCCAGTCTCTCTTTTCAGTCTCTAAAAGCCGTTCTGCAATGTATTACGCTTCGTCTATCTCCCTCTCAACTCTGACCTGCTGCTCCACCGCTTGATGCTGCCACCTGCATGTTAGGACGATGCACTCAGTGTGATGCATTTGGATTTTTGTCCTAAAAGTTTAGCTTGCACAGAATGTGTTCTTTAAGTTGCAGTCAACTCTAAAAGAACTTTGTTTTCCTGGTTTGTCTGAAAACAACAACAATGTTTTTCATAGGAGAGCAGATCGGTTCTCTTTTCAACGGATGCTAACAACAAAAAACTGCAATATTTCTTCAAGCTATGATGTATAAACAAAAAAAGCTGTAGCAACTTATTGAATGAGTTTTTTCTCTTTTTTTGCCCTCTATGCCTCCTGGAAGTGCATTTCATCACTTCATCATACTGTCAAGAAGTTTAAGGAACAAAAACTTTAAAAATACTGAGGCTTGACTCCCTTTTTACTTGAAACACAACTTACCCAGCCAGCATACCTAGGTGGGACCCATATTGTCCCATGTGGAGCAATATGGGTCCCACATGGATGCGGCTTCCCTGTTGGCCCCACACGGGTTTGCCCATATAGGGCCACTGCACCACATGGGCAAACCGGTGTGGGACCACCAGGGAAACCGCAGACAAACCCATGTGGGACCCATATTGTCTGCCCTCCTTTTCCCCATATGGGGCCCACCTAGGTATGTTGGTCTCCTCAGAAGATTGAGAATCTTTTCCCATTGAAAGTGTACTTTAAAAAACACCCATAACATTTCCCTGAATGACTGACCGCGCTAATTGGTTGGCTCAGATCGCCATGGCGCCCTTCCTCCTTGACATCGCGTCGGCTCCAAAGACGAATCCTCTGGACCTGTGAGCTGTCAAAACGTCTGCTTTTGTAGCAGCTCACACCTACTGAACACCAGCTGGTTAAATGCTTTTCATTAGCAGACGGCGATGACTGTAACATGTTCCTCTGCTTTGCAGAGAATACAAATGACAGGATGGAGTATTTCTCAGGTTGTGCTCACACATCTCTAAGTTGAAACAGGCAGAGGAGCTCAATTGTTCCACAATTATCAGTCTCACACTGATAAACTGTCTTTATGTCATAACATAAAGACGCGTTATGACAGAAAGACAGTTTCAACAAAAGTAAAAAAAATTAAAAAATGATGAACGTTCCATACTGCAGCTTCAAGAGCAAAGTGATTTAAATGTGCGAAAGCTTATAAATGTGGAGAACATTAATCAATAATTTACTAAAACAGATTTTCAGGGAATCTCTTTTCTGTTTAGCAAACTTACCTACAATATTTAGTCTGCGCTATCGGTGAGCTAGCTGCGGTGTGACGCACTTTGAACTGCGTTGTTGCTGAAATGTGCTATCAAAATCAACTGGACTTGATGTCAAACACTGCAGGTCTTAAGCATTTGCAATCGTTTGTAGCTGCAACACAAAGGAGGGGAAATTAATGCATTTAGCATGAGACGCTAAATGTATTCTACAACAACACATTTAACACATTAAAGCAAGCTTGCATGTTAGCAGGCTTGTTTTTTCAGCACCCTGAACATGGCCTTCTCCTCGTTCCTTCTTAGAGTTGATGTTCTCTGCTGTCACTATTTCTTATCGCTGCCAGTAAAATGAAACATTTATCAGCGCCGACTTCTGAAGGCATTTTATTACTCCTCTAATGTTTACGTTGAAAGTTGAAAACTCATGACAGATGGGCTGTAAACACATTGGCGGCTGCATAGCTCCTTTCTTTAATGGGTGCCACACAAACACATTCACAGGATGCGCATTCCGAGGTATGGCATCTGATCCAGACATTAGGCGCGCTTTGTCACACCTCACAGAGCATCAGAGAGCTGGAGGAAAGTTTTATGAACTGCAAAGGTTAGCGATGAGTCACAGTCGGCGGTATCGCCGGAAATATTTGGCTGCTCGTTGAAGATACAGCTGCCTCGTATAATGAGTGCTACCTTTGCAGTGGAGGGGGGGGGGAAGACCCCTCACAGTGAGCATTTCAGGAATTGGAGCAACAAAGACGGACTGAAGCCGCGCGAGAATGGAAAGCTTAATAAAACGGTAATTGATTTGATGATGATGATAAAGTCTTCACCTGGTTTCAGTTTGATCAAAGATTGATCAGTCAGATGCGAAGACATAAAAACAGGAAACGGAAAATGCAAACGAGTCAGCTAATTTGCAGACGAATAACAGCTTTTGGTGATCTGAATGTGTTTATGCTTTACACAAAAAGTAGAAGTGTGGTCAGCGGCGGTGACCGTTGTTTAGTCCGCTTTGATCAAACTCTATTTTTTTATTTTTTTGCCTACAGATTGAAAGCATGAATGTGTAGTCGAGTCAAAAACAGCGACCTCTTGTCCGCCTACAAACATGGGTCTCGGTTGGGTTCAAGTGAACTCTGGTGCGGTTCGAATGCGTATGTGAACACCAGGCAGAGGTTGCCGGAAACAGGAAAGCATCAATGGCGCTGGACATTCTGAGTAGATTCAACCAAAACAAATGCGGAAAAACTGCAGCTAGCGAGAAAAACGGCTTGTGGTCTTTTGCCAAAGACAATAGAGAAATACTGCAACCACTAAAATCTGACGCCACTCCTTCGTTGTCTAGATCCTGTGAAGAAGGATGTTGTGCCCAAGTCTTCTTCGTTGGTTTTCTTGTCGTTTCTTGGTGCAGTGGCACCACCGGCAAAGTGTCCAGCCAGCATACCTGGGTGGGCCCCATATAGGGAAAAGGAGGGCAGACAATATGGGTCCCACATGGGTTTGTCCGCGGTTTCCATGGTGGCCTCACACGGGTTTGCTCATGTAAGGGAACCGCCTACATGGGCCCTACATCCCACATGTAGATAAGGAGATCTATAATGGGACCCATATTGTCTGCCCTCCTTTTCCCCATATGGGGCCCACAAAGGTATGCTGGCTGGGGTGGGATACATATATATATATTTTAAAGGGTTGGGTTCATTTCACACAGTGCAGTGTGAAAGCCAAACACACCAGCTGAAGATGGGACAAATGTGGCCATTTTGGCCCCCAATTGAGCCGAGTTTACCGGACTTTTGGGTGTGAAAACTCCCTCAAAGAGGAGTTATGGAAGCACCACAAGCTGCAGAATCTCATCTCCATATCTCTTGGCTTTGAGATGACCTCTTACCCCACAACTCCCAAAATGCACTTTCCCAACAAATCTCGCACCATCTGTGCTGAAATAACCTTTTCAGACAGTATAAGACGCATTACCATGAATCCTTACAATAACAAAAAACTACGCAAACAAACAGTTGAGCCAATATTTTGGACCGAGTTCAGTTAAACAATGATGGGCGCTTATCAGAACAGGTAAACAATAATCAGAAATTTAAAAAAAATGTTTTTCTTCCTTTTCGCCCTTATGTAGTGGCTAAGTGCAAAGCTAATACAAAGCCCCTGCATCAGATTAACCAAGATACTTTTTTTCAGGCTATTTTGATCTTTTCATGGAAACTGAGATGAATGATTTGTTTTGCCCTGCCCCTGACCTCTCGACCTGGAAAACCCAAAGAAGGTCTACAGAGCGGTCCTCGGCGCCGGCCTCACCTCCGTCCCTCTCCCTGCTGTTTCCCCTTGGTGGGAGAAAGAGGACAAACATCTGAGTCAGCTTTTTGCTTATTTCATTAGTTCTTCTTAACTCTGACGCTCTGTCCTGTAAACGAGGACACTGATGTGATTGAATTACCCCACCACCTCCTCCCCCATATTTTACCATTTGCACTTTCCCCACCCTGAGCCAGGTTTCAGTGCTGCTGCTGCACTTTCTCCGGCCTTGCGTAACGGCGCAGCGGTCGTGTTGCACCGCATCCTCCATCTCCTCTTCCTTCCCCAGGCGGGATGGGCACTGAGGGAAACGGCGGCCCAGAAATCCGACCTTCATATTCCAGGATTGTAGGAAAACAGCTCAGCTCCCAACAGGAGAGCACCATCGGACCTGTTTGACCTTCAGCTGAAGTAGGATGAAGCGCCGGGTCCTCGCTTTTGACAAAAGACCGGCGCTCTTGAATGACTCTGGCAACAATGAGTTTATTTCATCATTTATTAATGGGTGTTTCAGCTTTCTGCTGTTCTCTCACTGTCTTTCGCCACAGAGAGCCACGCGGGTATTTAAATACAGCAACTGAAAGGATGAAAAGGAGGCTATTTTTTCCCTCACCGCTGGATCCAATCAACAAACCCACAGAACGAGAAGTGAAGTTTGTAGTCATCTGAAGACGTCTAAAAGCGTATATATTCATTCTTTAACACGTGTGAATAATTCATAAGAGAATTATACCGGCATGAAACAAAATACCCACGGCCCTTATTCTATAGATCCGTGAACTGAATTATTAAAGTGGAACTAATTTTACACATCCAAGTCTGTTTACTGTGGATCTGCTGCTTGTAATAAAATAAACACGTAAAATCTACTGAAATACTTTAAGATATTACTAGAGGTTAGACGTAACATCACAAGGTGAATGAAACTGACTCTTCATAACACCACATCAACACAGGCGAGCAAACGTTTTATCCCCATAGGTAATGTGTTAAAAACATTAAAAAAATAAATGAAGTCTCGATCAGAGTACCTCCATATCTGGAGCTCCTTGTGGGGCATTTCCAGTCCACAGTGGTCTCAAAAATGGTCCAGGGACAGAAAATGACAAGCAAAGACTTGTGGCTACGGGTCCTTGTTGTTCGTAGAAAGTGTTGGAAAGTGTGATCTGATTTAATCAAAAAGTTGTTGCTCAGATTGCTAAAGGAGGTATTGCTACTTTTGTGAGAAAGGTATTGGAATACCTTGTTGTGCACAGAGGACCCTGGTATTTGTAAGGGTTACGGCACCAAAACTATCCATGAGTATTTAAAATCCATGAACAATTGCAACCCCCCTTTAAAAAAAGGCTTATGACTGCCAATGTCTACCTTTTATACCTTAGTGTAGAAACAGTTTTGTCCGTACCTCAGAAGCTAATATCTGCTGTTTCTCTTTCCTCTGTGTTGGTGATTCAACCAATCGGCACCAATGGAAATGAACTGGCTCCTTTGTAAACACCAGCCGATAAGCTTGTGAAGTAGCATTGCGCTTAGGTACCTCGTCTTCCCAAGCTGCGCTTTATTTTGAGTATTTTAGATATGCTCCACGAAAACAATCCATGAGGCAGATTTTCATTGAATAATTGAACTTGAGATCCACAGTAAAATTTGAAAATGGATGAAAGTTTGAAAACTCAACCAGGAAAAGATGGGGGTCCACTGTATGGGGTAGCATAACCTCAGACCAGGGAGGCTACCCATGCTTCCCATTTGTCTATCATCAAAAGCAAATCAGTGAACATCAGAACCAAGTCAGGCGCAATGGAAGTCAGTGGTGTGTTCTAATGAATCGTGTTTTCTTTCACGTTGCACCATTGCTGTGATGTGCTTGGATAACATTTGGCTGTTTTATAGGATTGGCTGCTAACATGTTGGTGCTGTCGAATACAATCTTGGGTCAGGATTTTTTTAAATAGAAATGATAGAAATATCTCCGATTGGGGTAATATGGATTTGGTAACCCCAAGTCTGAATATGCATGGGGTATTGAGGTCATCCTTACTGCCAGGAGCTAAATTAACATCGAAACCCTGACTTTTGTCTTGATTTATTACGTTTGTTTAAAGCACTATTCGCAACACCAGGGCCAGTTAAAGACGTGAAGGATTGTCCAGGCTGCTAGAATTAAAAAATGACAATTGAGGAGAATCTGTTCAGAAAAGTCATGTGGAGAGTGACATTTTCACTTGCCCCACAAGGATAGGAAGTGGTCTGCAGCCATAGCGACCGTAAACAAAGACAGTACCAACTGTAGCCTTAAAATATGCTACAATAAGAGCAAAATGTCAACTCTTAAAAAAGGGGGGGAAAAAAGTCAACTGTAAAAAGAGCCAAAAGAGCCTGGCCATCGATCAGACTACTGTCAGGCACAGGGTAATAACGCCTAAATCAATACTCTTCCTTTGTATTTCTCTGCTTTGGTCTAAAAAGGCATTCTGCTAAGATAATGACCTGAAAACCGCAGGAGATTTCAAAAGTCACCAGCAAACCTTACAAACAGAGGTGCTTTGCTGCTATTCAGTCACTTCTCAGAAAGGAAGGTAAATTAATCCAACGTGGATTAATGCGTGGATTTGGAGTTGGCGAGAAAGCCAGAGATCCAACATGCTGGAATTGAAGCCATGGACCAATAAGAGTACATTAATGAAACCCATTTTTTGGCTCCTTTAAAGGGGCAGTATCACATGAAATCAACTCTTTTGAGGTTTACATCATGTTGTAATGTTTTTCCTTTACAACATGAAAAACATTACAACATGACAAAAACATTCTTGGGGTGTTGTTTTGATCCTTTCATGAATATTCGAGAGATCCTGTAATCTCTCGTAGCAACCGCTCAACTGAGCAAAACACCTGGGTGGACCTAGCCCCGCCTTTGAGTATGAAGCTCCTCCTGTGAGCTGCAGTTTCCGGGCTTCTGCTTCACAAAGGAGCGCTGACCCACTACTCCCCCATTCGGCTCCTTCAGACTAGCCAGCAGAAATTAGCAAACACCTGGTGGAACTGAGCATCTGCTGAGCTCGTTATAGGAGCTACTTCTCAGTGTAACACTGGTAAAAACGTTCTTAAAGGGTTAATAGATGAACCATGTTGTGATGACTTCCTGAGGGCAGTTTCAGAAAGAGAAGGGGTTTTTAAAGAGACAGACTCCCAATTTCAAGGCGTTAGATTAAAAAGTCAAATGTCTTTTAAGTCATATTTATTTGAAAGTGACATAGTTATTTGGTTTTGCTATAAAATGCCACCATTTGTCTGGAAAACACATAATACTGGCTCTACAAGACTCTGAACACTTTATAGTGGAATATGAATGATGTCATTTGGAATATCAAAAGTTATTGGAACTGCACTGTAACAACTAAGACAAGAAATAGATGATCATGCAAAAAAAAAAAGTTATCATAATTTTCTTCTGTCAAAGTGAGCGATAACATTAGCAGTACCTTCAAACACAACACACCAGGTAGTGTGGCAATTTAAACAAGTCGGTACACCAGCTGAAAATATATTATCGTCTTGAATTTGAAGATTTGCATTTCTATTGTTAGCTGCTCCCTGGATAAAATCCCCACATCACACGCTGTGAAATTGTGTCAAGAAGAGTTATAAAAGTGTTCCAGATGAAATGTTTTTCTTTTTTTATTATTCTTATTCTCTCTTGTGTTTTATTATTTAAATATTCAGCCCCACAAGAATCAAACTTCCATCGCAGAAATAAGGAGCTGCTGCTATCTTCAGCAAACCCCAACAACTCTGCATCCAGGTTACCGACCTAGGGTTACTGCAGCCACGTTGCTAGGCAACAGCTTGGGGTTTACTGCCACTTGCTTTTATCACTGACAAAAAGGCAACAGGAGACAAACAAAACACACAATCAGGCAGTGACCGTTACTCTTTTACAAGTGGCAGGAGTGTTAAAAAGACATCAGTGTTACGTGTCACAGCATTTTCCATGGTTTCGTTTGACCCAAGCGCCACGATGTGGAAAACCCAGCATCCAGCTGCACATGTAACGGGATATTTGTCTTTTCAAACATCACAATAGCTGCGGCATCGTCCCGCATTCAGCTGCAGCTCCTGTGTGGCTGCAGTTTCGCTTCGATCCCCGCCTTCCAACAAGCAAGCCTTTATTATATTATAAAAAAATAAAAATTGTTTTGGACAACTTTGACAGTGTGGCATAAGATTTAACCAGTTTGTGTAAATTAGAATTTTTCTCAATTTGTTTTTCTTCTAGTCCTTCCTCTAATTTTAAGCTAATGGATATGCGTCACTTTAGCATTTCTTGTGGCATTGAATAGCATTTAGAAGGCGCTTAACTACACCATCACTACAATTGGAGAAGATGTGATTTTACTTACTGAAAATATATAACGGCACACATATGGGATGGTAAAAAAAGCTGTTTTTGATTAAAAACTGTGTTGATTTTGCATAAAAAGTACAACTTTATCAGAATATTACTTTTTGTTTTTCACTCCAAGGAACATGATCCCTATAAAGTCTATTGGACGTCAAAAAAGAAGATAAACTATAGGGCTTCAAACAATTTTTGACTGAGTTCAAAAGTGAAGGATGCTTTTCGAGTCCTGACGGTGGAAAAGTTGAGTCGGATCAGTCTTTCATTCAGTTCCCTCTGCATGTTGGCTGGAGTGATGCAACAGCAGGAAACAGCTGCACCTGCAGGAAGTGCCTCTGTAGCAGCTGTGACTCTGTAGCAGCTTATTAAAAACATAAATTCAAGTTTTGAAAACTTCTTTCATTGGCCTCGCACTTTTACTGGAAGGTTTTAGTGAGTAATGAAAACACTGACCAACTGTTATGCACAATTTAACTCCCAATTCTGGCCGATACCAATGTCTTTTGTCTGAAATGTTGCTCGAAATAGAAAGAAAGTTTCTTAACTGGCAACCGAGAGGTAACTATTGTTAACGGTAAGTGTTTCGACATGACCTGGTGGTCAATCAATCAAACCTTTCTCACGGGACGGCAGAGGACAGTGTTTTATTTTTTAGACCTTTTCCAAGTTGGAGAAGACTGGCTTCACGTGTAATAATGAAGCCAATCAAAATCAGGAGATTGGTAGAGATAAATCGATTCACCATTACACACAACAAAATCAAAACCCATAATCAACTGCCTCAACAACGTTACGAACGGACATCACAAAATACCTTAAATACACAAACTTCAAATAGAAAATGTCAGCAATTTCAAAACGAGATTAAAAACAAACAATCTCCAATCACGATGAGGGGGGGTTAACTAAAGTAAGAACACCAAGAAGAGGTTTAGTCAAAACGCAACAGCCAGTTGGGCGTTGCAACGGCTCCATAATGCCTGATGGACTGACATGGGATTTAAAATGACTTAACCAGCCCTGGTTCAGCGATGCATAATACTTCTGGCTTTGCTTTCACAGACTTAAACATTCAGAAAGAGCTGGAGGGAGAGGGCTAGTTTTAATGCATGCCTCCCTAATGCCTTGACGGCGCACTATAATGCCTCCCCTTAATCTCCTCTGGGTGTGAGGAGAGGATGTTCTCAAGATCAGAGGACTTAATGAGTGCAGACAAGAGGGCAGGGAGCTGTGACTGAAATGACGGTGAAGAATTGCTGTCCTCAATAAGCTCTTCAGGTGTGCAGATACGCCGCTTGTACGAGAAAGCTCCACTTCCTGTTGTGCGACACGCTATTTTCAGCCCCTGCAGAGCTGTTGCAGTCAAAATCTGACTTCAAGCTGATCCTTATTCTTAATCACAAACAGACAGATAGTCCAAGAGTCCCCATGTCAAGGTGTAGACCCGAAACATTTAGCTTTCTGCTGATGAAACGGGAAGGCTGAGGTGACAGAGCGGTGTCTTTCGGATGAAAGGCAGCGACTGTGAAGCTGTAAATAGGACTGAATCGGCACAGAAATCCCAACGGTTGCCCGTTGTAGCAAAGCTTTTTTTTTTTTTTACTTTGGTACTCAGACATGAAAGGAAGTGACTTTCTCCTGAAGATGCACGTCTCTCTACGTTCGTGTTTCTGTCAAGATCTATATTTCAACTCCAGCCTGAGCTGCAGGTAACGACCCAAGAAATAGGATTGCATATGTACATAAATTATTTTTGCAACGCTTAATCAATTGTTCTCCATGGCGACTGTCATACTAAGAAAAGAAAATATTTACATGCAATGTAAGAGGGGGGAAAAAGACTTAGTCTGACATAAAAGCAGACTGAAGTGGGTCAGTTAGAATAAGCTCAGTGGTTTATTGTCAGAACAAGACAGGAATTTAGTAAGACCTTCTGTTTGGCTTTAATTGTCTGACTTCAGTTAAATATTATAAATGATGGTAGGAGCTACTCCTGAGTGTGTTGTTAAAGGGTTAATTAATTAATCCTTGAATCCTTAATAGAGAAGCCATGTTGTGAGCACTTCCTGTAGGCGGAGTTTCAAAAGAGCGGAAGCTTCTTAAAGAGACAGATGCCCAATTTTACCAAGTCAAATTCGGTCTAAGTTGTATTTGATGTATGTAACCATTTTTATAACAGCTGCAGTTAACATCGTTACTTGGTTGTTATATAAAGTGGCACTATGTGCCAGGAAAATACTCAACACAGCCCCTTTAAGTTTGGTCGGTCCACCTGCTCTTTCTACAGCTAAAATACTTCATGCATAAATATTGACGCAAGAAGCGAAACAAATCCACAAATCAATGAGCTGAAGCAGTGGATTGCAGATAGGAGCATATGAATATTACGCCCTTCACAGTCTGTATTCATAATGTATGAGGAGGACTGTGATGTGATGGAATGAACTTGATCCATCTGTTGCTTACCTCCCAGCTTTGTCAGTCAGCACTCTCCGTACAACACAGCGAAACAGGCCCGTCACATTACCAACTGCTCAGAAACTATTGCTCAATGGCCGTAATCAATACCCAGCAGCCCAAGTGATCAATTTTAATGTCTTGCTGCTGGATTGAAATGGTTTTCAGAGAATCACCCCCCCTCCCATCCTGATGTCCAAGGAAAAACGATGCAGGATCGATGTCTGGTAACCACCCCATCATGCTAAAACCCGACACGAAGCTGAAATCGACTTTGAGTCCCCGAACGAGGACGTAAATAAAAACGTAAAGCAGCAAACACTAAAATCCCAAATAATTTATTTAATCACGGCGAGCAAAATCGATCTGCTTTTTCATTTTTCATCGCCGCTTTATGAAACGTGTCCAAAATGAATATGAAACACATCGGTCCGGGGAGGTCGGCCTCATCGCCAGCCTCCTGGACTCATCCGAACTGAGGCGAGGCGAGGCGAGGCGAGGCGAGGCGAGGCGAGGCGGAGAAATCTGAAAAATAAAAAGTTAAATTAATAATGCTGCCTAGGCCTGCTAGCGTGAAGACGGGGAGGTCTTGTAATATTGATGTGTAGAGAATGAGTCATCCAGAGCAGAGCGGGGAAAAGAGAGAGAGAAAGAGAGAGAGAGAGAGAGAGAGAGCATGCATAAGAAAACCCCATCAGAACAAGTTGAGAGTTTTATTTTTCAGTTCTGAACACCAGAACTTCTTATTGCTGCACAACAATATTTACTGAAAGCCTGAGGATTGCAGAGATACTCACTCCTTTTTGTCTTACCAGTCAGTAGCTGCATTTCCATTACAAATGTGCACAAATTCTTTGTCTGTGTCCTGCTAATGTCAGAAAAACACAACTTCACACTCATTCACATCATTTTTCAAATGTCATTTCTTGCTTAATTGAAACACCTCAATTGCAAAATTGTTTTCTTTTTTACATTAGCAGAAAATTGCCAAAGACCTGTGCACGTTGGCAGCCAGTGACTTTCTAAATCGCGTGAACTTCCAGCAGCGTGTTCTCAAAGCATTCTCAGATATCGTCTTGTTGTCGCCCCATAGTGACCACTGGTCAGTCCTGCATGACAAAACCACAAACCGACTGTATAACTGAACTAAACGAGGCAGCCTGTGAGTCATTGCTGCCGGGAGCATTTATTAGATTCCTTGGATCAGGGGGGAGAGGAGAGAAAATACCATCCAGCCCAAACTGAGCATCAAGCAAACTCTGCGTAAATAACGTTAGTTGTGATTGGTGACTCCCTGTCGCGCATGTAGAATGATTCAGTTTCGTTTCTCTGCTGCGACGACGAGAGAAGCGCAGCTGGTCAGATGATGGGCCTCGGCGTCTTGTCACACATCTCCGCTTCGCTGTTGCTTTAAATAAATACGGAGACGAACGGCGCCAGCTGTTGCCAAGATACGGAAAGCACAAAGTTCCAGAGGAAGTTGCTCCAAATTGTGAATAAAATCGATGATTGATAAGGACTGCTGCTTAGCCCACTGTAACAACATCACTGTTCCAATCCCATGAATAGCAACGTACTGGAATGACCCCAGTGACCCTCACTCGATCCCCCTGACCCTCTCTGACGTCCTCAGAAAAAGCTTCATGCGTATTTTATATGCAAAGTCAACTCTCTGCTGCGGAGGCGGAGAAAAGCCCAAACCATAAAATCGGAATTGCTCGGATGGTTATCATCAGCCGTCGAATTTGTCAACATTCATTTGTCTTCTGTCACTTCCTGTTGATTCTATGCTCCTCTGATGTCCCAGGGCGGGCCATAAAATGAAGCATGCTAATGAGTTGAGCATTCAATATTTCAAGATCCGCCGCCAAGGCCTCCAGAGGCTGCAGCTCGTTAGCTTGGCAGCAGAGTTACAACGTTTGAAATGATGGAACGTCAAAAACACGCAGCGAGGTTTCGGGTTTTGTCTTCCAATGTCATTCTGGACATTGAAATTTATTTATGTAGAAGTCAGCTGTGTTCACACAGCAGGTGTTGATGCTGAATTCAAATTTTTTGGCTGAAATTGATTTTTTTGTGTATGTCATTCCCGAAGTGTAATCTTAAGAAAAAAAACATAAAGAAAGATCAGAACCACTGGTGTATTTTATTCAGTGAGCAAATTGTCACAAATTATTTCGCAGCACTTGAGAATTCTTTTTACAAATCTCCAGCATCAAATTTGAAGAAATCTTTTGTGAAATTGGTTAACGGAGATCGATAGGGCAGTTTGTTTGTGCAGTAAACAAACTCTTGCATCCATTTAATTGGACCCATTGACCAAAAGCCCCAAAAACTCTTAACTCAGACCAACTACATGACCGGCTGTGACCCTATGCAATAATGACCTCTGCTGCCAACCAATTGTGCTTTTTAAAAAAAATTTAAATAAGCACAAAGCATGTAATCCTAGAGGACCAGAAGGGTACGTCGGCTCATTTTGTATGTGAACGACTCCCATTGTTTTGTTTGCTTCATCTCAGTTAAGCTAACTTTCAATCAATTAGCTTCCACTAACTTGATTTTGAATCTCCTTCAAAAATACACATTCATGCTGCGTTATGATACAGTAAGTCGTCCCATGCATGTCTAGGCTCACCAAACCTTAGGAATGAAAATAAGTAATAAGGTCAACCATAATCAGAGTTTCATCTGCAAAGGATTTTGGGATCTTGAGGTACTTATGCATAAACCAGGTTTTTATATCCTTATGGGAACCTATTTCTGTCTATGTGAGGATATGGGGACCACTGCTCTTTGTGGGGACATTTTCTTGGTCCCCATGAGGGAATTTTTTTTTTTTGGGTTAGTAGTTTGGTCTATGATGGTTAGGGTTAGGGTAAAGGTTAAGGTAAGTGATAGGCTGTAGAAATGAATGAAAGTCCCTACAAGTGAGGAAAACACGACTGCGTGTGTGCGTGTGCACACACACACCCACAGGCACACACACCCATAGGCGCACACACTAGAGGATATAGATAAGCCTCTTTTTATGACTACTATTTTCTGCTTTTCTTTATCTTAATTTAATGTTTTGGTTTGAACCAATATCAGAATCAGCAACATACATTTACTTTTAGTTCAGGAAAAAAAAGTATTTCTCCAATGTGTGAGGAGGAAACCCGAACTCAACACTAAAGTGACACATTAAAATAATTTAGACACGAGTCAAGAGACGTATGTGCTCAAAAATGAAGATGGTTCCGTCACACTGGATTGTCATGTATGTTTGCTTTTTAAAAAAATATATATATGTTACCTTGAGCAGTGGAAGACCAAGTCCTGTGACATCCTGCTGCATGCTGTTTTTTAATTCAGAGAGAGAGAGAAAGGAAACTGGATGCAGTAAAATGTCTAACAAAGAAAACACTACAAGCTGCATGCAATCTTTTTTTTCACAAATTAAAATATGGTCACTGCGACAGACTGGCGACCTGTCCAGGGTGACCCCTCCTCTCGCCCGGAACGTTAGCTGGAGATAGACACCAACACCTCCTGACCCCACTAAGGGACAAGGGTGTTAAAAGATGGATGGATGGATGGATGGATGGATGGATAATGTGGTCATATCAAATGGTGACAGATGTGGATACAAAATGGATTGTTGAAAGGTAGAAAAATGGAAAGTGGGGAGGGATGAAATGAGAAGGAAATGGGGTCACAACTTGGTCAAGGTAAACGGACCGGGCTGGGCCTTCCACAGAAAGCCGAACCTCAGACTTCTTGTACCTCCTCGTAAACAGGAGGAGGAAAACATCCCTTATTTAGTTTGTTGTAAATAAAAGGAAAGAAAATGAAAACTGAAGTGAAATCTACAAAAAATATCGTATCCCTTTAGTGTACCTATGTGCAGTGTGTGTGTGTGTGTGTGTGTGGATGCATTCGTTTCTGCAGGAGGATGCATTCGTTTCAGTCGGAAGCATTCTGCATATCCCTTTACACAGCCGTCCCAGCCGGAGCTTTGTGTGGCGAACGCCACACATTAATTATACACGGCCAGTAAGGCACACTTTTCCTGACTGTGTTGGCCAGCGGAAACATTAAAGATGAAAATATTCCGGGCTCTGTTTTATTTTTTTAAATTTCTCTAATCTTTTTTGCGACATCAATTAATTACTGTGTCGTTCTCATTAACTGTCGATCCCTCTTTCTGAAGTCTGACTTCACTGCGAGGCACAGGAGGTGGGAAATGATCACAATCTGCAAATTTAACCAGGAATAGAAATGATGATGCAGATTTTTATCTGACTACTGAAATCCTTTTCCACTTCCTAATGAGCAAAAGGGAAGATCTGCTTGACCCAACGCCGATCTGATCACTGTGAGTCTTTTATCTCCTCGTCTTTCATCTCTCACCCTGTGACAACATACAGGGCCGTTGTGGACCCAACAAGAAGGAAGAGTACATCTCCACCTTCCAAAAATTTTAATTAATCTCAGAAATTTTCTCAGGAAAAAAACAAGGACGTTTCTGCATTTGAAAAGGTGAAAATTTGCTAGAAACATCTCAGAAATTTTGAGGTTCATCTCAGAGATTTTCAAGAAAACAAAAAAAAAAGAAACGTTTTTGGCTTTTGAATCTCCAAATTCTATAAACTTTTTTAGATTAATCTGAAAAATTTCAGAGTTTTTCTAGCAAATTTTTGGACCTTAAAATTTCAAAATTCCTTGTTTTTTGTAAAAAAAATATCTAAACTATTTTGGTGGAAATATCCTCCTTTTCTTGTTCTGTCTACCATGGCCGCTGTACGTCCCTCGTTTTCTCTTAAAGCGAAATATTTTTGTTTTCTCTTCTAATCCCCTTTCCCAGCTCTCCAGGGATTCGGCTCTCCTCTGTGTCTGCTGCTCCACATTTTGATTTGCAAATCAACTCGGAGTGCTTCCATAACTAAGACCTTCAGTTCTTCTCGAGTTTTCTTGCTGATTGGAATCAAAACGCTTGGAATGCAGATATATGGGGCTTGCAGCTGGATTCCTCCACATCTGGTTCCATTGCCCCTCCAGCTGTGATGTGGTCACAGAGTTGATTACAGCTGCAGTAAATAATACGTTTGCTACATTGTTACAGTCTGGTCACTTAGAATCAAAATACCTAATTTTGATGTAAGATGGAAGACGGACAGATGGGGAATCAGGCTCATTTGTAAAGCAAAAAAAAAAAAGCCCATATGATGTTCATGTAAAAAACAACAACTAATTATTTGCATAAGATATGAAACTGGAGGAAACTTTATAGGTGTCAGACAAGCTCCATTAATCAGTAATATGACATGAATAGTGCAGCTCTGCTTAGGGCTTTTATAAACAAACAGTGAAGTTTAAGAAAAAAGAAAATAAAAAAAAGAAATCCAAGTTTGTCGCGTTTACATCTTCCAGTTTGGATGGAATCAACCAGGCAAGGCGAGGGCATCATTTCCTAAGATGATGTTACATGTGCCTGTGATAAACAGGAAGTACAGGCTGCAAATGGGCCGTGCATCTGAGAGAAATGGTGGAGTTGTGCCTTTGGTAAGGTACAGACGAATTAATTTCATTTTTGTTTTGAAAATGGCTGAAAGCCTCCTCAAGCTAACATAGAAGCTTGAGGAGGCTTTCAACTCACCCGTTCCATCTTCCTTCCCTAAAAGGAAGAATTGATGGAAACGCATCTTATGAGAGCAAATAAATATCTGCCCCTCCAAAAAAATTAATGCATGGAGTCTCTTCTATGCACTGTCCTAACAGCATTACCTCTAGGTGGCAGTAATGTCCCGTCAGGTGCGTCACATCCGTCGTTTCACACCATAGAAGAAGACAGTATTTGTTTTCACGTGATAACTGAGCATGGCGCATTGTAGGTACGACATGTCAAACTCTACTTTCCTTGAAAACAACGTGCAGACACCATGTTGCTGTCATGAAGTGGGTTCTGGTGCGGTGAGAAATTGCAGGCGGGACCAGGACGAGCAGTGATAAAGATGGATTTAATTAAGAAAAACACGATGAGACCAGGGAACACGACGAGATGACAGGGTAACACAATGACGACAACGACAACAACAGCGACAACAACGACAAGGATCCGACACTAGACAAAGACAACAGGTGGACTTAAATACACAGGGAGGGCAATCAGGGAACGGGACACAGGAATACACAGAAAAACTCAAATCACGACAGTACCCCCCCCTTAAGGGCGGCTACCAGACGCCCAAAACGCAAAGACCACACAAGGGAGGGCGGAGGGGAGCCGGACGGAGGGCCAGAGTCCAAACTTAACAAAAAACAACCCAACAGGGTGGGCGGAGGGGCGCTAAGGCGGGCTAGAGTCCAAAATAACAAAAAACAACCCAACAGGGTGGGTTCGAGATGGACCCTCTCGGAGGGGGTCCGGAGGGCGTTGCCGGCGCTGGAGACGGACCCCATGGGGAACGTCAGGCGGGCGTTTCCGGCGCTGGAGGCGGACCCCTCTGGGGAGGTCCGGCGGACGCCGGCTAAGGCTTGGAGGGCCGGCTGAGGAAGGCGGACCCCTCTGGGGAGGTCCGGCGGACGCCGGCTGAAGGCTCTGGAGGGCCGGCTGAAGGCTCTGGAGGGCCGGCAGGGAGCGGCGGAGCCACGTCCGCAAACTCCAGGGGCGGAGCCACGTCCGCAAACTCCAGGGGCGGAGCCACGTCCGCAAACTCCAGGGGCGGAGCGCAGGGAGGCTCTGGAGGACCGGCTGGAGAGACGGCGGCAGGAAGCTCTGGCGGACCAGCAGGAGGACGCTCTGGCGCCATGTCCGCGAACTCCAGGGGAAGGCCTCGGAGGCACGAGGGGTTCTGGGGCGGACTCGGGCGGACACTGGGAAACTCTGGAGGGGACTCGGAAGGGGCACTGGGAAACTCTGGAGGCTGGAACTGGGATGGACGACAGGGAAACACTGGAAGGGGGGCTGGCGGCGTCCCAGAGACTCCTCGTCTGGGAGCGGGGACCGGCGGCAGCTCCAGAATCCGCTGCCGAGGTGCGGGACCGCGGCAGCCTCGGAATCGCTGCCGAGGTGCGGGGACCGGCGGCAGCTCCGGAATCCGCTGCTGAGGTGCGGGGACCGGCGGCAGCTCTGGTATCCGCTGCTGACGTGCGGGGACCGGCCGCGTTCCCCACCTCGGGTTCTGCTGCCCAGGGGCCGGGATCTCATGGCGGGGCTTCCGCCGGGGGCCACGGCGGGGCTTCCGCCCAGGGACCAGGACCTCCGGCGGCTCAAGGCGGTCTTGCCGACGGCGATGGCGGCGGCTCTTCCTCACGGCCAAGTCATAGTCCGATTCAAGGCCCAGTTCCTCCAGCAGCAGCGGAGAAGGCAGGATCTCCACATCTCTGTAGAGATCCCTTTGCGCCAACTCCAACTGCTGCTGGATCCATCGCTCCTGGCCGAAATACGCCATGCTTCTCACCTTGTTGGTCGGATCCTACTGTCATGAAGTGGGTTCTGGTGCGGTGAGAAATTGCAGGCGGGACCAGGACGAGCAGTGATAAAGATGGATTTAATGAAGAAAAACACGATGAGACCAGGGAACACGACGAGATGACAGGGTAACACGATGATGATGAGGGGGTAACACAATGACGACAACGACAACAACAGCGACAGCGACAACAACGACAAGGATCCGACACTAGACAAAGACAACAGGTGGACTTAAATACACAGGGAGGGCAATCAGGGAACGGGACACAGCTGGGAGTAATCACGGGGAGCAAACAGGACAACACAGAGACTCAGACACCAAAAACCTAAACTAAATACACAGAAAAACTCAAATCACGACAGTTGCCAAGCAACAAGGACAGTCAGATGATTGGCTGTCATCAGACCACATGTGGTAAGAGATAAACCTGTCTGAGTCCTAGTGTCGTACTGTGATACACTCGGGCAGTGAGAAATACTTTGAAACCACGGCTTGTTTGCTTACATTCTTTCACAGTAACAATACTTGACGTGAAAAAAATACCTGTTGAATTTAATGAAACTCTTGAGGTATGTTTTACAAAACCAGAATATTAAAGGAGTATTGTCATGTAAAATCCACTTTACATCATGTTATAATGATCTTCTGTCATCAAAAGCTGACCCGGAGTGTTGCTTTGCTTTTTTCACGCTTGTTTGAGAAATCCTTTAATCTCCATGGCAACCATTCAGCTCAGCAAAACGCCTGGGTGGACTTAGCCCCGCCTTCGAGGCACAGCTCCTCCTCAGAGCTGCAGTTTCCGAGATTTTGAGCTGTGACCTCACAGAGCAGCCCTGTCCCATCACTTCCCCACTCGGCTCCTTCAGACTAGCCAGTAGCAATTAGCAAACACCTGTTGGACTGTTTTATCTGCAGAACTCATTAAAGGAGCTACTACTCAGTGAAAATATTTGTAAAAACGTTGCTGAAGGGCTGACAGAGGAGCCATGTTAAGACGGCTTCCTGAAGGCGGAGTTTCATAAACAGCAGGAGGTTTTAAAGAGACAGAGACGTCATTATATTTTTAAACATTAAATAATATTACTTCAATCCCTTTTGCTGTAACTGAACACCCTCTGAGAGCGGCGCGTCCACATTTTTACTCTCGTAACATGATTGTGTTGAACAGCCAGGCCTTTCTTGCAATATGAAAACATAAAAAAAAATGTCTGTTTCCTCTCCACAGAAGACAGATTATTCAATATCCCTGATAATAGCGGTCGGGTTGTGCTGTTTTGTTTTGTTTTTTTTGTTCCCACTGCTTCACCTGCTCAGGCGCTCAGTGCTCTTTTCCTCTTCTAATTTTGTTTTTGTCCTATTTCTGTTGCTGTTATTGAGTTTTTCCTACCTCCATTAATATCCTCCGCTGGCTTTTTATGAATATTTTAAATGAAAAAATCTTCTTGTTTTAAACTCTAAAAAAAAGCAGATTTCTTACACACTTACACTAGCTTTCTTTTTTTTTTATTTACCTCCCACTTCAATTAGGTGTTACTTGAGACGATAACCTTTGAGTGGATGAGCTGCTTTGATGCTGTCTGCAGCTAATTCTCTCTCCATTATGCATTTTGCACAGAACCCAGTCGTAGCGTGAGTGGCACGCAGGACGGCTCAGCGTGTCGCGGCCGCCTCTCCGGCGTCCAGAAGATTGTTTTGGCCTTTCGGTGATGACCGTCGACTCATTTGGCGAGGCTCTCATGAAACGAGACAGGCTTTTCACAGATGATCAGCGTAAAAGATGCACCCTCACATGCACAAAGCAGAGCAATGAAATACAAGACAGGATATGTTGTTAGCGCATGTCAATACTGAGGAGTTTCGCTATGGTTACCATTTTGAAGCATTGCCCTGAAAGCGGCTGCAGTGTCTTTGGTTCAAGCATTTTGTGAATTAAACCAAAGTACATTTTTTATGGTAATTTAATAAATTAGAAAGATGTTTAGAGAGTTATTTATGCTAAAATGATGAAATGGTGCTTCGAAACCCAGCTTGCGGCTTGGATGTCTGTCCAGGTCTCAGACAAACGTCTTGAGATCTCTCAGTGTTACTCGAAAAGAAGTCTTTTGGCCGTCTCCCAGGAACCACCTGCAATAGATGAGGCCCAGATCTGAGGCGGGGGGTGCCAGCAGGGGAGACGTGTTAATGAATTAATATGCATTGTCCCAATTAGCCTCTGCACTGCAATAATTATCGCGCGCGCACGTTTCGTGTGCTGGAAAACGGGGACATCCCATTGCGCAAAGCCTCGGCTACCCAGAAGGCTCGCCGCGGCTTATTTTTACTCCAGATGAGGTCAAACGTTTCCGTTTTTTGCTCTCGCCGCGCGTTAATTAGACGGAATTCGTTTGCAGAAGGAACGGGACGCGTGACAGATGAGCGGACCAATTCCTCCAAACTCACCTCCCGGCGGGATTAGGATTAGGGTGGTTTTTTAGAAAGCGGACCGTGTTTGTGTGCTACGTGCGATTATCATAATCAGCTTACGTTCGTGGTCACGGGGCGAGATAACGAGATTCTATTTTTTTTTCCTCCTTTGTTATACAGGATATTCTAATTATTTGAATAATATTGAGAACATTTGGAGCTGCACAGTGGTGCAGCTGGTAGAGCTGTTGCCTTGCAGCAAGAAGGTTCTGGGTTCGATTCCCGGCCCCAGTCTTTCTGCATGGAGTTTGCATGTTCTCCCTGGGCATGGTGGGTTCTCTCCGGGTACTCTGGCTTCCTCCCACAGTCCAAAAACATAACTGTCAGGTTAATTGGTCTCTCTAAATTGTCCCTAGGTGTGAGTGTGTGTGTGCATGGTTGTTTGTCCTGTGTGTTTCCGTGTTGCCCTGCGACAGACTGGCGACCTGTCCAGGGTGACCCGCCTCTCGCCCGGAACGTTAGCTGGAGAGGCACCAGCACCTCCTGACCCCAGTAAGGGACCAGAGTGTTAGAAAATGGACGAATGAGAACATTTGGTGAAGTATTGCTGAAAGAGAGGGAGAGAACAGCACGGTCTTATCCAAGCAAAGGTGTCAGGGCAAGCTAACGTTCAACCAATCAATCAAGTTTGTTTGCATTGGGCAAATCAAAGTGTTTCACATCATGACAACGTAAATGCGTCACACAGTGAACCATTGTGAAAACCCAGTAACATTACATTTTGTCACAAGCCGTTGTAAAAATTATCAACGTCAAATACGTTGGCCAGTTTCCCTTTTATTATAATCCAAAAGCAACTCTGAACAAACACAGCTCAAGTGGGAATAACCTGTCGATGAGGCAACGTTCAGTTGAGAGTTGCGCACGTCTTCTTAAGGCAAAAACAGTTTGCAAAAGAAATAACATTTTCTTTTGCAGGTGTGCCGTTTCCAGTTAGATTGCTGCAACACTCGTATGTCTTGACCCTTCTCTCTGCGTACTTCAGATGCAGAAGGATTTTGTTCGAAGGAACAAAGCACAATTTTCTTCTTTAAAAACCAATTCAACAGAAAATATGAAATAAACAAACAAAACAAGAAAAAGCTGGCGTCTGCCATGATGGCACCCCTGGAGCTTTGAGCAGTTAGAAACAGATATGTTGCCTTGGAGCTTTTTTCTAGATGAGAATGAAATCTAAGGCTGAGTAAAACGCCGGGCATGCATTCATCTTGTGGCCAAATGAGGCTCGGCTCCAAATGATATCTAATTTTGCCTTCAGCCTGCCAACCGTGCAGCGGAGAGAGCAGAGAGCCGACCGGCTCGGCTGCTTCACCCTCGGCTCTCGTCGTTTTCATTTTCAGCTACAGATCGCCGTGCGTGAGGCGCCTGAACGCCACACATCATCTTCCTACCAGAGGACCGCTGTAAGCGCCGCGGCCATTTAAAGCCTCTTCTCATCTGCATTATTCGGTGGTGTTATTGGTTCTGCATCATTACCTGAGGAGAAATATGACTCTCATGAAGCAACGGGTCAGATTTTTACATTGTGACTGGGATTTGATCTATTCTTCGGCAGAGAAGAATAGATCTCCTGTGCCGCCATCGAACTGGAATGAGGTTATTTACCACAGAGTCTGAATTGGAGTCCAACCTAGACTTTAACTGGGCCATTCTAATGCAAGTATCAGTTTCAATTCTGGCTCAGATTTGGGGTCCTGGTAGAACTTCTTCCACCCCAGTCTGAACAGGGCAGTGTCATGTTGAATCAACTTTGTTTTGGCTTATAATGTTATTCCCTCATCAAAAACATATGTGGAGTGTAGCTTTGTTTCTTTCATGCATGTTTGAAAAATCCTTTAATCTGCTGAGTGGGCTGAGCAAAACACCTGGGTGGACTTAGCCCCGCCTTCAAGGACGAAGCTCCTCCTCTGAGCTGCAGTTTCCAAGCTTCAGTGTTTCCGCCTCACAGAGTGGCGCCTCCTTCCTCCCACTCGACTCCTTCAGACTAGCCAGCAGCAATTAGCAAACACCTGGTGAGCTCATTATGTGAGCTACTTGTCAGTGCAACACTGGTAAAAGAAAAAAAAAAGTGCTATAAAAAATGCTACTTTTATAACAACTGAAGGTAACATAGTTGCTCATTTGTGTTGTAAAATTGCACCGGAGAACACATAACACTGCCCCTTTGATTATAAAAAAAATCAAATGAATTGTCAATAAAGCACCAAATGTCATCCTAAAATATCTGAAAAAAAACAAACAACCAAAAACCCAGAACTGTAGTTATTTTGAGATCTGCTGTCGACAGGGAGAGAAGAAGGCCAGAATGCAGGAGAAGAGGGAAGAGTGATGGAGCGGAGACGTCTCGGTGAGTCAAAGCAAACATGACAGGATGGAGTCTGAGTCTGCAACCAGAGCGGCTGGCTGACCTTTGACATCTCACACACTTTAATTAAAACAGATCGCTGATGGAGAGAAAAGGGCGATGGGGTTAAAAGGCGGGCAAGATGCAGCCAAACTATGAGAAAAGGATTCCAAACTGGATTTTTTTCATTTCTTCACACTTCACCTTAAGCTACTTCATGGACTCTCCTCTCAGGAAGGAGACAGTAGTACCAAAATACCCATTCAGTGTGTTTGTTTACATGCCTCAGATTGCTACCATCGCAGCTAGACTCTTCCGTCAGGCAGGAGGAATGTGAGCGTCGGTGTAATTTGGCAGCTGACGCAGATGAGCGGGGCGTCTAGCTGAGGCTCCTCGCCCCCCGCGGAGCCTTGAAGTGAGGTTGAGGCCAGTTCATCACTCTCGCAGGATGGGGGCGATTACTCGGAGACTGTATTCTGGGTACCGGGTCTAAATATAGCGACGCCGTTCGGGAGGCAGGGCCTGGCCGCCGGGGCAGGATGGTAAATGAAGGTATGTGACCATTGATTTAGCGGGGTTAGCATTTATCATTTGTCCGGGCTGTTTAGTTGCAGTCATAAGAAGAGGACAGCGCCACAGATGAGCAAATTACAGCTTTCCGTCAACGACCGAGACATACGGTTTAAACTTTATTAGTGAGAGCTGTTTACGAACGCCATACCGAACACCGTACTGGAAAGGACTCAGCATTTAGGGGTTCTAATGAGTTATCCACCTCGCCCAGCCAGCATCCCTAGGTGGGCCCCATATGGAGAAAAGGAGGGCAAACAATATAGGTCCCACAAGGGTTTTTCCGCAGTTTCCATGGTAACCCCATATGGGTTTGCCCATGTAGGGCCACCGCCATGTAGGTCCACCGCCATGTAGGGCCCCTGCCATATAGGGCCACCGCCATGTAGGGCCCCTGCCATGTAGGGCCCATGTAGGCGGTGGGTTTCATGGACAAACCCATGTGGGACCCATATTGTTTGCCCTCCTTTTCCCCATATGGGGCCCACCTAGGGATGCTGGCTGGGTCGCATTTACATGAAAGAGAAAAAACTAAAATAAAGGTTTAATTTGTTCTGTAAACGTAGAATAATGGAAAACACGACAAACCACAAACTACTTTCTGTTGCCTTCTTTGTGGCTTTCGCCATAGTAACCCTGGTGTTGGTCACGTGACTCGTGATGTGAAAACAGCGTCTCCATTACAGTTCTGCAAAATACATTGATTTGGATAGATTTGAAAAACCGCCTCATCCCAGTGGCAGAACTTTTTATTGAAAAATATGAGATTTTTTTTTTTTTTTTTTTTTTTGTCAAAACTGTCGTGTTTTCATTAAACGAATTTATTTCCGTAATTTCAATTTGCGTGATCCTATGTGTCACCCTGCATATTTTTTTAAATTGAGGGGAGCTCGTTCCCTCCACACATGTAACGCCCCTGGCTGACATTTGCTCCACCCTTGCCTCCTAGATGGTGTAACCTGTGTAACCATAGACAGACCTAAAATGTTAGGTTGAGAGACCAGAGCCGGCCCATTAGTATCTACAATTTGTAAGAACACTAACATTGAAATGCTGCCACTGTAGCAACTAATACAGGGGGTTGCGAAGTCGGTCTCGACGGTCGGCATCCTGCATGTTCTAGTTCCCTCTCTGGTGGTGGTAACAATCTTTTCCCCTTGTCAATGTTCTTCTTAGACCTTCTAATGAGCCATCATTTGGTCCAGGTGTGTTAAACCAGGGAGAGAATTAAAACATGCAGGATGCCGGCTTTGGACACGCTTCATCTACAATATTCCTTATCTACGCTGTTGGGGGACCAGCCAACTAATGCCTAGGGAAATAACACCAGCCAATAGCTTGTCAAGTTCTACTAAGGTATGTCAGTTTACACTAGCTATATTCAAACTGAAATAATTTGAAGCTTTTGTCAAATGTTACTTTTCGTTTGGAACATTTATTTGCAGTAGCAGCTTTTAGCAGATGATTTAACATCATCAGTAATTGTCGAACGCTTCAGCATAATCTGATTATGAACTACACCCCCTTTAAAGGGACAGAGGCGAGTGAAATTTGCTGCGTTTCACTTCCCAGGGACACTTTTGTACTTTAAATCATCTTTCCAAAAACTCGCCCGCCCATCAGTGTGTACTTCCCGTTCCGAACCTGACAGTTTGTTCCGAGTGCCGACTCCTTCTCTGCCGAGGGAGAAGCAGAAAACCCTGAGCTGCTGAAATGTTGATGATTTGGCCTGCGCCGCGGTTCAGATCTGCATAATGAGGCAGACAAAATAACTTGACAACACCTGCAGGGGAACTCGAGCCGGTTTGCCAAGCTGTCCTGCCAAAGCGTTCTCCCACATGGTTACCATTTGTAGGCCCGCCGTTTCTGTGATCCGGCATTTAATTGTGAATCGTGAGAAGAAGAAGAAAAAGCCGTTTGGATGTTAAGATGTCAAGCCAGACGTCGTTTGGTGCTACAGAAATCACTTTCTTCTGCAGGTTTAGAGGCAGACTTCAGGCTTCTTTCCTCTACTTCTGTCTTTTGTGATGGTAGGTTTGACGCTTCCCTTGGCCAGCAGCTCGATGTGGTTGCCAAAAAAATGTCATCATTTTCAAATATTTGAGTAGTTTATATTTATAGACATCACAAACCATTCCTACAACTCGCCTACATGTGTGTCGATGGCTCTTATGTAAAGTGCAACGTCTGCAAAACAAAACTATATGAAAAATAATCAAAATGGGAACATTTGTGGAGCTCCTTGAATAATTGAAGTGTTCAGTAGGCAGTAGCCCCTTGGTGCTGCTCCTTTCTAAAGTCTGGCCCAGGTGGTGAGGTTATATAAGCACGATCAGCATGAGTAGTTTTTGCAAGGTTCATTTGAAAATCCTCCTTCAGTTTGTGGTCAGTGCATTAAAAATACCATGTGACTTATGTTTCCTTCACTCCAGGAGAATCTTTCGTCTCTGGCTAAAAAACCAAAACAACTAAATAAAACAGCCACAAAGAGGCGAGTGTGGAACAAACACAATGTTACGTGGCGATAAGTGAGATGACATTTTACTTGCCGGAGACGCAGCTGACAGGCATTTGTTTTCAATTACCGTCGACACGGCTCTTTTGAAACAACTCTGATGGCCAATCAGTGACTATCAGCAGGCGGCTGAGTGAAGCCCTCTGCTCTTTGAAGAGCAAAAAAAAAAAAAATCTCAGCTGAGTGAGTGTATGTGGTTCGTTGCTACCGTGCTGTTCAGCTGAGGGCGGAGGAAGCTGGACGGTCCGGGTTTGTTGCCGGGTGGCGGTGGAGCAACATGTCTGGTATGTTTCTCCTCCGGGGCCGTCGGCTTGTCTGCGCGACACCCTGACCGTCAAAGGAGGGTTTTTTTTTTTTACTGTTACCACAAGTTTGCTTAGGTTTTCCAATCCTTAGGCCTACTTTGATTCATTTGTAGCCATATCCTCGGTGTGTGTAAACAAAAGCAGTCAAAAATATATGTAGGAAGTGTTTTCTGGTATATTCCCAGCCAGCATACCTAGTTGGGTCCCATATGGGGAAAAGGAGGGCAGACAATTTGGGTCCTACATGGGTTAGCCGGCAGTTTCCCATGGTTTGCCCATGTGGGGCCCATGTAGACGTCCAGATAGCACCTACTGCTGCACCTTTGAACATACTTTAACCATGGCAGGTAAAATCTACCTTCACAGATTCATGTGCAAACATCAAAGTCTCAGGGAAAACACGCTCACTCAGAGCCCTAGTTATTAGAAGTGAACTGTGTCACACCACAGGAGACCTCTCCTGGATTGTGTTTCGGCGATCGCACCAGCCACTGTCCAGAGTAGGTCTGACTAGAGAAAACCCCTGCAGATCAATGTGTTTACTGTATTTGCCCCTGAGTGTGTAGCAGTGATTACCAAAGTGCTGAGCCACCCGGATAGAGAGATCAAACATTGACATGGATTCCTTTTCTTGCCAGAAGAGGAGTTCGATACCAAAAGGTCCGGGGCGCGCGACCTTTAATAACGACACTCGGTCAACTCTCTTGTTTGAGGTCTCTAACAACGAAGTTAGAGATGATCACAAAGACTGCCAGTTTTGCTCACCTTCTTTTAAAAAAAAGAAGTTTATCCCACTGTGAAGCTAACGTCCTCACCTGTTTCCTTCCACATTCGGTTGGTGTAGGTTGGAGCCGCCTCTATAGAGGACAAGTCCAACTTTGTCAACCAGACTCACTGAAGCAACACGGCAACAGTGATCAACAGCCAGCTAGCTGCTGAATGCTCCACTCTGATTCCACTTTCTGCAGAGTTGCAATGTTTGGAAGGGCAAAACAATGCAATGATAGCTCTGGAAGTTTCCAGAGCTGCAGGAAACGTAACAATCGACTTCCTGTTGTAAAGTCAATGTAGTTTTGTTGAGTGTAATTCAACTTAGTCACTAAAATGTTTTGCTGTTTCTTTTTTTTTTTTTTTACTGTTAAATTACTGAATGACTGTCATTTTGTTCATAAAATAAAAAACCCAGACCGGACCAAAAGACATAAAGACAAAGTTAGCACCCATTAGCTACTTGGAGTGTGTTAGCTGTAGCTTTCAACAAACTGTGTTATTTGTCGCCGATTTAACAATCACAGCTATTTTTTTTAAATGCGCGTAAATTGCAAAGCTCTTTTTTCTCTCTCTCTCTCTCTTTACAATAACTTTAACAATAAAATACTTTTATTAGCCTGTGGAGCTAACATCTTGTTTGTACCCCATGTCCTGTTTGGTTTTTGCAGCGTACTCTCCGTATACTTCTCCCTGGAGAGGTTAGCTGGCATGCTAGTTCCTTTTTTAGTACACATTTATTTTCTTTTATTATTACTGTATTTTGGAGGTGTTATTTCGACCTCAAAACATTCACGTTGAAATGAATGTTGCATAAATATTTTTTATTCTCAACATAATTGCATCCTGGTACATGAAAACACTCTGTATGCAAAAATATCAATGAGAGACGTCAAAGAAAATCCGGAAGACGCTCGCGTTGTGTCAAAAGCTGAGCCCCAGTTCAGTCATGCAGACCATTTCCAGCCCTCACACACCACATCTGACCTCAATAAGCCAAGAGGTGAGGGGGGGTGCGTGTGTGTGTTTGTGTGTATGCACTCAAAGCACAGAGCCATGCCTCTGTTCGTTTGCAGCGTGTGTCGGCATGCGGCCACCGGACCATCAGTCATGACTGGATCCCCGGTCCACTGCGGGCCAGAGCCTTCATTTCCAGGTGACCCTCTGGGAAGAAGCATGGCAGTGATGGAGCGAGGGGTGCTCAACAATATGTGTGTGTGGAAAAAATGAAAGACTGCTCATTGAAGTGGTCATTATGTGACAGCTGGAGGCAACATCTGCTCAGCTGGTATGAAAAAAAATCAACCTCATCAGATTTGATTCCCAAATGAGCCTTTTTCAAAAATTATTTTAATTTAACAGTGGCTCTCAAAAATCTACATACCGCTGTTTTATATTACAGATTTTTGTGATGTAAAATTTTTTTTGTTATAATAAATAGTTAAAAAATGTGTCCCTGTGGATTTCAACTGAAAAATAAAAAAATAAAAAAAAACTAGAACTACAAGGAGTTATCAACGCCCTCATCCTGCTACCACTTCCTGTTGTCATCTTTGTCATCTCCGTCAGTAGCGACGTCCAGTTGCTGACCACATGAATCTTTGTACATGAGATTATTTTGCAGTATCTCCAGACACTCTGGCTTTAGCAAAAAGTTACCAATAAGAAAATAGTATTAAAATCTGCTGAACTGACTATTCTTGAGTTGCCTCAGCAAAGCATGTTAGTTATTTTGTTTTTTTCCAATATTTCCTCTATTGACTTCTTTTTGTATTTCACTTTAACTGCACTACATAAAAAATACTCATCAAAGTGATTTACAAGTGATTTATAAAATTGTGAAACTTTTATCACAGTATAACTGGAAATGCTTCTATTGACATAGTTTTGTATTGTTTAGCATCTCTGTAATCACCAGCTGCTCGGTGACTCATCCTACCGTGTGTGGGGGTGTGTGTGTGTGTGTGTGTGTGTGTCATCCTACAGTTTTAGAGAAACAAATGACTTTCACTGTAATTGTAAGATGAGAAGAACATCCATTAATGGGCCTGGTTAGAGGTTCTGTTTGCTGTATGAGAGTTTTATTACGTTTACATCCAGAATTAAAGTCAAAGATTCACTGCTACATTCTCACAATCCGCTCATTCCAATCTCTTCGTTTCTTTGCATTCCTTACAGGAATTTTTTCTCTTTCGTTTTGGCGTTGCCTCAGGAGCAGCGCTCACACACACGCACACAAAAAATGCAGTTACTTCCTCGCGTTTGAATCCTTGCAACCTTGACAACACGAACATCACCGACATGAAGTGAGTCGGATTCGGCCACATCCATGTGTGAATGGAAACATCATATCTGGACACAATGGGGAACCCGTTCCTCCGTCGTGACAGGAACCTTCATTCCGACGACTCTTTAATTGGCCTGGCGGCGACGATGAACTCAAACTTCTGACGAGTTCGACTGAACTTTCTGTTAAGTGAAGCAGGATAAGTTCCAGAAAGCTTTCAGAGACCAACCGACTATGTTTTCCACTCGTGTCTCGTCTTGCAGAGTTGTTTCAGTGCACTCTTCCAAAAATAAACAGTCTGAAACATCCATAGAGATCTTCTGCATAAAAGGTAAAACGCTACAACAAGCGTAATTTCTGACTCATGGAAAATTTTGATTTTGAAGTCTTATCCCAGCCAACATACCTAGGTGGGCCCCATATGGGGAAAAGGAGGGTAGACAATGGGGCCCACATGGGCTTGTCTGCGGTTTCCATGGTGGCCCCACACGAGTTTGCCCATGTAGGGCCACCGCCTACCCCATATGGGGCCCCCCTAGGTATGTTGGCTGGGTAGTAGCAATACAGAATGTAAGCCGAACAGTGGATTGGAAAATATTCCACGATTGCGCCGTGACTATTTTTCTGTAAATACGGTCACTTTTGCACAAATAAAGGATCTTGATCTAATCATAGTTGGACCTGCCAAGGGGTCGAACAACAGTGGGAGTGTATTTGTGTGTGTGTGAGCTGAGTGTGTGCATGTGACCGACTGTGCCTTGTTGGTCAAACAGGAAATCCATTATATCAGCCTCCACAGATCGAGTCACACACAGACACAGATTAATGTGGCTAATGTGTACACATTAGGGCCATTACTGGAAATGTTATCGTTTTCATCCGCGGCTGTTCCAGCTGCCTTGCGTCCGGGGTGCTGCGACGCCTCGCTTTGGAAAATCCAGAGTGCTGTAAATCATCCGAGGGCAGCCGAGTCTTTCCAGCAGCAAAAAATAAATACATTTCCGCCACGGCTGTAGGAGAGAGAGAGAGAGAGAGCTTCCCAAAACTCACTCTGATGTTGAAAAGCAAAAGCGTCTAATTGGCTTGAGTTGCACGCCGACGTGAGAGTCGACAACACCAGATGGTGCGCTCATATTTTGATTTTTCTTTCTCAGTTAAAAGGTGTCAATTTCCATGCTCACATTTATTTTTTAAATGTATTAAAAGCTCAAACATGACATCAAAGTTCTACCACACAGTACAGGATTTTATTTTCTTTTTTTAATCATTATTACTATCTCAGATTTTCCAGTTAACAGTTTTCACTTCACACGAGGCGAAAGCATCTGTTCCCTCTGCCGAGACGACTGTCGCAGACATGAGTTACGATCAGCAAATTAAAAAAATCTTTTCAGAATCACATCTCTGATGATTGATTAATAAATAGAAAACGCAACAAATTCCATATTTGATGTCTGCTTTGTAAAAAATATTTTTCAAAAGGTTACACAGTCATTGTCACGGTTGATTGGAATCAGGGACTGTGAAGAAAACTTGTAAAAAAAAAAAAAAAGCCTGTCTTTGGTCTGATGTCACAGACTTTGCCCCACAAACTAAGGTTCAAATAAGAACCAGCAGAAAAACGGCGAGGTGCGTTCAGAAGCCCGTTCTGATTGGCTCAAAAGAAGAACCAGAACTGAGAACAAAAAATGCTTTGACTGCATCTTGCAGCTCTTAACTGAGGCTGGAGCCTCAGTTAAGAATGTGAGGAAAAGCTCATCACATGTTCCGTTCCTTTTGATTTTCTCTTTATTATTGCTTGGATGGGCTGCACAGACTGAGACGGAAAACAGCAGGCCATGAGTGAATGAGCAGGTTCCCACAGTTGTGAGTTAAAAGGCGAAGGGAAAGAAGCCAGGTAAGCGATCCGGGGCAGATTAACATCTGGATATTCAAATGAACTCCTCCGATTGCAGAACTTGTCAAAATTGACTGGAGTCTGTGTTTATCAAATGAGTGGAATAAAAGTCGTTTCTTGTTGTCATACCGTGTCTTTTCCCTTCCCTCTAAAGAGTGTCGAGTTAAAACTGATACAATTTCTGTTGGCTTGGTAAAAATGTTTAGCTATTTTGACTCAGTGAATCGTGCACGGTGTCCCTCAGGGGTCGTTCCTCGGTCCCACTCAGTTTAAACTGTTATGTTCTCCCTATTGAGAACATAACAAATCACTCCATCACAAGCAGGATTTCCTTTCATCGCTTCGCGGGTGACATTCAGCCAGAGGTTCACCCAGAACCTTCTTGCTGCAAGGCAACAGCTCCACCAGCTGCTCCACTGTGCAGCCTGTCAGTTCCTACATAAAAACCCAATAATAACCCATCACCTTCCATTTGTGTTGGTGTAGTCGGTATTCAACACAGCATCAGTTATTCATTTTTACAGGTGCCTCATGTAACAATTTGAAAAATGAACTTGATTTTTAAATTGAGTTAATTAAAAATGTGTTCATACAGTTGGTGTGTAGCTGAAATCCAAGCAGTGATTGTTGAAATTGGTTGTAATTTCAGTTTCCTTTAGTCACATCAGAAAAAGACAAAAAGCTTTGCATCAAAATGCCAAATCCTAAGTGCCATTATGATGCTTTTCATTTTCTTCTGTTTAATTTTGTGCTCTGCCCTTTGTTGTGTGGCCCGTTTTGAATTTTGAAAAATAGTTTGACATTTTCAGTAGATATACTTTTCTGCTATTTTTTTTGGTGTTGGTTTGGACCCGGACCCACGGGTCCATTTGCTTAAACAGGGAATTAAGTGGACGATCGTGTTGACTGTTTAAACTGGAGGAGGAAAACTTTGGGTTTCTACCAAATTACACACCAAAAATCTTTAATTGATACTTTGACCTTATTTGCCACTTTTCAAACAATAAAAAGTACTTATCTGTAGCGTTTGCTCCTTTGGGTATGTGAATGTGCACTTGATTAATCGATGGTGTGCAGGGAAGATCTTGAAATGGAAACTGTTTTCATTTCAAAATGGCTAGTCCAAAACTCCTTCACATTGTTTCATTGGTCAGTTTCATTGACCAGAGCATTTCAGTTCAGTAACTTTGGGTTTCAAGCGTTTTTTTTCCTAAACAATGTCAAGAATACCGCGAAACATTTCGAGCAGGTTCTTGAAACCGAAGACGGTGTAATGTAGAACAGACATGGCGGCTGGGCTCTCTGCTACATTAGAACAAGAATCCATTCGTGTCATGAGGTAAAACATCTCCAACCATCTTCCATCTGTCATCTCATCAGAAAAAAATGCATTTCTCACTTTTTTACCCCCTTTCACTCTCAGGTTCTTTCCCACATGTTCATTGAAGCACCAGAGACGTGTGTGTCAGCACAATTCATGTTACGCACATCTTATACCTCCCTCAGAAACCCAAGTACGGTTCAGATTCATTTAAAATGACTTAAAACATTAATATTCACATAGATTTCCTCAGCCTCTTGGAATACCAGCCCGCAGAATGAGTCTTTGTATGGCTGCCCCTTGCAGTGCCGCTGCCAATACTACCTGCCAACATTCAGCACATCTACCTCAACCATGACAGTGATTTTTTTTTTAAGTCACATGCTGGTTATTTTGTTGAGTGCAAGGCAAAAGGCATGACAGCGGCAGTCATATCAAACACGGCTCCATCCTGACCGAACTGGTTCTGAAAAGGTCAACACATAATTCCTGCCACGTCAGCTCTATTTTTGGAGCTAGGTGTCATTTGCCGCCAAGTGGCCTTCTAGAAAGTTTTAGGGTGAGGGTGCTGAGCTTATACATAAAAGCTTTTTCAAGATTTTAAACTCTGGTTGTTTTGTTTTCAGGTTACCTTCCGTAGAACAACTCTGGTCTAATGGCCTCTGGAGAGAAAATGAAACATGATTCCTGTAGTCAGCAGCCCATTGCATCAATCGGTATGGAGTTTCCCCACAGCATTAGTCTGAGACTGAGTCCAAATCAGTGACAGGCCATTTTCAAAACCAGCGGTGCAATCATGATATTATAGAGAACCAGATTTTTGAAAGTTTTCATAGTTAAAAGTGTGATTGCATCGAATGCTTCTATTTACATAGTACCAAATTACATCAATGTGAAAAGATTTTCAAAATGACTTAACTTTAAGTGGTACTCATTGAATGCAGAAAAGGCTGTAATTTTTTAACAGTTTGCTCATGTGTAGTTTTATCAATGCATTTTACCACAGCAGGCCCTTTACATGAAGGATTACCCAACCAGTTATTAGGCTTTGGAGGAAATCACTTTTTCTCACAGGTTAAATTTAGTTTTTTTTTCTTCTACATTATTAACACCATTTTAAAAAAGACTACATTTTGTGTTTACACGTGTTGTCTTTGACTAATATTTAAATTGGTTTGATATTTTTGACATCCTGAAACACTGACGAGTGAAAAACAAAGAGTGCAAACCCTGTTACACACCACAAGTCTCCTTCACTTCCTGTGAAGCCCACTTCCTGGTGGGCTGCACAGGAAGTGGGACCCAAATTAAATTATTTCCAGGGCCCTGTGTAATCTCGCTCCGGCTCTGTTATTTATCAAACTGACGGTCCAAACTTCTAAAACCAAAACGGTGCTGATGGTCACATATTAGTGCTGAAGTTTATATTCAGGTCTGAAAATAAACTGCAGACCTGATGTGAACCTCGGTACCTTTCATTCTGCAGTTCTGCCCAGTGGGAACTCTAAATGGAACATATCAGACATGCTGCCGGACATAAACTGGCCTCCTGCCACTTCGTCCTTGACAGGCTGACCCGTCTTCCGCCGGGCCACCGTGAGTCACCCATCTTCTCCCTCCATGGGTGGCGGCGCTCTGCTTTGTTAGCGAGCAGAAGGAAAACACTCTTTGTATCTGCTCTCCTCTCCATCTGTCCCAACTGTTCTCTCTCTCATCTTTATCTTCCACTTCTCTCTCTCTCTCTCTCTCTCTCTCAGAGTTGTTCTTTATCGTTATTCATCCCTGATAGAGACTGACTGAACTGCTGCTCCCCACTGTAGGTCACATCTGGCTGCAAGACAGCTTACATTTGGGCTTATGGCCCATTATGTTCTGCATCTGGCCACCCAGGGCACTCAGTGGAACAACATAAAAATAAATAAAAAAACAGCCTTCTGTACTCTGATCATTTCTCCCGTCATTATATTGTCCCGCATGCTTTAAAGGAGCGGTGTTATATGTTTTCCAGGCATATAGTGCTATTTTGTATCACAATGAGGTGACGGTGTTAACTTAAGTTGTTTAAAAAAATGCTAAACATATCAAATGTGACTTAAAATTAATTCAACACCTTGAACTTTGGCATCTGTCTCTTTAAAAACTCCTGCTCTTTCTGAGACTCCACTTTCAGGAAGTCGTTACAACTTGGTTCCTCTGTCAACCCCTTAGCAACATTTTTAAAAGCGTTTTCACTGAGAAGTAGCTCCTATAATGAGCTCAGCAGTTGTGCAGTTCCATCAGGTGTTTGCTAATTGCTGCTGGCTAGTCTGAAGGATCTGCAGGAGTTCTGCTCTGTGGGGTGGAAGTGCAGAAACGTAGAAAATGCTGCTCCAAGGAGGAGCTTCATCCTCGAAGGCGGAGCTAAGTCCATCCAGGCGTTTTGCACAGGTGGATGATTGCCACGGGAGATTAAAGGATATCTCAAACATGCATGAAAGAATCAAAGCAACACTGCATGCATGTTTTTGACAAATAACATTTCAACATGATGTAAAGCTTAAAAAAAAAAAGTCAATTTTACACAATACTGCCCCTCCAACATCCTTCCCATCATAACTGAAAGCTCTCCGTTTTCAGCACCGCTGAGCAGCTCCGATTGAAATCCACTCCCAGCAGTTTCTCTTCCGTCTTCACATCGGCACCGCTCAGCAGATCTCAACTAACTCAAGTATGGACGGATGTCAGGCTGTAATTTCTGTCCCCAGGCATGGCGGAGCACTTAAGCTATCCATTTTCCCACTTTTTTTCAGTTCACGCCGGTAGCTATTGCCTGTTTATAGACGCTCCTGGCAGGCGGAACGTGTGCGGCTCTGTGAACTCTGTATAGGCGCCGCAGAGTTTGCCAGCTGGCCCGTATCTTATCTGTCTGCTGCTGCTGCGGTAGGTTAGCGGCGACGTCATGAAGCTGCTATTTTCAGTCCATGAAAACATCCACATCAGTGTTAGTACATTAGCCCTCAGTGACCGGGGCCAGGGCACCGCTGGTAGAATGGAGCCAGGGGTATTTGTTGTGTTTGTCATCATATTTATCATAGAAACGTGTGTTTAAGAGATGACAATTCTAAGGAAGGGCGTATTTAAGAGAAATAAGTCAATAGAGAATAGAAGAAATGCACGGAAAACAGATAAAACTGTCAAAATGTGCCTCAACGTTTGGCATTTTAATCCGTTCACTCGATGCAGCGTGGGGTTTTCTTCCACTCATTTTTCTTGTCCGGTCTGAGTTTTAGCTGGTGTGGCATTCAGTCCTTTTGTCATTCCAATGCTGCCACTCCATGGCGAACTGAAGAACTGCAGGCACTTTTCTAACTGCTCCCTTTGCACATCTGACCCAATGGAAATCATTAAGTCTATTCAGTAAGTAGAAGCATGAAAGAATTGGACTGCTCCAATGCATGAATTCTAGAGGGGTTTTTTTTTACAGTGCTTTGCATTCATAACACTTTTAACTTTTTCACGTTTTCATAAGCTGCAACCAGAAACTTTAATACGTTTAAGGGAGTGTTTATGTTGTAGATCAAAAGATTTTTTTTAAATATGTCTGCAAGTGAAAATCTCAAGGGTGTGATGTGTGCATACTCTTAAAGACCTGTATAAATGCACTGAATTATTTTCTTACTAGGGCACTAATAATAGTTTCAATTGCTACATATCAGAATAATTATGAGATATATAATCTAGAGCATTTAGCACCGTTGCTTTTAGCCTTAAACACAACTGTTCATCAATATCTACTATCCTGCACCTTGTTGATCAGCACAGCTGGACTAAATGAACGACTCAGTAAATACTGATGAGGGAATCCAACCATTTGATTCAGGCGTGTTCACAGGTCAGTTCCACAGTGATGTTGAAAGACAGAAAGTTGCTTCTGCCAGTGGCAATGAAATGTATTTTTGAAATTTATTCAAATGCAACAAAATACAATTAAGATCTTTAGCTCATTTGGAAAAAACAAACGACATTTTAAGTTCTTCGCTGCGCTTATCCATTTAATGCTACAGGAAGTTTTGTCGCTTTTATACTGAGCTTCGCTCAGGGGGCAGAACGAGCGTGATGGTTCCCATTTACGATGGAGGTCAGAGGTCAGATCTCGAAACACCGCTACGCTCAGCTTAACTGTGTTCTAGTCGGACGGTGAGAACCCAGAGGGTAATGCTAATAGTTTTGTTCATACTTGGACAGTAATTAAGAAAGCTACAAATATGTAGCTAAGCTTTAATTAGACAGATTTTGAAGGTGTTAGTTGAAAACCTTTCAGTGTTCTACGTTGGGGTGAATCAAGTTGATTTTCTTCATCATGAAACTCAAACTCTGACTTCCAGTAGCAAATGAAACCATTAGCCTGTCTGTGTAGCGTGTGTAGCAGAGCTGACTACACAATGACAAACAGCTTTGCTCATGTAATTCAGCCTAATCATGATAGCAGTACTATGTATCTTCAGTGGCATCTCCGTCATAGCTTGGCTTTAGACATGAAAAGAGTGCCAACGACATGCACGTGCATGCCAATGATTGGATTGTATTTACTTTGGTTAGAAATGACATGACAGGACTTAAAGTCTGGATGGGAAAAGTTTGCGCTTTGTTTGAAACTAAAGGCACTCAGAAAGTTTTTTGGGGGAAATCTTGACATTCTTAAGGATGACAAGATGTGACAATAATGTGACAAAATGTGAAAGGGTTCAAGAATTAGGAGGACTGTACTGTTAAATAATACTTAATACATTATACATTGCATATGAAACAGATTCGGTTAATTATAACTGCCACTCTTAAGGCACCATCTGAGACATATGGCTTTCTATACCTGGTTTGGACTCGCGCAAGAGAAGTTGCATTCAGTTTACTGCGACGGCATGTCAGAGCCATTGTAGACAGGACAAAAAAATGGAGTAAAGTGCCACCAAAAAATCTCTAAGTTTCTAAAAAAAAAACCTTTGAAGGTTTTTGAGTTCCAAAACAAGAAAATTTTCTATTTTTCATTTCTATGTCCTTTTTCTCAAAAAATTCTGAGAAAAGTGTTGCAAGCAAATTTTTGACTTTCAAACTCAGAAATGTTCTCCTTTTCAAAATCCAAGGAGATCAAATTTTGAGATTGATCTCAATATTTCTGTCTTTTGATGAAAATGTACTTTTTCTTTTCTGTCTACAGTGTCCCAAACACGTCATCGCAGTTTACAAACATATATATATATTTTTACATTTCTCTGAAATCAAAATTACAAAGTGATTTCCAGCATTCTATATCACTACTAATTGTCTACAGTATACCTCTGTTATACATTTACCCTGTATATAATCTAACAGTCTCTGTTTTGTGCTTATAGCTCAGTGACATTCGGTGCAAGGGTTTACTTACAGTGGTGCATTGCATCTTTGTAGAGGCGTATTTTTTTTTTTTTCTGAGGAAGTCAAGGAGGAGTGTGTAAAATAGTGCATTTATAGTGGCGATGAAACTCTTGCTGTCTTATGCAGGGCAACATTTCATCAATCTCCCCAGCAGGCGGCTCACTAAGGCGTTGGGCTTTACAGGGGACAGTCATGTTGGCTTCCAGGTCCCCTCGGGTTCCCGACCTCTCCTTGACCTTAGTGCATTTTGAAACATTTAACAGTATAAGTTAAGCTTCTCTTCCCCCGTCTTTGTCGCTGTCAAGGTTTTTTCTTTTTTACTTCCCTGAGCTCATCTTCTGCTGGCTGTTATATTTCTGTGCAATCCCATAAGGAACGTGCGCGGCGACGGTGCCCATCTCCGCCGCTCCCTCCACATGAAACATCTGGTCGTCGAAGTAGATGTGTGGCCGGATCTTCTCCAGCATGGGGCCCTTTGGGGCGCCGGCGAGGAACAGCGCCTCGTCGATCTCCAGCCCCCATGCCCTGAGCGTCTTCAGCGCCCGGATCCCTGAGCTGGCCGCGCTCCGAGCCGTGACCAGGTATGTGCGGATGGGACAGTCCAGGCGTTGGCCTTTGGCGTAGAATTTCTTCTGCAGCTTCCCGAGGGCCTCCAAGAAACCCTTCAGGGGACCCTGCAGAGCGGCAGAAAAGGCAGAAACTCACAAACTCAACTTCTGATTAACTGATGCGGTGAGTGTCTACAAATAATCGTGTTGCTGCTGTTCACAAAGTGGCATAATGCCAAAAAAAAAAAGTGACAAAACAAGAAATCCTACATGCGCTAAAATCTGACGCGACACCATTTGTGTTTACGAGAAAGAAGTTGTGCTCAGTGTCTTCATCTGAGGTTTTTGTGTCATTTCCTTCTGTACGTTTTGGTGCAGCGCCACCACAGGCCAGGAGGGGAATAGGTTTTTTTCAAGCCTTTTGTATAATTTGACACAGTGTGAAGGTGAACCCGAGCAGCTGAGAATGTAACCAATGTTGCAACTTTGGTCCTCAATCAAACTGAATCTATCGGACTATCAGGTGTGATCTACAGTTTATTGGAAATACGTTTAGAAAAACAGCAATCTTTTCTTTATTTTTTTTAGATTAACATCAGGTTCCCTCACTCGCAAGGTCAGAGACGGAGACTGTAGAGGAAGTTATACACACGTGATCCAGGAGCCTGTCCTCGTTTTCCTTCTCGTGCTCGAAGAACTTGTCCAGGCCGTGGGTCTTGAAGATGCGCTCGGACTCGTCGGAGAACAGGACGGCGTCGCCGTCGAACGCCACCCTCAGCTGAGACTCTGACACCTCGGTCAGCTTCTCCGGCATGAACATCGTTGCTGCTGCGATGCCTGAGGACAGACAGAGAGACAGGGACAGAACAGAGTGGACACTCACTCAGTGGAAGGAAATTAAATGTAATTTGCAAATATTACTGAAACTATTTTTCCATATGAATTAGCTCTCTCGTCATGTGTGTGGCGTGGGGTGTTTTGACCTTCGGCCAGCGCCTCCCTGACTTTCTCAGCGTCTGCAGACAGGTAGAGGTTGGTGTGCCAGGCCTTCAGGTAGCCAATTGGACTGCTTCCTCCGGTCATACAGAACCTCTCGATGAATAAGTCTGGGAACGAGACCAACAGACGACAGCGAGGTTTTTTATTTCATTGCGTAACGTGGAGTTGAATGTCGGCATTCCTTAAAGGGGCAGTATTATGCTTAGGTGCCATTTTATAGCATGATTAAGTAACTATGTTACCTTCAACTTTATATACTGTATATATATCAATTATGATATAAATTTTACTTCCCAACTTAATGTCTTGAAATTGGGCCTCTGTCTCTTTAAGAAGCTCCTGCTCTTTCTGAAACTCCGCCTGCAGGAAGTCATCACAACATGGCTCCTCTGTTAACCCTTTAAGGATCTTTTTACCAGCGTTTCACTGAGAAGTAGCTCATGTAATGAGCTCAGCGGATGCTCGGTTCCACCACTTAGGTGTTTGCTAATTGCTGCTGGCTAGTCTGAAGGAGCTCAGTGGTGGGGCTGAAAGCTCAGAAGTTTGGGAACTGCAGCTCCGACAGCTGAGCAGGTGTTTTGCTCACCTGAAGGGTTGCCAAAAAGTCAATTTTACATAATACGTATAAAGCTTATAAACTTAATTACATTTTAATAACAATAATAATTTTAGGATTATTGGTTATTAACATGAAATGCTGCTGAGCAACAGAGCTCTGCGGACTGAGTCCGTGTTTAGAAATAAATCATTTCAGGAGACATGGATAAACTTACAAGTGCTTAAAAGATGGACAGGGTCCAAAGTGTCTGTTTGCACTTTTTTTTTTTCTTTATCATGCGGGGATCTTAACTCTCTGCTGTGGCTCGAGGAAAAGAGCAGAGCAGATGCGGCATGTGGAGAATGACGGGAGAACACGGATAGGGAGTAACTAGATCCATGATTCTAGATCCTATCTGCCCTCCCGGGCGGAACCACAGAATATTCACCAGAGCAGAGCGCTGGAGGCGGACAGGAAGGTCAGGAGTGAATGTTTTAGAAGAAGTTAGGAGGAGCAGAAGGTCCAGAACCCAAAACCAGAGAAATATTATGTAATGTAACAGAAGGCTGACGAGGGTGGGAGACGTGACTGGATTTGGTCATAATCCTAGAGCATCGCTAAAGTACATAAATACATCAAATCCAATAACTTTAAGCTCTGTCAGAGTGGGTAGCATTAGCCACAGATTCTCTATAGGATTTAGGTCTGGACTTTGACTGGGCCATGCGAACACACAGTTCTGATGTTACCCTGATAGACTATAACTATAGCACAATATAGTCTGGAGGATCCTCTGGAGGAGGATAGCAAAACAAAAAAAAATTATCTTTATGACACCTAAATCCAATTTGCATAATAATTTGGAACACGGTGTAATTGGCACATTTATTTTTACTTTCTGCCACAACCGCTCCACAGTGGTTACTTTTAAAGAAAAGTGTGCAACCTCTTTCACCTTGGCCCTGCAAACAGGATAATAGCTCTGGTTTTGTAGTTGTATAATCATAATAACAATGATTAAAAACCTAAGAAAAAATACATTCATAAAAAGAAGCATTACAAAAAAGGTGAAATAAATTTAAAATCTCAATTTAAATTGAGATTTAAAGAGAGCCGGTCGTTGACAAGTATCGGAGTTGTGGACTCAAAGGAATTAAGTCCTCTTCATTATTTTTTTGTTTCCTGGCTGCACGAATGTTTTTAGATCATTCATCTTGGATTCATTTGCTGGCTCAGAGGATCTAAAACATTATCATATCCAAGCAGGAAATCAGCAGGACAACAAGGACATACTTGGTCAATAAGACCAACTTTTAGATGTTTATGTTCATCTCTCACAGGATCTATTCCGTGCTTCCACATGTACGTTTTCTTGGGAAACGCTTGCATAAGTCCCACATTTATGTTCTTTCAAGAGACATAAAATCTTTACTGCAAGCAAATTATGCATCACGCTCTCCTGGTCGTTTGGATTCGTTTCAGGATTAAGAGAAGAAACAGTTCTGCTTTGACTGAAATCTCTGGGTCTGTTTCTTCCCTAATGTTTCTAAGGGAAGGTCAGAGGTCACTAAATTGCATTGATGCATGCGCTTCTTCACAAAGGGAGCCACCAAAACGACATCAAACGTAAAAGCATCTGCTAAGCCGTGCGTTGCTTTTCTTGGTGGCGTTGCTGTTTGTCTTTCGGGCTTCTTAGATTATTCTTCCATCCCGCGGGACTTAATCCTGAAGCCGACCCATTCTGAAGGTCCGCGGATCTGAAAACATGAGAGGAGCTGAACAGGAAGCGGTCTGTGCAGAGAGTGTCACCACAAGGTCTGAGATTTTCCCTGGGAAGGATCCAGTCACTCAGCTGTCCATACACTCCGCTGTTTATCTCTGAGCACAACTTGCGTAAGCTGCAGTGCACAACATTTGGATTATCTTAAATGTACCCAACATAGAGTTGAGACACCATGGAATTTGTCATATACTTAAATTGTATATTTCAAGGATGTTAAGTGACAGAGATCCTCCACATCTGGAATTGATTCATGGTTTAAGACGTTTCTGACAAGTGAAAATAGAAACGTGGTGGTCCATGTTAGCAGGGATAGAGAAACTGGTCGAAGTTGACGGGAAGACAGATGGCTCTAAATTCAGGTTGCTGTGGCGACTGCAGTGGTAAAACATGGTTTCCTCAGGTCAAGAAAGGCTCGTCTGTTGCGTGTGGACTTTTCATGTTCTCCCTGTGGATTTGCTTCAAGTTCCTCCAGTTTTCTCCCACAGTCCAGAGAAAAAAGTACGTTCGATTGACCGTTGTGTGTGCAATGTTCAGATCTGGTATTCGGATTCATCCCTGCAGCGTAGCACAGCTGGTTGCCCTGTTGCCTTGCAGCAAGAAGTTCCTGGGATAAAAATCTGACCTGGCGTCTTTTTCACACGGAGTTTATTCTCCGTCTGCATGCATGGGCTCTCACCAGGTATAAAGCTTTTTCACACAATCCAAACATATGCCTGTGATGTTTAATGAACCTCTGAGTGATTCTTAACACTTGATTGATTGGCCTGTCTGTCTATGAGTTGACCGGTGGCGGACTGGGTCTATCCAAGGAATACCTCACTCTGTGCTCCAAAAGTTCTCAAGTTAGGTATTGGCCCCCCACGATCCTGTAAGGATAAGTTGGTAAAGATGATGGACGGACTGATGGACAAACACGATGGAATCAAGACACATCCAGTCCATGTTCATAGGCCCTATCCACTCTCAGACCATGACCTGATTTCCTTCCATGCTCCTCCACATCTAGAGGATGCAGTTGAGATGACCTGGACATCTGGTTCGGCATCTTCATCCAGGAAGAGACCCAAAGGAAAACCCAGGACCGGCTGGATGGAATAGTTTACTCTACTGGCCGGGATATTCCTTGGAATTCCCTCCGAGGAAGTGAGCCGAGTGGCTGGGGACAAGAGAAGTCTGGGTCTGTCTGCCATGACCCGACCCCAGATTAAATGGAAGATAATGAATGGATAATGACCCTTAGACGCAAACCTAATCTTAACCCAGGGCTTAATCACAAACTACACTGAGAGAGTCGCACAGCAGAAGGGATTTGCCAAAGACAGAAGTCATGCATATCACTTTCACCTCCGTTCCTCCTTAGCGTTTTTGTTTTTCAGGTAATGTGTCTGTACTTCCTTTACTAGTGGTAACATCTCAAATTATCTATGGCAGCAGGAAATGACAAACTGCATATAACCGGGAAAAACATTTGATGGAAACATATATAAAGAGAAAACTCTTTGTGTCCAAGCATACCTCCAGTTGCATCCTCCTACTCCTGATGAATTTGTGGCTCCGAAAGTTGCTTTTCCTACTCTCAGCTTTGTAGTTTTTGGTTTTCTGCCTCTGCTGCCTTTTTTTATTTAGTTTTTTGGCAAGGAGAATGTGTTTGTTGTTCCTCATCCATGGCTTCCTTTGTGCTAACCTGCTGTTGGGCCCTTTCCATATTCCCAATATAACAGCATTTCCTGTCATCTACCATGTGTTTGAAACAGTAAGAAAGACACTCCCCTGTTCACAAGAAAGACAGTTCCCCCATTTTCAGCTGCAAGATTTTCAAACTCCACCTGGTTTAGAAGTAAATAACTCTTTTGACAAAAGCAGAAACAGACTGTAGCCTCTTATTTTCAATAAGATACATGTATATGGAAGATTTCATAGTGAACTGCTACTGTAGAAACCAAAAGCTCAGAAAATGTGATTAAAAAGTAAAAGCTACTATGTTGGTTACGGTTTATCAAATGAAAAAAATGCTCAAGTTAATTTCATCTATGTGGAACTTACTATGGTGATTGATGGTGTTGATGAGCCGGATCCCAACATGAGCGTGGTTGTACGTCACCAAGACGATGTCAAACAGTTCTTCACTCTGGGGGTACAGCTCCCTCAGGCGAGTGTTGACCGCCTCCAGAGCCTATCAGAGGGGCGTTACAAACAGTCACCCTGGAAGAAGTTCAACTTAAACACCATCACACCCCAGAAATCTGTGCAGATCTTTAACCTTAACGAAAGGAAAAGCGGGTCCCGGCGCAAAGGGCTCGTTCTCGTGCTCAATTTGGTATCTCAGGTATTCCTCCACTCCTTTCTGCTCGAACACCTTCTGCTCCCGTTCGGTCCGAAACAAGACCCGGGAAGAGACGGCCACCGACACGGCATTCTCTGGCTTCGGCTGAAGGAAAACAGAGATCTGGGTTGAGAATGGAGGGATTGTAAGAATCAACCTAAAAGGAGGGTACAACAAGAACAAAATCAATCCATCAATTTCATAATACATGGCGGAAGAAATTAGGGGGTAAGCCCTGTTTTTAAATCTTTATAAACCCTTTTGTAGACCAGATTCTCTGAGGACAGAAACTCATTCCAGTTGACTGTATCTGCAATACTGTTCATTCAGCTGTTGGCCAAACCTCGTGACAATGATGACATGGATGTAGATCAACCAGTGGATCAAAAGGTTTGTCTTTCGATTCAGTCAACAATCTCTTGCCATCCGTGTCCCGCTCCGTTTTTCCCTCATGTGTGAACATGACCCCCAGATACTTAAACACTAAACTTAAAGGAACTGGAGAGGGCACTCTACCCTTTTCCAGGTCAGGATAACCTGGGATTTCATCATAAACATGTAACATGAATGGAGATATACTAGCACAACGGCTTCTATCATGCTAAGATTACATTTTTCCTTTTAAGTTTGCCTTTGCACATGTCTCTCCATCCCATCCGTTTCTTCTTCCTGGGGCGTTGCTTGTTCATTTGGGTGGTTGACCCCGGTACTCCTTCACTATAAAACCCTCAGCTCTCCATCCATCCTATCTGTCTGACAGTTGGCCCATCCACATTTGGCCCTACAGCTAGAAGAAGTAAAATGCGACTGTTACCATGTCAACAATCTTTTTAAAAAAATTATTCCAAGAACGAAACTCAAGACCTTTTGTGGATAATGTATAAAATTAAACCCGTACGAAAAATATTTATAATTGGTGGAACAAAATAAAAGTAGAACTCATGCAAATGTCTAGATTTTACAAAAAAAAATTAAAAAGTGAAGTTTTTCTGTGTTAAAGCACTGGGAAGCACAATTTGGGTGGCAAGTAGAAAAACTTTAAATTTTAGAAATATCACATATAGAAGTAGCACATAGGTCTGAAAATCCCTCTGTAGAGACGTATGTTTACGCTGCTGTTTGGAGGCTGAGGGCAACATTCTTGCCAGGGCAGCTGGCATTAGTGCCCACAGCTGCACCCACTGGGTGAACATTGGTGGCTGTGCTTGTTTGACTTTGCCTCACAGTGTCGGTATGCGCTGTTCATGGCTCACACGTACGACCTGGCACATCGCAGCAAAGGGGCAACATCTTTCCTTTTGCTTGTAAAAAGGTGCTAGACTTCAAGTGGGTAACCACTTGTGTAAACATCCTTTATTATTGTTTTTTTTCTGTAAAAAGGAGGTGCTATTATAAATAAAGTGCAGTGAAAAAGATAACTGCTCTAAATACAAGTTTCAGTTTTCAAATATAATAATTTACCACAGATTAGCCACATTTTACTGGACAATTGAGCTAAAGGTGTTTTTGAATGGCCTAGTCCAAGGCAGAACTAAAATTCAATTGAAATGCCCTGAGATTACTTTAAACAGGCCGTTTATGCTTGATAACCTCCAAAGTGGCAGAATTAAACCAAAACTGCAGTTAACACAAATATGTGACGTCAGCCCAGTCTTGTTGTTATGGTTCAAAGGTTTTTACTTTTGCATATAGAGCCAAGTTGGTATGGGTACGTTTTTTTTCCCCCCATAAATTAAATCATCAAATAAATAAAAAAAAAACCCTACTGTTTTTTTCTCTTTTTTTTCTGTTGATTTAAGATCAACAAGAAATTAAAAACAAAAGAAATCTATCAAAGTCTAACAACACTTGTCACTATGTAACAAGTGTTGTGAATTTACAGTTGAATTTGAGCCCACTTTCTGTGACTGCTACTTGGGTTTCATCCAAACAGGAACAGCAAAACAACACTGCTCTGATATAATTGTCAGTAAACAGCAGAGTGTTCCTGTAATGAGCAGAGGGACTCTATGTTCAGGCATCTGCATGCTTGTGTTTCAGCTCGATCATGAGAAACGGGCCGCAGGTCGGAGAGAGCGCTGAGCTGCTGCTGCTGCATTTAGCTGTGATCCGTCAGCGTGCAGCCACCGCTGACATATTACTCACTTACCTGGTAACACACAGACAAGGCCTTGATAGGACTCATCTGAGCAAAAGCTAAACATGAGGTGTAAGGTGCAAATCGATCCGCTTTAAGGAATAACAATTGATTATGAAAAACAATTTATTTACCTGTTATAAGAGCCATTAGACTTTGTAAAGTGCCACTGATTTCCCTTAAAGCCAGCATAGCCAGGGGTATAGAGAGCTTACGATTGTTTTTCTTTCATTTTTGCAGAGCTGACTGGTTTGAGACATATGAACGATAAATCTTCACTCTCCGGGATTACTTGTGGAGTTTCTCAGGGTTGTGTGTTTGGACCAATTGTTTTTACATCTGGTTCCAGACTCTACTGGAAATTTTGAGTGATTTTCTGCTGCCAGTCAGTGACTCGATACAATCTGCTGAGTTTCCTTTGATAGAAACTTTTTAAACTACTTTTTTGAATAATTAACTGAGTTTGCTGTGTTGTTTTATCACTAGGATCAATTGGAATGTATGTATAAAAACATTTTTGATTTTTTTTTTCCTTTTTTTTTGCAAAGTACCTCTTTGAAACATTTGTTGTGAATTGGAGCAATTCAGTTAGACAAAACTGAATTGAATTGCTGCAAGAAATGTTCAAAAGATGTCATCACTGGATTCATCAACATAATGTAGCATCGCTACTCTGATGTATGTTTTCTTCCATATAAAGCATTTTGTACCTCTGGTCTCAGACAGAGAAAACAGGCAAACCTGCTGCTTAACAAAAAGTCACTCCAAAGACACTCCGTTTAAATAATTTGGCTACTCATGCTACTGTCTTTGGTACAAGAACATGCGCCTGCCAAGTGACTGACAGAAAAGTTCACTCCTCATTACACTTAGTCGAAACGGTGAACACTGTGGTGGTCTAGTCTTTGGTAGAAAGAAAGAGAGAGAGAGAAGGAAAACAAACAAGCATGCAAATAGAAATGATCAAGCCGACTGCAATTCATCATGCGATAAAATGATTTATATCAGTGGTGCCCAAACCTTTTGGGAGGTGGGCAAAAAAGAAAAGCTCAAACACTCAGATAAAGGGGGCAAAACAATATAAAGGTTTTAAAACTACAATCGACAAAAACGTTACCTTTTTTTTAATAGCAAGTTTTATAGTTCATGCAATAAAACAAACATTAACTGTCATGATCAGATTTTTTTTTGTAGGAACTTCAAGTGATTTTTGCACATTTTCCTTGTCAAATGAAAGGCCTGATGATTGAGTTTGATCTTATTTTGGGCTCAGTTATAGAAAACTGAAAAAAATATTTTGCCTATTTTCAGCAATAAAAACTGGATCTAGGTCAGTCTTAGTTTGAAAACACTTGCTGTATTTGGCCATGTTTTACTGCAGAGCATTAGAAGCCGTTTTAGGGACAACAACGTGTACAAATCAGTGAGTAGATGTGATTCTATTCACCATGAAAATGGAAGAAACACAGTTTGTGTTGAATCTAACATTTTGTAAATAGATTTTATTGCTTTTTGTGACAGAGTTATGCATGGTTTGCTTCTTAATATTCTGCAATGAACCACTGAGGTCATCACAGAACAACTGTAATTTTACAAACAATACTTTATTCTCAAAGACAAGTCATATTTACTGATTCATTTGAAGGTACTTTTGTATTAATAAGTGTCAGATAAAATCATGCCACATTTTTGCTTATCTATAAATGTACCTAAATTTAGGTCTTTCTTTCAAAGGCAGTGTTTTTCCGTGCATGTACTCCGCTGGTGCCATTTTGACAGATGTGCATCCATAATGACACATAGGTACACACACATTTTAAAGGCTTCATGAGCTCAGAGTGTGAAATCAGCACAACACACGTGACTGTGAATCGGGTCAAGTGGCTGGTTAGTAGCACGGGTTCGTGTGCGATCATGCAGCCCACACACAAAAGGTTAAACACGCAGGGGTGAAAGGTCGGCACGGATGCTCGCTCAGACACAACGTGGTGACGGGACATACTTACGAAGAACATGGCTCCCTCCACCTTCCGGGCCCGTCTGCCTGTCACCTTAGCAGAACGACAGTTTGTTTTTATTCAGCAGAAGAAAGATTGCACATTTATTATTGTTGTTATTATTATTATTATTGGAAGATGTTTGAATGTTCACTTTTTGCCATTTCCTACAGATAACTCCAGTTTTTAGATGAGGGGGAAATCACCCTCCGAATTTCATGTTTGCAGACGACGGCGTGGTTTGTGACAGATTAGCGGGACGTACGGATCCTTTGGTGCAGTTCATCCGTTAGAGTCAGTTGATTCTATGAATAACATGTCACACAGGCTGGGAGTGACGGCCGAGCCGGAGTCCGGTTCTTTGCTGTGATTTGATACTGGAAGTGTTAACTACCTGCCCTCTCCCCCCAACGGGGCTCCTCTGCCCCGGAGGGAATTCGTCAGTCGTGGGACTCTTCTTCACAGAAACCCTTTGTGACTTCAATGCTAGCTTTAATCCCTTTTAGAGAGTGATTATATGTGCAAATTAGGAACATTTTCTTTTGTTTGTTTTATAGTGTTTTTCCAATAGTTGAACCCAATCCTGTTCTCATTACATGGAAACTCTCAGAACTTTTGTGACATCTGTGTTTAATCCTGATTACTGACTCATCCTTGATTTTTTATTTTCACATACCAAAGACACAGACTTCCAGAAAGATTCTGGAGTAGAAGGGGAGTGAAGAGGTGAGAGTGTGAGCAGAAAGTAGCTGGGTGAGTGCAGACTGCAGTTATTTATAGGTAAGGTAAAGGCCAGTCATGATGCAGCCTGTCCAAGTCTTGGCAGACATAGTAACGCTGGTGTGTGACTGTACACACTGCCACTAAACAGCGATGTTGCTCTGAAATCTGACCCGAGTTGTGTTGTTCCTTCAAAAAAAAAAAAAAAAAACATTTTGTTAGCCAATGAATGACAGAAATCCTACAGTAAACAGTGTTAGAGCACTGATAAATACCGGATCTAAACTGGGACACCTGGCACTGTGATCCTTGTACTTATTATAACGTACCTTGCTTTGGAAGTGTTTCATTCATAGTCCACCGTAACGTGACTGTTCCCAGAAGTAAAGCGGTTTATCATAAAGGAAAACTGTCCTCAGAGATAACAGCAAGCAGCATAGCTTTCACTGATATAGCTCAGATGGAGCCCTAATTACAGGTAACATTTCAAATCAAAGCCATAATGGTGTCTTTGGTTCCCTTTTTGCTGCTAAAGTAGATCCGGTTTTGGCTCAACTAGACCTCCTAGGCTGTTTTCAAACCTGGCAGTCTGGTTGACTCGGTTTGATTGGGGACCAAAATGTAAACATTTGTTACATTTTCAGTTGGTGTGATTCGCTTTCACACAACAATTTGAAAAACCTTTTCACCCCATCACCAGGAGGGGCGCTGCACCAAGAACTATTAGAGGAAATGAAATGAGGATCCCAGAAGAAGACATGAGCGCAATTTCCTTCTTCACAAAATGGAGTAATATTGGATTTAAGTGGTTGTACGATTTCTCTTTGGTGCTTGAGACCACAAGCCATCTCTCCCGCTGGTGCTAGAATCACGTTTTTGCTTTGGTTCTTTTGAGCTAGATACCATGTGCAATACTAGAAACTGCTCCTGCTTCGGGAGCAGTTTCTAGTCAGTTTGTCATTCACATATGCATTCGAACCGCGCCAGAGTTCACTTTAATCGAACAGAGACCTGGATTTTTAGGTGGACAAGAGTTTTTTTTTGTCCGCATCAGAGTTCAATTCGCATTTAGACCTCCCCAAGTGAACCAAACTTCCTAGACAAATTAACCACCGTTGGATTAAAGTGTTCTAAACAGACCCGGTGTGAACGCACCCTTAATGCATGCTGTGACATCTGGAGCCAAATTCTTAGCTCCAGATGCCTTAAAGTCCTGTAAACTACAAGATTGGACCTGCATGGACTTGTTTGTCCACCACACCCCACAGATATTCAGTTTGACCAAGATGTGGGGAATTTATAGACAAATTCTTCCTGAGCCATGTTTGCTTGGTGGCACGGAGCTGAAAGAGACCAAAGCAGAATATTTCTCTGACAGCTCATGTTCTTGAGTAATGCGCATTCACCCAGCCAGCTAAGTTCAGCAAGAAAACCTTGTCTGGGCTGTGGCTATGCAGACCCATACGCAACTAAACATGGTGACAACTTCTGACAACTTCCCACCAGAATCAACATTAAATCTTTCAGCAGTTTCAGCTTCGTGATTCTGGTCAAACTCACTCAAATCCTTCAACTTGCCCATTTTTTCCTCATGCTAACTCAACTTTGAGGACTCGAGGCTAACTAGCTACCTCATATTTCATATCGACAAATCATTTCCACAATGAAAAGATATTTAATATCGTTTAGTTCAACTATCTGTGGTCATTATGTTGTGAATAGTTGATGTAATGCTCATATGGTTTTGAATAAAGGATGTTCTTCACCCTTATCTCCAAAGTGTCAACGAGAGTCATTCAAGAATTAGCCAAACCAAAAGTTAGCTTTCATTGTTTCGCCTCCTAAACTGACCCCAAAGTGCTGAGGTTGTAGAGCAGTGCTTAGTTTACAGTGGTTCTTTATACTTTTAGCTTTCATAGTTACATAAATTATTTTTCTCAGCAATTTTGATCCTCCTTTTACCCCTTACAAAGTGCTAGACGTGCTTTCTGGCTCAGTAAGCTAGCAAGTAGCTTTTTGAAATCACAGAGAAAAAAAAGTTTTGTATTTTTTTTGTCAACTTTTATTTAACATATTAATGCTATTGGTAAAAAGTAAAAAAAAGTTTGTATTTTTAACTTCACATTTAAAAATGTAACTAAAGAAGAACATAAAATTCAAAATGTTATATATCAAAACAATCATAGGGCTGCTTTTAAAGGCTAACTAACCACTATTTAGCTCTGGCCATGTCTCAAACTATCTTCAGGATAGCAGCATTTTGAGTTTATTTATCTATAGGACTGTTACATAAGAGACGAGTTATAAACCTAGCTATAACTGAATCTGTCTGTTGTTTCTGCTACCTGCTTGTTTCGAGGCTAGAAGCTAGCACTGGCTTGTAAACAACAAAGAATTTTCTTCTCTGTTGAAGAAAATTAGAAAACTACCTTTTATGAATTTCCATAAGCTATTGTTTTAAAAGTTTAGTTGAATTTAAGGCTTTGGGTGTTCTGTCAAGTCAGTTTAATGAAAATAATAAACATTGTAGGCATAAGAGCTTGTTGGTTTTTAACAAGTTTTTTTACAGTCTCACCCATAAAACCTATTTTAATGCTGTGCCTCTAAAGCAGCTCTTAAAAATATAAAGAAACAAAATATTACCCTCTAAATAGTGTATATTCAAAGCGGTTGAATATACACTATTTGATGTGCTACTTGCACATCAAAACACAACAACAACAAAAAGACAATCAGAGTAACAACTCTGATTGTCTTTTTGTTGTTGTTGTGTTTTGATGTGCAAGTAGCAGATTATTTACATGCAAGATAGGTTAAATGTGTTGGAAATGATAATTCAATTATGCTAGTTTTAACTTTAAACACGTTTAAATATTTGACAGATCAACATTATCTTGAATAGGACTCAATTTTAAGTTAGATTTAGAGTCATGGCTTAATCAACATAATCTGATCAGTGGAAGATAAATGTGCCAGTTCTTAGATCCAAATTAGCCCGTTTTGATATTCTGGGTGAGAGGACGGCTCTGAGCCATCAGCCTCCTGCTGTGCTTGGAATGCAGCAGCATCTGTGCTGGGACAGAAGGAGGGGGTCTGCGTGGAGATAACTGTTTCCTGAACCCATATAAGGATTGGGGCCTTTTGTTATGTGTTTTAAGAGGACACCTGGAGAGATTCTAGGATCTCACACAGAGGTGTGGAATGCTGCTTCTCTCAGGACTCACCAGCCCAGCAACGACAGTCATAAAATCATTTAGAGCAACTTCCCTTTGAAATTTGAAACTTATTCTAATTAGAGAGCAGGGAACCTCCCAGACTGCATAAATTAGAGAAGAGACACACCTTCCTTTAAAAAGTTTCGGAGCTAAAATAATTAATCAGATCGTTGGGGTGCGGCGGCACCGGCGCTCTCCGGAGACCGTATTGGTCTTTGTATTTGTCCATTTTTCTGTTTCTTTCAGGTGATTGATGTCTGTCTTGTGGTTTTGAGTTTCTGATTATTCTGGTGTGTTATTGGTGTGATTTGATGCATATGTTTGTCTGAATAAACTTTGGATATGTTTGAAATAGAACGGTGAATGTTGTGAACTGCCCTTACGCATGGGGAAACCCGGGGAACGACAGGAGACAACGAGCTACAGGTGTTAATCATTATCCTCTCAATAAATGTGAGTAGCTATATAACAGTTTTGGAAATGTAAGATATTTCATTCTGGTTATGTAACACAATCTGAAAATGAGCTTTTTGTTAGACATCTCATACTGTTATGTATGCACTGTTGGACACAGGGGCATTAATATCTCTGTTCTACTGCAGTGAATTTGAAAGAGATGTTACACAATAATATCTGGTTTTATGTTTTCGCACAATCATCAGTAAACTACACTAATCCTCACCCAGCAGAGATTATTCGGCATTTAGCTACTTTTAGCTTCATACCACTTTGCGATCTTCACTTATTTGTTGTTCTTCTTTTTCATGCTTATGAGCAGCAACAGGACTGCAGTGAATCCCTGTCAGAGTCGCCCAGAGTCGACTTAGAGGCTTATTCCCTTGGACTTGAAAAGTGCTACAGACAACAGTACATCCTGTTCAGTATGTTGATATCTTTCAAAGCCAAACCCAGCCCTAAGCCCTTGGCTACTAGACTTCAGCTCATACCCGTGCTAACCTGTGGGTAGCAGCTTCTCAGAACTGTGGCTGAAAATTCAGCTTGTTGACAGCTTCCACAAAAGAAATTTTTAAAGAAATATATCTTTATATTTTCTCACTAAATGGCACTAAAAGTAAAATTACTGCTACAAAGTTGGGTGATAACCATTTTGAAAGTTAGCAAAGGCAGCTAGCATGTGGGAGAGACCTGACTGCACCTGTGCTACCTGGTCATAACAATTACACCATATTGACAATAATGTGCTGAATGTATAGAATGGGTGAACGTCTTTCTGTAAGTTTTGTCTACAAGCTAGAATTTGTGAAGGAAACATTTTACAGGTCAAAGAATCAAGTAGAGGAACAAGCTAATGTTAGCCTAGCATCTTAGCAAACATCTTTTCTGTTTAAAGACCTTCAGCAGAGCAAGAAGCGTGCTTATTGATTACTTTTTGATTTTTGTGCCAAGTCAGAAATCACAACACTACTGCTGACCAGTTAATGCTGTTGAAATAAAGGAGGAGGTTTTCTTGAACTAAAAATAATTTATTTTTCACATTTCTAAAAAAAAAAAAAACAGACAACTGTCAGATAGTTTAGGAGATTTACAATAAATTCAAATATTTTGTTTTTTTTTTCTTTTTGAACTGTAAAAACTGCATTGCATAAATTAACTGTTATATTTAAAAAATAATTGGGGTTAGCATTGTGTTTTCCTCTACTTTGCAAAACATTAAAGCTTGCAAATGGGAAAAATATTTCAGAAAAAAATGAAACAATTGTAGAGCTCCAGACTGAATCAGTTCATTGATGGGTGACAGTGTAGTATGTCAACAGTTAATATTCACATAGATTCATTCTATTCTTGAGAGAAGGAAACACATATTTGTTGAGGTATGGAAAGTAATGAAGTCATCAAATTTAAGCTCAACTTTCTTGATTTGCTGATTACATATTTGCTGATTACAGACCTAAACCTGTAAACGTGAGGTTTGAGAAGCTCAAAGCCCGGTCATGTGTTCACGTAAATCTCTGGATGAGCCCGTCTGACATTCCACTGGCAGTGGGGTTTGTGACTGAGTGAAATATGCAGATTCATTGATCCGTAACATCCCGATTCCTGGCCTTAACATCAAATCACCACAATCTAAGACAGGCCAACACTTTGGCAGGTATACATCTGCGTTTAAACCGCTACCTGCAGGAAGCCGGGCTTCAGAGCATAGAGGGATGTTTGGGTCAGAACAGAATCCAATCCTAACTGCGACCACAGTTTGTGACACTCACCGACTTCGGTTTGGCGGTCAGCTCCAGCTGGTTGGGGTCGAACTCCTCTTTCCCCTCCCAGGAGCCTCTGGCGTCTCCGTTGGACGAAGGGGAAACTTTGAGCTCCTTGACCTGTCCGCTCATCACCTGTACGGCGTCCAGACTCATCTTCACCATAGACAGTCCCTCTATCTGCCCCTCCACAGCTGTCAACCCCTACACTCTTACTTTGGGGGAAAAAAAAAAACAAAAAAACGGGACACTGTGTTCCTCTCAAACAAGAAGAAGAAGAAGAAGAAAAGACAAACAGGAAGAAGGTGAAACTAAATAAACAAAACTGTCCCTCTTCTGTCGCTCACATGTGTCAGGACCAAAAAGTTCATGTGTGCACGAGAGATCTGCTTACACCTGCCCTTAAAACCCGCTGCAGAGTTCCCTCTTCTTCCTCGTGCTCTCTGCCCCGTACCCAGCTTCTTCTTCTTTTATTTTCTCTTTTCCCCCTCCCAAAAGGATCACTGCTCTCAGCATCCAATCCAGAGGACATGAAAGGCGCTTCACAGTTATTATCCCACACTCAGTCCCTCTTGGGTGACAGTTTGACCGCACGCAGACGCACGCAGACGTGCATTCTGCCTGTCCCTGGTCAAAGTGTTTCAGGCTGTGCGGAGCTCCATCTGCTGCCACCTCTCTCTCTCTTTCACTGCCCCTCCGCCCCCCTCCGCTACCCCTCACCCCCTCGGCCCCTAACCCATTCACTCCAACCCCTTCCCATCTTGTAACACTCTGTCCCATTCAATCACTCTCTCTCTCTCTCTCTCTCTCTCCCTAGTTTGATTTGTTTCCCTCTGCTGCTGACCAATCAGAGGCCTGCTTCCTTATTCAGCACGACCCCGCCTCCGCTGACCTCATGTTGACGGTGCAGTTTAGCCTAAGAGGCTCATGGGAAGTTCAGGCGCAATAAAAATAGCCGTGACGTCGCTCAAGAGGCAAGTGGATTATTCGTTTTGCTTTTATTATTTTAACACTTCATGCAATTTTTTTTTTTCCAGTTTGTTTGTTTATTTTGGATCTCCCCAATCCCCCATTAGCCATTGCTGTGACAATGGCTGCTCTTCCTGGGGTCCACATAATGAAAAAAACAAAACTATTTATTACAATAACATAGCATATTGTGTCATAAATATGCAACTATAACACGTTATATGCTAAAATTATTAAGCAAAAGTTCCAGGATTTGTTACATTTATAAGAGATGAAGTGAGTTCCATGTTTTTAATTTATCTAAAAATAACACTCTGTAGTGCCTCATTCCTTATGCAGAGTAAAACAACCTTTAACAACATGCTTTTAAAATAATGTTTGGATGAATAAAAGTTGATTATATAAAACATTTGGTATCTTAGATACTACAATACGTGTACATCCTATTGTACTGATTTAATTTTGTTAGGGCTTAATGGAAGTCTTACCTAGAGTATTATTAATGCTGATCAAAAGTTGACATATTTCATCATGTATGATTATGTTTATTTAATAGATGTATACAAAACTGTGTGTTTTGGTATTGATCTTTTACCAAGTAAATACAAGGCAGGTATCGCTGATACTGATACCTATATCAATACCAATACCAATACTTTTTATTAAGTTTTATACATCACTGAACTTCTGATCTTTTCTGTTTTTTTGTAGATTTGCCTTTTCATTTGTTTTGTTAAAACCTACGATAGAATTTGGACAAAGTTTGTAGGTGTCTCCAAAATTGAAAACCAGATTTATGTCCATATTTTCCCTAAACAAATAGTGTAAAAAACTACCATTTGAGAACAAATCAAAACAAAATCTTTTGTGAGGTAGACTTGAAAAATTACAATGCAAACTATTATTTCAAGAGGGATTTTGAAACTGGAGTATGGATCTTACCATGCTGGTATCAATTCCATACTAGTATCAACTTGGTATCGATATTGTTGATACTTTGTAACTCCAACCGTCATGATGTGTTTCTAGTTTCCTAACCCACATGCAGAACACCAAGTGGAGAACAGGAATCAGTTAAAAAGATTTATTATTTACACAAAGTTGAAATGCAACAATTGTGTTTCAACAATCTGGTTCTGGGGAAAGGCTGCGATCGGGAGATCGGGACAACCGGAGCGCTGAAGTGTGAGAAGAGAGATATGGCAAGTATAGGGGGTCGGGGAAAACGGCTGCTTCAGAGTAAACGGATTGGTCTTAGTTGGGTCGGGCTTGATCTTGTACGTGGGGGGGGAGAAAATCACTGTGGTTACCAGGGTTGGATTCAGCTGGAGAATTGCTGCTTGATGTACTTGGAGGCTGCAGAGGAGGGTAGACAGGTAAGCTCTAGATCAGTGGAAGCGAGGAGTGAGAGAGGCTGCCGACCGGGTATCCAAGGGAGGAAAGTTGAATGCGGTGACGATGGATCTTGGGCAACCGATGGGTAATATTCACGGTGTCTCAAAAGCAGGAAGGCACGGAGGAAACTAGGGGTTCGGGCAACCAATGAAAACTTCCATGGCGTCACGAGGAATCACCTGAGAAGGAGGCACAAGGAAATATCACCAGAAGTCTACAAAGAGAGACCACAGTGAGCTACTCGGAGGGCTGGTGTACCAAAATCTGGCTAACACTCTGGCGCAGAAGTGTCGACAGCTCACTGCTCATATACCTCTCCACATGATGAGATTAATCCAGGTGTGCAGGATCCAGAGAACACAGGCAATGCCCTCCAGGTAGGTATCGCCTCTTGACACCCTCTGGTGGTTAAGAGGGAAAAACAGCAAAAGAACCATTCCAACCACCCCAGTTCCCAACACTAACAATTAAGCTAAATTGGAAGCCGCCTCGATAGATTTTTCTGTTCTCTGGAGAAAAGCTCCCGGTATGTCCACATATCTGAAGAAAGAATATTTGTGAATTATTCAATTCAATTCAAAAAATGTTATTATTATTATGCTTAAAAGTCAAACCCAAATTACGCAAAGCAAAACTTGGTTATGGAAAAGAGGTTCTTCTGGTGAGTATGAAAGCCAGTGAGGGAGGGGCAGATCAGGGATTGGGAATAAATTAGGCTAAAGGAGGCCGATAATGGATGTACCCTTCATTAAAAAAAGGGTTGTACTTAGAGCCATTAGCCATGCATGCTGAATCCTGCAACAGATTTGTACCTCGGTGGTTTGCACTCATGTTTTTTTAACGTGACTTTGCATTCTTCCCCAGTGATTTAGTGAGATCTTTCCACTCAGTTAGATTTCACGCCTGCTTTACATACAGAGGAAGATCAGCAGTAACATAATCAGGTCCAAGTTTATGCTGAAATGATGATGGATTTTTCTTTTTTTGACCGTTGTCATTATGTCTTATTTACTGGAAAGAATAAAAATTGAAAAAATGAATTGTAGAAAAGTCCTGTTGCCCGCGTGTTGTGTCCATGAAAGCTACTCATCAAATCAAGTCAGTAAAAGGAGGACTGTGGATTTTAGCTTCTGCGCTAGCATCAAAACAAAACAGCTTCCACTCCCAAGACCCCCCAAAAAAGTCTGCAGGTGTCATCATGACAAAGTCCTGGCTGAATTTGAATGCATTTCACTCTTTTCAGATGGTTTTGTAAAACAGAATTATGAGACAAACATCCACTTTACAATTCTGCTCTGCTTTATGTCGCACAAAACCCCAAGAAAATACACTGACGTTTGTGAATTAGTTGCTCCAGCTTGTCTGATTTGACTGCAGTAGAAGTTTTTGTATTTGCATGAACAGCGGTGATTGTTACACAAACTCTATCCACTTTAGGTCTCTTATGATTTGATTTTTTTTTTTGTAACATTCACTTCCTGTGTGTTCAGCGTCCTCATATCTTTCGCTCTCTGTTCTCCTATCTTGTTATGTGAATATGAAACTGCCATGAGGGAACTGAACACCTGCCCTTTACATGGTCTCTTTTCTTGTTCAGCCTTTGTGATAAAAATGTCACAGACAAGCGGTTGCGCAGGTGGACAAGGAGGCAGGTAGAGAGAGGAGGGGGCGCACTGAGCGTGCAGCGCCCCCCTGTGGCCACTGAGCGCGCTGCACCCTTTTGCAGGCTCTGGCGCTTCATGGATTCCCGTCCGCTTGTGGCCACAGTGTGTACTTTTGTGGTTTGGTTTTCCACTGAGCTGAAAAAGCCCATGCGGCGAGGCTCAGAATAGATTTTTATTGATCCGTGATGGAGGGATTCAGGGAATGTGCAATGGAAAAAAGAGAGAGAGAGAGAAAAGGTGGGTTGGGAAGTTGTATAAAGGAGAAGCTGCAATAATTGAGCCCTATGTTGGATTTCTTGAGGTATGCTCATTTTTACACCTTTATAAATCAAACTGAAGTAATTTGTTAAGTCACTTCTGATGAGTCATCTCTCTGTTTCGTTACTCCTCCGCTTCTAATGAGAGTCAGCCATCGCCGGAGGATGATTACCTTCCACATTAAATCTCACCGCTCCATGTAAACATGCGCGGTTTGTGTGGCTCGTCTCCTTGCCTCGTGGCCCCCCCAGCACGGTTACCATGAGAACAGCGTTTAGGGCTGACATCACTGCAGCAGTGTGGCGTCGTCACTGAGATGACTCATGCTTGCTTTTTTTTCTTTTTTTCTTTTTTTTAAGCGGGTTAATAGCTTTTTAGAAAGGCGGTAGAGGGACGGCAGAAGATATGCGGTAAAGGTACGGAGATCGGGAGTCGAACCATCGCGAGACTACAGCCTCCGCCGAAGCCGCGGTGACTCATTGCTTGCTCGGAGTCGGTTCGTGTGCGCGTGCCTCGGAGCGGTTTCCGACGCACCGACACTCAACGAGAGGAAAACACACGTCACTCTTGACATTTATGATTTATTCTATGTAACAAAAATAATTACAATGTTTTTTTTGTTGTTGTTGTTCTAGGACTCTAATAAGATTTTAAAATAAAAGTAAAAAGGACACACAGACAGATTTACATAAACGTCATAGAGAGGGGTTGAAGAGTATAGTTATATTGAACAACAGAGCGGACATGATTCCCTGTCAAGGAGAAAAATAAATAGAAAAACAAACAAAAAAAACAACCTATGTTCATGTCACAGAGGTTAAGGTGCCTGTTTAGTACATCAGCAATTCATAATGAGCTTCACACAATAGGTCAACCCCATTCCCGTCGTTGGCACATAAGAGGTGGACTTTTCTCACCAACATTCTGAACCGGATCATGAACGCGAGTCAAATAAAAACCTCCTTATGATCTGCAGCTGTGCGTATGGGCAGGGGGGGAGCGTGTGTACAAGAATCTTAAGCAGCGCTAATTAGAACGAATGAAGTCCAGTCAACACAACAGAGCGAAGACAGAAACATCGTGGCTCTACTGTGTGAACCGATCTGTTCCAATCAGAGCGTTTTACAGCAAACCAGCACATGTGAAATTGGATGACTAACCGTGTCTGTGGCAATGATGCAGGCAGTCCAACCAGCACACAGGGAGACAGCAAGGCAGAGGGACAGGCCAATAATAACACCACCTATGTGGTTGAGTTCGTCTTTGTTTGTTGTCTGCCAAATCAGTTTTCTATAATGTTTAATACAAATGGAAATTATATAAATGAATAATAGAGGCAGGTGTTTATTCACTGGTATTAACAGCAGACAAAAGCTAAAGCAGCAATTATTATTTCACGATTCGACTGTCATGCTCATGTGTTTAGTATTAACAGAGCCTTTAAACTGTCTTCGTGTTTCACGTTTGATCACAGCAGCAATGATTATTTAATGGGAAATGGAGGTGAAAGACAATGCGCCATCAGTTGTCTTGCTATGTTTAATTCTTGTTAGCATTTTCAGACAGAATAATGTTCTGATATAAAAGTAAATTGACTGGAAATGAATAGCATCTTCCGTTCTCGGTGCATGTTTCACCCCAGGAGATTATTGGTGGCGCACTGCCTCCGACCTCCACTTGCTGTACAAATTATCTTTTTTTTTTTGTAAATACCGGTTGAAGCAAACCTGTTGATAGCTTAAAGGTTCGTGAAAAGCCTTTAGGATGATTTTGAGACTGGAGTTTTATCCGGAAGATAAAAGTCAGCTTTGGTCTTGGCCCCTTTAAGATTAGCCCATTACCTTCAGCCTCAGGGCCAGCTAATCTGGATTTGAACTGAAGTACAAATATCCATCTAAATACCTAATAACAATAAAAACTGTTTTTCTTTCCTGGAATGATTTCTGCATCTGTCGTTCTTAAGATGTTCGCAAATTTGTAGAAGTCTTTTTTTTCCGTGTGTGAATAACAAATAATAATCCAAAAGGTTGTATTTCTATTGCCAGGCCTACATGTGGTGCTTTGGTGCTGCCACAAAGAAATACACAAAGCAGAGAGGAATTAGATTTGATGGGAATGTGAGGCAATTGCTTTAAAAAAAAACAGCATATTGATCTAGAAATGGTTCTAAAGTGGGAAAAATGATAAAGAGCTTTTGCGTATTTAATTAACAGCATCCTGGTGTAAATCCCACCTAGCTAATTACCAGGAAATAAAACACATCTTAAGTAAACTTTTAGCTTACCAAGTAGGTAAATTTAAAACCCATCTGAAGATGCTTCAGTCCAACCTCCTTAAACACTTTTAAATGCATCAAGCCAGCAGTTTTATAATGTTTGGATAGTTTGAAGCATCGCCTGCTGTCGACAGATGCTTTCGGTAGGAGCTAAAATCACATTAAAGCCTTAAAACAGTCCTAACATTAAAAGGGGCTGTGGTTTAGTTGACAGAGATTCCTCTGAGTTGCCTTTTCTTAATTTGATGAAAAAAGATAATTTGATTATTAGAAGGTAAGGCTGAAAAATTGACCAATAAATCTGACTATTTTTTTCAGGCTTTTTCATACAAAAATTAAAAATGTTAAGTCAATTTCTTTTTTTTCTTCCCCCAAATACATAGCTTTACATTTTTTCCACATTGGGCTTTATTTTACCAACATTAACCATGTAAATTGTGAATACACATATATTTTGAAGGGAATATATGTGGCTGTTAGTTATATAAGACAGTCTCTTCCTCACTTTGGTCTCCAAGGTGCTTTATCATGCACCGAAACAGGAACTATGCAGCAACTGAACTGCTTTCAGACGTGACAATTTTCTTCCAACCACTAGGTGACACTGTGACACAGCATTGCTTCTTTATCACCTCCATCTCCTCAAAGCTGGATGACAAACTGTCAGCTCTGCTGTTTGGGGCGAGCTAGCCGTCATGTAGGCATTGCGACAGTAGGCCGGTTGATGAGGCAGAGTGTACATGATGTATACCGGCAGATCACAAAAGCAAACATGTTAGGTTAATAATACTCAGTGCTTCAAAGTGGAGGTCACATTCACATTGTTACAAAGTGAAACTAGACTGAAGCATCTCTTGTTACGCAAATGATACAAATACAAAACACTGAACACTCAAAACAGTAACCCCCTAAATATACACACACACACACACCCCCACACACACACGCAGAGCTCTGATGTCAGTTCGGTATTTCTCACACACACACAACAGATGCACTCTTTCTCTCTCAATAGCAGTTTTGCGAAATGGAATCAGGTCTACACTATCCGTACATTTACATCTTATATTTGTTTATATTCATAAATACGATTACACTCGTATTATAGTAATGTACAAGTAGAGGCTCTTTCTGAATAACCAGGGAGGGAGCGTCTGCAGTGGAGGAGAAGATCATCGTCTTTACTTTGGACACAAAAGCAACGTTTACCACGGATATCTCCGGGACATAATCAGGTTTTTATGTTACTTACAGACAAATGTAACTCCCAGTCTGCAAGACAAACCAATGAGGAAGAGTCAACTTGCTTGACTCTTCGTGGCACTTTAAAACAACTGCTGTGTGAATCTCAACTTCCCCGTGTCTTTTATTGGTGCTATGTATGTGACTGCGTCCCCAACTGTATGGGCAAGCTAAGCTTATGCTTTCATTTTATTATGATATTTCTAGAGCAAGAACTTCACAGAATGCTCTGCTTTCTCGCCTGCTTGTGTTATGTAAGGGGAGACTGACGCTGCTCCAAACTGCTCCTTATCGAATGCTTCCAATTAGATCGAGAGAACTGAAGCTGCATGAGGCAAGTCAGTTACACCTTTAGGAACAAAAGTGTGTCTTTCTGGGACAACCTATCAATCGCAGTCCAGATACTGGAGCATCCAAAATGTCATTGGTGAGTGACATTCAGACACTTGGAGGGGTCTGGACCTTTGGCTATTGACAATTCCTTCCTGCTGGTGTGGATTCGGTTGATTTTTCAAACGATTGGATCTGATTTTACAAAATCGCTAATGTTTGGATGTGACATACGCAACACACCAGTTCAATAAAGTTTACTGGAAGTTGCATGCGCTGTAAACAACCCCGTTAGGAGTAGGACCAAGACATTGTTGCCAGCAATAAAATGTCTTAAACATCCCTCTTGCTGTGACTTTAATTGCTCTATATGTTGAAGCATGGCAAACACTGACTGAACGACTTTGTTTACTTCCTCCAATGCCATTGCTGAAGCTATAATCCTGCATATTAAGGCTAACTTTAAAGTAGTATCCGACTGGTATAACCGTAAATCTCTTAGATTGCCTATTCCTGGTTGCTGTGGATCTTCATCAAACTAACGCAGCACCGAAGTTAGCTAAACAGTCATCGGTTGTTTCTGTGTATTTCTGGATGTTCAATGCAAATATGTAGATTCACCATCCAGTTTTTTTTCTTTCATCCAGCTTACCACAGGTGACACGCAACACCTGAGCTGCCTCTTCAACCCTTTGCTCCATTTCTCATCGATTGTAGATCTGAGCAAAGTTCCTCTGCCTTTACCTATTATCAAAGCGCTTCCTCTCTGACATTTAGGGAGGAAGGAAGAAAGAAAAAAAAATACCGGGCAGCAGCAGGACGCAGACAGAGGAAGAGGAGAGACGGCTATTTAATGTGAAACAACGGTGAATCATCGTAGCAGGTTTGGCCTTTCTCAGAAATGCCATTCTGTCATAAGATCTATAATTACTGCTGTGATTATCCCCGCTCCGAGATGGTCAAGTGCCTCCTCTTGTTGCTCAAACAAGTGGTTTTACTGACGACAGACCGCGGGGTTTGCAGGATTCAACATACATTTTTGCAGATCAGAGAGATTGAAGAACAAAAGATCGGGTTGCATCACAAGCAGAACAAGTCTTGGCATTAACCAGATTACAAAGTCCTTTGACAAAATATTGATTTTCGTTATCAAAGCTGTGGGCGCAGCTAAGAAGTGACCGAGGAGAACATCAGTATGCCTGGCCATGCTACTGGAGGCAGCCGGGTGACACGTTTCATCAGCTGCCAGATAGTGTTTCGCTGGTGGACACTCAGCCATAATCTGCCACAAAAACGCTCTCTGGAAGCTGCTGGGAACTTGGCTAGGGAAGAATCTAAACCAGTGCAGCCACGGTCTGATCAAAACAGTGTGTATACTGTACCTCCAGTCTCCAGTAGTGAAGGCAATAATAAGATGAAATGTCTGGTATTCCGTGAATATAAAATAGCACTCTCTGTCAGATAGCTGATCTCAACGCTGCTGTTACCCCGCAGCCTTGTGATCTCACGTCCAATACAGTGTGAAAGCACGAGTAACACCATGCTGCTCTGCTCTGCACCAAATGCAGCAGGAGGGAATTCCACTTTTCACAGACCATCTGACTGAATTTGTCAAGCCTCCCGTCTAGAGCAAAGCAGAGTTGGGGAATAAATGGAATGGCGTCAATAAATCGTCAATGCCTCTTCCTCCTCCTCCTCCTGTAAGACTGCATCCCTCCCTGTCTTTTCTCTACCTCCTTCACCCCCTCATCTCTCCCCTCCCCTCTTTCCTTGCCCTTCCCCTCCCCTTCTACTTCTGCATGTCACACTGCAGCAGTAAGACGATGGAAGGGTCAGACTTGGCCGCTTCTTTGAACTCCTCCAGGGTGATCTCGTCATTGTGGTCCTTGTCCATCTTGGAGAAGATCTTGTCGACACGCTGCTGAGGCGTCAGCCCGTCCTCGTTCATGCGCATCATGATCACTGTGCCGACCATCTTGTAGATGGCCTGCAGCACAGGGCGAAAGGGAAGAAGCTTTTTTTTTTAGAAGCCACCCTAAGCTTTCGTTTTAGGTACCCCACATACAATCACACACCTCGATGATCTCCAGCATCTCCATGCGTGTGATCTTTCCGTCTCCATCCAGGTCGTACATGTTGAAGGCCCAGTTGAGTTTCTGCTCAAAGCTCCCCCTGGAGGTGATGGACAGAGCGCAGATGAACTCCCTGAAGTCGATGGTCCCGTCGCCGTTCTTGTCAAACGTGCGGAAGGCGTGCTGGGCGAATTTTGATGCGTCGCCATACGGGAAAAACTGGAGAGTGAAAGCAAAGGGGAAAAGCAGAACGACATATTATGACAATTGTACTGCGAAGAACCTTGATGCTATCTTTGACATGTCTTGGTCAAAGATGTGTGTAAATGTTTACTAGATGGAAATTCTATCACACAAAAAACAACCCTTTAGTTGCAGGAATATATTGATTGAACATCAGAAAAATAAGTTCAAGTGTGTGACGCATAGAAAGAGAACATGAAGTTATTGGCAGAAATATCTCTGGCAAAAACCTCTGAAGTTACAGACTTAAGGCAGTAGAGAGTCATATGCAGTGTGAAAAGCACAAAGCTGCTGCTGAGAGCCACATTGTCAATGTTTTTTGCTATGATTAACTGCAACACAGTAGGATCCCCCAATATTTATACATATATATGTATATATGTATACATATTTGGCCTTAAATTTAATTCAATGTGCCATGAAAAAAGGACTGAAAGTCTTAAATTTGACTTGCTGAGACCTGAAGATACTCTGAGCTACATGACCACTTGGTTTTTCAGAGACTGAGACGGGTTACTGTTTTCTAAATGAGCTGAAAGCTAGTGAGGTGGAAGCCAAGGGTCAAAAGTATATCCACGTTTTGATGACATACTAAGACCACAGCGCCACATAGTGGTCTGTCATGACAACTATAGCACATTAAAGATGTCTTGGAGATTTTTCCCCAAAGAGCATCCCAAATACAGGCAGTTTCCAGTTTCTAGTGTGAAGTAATAGCAGTCCTAGTGGCTAGCTGATTCACTTAAGTTGTATGAAAAGCATATCTGCAAATTGTTTAATTTCAATAACAGAAGAGGCATACAATGAATACAAGAACTCAGTAGTCATAAATCTATTATAATCAACTAAGAGAGCAAAAGTGATTATCACCAAGAGTGCTATGGGTTAGAGGTCCAGTGAAACCCAGCCGTCCTAATTAAGGCAGATTCAATTAGCACGTCTTCTTCTCCCTCGCCCGGCTCTCACCTTAACATAAAGCTGCTGGAACTCCTCCAGGTTGAGAATGCCCGAGGGGCAGTCTTTGAGGAAGCCTTTGTACCACTGCTTGAGCTCTGCCTCGTTGAACTCCGTGCTCTTGGTCAGGTCGTCCAGGACCTCCGGGGCCAGCTTGCTGTTGTGTTTCCCCATGATGCCTCACCTCTGTGAGTGGGAAAGCAGAAACAGAGCGAGACCGGTTGAGCATGCAGGTAAGAGGCCGCTAGACAAAACAACAGCAGCAGCAGCAGCAGCAGCAACAGCCCTGTGTTGTTGAACTGCACAGGCCTCATGAGGATGACGAACATAATGAGAACATAATTACTTGTGAACAGATGCAGCCAGAGCAGATCTGCAACATTTTCATCAGGCAGTGGCTGTCTGAACATTTGCCGACTTTCATCTTCCAAGTGGATTTTAAGATATTTCTTCTCTTTATTAATGACTGAACTTATAAAACATCTGCAGTTTGACAACATAATTCTGAGTGTTATCGGATACATACAAAAGTAAAAGTAGAACGTTAGCAAGTTAAAGCTGGAAGGCGGAGGGGCTTCGAAATCTGCAGCGACTGTCTGCGCCTCAGAAGGACGACTCTGACCTCTCGCTGTGTTGGCCAGGCCTCTGATGTCATCGCTTCAGCTTTAGCCCATAAAACGGTCCATTAGCCACCGACACCACACACATAACCCCACATGCTGATGGCCACTGCAGCACCTTTGTGACGCCATCCGTGACTCATGGAGCCGTTTTCGCACTCTGACACAGGGACACAGCCGACGGTGCAGAGCCGGGCGGCCACAAGTCCTGACGGTGTCAGGGCAGTTTTCTGGCGGAAGCATCATCCTGTCGCACTAAACGCGTAGTGAGTAATGGAGAGGGAGGCAGCTGAGACCTAAATCCCTGTGAACTGTGCTATTATTTTTGAAGAGTTGCATTCCCGAAAAAACTCAAAGACACTTGGGGGACGCATTAGCTTAGAAGCAGAGTCGTAAAAGATATTGATACAAGGAATATTAGCAGTAAAAGGGGAAAAGCTGTCGGAGAAAAGAAAAACATGCCAGAAAGGTCAGTTCTGATTTCTTCAAGGTGTGTGTGTGTGTCCGGATTTCAAATCAGAAGCGTTACATACACACATTATTTCAAGAAACAAGCAATAAAATAAATTAACTCGGGTCATAAACGTCCGCTGCTAAACTCCTAAATGAGACTCTGACTTCAAAGTTTAACTAGTGCTCTCATAGATCTGCACATGTAAATGCATGTGCAGGGCAGAAGTCCAGCATAGGTTAGTGTTGGCTGTCACTCACACACACATCATATTCACCTGGGGTGTTCTCATATTTTGCATTGTTAAAGCCACTGATTTTTGCATTGTTTATCATTATCACAAAACATAGAATTTCGAATTATCTTGATGATTTCCAATTATTGATGCCTAATAAACTCCAAAAAACACTCACTCATTTGTCACTACTTTGTGGATCCATCTTTCATCTCTAGTGGCCAAATATTTTGTCCATTTTGAAGAAAAGCTTAAGTTCAATTAGATTGGGAGAATAGTGTTTTTTTTAACAGTGGTCTTCAAGTCTTGTCAAAGTCTTAGATTTGAGGTCTGGACTTTGACTGAACCATTCTAAGATATAAATGAGCTCTGATCTAAACTAATCTGCAGTTGTTGTAGATTATAATTGTTGTCCTTATCTCCACCTTACTATCGACTAATTGGAATCGGCCAAACTTGGAATCAATAAGTCAGGCTTTTTAAAGATCTGTGAAAGGCCAGAAAATTACATTCGGTGCACCCCTACTAAATACAAATGCACAACAAATAACATGTTTAGATTTGTATTTGTAAAAGAAATGAGTCATTTACCTTTAACTTCCTAGGAAGTAAATTTTCTTTGTAGACCCCATAAAACTCTAAATAAATACACTGCGTGTGTTTTCACACCTGATAGTCCAGTATATTGGGTTCAACTGGGGACCAAGGTTGCAACATTTGTGACATTTTCAGTTGGTGCGATTCACTTTCACACCTCACTGTGTCCAATGAGTCAGTCGCTTCGAAAAACCTGTTCCCCTCCTCGCCTGTGGTGGCGCTGCACCAACAACTACTGAAGCAAGCAACACGAAAACGTCAGAAGAAGACACTGACTGCAACTTCCTGCTTCACAAAATCTAAACAAAAATGGAGTGACATCAGATTTTGGTGGTTGGAGGATTTCTCTTATCTTTTATGAAAGACCACATGAACCATTTTCCCGCAAGCGCGAGACTCTCGTGTTTGCTTTGGTTGTATTTACCCAGAATGCCCTGCGCCAGCTGACTCAGCAAGAGTCAGAGTTCATGTTGACTGAGCCCAGACTTGGCATGTCAGCTATCCCCACCAGAGACTTTCTAGGCAAATTAATTACAGTTCGGTTAAATGGTGTGGCATCAGATTTCTCTTTTGCAAAAGACCAAGCCCAGACAAATTAATTACAGTGGGTTAAAAGAGGGTATGAATGCACTAAAGTTAGTGAAGTACATTGGTCTTAAGCCTCTATCCTTTTGATACAAAAATGTTTGTCTCTATTTGAGGAAAACAAGGAAATAGAACTTTTTGAGGAAGTAAAGCCCATTATATCAGACGCTGGAAAGTCATTCTGAAAGACTGTTCTCATTAGCAGACCAAGCAACCTTTTAATCAACTAAAACCCTGCCCCAGTAGAGTCGTCGACTCTCTGACAGCTCGTCTTCGAGAGGCCTGACTTTCTGGTGTCAGAGTTTATGCAGAGATAACCGTTATGGCCCGAACTCATTGGGCCAGTTGAGGTGAAGCTTTGACAACCCAGATGAACAGCCTTCTTCGGCATATCGCCTTGGCTTGCCCTGGAGGAGCTAGAGCTTATCAGCGTGCAAACAAAAAGGTGAAGGTGTGTGCATGGAGAGCATGCCAAACAGTGAGGGGCACAGAAAAGCTGAACAACACATGGATGTAGACTCTAACCTTAACTATTCAGATTCTTTCTTTCAATGGTACATCAGCTTCATTTCCTTCTGTTAGATTCTGTCTTCTGGATCTTCAACACACTCAACAGTCTGACTCTAGCCTATTATTCACTGATTTCAACAGAATAGACACTTATTAATAACATGGAAATGATGGAGTCCTGTGATTCCTTATCCTTTATCTCTTATGTGAAATGTAGAGCTGTGAGAACGCTGCTCAGCAAAACCATCGATTGACTTGACAGCATGCTGTTGCTGCTGTGACGTCTTTGACATGCCGTTCATGTCAAAAACACCTACACACACACATGCACACGCCAGTTATGACACTCGCTGCAACTACTTCAGAAAACAATAAAGGGTAAGGTGCAGGGTTTTGTGTTATGAAAGCAGAAGATGCAAGCAGGATGCTAGCTCAGTCCGGTTTGGCACTGCCGAAGGAGAAGACAGACGAGCTTCTTATTGAGTGTGAAGGGAGCGTAATGCATGTTCATTCCAGCCGTCACGCTGATAGTAAAGCCCTGGGTGGAAAGCTGAGCTGTAAATGCGTGGGTGGGACTTCATGTGTGTCACCACGCATGTGTTTGTCAGGCCAGCTTGACGGAAACGAAGCTGACGGGGCGAGGCTGAAACATGTTGGAATGCCTGCACTGTGGATTACTTAAGGACGCGTTTAGCGGGAGACGAGTGGAAATCAAAATGTTGAATACCACGACAGCTGCTCTGCAATTGTCCAATACTTTTATTTCTGCATTGGACGCCTGCAATGGGTAAGACAAGAACCTTGGCACTTGAAATGCGAATGAATGACCAAAGCCACATGGTGAATAGAAAAGTTGCTTTCTTAATCCTACATTTCTTAAGTTTGTAGAGATGTTCACACCTCGTAAGTAGGCAAAGTGCCAGATTTCTAGCCTACTGGTGTTCCTTTTACAAACATCTACAGTAGTTAATTGTAGACAGTATGTTGGTATTAAAAATACAAAATAATATCAAGTTGGTACATCGAGGCGTCCGGAAGACCAGGTTCGGTTGGGGACCAAAATTGGAACATTTGTTACATTTTCAGCTGGTGAGGTTTTCTTTCGTTCTGCACTGTGTCAGCCGATCCTTTGAGCAACTTCTTTACACTCGCCCACCCGTGAAGGCGTGCTCCAAGAACCACTGACAAAAACAACATGAAAACCTCTGAACATTGACCACAACTTTTATTTTTCCAAAATGTTAACAAAAATGGAGAAGTGTCAGGTTTTAGGATTTCTCTTTTGTCTTTAGTAAAAATCCACCAGTCATTTTTCCTGCTAGCGCTAGGCTCACACATTTTATTTAGTTGTATTTACCCTGAATGCCTTACGCTGTTGTTCCTGTTCCTGCTTTCGGGGCATTATATGAGTGCTTGTCATACATGCGCTTGCAATAAATCCTAGTTTGGTTCACTTTCTCCACTGTAACTGCATGAGAAACCTTAATATTCCCAAACAGAGCTAAGTGGTAGCTGGGAGTCCTTTCTTCTTTGTTTCTTTGTCACTTTTTAAAGTTGAGCCATGTTTCACTGTACAGTCAGTTATAGGAGACCTTCTGCAAGTGTTAGAAGTATAAAACAGTGCTGTGTTTGTTTGGTACATGTACATCACAAAGCAACAGATTTCTACCAGATATTTTCAAATACTTCCACCGTTATGGTATTTAGAAATGCATGTTCTCTGAAAATGTTTGTGTTTTTTGTCTACTATTTTGTTGTATGTACACATCATTAAATAAAGTACTGATCTGGGACTTGGTTTCTGCGATTTCCCAATCTTGAATTACTCAGGCTGGTATCAAACATATTTCTTGGCACACCTGGGTATGTCCAATCACTGTGCATTGTACGAAACAAATCATTATCTCAATGTCCATCACATTCTCAAATACATTTACACCTTGGTAGTAGATCTTTGTCTGGATGCCTGTTCACATTTCTTTTTCCAACTCCATTTATATGCTTTTGAGACAGAAGGCAGCGTCAACTTTCCTGTCTTTTCAACAAACTTTTAGTCAAACGGATGGTCTGGACAGAAGGCTGAGTTTGTTCTGTGACAGTTCTGGAAGTGAAACCTTTAATCAGTGTCATAGTGCTCTGATCTAATGTGTGCTGATGTGTCTGTTCACACCGGAGTATCTCTCTTGATGGAGAGACACTGATCAGAAATGTTCAGTGCTTGATGAAGCAGATCGTACCTTCTGTTGATTTCCAGATTGTACTGTTGTCTGAACACAACAGTACAAAACTGGAGACTCGCATTTTGACACATTGTACGTGTCAATGTTGCTTCTAGATAAAGCATATACAGACTCAAATGGAAATGTGAAGACAGGAAATCCAGTTTTGTTCTCTGTTTAGGTTGTGTAAGGAGAATATGTAAGGGATTTCTTTTTTTGACAATTTCAAAATCTGGAAAAATCTATTTAAATTCTCCTTTGACAACTTTGACTTGATCAAGTAGCCTGTTAAATCCACAGTTTTTATGAAATGAAAAGTTCACAATCTGTAAGGTGTTGACAGGAACCCCCTAAGAAAATGCTAAATTTACTCAGAATTATCCAAATTTTGAAACTGATGAAAACATTTGGTAATACTGTGCAGACTTCTCTGCAAAATAACCTGACGAAAAAAACGGCCCAAGTGATTAAAATGTTAATTGATTATGTCATGTTTCACCTAGTTTCTCACAATTAACCATTGTAAAGCAGTAGTGAAAGTGGAGTATTATTCTTGAGATTAAATTTTGTTGTTGTCTGAACTATTAGTAGTTCCCCCTTTTGAGTTTCATCTGTAATTTTTCCCCCAAAAAATCATGTATATTGTTTTATTATTCTGTAACACAGTGAGTATGTGTAAAGCAGCAGCCCAACAGTGAGGACGAAACAGGTTTGAGCACCAACGCTTAAAAATCATCTTGTGTGACATGATGAGCCTATAAATTTCAAATAAGGCAACACTGATATTTCTGATGGGCTGAAATTATGACAACTGGTAACGCCATCTATTTGTCTGTTGCTTTCTATAGATTTTACACTTGATGCTCCAAACGTTGATATGGTCTACTGTATGGTCTAGCATCATAAAACAATGTATGGTCTACCATACAGTCTACTGTAGACCAGTCACGGACTGTAGAAGCAGACTGGTTCTACAGTCGATGGTAGAAGGGATATTAGTGTTCCTTAACTTTCTACCAAACCAAGTGTCCCTTCACATAAAACCACCAGACTCACTTGTCTACTTGACTTTTCAGACGGTTCAATTATTTGACAACAAGCCTTTTGGAGAACCTACAATGTTATTACTTAAGGCTTTTCCAGTGTTTCTTTTTCATCCATCCAAATGCAAGTTTGGAAGTTTCCTCACAACTAATCAAAATTTTCTTCATATTCTTGCTGCACCTCCATTAGTTTCAGTGTTATTGTGGAGAACCAAACACCATCAGGAGTTTTTTCAGGTCCATCAAACCCAAAACCGCAGTTTTTCACTGGTCACACCAGTTAACCGCGCAACTTCCAGGTTAAGCTCTTTTACTGATTCAAGGCAAGATGAACAAATTCTGGGTGTGAGGATGTACTGACACTAATGCAGCCGAAAAAGACGACATGGAAAAGAATCCATGACTTGAAAGGAATTGTTGAATAATAAAACATGGCGTTAATAATTCTAATGTGTGTACTTTAAATATTCAGCTTTAGAAATTATTCTCTTTTTTTACTCAAGTACAAAATTACAAAACAAGGTTTTATCTTATATACTAAGAAGGTTAGGCTCCTTCTACATAATTTTATTATGATCTTAAAAATGATTAAATCTAAACGAAAGAAAAAATCAATTATATGAAACATTTCAGATTAAAACCCTGCACTGTAATGTTTTACAAAGGTCCAGCCAGCTTCCAGTAGTTCTGCTGTAATTCCTCTACATTACTTCAGTCAGTTAAAGAGACTTACGCAGTGAAAAATCAGAGGTGGTCAACATTTAAGAACCCTTTTTTGAGAATCACAAAATGGTTGAAATGCTTTAAATAAGCGCTCACTGTAACCTCACATGATCCACGGTGCGGACCTGCTAATTTCACTGTACGGAGGAACAAAATGTTGAGCACACTACCGCTATGATGGCAGCTCACGCTCTGCGGCTTCGGCTGAATGTGTCTCAGAGGGAGAAACGTCTCTGCGAGGGAAAATGATTAGCTGGCAAAAGCTGTAATTGAGTTGGAAAGAGTGCAAAAATGGGAAGCGGGGCATCCTGCAGAGCTGGTGACTGCGGAGGGCGGAGTTTGTGTCGTCTCTTCAGAGTGGAAAAAGTACAACAGACGTGATATGGGGACAATCGATAACACACTAGTCCAATACCAGCTCTGATATCTACTACCCTGTGAAGTACAGTGTGTGTGTTTGTGTGTGGAGGTTTGTGAAGCCTAAAACAGGGCCTGAAAACCTAGAACAGGGCCTAATTATTGTTGTGTGAATTAACAATAAGCCAAAAAATTATTGGGGCAGCTCAGCGAACCGACAGAAACAAACCATCGGTTGGATTGATGAAGCAAACCGCCGTCCGGCAGAGACTGAGGCTCACGGCCAGCAACGAGCCGCCTGATTTATGGATGTGATAAGAGTTCAAACTGATGACTAAAGGGAAAGTAAGTTTACACGGCTCCGCTTCTCTGTACTTGTGATTTAAGAGGCGTAAGCCTTGAATCAAACTCGACAAACTGTTTGCAACATGAAGCACATCTGAAAATGCTTAGAAAACTAGACATATTTCAACAATATTTACTAAAGGATCAGGTTTTCACAGATATTGTGCTGCTTTTTATCTCTTTGAATCTCTCAAACTTCATCATTGATTTTAATAAATGATGAAGTTTATTAAAACTTCAAAACCTAATGTAGTCTTAAAAATAAGGCCGTAGGAACGGCTTGCATTTACGGTACATGTGCTTGTGAAATGATGTAGAGCGTAAGAAACTACAGTGGGAAGCAGGAGGGGATTAGTACGTGACCTTAAGAAGATCAGACAGCCCTGCATGAGAACCTGTCATGTCCTGTGATTAATACGGGCTCATGGGCTCAGAAGGAGCGTGGAGAACAATACAGAGGAATTTACAGTCACAAATGTTCACATACACTTTATGTCTTGTTGTCTGACATTGATTCCAGGGTTTCCTGGAATGGATTTCGCTTGACAAACCTTCTTGCTGGTTCATCTTTTCCAACTACATTTGTTTCTTCAACTCAACTTTCTATGATTATTCTTGAACACAGCACTTTGTGAACAATCAGGGGTTTTCTTTAGCAAAGGCCCTTGTGAAGGTTGTCAATGACTACATCCACACACCATGTCTTGATGCTCAATATCAGTGTTTTGATTTTTTTTTTGCTGAAATTAGATGTGGGTTTTTTTTGTGGTTGTTCCTGTCACCAGTGAAACCCGACTGCAATGAGACGTCTGCGTGAACAGTGAACGATGATGTCACACAGCAGCGCACCTGTTCGAGAAAGTAATAATAGACGCCATGTTTTACAAATGTGCGCAAAACCTTGTCGATTTTCCACTAATGTCGAAAAAACCCAATTTCGCTTTTGCGGCGTTAATGAAAAAAATAAAATAAGTTTGCCCACGTGATAAGTTAAAAAAACACGTCATACCATCATCCTCCTATCACTTCCTGTCGTCTTCTCTGACGGTTGATGTTCTGAAATTGCTTATTTCACTCATTCAACCGAATGTTGACTTTTTTTCCTAAGATGCTGCAAGATGGTTTATAATTTCAATGCTAATATCTGCGGACACTTTTGATTCAGATGCAAAGGGTGAGCAAGTATTTAACCAATTTCCTCAATATTATATTAATATTAATTATTCTGAATGAAGGCAGGATTTTTTAGTGTACGACTAACTCTAGAGTGACAATAACACAGCATCAGTCGAGCAGTTAGGCTTTAATGAAACCAGTGCTCCTGTGTCGGGCTGACAGTGAGAGAGCAGCAGACTGCTGGTCTGAAGTCAAGCTGTGCCAAGTTGTGTAACAACTGGAGTGGATGGCACTGCAGGCATCGGCCTCGACTCAAATGAATATCTAAATAGATCGAAAGGTTTTGTGTCGATTATTATGTGACTATTGATTCTTTTTGACAACCCCAGTTGCCAGGGGAGTAACGATGCATCCAGCTCACAAGAAGATGAGAATGAGGTGAGAACATAAGAGAATTTGTTCGTGTTTAGATATCTTTTTTAGTATTTAATTTCTTTTATACAGAGTAAGGATCAGCACAGAACAATCTAGTGGTCCCTCGTGTACTGCGGGGACACGGTTCTGAAAAAGTCCTGCAATAAACGAAATCTGTGAAGTGGTGACTTCAGACCGTATTAAAGCAAAAGCGATCAGGAATCGATATGGAAACTGCAGTTTAAGAACACAGGCTGCAACGTAGACCGAGTCGATCAAGACACAAATCAAAGCGCTTTGATGTCCATTGATCCAATCAAGATATGAAACATAGTGGTCTGATTCATGCAGTAGAATTTTGTCACAGAATTTAAAAAATGCATAAAGAAAATCTGCAAAACAGTGAGACCGCAGAAGGTGAACCGCGATATGGCGAAGGACCACTATAAGGCTTAAAAAGTGGCTAAAAGGACTCAAGAAGCTATCATGGTAGCCAGTAGCTACAACGTTTTGAGTCAAAATGTAAAAAAAGGTCATTTGAAACATAACAACACAAATGGGCGGTGAGGTATCATCATTTCTCTGCATCACATGTTTCATTGGCTTTTCTGTAAGAGGCATGACATCAACCAGTTAAAGTCAAAGCCTAATTTTAGTACACGAAGCAATCCCGCCAACTAGACAAGTAAGATCTTTTCGTGTTTTTGCCAACTGTAATTCCTCGTAGAGAAACTGCACTAGAATGAGTGGAAATCGGTAGAAAGTAAGGGATGAGGCGTTAGCATGGTTCTTGTTATTTTTTTATATCACCTTAATCTACATACGCCTCCCAGCAGACTCATTCAGGACGGATGCATCGCTATAGAAACACTGCTCCCCCCGGTGCCGTTCGAATGCTCACTTAAGATGAAGCAGCATGTTGAGCCAGGGGAGGAACAAGGGGCACAAAACAGCAATGTGTCTTCATGAGTCAGTCTCCTGGAGACTCTACGTCTAAAATATCACTGATTCACCTCAGGGTTTTATTCACTGCTATTACTGTAGCAGATTCCCTTTCTGCCTGAGCCCTAACACACCTGCAGAGCCTGTGAAAGTCTGCAAATATCTGTTCCTAAAACACACTGAAGTTCACTGCAGCAAAATTGTTTCCTAGATTACCTACACTTAAGAAAATGTATTAACTCCAAGTACCGATTTGGGGAAACAGGGTATCTGCAGGTTTTACCAAGTCAAATTTAGGACTTTTTAAGATATTTGCCATCTTGAATTAAATCAAAGAGCAAAAAAATGTATACCTGTCCGCACAGGTGTGTAAACATCAGTCTGGCTGCACATCAAATTTTATTCCATTCCTCTCTAGAAGATTGAGGTCTGAGCTTTGACTGGTCCATTCTAGCACATCCATCTTTCTGACTACAAACCATTTCTGTGTAGCTTTGAGGTCGTAAACATTTAGGCTTTCAAAAAATAATTGGTTTTAAAGTTAAAATAGATTGAAAGGCTTTTATATTGTGTAACCAGGCAGACATTTTGCAAACTAAATTCAATCATTTGTCTGGAGGTCTTGACAAAGCAATGTGTGGGATTTCGTCTGGCATTCTGCCAGAATATTAGTCACTTTAACTGCTTTGAGGGCTGAGAACCTAACCCTTCACCCAAAATAACCCAAATTAGGTTATTTTGGTATTAACTCAGCGGATTTTAGAGTGTATATAATAGCTGTTATGAACTTGTTTTCACCTTGGACTTTGGAACCTGGATAATTGATGGTATGTTTTTGAATAAAAAGGTTATGTGCTCTAGGTAGATATTTTGTTCATGTGTTTTCACACCTAATAATCCAGTTGACTTGATTTATTCTGGACCAAAACTGCATCATTTGTTGCATTTTCAGCCACTGCACTTTGAAAAACCTGTTCACCTCCTCACCTGTGGTGGCGCTGCACCAAGAATTACTGAAGGAAACAACATCAGAAGAAGACGTGAGTGCAAATTCCTTCTAAACAAAATGCAACAAACCACGAGTAATTTCTCCCTCTAACCTGAGACTCTCTGGTTTATTTTGGTTGTATTTACCCAGAATGCCCTGCACTTTAGTTCGCTTTCTGCTTTTGGAGCACTCTCTGGTCCGCTTGGCATTCACATACACATTCGAACCGCACCAGAGTTCACTTCAACCGAACCAAGACCTAGGTTTTTTGGCGAACCAGAGTTTGCATATTTGATCCGCATTAGAGTGTGATTGCCATTTACACCTCCACAATCGAGCCAAACTTTCTAGGCAACAAAGCTAAAGTTCAATTAAAGAGTACTTAACAGGGCTGAGGTATATGCACCCTGATGAGTGTGAAAAGTAGGGGTGCAACAATTGAAGTTCTCTGGCTTGCTACCAGTCTCTAAGAATCCTGACCTCGCAATTCCAAGGTTGGCTGATACCAATTTTATTGGTCTGGAAAGTCTCTAAATGTTACGCCAAAGTCGCTAACTTGACAACAGTGACTATTGTTGACCGTATAAAAGTTACCTGGTTGGCAGGTTTATCAATCAACTCTCTCTAACAGCATAACAAAAGGAGACAGTAGTTGGTTTCCAGACCTTGATGGAGGCAGATAATATTGGTTGATAAGATCGATTTCTCGTGTAATTATCGGCCAATCGCTGACCTCCTAAAATTAATTAAATCGTGTTCCGTTTCTCTTCATTTTGGAATATCGCCGCTCTAGCGAGAGGAGACTAATATTTTAGAAAAATATGCCACATCATTCAGCCAAAAATATTTCCACATACACTGTATGTTTGAGGAAAACGCTAGTTTAACCATCCACAGTTCCTGATTGGTGAGAATCTTCAGCTGAATGAAGGACCTTGAGTTTTAACATCTGTAAGCGTTCATTAGTTACCCACCACTGATCCAACAAAACTCCCTCATTCTGGATTCTTTTATTGGTGCTCAACCGCAATCAGCCAGTTTACAAACACACACACACACCCAACAACCACACAGCTCTATATTCAATCATCTCTCTTCCTGGGTAATAAAGCATGTGACAAGAATGGATGAATCAATCAGTCAAGAGGTGTGTGTGCATCATGAAAGCCGCCCTGCTTCAAACACAAAGACGTACAGCAGACAATGTGCACACACACCGAGCCGGTGATGCATGAGACAGATGAGCAGTACACCTGGCCACATGGCTTATTACCAAAATGGAAATGATGCATGGGGAGAGGAAAAAAGAAACAAAACGCTGCGTATGAGTGTGTTATTGTAGCACAGCATCCTTCATGTGAAACACTGTAAAACACTTGAAAAACACGTACACACACACACACACACACAGGAATTACAGTAGCAGTTAACATGTTGCGTTACGCTGGTATTATCGCACTGTGCGTGGATCAATAAGTCTTTCCAGCTTCCCAGAGCACAGGATGTGGATACAGTAACATTAACTGACCTGCTGCTCGGTCAGCTACAGCTTCTTTCCACACGCTGTTGGACATAGCAATGGAGCTATGAGAACATCTCTGAACACTGGAGTGATTAGGTGATTAAAGTCTTTCTTGTTTGATCATTTATTCAGCGAAGATCTGGGGTGTTTCACACCTTACAGTCTGGTAGACTTGGTTTTATTGGGGACCAAAATTGCTAAATCTGGTCGTCATACGACGCTGCACCAAGAGCTACTGCAGGAAACCTCCAAAGAAAACATGAACGCAACTTCTTTCATTGCAAAATGTAAACAAAAACAAAGTAGTGTTGGATATTAGCGGTTTTAGGATTTCTCTTTTGTCTTTGGTAAAAGGCTTCAGGCCGTTTCTCAAGCCTAGACTCTTGGTCTATGTCAGCCAATCAGATTGCTTCAAAACAACCATGACTGCCTGCTAGGAATTAAACTTGGCGCTATGGTTCATTTGTAGCCTGAACTACTTTTAAATATCTTATTAGTATATAAAATTAGTAAAGCACAAGATGATGCCAATTGGGAATCATGTCAAAGTAAATATATAAATATATTAGTGAATTGTCACCAACTGTAATGCGTTAAATCTCTGTTTTCTCATGTACACATTGTAACACAAAAACAGAGTTTTCTCAAATCTCCACTTTGGTCTGAGTTTTTATAAATATTAGTTGTAAATTATTTTAGAGTTTTTGTGTGGATGAAAGCCAGGCTAAAATGCATAAAAGCAGATTTGTTTTCCTGATAGTTACGTGTAGCTATGTGTTCTCGCTCATCTGACAAAAGCAAAGGGTTCTAGTAAAACTCTATATGTTTACATACGTGACCAAAAACCAAGTTTGGACGTTTTTTGGCATCAAAACAACCAGACGCCATATAAATGGCATCAAGTGGTTGTCATAGAAACTTGGTGGATGGACGCTAATTTCTTTCAGCTTTTGGCTAATGAGCTGGACAACAATGTCAAAAAGTGTATTTATATATTACATTTGTTTTTTATTTTAAAAACTGAATTGTAATATTTCACTAACAAAATATATTTCCCCCATTGAACAAATGTGCTGGAATTAAAGGTTGTGTTTCTTTAAATCGACTTATTATGTCAAAGCTCACTGCAATATGAAATGAATTTATTTATGCAGGTCACAAAAGATAGACTCTTCAGACCTTTGCAGATGGCAAGCATGTGGTAAAAAAAAAAAATTGGTCATGATTACAGTGCTAGCCCTTTTAGCACAAAGCTGTGACCCCAAAATGAATCAGTGGCACCTGGACGTCTGTCGGATCCAAAATGCAGGACTGTAATTGCTCAGCAGCACTTGAGAAAAGGTTTGAGCAGAAAGCAGAGAATAACAACCATAAAGCAGCTGCAGTGCTGTCCTACATACTGCATCAGACAAAAGTTGGAACAGACCTACTTCCACAAACTCAGTACTGGCAATTATTATGTCTGCTAAGTAAAACACACACACAAAAAAAACAGAGGAAGCCACTGAGGTCCCACATTAATATGTATATAACACATCACCATCCTTTCCTGCTCTGCTTTGTTACATAAAATCTCAATAAAAACACAGTCAAGATTTTAGTTGTAGCACAATATGTCTGCAAAAAAAAAAAAAAAAAAAAAAAAAGGAATTTAAAAGGCACAATCTTCAGGATTCACAACCACAGACTGCTGGACGTGCAACCCGATTCCTGCTACAGCTGTTATGTTAAGATAGCCAGTTACTCGTGCATCCGTTGATATCCTCGTATCATATTTATTTTCTGCACCAGCAATGAGATTCAGACGTGTTCCTGTTCTCATCCTGTCTATTATTTTATTCCTCCCACAGCATGAAGGACATCTGGCATTTAGCACCACGCAAAACAAACGCTTCTTCTTAATAGAAACACACACACAAAAACAATATGAGTCACAAGGTCTCCAGAATACTTTTTTTTTTTTTAAAAAGAAATAAAAAATGAAAGCAGATGTGCTTACCAAAATGTCAATTCAACATGCCCTCCAGGAAAACACTGAGCTCACCTGCTCAACAAGTACAGCTGAGACACCAACTGACTCATATGCAGTGCTACAAAATGTAACACAAGACTATTCTTTTTTTTTAGGAAAACTATTCCTCTTTTATCACTCATTCTGTCAGCTAACAAATAAAAGCTAATTTGTTTGTTTTTTTTGTTTTTGTTTTTTCCTCGCCACATCCATTGGCTTCACAAAAACGGTGCAATGAAAGCAGAACATGAGAGCAGAGGATGGAGGGAAATGACCTCCACTTACCCTGTTATATTTGAGGGAAAATTCAGCTCCTTCTGACGAGGAAAGTGCTTCCCGGCTGGATGTCACGGCAGTATTTTCCTCCCAAACGGTTCGTCCCTCATGTAAAGCAGACTCCCGAGTTCACTCACCTCTCTCTCTCTCTCTCTCTCTCTCTCTCTCTTCCTCTGTCTCTCTCTCTTTCTCTCTGTGGAAGAAGATGAATGAACCGCTGGGTCTCCCTTGCCAACACATTTGCATAAGCCCCGCCTCCCGCGCGCGCTGGTTCGCCGGCGCGCCGCTGAAAGGAGGCTCCCTTTCACCTGATTGGACGAAGAGGCTTGTCAATCAGGAAGCAAGCTGTGCGCGCGATTGTATCGTTGACCGTGAGCCAGTGCGACCCAAAAGAGAGGGAGAAGAAGCAAACTTCATCTGCGGAAACAAGCAGAAGGCGTACTATGGAGTGATAAGAAAATGTTGCGACTTTTATTTTGCTTCTTATATTAGTCTGTCACACGTGAATATTCATATAATTAAGGAAGTTAAAAAATCCAACGAATATTACCTGAGAAAAAAATTATATATATATATATATATATATTTAAAAATCTTTTCAAATAATTGTATTTATTTATTAAATTGGGAAGAAAAAATATTTAAACCAACCTGACTCCATGTGAAAGAGTAATTACACCCTACAACATATAATTGTTTGTGCAAAGAATGGCTGCAACCAAGCACCGATAACTGCTAATCAGGATCTAACGTCGCTGTGGAGAGATGTATGTCCACTATTCTTGTAGAATAGATCAAATTAGCAACCTTGGATGTTTTTTTTTAGCACTAACACACTAGAGAATGACGGTCACCTTCAACAAAATGACTGGCAGCCCAATGAGATTTAAGTTCTGAAGACAAGACCACTGGAAAGAGGTGGACTGGCATAGGGTTCCATTTATGCCAAAAGGTGTGTATGCAGCTTTCTTATGTAATCCAACATGTTTATGTGCAGATTTAAGCTACATATATGGTGGGCATATCTCCGTGTGTAAACTGAAAAAAAGAATGGAGCTCCAACTTTTAAAAGAATTGTTTAATTTGCTATATGTAATCAAATTAAGTTTGTCAACTTAATTTATTTACATTCGTTTAGCAATCAAACAAGCTTGATATATTTACTTGGATAAACGTAATTTGATTACTTATAGCAAATGAAACCATCGTACTTTTTCAGGCTATTTCGTCTTTTATTGAATTTGATTTGATGACCTGAGACATTTAAATGTAACTACAACACAAATCCAGAAGAAATCTAGGAAGGAAAAACATTTCACTCATCTCTCTGAGTCATTAGTAATGCGCACTCTGCTGCATCCACATTTTCACCAACTTTTCCTGCTGCTTTTTTAAAGTATATTTCAAAATCAAAAATAGATTTACGAAGCACTACATGTCATATTTTTCACAGCATGCCCTCATTCTTCATACTTATATAGTAATATTATTTCACTAGAGAATATTCCTGATCTGGGCTGCACAGTGGTGCAGTTGGTAGAGCTGTTGCCTTGAAGCAACAAGGTTCTGGGTTTGATTCCCGGCCAGGGGTCTTTCTGCATGGAGTTTCCATGTTCTCCCTGTGCATACGTGGGTTCTCTCCGGGTACTCCGGCTTCCTCCCACAGTCCAAAAACATGACTGTCAGGTTAATTGGTCTCTAAATTGTCCCTAGGTGTGAGTGTGTGTGTGCATGTTTGTTTGTCCTGTGTGTCTCTGTGTTGCCCTGTGACAGACTGGTGACCTGTCCAGGTGACCCCGCCTCTCGCCCGGAATGTTGGCTGGAGATAGGCAACCCTCCCGACCCCACTAAGGGGCAAGGGCAGGACCAGATTTAGGAGAGTGTCGGCTCCTGGGCTTGAGCCAAGGTGGGGGCCCTACTTTATCATCGTTTTATATATCCTGATTTCCTTCCCTTTGGGTGGCCGGCATTTGGCCGTGAAAAATGTATATTGCCTCTGTTGAAAAACATAACTTTACTAACAAGAAACTGATAAAAACTTTAACTCTTCTCCAAAAATGTTACTTCATCTCATAAGCAGAGATGAAGAGTTATTATGTATTTATTTTTCTTTTTGCTGTAACATGCCCTTCTTCATATGTATTTGAATATATTTTTGACACTTTTTATGAAAACAGTATAACTGAAAAGTACACATCGTTTTATTTGACCAATGTACATATATTTATTTAACTTTTGTCTCTCTAGACTTTAACATCAACACACTCAATGTCTGCAGTTATTCTTTATTATTTGTTTTTACTATTACAGTATTTTCATATTTGTCATTGAGTTTGAAATAAAGTTATATTAAAAGAAACAAAAAACCTCAGAGTTCCACCATCATTGCAGTTCTTAACTGCCAACTCAGCCCTCCCTGTTGGAACTGAGAGTTCTGCCATGTCTGTAGTCCTAACCTTCCATCATTGTAGTCCTAAAGGGCAGCTCTGCTGGGATGTGAGTGAGACACACAGGGAGAGACATAATTCTATCTGTTTAAATCAGTTAGTTTTTCTGAAAAAGCAGTTCGAACATCTGCTTCCCATTCAGGATCTGTAAAGCCGATCCAAAAACCGTTTTGAAGCGTACGTGAGGGCCATTTTTCCTCTCTGATAGTACCGCAATTCATATCTGTACTTCACTCACAGTAATGGCAGCGATGAGAGAAAGATGGTGTGCGCTGAGCTCTGAAATTTTTGAGAAAAGGCGTTGCACTACACTAAGAGTAATATTCAGGCTTTTATTTTTAAATTCTAATGGACTAGATATTCTGTTTTTTGTGTGGCCCTGATTCAAACTATCTATTTATCGATTATTCTTACGATTAATCGCGTAATTGGATAAAAAAAAATGTATCAAATAAATGTTGATAACTCAAGCGTAACACCAGTGTTACTATCGGATATCAATATCAGTCCAATTTTTCATATTTCAGGATCCCCAACAATTACGTTTTTGTAGTTTAGAAAATTTACCTGTAACAATAACAGCTCAAGTTAACCTGTAGAAAAGTTATACAATCATCTGAAATGATGGTCAATTTGATAATAAAGAGCCAAGCTCACAAAAAAATGTCTACACTCCAGCTTTTAGCTTATGTATTCATCTCCAGGGAGTTTAGTAGATGAACTCTCACCTTGCCCCAAACCTGTCAAGCTTTGGGTTTGAGAATACAGGAAATGTCGCCTGGAGTTGGGGGCTTGGGGTGGAGGTAGTAGGGAGGCGAATGAACGAACGTAAGATGGGGGGTGGAGGAGAGGAAATAGACCAGGGGAACGACAGTTCGTTCATCTGTAAGACCGTCCAAACCTTTTCTTCTTCTTCTTTTCGTTGATCTAGTTTAGACGTCAGTGACAAAGAACCCAAGTCAATAAATTAACCAAAAAGTATTTGTTTTTTTTACATGCAGTCAAAATAATGGACAAAAAGATTTTCTATCAGGACTTTCAGGCAGATGTTTTTCAGGTCAAATGTTGCATCCCGGTAAGCATTCCCGGGTCCTTTTATTTGATTCGATTGTCCGGAACTCTGAAATGGGGCTTTTAAAATGAACGCAAACTTCCCCGCCGCGAAGCGTAAGAAGCGTCTAATTTGGACCAATAGTAATCAAGCCTTCATGATGGACATTTGCCAGAACAAATCAGACATTTTTTTCAACAACACCACCAAAATCCTCTTAGCCAGTGATAAAAGTAAGGCAATCTGACCTTATTCACTCACAAAAATACAAAGCATCTTTCGGGGCCCCCAAAGCGCCGGGACCCCGGGCTGCAGCCTTGGTAAGCCCATGCTAAAATCCGGCCTTGGACAAGGGTGAACAAAAAATGGATGGACGGGTTGATGAATATTCCTGATCTTAAAGTGACATGCACATAGTTTTTGATTCGAAACATATTTTGGCGCTAAGGCAAAAAGGAAATACACAAGGGGAAGTCTACAAGTCTTGATGCTCTGACATGAGAAGACATTTACGGAAGAAAAACTGGGCCACAGGCTGGCGCCAGGCCAAGATTAGTAAAAGCTTCTGGTAGAGAATGGTGCAACCTTCAGCACAAGGTTAATGTCCATCACGCTTCAGCAACACTCCGGTAGTGTGTGTGTCCTTCGGTCCAAGGTAAGCAACAAATCCCTCTGCAACAGAGTCTGTTGATCAGCCACAGCAAACAGTCCCACCCAACTCTCACCAATGTGAAATATCAAATGGTAGAAATTAAAAGGACGATGAACAATATGGAAATATGTGACTTTCTTTGTTTGCATGTGTGTGCAGTTATAGGAATAAGGGGGACATAGTCATTTTTCAGCATACGTTTGTAATAAAAACATTGTCCTTCATGTAATACATTTATGCAGGAACGAGATACAATTGAGTGTGAAAACATTGAATACTGTAAAGCAAAGAAAGTCCAGCTCAACTTTACTTTAGATTTATCCAAATCTGAATGCAGATCAGATTTAAGTATGAGTATTCATTTCTTATATTTTTCTTTTCGTATATTTATTTATTTTTTCAGGACAGGAAACTTCTTTAAAGGCGTGGCTGTAGGTGGAGCTGAATGGAGGAGGTAAGCTTTAAAACTTTGTAGCTATGTTTAGCGACTTTTTATCAAAAAAAAACAAAAAGTGACAAATCCAGTGTCCCGTCCCTAGCAACCCAAGCAAAGCTCCAGCACGTTTGCTCAGCTGGTATTACTGCGTTAAGCGCTGTACAATGGCTGCTGGAAAAAATAATAATAATTATAATATTTTATTGTTCACTTAGCATCCAGAAACCATTTTCTGCACTCTTATTGGTTGTGCAGGAAGCCCCACTTCTGCTTTTCAAAGACATATAATTGCGCCTCCTTTTGCAGCCAATTTCACATGCGAGTGTCAATTTTGGATAGGGGGAGTGGCCACCAGCAACTTACCTTACAAAAATGTAATGAACATATTTGGCATATTAGGTCACCTTTAAACACATTGGAGAATTCAACTGCTTTGGCAAAATTTGACGTGCACTCAGATGGTTTTAGGCAAAAATAATGCTTAATTAAACAAAAAACAAAAAAGATGGATCCCAAAATGACCCATTAATTCAGTTTATCATCAAAAAAAAGTTTATTTTGGGGGCTATTTACACTTTTAACCAAGACGTGTGCTCCTTTATCCATTGCTGTACATTTATATTTAGTACATCAACAAATGGAAACATTTTATTAACAGAAGGCCGCATAATTCTGAGGTTTTAGACATAAAATCGACCAAATCCATTTACACATCCATTGGTCAGCTCCAGCCTTACAAACTCTGCCAAGAAACTTTTTTTCCCTTTTTTTGCAAATATTCCAGAAACCAATCCTTCCTGTTCAATTAGTCTCCGTCTGTCTGCCTTTCCCTCCCTCTAATTCAAATATCTATTATTGAAACCCCAGTAATTGATAAAAAATGAACACCCTCTCTTTCTCTCTTCGTCTAATTAAAATATGCTTCATTGGAAGTGGCATGAATATGGCATAGGCCGCTCCCTCTTTTCCTTGTATGAATATTTATGATATTCGGCAACAGAGCGTTACCATGGGAGACAACCCCACCGAGCATGTGCTCGTCCTCTCATCCCTCTGTTCTCTCTTTCATCTCCACCGTCCTCGGTCACCATCCTGCCATTGATCTCTTCGCTTTGGCAGAGCCCGGTGTTGGTTGGAGACCAGTTTTTTTGTTGTTTTTTTTGTTCCTCCCTCGCTCCTGTCGCTGCATGAAAAGTAGAATACTTGTTTTTTTTCAGCTGTTGCTTTTTCTAAATACACAAAATGTGTGGACAAAATGAGGCTGGTTATGGTCTCATTCGCGCAAACCGACAGGCCCGTTGGCAACCAAATAATGAACTCCAAGCCTCCGTTTGCGTACCAGGCTGTGTGAGTGTGTGGGTGTGTGTGTGTGTGTGGGGGGGGGGGGTGTATGTGTGTGTGGAGTGTGTGATTGTGTTCGGCGGCGGCAGCGGCCTGTAAACTGTCTAATTGACCTTTCCGCGCCCCACAAAGGACGTCTACGCCGCCCGTTTCCGCCCGGCTGCCATTCCCTCCCGTCTCTCCTTCCCTCCGTCATTCGCTCCCCATTCTACCCTGACGCTTCTCATCTTGTCCTCCGCTTCTTTCTCACCAGTTGTTGCCATTCCTCGCTAGTCATTTGTTTGCTCTTCTGAAGGTTGGGTGTGCGGCGTCACATTTTAAACCAGATGTTAAGTCTTCGCAGTGCTTCTCCTTTAACCACATTTTGCTGCGGAACTTTTTTTTTTCATTCTGTCTCGTTTCGACACTTTAAATTCATCATGCCTTCAAAAGTCCAAACACAAAACACCTTGTGATATCAAGTAGGAACATTTTTCTGCATCCTCAGAACCAAAAGTTGAGAAGCAAAATTTTGTTCCTATGCTCCTCAAATCTGGAATAAAGTTCCGAAAAAGTGCAAAACAGCTGAAACACAGACTTCCTTCAAGTCAAGGTTAAAAACCTCAGTAGCTGTTAATTGCTGAATTTAATTAATAATTACTTGATCTATGCATCTTCTTGATGCATTGATTTTTCATGGCAGCATTTGACAAAGTTTGATTTAAGTTGCTTGTTTCATAATTGTTGACTATATTATGGCTGCAAGTACACAAAATCCTACCAGGTATTTTTGCTCTAGTTTGCAGTGTAAATACCTCAATGCACCTGAAATGACACAAAACTAACTCGCAAGTAACTTTTCAGCAAAATGTAGGAGCTTTTTTTAAGTCAACAAGTCCTTAATATTGGGTTTTTTTTATTAATAAAAAGCTCTAGTTCCACTGGCAGATTATTTCACTTACAACAAGACATTTTTTCCATATTACAAGTGAAATAATCTGCCACTCGAACAAGGATTTTTTAAAATCAGTATTAAGCAATTATTTACTTAAAACAGGCGCAAATTTCTTGCTGGAAAGTTACTTGCGACTTAGTTTTGTCTAGTCCAAAATTACTTGGTAAGACTTTGTGATTTTGCAGTGATATTTTTTATTTTTTTATGGTGTGCAGCACTTTTTAAATCTTCTGAGACATTTGATTAAATGTTTTAGTCAAAATTATAAGAAATTAAGGCTTAAAATATTTCACTACGTGGGCAATGAATCAATGCAAGTTTCACTTTCCGAAACAAGAGACAGAACTTGTTTCTTTTCCTCAATATTCATACTTTATGGTCTCTATTTGTAGGTGTAACAACATAAAAATGGGTTTTTGCAACAGAACCTCTCTGTAGCAGGTCAACATCTGGCATCTGGTTTGAAACTGCGAATGTGGGCAGCCCATTGGTCTGTCTTCAAAGCACGAGACCAACTGATAAACCTAAACGCATTATGTGTAAAAGAAACGCTTAATGGAGAGAGAATGTCAGAGCTAAGAGAGAAAACTGTTGTTTATGCTGGAGGATCCCATTATCCTGATTGAGGTCAGCCACCTTATTCAGATCGGGAAGGAGAGGAAGGAGCCATTTTCAATTAGCTGACTGGATGAAGAGTTAATCATCCTTCTGATGGGGCAAACTCAGTCTGTGTGAAATCTGTAAGCGTTTATGACGTCCGGCTCGTCTTTATGTTCCCCCTGGTCTCAGAGAAGCCATGGAAATGCTGAATCAGCGTTGCAAAGAAGCCAGTCACCGGTGATGCGTTTGATGATAAAACGGTACACCAGGAAGTGCAGTTGGGACGAATTTTTATAGGGCTGTTTTTATGCTGATATTGACTTTTTTTTTTTTTAGCTTTACAGCATGCTATGATGATGTCATTCCCTCATCAAAAGCATACCTGGAGTGTTGATTTGATTCTTTCCTCCATATTTGAGAAATCATTTAATCTCCCGCATAGCAACCATCCAGCTGTGCAAAATGCCCGGATGGACCTAGTTCCGCCTTCAAGGATGAAGCTCCTCTTCGGAGCTGCAGTTTCCAAGCTTCCTTTTCACACAACTTAACCTTCACCTTCTATGCCCGGCCCTGTCTTCCACTGTGTAACCTGTCTCTCTCCTAGGCAAAACTATTGGCTGGAACTACATGTGTTCTCTTTCATCCTTTAAACTTAAAAACCGGCTCAGAGCTTGTTTGTTAAAGGGGCGTCAAAAGAAATTTGACGTTGTAATTTAACGCCTAGAAATTGGGCCTCTGTCTCTTTAAGAAACTCCTGCTCTCTTTCTGAAACTCCACCTTCAGAAAGTCATCACAACGTTGCCCCTCTACTATGCGCTTAACAACTTTTTTTTTAACCTGTGTAGCACAGACAAGTCGCTCCTGTAATGAGCTCAGCAGATGCTCAGTTCCACCAGGTGTTTGCTAATGGCTAGTCTGAAGGAGCTGAATGGGGGAGGGCTGCTCTGTGAGGCAGAACCTTGGAAGCTTGGAAACTGCAGCTCGAAGGCGGAGCTAGGTCCAGCCAGGTGCTTTGGAGAGCTGGATGGTTGTCAAGGGAGATAAAAGGATTTCTCAAACATGCATGAAAAATGTCAAAGCAACTCTCCAGGTATGTTTTTGATGAGGAGGTAACATTATAGCATAATGTATAGCTCAAAATAAGTAGATTTTTTTCATAATACTGCTCCTTTGAGACAAGCCACAAAATCAGCAACCACTGCAATTACTTCTTACTTTTCTCCACCATAGAAAGTACTCCTGGGTCAGTGCTTCTGTTTGTGTTTTTTGTATGTACACTCTGAGAATACTCAAACAGCCAGTCGTGACAGATGGACACTCACGCTGAGCCAGGCTGCGGTTCAGCTGGAGGTTTTTTTTCTGTTGAAAGGAACTTTTCCTATTTACAAAAAAAAGGATTTTGAAATATTGAATTTGATTTTGTTGCTTGTGGACATGAGCATAAACAGCGTGGGGCCCCCTGTGGTTCCCCTACCAACGTGAACACACACACGTTCCTGAGCACAGCGCCTATTTCGGATGTGAACTAACACACACACACACCTGTCGCAGGTGAACGCCAGTGTTTCACTGTCATAGCTAGCGTTAAGCCGGCCCAGTTTCCATAGCGACAGAGACCAGGCTTGTTGCCGTCTGCCAATCCCCAGGGCGCGCTCAAGTCTCCCCTGACGGGCAGAGAGGAGAGGGCGCGTGCAGCGAGTAGGAGGAGGTGAGGAGAGCAGGAGGACGGAGGGAAAGCACTACAAAACACCGACAGGTATTATTATCCAGAGGCAGAAAGAACGAAACCATGGAAATAACTCTCTGATAATACAGGATTCTTACTTTTTCGTCCAAAACCTTGAAATGACCTCTCGTCACCACAGAACTCATTTCTCCGGTGTATCTGTTCCCACTATTTCCAATCTTTGCTTCATGTTGCCTACCTCCAGTTTGTGCCCCCCGCCCCACTTCCCTCCTTTCCTGTAATCTGCTTTGACCTAGATGTTGGTTCACCTGTGTCTCCCAGCCCCCGTCTGCAGGAAAAAAAAACAATTTCAGACTCCATTTCCTTCACTAATTTTACCCACAGACCTGGCACCTTGTTGTGTTCTGCATCTTTGTAATGACATCTGCATCTTGCTAAATAACAACACTCCAAACTGAAGAGGGCACACAAACACACTTTTACCCAAACCAAACCTTGTGCATCCTAAAAGATGCACAAGTCATCTTGTAGGATGACTTCACATCCTACAAGATGACTTGTAGGATGTAGGATGTGAAGTCATTCTACATCTTGTAGGATCTTCACATCCTACATCCTACAAGACGATTTCACAAGATGACTTGTACATCTTGTAGGATCCACGGAAAAATGTCTGAATATGAAGATTTCACCCCAAACAGTAACGTCTTCAGTCTTCCCAGAGCCAAAACCAGTCCAAAGTTGGACGACTGTTTCTATTTCTGTAGATATAAATGTTTCAGAGCAGACAGAGGGTGATATATGTTACAACGGCTCCAGTTGGGCTGCTAGGATATATTTAGGCCCCGGCTTGCCTCTGGCGTTGTAAAGTGGAACGGAGTTTATGGATGAGTTTGGCTCTGAGGAGAGCTGGAATTACTACTGTAAAGCTAACAGGTGGTCAGTGGTGTTTTGTGGTTTGTGTTGCTGCGTGTACGTGTGTGTGTGTGTGTGTTTTCAGGGTGAGTTATCGAGGTGGAGAGGCGAAGGTGACACGGATTTTCACTTCAAAGGTGGGCCGGAGCAGAGCTCAGATTAAAGCCCACCAGGAATCAAAGAGCTGCTGGCCGTAGGCAGCACACAGGTGTCTCCTGTATGCGCACGTGTCTGTGTGAGTGTGTGTGTTCACACTCATTCCTTCTTGTTTTATTGTATAACAGAGGCCTCACGTCTATTTTTACTCATCAGCTCTCATGGGACCTCTCCAGTCTTTCTTTCTTTTTTTTCCAGTCTTCGGTTTGTCTGTGGAGTTCAGGTCTTGCGGTCAGATAAGGACTCTCCACGCCGAGATGTGGGGAGTCTGCTGTGATGTTTGACAGAATCCCACTTTTTGCTGAAAGCCTCCCCTCGCCCCCTCCCGGCCTCATTCAGATGATAAGAGGTGTTGTCTAACGCTGACGTCGGCTCACCCACCTCCTCCTCGATGAAATCCGGAGGACAGGCCAGGAAACGAAAGCTGTAAACAAAATCTCTGACGGAGCCGACACTAACGTCACGGCCAGTGAAACAGACCCGCGTCCATTGTTTTGTTTGGACTTGGAGAGCCGTGCCATAGAGATTCGGTTCAATCACCGAAGGTATAATTGGGAGCTGGTGTTCAGAGCTCTGAGAAAGTTTTGCTTTTGCTTGTCGAACACTTAGTCAGTTTTAAATATTCTACATAATTGGACAAATTTTTATGTCAGACAAATATAACCCATCCAAACCAAATCCCACTTTGGTACAATTCAGTTTAAAACATTCTTTTTTTTCCAAAGGGAAATTGTAATATAGTACCATCAAAGTGTCTATCAAATAAACCACCTATGCTCGGGGTCCAGATTTGCTCTTGATTTCCCCACTTAGCTCCTTCAGACTAGCCAGAAGCAATTAGCACATGTGGCGGAACTGTACACATTTGCTGAGCCCATTATAGGAGCTACTACTCATTGCAACGCTGATGGAAATGTTGTTAAAGGATTAAAAAGGAGCCATGTTGTAAAAACTAAAGTCCTTCCACTGGTAAGATACTATTGCTAGTTTATAAATCACAGCTCACCACCACCGTACATTAAAGACCTGCTGCTGTTGTATCAGCCTTCCAAACCTTAAGGTGTTCCGGTTCTGTTCTGCATCCCCAGAGCCAGAACTAAACGAGGAGAACCAGCATTCAAGCTGGTTCAAGATTTGTGGTGCATAGAAATGCACCACAAATCTGGAACAAACGTCCGGAAAACTGCAAAACAGGCTATTAAGCGATGCTTTTGAACCACAATAAATTAAACACTAACCAACATTTTGATGTGTAATGACGGCATTTGAAAAAAATGTAATGTTTCAATTATTGATTTTTTGTGTTTCCCTTGTTGCTGAAATGTGCTGTACAAATAAACTTGATTGATTCATTGACTGATTGATTGACTGATTCATTTCAGAAAGAGCATGGGTTTCTTAAAGAGACAGAGGCCGGATCTCAAGGTGTTAAATTACAAAGTAAAATTTATTTTTAAGTCATATTTGATACGCACAGCATTTTCTTAACAAGTGAAGTGACTTGGCTGTGCTATAAAATGGCACTATGTGCCTGGCAAACACATAAGGTGTCTCCCACCGAGCTGGAGAAGCCACTTTACAGTGTTGACATTTTGCTTGTGTTTCACCTTTAAAGTGAAGTGTGTCAAAGCATCGGGATGCAGAAGGGGGAGGGGGGAGGTTCAGGTAGAAGAGGACACACCAAGTATTCCTCCTCACCGCCACCCCCGATCCAGTGCAGAGTCCCTATGGATGCAAACGAGCCACTAAAACACGCGGCTTCCATTCCAACGTGGGCCGCAGAGCTGAACCTCTGGCTCACCTCGCCACGGGCCCCGGCTCTCCACACGCCCACGCACCACTCCACGATGAGGGGAAAGAGAGAGAGAAAGAGAGAGAGAGAGAGGCGGAGTGTGCGTGAACTCTCTCATTTACCACCTTGACTCCTAACGAAGCATCACGTAACGCTGGAATGGCGCCTCGCGCGCCGCTCATCATCATCATCATCATCCCCTCTCTCACTCCACCATGTCTGCTTTCTGCCAACCCCGCGAAGACACACGTGGCGGTCGGTGCACATACATGCATGCAAAAACACGGTACGCCGGTACTCTGTTGCTGGTTGCCATAGCAACACGGTCCGCTGACCGTTCATGCTCTTTTGGCTTGGCCTGAGCATCACGGTGGGGCCAGGTGGTATTTGAAGTGCGCCGAAGCACACAGAGCTCAGCTCACGCGGTGCGGCCACACAGACTGAAGCAAACACGGAGACAAAGCTGGGGGGGGGGGGTGTAGTTGGGTGTGTGTGTGTGTGTTTTGTTTTGTTTTTTTACACTGTTACTCTGTCTCGTTTAAATATTTCTTACAGGTGATAGAAGGCCAATCAGAGACCAGAAGTGACGAGGAGACTTAAAGTTTGATAAATAGTGCCATCTAAAGGACAAATGACGCAAGTGCACCGAAGAAGAAACTGTTTTGGTTTTTTTCACATCACATGGAAAATAGAAAAGTGTTGATGACACTCATTTTCTAACACAACATAAGTTATAGTTGTATTATTTTTTTCCAACATAAGACTTTACTTGGGGCCTGCCATAGCAATGCATTGAAATGCCTTTGCAAAGCAACATCTGGTAACCAAGTGCCACGAAGTAAACGTCTGATTTTTCAAATAATTGGCCAAATTACCTGTGTCTGAGCAGATAAGCAGCATTTCAAAAGAGCTGATGTTTTCTAAACATTAATGTTACTTGTTATTATTTTGGTGTTAAGAGATGAGTGTTTTTTTCTGATAACGAACTGCTACGAAGTATAAATCAGATTTTTACATTTGTGTTGCATATATGTTTTATAATATATTCACCACCAATGACAAAAAAAAAACATTTTCACTTCTGAAAAATTCTGTACAATTCTTGTTAAGTAATATAAGACAAAGTATTTCAAAAGAGCAATATTTGTTGTTAGTCTGTTGCTAAGAGGTGAGCACGTTTTCTGGTAACCAAGTGCCACGAAGTGAACATTTGATTTTTATTTTTGCTAAATTTACCAAATGTAAATGTATTGTGTCTAAGCAGATAAGATGTATTTCAAAATACCTTATGTTTTGTAAACAATAATTAATTAATTTGGATGAGTGTAAGACATGAGCATGTTTTTTTTATGGTAACGAACTGCCACAAAGTATAAATCAGACTTTTACTTTTGTATTGAATGTTTGTTTTATAATATATTCACCACCAATTACAAAAAAAAAACATTTTCACTTTTCTGAAAAATTCACCAAATTCACAATTCTTGTTACGTAGTTAGTAGGTTAAGATAAGTAGTATTTCAAAAGAGCAGAGGAAATCTGATGTTTTTTGAACAATAACAATATTTGTTGTTAATCTGTTGCTAAGCGATGAACACGTTTTCTCGTAACCAAGTGCCAGAAAAGGCAGTGCATTAACCTTAGCACAAACATTATCTACTGCCCACATTAGCAGTAGCCTTTTCCCTAAAATAAGCTTTTTTAGCTATTTTGTTTATTAGCTGTGTTTAGCACACTGAATGGAGGAAGTCATTCAGTGTGCTAGTTATACCCACGTGCCACTGTCAGCATTTAGGCTAACGTTAGCATTTGGGCTTATTTTTGTTTATACACCAATTTTAACATACTGAACAGAGTTAGGTCCATGTTGCTAAACATGCTTGTGACTCTCCACATGCTATTGAGTGCATTGTAGCTTACTTTAGCTCGGTTGGAACGCTGGGTTCCAACAACAGGCACACTATCGCAGGCCCCATTTAAATTTCTTCCAAAATTAATTGTAATTTAAAGACTTCAGCACCATGGCCAGAGTCAAATCTGTAGTGACATAATGCGACCACTAGAGGGAGGTGTTGTACTCTAAAAGGCAATCCATTAATTTGGGCACTCAATTGTCTTGACTTTAACATCGTTTCCAGACTAAACTTCATGTGCGGAATATTTGATTTACTCTGATCAGGAATAGGTTCTCCACCGGTCAACTTGTAGCTTGCTTCTTAGTTTGTTGCATTTATGTTTTTTGTTTTTTAACCCTTTACATTAAACTAGCATACATTTTTCATGAAGATAAACATGCTGTGGCAGATGACACATTCATTTTTAATAAACATTACTGAATTTAGCCCCATAAAACATGCATTGTTTCACAGTTGAGTACAGTTGCTTAAGCAATGAGAAGGTAATCTAAAGAAAAAAGGAAGTAGGTAGGTTGGGGTATCAAATGATGTTTGGATGTGAGTGGATTTATTATTGTGGGGTTTTGTTGTGACAATGCATTCACAAACTGAGTAAAACATTCCAATAACCGAGGTTGTGTGAGTGGAAACACTGGCAACAGAAAAAATACCTTAACACACTAAGCAGAACAGAGTAGATTAAATGATGGATCCGCATTTTGCTAGGTTCTCCGCACATTCAATCAACATTTTAGACTCCAAAAAAGTGTCATATAAACTTTATAATAGAGAAAATAATAGAGCAATATACAAAAAACTAATTCAACATATCTTGAAATATATCCAAATAAAGTGGAAGCAGTGAAAACAAAAGTCCTTTTAATGAAAATCCATTCAAAGCAGGACTGATAGAAAGCACCAATATTACCGAAGATTGGATTAAAAGGACTGAAGCTGATGAACCGCCTAACTTCATCTAGTGGAAGTTGGAACAGTGTATCGATACACTGCAGGTACATAAACATATACAGAACGATATATACTTCTGGTTAGTCTAACACAAATAGATTTGATGCCCTATCAGCTAGCTTTAGTTCAGTATGAACAACTGATTCTGATAAATCTTCACAATGTTCTTTGGTTTCTCATTTAGCTGCAATCTGATTGGAATAGCTTTGAAAGCAGGAGATCACAGTGTGGAAGCACCTAAAAAAACAATGGTATATCTGGTTCAACTTTACAGGAGGCTTGAAACAGGTCAAGTCACATGGGGTGGTCTTAAGAGCCTGATCCAGGATCTTGAACATCACCAGTAAAATGTTGTTCGAAATTTGTAAAAGGCTATGTAGGGAAACACAGCAAACACGAAGAACAAGTTGCTCTGGTCAGATGAGAACAACCTACAACCAAAACACTGTAGGGTGAAAAACAGACGTCCCCACTGTGGCACATTGTGGAATCTGGGGATGCTTTTCTTCTTAGGGGATGGGGAAGTTGGCTGACTTGAATTGGAATCATTGGAAGATGGTTAAAAATCTACCTGGAAGAAAACCTAGGAGTCGAGGTGCACCTTCCAGCACAGCAAGGACTTTAAATATCCGGCCTGTCTAGAGTCACTTTGGACTGGCCTTGTCCTCCATGCCAGCTTGCGTCATCAGCTCAGCTACGTTCTTCTCCAGGTCTTCAATGCGGGTTCCCATCTGATCCAGTGTAAGAGTTAAAGACATCTGCAAACCTTTATCAGCTGAATGTTACACCAAATCAGTTCTCAAGAGAATGCAATCAGAAAGACTTGATCTGATAAATAATTACCCACAATAAAGGTTTGTACCTACATTAGATACGAACATAGTAATTTGTAACTAGTAGCAGAAGTTACTGGTTACAAACTAGTAACTTCTAGTTTGTAACTATGGACTTTGACCAATAGTGGGTCATGGCCCATAATTGGGCTATAACGATTATGGTTGGTCATAGCCCAACCAAAATGTTGTCTCGGTTCATCTTCAATTATTAGGAAACAGATGGAAGCTGATCCACAATTGCAGGGACAATCCGTGTTTTGCTATGGGTGTGTGTTCCACACACCCTTTCTAAAGAGCTGAGTTCTGTCTGATTTATGCTCGACTCGTCCGCGAGGTCTCTGTGGCATCACGAGGTCAAGTAATGACATTTCAGCAACCACGTCCCTCTGAAGAGACGTGCAGCTCTAAAATGTCATAACTTCATGGTCAGTTCCGTGAATAAAAACATGGTGGACGAGCAAAAGCTCTTCTTGGTGCATTTTTGCAAAGAGAGATATTTTCCCCCTAGAGTCTTGCAGAATATGCGCTTCCGGGCGGACAAACCACATGGAGCATAAATGTTGGAAACGTTCTGTCAGCCTGGTTCCTCACATTTATTTTCCACTTCAACTGTTTTCAGCACAAAGTGCATCTATATTTATGAATCCTTTGTAAAGCGGATCTAAAATTTAAAGGAAAAAACCCTAATCCATCATCCTTATTAGATTATATAAATCATCTTAGCTCAAAAAGTTAAACTGTTTTTCATTAGAATCACACTTCTTGGCATTACAACTTACACCACTGAAAATTCTGTTTATTTCCTTTATGCTGGTCAAACACTGCTGTGGGATGGCATCCCATTCTTCAACTGGGTTGCAAATCAGACAATGAGGTTGTGTTGGCACAAACAGCAAGCCCCACATCAACTCACTGCCACTTTTAGCAAGAATGCTTTTAAATAATATTTTCTGGTCATAATGCCATAAAGAATGTCATTTTTTTAAGCGTGACTGCCCTCTGGTGGTCATTGAACTTCCTGGATTAAACACGTCCTTTATTAGTCAAAGATTTCAGGTGTTTCAACTGAGTGCAAACAACAAGCTGCGTCACCAAAACCTTAAAGAAGGAAAACAAAAAGGGGGGAGGGGGAGGATATTTCTTGACTCCAGCTGTTCAGACATGGCCAGAAACCTCTCCTGCAGTCGCTGCATCGTAGTTTCCATCTGAAAAGACAGAAGAAACAAAACCTGCCCTTGAAATATAAAGTTAAAACATGTTTAACTGAAACTGAAGTTAAGGAAGGTTTTCAGAAGATTTGTGAGTTCCGGTGAGCAAACTTACCGCATCTGTCATCTCTTGTGCAGCTTTACAGTCTGTTTTGGACATTTTATTTTCTGCAAGCCGCACAGTCGCGTTGTAATGTATCCAAAGCGAGTCGATGTATTAGTAATTAGCTAAGCGGAGAGGTTAGCACGACGTTAGAAATGGGTTTCCCCTCTGTAAGGTTGGCAGCGACTCCCTTAACTTTGCACGAAAACTCCGGCTTCCGTTTGTTGCCATCACTACTTCAAAATAAAAGTTGCTCCTTTATTTAAGACATTTGTTTAACCGGAAGCGGGTTCCATTTAATGCTTCGAGCTCAACGGACGGATACAATGACAACAGGAAGGAAAAATATCATAAGGCGAGCGGTTATAGTAGAGGCTAGCAGTGTTTCTCCACGATCCCGCGTTCATTTTTACGACGAAAGGGCCATTTCAAAAATAAATAAAAATCTCAGAAATTGTCTAGAAAAAGCTTTTGACATGTTTGAGTTTCAAAAGTTTAACATTTTCGACTCTTGAAAACTCATAAATTTCTGCTTCTACTTTTGTAATGTCTGCAAAGTTGTATGTGCTTGTTCTAAAAGTTTTAAGAGTACAGTGTTTTTAAAAAATATTTTCTAAACGACACAAAAAAATATATATGTTTTTTTATTTTTAATTTGATGTTCACACTCTGCAAAGTTTAAAATAGTAATTTGAACAAATAATAAATTTTTACCCTTTTATTTTGAAATTAAATATTCTCTCATTTCCGGTTTCATATAGTTACGAGTTTTTCTGGTTTGACTTTGACGTCCACAGTGATTTGTGTACATTGAGGGGACAAAAAAAGAAGCATTTTATTAACTGTTTGTGAACCGATCCAGTGAGATAGGTCAAGTAATAGCTCCTTTTTTTTTCAAGTATTTATTTGTGTTTTGATCCGTCAGAGCTGCAAAAACTGCTCCTCTCTGTCACTCTGGTTTTATATAAGACTTTGCCCTGCTTACTCTCACAGATCAAATGCAGTGAACAGCCTGCAAAACAGGGTTACGTAATTTTTGTTAAACCCCATAAAGCTCCATAATCCAGACTTTGCGTGTCTTTCATCTCTGTTGCTCAATGGGATGAATTTATGATGAGGACCTAAAATAGAAAGAGCAGTGGAAGTGTACTGGAGCACCGAGCATGAATCAAGACGACACGATGTGACGTAGAACCACAAAGGTACTAAAATAAACCCTGAGAGGTGAATTATTGACGTTACCTCTGCGTCGCATGCTCTTCAATAAAATATTTGCTGGTTCTGCTGCAGGGCTGCATAAAGTGTTTCAGGAGACCCAGGGTGAAATTAGAGGTATATCTTTTATTGTGTTGTCTGTTGGAGCATCTGAGGTGCACAGATTCTTGACTCTTCCTCCCAGCAGCTGTTGTTTTCCCTATGTTGTGATGAATTTGCCCTTCCTGTACACTTGAATTTCCCCAAAGTGGTCCAAATATATTCTAAGAAAGGTACCTCATTATTATAACAATCTTTTTCACATGCTTTTTTGTCTTTATGGAAGGACTTGTACAAACAACAAGGCAGCAATACAAATAAGTATTCAAATACAGATAAGAAATAGAGGCATGTGTGCTAAGCAGCCAAAAAACCAAAAAGGAAAAGAATAAAAACAACAAATAAAAAAAATTATGTTCAACTATGTACAACTATGTAGGTGATGCTTACCTAACGTTTTTTTTTTTTTTTTTGCCAACTGCCAATAAAGATAAAGAACAAGACCTTTTCCAGCATTTTTACAATGAGATAGTAGTTCCTTTCTAATTCATTATAAAAATGAGAAAAGATGAGCGCTTTTCTTGCTCTCGTCACAAAAAAAGCGCACCATCAATTTGGCGGGTGAAGCATCTTGACTGAGTTCAACCATCTTCGTTCGAGTTTGTGACGTTTCAGGAAGCCCTGAAAGAAGGAATAAACTGACTAACCGGTTGCGTTGCACAGCGAAGGAATGCTCGCTATGTCAATGCTGTACTTTTCTCTTTTTATTACAGTCAATTTTTCAGATTATTTCACATAGGTTTATATGTATCATAATTATTGAAATGCCGCAGCTCTCTGACTGACCTCTTGCTAGCATCAACACGACAACAAATCACCCCGCTAATCAGATCCTCGCTGATTTCCAATGCTGTAAAACAACCTTCCGGTTTATCGTATCGATGTCGTGGCAGTAGAGGTTCCATTGTTTGTACATCCTGTGCGAAAGAGCGACCACAACACGGATGTTACTCCTCGCGCACAGTCCGAGGCATCATCATCATCATCACCATCATCGCCACCAACAACAACAACAACAACAACAGTCAACAACTCCTAGGAGCTCTGCCAGCCGGCGGGCTTCGCTTCAGAACCGCAGCTGAACATGGAGGATGAGGTGTTCCAGCATGCTGTGTCTGTGTTCAGCTCGCTGGTGTCGTGGATCGCCGCGGGTGCCATCATGTTCGGCGGGGTGGTGCCGTACATCCCGCAGTACAGAGACATCCACCGGACCCAGAACGCGGAGGGCTTCTCCACCTACGTGTGCCTGGTGCTGCTGGTGGCCAACATCCTGAGAATACTGTTCAGGTACGCCTGGGTCCTGCTCAGATCTGTGCTCATGTTTTGTACCTGTTGAACCTTTTTTTTTTTTTTTTTTTTTACTCTTCATACCTCAGAAACGTCAGCATCAAGTAGAAGGGAATTTGTTTATTTTTAGAAATTCCTTTCTATTTAAATGTAATGTTTTTTTTTTTATTTTCAATTATTTAATTTCGTGCATTTAAGCTTAGCCCAAAATCTGAAAAGTGTGGTGTTCGTTACATACGAGCCCAAACTCTGAAAAGAGCAGACAGAACACCAGGCGCCTCTGACAAGGGAACCGTTTAGATCAAGGCATACGCATGTGCTGGAATGGCCCAGTCAAAGTCTAGACCTAAATCCGGCTGATCATGCAATACCCTAGAACGATACCCAGAAATCTGGGGATGTAATGTGGCGAAATGTAAGAGACAAATTTCGGTCACTGTACTCAGACTTCTGTACATCTTCTCTTCTCCATCTTTCCTTTCCAGATTTGGCCGCTTTTACGAGATGCCGCTGCTGTGGCAGAGCATCATCATGATCTGCACCATGCTGGTCATGCTCAACCTGTGCACCAACGTCCGGATGGCCGCCGAACTCAGCACCAAGAGGCGCTCCTTCTTAGGTCAGAGGCACTTAGATAATTCAAATACTGTGTGTGTGTCAGAGAGAAACTGGAACCCAAAGAGAAGGTTCTTCTAATGGATTCTTGGCGTTCAGAGAGGAAACAAACCTTTATAGCAGACCTCAGTGCCAAGCATTCAACTGGAGCATTTAAAGTTCTGCAACAACCAGTCCACATTTAATCCTCATGTCGTCCTAAAGGTGTGTGAAAGTTATGACTGCATATCAGAGCCATTGTAGGTGGCGAGGGGAGAATACGTTTCCACACACACAAAAAAAAAACTCAGAAAAAAACGTGGAAATTTCTGAGCTTCAAAAGTATGAAAGAAAATTGTTAGAAAAAAGTAGAAATTTCTGTGGTTCAAAAGTCAAAAGTTTTTGAGTTTAGGAAATTTTCTGAGTTTCAAAGTTTTTTTTCTGAGAAAATTTCTGAGATTAATCTTAAAATTTCAGAGTTTCTTGGTGGAAATTTACTCCTATTTTTCCTCCATCTACATTTGTCCCAATACGCCGTCGTAGGCAGCTACTTAAGAGAAATAGAAAACAAAACGTTGTCATATTTTACTCTGGAACCACAAATTCCAGAGTCTTTAATCCAGAGTCTTTAATCCATTTGATATTGAATTTTATTTTTTCAAATAAAAATAATCCCTAAATTCCTTCCAGCTGTGATCAACTTAGCTATTTCTGGTCAAGAACAGCATCACCACACTACACTGTGATGCTGCCACTTCCGTGTTTTGCCATTCAGACCGATGTTCGGTGTTGGGTTTCCACCACATGTACCATCGTTTTTGCGCTTTTAGGGTTTAAAAAAAAACTTACATTTTTCTTTGTTGTGTCTTCTTCACACTCTAGGCCATAGAAACGTTCCCTTAAATTTGTGGTTTTAAGGCAACAAAATGCGGAAAAGTTAAAAGAGAATTCAAAACATTTGCTGGACATCCTGAAGTAAAGAAAATGACTCGGTGACAAAATACCTACAGTTGCTCTGTCTTTGTCCTTGTAAATAGAGATAAAAGGCCATAAAACTCCCAGTTGTAACAGGAGATCCTAGGAGTTTGTCTGATAAGAACTGCCGCTTATTTACATTCAACCTCTCATGTGATTATGTGTCTCATAGTAACTTTACCTTCTAAGGGCCTCTGGGTGACAAAGCCACACGCAACTTAAAGATCTTGGATTATAAAATCTTTAAATTGACGGCGTTCTCCTGCTCTTTTAGAAGCAGGAGAACATCAGCAATGCTTATCAGATAAACATTGCATCTGATTTACAATTGCAGGATGAAAGAGTATTTTAGCTGAATGCCATGATGGAGGTCTTTTTTGGTACGACTGTAAAAAGGTCACATTTCTGAGCCTTTTTCTTGCTACAGATGTTCAGATAAGCAGTTTATTGCTGCAGCTAACCACGTGTTTTACACATTACACAGCATTATTGGTTTTTTGCTGAGAAACTTCTAGATTTTTTTTTACTGATTCCTCCAACTTTGGTGTTTGTTCCAGTTGGTTTCTTCAAGTTGGGTCCATTACACCAACGCACAAATGGCGCCCTTTACTCAATGTGGGTTAGATGAACCGGAAATGCCATCCGTAATAGCAAAAATGCTAGCTTTTCTAAGCTCAAGATCAGTGCATTTTCATAAATGGCGAGTGCATGAAATGAAAAATATTTAATTTCATGAGGACTTTCCTTATTGTCCAGAGCATCAAAGTGCCAAAAGCAATTGCCTCCATGCATATAGTCACACTTCTGCAGGTGCTGCAAACTAGCAACACCTAGTTGGTAGGTAAACCTCACCCTTAAGGAATGGTGATTTTTTTTTACCTGTAAACCTTGTATAGTTTTAGTTTTCTACAGACACAGATCTTTGTTTGTCCTTCAGTATGTGTTCCAGTTGATTTCTCCAACGTCGGGTTCTTTCCTACGAGCGCCTGGCAGTGTGGCTCAGTTCGGCTCAACTCTACGCAGTTTTTTGCAATTTTTCCGTTACAGTTGAGTAACAATGGCGCAAGCTATGTCAAACCTCCTGCTCTGTCTGAGGCTTTTTGTCAGACTCCGTCGCATTTGGGAGTTGTCGGATTGTTATCGCGGTGGACGATGACCCAAACTACTGATCTGGACTGATTCAGTGATTACTTGTGTAATTGGAAAAAGAAATTGGTCATAAAATAGGAACACTGATCTTCATCCTATGTGTACACACAGTTCAGCTGGTTACATACTTGGAGAACCAGCTCAGCACAAATGTTGCAGGCCTCTGTCTTTCTTAAATCCTCTAAAAGCCACAAGAGTGTACTTTGCTTTCGCACTGCTTTCCTGTTGGTCCCTCGTCTTTGCTTTAAAAATAGTGAAAATGCGGCTTGTTTGATGGCTTCATACTTGTAAGGTTGTTTTTAAACTGTTTCAGAACGTGGAAGATGTGATGATTTTATTACGTTCTCAAACACAAAGTGCAAAAATGTAATTAAGTAAGGCGTTCTGATGGCGTTGCCTTTTTAACGCATCATCACTACAATTAATGCTACTTGCTTTTTTTTCCTTTTTTTTTCAGGAAGTTACAGTTGACAAAAAACTGATAAAATAGCAAGTCAAATTTGTGTGACAAGACCGACTGCATTGAGTTTACAGCACTGACAAAATGTCTTAAAGAAAAAAAAAGTCATATAAGCAGGAAAGGCTGGCCTGATTGGTTAGGCTGCAAATAATAATGGGCTGTCGCATTTTCAATGTAATGAAACAAAACGAAACCAAACGAAACTTTTTTTTTCTGGTAAAATTTTGTGTCAACGCACAAAAATGCTACAACACCATATCCAGATCGGACTCCGCTCGCTAAGGGCTAAGATGTAGTCGAGCAGCCTGTAGCTGCACGGGTCATCCTTTAGCGTTGGTGTAAAGACACGCAGAAAACCAAGCTGTTTCTTCTTCTTGTCCCTCTCTTTCCGTTTCGCCCGTAGTGACAGACAGTAAGGATGAGGAGGTCAGAATCCCTAAGAGGCTCTTTCTGGGTACGTACCTTGAAACATCCGTTGTAGTTCATCCACCTCCGCTCTGTCTCCAACCCCCCCACTCCTCCATCTCCATGATTCTCCTGCATGATGCCCAACCCAGCTAACACTCAGCGCAAACCCGCGACCCGCCGCTCGCCTTCCCCCTCAACTAACAGCAACTCTCTCACCTGCTTATTGGAGTTGTTTCCTTCGATGGTATGTTAGGGCCATTGTAGATCAAGGAAAAACGAACACATTTCCGCCAGAAAAGAACTCACAAATTTTGAGATTAACCTCTGAAATTTTCCGGAAAAGACGAGAAAATCTGAGAGTTTGAAGAGTCGAAAATTTTTAGATTAATCTTACAAATGTTCTAGGATGAAAACATGGAAAATTTTCGACTTTTCGGGAACTTTCAGAGTTTCAAATGTCGAAAATTTTGCGACTGCTCAAACGTAGAAATTTTCAAGTTTGTTTGTTGAAAGTTTTGGAGACTTTTTGTCGGAAATTTACTCCTTACTTTTGTTTTTCCTCCCATCTACAATGGCCCTGATATGCTGTCGTAGTTCGCGGATTTGAACGGTGGAAGTTGTTCGCGCATGTCCACCACCGCTGCTGCGTGGCTGCATGTCGCTGTGTATGCCTTTGTTGCAGTGAAGTTATTCTTGAACACCCTGTGTGGGTTTTGCATGTTCTGTTCATGTCAGCATTTCACATGGATTCACAATAGAATTTGACGCAAAAATGCAAAAGTAGACAGTAGACTTCACTGCATGTTTACTTTGTCGTGATCTGCTCGGTTCTTTGTAAAAACTGTTGTTTTGTTTGTTTTTGTAAGCTTAACTTCTGACATGGTCTGAACTACACAAAGTTTCAGCGAAAGCAGTCTGTTGGGATGGGATTCGAAACATTTCCACTGCCCTGAAAAATTTTTTTTTTAGAAAGATTAAGCTTTTTAAAGCACGAGATAGTTGTGCAGCTTCTGAGCTGTGGTCCCAGACATGAACACTAGATGGCAGTAGAAGACAGTAAACGGATAAATCCCATACCCGGAACAGACCCAGCGCTCAGTGAACACTTGTCATTTCTGATTTTTTATGTAAATCAGAAATGATAGGTCAGTTTTTTTTTTCATCTCTGTTGTAATTCACTGCCTTCAGGACCCTGGTGTGGTCCTGCCTGCTTAGTCTGCCTTCACATCAGGCAGACTAACCATCCATTGATTAGCTCACTCTGCCGAGCATTGTTAGACCTGCTGGACATCGTGTACTTGGAGTACAGCGTTGCGCCTGTCCATTGATCTCCTCTCACGCAGAGAAATCAAGCTTTAGAGATCACGAATTGATGGCATAAAGTTCAAAAGGAAGGTCCTCGCTCGTACGTCTTCTAAACGAGCCAGCTCTGGTCTCCCGCAGTCTTGTTGATGATATATCCACGTTTGATCTCCAAACCTCACTTGTTTGTTCTCAGAACAGTGTCATTGTCACACTGGGTCGCTCCATTGAACAGCTGGACATTTGTACTTTGAGAGAAAAACACAATCACTAACAATTTGACTTCCTTAGACTGCCAAAAAAAGAAAAGACTTTGTAAGAGATACGACTGACTGACCGACTTCTTCAAGAGAGCCAGCGGTATTTCAGTTTTAAATCAAACGAATCGCCACGCTGCTGTTGCGGCGTCGGACAAGAGGTAATGGTCCGATAACGGCTCGGTTCGGTTGGATTTATGCGGGAAACCGCCTGCCCGCAATCCTTTATAAGGAGATTAAAAGATCTGATTGTTCAGCGTTGTCGGATACAGCAGCCTTGGTGATCAGTCATGTGCAGGTAAAGGGACTTGGGTTAGGTGGGGAGATGAGATGAAATATCTTTGGAAAAAAAAAGTTATAAAATTGTCACAGGCAAACTTTCCAATTGTTTGAGTGGTGAAAAGTTAGGACCTTAAGGCAAAAAGTGATTGGATTTTTTTTTTTTCAGGATCTCCAGCTGAAGAGAAAAAATGAATTAGTGTCAGCAGGCAAACCATAAGGCAAGGCTGCACTGTGGAAACTATAGTGGCTCTGCATTGTTCCCCATACTGTCCCACTGAGCTGCAACTCAAATATTTATAAACCGCATTCTTATTGGGAGTTTTTAGATCGTGGTGATGGATATTGCATTGTTTTTGTGGATAGGAGCACTACAAATTCGTCTGAATAGAAATTATATTTAATTAAGTCACCTCTAAGGTGTAACTCATATTTAGACTGATTATATGTTGGGGTTGCAGGGGTTAAGCGCAACTCTCATATGGAGTCCTTAGTCCTTGACGTGGCTGTCACAAGTACGATTCCTGACATTTCCTAAAGTATGTTTTGCTACTGGATTGTAGCCACAGTCGATTTTCAGTTAAATATTTTTTGTTGCCATTCAGCCATAACTTTAAGCTTGTATTGAACCGGATGCAAGAGGGCACGCGCCAAATGCGATGTCATCGCCCAGGTGCATTGGCCTAGGAAGGTGCTCTTGCAGAGCAGTTTCACCTGTACTGTCATTTATATAAACCTTCTACAAGGCTATTGCTAACCCTAACCTTAATCAAAGCTTAATTAACACCGTACCTAACTAGTAGAGCACACTGGACTTTCAGAAAAAAATGAGGACCGGGAGAAGTTCCATAAATGATCTCCCTTTAGTGGTAAAAGCTGTGAAAGTGGTTCCCAATATGTAGTTTACTTAAGTTACACAAATTAGAGCAAAAATAATGCTTGCTGTGTTTCTATCAACATAAGGTGCATTGTTCCAGGTGAGTCTAACTTTAACATAGACATGTGACATGCCAGCCGAGGTCTGTAGAGTCTACAATGTAGCTCTCGGGTTTTGGTCTGACCTTTTCCAATTACCTGTGGTGAATGAAGTCTCAGAAGTAGAAGTAGTCACATTTGCTGAATATAGGTTTTTCTTTCACACTCTGGATTCGGTATTTTTGCTTTACCATTGACCCTTTTTTTATTTGGTCTTCCATCGAACCTTTTCTGATTGCGTTTTCACAAGTATGACATAAACCTTCACCGAATCCTATCGAATGAAGATGTAAAGACGCAGCTCTTAGATTATAACACAGATTCACCATGGAAAGCATCAACCTAATGACATCATAGGGCCACAAGTCATGGGGAGACTTTCATTACCTTTAGTTGTGTGGGCTCATTTTTTTCCCACATGGTTCTGCTTCAGCCGCACCAGCCTTAGCTGCTGAGAATAGGTCACCTCACCCTGTAGGTGCAGTTATTCTCTCATTAAAGGGCTGGTGGGGATCTAACTCTGCCACAGAGCTGAAGATTTTAATACATAGGAGTTGCACTCATTTGAGCTGTTCCAACATTATCTCATAATAATCTTCTGGCTGTTACGTTTTTCTCTTGAGTGACGGGAAGCCATTATTTCAACCCACCAGAGGCTAGCAGAAAACCGCTCGGAAGCAAGTAACTGAAATCCCGAACTTGGACCCAGCTGACACAACTCTCACAGCCACGTGGGACTTTAAACCCCTGAAGCTGACCGAGCACAGGGAGTCGGTTCACTGTTCCGCTCCAGTGTCTTCCCCGCATACGGCAGCAGCGCAGCGTTACCGCGCAGCGCGAGGACGAAGGAAGAGGAGTGTTTTGCACCCAGCAAGAGAGGGTTTTACGCCGAGGTGAACCACTGTGATAAACATCACTTAGGAGTCAGTGTGAAATAATGAAACACTGTTTTTAGTTTAGCTTGCGCCCGGTTCCCAAAACTGATAAGTTGTCATATAGCCCAGGGATTTCCAATGTCTTCTTTTTGTTTTCCACTAGTGTTTTCAGAATTGTCAGATAAAGTTACAGCATGAAGGAAAAACAGTAAAACAGCAGCTATGATCTTTTTATTAGTTGAATGTGGGGGAGTACAAAGGAAAGCCCTACAGATAAAACTTGTGTGGTCTGCAATTAGTTCTCGCATAAAGAGAACTAATTGCTAGACATGTAATTAAAAAGTAGAGCGAATGATTTCCGAAAAAACTCCGGCGAATGTAATGGGAAAGCTTCTCCGATGTGTTCTGCTTAGGTGATGATGCACAAAACCGACTTAATTTTAACAAGATGGGAGGAGGTTTTACAAATTGCAAACCGTGTTTTACAAAATTCTGTATTCAGTGTGGAATATTCTAGTCCATATTTTTTTGGTGTCTTTAAATTGTCCTAGAGACAAGTTTCATAAATCTCATGCTGTTTTTAAAGATGTGTTCTCAGTTTGTAGAACAATCCAGTTCAGGTTTTAGCTGCTAATTCAGCTACCTTAGCACTGTTAGCAGTTAGCAGCTTCTCTAAAATGTTTGTATCCTGTGTGTGTCTAGTTGCGAAAAATACAATCTGTAACAAACATCTGAAACAAAAACTGTCCTGACGCATATTTTGTTGTACCTAGCTGGCTTGCTAACATTGCTACTCAAGCTAATGAGCAAGTTAGCAAAGCCAATTGAAGTCAATGCTTTGACACATTCTGGCTAAGTAAATATAATACTACACATTTCAATAATGTGGCAGAGTAGCACATGGCATAACTCTGCTACCTTTTAGCAGAGTTGCTAGCTTTAAACTATTATATTTTTAATACATCAAGCTAGTTATATGGCTAGCTTGTTTGTGACGTATAAGCTGGTTTTTACAGTATTACTCCATCCTTCCACAGCTGCTGCTAGCTTACTCGTCAAGAGGCTAGCAAAGCGAAACAATACAAACATCTCAATGGGTTTTTTTCCCCACTGCAGCTATAAAGTACACATGTCAATTATGATCTGACTTGAAGGTCCTAGATGATGTATCATCTTTTGTCAGTAGGATTTTTCAGAATCCCTTTAGCGTCCAGATTGGCTCTGAACACATCTCAATGATGGCCTCCCACCGTGCTGGACTGTTATCAGGCTGCACCAGCAAAGTGATAAGCTGGCTTACCCTGCCGTTCCCTGGCTCTGCCGCAAACATGGCTCCACGACCACGTCAAGCATCTGTACCTGCAGGATAAACAGTGGTTAGCATGCATTACACAGCCCACAGAGGATTTTTGAAGGCGTTTCGAACAGTTGCTGTCCCCAGTGCCCCTCGTTCAACTGCCTGTTGTTTTCCGTGTTTGCCTTATGTTGCATATTTCATTTGCTTGTAAGATTTGTTTTGTGAATAGCATGTGGCAGCTTGACAGAAGGATGTGATCTGGTTTGGGTGGCTCCTTGAGATTTATTCAATTTGTTTAGCCCGCTTTTCATAGAGAAACAATAGGAGTGGCTCAGTCTTTGGAAGGCCACTTTAGCTTCCGTATATGTTTGGCTGCCATACGTATTCATTTAGAAATGCCACCTAAATGTCAAAATCACTCAGCAATAATTCTTGGAAGAAAAAAGGATTTCACTCCTCATGTCCTCAAGTGGTATAAATATGTGTTGGGTGGGATTTATTTGATTTTATTAGGTTTTGATTGATAGGTTTATTCCGCTGAAGCGTTTTGCTTTAGTAGATATGCTAAGACAAACAGCAGCTGCTGTTCTGCTGTTTTTATTGTGTTTTTATTGGATCGATGTCCCTGGAGATGTGTACATCGAGCCTGGATAAGATAAACTTCATTTAAACTTCTATTAGGCACTTCTTCTCCATTGTGTTTGTCCATCCATTATTCCATCCGTTTTCTGTACTCCCTTGTCCCTTAGTGGGGTTGGGAGCCTATCTCCAGCCAATGTTCCAGGCAAGAGGTGGGGGACACCCTGACAGGTCGCCAGTCTGTCGCAGGGCAACACAGAGACACACCTAGGGAGAATTTGGAGAGGCCAATTAACCTGACAGTCATGTTTTTGGACTGTAGGAGGAAGCCGGAGTACCCGGAAAGAATCCACACATGCACAAGGAGAACTTGCAAACTGTTTGCTGCAAGGCAACAGCTCTACCAACTGCGCCACTGTGCAGCCCTCATTACATTTGTGGCCTAAACAAATTCTTTAAAATACATTCAGTGCAGCAGTGCTCTTTTGCTTACAATCATCATTTCATTTTTAACGTTAACCTTGTTGACTCGGTAACACAGAGACGGCCTTTACAGTCTTCTGGCATAAGCCGCGTCCGCTTTTATGTCATACGCACACAAGAAACGATGAGTCAGATAAGAGACAATGCGCGCCCTCTATTGTTTTTACATTTAATCTTCCTCTTAAAACCATTGTACAACAAACATTGCTGTCATAAAAGAATGTTAAAGGGAACAACAAGGATTTGCAGCGGTGACATATTGTTTGTGTGTTTGTGTGGTGGGGGTGGTCTGAGTATAAAAAGAGGTTTGTGGGAGTCGTGTGAAAATTCTCAGCTCGGTTATGAATATCGGGTAACAACCTTACAGGGAAATTGGAGCATTTATCTGATTAAATGACTTGTTTTTACAACTATTGATGTGTCAGTGTTAACCTGCCACCCTGACAAGTAGCACCACACTTCTGAGTGTGGCTGACTACTAGTTCAACTGCAGTACTTTACTACTACATTTCCTTAAAAACAAGGTACATTTGTCAAAATATTTGAAGTACAGATATCTACAACTAATTCATCCCAAGTTTTAGCAACATTAACGGAACAATGTTTTCTCTAGTGTGACATCTAGTGGCTACATTCGGGGTAGCAGTCGTCTTAACTCAAAAAAGGTTTTTTACCGTCTTTATTAAAACAGTCACCATGTTGTGACAGTAAAGTTTGCAATAGATGGATTAGGACCTTCCACAATGGCTCTTAATAACTTTGGCTGATTCTAAGATGACAAAAAAACAAAGGCTAGTACTTTCAATTATAGATATAAAAAAATGCAGCTTTTAGCACTTTTACAATTTTTTTTCTTTGAATAATTTAATTTAATTTTCACAGCAGAATGACACTCCAAATATGGCTCTTTGAATTGTAAGTATTGCAGATGCCTTGTCAAAACAAGCAATCAGAGCCCAGATGAGCATCTTGTCAATCAACCTTATGTATGCTGCTCATTGTGTTAATAGTGGAAAAAAAAGTTTATTCACTGTTTTCGGTTGTTAAGCTAATTAGCTAATTAACAATTAGCTAATTGTTAAGCTAATTAGCCTTAGCTTAACAACTGGTTATGTAACTTAACAAAGATCAAGCCGGAGAGAGTGAGCACAAGAGTGATTGACAGTGCTAAAACCCTCCTCCTCGATCTGATTGGTTGTTTCTGACTGAGTGTTGTATTTCTGCAGTTAGCACTGGGAGAAGGCAAAGGAGCCTGATTTTTATTTTAAATAAAACTTAAATACTGCAGCTTTAATAAGGCAATAAAACCATGATGGCTAATTGGTCAAAGAGTTTTAACCTTCACTTTGCTTAACACACCATCAATGCCAAGTTGGCCTTTTTGTCTTTCGATCTCCCTCTTGACTTTTTGACTGTCTGTGTGTGCGTAGACTTTGACTGGACCCACTTCTGGTCCTGGAGCCGCTTTGTGGACTACCTTCAGTGCGTGCTGGCCTTCACGCTGGTGGCGGCCTATGTCACCTACCTCCTCCTGGACTCGGTGCTGTTCGTGGAGACCCTGGGCTTCCTGGCAGTGTTCACCGAGGCGATGCTGGGAACGCCGCAGCTCTACTGCAACTACCAGAATAAATCCACAGAAGGCATGAGGTGGGGACTCAAAAAGAAATCGTGGACATGACACAAAAGTTTTGTGTCATGGAGAAAAATAGAAAGCCTTTCCACGTCACATGGCTTGTTACATTTCTACAGTGCTTTCTTAGATTAAGCGAATCTCAATGTCAATGTTTTTTCACTTTTTCTGTTGTCATTTCTTTTATAATGAGCTGAAACTGTATAAAAAGAGAGTTTCCAGGAAGAAGAAAAATGGCGTAGCGTTGGGGATAACCGTCTTCCTGTGGCGACACAAAGAGCTCATTCACAGTGAAGGGAAACATAATCGTTTCCTGGTGAATTAATTTGTGTCAGCGTTTAGTCTGAGGCATCTCAGATTGTCGGACGCGGAGTTCTTGTTCCCGTTTGAAAGATTTACTTCGTCAAAATCCCAAAACCCCACATGGGGAAGTCAGAGCACCAAAAGTGATCAGTGAGATTCAAACCTTTGCTTTTTCTTTCCGGGATTTGGCAGATACTTGTTAATGTGTGGACTAAATCCTCCTCTGCGTTGCTTAGAATCAGCTTTTTGCTAATCTGTGAACAGGTGCAAGTGTGGACGGACCAAAAGTTGCTTTTTTTCTGCTGGAGGTTTTCTGCTGATCCACAGTTTTTTCTTAAAGCATCTCTAAGGTGGTTATTAGATTTCAGTCAGGCAGTATGTGGGCAGCTTTTACTCCTCTTCTTTCGGGAAAATATTAATATTTTTCAAACTTGTCCATCCATCCATCCATCTTCTGCCGCTTATCTGGGGTCGGGACGCGGGGGTAGCAGCTTAAGAAGGGAGGCCCAGACTTCCCCCTCCCCAGCCACTTGTTCCAGCTCCTCCGGGGGAATCCCAAGGCATTCCCAGGCCAGCTGAGAAACATAGTCCCTCCAGCGTGTCCTGGGTCTCCCCGGGGCCTCCTCCTGGTGGGACGTGCCCGGAACACCTCACCAGGGATCCTAACCAGATGCCCGAGCCACCTCAACTGGCTCCTCTCGACGCGGAGGAGCAGCGGCTCTACTCTGAGTCCCTCCCGGATGACCGAGCTTCTCACCCTATCTCTAAGGGAGAGCCCAGCCACCCTGCGGAGAAAACCCATTTCGGCCGCTTGTATCCGGGACCTCGTTCGTTTTCAAACTTGTAGGATAGAAATTTTTATGGTGGAGTTCATCAGACAAGCTTGTTTAAACAAACACTCAAACATCTTTCTCAATTCTCTAATTCAAAGTAGTTCAAACTTTGGGACAAAATGATCAAAACAGGCAAAAAATAAACTTCTAAAAATAAAAAAAACTACAACTTGTTCAACAATAAACCAAACATGTAGTTCCTCACCAAGACTGGTGATTACTAGACAGATCTTTGCTGCGTCCATGCCTTTATCCCCTCCAGTCAAACTGTAAGTGTGGAAAGAGGAAAGAAGGATGAGGTCTCAGATACAATGCTACCCCAACAACTGACAATCATCAGCCTAGCAATGAAATTAGGTGCCATAGCTGCTTGCAAAGGTGCCATGTGTAAATGAAAAAGAAGGAGTACCAGAACCGATCCTTGGGGCACTCCACAGGAGACAAAATATGTCAGTGACCTGGCATGTCCAATGGAAACAAGTTCACATTTTTTCATCAGGTATGATTGAAACCAAATAGGAAAGAGACACTTTTGAATTATATATATATATTTTGGAACGGGGCTGGATTTTCTCCGACTTACTGGTTTTGCCCTATTAAATTGTGTTGTATTGCAACTAATTATTTTTTTGCTTTTAACTACAAATAACCCATTGCCTTAAAAAATGCACCAAGTATGATGGCATTAAGTATTTTTCTTAGTATTAAATTTTTAAATTTGTGACAACCCTGGCAGGAAATAATTTGCGACGATCACAGGTCTTGATTTCTTGACGGGCACAGGACGGGAGACTATTTGGGTCTTTTTTCCAATGCTCAGAGTTGCGGGCCAATCTGAGGCAAACTAAACAGCATGGACTCCGTCTGTGATCACTGACGAAGTCATCCTGCTGATGAGAAAATGTTTTATTTATGAATGCAACTTTCAACACTGGCAGCTCTTTGGGGCTTTGTGCTGTCATTCCCACTGAGCAGTGCCTTGCTAATGATTACATTGACTCTCAATTGATCATTAACACCAACGCGTGCTTTTGAGCTGAGTGCAGCCCGGTGATCTGGAAGTGAGACCCTTACAGTTTGTTAATGGCATTCCCTAAGACTAGCTTCATTTAGGCTCCTTAATGCATCAGGTTTCAGGCTGTAATTAGCTGCTTTGATTTTATTCATTATTTTTAAGAGCATGTGAGTATATTTGTACAATCTGCAGTAATAACTCCTGGAGACGTTTGAAACCTTGAATGTGGCGCACTTTCAAATCATCGGTGAAAACTCATCATCTTCATCATCGGATTCAAAGACTTTTATTACTCCCAATCTAATTTAAATGTTGAATTTGCTCAATTGGAATTGACTTGATCAAAGAGACGATGTTTGAACTTGACTATGAGCTCACGGCCCTAATGAAAAGCTTCTTTTTTCCCCCCTGCGCTACATGAACGCCTCGCGCCCTTTTCCTGCCTCTCTGCTGGTTGGCTTTCAGGATCAGACAGATTACTGGGCTCCAGCAGGGCTGCCTGTCCACTTAACGGACCACGGCGGCTCCCACGCTGGGCCTGTCCATGCTCTCTCTGTCCTCTGCCTGATTTTTCGTCTTCCTCTTGCATCTGCAGCGGCCAGCAAAGCCCTCTGAAATCGGCTCACGCTTGGTTTCTCGGACTCTGGAAACTGTAACCGTTTCCAGTTGCAAACAATCTGAAATGAAAATATTTGTCTGTTAGCTCGTTTGTAGCACACGGTACAGTCAAATTTTGTTTTTTCAAAATGGGTGTTTCCATCGAGTTAAATTGTTTTTTTGTAATTCCAATTAATTCCAAGAGCGAGAAACTTTTTCTTATTCTAACTGAGCTGGAAAAAAAGAGAAGTTTGGTCTGATTTAACTTCAGACAGTGAGAGGGAAAAAAAAGGTGTATGTCTTTTTATTTGGTGTATGTAAACTTCTGGTTTCAACTCTGCTTAGACTGTAGCAGGTGAATTTTAATTTTAAAAAATTAAGTGTATAAAACATTTTTCTTCTCATTCTTAGTTACAAAATTGACTTTGTGTTGTCATTTTTTAAAATCATTTCTTTTTTAAAAAAAATAAACACATCATAATTTACTATTTCAATGAATTGTTAAGCCGTCCAGCCATGAAAAGCCTTTCTAAAAAAAAAAAAAAAAAAAAAAAGAAACATCAAAGCGACGATCCAAATCTCACACAAAAACCTCAAACATTAGTCAGGTTAATAAAAAGACCCTTTTTATATCGAACAAATGATTGAAATGAAAGCGATCAAACAAAACAAATCACCTCTCTGGCACATTTATAAATGTAACTTTATATAACTTTATAAAGTTATAAAGGAGTATAACTTTAAAACCATTGTTGTGTTGAAAGGGTAAACATATAGTCATTTGTACAATTCATCATGACAGCTGTTGACGTGAAAGTTATATTGAATTGAGAAGTCTTTTTGTTTTTATTGTTAGTTTTTTTGAAGGGGGGGGGGGGGGGGATCCTGGACTGAAACTACTTCAATCAGAAAACTTCCTTTTGGAAATTGCTTGAAAGGCAAGTTGTGATTTATTGAAATCTCCAATATTTTTTAGAGTTTCTAGCTTTAAAATAGGAGAATATTTACTCATTAAAGCCTGAATGTATTTGGTGTTTTTATTGCCACGCCGTCGCCATGTCCTGCACGGCCCAGTTCAAGACGTGAAAGCCGCCCAGTTAAGAGGCCTGAAGTTGAGCGCTTGTTATGCTCTGTTCCCTGCTGCTCTCCTTCCAGTCATCAGCTGCTGCAGCTGCCGCACAAGGCGTATTGTAGGACACTGTCGTTTCCACTTGTGTTTATCGTTTGTGTCCTCTCCTCCCCGTGCGCGCAACCTGTTGAGTCTGACAGGCTGTTGCTAGGTTACTTTACCTCGCCACTCTGTTCCAGGCGTCTGAGAAAGAATGTGGAAAAACCCACGAAGCGAGGATGTTTCTACCTTCATATTACATCTTCTTTTTATTATTTAAAGGTTGGAGCATTAGTTGGGAGTTAAGACGAGGCCTGTTTTGCGATCCAGCTACAACGACGGCGGAGTAGTTCAAAGCAAGAGGCGAGTTTCAAAGAAATAACAACAAGCAGGTTGGAGTTTTTGAGCAAAAGTGCAGATTTCTGGATTTCTGCAGAAGCAAAACAGGGATGTGAGGAAAGCAGAGAAAAGAGGACGAGATGAAATCATTTTTCTCTTCATTGAGAAAACGTGCGTATGTAGGAAATTAATGATGTAAGTCATTACTTAATAAAAACAGATGGACAGTTCTAACGATGAGGTTGCTTTCACACGCAAGTATCAGACAATCATCCAAAATGAAGAAAATTGGGGTCAAGTCATAACTGCAAGATCAGAGCGTTGTCCTGGTTTAATCTGTGGAATAAGAGATTGTTTTAGGTCAACCTGTTGTACTGACGGTTTTTGTTTTTAGGTCAGTGACACAAGAGTGTGCATATGCAAGCAAAAGTCACATTTGCTACCCTTACTTCCTGCCAAATAATTCGCCCTGCCCGGAGGGACACTTCACGTGTTCGTCAGCTTTCCAGTGTTTGCATCTTTTTGGAAGCTTTTCCCTGCCATCTTCCCAGTGGCAGGGAATGAAGTCCAGGGAGGACAGGAGTGAGGATGACTTATGCTGGATGTCGGCTGTGTGCACACGCTCCGGTGCTTCGCCATAACACCTTGTCAGGCAATCGACAAGCGGAGCCGTTTTTAATCATGAAATATGAGTTTGTTTGGGGGTTGGAGGGGGTGATGGGTCCTGCTCTGTCCCCAGAGCTTGGCGCCCGAGGCATTTGGTATTTATCTGAAATTAATTCACAAGCCACAGGTTCTCTGTTCTTCTCAATGATGCTGTTTGACAACGGTGACTTCTCTGTTACCGTAATGGGTCCTTGGAGGTTTGCAGTAATGGCACTCATGCATTGTGTATGTGAGGACAGAATCAATACTCCGGTAGCCCCCAGGGTCGTTACCCCGGTCTCCTTCCATTGTTTGGATGGTGCTGTTTGTCTCAGTTCAGTCTCCTGCTGAAAAAGACTGAGGTAGACCTCAACCTCAGTCTGGATCTTTCTGCCGGTTCAGTCTGTGCTTGGTGCTATGTGTTTCTAATTTGGTCATTGCTGGCCTTTCTTAGCTACAGCTAACTTTCAAGTGATCACAGTTTGACATGCATATGGAATTGAAGCATATGTCTTGGTAGCTGTCTGGCAGAATGCATGCATATACCTCAACCCTGACCCTTCACTATGATAATGGTGCAGAACACATCTAAGCAGAATGGTGTTTCTGCATATTTGTTAAAACTGTCACCATGTCATGACAAGTGTGTTATGAGACAGATAATCTATGAAAACATCAATCTCCTCCACCTCCTCCCTAAGCTGCTATTGCCGTCTGAAGAAATGCACCGAATCGACCAATCAGAGCCTGGAGGAGTCAATCATCCTCATGTACCTGCTGCTAAATGTACTAATGGCGCTAAGACCCGCCTCCTGGCTCTGATTGGTTGTTCCTGATTGGTCTGACTTTTTTTTTTAACATATTTGTTACATTACCATGATGTTGTGACAGTATAACGCAAGACTGATTGATAATCAGCGCATACATGAGGGTGATTTACAGCGATAAGACCCGCCTCCTGGTTCTGATTGGTTGTTTTTGACCGGGAGCTTATTTTTTTCACAGATTATCTGTCTCCTAATATAATATCGCTAAAATGGTGGGAGTTTTAACAAATACAGAAGAAAAAAACATATTTGTGTAAAAGTTACATCAAGTTTAATCAGTTTCTAGAGGATGAACTAAATGTATGAACTATTCTTCCTATGCCTGACTCTTCATCCCCTTGTTACTCAATTAAAAGAAATCCTTTCTGACCGAGTTGGAGAACTTAATGATCATACATTATTCAACAAAGTAAAATACAATATAAGAGGTCAGTGGTGCCACTAGGCGTCTTTGCAACAAGCTCCTTTGCTTACAACAATTAGCGAAATCTTAATTGGCAATTAATTTCGAGCTCCCTAATAAGTTCCCTGAAGGCTGTGCCTGAACACCAGCTTTTTTTTGTCATGACGGATGAGCGGCATTCAGGAGTTGCCGTCAGTCTCTTGAAGCTCAGGAGTGCACATAAAACCAAAGCCAGACTATCCGATCCCAGCACTCCAGTAAATATTTGCGAAGGCCGATGTTTTACGGGCGACGTTAGGTCATTAGGAGGGTGTTTGTACGGCGTTTGCTGGGATGTGGTCGTGTTTTCAAGCTGCTGCTATAATTACCTGCTCCCGACACTCGGGCCCATAAATAAACCACGACCTACACTCGCACACGAACGCAACACGGTGAGCCGGCCGGGACGTCCGGCGAGCCAGCCGCAGCCTTATAAGGGCCGCGGCGTTGAGCCGCATCCCAGTTCACCAGATAACAGAGCCAGAGCCTTATTTAGACCCGCAGGCTGCTCTCCTCCACACACAGCAATGTGCTGCAACACATGTGAATTGACCCACGTTGCTGCCGGCCAGTAGCTCCCACTCCCTGCTTTCCAACCAAGTGACTGCGGTGAAGCCGTCCAGTTCTCCGCGGAGAAACCCTTCAGATCATCTGTCCAGCCCATCGTCTCGCCATCTGTTCTGATCACTCACGGCTCTGACGGATGAAAGGGAAAGTTGCTTCTGTTCCTTCGGGGGTGAAAGTCCAGCTGGGCGAAGCAGCAACGGAGTCCAAAGCCATTTGTCAGGGAAGGTCTCTGGGCTGTTATGTGTGGCGTGCAGTTCTTCCTCGAAATGGAGAAAACACAGCTACGCGATAACAAGTCGCAGCTGTGATTGTTTCATATTTCAGAACAAAAATTAATCTCATAACTCACCTAAATTATTAAAGATTGGCGGCGAATATTTTAGTCTTTTTTTTTAGCAGCCTGTTTTCTGTTTAATACGCACAAGAAGTAAAGGTTCAGTGTGCTGGAGCTGTCGCTGTGGTAACGCTGAAGAGGACTATCATGAAAGGATGTTACTTAAACTATACATCTGGAAATGATCACAGTTGAGAAATGGGATTCGTCAGCAATTTACTGCTTTTTCAGCCAACATATTTTGCTTACAGGGTCATTATTATGTATTTTCCAGGGATATAGTAATCAAGTAACTATGTTAACTTCAGTTGTTGTAAAAATGCTGTATGCATAAAATACAACTTAATACAATTTTCACTTCCTGATTAATGCCTTGAAATTGGGCCTCTGTCTCTTTTAGACACTTCTGCTCTTTCTGAGACTCCGCCTTTAGGAAGTCATCACATGACTCCTCTATTAACCCTTTAACAACATTTTTTTTACCAGCATTGCACTAAGAAGCTCATAGGGTCATTAAAAAAAAGAGATATATGACAATTTACATATCTGTGCTGAAGCCTTTTCATTGACACCACATGTAAGATATAATAATAGAGAAAAGTCTTTATTCTCATTTATTAAACTAAACTCAGATTTCTCTACTTCTAAGCATAAGCAGTTCCTTACTTGAATCTTCCAGCAGTTTTTATCATGTTGCATTATTGATAAAACATTTTTATTTTATAGAAAATCTAATTATGGCATCACTACCTCTATAGTCAGCATGTTATGTTTTCTGTTTGTAACAAAACAAAAAATGTTCGACTGCCATTTTCAATGTATGTTTGAAAATGGCTCATTTGAAAATGGATCATATAGTGATCTTTGCAGATGTTCACTGCCTATTGTTCCTGGCTAGTCTGAAGGAGCTAGTCTTTGGTTTTACGGTGTGCGGTGTTGAGCCACACAGGAACGGCAACACACCACTCACACAAGATTTCACTCACCAGATGTCAGACGTGATAATTCGCAAAACTTCTCGAGACCAAACAAACATGGCCGACGAGGACGAAGAAATGGTTTGTGGACTATTTCACCTGAGGAAAAAAATAGACGTCACCAGCATCCGCCGAACTTCCTGGTGCGCCGTGACTGTCGGTTTGTCTTCTGCATTTTGGATTCCCATCCCTATTTCTGTCTCCTCGCTTTCCGACTGGCTACATGGGCTGCCTTCTCGTCTGTCTTTCGGAAAGACCACACACACTGCAATGTTGGGCCAAGACAACCCATCAAATATTAGATCAGTCCTGGTGTGCTTCTGAGAAGACCACATCACTCTTAGCGCACCGCACACAGACCATCTCATAAGATTATCTTCGGAGCCACCACAATAATCGGATGGAGAAGGGAAAATCAGGTCAAAAAACTGACATAACTATCTTGACGTGTGAATTAGACATAAGTCAGCCTCTGCTGGAAGATCTAATCCAGAGCATAATGTGACAAAATATGTAGCCAGACATGAATTTGATCAAATGCCAAACCAAGCAGCAGGTACACGACGCCAGAACTGAAAGAGCGGGCGCTAGGGAGCAGCGGGTTGGGGGATGTAGGAGCTGTTTCCACGGAGCTAACAAGCTCCATGCCGAGAGACGGGAGCATGAGGGAGGCAGAGGAGGTAGGTTAGGTAGGCAGAGGGAAAGAAAGAAGAAAAAGCAAGCAGGAATGAAGAGGCGGGGTGAATGGATGGAAGGGAAGGGAGACATGCTGTGGAGAGTCGGCTCATGATGGAAGGCCAGGCAAAGAAAAAAAACCTCCAGCATAGATTGCCAGTGGGAAAAGAGTTGGAGAGAAATGAGCGAGTCTGAAGAAAGTGGCAAGATTGGCAGAGGCAGGCGGTTGGGGTTACAGTCAGTCCAACTGTGAGGAGAGATGCTGGATTACTTCTTATCCCTCCTCCGGATATGCTAAGAAGCTTACAGGAAGGCAGGAAATTTCCTGACACAAAACTTAACTTTTTTATTATTATTATTATCAGCGGCTGCTGAGATCAGAAATCCTCCCCTGAATTATTTATTTCAGGACTTTCTATTAGACAATTAAAGGAAATTAGGGCAACACAGAAATTTAGTGACTTTGTGTACAACTCGATCACAGGTTTTGCCTTTAGTGCAGGATTTTAGTGTCTACAACATTAACAGAAAACCGCTGAAGAAAAACCACTGCTGGCTAACCACATGAGTTTCCACAGGACTTTCTAGTAAATTTAGAATAAAACGGAATGCATCCCAAGATTGATCATTTGAGGTGGATTCACACCAGCCCTGTTTATTCTGCTTTAATCAAACTAGTTTGTTTGTCTAGAACAGCAGTAGGCAATCCCTGTCCTCGTGGGCCAGTGTCCTGCAACTCCTAGATGTCTCCTTGGTCCAACACACTTCAACCAAATGCCTGAAACCTCCTAAGGGAAGCCAAGTTCTCCAAAGTCCTGCTAATGACCTCATTATTTGAGTCGGGTGTGTTGAAGTAGAGATGCATCTAAAATTTCCAGGACACTGGCTCTCAAGGCCTGGAGTTTCCCAACCCTGGTCTAGAGAGTGCGGTTCGTTTGGGCATGTATGAATCCGCAATCGTATTCTGATCCAGAGCAAAAAAGTCAAACTCTGGTCTTACCTGCAAGCCTCGGTCTTGTTTCAGGTGAAGTGAACTCTGGCACGAATACATAATGTTGGGTTCAAAATAAAGTTACGGGATGGCATTTTGGAAATATGTTTGCAAAATTTTGTCAGGTAATCATAAAATAATCCACCCCAGGTTCGTCTAAAAAAAAAAAAAAAAAACTAATGGTGAAATGGTTCTTTATTGCAGCTCAAAATGAAACTGTAAAACAAATGCGGACAAGATGCCTCTAACAGTCTCTCCATGACTCAAAACAGGGTAACTAAGGAACTTGGTCCATTTTATACAGCATTATCTGAGCTCAACCCCAGCAAGATCTATTGACGTTTTCTTTGGATTTGGTCAACATAATCTCCATCTATCTGCCTGATGGTTCTTTAAGTAAGTTTCTGCAGGCTGGAAAGCGACAGGAGCTTAGGAATTGTGGAGTCGGGTAATTGTTTAAAGCTTTAGTTGGTGCTGGTACCGAGAGGGGATCCGTCAGGCTCTGTCTGATTCAACCCAGTAGGGGACATTGATTGAGCGACCACGCTGTGCGCTCGCTCCGCAGTAATCACCCGCCGCAATTTGTAACCTCAAGAAAGAGAGAGATGCTACAAGCAGGTAAGAGAGGGGACAAACGACACAATCAGCCGTGGGAAGGTGCTGAGCTGGAGGGCCGATAGCGAGGCTGAATTAGGTTCCTAATCACCGGACACGAGTTTTAGCCAAGAGCATACGTCAAGTCGTGGCTTAATCACAGCTCTCTTTACCCAGGCTCTCAGGAGCCCGAGGCAGATATCTTTGGATCTGAGCAAATAAAGCCGGATCACGGGGGATAAACCAAGCCAATAAATTCCGACTCTGTGGCACAAAGAAGAGTCCCTGCATAGCTCATTCAAATAGTGCTGACCAAGCAAAGCGACAGGAGCTTTGAAATGTCTCAGCGTGCGCTCATTTTGTCGCAGGCAGGTTGCTTTAGGAAACACATCTGAGGACTGCAGACCATGATGACTTAGTCCTGCCTTTGTCAGCATGCAGCCGTGACTCAAACCGAAGTGTCCTTTCAAAGTACTTTGGACAAACAGTGGAACACAAGTGAGTTCAGCAGAACTTTCAAATTGGTTCTGCAATATCTAGAGCTCACTCCTATCGAAGGTCCATTAAATGTGTCCTTCTGTCGGCACAATACGGTGAGGCTTAGATTAAATGTCCAATATACTTTGTTCAAATACAATAGCATTGCAGTACCAGAGCTCTAATATACTCGGTCTTCAATGCTATTGCCTTTAAAGAGAATTATGTGACCCAATCCTCATTTATCCAGTGTCAATTGGCAGGTTCATCTCTAAAGTCTTACAGTCATGTTCAAACATGTTTTGTTTTACAAAACTAGATATTGCAGTAATTTGGTTTCTGCAGTACGTAGGAGAACCACTAAAACAGGGCATGCTGAAGAATAAAAATGTGAAGTCACAGTGGAGTCTGGCTGCTGTTTATACTGTTATTGATGTAGACACCAGCATTCTTACTCTTCTTCACTGGCTCCATTTCTCTTTCCACATCAATGGTCCCCGTTGCATTTCTGACGGGGGAATAGAAGATGCTTGGATGAACTCTGTCCCACCAAATTACACGACTGTTTGGTTCTCTTGTAACAGCGAAAGTTTGTATTTTACCAACAAACGTGACCTGCAGTTGCTTACATGGCTGTCAGCGTGTACTGAAAGCTGCTTTATGAGCTTTATAGTCACAAATGTGCCACAGGATGTGGAGCTAATGGCCAACCAGAGCCTTGAGTATTACAATCATTATTTCAATTTCCTATTGTTTTTACTCTGCTCCATTTGCCATTTCCTTCCTGGCTGAACTAATAACATTCCTCTGGCCCCCCGTTCCCACTGTCAGAAGGACTCATTCTCTGTTACTAAATTGAACTTGGACAAAACGAATCGAACACCGTAGAAAACCTAAATAGGAAAACAAACTGAACTAGAGTTTCATTAAAAAGAAAAATGGGAAAAATATATTAAGTGCACTAAACGTAGTGCTAAACGTAGAGGTGCGATATCATGATTACTTCCTGAAGTGATATCAGGATTACTTACTTCAGAAGGCTCTTTCAGGAGCTTCTTAAAGAGACAGAGGCATAATTTCAAGGCATTGGATTAAAAAGTCAGACTTCTTTTGAGTAATATTTGATATACACAGAACTGAAGGTTCTTGATTGTGCTATAAAATGGAAAACGCATAACACCGCCCCCTTAAGCTCTTTTAGCTGAAGGACTTTCTACTAAACTACTTGCCATATTTGACCAAACCTTCTCTTTGTCTTCCCTTTAAGCATCAAGATGGTGCTGATGTGGACCAGCGGCGACACCTTCAAAACAGGCTACTTCCTGCTCACGGAGGCCCCCGTGCAGTTCTGGACGTGCGGCCTGCTGCAGGTCTTTGTGGACGTCGCCATCCTGTTCCAGGTCTACTACTACAGCCGCTACCCGCAGAAACCCGTGTCCCACACCGTCTCCCACACCACCAGTGCCAAAGCTCTCTGAGGTGCTGCCACGCGTCCCGAGGAAACATCCGAAAGATAAACGGCGAGGAAGGGAAGCGGGGGGGGGGGTCCTGGTTTTTTCTACTTTGGTGCAGAAACTCCCGCACCAAAGGAATTACTGCTTCTGCACCTTGGCGGTCGCAGCAATACCTCGAGGAACGCTCAAAGATCATGAAGACTTCTTACTTTCCCAGCGCTGAAAATGCACGCATCATGCAATCGCACCCCACTCAACAAATCAGCATGTGCATGTGGAGGATTTTTAAAATTTTTATTTTATATAAGTCTATTTTATTGCAAAAGCAAAAACGCAACATATGAAAACTAGAGGTGGATGAGTTTTTGGCGTCCACATCTGATGATGAATGTCGCACAGAACATTCTGCCTTAATACTCGTAATCAAACACGGCTCGACGCATTTACAAGCAACCCGAGTGTTGTGTTTAAGACCCGTAGAAATCCACATTACTGAATGTGCAAACAGCCATGTCTGGTCTAGTTGGACAGAAGTTCAAAATTCTTGTTTTGTTTTCTTTTGGTGTTTTTTTTTTTACATAAAACCAAATCAAGAAGGAATTCTCTGAGAATTTTTTCTCCGACTTTTGATGACGTTACACTGGCCTGAAAATGCGTCAATTAAAAACAGAAAAAAAACACTAGTGGCCTTGAGACAGAGATCAGAAACTGAATTTCTCTATGGAAGCAAAATACGTTTTCAATCAGCCATTGATTACATTTTTTTTATATGGTTATTATTATTATTATTACTCTGATGCCACAGATTTCAGCCTAAGTTTTGCTTTTCCCACAAAGTTTTTGTCTCCACTTGACTGCTGGGTTGTGACAGCAGAAGCTGAGCTGTTTCATGGAAGCACATGGCTTTTATAATTTGGGTTACTGATATTGTTGATGCTAAAAAGTGTCTCGTATATGTAAAAAAAACAAAACAAAAAAACAATACAGTGCAGTTTTACGACGCCCTCCTAATGGAGCGAGTCAGACTTTCTGCATATTCAGACTTTGTTCCCGATTCATTGCTGTGGACAGACTACAAAAATGTAACCAAATTAATTATCCACATATGACATCGTCCAGTGAGTGAGACATGATGTGTCGCCGTTTCTTCCCCTCCAATATAAACCTGTCAAATCGTCAAACAAATTTGAATGCAAAACTTATGAAAACGAGGAAAAGTGACCAGATCAGCCTGGTTGTACGTGAAAATAACATGGACACAAACCAAAACCATGTCCGATTGGTCCTCATGTAGAACCTGCTTGACAACATGAAGTATGCTAAAAGGTCTCAAAAACATCATAAAAAACATCACATTTGAAATCACATCGGAATAAATGTCATTATATTTATCGGTTTGGAAACAAATCTCTTCAGATTCAGCTCAACTCAGCGAAGTTACTGGGATGAATTTTGTGACTTTAATGTCCAGTACATTTGGATTATACTAGAGTACAGTGAAACAAAACACACCAAGTTCACCTCAGAAAGCTTTTTGAATGGTCTAGTCAAAGTCTTGATTTTGAGATGCCATTGTACGACGCTAGGCAGGCATTTCATGCTCATAAACCTTCCTAAGTGACGGCATTGGCTGTAAAAAGGTTGGGTTAAAGATTCTCTGCAGTAAAATACTTATTTCCAATTACTGAGTTTACATTTTCAGTTTGGTTTGGATAACATTTTTCTTTGTTGTTTTACCTTTTGCATTCATTTTTATTTGGTTGTGTTTTGTTGCGTGTTTGATAAACTGAAACAAAAGCCAAAAACAGAAGAAATGTGAAAATGGACAAAATCTTAATGCCATAGGCTTTTTTTTTTTTAAGTATTACAAAATCTCATTCGTGCTGAATACTTTAATCCAGTCCAGAACTTTCTCAGCCTCCAGTTACGCTGGGAATTTAGATTGACAAAACCACTTCTGTCTATTTAAGAACTCTGCTCTTTTCTTTTGTGGATTCATTTGTAATTTTTCTTTTACAACTTTGCATTCTGTATAACTCTGTCCTAAAAGCCATGCAACAGACTGAAAAACTTTGTTTTGTTGGTGATGGAAAATGGTTTCATGCAAGTCTGAATGTGAGGAAACGAATCGTGTATTTGATGCTGCCGCGTTGTGAACGGAGCGCATCGGATCGAATGAAAGGCATAAAATTCAAACTGTGCGGGTATGTCACTGTCTTATTTTTTTTTACTTTGTATTTTGTCTTGAAAGTTTAATGCTGAGATCCCTAAGAGTTCAAACTTTGTTTTGTTTTTTTTTGCCAGATTAATTAGAAAAGTAGGTTGGGCTCCTGTCAGTTGAGTCTCTCCATGTATTTTGTACTAAAACATGAGGGATTCTTCATCGGCGCAGACAGAGAATCTGCATAGTCTCATGAGATGAGGTACCGTTTACATGGATAATTAGAAATACAATGTCTTACCTACCTGTTAGCCATTGCCTAGGCATTAGCGCCCAAAATATCTTCTCAATGTGAGCTAGCCTTTAGGAGTAATGGCTAGCTCGCCTCAAAGCAAGCGACGTGGATGTTGGGATGATGTCAAGCTGACATTGATTCAGTTGTAATTTTGAAAGCTAATTGGATTTGCCAAGTTTTACAAATAAAGGTTTACAAATCCTAGTCACCAAGCCTGAGAGGTAAAAATTTAGTTACCACAGCTATAGCTATGTTTTGTTTATGTTGCAGTGATATTGGATTTTGAAGTTGCAGCTTGTTGGAAAACACTGCCTCTCCACACTCATGACTTGAAGGGACATTCCAGTTGATATTCTACAACCTGGAACCTAGAAATTCAAAATGTACAGACTTATTGGCAGGTTTGACAATCTGAAGGTAATAGAGCCACAATTAAAAACACCATCTCAGTAATAACACAAATCTAAAGCAGTATGGTTTCACTGCTTTTATTAAAAGTCTGCCAACAAGCTCAGTTTGCCAACGGTAGTTTTAAAATGTCACCATCTTGCCAAAGTGTGTTTTCTTTTACAACTTGAAATACTTCCTAACAGGTTTTTTTTTTGTTTGATTTGTAAATTAACAAAGTTCAGCATATAAAACCATTTTCTCAGTTACATGGCCAACAATGCATAGCAACAGGTCGGTACTACAATATTTTTGTATGTTCCACTTTTTGTGGCATTTCAGGGACAATAAACAGCAGAAACAACAAGAGTAAGAAAAATGCACTTGATTTCAACAATTTTTTTACTGGATCAAGTCTGTTTACACAGCATTCTTTTAGTAAAGAGATGATGCTGTTTCTCTAACTAGCTAGCGACGTATTCGCAACTTCTGTGTTACAGTTCTCTCTCTCTGAGCTCTGAAGTTGGATTATTTTTTTTCTTTTTGAGGTACAAGGCAGAAATACAATTAGAAGTCAAACTGAAAAAAGCATGACTAGCAGCTTTACGTTTGCTTTCAAACATAGCTTTCTGTGCATAAAATGCAGTGAAGATGGCTGATGCTAAGCTACTTATTAGCATTTCTGTTCCTTATGTATTTTAACTCAAATAAAGAGACAAACATTATTCATCAGCGTATAGTCAGTAGTTTTCAGTACAATTAACACATCCCTTGTTTTCTTACTAGCTCTAAGCTAGCTTTTCTAATTAGAAAAACTAGTTTTCTAGTAGAAGCTAGCTTCTAGCTTTCATAGTAGCTAGGAGTTAGTAAGAAAACCACAGAATACTTCTAACTTGGGAGAGATATCCAATGTGCCATCAAGCTAACGTCCTAGCTAGAAAATTAGCATTGGCTCTGTTAGCATAATTACGCTTTACTAACCTGTTGGAAAGCTTGACTTTGTCCTTTTTTGATGGTGATACATTTACACATTACATCATAAGAGATATTGTAGAAGATTGCTTTATTCATAGCATAGATTTTACATTAGTATGAAAAGAAAAGCTCTTTCGGATTAAAAAGCGTATAAAAAAATAAAATGGCCTGTTTTAGACTAGACCTGCCACTCTCCAGCTTTATAGTGACGTATTACTGACATAAGGGCACAAATGAGTATGATTACTGTATCATATTAGTATGGCATATTAATATCACACTGGTAATGTTACTGTACAGAGATCCAGCTTCCATGTTTTTAAAATACAATTATTTATGATAAATGATTACCAAAGCTTGAGTTGTTATAAAATGTAACTATTTTTGTATTATATCAACCTTCAATTTGTTCAGCAAAAACTACATGTTTGCCTCTGTCAGTGAATATGGTTTACTTCAAATCTTTCAGCATCATTTAATATCCTCCTCCATGGCTCCATATTGCAGCATATTGATCTGGGCAGGCTGTGCTCATTGTTGGCCAAGTGAAAATAATTTCCTATTTAGGGACCGACTGGAGAGCACTGGTTTTAAGTTTCTTCTGTTTGTATTTTGGAGGAGGAGCGCAGACTGTCAGCCCTTCAGTGAGACCTGATTCTGTCCTCTTTTGCAAGCAGAAACTTATCTTTGTTTCCACACGGACCAGCAAAACACTGCTCTGAATATTTTTAGGCGGTAGAAGAAGAAAAAAATAAATAAAAATAGATCCTTGTTGAGTGACTGTGGAGGAGCTGAAGTGTTCATTTCGTTTACAACTATTTTATTACATGCGTTTTGTACTATCTTCTAATGCCAATGTAAAACGGTGAACGGCTGTTATTGAAAGTCTGTTGTTTGGATCAAGTTGAGCTCAGTGTGGGACTTTTTTGACTGTTTCAATGCACCAGATTTTTTTTCTGTTTTCTCTCTAGACCTACAAACCACTGGCTTCTTTTTTTTTTTTTTTTGTATGTACCAAAAATATCAGTACCAACTGTTTGGTTTTTTTTTTATTGATCCTCTTACTGTTGCTTCATTTTTCTATGAAACTCTCGGTCCAGTTCGACGGACACTGGGCTGTTTACACAGTGTTATCAAATGTAGTGCAGCATTACCATCCAATAAAGAAGACACTGCTGTACCTTGACTTTATTTTTTCCCCTCAAAATGATGGAGATGCTTTTTTTTGGTTTGTTTTTTTTTGCTACCAGACCTGCACAGTTACTCTGGGAAACATCAGCTGTCAAAGGTAGAAGGAGCCCAGCAGCTGTGGTCCTTTTCTTTGGGCTTCGAGCATCTGAAGCGGTGAGCAGCGCAGAAATTAAAATGAACAGAGTGGAGACAATAACAGGAAAATAACACAGTGGATCCAGACATAAAAGGGTTTTGAAAGGATGTTTTCCAACTTTCAGGGATCCGTTTACCGAGACACATTGGCTCTTTATACGAGCACACATTAACTCCTCAGTCTGAGTTGGTGGTTGACTGCATTATTCTGTCGGTTATTTGATGTGTAAAAAAAAAAAAAAAAAAGTGTCAGTCAAAAACATAAATGTAGAGGAAAAACTTAACTTGCAGGCTGAGAGGGAAAAATTCATAAATTAGTTCTAATCAATCTGCTGTTCAGTGCCAAGTTTGTGATAAACCCAGGTCAGCGGTGCCTCGTCTACCCCATTACTCATTTGTAGAGCTGAAACGATTAATCCAATTCATCTTATTAATCGTGATTATTCAATTATTGACTTACTCGATTAATCGTTATCTGGAGTATACAGACTCAAAAAGGGGCCATTTTATGGAAATTAAGCTTAATTTTGGTAATTAAGCCAAAACGGTATAAAAAATGAATATATATTTTGCATTTAAGAAAAAAACAACACATTTATCTGTAAATATGTTGAACACAAAACCTCTTTAGCTAGTTCAAATTTTGTAAAGAAAATCTCCTGTTTAGCACCGTTTCCTATCCAGTTATTTATTGTTTGATTCAATAAAAATGATAAAGTAGTCAATCGATTAGCCTTACTCCACTGAGGCTGAGTTTGAGTGTTTTTTCCAGAGGGTGAAAAATAGATCAGCTAGAAAAATCTGACTGATCTCTACTCAAGCTAATGGACCCTCTTTAGTCTAATGGGAAGAAAGGAGCAGAAACCGATTAATCTCAATTTGATCCAACTCATTTTTTTGACTCAAGGAGAAAACCAGAGCACCCGGAGAAAATCTACGAAACTCAAATTATGCTAATAAACACCCATGGCCATACATGAGGGCATGAAATCTACAAATCTCAGTCTGGAGGGTCAGAGGTCAAAGTGCAACCACAGTAAGAGCTGCAGATGAAGAACAGATTCATATATGCTGTAAGAATACAATGTTTATCTCACTTTTGGAAAGCCTCCCGCTGATCATCAGCTTCTTTTTGAGAAAGCTGCTGGTCTCAAAATTCTTACTGTGGAGAATTTGGAACAGGGTTACTCCCAGCTGCCACACCGTTGTGGGTCCAGCAGTAGATTTGTTTTGGGTTTGACATTCTGGTGATTCCAGAGCATGGGTCCCTAGAAAATGTGTGAGAATTAAAGAGTCAGCAAGAAGAAGAACAGTAAAAAGAATCTTAGTTTTCTCAGAACTGACAGAAAGAAGTGGGATGTTGCACCTCGGAACACGATATATTTCCTCCAATGGTCAAAGCAGCTTAGACCAAATTCTATGAGATAGGTTCGTAGGCCTTCTGAGCTCCTCTCAATAAGGACATTTTCCAGTTTAATATCTCTGTGGAAAATGTTTGCATCCTGAAGTTGAATGGAAGCTTCCACCAGCTGTTTTAATATGACCTAAAAGACAAAAATGATTGAAGCTCATAATTATGCACAGATTGATGTTGGACTTCAGTGAGAAATACAGTGACTTTTAAAGACTTTTATTTTCATATGGATTTTTTCACATTACACTCACACACTTCAATGTTTGTAGAGACATTATGATATGCAGTAACATAAAGTTTTACTAAATTGTTTTACAGAGGGAATAATGCACTGTATTTCATCCCTCTGATTTGATCATATTCACTATGAAACAAAATCCCCAAAAGCAACTGATGCGGAAACTGACAATATTTTTAAAAAACTCTTGAATTTACATCCAGCAGCTTACCTTGGCCTCCTCCTCATCTAAATAACCTTCATGACCAATCAGGTAAGAACTGAGGTCCTCTGAAGGCATGGGTCTCTCCATCACCAGGAGCAGCTCCTCCTCCAGTTCAGACCAGTCCAGCAGGGACACGGTGACTAGCTGCCCTGATGAACTGGTAGTGATATTCTTCATCCTCAACATGATGGCCATCTCCAATGCCACCTCTCTACCGTTCTCATCCTGAAACATCAAAGCAAACAGGAGAAACCCACAATGCATCTGGAACCCAACAGGACTTAAAGTCAATCTGAGATGCTGTGGCTCACTTATCATATATTTGCTGCCCACCTGTTCATTTGGGATGTGTTTGATCGCCACCTCTACGATAGAAACAAAGCGTCGCTCAGCAATGGGAATATCCTTATGTTCAGATTTTCTGAAGCTGTTTGACGTTGAGTTATCAGTATCTTGAGTATTATGGTGAGTTCACACCAAACTCTTTATGAGCGTCAGGTGTGTTTGGTTTACATTCCTATGTGTAGGCGTGTTGAGGGCAGTTGCATTTCGACCATCTAGCGCATCCAATGCGCCTCCACAGATTCTGAATGTAAACCAGCGAAACGCAAGATAAGTCGAGCGTCTGCATTCGAAGTGCACACGAGTCGGAGGTGTGTTCAAACCTCCGACTCGTGTGCAAACACGAAGTGTCGGAGGTGCGTTCGTTGTGCGGAACGCGTTTATTGTGAACGCGCCATTAGAATCAAAAGAAAATTCAGCTATCTACTTTGGTCTTTCCAAAATCAAATTTAAAACTACAAGAACTGAAAATGTTCACAATTGTGGTGTTACAGTATGTATTAGCAAATGTTACCCATTTGCACCTTTATTCTTAAAGTTTCATTGGTGAATGAAGTAGTTTATCTAATGTAATCTTATTTTATAGACCTGAACTTTTTCAGTTTGAGACGTTATTAGCTAAAATCAGCTGAAACAGTGTGACTGGCTGCTAGACTTGCACCTCAAATGATCAATTTGATATCTGCTTGGACTGTGACTAGACCATTGTAGGGTCATGTCTTGGAATGATGTGCAGTGTTTTAGTCACACACATGTACTCTTGCATCTAACCTAAAATCCTAATTTTGATTTTGACACCATGTTGGTCTGTCAACATATACAAGAGAAAATTAACAGTAGTTTCACCAAAGCAGCCGACCTGTGCTGATGTCCACTGAGGATGAGGGCTCTTGGGTTGTAATCTGCTGCAGGAGTCCCTTGTTCTTCCTCTCGGCTGGTGCTGAAGATCCCTCTTCTTCTGTCGTTTTTCTCTTCAGTCTTCTGACGATCCTCGCCTGACTCTGGTGGCTTTTGATCGGTCTGAACGTCTTAGAGACCCTGGTCCATCTTCTACGGGTCTTTTTTTTATCCCGTTTCCTCCTCCTTGTCTTCAATAGTTTTAGCACACTGTGGCATCATGCTGCTGTTGTTGCTGATCTCTTGAGCAAGAGATGTTGGGAATAAACAGTGATTATTTTTTACATGCTTAGCCATAAGCAAATTAACATTAGTTTCACCAAAGCAGCAAACCTATGAGGATGTCCACTGAGGAGGAGGCCTCTTTGACTGGAACCTGCTGCTGGACTTCTTCTTTCCGACACTTGGCTGGTGTTGGACCGTCTTCTTCTTCTTCATCCATCATCTTCCTCTTCAGTATCCTCCTGGCTCTCAGCTGGTCCTGGCAGCTTGCTGAAGTTCCAGCCACCTGAGAGGCCCTGGATCCTTTCTCTCTGGATCTCCCAGTTGTTAGCCGACTCTGTGTGTTGCAGCATCATGCTGCCACTTCTCTCTATAGTGAGAAATATTGTGGAAAATTAATGATTGTTTAGAGTACATGTTTAGTATTTCTGAATCACCTCACATACTGATATATGATCAGGAACTTTGTTATATAAACTGCTGAACATTTAACTCATTTCACTAAGTCGGGATCTTGACTTAGTTTCTCGGGATCTCAAGAAAATAAGTCGGGATCTCCAAAAAGTAAGTCAAGATTTCTTTTTTTTTTCCTTCTCCATGTCCGCTTAGGGTCTCCGAAGAATTGATTGCGATGTTTATCAGTTCAGAAATGTTGTTCATGCAACTTGAAAGAAGAATCTAAATTATTCTGAAGTAAAATAGGTTTTTTTAACTTGTGAATGAAAATAATAGAGAAATGTAAACTCTTTAACTATAGGTGAGGGCACTTTTTTCTTGCATATTGTGAAATCATTATTTGTTTTAAATTGCAGCATTAAGTTAAAACTCAATTCAAGATGAATGAATTTTGCTCCACCGTTAGCATCCCTGTTTACTTCCACAAACACTGAGCACGACTTTAGCAGTGCTTTATGTGTGACGTTATATCGCCAGGATGTACCTCTTTTGTCCGGACCAATGACGCTTCAGCTCCCTTCAAGTCTATTATCGCACGTGGAAAGGAGCTGGAGCCCGCGAGCGTTTCCGGTGCCGCGGTTTCAACGGCAGCCCCTCTAAGTCCACTGTTAAGACTTTACACAAAACCCAAGTTAGCTCATAACATATATTACAAAGACCAAAAATACATTCTAATGCAATATTTCCACTTTAACAACTCGGCGTAGAAACCTTTGGCCTATGAGCAAGGCTCCCGCTCGAAGCTAACAGAACAACATCGATATATCATTCCTAAAAGAGTTTACACACGCAGTTAAACTTCGACCCCAGACATTTATTTATACTAAATACCGCCTATCAAAACGTAACATTAAAACCAAGAAATAACACCTCAAACTTACAGAAAGGATCTTCCTTGCAGCGCCGCCATGTCACCCTTATCTTTTACCACGTATCACCTCCTCTTCACCAACCGCCGAATCAACGTCCCGCCTCCATAACCTGATAGGTCACGTTATCGGGCCTTACTTTTCTCCAATTGGTCAATATAGGGAAACGACACCAGCTTGTCCAATCCCATTAAGAGAAAGGAGAAATTTTGAACTGAGAACTTCAAGTACATACAAAATATGGCAATTGACAAACATACCCGATTAAACATTAACAGGCAACATCTTCAAATTTAACATGCTTTTCTCTCTATACACTTAAAGTAGGGGGCTACACACTTTTAGTTGAACCAATTTTTCAGTCAGTTTTAATGGGGATATGTTACTTTATGTTAATATTGACTAATCTGCTGTTTACCAAAAAATATAACCTGCACCTTTGAGTGATTTTTTTACACTTGGCTGCTATAATCTGTTCTTGTACCTAATTTCTTTTTTTTCTTTGAGATTTTCTTTGAGCTTCGAAAATGAGGCTATGAAGTTACATCACACAGCTGTTTTTTATGATTAAAATGATCATTTTAGGCTTTTCTGGACTTTTATAAACTAATGCCTCTTCTATGCATCATTTTTTTGTATTACTGCTGATACAGATATTAATGTGTTGAGCTGCAGTTGCGGCGGTTTGCCACCAGTGGGCATATAGAGCACAGTGAGCACTCCTGACTCAGCTAGCCAACGGTAATTTGGCGCAGTAACGGCTGGTAGCCGAGGCTCTTATTTCATTGACAGGTAATATCATTTAGCGCTGCTAGTTATGTTGACTGTCTTTTATAAGGGAGGCGAGCCAGAGTGAAGTGACGGGATGTTTGTGTGAAAGTTTTGCTGAGTGGTTGTTTAGATACTATTGTGGATAATTATTTATAAAGCGAGCCAACGGTAATTTGGCGCAGTAACGGCTGGTAGCGGAGGCGCTCACTGCGATCAACCACAGTAACTGATCATTAAGTGTGCAACACTTCACTCACAGTAATAGGAGCGATGATAGAAAGATGGTGTGAGCTGAGCTCTGGAATTTTAGAGAAAAGGCAGTGCAATTTTCAGGCTTTTATTTTTACATTTTCAGTTTACCTTTATTTTAGAGAGCAATGCTAATCCTAATGGACTGGATATTCTGTTTTTTGTGTGGCCCTGATTCAAACTATCTATTTATCGATTATTCTTACGATTAATCGAGTAATTGCATAAAAAAAATTTATAAAATAAAACGTTGATAACTCAAGCGTAACACCAGTGTTACTGTCGGATATCAATATCAGTCCAATTTTTCATATTTCAGGATCCCCAACAATTACGTTTTTTGTAGTTTAGAAAATTTACCTGTAACAATAACAGCTCAAGTTAACCTGTAGAAAAGTTATACAATCATCTGAAATGATGGTCAATTTGATAATAAAGAGCCAAGCTCACAAAAAAATGTCTACACTCCAGCTTTTAGCTTATGTATTCATCTCCAGGGAGTTTAGTAGATGAACTCTCACCTTGCCCCAAACCTGTCAAGCTTTGGGTTTGAGAATACAGGAAATGTTGCCTGGAGTTGGGGGCTTGGGGTGGAGGTAGTAGGGAGGCGAATGAACGAACGTAAGATGGGGGGTGGAGGAGAGGAAATAGACCAGGGGAACGACAGTTCGTTCATCTGTAAGACCGTCCAAACCTTTTCTTCTTCTTCTTTTCGTTGATCTAGTTTAGACGTCAGTGACAAAGAACCCAAGTCAATAAATTAACCAAAAAGTATTATTTATTTTTTTTACATGCAGTCAAAATAACGGACAAAAAGATTTTCTTTCAGGATGTTCGGGTGGATATTTTCTCTTTTCAGATGTTTTCAAATGCTGCATTTCAAATGCTTACCCCGGTAAGCATTCCGGGGTCCTTTTATTTGATTCGATTGTCCGGAAATCTGAAATGGAAGTTTTAAAATTAACATTCTTCTTTTTAGCCGGGGAAGTTTGCTTCCTAGGAAGATTAAAAAGATAGTCATCGACTACGTCATAGCTCTCGTCCTGAGAGCTGCTACTTTCAAAACCTATCCCAAAACTGTTAAAAGCTTTTATTACTCCGGTTGAAAGTAAATATCCTACTCCAAGTCCGAGAGGAAAAAGCAGGGCGGTTGCGATTCTTTGCATTGTAAAAATTATTGAAGACAGTACTGAAAGGAAAAGAGACACTTGTATATTATCTCATGTTTTGACATGCAAGCATTGATAACCTCAGATGTTCCTTGATCTATGCCATGTCGGACATCGGAAGTGAAGGATGGGCATATCGAACACAGTGACTGAAGTTATTTTCCCAAGTTGTTTTTATTAATTTATTCATGGCTTCTTCTTTTATGAGTGGAGATAACTTAACCTAACAAACCTGATGAAGGTTTGTTGTGTTTTTTTAATCACTTGGCTCTCAGGCTGTCAGCTGTCTCCTGCTGGCAGCTTTTATTTACTGAAGTCATAAAATCACTATTCCTTACAGTGGAGTACGTGTAGGAAATGGAAATTATTTTAAATCTCCATCTGTCAGAGAAGCAGGTGCAAACTGGTGCTGCACTGTAGAAACGATCTCCTGACGTTTGGTTCTTTCTTTCTCAAACAGTTTCAAAATGACCTGAACCCCTTTTGTGAGGAGACAGATGGTTCTGATGTTAACTTTGACTTGGATTGGTTCAAATATTTAAGACTCAGCCTGGATTCATTATTTAGAAGCTGCATGCGAGGGTATGCTCCGATGTTCACATGCCACCAAACGCAATGTCAGGAGAAAATGACATGGAAGCCAATCCTGAGCAATCCTGGAACTCAAGATTTTCTTATTTGCTATTTTAAGTGCAATTCATTATTTTCCTTCCACTTCAACAACTTTGTGTTATAAAATCCTGATCAAATTGATTGACTTTTGTATTTAGTAAGGGTGAAGTGATTGCAGTTTTCTGGCCGATCGCTGATTGCCAATCTTTAAAAAAGCCTGACCTGCTGGTACCACGTTTTGTCTGAAATGCTGCTGAATATATAAAGAAAGTCGCTGAGTTGGCAACAATGGAGTGACTGTTGTTAACTGAAAACGTCCAGACATGATCTGGTGGGGCGGTCTGTCATCAAATCTCACAGCAGAGCAGAAGAGGACAGAGGCTGATGTTTACACTTTGCTGAGCTAGAAAAGATCGACATCACATGTAAGTATCGGGCAATCACCGATATCCCAAAATTTAGACATAGAGTCTATTGTCATTCAATTGTGCGTTTAACAATGTACAAATTGAAAGAAATTTTGTTGCAAGACTCCAATAATAAATAAATAAGTGATAATAAAAGCATTAAGGAAATCGCCCGGCCGACGGTAAATCGCCCGGCCAATAAATTGGTGCACCCCTTGTATGAAGACTTTCATGTGACAGGACAGGCAAGAAAATGTATTTAATAAACTGGATGCTCTGAAAACGTCTTCATGTGACTCAGACCATGTAGCCCCGTGTTTATGTAGCGTAATAAGATGAAAACTTTACTCTTCTGCATCTGCTTCATCTGTAATGCCAGATGATTTAAAATTTACTCCCAGCAACTTTTCACACGAATCCGACCGCAGAGACGCTTTGTGAGACAGCAATTTTCTGGTAGCAAATGAGAGGAATTCATTGAAGCAAGTACAGAGCCCTGATGAACTCCTCTTCTTCTGAACTGTTGAGACGTGGAAGTTTCTGACAGAAACGCTCATGACCCAACAGCGTGGAGGTCTCACTCTGGTCGGGAAGTCACTCAATAATCCCGTCGCTCTTATTTTTATGACTCATAAAAATCCAGGAGACAGAATTTATTCATTATTGATGACGTTTGCTATAAAAGAAGCATGAAGGGTGTGCTGATTTCAGAAGCTCACAATGGAGAAGTACGGCACGTAATCTCCTGACAGTTTGAGTGCATCCTTGTGTATAATACATTGTTAAATCAAAGCCCCATTCACACAGGAATGTGTTTATTGTGGTCTTTATTACATTTTCCAATAGAAAAAAAAAGAAAAAAAACAACTGCTCCTCAGGCTGTGGATTTATGATGCAAACTGCAAATTCATTTCAGTTTAATGTTCGTTTCAACACCTCCTCATCATCCCAGCTTAAAACGTTTCATGTTGTACAGAACAGTGTCTGGGGGGTATGTGTTCAAGCTATTTTCTTTTTGGTCCTGCATTTAATCCAGAGATTCAGTCTGCAAGTGAAACATTATTATTATTTTTTCCCCGCACAACCTACAAAGTGGTGCTTTGGACAGTTTCGCCATCAACAGTTTTTGGAGAGGTTTCGTTTCTGTTCTGCATTCGCTCGAAGTTGAAGACGTTTACGTCGGAGAATGAGATTTATGTGAAGAAATCACTGAGTCTGGAAACTACTTTGGATCTTTGAGATGGTTTTAGAGACCAGAGTACTTTGATTCACAGGCTGCAATATAAACTGTCAGCCGCTTGCAAAGCAAAGCATTTACAGGTAAGTTTGGTTGTCTTACTGAGGTCATTTATGCACTTACAAAAATCTAAGATAGATAAAACCCCACCTAGAGACAGGTTAAAAACATACATAAAAAGAAGTTACCATAATGGAAAAACTATATTATTATATCAGAAGGTAAAGAATCATAGATTTATTTTAGACGAATGAGTTTTCTGGTCTCAACCAGGAAAGAGCTCCCCTGGTGGGCAGGACAGTTACTGCCAGATAAGAAGTAAAGTTTTGTTTGTTTTTTGTTTCTTAAGTGGGGTTCTGTCAGGAGATCATCAGTAGTCAGTATGTTACTCTTTTACCATAATCACTTTGACAATGCAAAATTTATTTTCTGGCTTTTCTATGTAAATGCCAAGGAGTTGGATTAAATTGTTATTTTGTTGGTGTTGCAGATCTGTTGTCTCACAGCAAAGTAAATCTGAATTATAGCCTTTGTCCCAAGTTGAGTTTGCATGATCCACCTGTTCAGGTGTGGGTTCAAAAAACCAATTGTCAAGAATGTAAAAATGATTCCATTATAACAGGTTGTATACTCTCTTATTCTTATGTACAAATAGCAAAATGAGTAAAAACGGTATAAAACAAAACCCTACTGGTGAGCATTCTCAAAATACTGTAAAATTAGCTGTTTATATTATACGTGCTCTACTTGCTATCTGCTCGACCACTAAACCCATGAGACATAAAAATTGTAACAAGCAAAGTCTACTCTCTGTGTTCATCCAAGTGCAGCCCAGGTTTTTGATAACAAAATGGTGGCCAACAGGGACAATGATACTCCGAGTCAACAGGTGGCGCCAAACAAACAGCAGATACAGCAAGAAAAAAAACAGGGTCAGATCAAAACATCAATCAACTTTGTAACATTTTTGCCCCGAAGAACGTATCATCTATAACGGAGTTACTCAGCAGTAAAAACAGTAGCCATGCCTTTAAACTCTCTGGTTCACTTATGAACACCTGATGACGCTAAATCAAAAAGCAGCAGGTGAGTTTATATCAATGTCTTTAAAGAGTGTCCGTGTTCTTATTATATTAAATTCAATCTTCCTTCAGCCATACTCGAATTTGTTTACACTTTAAAGCCATTCCTGAAGACGATAACAGCTCCTCTGATGTTTAGCAAGCTAGGTGCTAGCTACCATGCTATTAATTATTTTGTTGTGAATTTTGTATTAGTAGAGGAAACTAGTTAGTTGTTATGTCAGAGCTCAGTGAAGTTTTCGCCGCATGAAAACGACATTGCACAAAGAAGGTTTGACATGTCAAAGAGGAGTGGCAATGTGGCTAATCAACGTTAGCATAAATATTCTCAGTGGCGTAACAGGATTTGGTGAAACATAAAATAGGCACAAGTTTACTTAGAGGAAATGTGTTGGATATATTATGCATCATGCAGCTAGAGAAGTAAAAACAAACCAAGTGGGAAAATAAAGTTCTGTCATGTTTTTAGCTTAGCTCTGAGTTTTCTAAGGGTTGTCACCGCTCAACCGAAAGGCCACCGTTATTCTAACTTTAAAACTGAACAATGTTTAAATAAAACAGAAAAATAGCTTCAGGCTGAGTTTTACAGTGAGACAGTAAGTTAATTGTAAAGGTCAGAATGTTTTGTTTTTTTTTGCGATTTCAGAAAATCCAAACAGAAAAAAAAGAAAAAAGTTTTTCTCTGATAAAAAAAGGTTGACTACCTATAATATCATTTGTATAACCATATACAGATGGTTAAAGCGAACAGAAACCGACTGGTTTTCCAAGTAGATGACTTTTAAAGTGTCTAAAAATTGTATTTTATTCAGGAGCATCAAAATGAAGAGGGATGAATAATAACGCAATAAGATATCCTTAGGATTTTCCTTCCACTTATTAATAATGCGCTATGTTTTGTGTGTTAATCACATAAAATGCGTCACAGTTTGCATTGTGTAGCGCCGTAACAGGGTAACATTTAAGGGGTGTAAATATTTTTGCAACGTACTCTGGGAACTCCAGCTGCACTTTTTAAATAATTGTCTTAATAAACACTCTCAGGCACTTATAAACCGTGCTGATTAATGTAATAAAATATCATTTGGTTTATCTGTTGAGACTCAATTTTGAAAATGTCATGTTTGCAGATTTCGTTGGGATGTTAATTAACCCATCCAGTCAGAACTTTATGAGAACACTGCAGTGGACGTGACCTGATTTCTGTACCTAATAAACAACGCCTGCCTTAACTACGACGTGTTTAAGGGAACAGGAAAAGTGTTCAGGAAAAGTGATCTTTAAAAAGGGTCAGCATGAGCTTCAGTCATCACATCGTTCCATATAATAAATTACATTTTTTTAATACCACTTTTTTGATGTAAATTGTTGTTTCTTTGTTTTACATGCGCATGACTCATTCCCCACCTCGCCCCTAACAAACGGTCTAGTCAAAAACCAAAATGAAAATGTGAAGTCGAAACCAGATATTTACATACACTTTATGTATGACAAGAAGTCAAACCAAAACTAAATATTTCTATTTTCTTTATGCCAGAATTATGAAGGGATTGTTTTAGACAGTCATTTTCTTTAAAGCTGCCTCTCCAGACTTCATATAATTTTTTTCTCCTAATGTCATAAATATGGCCAAACATACAGAAAATTTCACAAGACCTCGCAACGTGTCTCCTAATACGAAGGTCTATGTCAATTTCTGAGTGCATCTGTAGACTTTTTTTTTTGGGGTTCTTCCATGTAATCTGGTCAGAATCTTTCCCTTTGCATTTGGTGTCGACACATTTTGCAGCAAAATACATTCATCTCTGGTTCACATCCGTATCCAGGTAACTCAAATGGGTTACAATCAGATGATGTCAACATCTAAGGCTTTCTATTGCTGTTCAAAGGATGTTAGTGGAGATTTCAGTAATTCTAACTCAAACCTTTCTTTGTCAGGGCGCCCCAAACAGCACTAGCTTCTAGACGGTGAACATCTTAGCAATCCTACAGAAAATTCTACAAAATAGTTAAAGAAGAATCAACTTTTAGAATGCTTTTTCTCACATTTATCCACTATTCTTCACAAAAGGGTGTTTCTTCTGTCTTGGTTTTATCAGAATGCTTGCTAGGTTTGGCAGCTATTCTAGCTTAAGGAGCAAAGCAGCTTGACAAATTTCACTGGTAGCCAGAAAGATACGCATGGAAAATAACACTTCAATAAAATATAAAAAAAACTATTTTATAATAACAAAACTATTTTATGATAAAAAGAGAAATTATAAAAGAAAATTATTCAATTTTTTTTTTCCAGTTTCTGTATTCTTAAAACACCCAGGCACCACCTGGTGGTTGCCACTTTAAAAAACTCTTCCAACTGACTTAAAACTGGAAACGTTTGTCGAAAAAATGGATGTATGTACATATCTGGTTTCTGCTGTATGCATCTTCACATAATGCACGGCTGACAAATGAGCAAACACCTTTATTTCAGAATAAAAACACCCTGTGCGTTTCAGTCCAGGCTCAGAAGAACAGAATGTGATGCTGTGGTATTAGATTTCTTTTTCACAAGCTTCCCGGCCATCAGTCTTATGTTGCTAAGGGTGTTTTGTCTAGAATATTGTGCCGTTTCTGAAATGTCGAAGTAAGATTTGTGCAGAGAAAAGAAAAGCTCTCTGCTGGTCCTTTGTAAGCCCTACGGCCCGCAGATATAATCTGATGCACAGGGACATCCCGCAGTCAAAGCAGGGAAATCTCCCCCTTCTCACCAGCGGGTAATCTTTGAATTCTCATGACGTGTGTCACAGCTTCCCCAGAAAATTCACTCGACCTTCGGCGTCTAAGTGTTCATGGACACTCTAATCTCGGCCGCCCTCTGAGCAGCCATGGACTTCCTCCTCTGCGCCGCCGCCGCAGTGGCCTCCGCGATGCCGCGGTAGCTATCCGTCTCCTGCGAGTCCTCGCTGTTCTGCGACTTGGTGCTGTCCTGCGAGTCGGGCTTCTGCCTCAGGGCCCGGTTCTGCTCTTCCTTCAGCTCCACGTAGGAGCGGGAGAAGGTGTGAAAGATGGAGGTGACAGGGAAGGCCATGAGCAGGATGCCGCTCAGGATGCTGCTGAGCGCCACCACCTGGCCCGGGATGCTCCTGGGCACCATGTCGCCGTAGCCGACCGTGGTCATGGAGATGACGGCCCACCAGTAGCTGCCGGGGATGCTGGTGAACTCCTGCTTGGCGCCCATCTCGCTCTCGGCAAGGAACACCAGCGGCGAGAAGAGGGCCATAGCCACGCAGAGAAAGAGCAGCAGCAGGCCGAACTCTCGTGTGCACCTCTTCACCGTCAGGCCCAGCGTCTGCAGGCCCAGCGAGTGGCGGGCCAGCCTCATCACGTAGAAGATCCGCAGGGCCCGCAAGACCCGGAGGACCAAGCCCACCTTCTCCAAGTAGTTGTTCCCTGAGCCTGCGGGCTTGCCCCCCACAGACAGAGAGTCTACGATCAGGGTGATGTAGTAGGGGAGGATGGCCACCACGTCGATGACATTGAGCGGCGTGCGCAGGAACGTGCACTTGCTCTGAGTCTGAATGAAGCGCAGCAGGAACTCCAGGGAGAACCAGGCGACACAGACCGTTTCCAGAACGAAGATGTTGTAGCACCTCTGTGAGCACTCACCCTGTAGAGGGAGAGAGCAAAGGAAGACCCATGTTAGGGTTTGATGTAAGGACATACACCGTTTTGCTGAAGTAAGTGCTAAACGGAAGAAAATAGGCTAGTCCAAGAACGGATTGATGGTAAATGGGCTGAACTTGAATGGTACTTTATCAAATCCAGAGGACTCCAAAGCACTTCACTCATTCACGCACACATTCACACGCTGATGGTTGTTAGCTACTGCATAATAACCGGAGCTGCCCTGGGGCACACTGACAGAGACGACGTTGCCATGCAACGGACCAACACCACAAGGCGTGGCGCTCGACAAACACAGTGGGGCTCGAACCGGCAACCCTCCTACCACCACTGCTAGATATGCTGGTGCAAGGTCAGACAACTTTGGCTCCAAAACCTAAGAATAGAAATAAAATAGAGTCTCTTTTAAAATAACCTAAAGCAGACATTAATAAAAAATGAGAAGTTGTCATTTTCAAAATATTTTTTTTAGCTGAAATGAGGAGAAAATGGCTCTTTGGACTGTAGCAGCTCCAGACCGTTCACATAACATGACAATATTATTTTACAATATTATTTACTTCTAAACTCACCAACTAAGTGGTACAACAATAAATTATTTCCATTGCCATTTGTAAAGGACAAATTTACAGAATGCAACATTTTTCATATCAGAAGCCATATTTAAATACCTCCAAAGTTTCCATCTGGTGTTCATGATGTTGTCTGTTCACTAATGTCCTCTAACAACTTCTGAGGCCTTCACAGTGCAGACAGATTCGTACAGACAGTTGTTCTTTACTTATTAAGAAAGGGACTTCTAAAAACAAGCTGCTCCACTGGATTTCGTTTAAGGGAAGTGTAGTAAAGAACATGCCACACTTTTTTATTTTCCTGTAGAAAAACCAGACCAATGTGTTTTCCTTTGTGGTCTATCACATAATCCACATCAGATACACTTTACTGTTGCAACGTGACAAATGGGGGGGAAAGAACCACAAGGCGTTTCCAAGCTTTTGATCCGATTCTTGAATTCATTCGTAGACTAAGAAGGTTAGACGACGCAACAAAGACGGGGAACCGGTTGCCTCGCACAACAAAACGCAACGCAGAAGGTGCTGAAAGATTCATGAAATGTAAAGAAAAGGGCTTTGATTGCCAAGTCTTGAAGCCCGGCCTGACTCACACATCAAAACCCGGGTGATCAAGAGGTGAGGGCTGGGGAAGGTGTAAGATGTGCAGATGTTGGAAATTAACTGTCAAATGAGGCCAAGCAGCGCTTCCCTTCCTCCCCGCTAAACGCTCTCTTCTCCTCTTTGCGGCGACTGGCACGACGTTCATGAATATTTGAGTTTATGATCATAAGGGATTTACTGTGCGTTACGTAAAAGTCTTGTTGCAGATCGAAAGCGAGCATTTTTCTTCTGTCGCAATCATAAATCATATTAAAGGCTAAACTACATTTTTTTTTACTGTTAATATTAATGGACTGGACTAAGATTTGTGGAGCCCAATGAAACTTCCTGTGATTTTGGAATGTTGTTAACCTTGCAAACAGAAGCAGTTGTGACTCATAAAGCTGCTTCTACGCCAATTTTATGCTCATTTGAATACAATAACCTGAGAAGAATTCAAAACAAACAGCATTGGTACAAAATCAGTGGTGCACCAGCCTGAAATTTGGGCAAATGTTGATATCTGGCATTAATATTGCTGCTATGGCTTTTAACCAATAGTATCTATTGTTTTGATGCCTTATTTGTTGCCGTAAAAAGACGGCAACAAGATGGAAATAAAGTTCAGTTATTGATTTCTGTCCAGTCTTAGTTATCGGGCTGATATCGATATGTTAACAAAATGACTGATATCGGCCGATAGCGATGCTAGTGCCGATATATTGTGCATCCAGAGAGCCTACGATGTTAGAGCTATGCTAAGAAAAATAAAATAAAATAAAGAATTTAGAAGAGTAAAATCTACTACTTTATTGGCTAGTACTAAATATTGTGTCTTTATTTAGTTTTCTTTTATTTTTTTGTAGAAGTGGCACCTATCTAGGAGCGGGTGCCACTTTTTTGTTTTAAATACTCAGTTTTTAAGATCTTTTTGTTATTTTATTTTATTTTTTTTACTTGAATTGACCTCCAGATTTTCTGAGTCCAGTTCCTCTAAGCCACACTAACTATTCTGTGCCAATCACCAGCAACAGCCACAGTCGATTTTAGTGCAAACATATATTCTCCATAACAGCAATGGCAGCCATTTAAAAAAAAATTTCCACAAAAAAAAGGGGAAGCACAAGATCAGGAAAATACATGTGATTTCAACAGCTCATGTTATGCAGCAAACATGTTCATCTAACTGCCGATTTTAGCTCAGAAAGTAAATTGTCCATTACAACCACAGTTGCCATCTTGAACAAACAAAACTATCAGTAAATATGATTTCGATGGTTCCAAATATGTCTGATTTGACATGAGAAGTAGTCAGCTGTGATAATTATCTGCAAATTTAGAATAAAAATACACTTTCCTGGTCCACCGTCTTGAATTTGTCAGTGTCTAATGTTTTTTGTTGTTTTTTTCCCCTCAAAAAAACAAGAATTATCTGTTCCATTTAGGTTCTTTCACTGAAATATTAAATTATCTGCTGCACCATATTGGTTTAAACCACCACGTGTGCACAAAACAATGTGCTGGTATCAATTCTTGCACATAAACCAGCTTCTCATGAACTTACTCAGTCAGCCTCCTGCAGTTTTCAAAAGCACACACTCGGCTCAGCGTACGGCACGTGCTCCTTTTTCCTCTTTTTTTTTTTTTTACCCCCAGAGACCTGAAACTTGCAAAACCCATTAAGGGGCATGTAAATGACTGATCGGCAGAGCCAGAGCTGCAGTTTTCTCCTGCGGTCACAGCGGCGGCAATAAACTACTTATGTGACAGTTCGCACCAAAAGTAAGACAAGGCAGTAATTGAGTTGAATTTAGAGAAATGAGGGAGTAGCAGCTCTATTAAAACGTGGCACAGGCTAATTTATCAAACGCCGGATATCCCATCTCAACCGAACACATCCAGGTTTCAATATTTGGATGGGTATGAGCTGGAGGGGGTAATTTCACGCCCTCACTTCAGGGAGCGCTTCTAGTCGTAGGAAGACCGCCTAATGTTGCTTCTGACACAAGATGGAGGAAAACACAATAAAACGTGGCGCTTTTCATTCGGCCCGGATACATTAGCATCACACTCACACTTTTCTTTGAAAACTTAATGGCCTCTCAAGCCAAAGCTGTCGGCTGCAAGTGCAGAAATAACATTTAATTGAAATCTGCATCACATTAAGGTTTGGAAATTGAATCGCGGCTGTCACGTCGCGTCGAGCCGAGTGCAGAACAGTGGCAGGAAACGCCGGAGACTTTGTGAACGTTTCCTTCTGCTTTTCCTGTCAACATTGTTCCCGTGTCAAACGAAGCAGCCCTGAGTATATGGAGCGTCCGTCTTTGTGTTTTCTACACCCGTTAATGGTCCGAAGCCTGTCCCAGCAGGTGATATAATCCCTGGACCGGCCCATCGGTCCACCACAAAGCCAGCGCAAAACACAAACCCAACACGTTCACTGGTAACTACTGTAGGCCAACAGGCAACAAGCATCCCTGGAAGAAAGTCACCGATGTAGAGATCAAGCAGAGGCCTAGGCAGAGATCTGAACCCTCGACCCACAGCAGACTTTACAGAGAAAGACACGATGCCAAGGTGTCACTATCTGGTAACACTAAGAAATGTCAGAGGCCTTCCACCTTGTCGGCCACATGGTTCTGTGGGCGGCAGGAAAATCTCAAAAGAGAATGAATCCTTCAAATGTACAAGTATATAAAAAGTACTTATTCTCTCTCACCGGCTGAGAAAGGTTATTTTCTGAGTGCCAGGAAGGTGAAAGAGAGAAAGACAAGATGATTCTTCTTATTTTAAGACGTTCCCTTTAGAGTTTGTTTGTTTTCAGATTCTCACCATTTAACAGAATAACATAACATAAAACCTATTTTTAAACACCATTAATCCAAGATTGCTGCCAGCTTCTCCTCTTTTCACTAATTTCGATTAATTGTACAACCTACTGTCTCTACAGATCCGGTCACGTCACATGCAGCTCCAGCCTGTAGCGTCAGGCTCTGATGCTAATTCTGACACTATCCCTCATTTTGTTTTGTCGCTGTACAAGTCAGATTAAATGAGACATGACAGGACATATGTCCGATTTAGTAAAGCCTACAGAAGTGGCACAGATCTGATATTTTCGTTAGGTGAAAATATCAGAATCTGGTCATTTGGACGGCCGTGAAAAAGTTGGATTTGGTCCGCATTTGTCAGCACCAAAGAAATCTCTGAAAACACATGGAAATTTCGAAAACGTCTGAATTTAATCTCAAATCTTCAACTTTTTATACTCAAAAATGTGTTTTTTGGCAAGAATTCACAAGGTTTTTTTCTAATTACAATGACCCTGATACACTGTCGTATGTCAGAGCTGATGATGTATGGAAGAATACAAATAAATCCAATCCAACACTAAACATGCAGACAGCAGTACAATGAAATCAAGGGACATTCATATGCAAAATTCATTTCAGGATGTTTTGAAAGCTACACATCACTTTTTCACCCACTTCACAATCTTTCATACAACGCGTTTCTCTGCAATCCCAATAAAGCATAGCAACTTTTTTTCTGTTTTTTCTTTTTGTTGTTGTTGTAATGTGGTAAATAGTGGAAAAGCTCAGGCTTTCCACCTTGCAAAAGTGTGAATACTTTCCCTTCCCTTCGCAGCGCAGACAAAAGAATTGGCGACCTCTGCAGAGATGTCCCTGAATAAATGCACACTGTTGAGTCATAAACATGGGTTGCAGAGAGGAGTCAAGGTGCAGGCTTTCAAACGTCTGAGCTGGTGATGAAACATCCCCGCTGCGGCTGTAAAGGTTGCATGACAGCGGAAAAACAACTTTAGCAAAACGTGGACATGGCTTTCTCTCCAGATGTAGACCTTGCAGTAGAGGCAACACGTGTGCAAGCCGTGAACTTGGAAAACAAGATTTGACGGAAATTCAAGCAACAGACCCTCACAGGGAAATGTCAACAGACGACGTCGCCTCTGAGGCCAGAGAGGCTGCATTTGGATGCTTGACTGTAAATCAGAAAGGTCCTGCTGCGATCCCTGTCCCGGGCACGGTGACACCAAATCACAAAAGGCAGAGCATTTAATCACCCATTAGGCAGCTTTCCCACAGTCTGTCTACTGGCCTAAATCTACCCTTAAGTTAAAATCACCAGCCCAGTGCAGCTGCCGGCAGGCTGCAGGCTCCGGGCTCGGCTCTCTCGTGTACCAATGCTGGGAAGGCTCCGTTACTACGAGGTTAAAAGGAAACAATCTGCTTTATTTGGAGCTAATGTTCTGCCAAATTGGATCAGGAATTTCAAAACAAAAGCAATCTTTGTTCACGTTCCCACAACTGAGCAGCATTTGGACACGTTACAAACTCCAAAAACTCAAGCAATATTAAAAAAAAAGTTAAACACCCAGAAGGAAGAGTGTCATTTGGGTATTACTTTGTGAAAGGCATGCGGTACTTTATGCAGGAGGAGACATAACCAATCAGAATCAACCATACAGAAGCACATGGCGTCGTTTCAGTGCAGCCGACGTCAGACGTGTGTTGACAGGTGCGTCTCTCCATCTCATCCTGCAGGTTTACTATTGAATTTATGTCTGGGGGTTGAACGGTTGTTTGCTGAATCATTTCCATGTTTATTTGCATTTATGAAACATACAAATCAGGGCTGAAAGAACCGAACCGCTTTTGAATGTTGCTTTTAAATTTTCGAGCCCCCAGCAGCACGGATCCATCACCACCCTGAACCTGAGTCCTTTTCCATTTCTTCATCCGTTGTGTCCCACTAAATCAGAGAAATCTGTTTTAGTCCCACACGACTGAAACACGCAGGGTTCTGATCTGCTGTTCGCTGAATGAAATTCTACTGAAGGGCGACGAGGGTCGAGCAGAATTATGCAAAGAAAGATTTTGCAGTGTCCTAGTTAAAGTCCGAACCCAAAACACGTCAAGATGTTGCTGCCTGACCTTAATCGAATGATTCCTGCTTGAAAACTCTCCGTGGTGGCTGAGTAGAAGTGACGGATTTAAGAGACAATAAGAGTTTTGATTTGTTGTTGTCCCAAAAAATTGCAACGAATAACGTTTAAAACTCCTCTGAAACTGCGTATTATAAGGATGTTACTATTTTCTATACTGTTTGTTCAATGAAAGCATGAATAGTTATCAATAAGATTGAAAATACGGTTGCCACAACATAAGTCGTACTCCATTACGTGCCTAGTTACCTAAAAAATATTTGTTGTTATCACATTTGTCTTTATCACGACAGTATTGCCAAAAATTGTGATGCAATTTGAAGTCCATATCGCTCACCCCTACTGTTTACCTATTTTTTTTCCAAGTCATGTTGTCAATAAGAAACATCCACTGGCGTATTTTCCAAGCACAGGCAAACATTTGCACCTTTTCTATCCACCGCCTGCAGACGTCGACTAATAAACCATTTAAACGACACTTTAATAGCTTCACTAAAGCTAAATAATTCAAATGTTGAGATCCGCCCTATAACCCCCTGTCTTCACACGCCGAGCAGTATGCTTCACACTTCCTCCGTTACCGGCTGTCCTCCGGGGAATCTGTCTGCTTTAACACAACTCGTAGCGTTCCCATCCACTCTGACCAGAGTATTTGTTGGGTTTTTTTTGTTTGTTTTTTTGTTTTGTTTTTCTGGCTGAGTGCGGTTTTTTTAAATTTATTTTTTTTTATCCCCGCTCCCTCCTGCTGCCTCTATAGTACACACATTGTACCACAGAGGATCAAATTAAAAACGCGCAATTATCCATCTGAGCGATGGAGGGACTCTGACCCCGTCACGACGGAAGACAAGCGTGCAAAACAAACAGTCCAGGAAGGGAAACGCCCCTTTCTCCGATTCAACGAGCGGCGAGATGCTTGTGGCTCTGGCACACCCAGGCTTTTAATGGATCTTTATGTTTATTTACCCCTTTGAGCTTTGCTGATTGTGTGTGTGTGTGTGAGGGGGTGTGTGTGTGTGTGAGCAAATGTGTGTATTTGCTCAGGCCCTCGGATTGAGTTTTCACTTTCCGCTGTTCTTCCAGGAACTGTCTTCATAGGCCTTTTCATGAATCAAATCTCAGGCCGGAGGGATTTTATGACTGCGCCCAAAAACATTTTACCGTCAAAACGGGAAACGCTCTGCACTTTCTGCTCTACTTAACATCAATACAGCGTAGGGAGGATAATTGATTATTTTTCGATTAACCGATTAATAATTAGCCAGCATGACGCGATTAATAAGAGATTTTTTTTTTAAATGCCATTTGAACCAGGTGAAACTAAACCGACACCAATCGAGGAGTTCTAGGTAGAACAAGTTCAGAAACACTTTTTTTTTTTTTGCTTTTTGTACAGTTTTAGCTTAATTGCTGCTCTGACTGTGTTGTTCTTTCAGCAAATAGCCTCTTTTTTAAGTCTATATAATCCAAGTAATGATTAGTCAATTACTTAACCAGTTGACGATTATTTTAATAATCGATTAATCACGATTAATCGTTCAGCAACTTAACCCTTGAAAATGGCCAACTGGACCACCGTGCAGAAGCCTGCTCTGAACAAGCTGGATGTTCATTGGGCATCAAAGCCAAACACAGCATTCAGCATTCAGCTTCTATGCGCCACAAATCTGGAACAAACTTCCAGAAAACTGCAGAACAGCTGAAACACCGAGTGCCTTTACATCTAGACTCAAAACCCTCCTGTTAAGAGTTTCTTTTGAAACATCATCATCAGTTGGACGTCTTTGTATTTTTGTGTTTTTACGATATAAAACATTTAGAAAGGCTTTGTTGCTGAAAGTTGCTCTCCAAATAAACTTTGATTTGCTTGATCAAAATTTCGATTTTGATTTAGCATCATAGAACTCAAACCCACACACCACAAATATGGCACATGACGTTTCCTCCACAAAAACCTTCTCCAGAAACCGTCTGGTCTTTTTTGTCCCCCTCGCTCTCTCCCTTTATTAGCTGATCAGACGCCCATCCAGCCATGTGGTGTCAGGAGGTTGAGCCTCAGCAGCCTTAGCAGCAGAAATATTTTTAATTTCTCTTTTGTTAATCCCCCTTGATTCAAATGTGTCACTAAATTAACAAAACACCATGGTATCATTTCGGTTTACAGCAAAAACCAAGAGAAACGCTCTGCACTTTCTAGTTCCTGTTTTCTCTCTTTCCGACGTCTAACTCTGAAACCGGTTATAATTCACATTTCCCAGTTTAAAGTCTGATCACAAACTCATTACTTGCTGCTGGCGCGTCAGGGAACAAACACTGCATATTTATTCCCTTCATAAGCTGAACTGTGGACGCTTACGGACCATTTCCCGTCCGGGTGGGATGCGAACAACGCGACACGGAGAGTGGAATATTTTCATTTGTCTATTTTTAGCTTTGACTGACAACCTGACCGACTGCACTTTCGGTGTATTCTGGCGAGAGGCCCTGCCGCGCTGCACTTGGAAAATGTGCCACTGTGTAACAAGCATCAGCGCTCATTTAATCTGCTACATCTCCCCGACGCAGGAGCCATCTGTATACTGTGACAGTCGGTTGTGAGGGTACATTTATTTTTTTTTTTTAACCTCATCTCTATTCCTCCACAACCTATAAACAACTTTCAGGGCGCTGAGTGCACGGTTTGAGATTATTGCTGGTAAGCAGGTCGGCGGAAGAGCTGCAGGCAGAAATTGAGAAGCTGGATGATACGACAGCACCTGCTCACACTGCAGAAGCACTACGGCTTACCAAGAGATTTTAGTTTCTAGTTTCTAGTGCAAATATCTTGAATAGATCAGACAAAACTAACTTACAAGCAACTTTTCAGCACAACATAGTTTATGGCAATAATTCCTTAAAGGGGAAGTATTATGTGTTTTCCAGGCACATCGTGTCATTTTGTAGCACAATCAAGTAACCGTTACCTTCAGTTGTTATAAAAAAAAAAAATTACATATATCAAATATAGCTTAAAAGAAATTGTACTTTGTAATTTAACACTTTTAAATTGGGTCGCTGTCTCTTTAAGAAGCTTCTGCTCATTCTGAAACTCCGCCTTCAGGAAGTCATCACAACATGGTTCCTCTGTTAACCCTTTAACAACATTTTAATCAGCTTTGCTGGTTCAAAGTTCCACCAGGTGTTTGCTAATTGCCACCGGCTAGTCTGGAGGAGCCGACTGTGTCACTAAATTAACAAAACACCATAATCTAACTGCTATTATTATGGTTTACAACAAAAACCCAGAGAAAAACCTTCTAGTTACGTAAAGAAGTGTGATTTGTGTCAGTAGGCTGGACATGGTAACTGAATTTATTCAATTTGTATTGATGCTTTTATTGATTGAACAGTGAATAAAAACAGTAAAGCCAACAATCCTGACAGCTTTACGGGGAGAATGAAAGAATTCATAAGGTGATGCACAAATCAAAGAAGTTGACTTTACATGATGCTGTCCCTTTAATATTGATGAAAAAATACTCATCATAAGTGAATTAATCTGCCCATGGAACAAGATGTTTTAACTTATATGGGGGAAAAAGTCTTGTTACTTGGACAGAGTATTGTACTCTAAGTACTAAGGAATTATTTAAAGAAGCTCCTACATTTAGCTGAAAAGTTGCCTGTAAGTTAGTTTTGTCTTATTTCAAGTGTATTCATCATGTCTGCACCAGAAACTAGACCAAAAATATGTTCTGTTCTTGCAATGCAATGGTCTTATTGTAATAAGTAAATTCACATCTACCATGTTTCCCCAAGCTGTTAACCTACTGCATGTTTAATATTATCTCACGCTGACTAAATATTAACGTGTCGTCTGTCATTTCCGCGCGCCTCCCCTCCGCCAGGCACCGTCTAATATGTTTTGGTTCGGCTCGGCTCCTCAATTGTTTTGATTTTCAATTTGTAAAGCAATTACTCAGACTGAACTCGTATCCAATGATAACAGGAATCGGATTACGTTGCCGTAATCTTTTTGAATGTTTTTAAATGTGTTGCTTTTGCCTAGAAGTCAGGAACTAAGCCCAGCGGCATCGCAAGTGAATTCGTTTTTTCATCGCCTGAAACACTGAAAATCACGTCTCAGCTCTGCATCGCAAAGTGAACACTGACACTTCACTCATTTATGAGGGTTGATTCTGTCCTAGAACAACAAATAAGGACTTGTTTGAAATTATATTAATTTCCTAATGGCTCCCTTTATGTTAGTTTTAAGCTAATTACATCCCCTGTAATATCACCTACTTGGATATTACTATTTGGTGAATGATATGCGCTTCAAGTTTTATCACAACATTAATTATGATAAGGAGAAAAGAGACAATAGCCGCTATTTAGTGCTTCTTTTTTAGGTAACCGTTTTGTTGTGGCGGAATGACACAAAAACAAATCCTGCTCATGAAAAACATATCCATTCGTAATACGGTTCTTTAAGTTACATTAGTGATTTGTGTCACTAAGCTGCACACAAATCTGAATTTAGTCATATTTTCAAATTCAACGATATGTATTGATACTTTTATTGATTAAACAGTGAGTAAAGCCAACAATCCTGACAATTTTAAGGATTTTAAACATTATTAATTGGAATTTATTGTGACGATGGTAAATTAAAATTCTTATCATGATAAATTTATCACGATATGATAAATGCCCGACTGTACAGTAAACACTTTATGCATTTAAACAACTTTGTCCCTGTTGGGTATTCTGTTCTGTTAAGGAAAAGCTAATCAAGTCTGTTACAGAATAAAAGTGGAACATAACAAAATGTAGAAAATGATTATTTACTCTGTGCAGCTAATGCTAGCAGCTAGCAGCAAGTCTTTCCACTCGATCACATCAAGCCACTTGTTCTTAATTACATCGGCTAAAGGGTTAGCTAAATGGCTGTCCTTCCACTTCAGTCTGCAGCAATAAGAGGACCGTGTCTGCACGCTGCATGCACTTACACTGTTATTTATATCTTCCTTTGCGGCTGGAACAAACCTAATTCCCTCTGAGGGTCATTCTGGTTACATCTAATCTACTATATCAAACGCTCCTTTTTTCCTATAAAGCACAACGCCATCACTGACAGGCTATAAACACAGGAAACCAAGCAATAAAAAAGGCTTTACTTTACTGTATTTTGAAAGTTGTGCGCCGTATTTTCTTACCCTGCCTACACCAGAGATCTCAAGATCCAGAGTCCTGCAAAGTTTGGATGTGTGTCTTGTCCTACACAATTGATCAGATAGCAAAACTCCCTCACAAGCAAACAGTCAAGCTCCACATAGCTCTGCTAATGAGCTAATAAAAGAGCCAGGTGTGATGAAGCAGACAGACATCTAAAGCCCTTGAGGCTGGATTTTGAGACCACTGGCCTCCACTGTGCAATGGAAATGGGAATCAACTCCCTTTTGACCAGAATTAAGAATAAATAAAGAGATAAAAACTTGTTTGGGTTACAGTTGAACATTTGTGCCAAGCCTTGGAAGTATGGCGTCCTGGGCAAAGAGCCGTATCACATCTGTCAAACCTCGTGACAGACAGCTGGCTCACTCAGCAATGAAAACACCTTACAGTTAAATAAAGATTTAAAAAAAGAGGACTTGTTTCATATACATATTCAAGTTGTATTTCAATTGAGACAATCATGTGAACATCAGATGAAATCCATGATCTGGGACACAGACTGGATATCACACTCTGGGATAATCAGTCAATGGCCAGGCAGCACAGGTAAAACCACTTTACCTGAAAGTGTTTACAAAAGCAGAAGCTCCTATGGTAACAGCAGAAGCATTTTGACAACACTTAAAGTCAATGGCTTTTCTGGCACCAGCGTAGAGAGAGGCTGTTCAGCCGGGCATGCTTGGAGCTCCGCAGGGAAGAGCAATTAAAGAGACGCGCAGCTGGAGCATCCGCAGCGCAAAAAGTATCCAAAGGAGAAGATTACTGTATTTTTTGCCTTCCTCCTGTTGGGTCCTGAATTCAAATGACGAATGCCCGGTTGAATGAAGGTATGAACTGTTTTTAGGCTGCGAATAATAAAAGATGCTTCTTTAATCAGAGTTAAAACAGTCTGATAAAGCTCCTTTGTGGTGGTTCAGATCACTTCTGAGTGGTCATAATATTATGCCTGATTTTTATATAATAATAAAGCTGCATCTGAACACAATGTTCTGCAGCTCAAGTTGGCATGATTAGCTGAAGAAAGTAATAAAAAGCCAAGAACTTTTCAGTTAAGCAAAAATGATTCGCCATCCCGTGTCTGATGGATCGGATGTTTCTCCAAGCCGGAGCAGCAGTACGTCTAACTCACAGTCAGCAGGAATGAGTAATGCCCTCCTCCATTTCCCAGCTTTGACTAAAGCAAAAAAAAAAAGAAAGAAAGAAATCTGTTTTCCTGCAGCAGTTCCACACATTCCCACTCCATGCATTCCAAAAGTGAGCTGCCTGCAGTAATATGCGGCCCCGTAAGGGCCTGCTTTAAAGCGCCGTGAATTTACATCACAATGAGTGCATGAGGGCTGAGGGGCATGAGCCGAGGCACTGGAAGGTAAGATTCACAGCCAGGACTCTCACTGGAGAAACAGGGTTTTTTTTTTAAAGACGCTTCGTAAGACGAACATCTGAGAAGAAAAGCAGAAAGAAAAATCTTGTTTATGTGATGGTTTAAACACAAACCATCGGCTACTGATGTCTTAATCCAGTCCCAGCCATCTACACTGGGACTTTCAGTCCCAGTGTAGATTCTCTAATTAATTCTCATTCTCTAATTAATTTATAAAAATGCGCTCAATCTGTAGGTGAAAGAAAGATCGTACTGTACTTTGCAGGGAAGAATTTGGATCATTTTGTGCAAAAATAGCCACAACAATTTTCTATTAAGGAGAGCTTAATGACGGGGTGTGTGTGTGTGTTCACACAGTCTTAGAAACGTCAATCCATTTACACACTCATGTCATGAGGACTTCTTTTCTTGTTTGTGTGGGTGTGTGTGACAAACATGCACTTTACCGGCTTTGTGGGGACCTGATGTTGATTTCTATTCCCCCACTTTAAGCAAAATAAAGCCCTAAGCTTTGCTTTTAAACACAAGAATATTAACTTATGTCCTAACCATCAAAACTAAAAGATAATGTTTTTGTTAATGAGTAGAGATGAGATGAAAAAGGTCCAGCTTAAAAGCTTAAAAGATATGTTTTCTCAGCCCATCATCTCACTGGGAAGATATTGTGCTTAAAACTTATATGATAGAAAGTTTTGTCACCGTATGACTGCAATTAGAAACGTAGTGTAGAAAATGTAGTTTTGCTAACATTACCATGAAATAAAACACAAATTAATTGTTTTGTTTTTTTATGAGTCTAGCAACATAATATGATGATAGTTGACGTCTTAAACTTGATTTTTAGATGGGGAAAAAAATGGTAGCGGTAGCATTAAGACAGTATTTGTAAAATAGACTATTTTGATCTTTGCATCATTTTATAATGTCATCAAAAACATGGCTTTAGCACCCGTGCCCCACTGCTCACCCTAACACCTTCAGACTAGCCAGCAGCAATTAGCAAACACCTGGTGGAACTGTGCATCTGCTGAGCTCATTAGAGGAGCTACTTCTCAGTGAATGCTGGTAAAAGTGTTGCTGAAGGGTTGATCGAGGAGCCATGTTGTGATGACTTCCTGAAGTTTCATTAAGAGCCGGAGCTCTTAAAGAAACAGAGGCCCAATTTCAAGGCGTTAAATTGCTAAGTCAAATATCTTTTAGGACATATTTGACATTTATGGCATTTTTATAACAATTGAAGTTAACATAGTTGCTTGATTGTGCTATTAGATGGCACAACGTGCCTGGAACACATATAATACTACCTCTTTAAGGAGCTGGGTACTGCAGAAGTAAATGTGTGACTTCTGAAGCTAACAAATACAAGGAGTCTGTGCCACTGATTAAATTAGCAGATGAAAGAAAGCTGATGGTTAGCAAAAAACAATGGACAGAGTTATCAGAACTCGTTGAAAAATACTTAGTGAGTGAATAGGTCTCTGATTGTTGCTGCGAATACAAATGAAGCGGGAACAAACATACTGAATAATGACGGACACACAGGTCGGTTTGAAACTTCTACAAACAAGGCCTGCTTGATGTCCTCATTTCTGGGCTATAGGTCATTTATTGAATATTGTGGTCACCATCAGATGTGTGTAGCCCAACAAAGACCATTGAATAATCAGCTCAATTCAAATCACTGTCGTTACTTATCACTGCCATGAAGAAGCAGGGGGTTTTGAATAGCCTGGTTCAATAACCCTAAATCATATTGAAATCAGTCATCTCTAACCCTGAGCCTGTTTTCCACATGTCAGGCACCAAGGAGGAAAGGGTCTCTGATCTGGGTGTCCAAGGGGGAGGACAGGGTGGCAGAGGGGCAGAAGAGAACAAAACAGAAGCTGGAAGCAGCGGCATGAGGCTGATTGCTCACCTCACTATAGGCAACGCTTGAAATATTCGGCAGAGTGCTTGAACAAGATTGTTTTTATGTGCTTAATACATTCTTCCTCTCAACTCCTATTCCGCTGCCATTCCTACTGCTAAGTACGATCATTTCTCTATACAGACGTCTTAACTATACTAACTGTGGGAGCATTCAAACTAGCCCCATTTGGTCCGCTTTAATCGAGTTCATTTGTCTAGAAAGTCCGGTTCATTTGGGGAAGTGTGAACTCACAAACGAACTCTGATGCAAACCAAAAAGGCAAACTCTGGTTCACCTAAAAATGTAAGATTGGGTTTGGTTGAAGTGAACTCTGGTGTGGTTGAACACCGAGAGGACTGGAGACCTCTCCTAAAGCAGGAAGCGTAGAGCATTCTGGGTAAGTGCAACCAAAACAAATGCATGTCTAGCACGAGCGGGAAAAATACAAAGACAAAAGATAAGCTCGGCGTCTTCATGTTATTTCTTTCAACGGTTCTGGATCCACCTCAGACAAAGGGGGTAACCAGGTTAGTCAAAGGGTTCGCTTCATTTGACACGGACCAGCGTGAAAGCAAACCACAGCGGATGGAAATGTAACAAATGTTAAAATTTTGATCCCCGATCGAACCGAATCTACTGGACTATTTCCCAGCCACTCTTCCATGTTGAAGCTATAATTTGTCGCTGCTCTAAAGCAGCAAAAATGTTCTAACAACCTGCATGCTTTTTGGTGAAAATGAAAGAAAGTTGATTTAAGACAAGTCCATGTTGTTGGATTTACAGCCCTGACAAAGTGAAGAGCTGAAGAAAACGGCTCTGCATACAAACAGCAAACATAAACAGGAGGCAGCTGGCAGGCGAATACTCAGTTACTTAGATGTTGGTGAGTGCAGACTGTACTATCACTGTATGACTTTCTTTTTTCGGCGCTTATCTATGTAGCTATTGTTCTTTGATTTCCTATTAGTAAAAATGCCGTTGCTAATTAGGATTTTAGCCAAAGAAAGTAATATAAAAAATTCATCATAAGCCTTAAAACACTATACAGCCTTTCTGAATGTACCAGAAAGCCTGAAGGATGTTAAAACAGACGTGATATAACCCGATTAATGACTTTTTGTGATTTCAATATTTATAGCGTCTTTAACAGCTACAAATACGTGAAAAGAAGGACACGTCGTTATTCCACTAACACTTTCCTTTCTGGGTGTGATTTCCACCTCTGGTTTTCACTCCTAATGACCCGCTGCTATAATTCACACAGCGGAAGATCTGGAGCTCTCGCCAATCTTTGGGCGGCTAATTGGCACTTCAGCGAAATAAATTCTAGCTCTCTGACATATGGATTTTCCAAATGAAACATTCCTATCTTTGGCTGGGTCGTTGCTGCCACATTGGAACAGGTGATGTCTAGTCGTAGGTAAAACAGAAAACATCTTCTTCCCCCGTCTGTGTTTTTATTCCCTCCCTCGACTTCATTGATTTCTCTTTTTTGAAGTTTCTTCAAGCTCGCTGATGAAAACCGTAACTTTGACAGAGGGAGGAACTGCAGGGCTCGGCTGTGATTATACTCTGGTCCGCTGATGCCAATCAAAAGATGAATTGGCGCGATGCATGCGCACCCTGCAGTCCAATCTCCGAGGCTTTCCGAAGTCTCCTGGGCCGAGGCGGAACATGAAAAGTCTCAGGGAGGAGACATGCCAAGCTTTAATGTGCCTTTTTGCTGTTCTTGTCATGGGCAATTGCATCATTGGAACAAAAACCCGAGGTTGCAACGCTTCTCTTTTTGCGAGATGAAAGCCAAACTCGGCAACGAGTGGATGTGGCTCTGCTTCGACTTCCAGGCCTAATTAAAGAGCAGAGTCTGATAGATGTGAGCGTCACGAAACCTGAGCCCGGCAGAATCCAACCTTTGATTATTATCAGTTGAGGATTGTTTTAAAAATTGTCCCTAATTACCCTTTTAGACGTCACAGAGGAACCAACACGTTGTGGGATCGCTCTGTCTGCAATTTGAATTGTTAAAACCTTTTTCATAAAATAGATAAGAAGTAAAGAGTTGGGCTGTGGTTGTTTCGTGTACCATACAAATACATTACACTACTCATTAGAAAACTAATTCAGGTTGTGGTTCAACACTGCATACAAAAACAAGTTGCCAGTCGGAGCCGGAGGAAAAGTTACAAAGCGAGAACAGAGGTCCAGAAGTAGAGGATAAACCAGAATCAGCAGAAGCACTGTCATCTCTCAGGAGCTCATTTGGCACATTGAGCAATAATTGGTAAGTTGGTGGGTGTTGATCATTTGAGAAAATTCAATCATTTTTGACCGACAAAAGCTAGATTTGTAACTTCAGTACACCAACAATCATTTTTCGTCATTTCTGAAGATTAATGCTTTCAGCACTTAATAAATAAAGCTGGTCTTGAATTGTTGTTTTGTGTTGCTTAAAAAAAGAAGGTAATTTGCAAGTGCTGTGTGTTTGCATATTCTTAAGACACAAAATTCATTTATTTTTAATTAAGTTTTCTTGTTTTGTTTAGTAATGCCTGCTGCTTAGTGCAACATTTTGATTTGCTAGTTATGCTAGTTATGTCCGATTGGATGAAACAGAGCTGTTTGTGTTTGGTTGGCCGTGTGGCTCACTGACTGAGAGTCTGGCAAAGACCCAGAACCAAAAGCTTGCCAGATCGTGTGTGAGATGGAAATGGACACCATATATTATTCTTTGCTCACAAAGACATATGCGCTCACATCAGTCTCACTGAACGCCAAGGCTGTTGGCACAAATACAACGTCATAAACAGAACGTTGCTTTTGTGACGCGCTAACATCTATGCTAGCTAGCACACCGCCTCATCCAGCAGGTTACGGATTTTCGGCAATAAACAACAATAACAAAAATCACCAGACTTGAAACTGTTCATGTGTTCAAACTTTCCACCAAATATGCCCTATTGTCTTTGCCATCACTTTCATTGGTGAATAGAAAAACCTACTTATGAAAATCAACAAATGACGCTTAACCTGGTGGGGGGGGCATCTAAAGCCTGGCAGCCTGCCAGGCTAATAATGCCTCTGAGGGAAACCCTGCTGTTGTCTGAATAATCCCTTCAAGGGTTGTTGAGAGGAACCTTAACCCCATTGTACTGTCAAAGTGATCCTGATTACAAACATGACCTTAATAAGCTGCTTTTTAGTCTAAGAGCAAACTCTGTGTCTCTGTGTGTCTGCAACGAAAGCAGCATTTTTTGGGTCTATGGCCATACAACATACAGTTTATGTGAGCAAAGAGAGAAGAAGAGAATTAAAGATGATACAGCAGAATGACATCCTTGACATGCTAACTGTCAAGAATGAGTGACATCATGAGCCATAAATTGATGAATTAATGAGAAATGCATGTCGGAGCTCAAAACTTCATTTTGAATGTTTGGGTGGTGAATTACGAACAAATTATTTCCACTGAATATGCATGGACTGAATTTAGAAGCAGTGAACTGGCACAGCAACGGGCAAATATGTGCAATATGTAGACAGATGAATTTGGGTCCTCTGGTATCCCTGGAGTTTAGGTTATTTATGAGAAAGGTTAAAGTTCACAACATAACAATGTCGGCTTATTGTTCATCCAAGGCAGTGCACTTTTTTACATGAGTCCCAAAGCAATTAATTAAGAAGTATTTACTCATAGCTCCATTTTTAGTGGTCATCTGCTTTTGGGAGGACTCGCATAAACAAGCTTTTACATGGTTATAATTTTCATAATCACACAGTTACATAATTATAATGAGCTCACTGTATTTCATCCCAGCTTCTATTATTTTCATTTGTGAAAGCAGGTCAAGTAAAATGCGCGGCGTGTGGAACGTATCTGAGGCTTTTTTTTTATTTTGCAAACAGCGTTCAAAACCAATTCCACCTGCCGTTTAAAGCTGCGGGGAAAACATAGCTGGTGTTTGCTGTCCTCAATCTCATGTATGGAGGAAAAAACGGAAAACGAAAAAAAGTTGGAATCTGCGTTGCTGCAGAAGTCGGACTGCAGAAACAAGAGGAAGAATAATCTGGCGCTCAAGTGAAGGGCTGAGTAGGCCTGTTGTTCCTGAGCCGTCGCTCAGGTTTATTTCACAGTGATTTACAATAAAGCGTGGAAAGTCTCTGTATGTGGGCCGCTGCATCAACATATTCTGAATGCCTGCTGTAGCTGCTCTACTGCACACACAGCCCAAAGGCGATGAGAAAAAAAACAAAAAAAAAACAGAAGAACGGATTCCTCTGTATGAGCTGTTTAAAGGCCATCATGGTGTTCCCTCTGAAAGTCTGTTTTAACTCTTCAAATACGCAGGTGAGGCCATTTATAAGATGCAACACAGTTTGTTTGTTTTATGCGCAAAAATGGGATTACTGTCTGCTTTCATACTTCACTGAAATTATAAAATCAATGTGCTCTGATCGAAATTTCTATTTGAGAAATTCCCGGTTGTTTGTATGCCAAGGGCTCTGGGGAAAAAGGAGGTTAAATATCTGTTTGCATAGGAAGCATAAAAGAAGCTTAAATCTTTGGAGGAAAACTTCAGTGACACAGAGCGCCTCATGAAAGTAATCGTACTTTGAAGTTTTGCTTACTTTGTTACTCCACGACCACAGTCTTAAAAGTATTCAAATGGGATTTGGTGTGATAGGCCGACACAAAACTGAGAATGTTGGTGAAGTGAAATGAAAAAGAGAAATGGTTTTCAAAACAGATCTGAAGATATGAAAAGTATGATTGTTAGTCGTTTCTATATGACTAACAATATAGAAACGATTTGCTGCGATTCCGGTAACAAATCTTTTTACGCCTCAGCTGCTGCAATTCACTTTTGCACTGGAATTTAAAAAAACCTGTTTCCCTCCTCGCCTGTGGTGGCACCACGAACCTCTGACGGAAACGACACAAAAACATCTGAAGAAGACGCAGAGCGAAACTTTCTTCTACAGGAAATGTTAATGAAAATGGAGTAGCATCAGATTTTAGCGGTTGTGGGATTTCCTCTTTTGTATTTGGTAAAAGGTCGCGAGCCATTTCTCCTACTAGCATTAGACAAGCCTTTGGTTAGGTCGGATTTACCCACAATGCCCTGCGCCGACCTCTTTTCCTGCAGACCGACTTTGCGATCACATATTTAATCGAACTGTATCAGAGTTTGTTTTAACCAAACTGAGACCTACGTTTGTAAGTGGACCAGAGCTCACTGTTTTGTTCCGCATCAAAGTTCAATTGCATGTTCACACTCCCTCAAACGGACTTGACTTTCAGTTCAAATCAACAGGAGTTTGATGAAAGCAGAGTAAACGGGGTTGGTCTGAATGCACTCAAAGACATTGGCATCTGTGCTGTCAGAGACAGGTAGCATCTCTGAACATCAGTTTTCAACAGGTTCTCAGTTGGATTCACGTCTGAACTTTGGCTGGGTCACAACTTAAATCGTAGTTCTACAGGTTTATGGCTGAACCTCTGCCCTGGTCTCTGATCATTTGCATCGATCTAAATCTAAATATATCTATAGAGAACCTGTTCTTTTCTTGTGTCTCACAGGTGCTTAATTAACTTAGAACTAGAATCTGTGGAAAAACTAGACATAGAAGTGAACTCACCCTCTCCTCCTCCTCTCTGAGGTCCGGCATGGTACTGACGCACAGCGTCACCGCGGTGATGGCTACAAACAGCACAGACAGGCAAGCGAAGATCTTGCCAGGCAGGCCCGAGTGCGGGTTCTCCACCATGTCCCTCAGCCTGCGCATACAGCCCCCCGAGAGGGTCTCCTCTGGCCCGTCCGGAGGCTGCTGAGTCTCCTCGCAGGACTGCGGGGCGGTGAGCTCGGCCTCCTCCTCCTCCAGCCTTTGCAGCTCCTTGTACTCCTCCTGCCTGAGGCGTAGCTTGCGGAGGCAGCACCACTCCAGGTTGTTATCTTCCAGGCCCCAGTAGAGCAGCTCCTCCTGGAAGGAAAGGGCGCACATCTCCCTCAGCAGCCTCAGCTTCCCCGCCGCCAGGAAGGTCACTATGATGCGGAAGGCAGACGGATTGCGGTCGAAAAAGTACTCGTTGCGGCTGCCGTCGTAGTCGTCGCACACGTCCATGATCTCGGCCTCGTTGCTGCAGCTGCGCAGCTTGCCCAGTCGGGTCAGTGGAAACTCGTCCAGTGTGGACCAGGGGATGTGGTACTTGATCCCTCCAACATTGATAATGGCCGCCCTGTCGGCCAGGCTCGCCTCGTTTCTGTCCTGCTGGTTCGGCTGAGGCTGGAGCAGAACCTGGGCTCTCTTGTAGAACAAGCCCTTCTTGGATATGACTTCCTGTGGATTTTCCACGCGGTTAAAGCGGAAAGGGGTGAACTGGTGGTCAGTGTTGCCTGCCAAGAAGGCCACTTCCTGGTACATCCCTGCAACCCGGCTGGGGGACCCTGTCCTGCACAATGCGTCGAGTGTATGAAGCGATTGGAGGCTCGTCACCCATTCAGCAACAAAGTTGGCATCTGTGGAATAATAATAATAATAATAAAACTAAACAAGGTAAATATTTATCTTTAAACAAACTCATTTAAAAAATTTTCATGACAATCCCTTAAAATGTTTGCTATTGCCAATCTCTTAACCCAAAACCTAAAGACCAAATATTTAAATAGAAACTATCACTGGTCCAAGAACGGGAACCTGCAGCAGAGGTAAGGGAAAAAAAAGATACAGAAGTAAGGAAGGCCACAAAGCAATAACCCTCTCACGGTCTTAACCAGGGGAGTTGCACTGGCCCAATGGGCGCTTTTGCAAGTTTTTTTTTGTGTGCATTTGTGGTTTGGGGAACTGATGGTCTGACGGGACGTCCACGCTGTCCAGCTTCCGCGCTGTCTGACCATGACGTCTGACGCACTCCTCCTGAGCATCATTCTAAGACCCAGGGAGGGTCTTAGCAGATCTTCTCTGTTAAGATCTGAATTGCCCTGTTGATGAGCTCAGATGCCTCAGAATCAGAATATTGTGGTCTACAGTCTGAATAGTATGAGGTCAAAAATCACAAAGAATGGCAGGATATGTAGCTGGAACCATATCATTCAACTTCTTTGTGTTTTTGTGTGACAAAGAGCTTTGCAAACCGGACTGAAAGAAGATTGATAGACTTAAAAATTACAATGTTTACTAACAAAGGATTGGAATGTTACCATTCTAATCTAAAGTCTTAAAATACACCACTGATAAGAACTTCTAATTGAGTTTGCATATGAGGAGGTAATAAAAATGATTTGTACTTTGTATCAGCTTCTCAAATTATTCCTGCCTGACGTTCAGATGCACATAAACAAACAAACACATTGCTGCAGTCTATCAATGTGTAAATGGTCATCAGATCGTTTCTAATCTGTTTGACGTTCATCATTTTAGGGTGAAAAGAGAAAAAACCTTGCCAGCATTCCCCGGCATGAAAATCCATGGAAATTCAACACAACTTTCCATAATAATAATAATAATAAAAAGCTCTATGGTTGTTCTTTATCAATGGAGTGAAGTGAACAGACATGAGAGCCAAGGTCAGACTGCACTGTGATAACTTACTCTAAAGACATCCAGTTAGCATGTTAACTCAATGTTCGTCAATGAAAATTGGACAGATGAGCGGAAAGCGGACATGTTTACCCATAATCCACAGCAAATTAAAACAGGGATGTCAGCGCAAACATTCTTTACTAACCGCCAAACACGATCATATGATGGTAGAGTGCTGATTTGTGCTTTTATTGCTGCAGCCATTCCATAAGCTTCTGATTTATGGGTTGTACTTATATCATTTACTCTTATTTTTTTTTTGCCTGGTTTGTTTTCATTCAACAAAGACACATTGTTCTTATTGTGTGTTTCTTGATGTGAGACCTTCAAAAGCGTTTTTTTTTTTTAAGTTGGACCAGCCTCAGAAGGATGAGCAGATGCCTTTAAGTTACGTGCCATTTTGAAAAGCCATTTGATCTTAACTTATGTAAGACGTAGTAGTCTGACTCATCAGCTGACATGTATATTTCAGACTCTGAATGTCTGACTTCCTCCCCATGCTGTGCCAGGAAAGTGAGTAATCGGACTTCGTTTCTTTCTCGGCAGAAAAAAGAAGAGCAAAGTTTTATTTAAAGAAGACGCTGAAGCGCATTGAGTTTTCTTTTTGCATCCAAAAAGCATGTTTCCTGCGCGTTAATTGCAACAACGCCTCAAAGCGCAGCATGCGGATGCCATGCTGCGCTTTGAACTCACTCGGCTTTAATTAAATGTGTTGCTTTCCCGTTTTACCGCATCGACGGCCTGTTCTGTTGAACATACCGCAGGAAATGCGCTTCATCGTTTCGACCTCGCCGCCGCACACCGAGGCGAATGTGAAAACAAAAGAGCCTCCGCTGCTGCGTTTAACAAGAAACGCTTGCACACTGGATGCTCAATGTTTAATCTTGTGCAGCAGGGGTTTATGCATTTTTTAGAATTACACTGATACACAATCTATTATTTGGTGCCGACTTTTTTCTGTGATTAACAAATACGTGTGGAGATGCAGTTTTTCTGAAATGACGTAGGCATTTCTCAACATATAAATAATGTAAGTAGGATATGATGACATCTAGATCTGGGAACCACATTCTCATCTGATCCCTGGAAAAAGAATGGATGAGAATTTTGTTTCAAGTTGTAAAAACAGTTTTTGGCACAAAAACAACTTGAAGGGGAAAAAAAGAGTAAGAAATAGAAGAATTAACTCCACAAAATTACAAACCAACTCTTTAAAGCTGATTTTCCTCATTTATATTCAAAGGGAGTGCCAGGAGTATTTTTTTCATGGACACACAAAATGAGTTTTTCATCTTTCTGAGTGGAAAATGACCTGTAATCTTCCAAAACATTTGTCAGAAAGGCAGATTTTCTTTTGAAATTATGATTTATTTTGCAGGGCTTTCATTGAGAAATGTCAAAGGGCCAGTGCTATGTGTTTTCCATGCATATATTGTCATTTAGTAGCACAATCAAGTGAACGTGTCACCTTCAGACACTTGACTTAAATAATTTGGCATTGGGCCGCTGTCTCTTTAAAAACTCCTGCTCGATCTAAAACTCCGCTTTCAGGAAGTCATCACAACATGGCTGCTCTATTAGCCTCATAGCAATCCTTTACCAGTTTTTACCAGTGCTGCAGTGAGAGGTAGACTGTATATTGAACTCAGGAGATGTGCAGTTCCACCAGGTGTTTGCCAATTGCTGGTGGCTAGTTTGAAGGAGCTGAGTGGGGGAATCACAGCAGCTTGTTGCATTGAGACAGATGCTCAGAGGAGGAGCTAAGTCCTCGAAGGCGGGGCTAAGTCCACCCAGGTATTTTGCACAGCTGAATGGTTGCCATGGGGGATTAAAGGGTTTCTCAAATATGTGTGAAAGAATCAAAGCAACACTCCAGAGATGTTTTTGATGAGGCAATAATTTTATATTATACTGTTCAGCTAAAAAAAAAGTTGATTTAAGCTTTAGGTTACAGGCCCAAAAGCAACAAAATACCAAAAAAAGTAAAAAGTAAAAGAATTAATGGCCCAAAAACACAGTAAGGACACAAACCAGAGCAAGCCTCTTTGTAAAAATGATTTTCTCTCATTTATATTTAAAGGCAGTGCCAAGGCTATTTTTTTCCATGAATAACAAAATGAGTTCTTCGTCTTTCTGAGTGGAAATATTACTTGTGATTTCCGAAACTGTTGTAAAAAAAGGTGGATTTTCTTTCAAAGTATGAGTGTCTGCTTTTACAAGGTTTTAATGGAGAAATATTAATCCCTAACTTCCTCTTTCTCAAATGCTCTCGCTGAATCTCACTGCTGGCATCTATCGCTGATTACACCCTGCACATCTTATCTCCTCAAAAAGGATCCCATAGAATCTAATTAAACATGTTGAAGGATGTCTTTGAAAGAGCCACAGATTAGATCAGCGAAAAAGGCTGAAGAACTGGGTGTTAACTTGAGGCAGCGGAGGGCTGGGCGGATGGATTTAACGAGGCTCCACACATCATCACAACAAATGAAGACAGAAATCTCCTCCTCCTCTTCAGACGCCTCCAGACGCAGAGCCGTCCTCAGAGTTTGCTCCTCTTGTCATGAAGCCGATCGTTTGGAAAAGGCTCGTGTTTTGCTCCGGGGTCGGAGGTTCAGAGAGCGCCACCTCTACAGCGAGTCTGCAAAGTGCTTCTGACAGGAGCGGCTTATTGAGCACGACTTCAGACGGACAGAGGGTATCAACTGAAACTAACCCAAAACAGAGAAAGGAAGAGTAATGGAGGGCTTATTAGGTCATGGGAATATTTGTGTTATCAGATTGATTTAGAGCGTTTGTAGAAAGATTGTGTTTTATCTACAGTTAGATCCAAAATGACTAAATGAATCACGTCCCTGACAGATTGATATTTTTTGGTTTTCAATCAACCACAAAACTTGTTTCTGGAAACAAAACAGTTTTGTTGTGAAAAATGAGTAATGATTTTTTTTTCATCTTTCTTTGTGTATTTACTTGCTTTTTTTCATTCACCAATTATTGCATACAAAACAAACAATGCAGACATTGTTATCGATCTACAAAATAACCAATTTGAAAAGCAAAGAGGACAAACAATAGAGTATACATTTTTTAAATAAGTTTATTTTTTTTTAATAAAAATAAACTTGTTTTTTCCCCGTGTCATTTCACTTTTAACACGGGACAAGGGTCATTGACATATAAGGATTTCCATCAGGCTATATTAAAAATGTTAACAATACATACATCCAATGCAATTATTTAAAACACTTGAAATGTTACGCAAACAAAAATCATATTTTAAAATGAAAATGAGACCTTTTCAGAGGTTTTTCATGATTATGATTTGGCTGTGGTCTTTAAAAATGTCATGTGGTGCGACTGTGATTTATCTTATAATAAGGTATTTCCTATGATGTACTAATTAGTTTTCTACAAGTTTCCATTTATTTATTTAATTCTAAACACATTTACTGAATGTGTTTAGAAACAAAATTTCTTTGCATTTACCTGGCAATTATTATAGTCTCCCCCATCCCCCAAAAAATGACAAGACAATTTATAATTGTCTTAACTATTTTTCTTCACCATTTCATCGAACTGATAAACACCAGTCACTTGATGATACAAACATTTTTAAATGTTTTCTTGTCGGTGAAAACATCTGACAGTGGAACTCTTACTTTTTCATCAATATAAAGAAATATCTGACTCAAAAAAAACAATGTTTCTTGCTGAAAAGTTATTTGTTAGTTTTGCCTTATTTCAAGTGTGCTAAGGTATTTGCACCAGAAACTATTGGATAAGATTTTGTGTTTTTGCAGTGTGGAGACTGAGGTCAAACGTCTGTTTGCTATTCGCTGGAACTCTGTAAGCACTGCCTCTCTTTACCATTTTACACACTGACAACAAAGATAGCAAAATGACAAGCCATGGGAAAATGGTCAGCAAATGTTGGATGCTTTAATTAGGACGAAACAACTGAAGTGCAAAACATATGTATTTATTTTAATTGTACTTTTTACGTTTGTCTTTTGCAAGACTTTACAGTTGGTGTTCAGGTATTGTTCAGAATATCTTCCAAAGTTTTACATTTACTGTCATTTTTTATGTCAGAAAATCTCAGGATGTGTTTTTTTAACAAACGAACAGCTTCCGATTTGCACAAGTTGACTAAAAGTTACATAGCTACTCGTTATTTTTTGCGTTTCCAGTCGACTTGTGTGTTTGGTTTATGTGGAACTACGTGACGACAGAGTCTGACAGAATATAAAACCCAAAGGTTCTCTCTTTTTCCTTTGCTCTACTTTATTACACATGACCCTGTACCTGCAGCTCTGGGAACACTTTAAATGCAGCATTATTCTTTTGCCACCAGTTTCTCGTGCAAACCAAATTTGCATGACTCTTTGCATAAATCAGCAATCTGCAAACCACTGATGTCCTCCCACAACCACTCCATCTTTGCAAAAGGCCTGAAGGACTCACACAACGAGAGCTTAAATGACACTGAACCATTACCTTTCTGACAGGTCTTTTCAGGCCCTTCCTTCTTATTCATACGCCACATATATTAGAGCATTAAAGTCCTTTGCCTCTGAAACCATGGCAAAGGACTTGCAATAATCTAGAAAAATTGAGAATGTCATATTGTATGAATTAACAGAGTATGTTTCACAGAATAATGATGCTTAATATTTACGGCTTATGCGCATTGGGAAGGCTCGCCGTTTCATAATGAGTCACAGAGGCTGATGGTTATGTTCCGAAAGTATCTCGATTATTGATTCGACGTCCGATGTTTGTAGCCAGAAATGGAAAAGCAGCACAGCCGGCTTCTCTCGTATGAATTATAAATGTGCCGAATGGGTTGACGCTCTTTAACTCAAAGCTCGTTACTAATGTACTCTGAAAGCCCAACAATGCGGCAGCACCTCTGTGCAGAGTGGACCCTCTGAACAGAACGCGGACTTGAAGCTCGTCCAGTTATGTGTCCGAGCGGGAATAAAGAGCCTGGAGAAGGTGAGGAGTTTCAGTAAGACAGTGTGGCTACTTCCACAGAGGAGCTGTCAGGGCCAGGGACGTTTCACGGGATGAGTTCCAAAGCTGCTGTGCAGTTTCTCTTCTCTTACGGTGTCTTCACACCTGGTGATTTGGTTTTTAGGCGTACCAGAGTTCACTTGTTTGGTTCGCATCAAAGTTTGATTCCGTATTCACACCTCCCCAGACAAACCGCACTTTCTAGGCAAACAAACTAGAGAAGTGTGGACTTGAGTCACATGACTTGGAATCGAGATTAAAGGACTTTACAGTCAATCCGACTCATGACCTCACTTGGACTTGAGCCGTTTGACTTCTTTCTATGTAACACCAAAAATAAAGTGTGTGACAACAGAACCATGTCTGGTGAACAATCCAGCCTCTGGCTATTTTCTCCTCCTGTTGGTGCAACAAGCACAATGACTCTCCTGTGTTGTTTACCTGCTTTTTCTTCTGCTTCCTCCAATGAAAACAAATTTTTAAAAAAGCCAACAGAGGAGGAGAGGAGCTGTCATCTGCTGCCATCAAAAAGGAGCACAAAGTTGAGAGAAGGAAGAAAGCCGTGCCTGGTATCAATGCTACGCAACATCACTCTGAACGACTATAACGTTAAGACACCGTTAGGAACATTTTCAATCCAATCCAGTTGCAAATGAGTATCTCAGGATGGATTCTTAATTGCAAGACTGGAGTCGGTGGAGGCTGCCAGCCGTTGTACCGACATGTTGGCTGAACTGCAATCTACCAGACTTATAACTCAGATGGCAATATTGTCAGTATTTCAAGCATCCACATTGAAAGATATCCCCTTATTATGTATTTACAGCAGATCTCTGTGTTTTCTGAACCACAAGCCAAGTCATTTGATCCAAGCTGGCCAATAGCAGAACCATGTTCAACAAAGCAACTTAATTAGAAAGTTCACTTTTATACGATTGGTTATTTTTTTTATAATACTATTAAAAAAAAAAAGTTGCTCAGCATGGAAATAATTTACGCCAAGTTTGAATTTTGCATAAATTCAAACTGGAAGAAACTCTATCCCCTCATCGCACGCCTCCTTCTACCTGACGGGGTCCGAGCTCCAGAGAGCTTTACTTGTCAAATTCAAATAAACTTTTTAATAGCGGCTTTTGTATCCTGGATCAGTTTGTTCATTCTTTTCTATTTTTTTTTTTTTTCAAAGTTCAGCTTGTCCTGGCAACCAAAGGTTTCCAGGACAACTGGCTGCGTTTTGGTCATTTCTGAGAAAAGTTGGGCAACATTTTCCAGGCACTACAAATTGAGGCTACTGTTTCAGTAATGCTAGCTCCACTAACAAGACAAATCGTGAATGCACGTTCATTGCCGGGTTTCAGATGACGTACCATCGATGTCACATAATGCAGATGGAGGGCAGGAAGTAAATGCAGCCCATTTATTTCTGTTGATCCAGCATCAAAATGTCTAAAATCCTGTACGGTTGTTCCAACCGTTCCAAAAGAGAGAAAGATCGTTATTTTTGTGTTTCAAAGGTAGTTGGTCACAAGGGAGTTAATTTCAAAAAACTTACAGAAAAATGAGGAGAAAAATGGGTCAACAATCTACGGCTAAAAACGGGAGGTGCGGAAACTAACAATGTCATAGTTTGCGGCGACCTCTTTCTAACAAGTAAGGATCGCATCGTTTAAATAGATAGTTAAGTGGATCGCTTCGACACCCGGTAAATCCTCAAGATTAGAAGAAAAGTCTTTTTTACCTGGGATAATACAGATCATATCCTAAATATACGTGGATTTTTTTGAGATGCCTCGTCTGTTCCAGCCTGCACAGGCCATTAGCTACTTGTGATCCATTTTGCTTTGTTTTGAAACCAGAGAAATCCACTTCTTGACCCCCATCTGAATTTGGCGTGCCATCTGGGTCACATATCTGAAACCCAGCAATAGACTCCAAAATCATTTTGTCATTATTTAAACTAAAGTGTTTCTTCTCTCTCTCACGGCTCTCCTCAAATAATATTTGCTCAAATCTATACAAAAACAAAAATGAAAAAAAAAAATAATATTAATGTTTTGTCCACTATGATATTTTGTGTCTCCAATGCTATTGAGGTTTGATCAGTCTGTTTATCTGCACTGGAATCGTCAACTTGCTCATTCACCCAGCTAGTCGGAACATTAACACAGCTGTACCATAAGTATTTTTTAGATTTTGTTTGTTGCTGACTGCTTTTATCTTTTCACTTCATGCTACTACATGTGTGAGCAGTGAACATGAGTTTTAAAAAATGCTTTCTTTTCCCTGGAAACGTTTCAAGCAGCACTAAATCCACTCGATCCGATTTCAGAGTTTTCCGGTTTATGCTGACATGAAGGATAAAAATGTCCTGATATTGTCACAAATGAACTGGGTTTGTGACGGAGGAGCCGTCACGATCTGACAGCTAATTACGTGTCCGCATTTTCATACTCATAACCATTTATTTTGTTGCAGTCAGTCTACACATACCCGGTTCATCGTGGGTGCACACGCGGTGTCCCGGCTCGACTTGTTTGTTTTTTTTGCAGTGCCAAACATTTTTCCCGAAACAGTTTTTCCTTAAGGTGGGTTCCGGGCGGTGATGCGCCTGGAGTCACCTATCACGGCGGAGTGATCTCGAGTTACAGCATGTCTGTTAAATTGAGTATTTATTTTTATTACATGTTTAGTTAGTTATTTATCTTTCCCCCTTTATATTATTTATTATTACTTTGTTTACTTTAAGAGATTATTTGAGTTAGCAGCCATTGTTTAGTTGTTTTTGCTCATTTATTTTTCGGTGGGAGGAGCCTGTGGCTTTAAAAGCAGGGCTTTGTACCGCATTAGGCAGTCGGTGGTTAGACTCGCGGGAAGTCACATCGGGAGGTGAGGACGCAAAACGGAAGGTACTGCTGCGGTTTGTTGAACATGCTTTAGATGTTCTGTATTTTTGGACTGGTTCATCTGAAAAGAAACCCTGAAGAAAACTTTAATATAATGCACTAAAGTGATGTCCGGCTTGGCTGTCATTAATTTGACCGGGTCATAATAAGAACCCCGTCACAGGGTTAGTAGAAAAAAAATAATGCATAGGCACATAACCTGCACACTCAGGTTTTTAATAACAGCGTCATGCTGCTGAGTCATGCATAAAGGCTGTTTTGAGCATCTTTAGAGGCATTTTGCACTGCGTGCTCTATTATTCCTGCATTGCATGCATCTCTAGCCCTTTTTCTGCTTTGACTTCTTCTAATCTGAGACAAAATGTACAACGTTAAACTTTTCCTTCGGGCCAAGGCTCCTGAGATTGCAGCTCTGCATGAACTGAGCCATTTGCTTCTATCTTTTTTCCCTCTCCAGTGCATTTATGCCACTACATATGTCCTTCACTTTATGCCATCTCCCTTGTGATCTTGTCTGACTCTCTCTCTCTGCAGGTGTGTTTGCATCCAAGGCTGTCTGTCTCTGCTCTGCTGCTGATCATCCCAATGATTCAATTCCTTTCTTAAATAAAAAAAATTTACATTTTATCGCTTGGAATGCAGTAGCACGGCATCCCTGTAGTGAGGGCTTGGTCATTTGTACTACAGGGTGAATCTGGATTTTTTTTTTTTAAATCCTTCTGACATCAACGTGTCAAAAACTGGCCTCTTTCTGCTTAACTGAGCAACAATGTGGGGTAGAGAAGATTTGCTGACTATTAATAACTGAATAGCAATAGTGCTTAAGAAGAGCTTTTTTTTCTTCTTTTAACAGAATTTGAACCGGGTGAAGCTAAAATTAGGCAGCTTCACGAGTTTTGGGGAAAAAATATTTACATAGTGTTGGAAATGATAATTCAATTATGCTAGTTTTAACTTTAAACACATGTTAAAATATTTGACAGATCAACATTATCTTGAATAGGACTCAATTTTAAGTTAGATTTAGAGTCATGGCTTAATCAACATAATCTGATCAGTGGAAGATAAATGTGCCAGTTCTTAGATCCAAATTAGCCCGTTTTGATATTCTGGGTGAGAGGACGGCTCTGAGCCATCAGCCTCCTGCTGTGCTTGGAATGCAGCAGCATCTGTGCTGGGACAGAAGGAGGGGGTCTGCGTGGAGATAACTGTTTCCTGAACCCATATAAGGATTGGGGCCTTTTGTTATGTGTTTTAAGAGGACACCTGGAGAGATTCTAGGATCTCACACAGAGGTGTGGAATGCTGCTTCTCTCAGGACTCACCAGCCCAGCAACGACAGTCATAAAATCATTTAGAGCAACTTCCCTTTGAAATTTGAAACTTATTCTAATTAGAGAGCAGGGAACCTCCCAGACTGCATAAATTAGAGAAGAGAACACACCTTCCTTTAAAAGTTTCGGAGCTAAAATAATTAATCAGATCGTTGGGGTGCGGCGGCACCGGCGCTCTCCGGTATTGGTCTTTGTATTTGTCCATTTTTCTGTTTCTTTCAGGTGATTGATGTCTGTCTTGTGGTTTTGAGTTTCTGATGATTCTGGTTTGTTATTGGTGTGATTTGATGCATTTGTTTGTCTGAATAAACTCTGGATATGTTTGAAGTAGAACCGTGAATGTTGTGAACTGCCCTTACGCACGGAGGAACCCTCGACCCGGGGAACGACAGGAGACAACGAGCTACAGGTGTTAATCATTATCCTCTCAATAATAGAAAGAAGGTTTTTCATCATGCAAAATGTGTAAATTACTTGTGCAGTTCTAGCTTAATGACCCCAGCTAACTAAAATGCGACTAAATCAGTTGCCGATTAATTCACTAATCGATTGGTCACGATTAATCGTTTCAGTCCCACTTTCTTCACGCTGCTGCTTTTTTCCTGACATGTGACACTGTGGAAAAACACATTTAGAAATAAACTCACTCGGCTTCCCTGACTTCATATTTCCGCAGCTCCACCATAAACTCATCATGAACTTTTTAGAGAACAGCTTCCACACAGTCAGCCCACTTCCCCGAGGAAAAGACTTTCTTAACTTCACCCTCTGTCTCTCTCAACACTTCACATCATTAGGCCTCTTCTGAAGTTTCGTGAGCTGTATGACGATCCGTAATTGAAAATTAAACCTGCGCTCCGACTCCGACGCTAAGTGTCAATCAGACAACAGAGAGGGAGCCAGGCAGGCGGAGGAAATGGACTGAATAAAATGCCTGTTTAGTGTCAGAAATGGGGAAGGATGGACTTCATTGTACAGTAATGGAGGAGTGATAGATAGCATTACAGAGGAGAGTTTTAAAAAGCACTTTAAACATGCTTAAAACCGTGTCCGAATGTTTTTAAGTATATTTGTTCACTTAGGTTCTCAGATAGGATTTCTGAAGCCTACTATAGATTTTTTTTAAACCCTACAGAACTCACAGTGTGCAGGAGATAAACTAAACACTTAAAATCTAAACAGGTGCATTATGAGTCTCCAAAAATGCAGGAAAACGAACCAGATTTGTTTCTTGTACCTTTCGCCAAAGGGTTCCAAAATCCTCACTAAACGGACAACAAAGTTGCTAAGCAGGCAGCAATGTGCAACGTTCACACTCTGCCCAGCAACTGGTCCAAAAGACAATATATGTTATTTTTTGAAACGTTTCCTTGCAAATTCACTTTCAGCAATCTGTTCGTCAAACTTTAGGTTCTTTGATTCATTTGCATTTCTAACATTTTTAATATTTGTTGTTTTCTCTCCATCTAGTTGGCAAACTAGATGGAGAATGCGATTCATTTTTGATGAATGGACAAGAAGTCCATGTTTCGTCTTTGTGTATTTGACTTATGTTCATAGTGATTTTATTGGCTCAGAATGTCAGCTTTTTAATGTTTTTAATGCTGTTCATGTCTGTTTGTTCTGTTTCTTCACTTAATTCCACATCTTTTATGTTTTATTCTGGATATTTGTCAGTTCACTGCCTGGCTGTTGCCGAAACTTCTTTAAAGGATAAAAGAATAAAGAATAACACTTTGTGTTGGACTTGAAAGTATGGAAAACGATCTATTGATAGAATAATCTATTTCAGATAGATCTAGACAGCGAGTCAGATGACGTTATGAATTGAATCTGATTGAGGTTTGTTGTATTTTTAAATAATTTCTGATATAGAATTAAACCCAAAATGAAAATTATTCACTTTATTTCCCCCCACCCCCTCAAATATTGATTATTTAGTTCTTTTCTTCCCTGTTTGGTAGTCAAACCAACAGGCTTTAAGTACTTTAACCATTTTTTGGGGGGAGAGTTAAAAACCAAACAGGCTCAAAGCTAAACTCTCCCTGCAGTTCAGTTAAATAAACCTCATGCAGAGCTGAAAGTGTTACCTTCTGAACTAAAGACAACTTATCATTTTTGACTATAATTTTTGAAATGGAGAATTTGTTACTTACTTATTGGCTTCTTTAAAAAAAATTTTTTTAAAGAAGCACAATTTCATTTCTGTTTCAATTTTAGGTTTGAAAATAAAGCAAAATAAAAAACTTTTATTTATAAAAAAGCATTTTTCTTTTATGGCACGGATGTATATATTTTAGGAAATTTGTGAAACACGCGCAGGTTCCAACCTAATAACGAGAAACGCGACCAAAAAACTGTATCGTTATTCTACAATGGAATTTCTATTCATAGAAAAACTGCTTATTATTTTAGCCTAGCAAGAGCCGCGGGTTGCAGACCTCTGCTCTATGGAATATATACGGAAAAGAAGAGAAACAATGTAATCATTTCTGACAAAGCACTAAGTGGACAGACGCACAGCCGAACAGAGACGAAGATGGCTGTTACAAAGAGCCGAACCTCTGGGAACTTTTTGTCATATCGCTAACAATAACTGAGACGATAAGGATGTTTGTCGCGTTCCTATGTTCAAACATCGACTATCTTCTGACTCTTTCGATAGTTCTGCTGGGTCTAAGCCAACAACACTCACCAGGTGTGCTGCGGAGCGGGAGTCCATCTGCTCCGGCTTGCTAGCACGAACGCGTCCCTCGCCACGAAGCATGCCTTTAAGTTTTCCACGGAGACGGCGCGGGACATCTTAGCGAAGATTTCACGCGGAGCTCTCCGGACTTCCTGTTCTTCCCCAAAGTCCCGCTTTCAGCAGAATGCGCGTGAGGAAAAGATTGCTCATCTGGAAGTCCGCATCAGCGTCGACCCGCCGGGAGGCGGGGGGGTTCGGACCCTCTCTCCATCCGAAGCGACGTGGCAGATGTTCCACGAGAGTGGGTGTGTGAGTGCGTGTGTGTGAGAGAGAGATAGAGAGAGAGAGACCGTCGTGGTGGTCACACTGCTCCGCGCGGACCGCTCAGGTGCGTCCGGAGCTGCGCGCGCTCCGCTGCGCTCTGACAGACACAGGCTGATCTCAGAGCAGTTTGAGCGCGTCAGAGGGAGGGTCTGTCATCCGCTGCTGCACGCGAGCTGTGACTTTTGATTCTGACAGAGGGAACCGTTGATGGACGTACGGAAGAGGGATGAGGACGACTGAGAGGGAAAAATAGAAAGGATTCTGACTTTTAAATCAGAATTTTGGCTTAAACTTAAAAGTCAGAATTCTGACAAAAAAGTCAAAATTCTGAGAAAAAATGTAGAATTCTGAAAAAAGACAAAATTCTCAGAAAAAAAAGTCGAAATTCTGAGGATAAAGTCAGAATTCTGAGAATTTGTTTTCTTTTCAGTGGTCCTAATCCTATCATCTTGTAGTGGTAAACCAAAAATATTTAAGTCATGTTTGATATTTTCATGACAACTGAAAGTAATATAATTACTAACAGCACTATGTGTCTGGTAAACACACTAAATCCTTTTACTTTGTACATAAGGACTGGATAGGCAACAATTTAATTTCTCTCATCCTCTTTGAAATCATTCCTCTTAAAACCTTGGAAACCCTTTATAGAGCGACCAGCAGTGTGCGTTCCGTCACATTTGCATTGCGATTGAGTTTCTCATTAGGCAACAGACACACCCAGAGTCCCACCACAGAAAGTAGCTATCCACCAGCTCAGACTCGCAGCTAGTCGGGTGTTTATCATCTGAGACAACAACCTCCAGACGCTGATGGATGCTAACGTGAAACCAGTGATGATGGCAACAGAAGCATCCATCATGCCTTGTTAAATGCCCGCTAACAACACAGGAAGAAAACTACCGATGTGCCAAGAACCACTGAAGGAAACGTCAGAAAAACCTCCTAACGAGACACCGTGCGCAACTTCCTTCTTCACAAAAAGTATACAAATGTAATGGCATCAGCTTTTAGCGGTTGTTGTTGAAATCCTATAAAGACCGTGAGTCATTCCGACTGCTAGGGCCAGACGCAAGGGTTTGCTTTGGTTGTATTCACCCAGAATGCCTTGCGCTGTAGTCCGCTTCCTGCTTTTGGGGCGGTCTCTGGTCCACTTGCCATCCACATAGACATTAGAAACACACCAGAGTTCACTTCAGCCAAACCGAACCGAGATAGAACAGAGATCAATTCAAACCTCGCCAAAGTTTGAACCACAAAGGTGCTTCCTAGTCAACTGATTGTGCGTTTCATCTTGTACAACCACATATTACCTCCAGTGGAGTAAGAACAGATGACATGACAAAGATCTGACAGCAGCCAGCCTGCTGACCCTCACTGACCCATAAGTCTATTATTGATCCCTCTTGTGCCTCATCTGTTTGCTTCCTCGGTTGTCACTCTCAATATGTCTCTTAGTGTCATCTTTAAATACTGTGCCTCCGGTATTTTTATTTATTGAAGCTAACGGCTTCAGGTTGTAAATTTCATCCAGTGATTGCTGTATTCTGTCAATGGCTCTAAAAGTTTTCTCTTTGTAGGGCCCATGCGTGTGAAAATGATAAATATTACAAAAGAGATAACCAGCAACAAAATTGTCTGGAATAGTCTGTCATCAATCTGTCAAACAAATAATGCATTCAATTTTACAATTTTAGCAACTATTATTTGAGCTGTCCATCACAATCAATGTTTCAGCTTTGATTCCTTTGAGACCATTTCAATTTCTTCTAGGACAAAAAGAGACATCTTGGTTTTAATTAATTTTTATTTAACTTTTAGCTTATTTTTATTTAACTGAGTCAAATTTCTTTCTTATTTTTGTTACCGTGTTTATCATTTTATTATAATAATAATAATAATTGTTATTATTATTATTATTATTATTTGGTTTTGTTTAAATGGCTCACTTCTGTAAATGAGATCTGGACTGCACTTTCTTGTGGAGTACCTCAGAGTTCTATCCTCAGTCCTATTCTGCTTTAGTTGTAAAAATGCTGCGATTTGGTCAAATCGTCATATTTCAATAAAAAATGTTCATTTGCATGAATGTCTCCCCCTATGATTTTCTGAAAAACAAACATCAGATAACCAAAAGCAATCCAGGAACTTTGTTGTCAGTGGTCCTGGACCCACAGACGCACTAGACTAACTTTTTGGATTGGTTGTACCGATATCCCTGACTTTTCTTCCAAGATGGCCACATTAAAAAAAATTCTGTAAAGCACATTTGATTCTGCTTGGCCGTTTGAAATCTTTCTTCTTTTTTTTTGGGTGATACTGTCAACATAACTTAAACATTTGGATTGCCAGACTTTAAAGAAAAGTTTAGTTATTGCAATGGAGTTGCTTGTGGAAAACAATTTACTGGGTCTCAGGCAACTTCTACCTCATCTTTGCATAAATACAAAACAGCTAAACTACAACCATCTGCTAAGCCTGAACTCTTACGGTGCAAAGTTGAAAAATGTACTCAGAAATAATGCGATCAAACAATTTTATAGTCACATAACTGTGTGACAAATGTAATATTGGCCTTTAAAAAACTTCTTACCTATTCTGTGTTCTGCAACACACAAGGAAATGCAACATCATGCAACAGCTTCCAGCCTGTACCTTCCCTGCTGAATAATTCACTGCCCAGCAAATCCAACATCTTTAAGTCGTGTTTTGAGAAGCAGCATCCCTATTTTCATATGCAGTCAAAACTTGTAGTGGGCTGACACCAAACTATTAAAATTCATGAGGAGTTCCACAGATTTTACAGCCTGGCCTCCATGTTGGTGCAGCTGCTTAATTAAATTCAAACAGGCTTTATTTATCCCAAAAGTGCAGTTAATGTTGCTGTAACGACTCATATTATAAAAGTTTGTTCAAAGTGTTGCTGTAGATGCTGATGTGTATGGGCTATTTTAGGGGTTTGTAAAACTAATACTGTTATTTGAGGATGCTGAGGGTTATTAATTATGTTCTTTGTTCCAGAAGAGTCCCCAGATCAAAACCTGCCTTCTTTATCAGGTGGTTTAGCTTTTTAAAGTCAGTCAGAGAAGATATGCTGCAAACACTGCAAGACCTGCAGTTCCTCAGGAAGGTGTTTACACTCCTCAATCACCCCATGAGTTTAATCTGCTTCCGTTTCTCTTTCATTTACAACCATATTCGTTGTTTTCTTTATGTTCAAGGAAATCTTGAACATAGCAATCTTCCTACACTGTGACGTAACGTGGGCCACCAGCTCTCTGTACTCACTCAGCCTGTTGTCAGTCTCTGATTCGCCCGATGACTGCAGAGTATTTCTGTAGATGCAGACGTCTGTATTGGGCCGGAAGTTAGAGAATACAGAATAAATAAAATGGTGTGAGTGCAGTACCCTGTGGCTCGCCTGTGCAGCTAACACACTGGTGAGACACACAGTCCTTAGGTCTCACTAACAAGAGTCTGTTTGACAGGTAGTCATTGATCCTGGGGGCTGTTGACTGTCTTCTGATGTTTCTAACATTAATAAATCAAACTGGATAGTGTAAAATGTACTGGAGAAATCAGAAATCAGAGAACATGACTCTCACAGAGCTTCCATTACAAGGGATTATGGGCTAAGAAATGTATGAAGAGACATGATATGACGTGGATTAAATCAGATCAACAGCGACAGAATCAACAGCTATTGCTGATGATCGCTGCCTTTCTGACATTTTATCTCAATCTCAATCGCTTTCACATTAAAATGACTTTTCAACTCTTTCTCTGGAATGTTGACCTGATTTTGGGATTCTTAAGGTTCTGGTCCTTCTGGTAAAACTCTAGCAGCTAGCATTTTTGTCCTCCATATTTACATAGATACAGTCCTGTGAATTTGAATGATGATGCTGTCGTTGCCCGGTTTGCAGTAAAAATGGCATGTGCTGTGGTGTACAGTAATGTGTAGTGTCCATCACACATTAAATTTTGGCCTTATCTGACCTGAACACCTCATTTGTTTAGCTTGTTTTCTTTTAATGCCTGTATTTACTCCAGTTGTCTTACTATGATATTTTAAATTTGGTACCTTGTTGCTGACTTTATGTGAACTCCTTGATGTTCAAACACATTTTTAATTGCTGTGTCTTCATGTTTAGACAGGAAAGCCTCTGATTTGCTTTGCTCTTAGGAAAAATAACAAGGTTTACTTTAGAATAAACTTGTTAAAGCAACCGCGTTTACCTTTGAGGTCAAGAGCTTTCCTCTCATCTTCTGTTGTTTTTCTCATGCTACTTGTAAGCTAGCATGAGGATACGATAATTTACAGTGTAGAAATAATAATAAAAAAAAACCTCAGCTCTGCAAACAGAATGCTAGCTTAGAAAGTGATTTTAGATGTGATGGACATTCATATCTCCAGATTTAGCCAGATGATGCCATTGAACGGGGCACATACAGGTGGATTTGGTCCTACCTGCAGAACTTAAGCAGCAAATGACAGCAAAGTAAAAATAACTGTTGGGATGAGTTGAATCTACAGTGGGCCCTAATAATACCAAATCATTTATCTCTAATCTCTTCCTGCTCCAGAGTGAGGATGAAGTGACTTTGCTATATATGGCAAGCTGTTAAACCTATAATTATGGTCCTAACATCTTTCCTGGATTGTGTCCTCAGCATGAAATGAGCAGAGAAAACGCAAAGCATTGTTTACCCCTGATAAAGTGAGAAAACATGTAAACCTGCACTCAATTAATGGGAATTTGTTAAATTTGTGGAACAGCCAAAGTTAGACCAGAATGTACTCCCACTGAAGATGCTGCAGAAGCTGGTAGGACAGAGTCATCATCCCCATGAGAAGTGCCCTGGACCGACATGGTGCTGAAAGGCCGCTCAGTGAGGAAGAAGCCATTAGTCCAGAAGAAAAAAACCCACACCGGGACGAAGAATTTCATATTCGGAGATTAAACCAAAGTGGAACTGTTTGGCCATAATGACCATCTTTACAGGAGGAATGGACTGGAATTAAAGCAAACTGTTGTTGGAAATGTGTGGAATGATTCCCAAAATGTTTGGTCCAAGTCATAAAGTTCAACGGTAATGCTACAAAGCACTGAGGAAACGAATGCAAGCGTCTGGTTGTGAAGACATTAAGAAATATTCTTTCACAGATTCTTCTAATTGAACTAAAATAGGAGAAGTTTGCTCTGATTTAACTTCAGACAGTGAGAGAAAAAAGTGTGTATCTTTTATTTGATGCAAGTAATCTTCTGGGTTCACCTGTATCTAATGACATCATCTAATGATGTATTGTTTGTTTTCTTTCAATTACGAATTTATCCAATGGTAAATCACTGTCATCCTGGAGACGTTGCTTCATTTTTCCACAGTGAGCATCTGCAGCCTCCCCCCCAACAACGTAAATTATGAATCAGCTAACACCAGTTTGGCCTTGAGATTATGCCCTGCTGACAAAACGCAATGCTCACCTCCTGCCAGACGCCGCCATGATGCAAGACCTCCACAGGGTTTCAATATTAATGACATACACTAGCTGATGTGTTTCATCCCATCGGCCCACTGGGGCTCAGCATGCAGCTGCTCTTCACCTGTGATCAAACCCCCTATCAGATGTTACTTCTGGTTCAATGGAAACACTTTGAAGTAATGCTGCTCTTACTTTAGTGCAGTTTTTTTGGGGGGCTGTTCTAGTCAACTTGAGTGAAGGACAAGCACATTTTTATGGGGGAATTTTTCTGCCATAATTCAAGAGCATGCATTTTCAGTCTGAAAGCAGGATTTCATGTCTTTTTGTTCTCAAAACGTTTAATACTTGTGCTTGCATCTTGGGTTTGAAAGAATGACTTTGTGTCTTTCTTTTGAAAATTGTTATGGTCATACTCAAAACTTCTGCTCTCTTTCAAATGTCGTCCAAATGCGATTCAGAAGTTGCCAGGTGACGGCACTTTTTTTTGTTCCGAGCACAAAATGATTGGCAAGCGAGGGGAGACGTTAGCAAGCAGAGATTTGATCCGGGCAGGGACGAGTTTTGCGTACGAGTAGAAAGGTTTGAGAAAGCACAGTGCATATTTGAAAGAGCAGAAGTTTTGAGTACAAGCATTACAAGTTTTGAGAAGAAGGACATAAAGTCATGCTTACAAACTCAAAATGTAAGCACAAGTGTTAAACGTTTTGAGAACCAAGGACATGAATCTTGCTTTCAGACTGAAAATGTGTGGTGAATGGGCCACTGTAGGCACCACCTACATGGGGCCTACATGGCAGTGGCCCTACATGGACAAACCCATGTGGGGCCCACCTATGTATGCTGGCATTTAGTTGATTTCAATTTAAAATTGGTCATGGCTGCTGTGTGTTTGGCTGCATAAACAAATAAGGATAGAAACCAAACTTATCATTTTATTGCTAATTTTTAATGAGGAAAGATACAGGGGATGGATATCAGCCGACAGTCAAAATGACTATCAGCCCTATGAGTCATTGTGGATTTTCAGCAAACGCTTTTTACAAGGTAAGAAGATTAACGTTCATATACTTTATAAGAGATCAAATATTGAAAGATATCACATATTACTTCATGGAGAAGGTAAACGTGTAATCATTAGTAACCATGGAGACAATGCCCCACCATCATGTAGCCTAGCATGAATGGAAAAAACTGATTAGCATCTCATTTTTTGTAAATTTTTTATGTTGCTCCGGTGTAATGGGAAACTTTTTATGACATCGGAATTTAAATCATTTGGTGTGAATTCAGGCAGTCAGTAATGTGATTAACACAACAGGAGGGAGGAAGTATAGGTCGGTTTGGAAACTAGCTATTTCCAACTTTTGTAAATACCACCGTCTATGAGCCCCAATCAGGTTTGTTAGATTAAGTTATCTCCACTCATACAAGACGAAGCCATGAATAAATTAATAAAAACAACTTGGGAAAATAACTTCACTCTGTTCGATACCCCAGTCCTTCACTTCCTACCTCAAACATGGCGCCTCGAATGATTAAGTGACGCAGTTGTTTGAGTCAAGCAGAACTGATCTGACCGTTTCCATAGCAACGACGGGAAGCCAGACATTCCCCCAGAACTACAGTGAGCTCATTGTAGCTATGACCTCATCTGTGACATAGATCTTCATAGTCTCATCTGTGATGTCATAGATCAAAGAACATCTGAGGTTATCAAGAAAAACCTTCTCTAGCCTCCAGTCACAGTTAGCTGCTACTCACTGAAAATGTTCACATCAAATCAACTCACCTGATTACCTAGCAACTTACCTTACCTGTCTTCCTTCAGAAAAAATTATTCTTCATGTGGGTCAGGAAATTAAACACCAACGTGAATCCTCTTTGATTCTGTCACCATGCTGTCTTTTTCACTCGTAGTTCTGATTGTTAACGCTCCTCTGGTCCTCGTCTCTGCCTTCTGATCCTCAACGATACCTAGTCACGATAAAAGACGAGATTTGTGAATTCCACACTTCACAGTCGTCCTGGCAACAAGCTCTCTCACCTGATCTGAAGATCACTGCATCTCCTCCAGAGTGACTGCTTCTCTGATTGCTGTCATATTATGTGGACAGCCATGTCTTAGTACTGGTTTCCATTTTTAGATGATCACTTCTTCTGATAATTAACAATTACGAATGGAAAGCTTGCCATGATCCAAACTGTAACACCCCCTTTTATCCCAATCCAGTATGAACTAGATATTTGACTGTCCCCTATGTTCACACTTTTTACCCTTTTTTAGCACTTATATTAATGCACTCTTGAGTATATTTCAGACCTTCCTACAGTAGGTCTGAAGATCATGGCCTCTACAAAAAAAAAAACTCATTGTACTTAGTTTCTCTGACTCAATCGGCAAACCGAGTCTTTTAGATCAGTGCAAAGCAGCACAGCAGGAAACAAACAGTCGCGTAGTCATGCAGATATAATATTTCAGACATAATAAAACAGTTTTGTTCTGACATGTTTCTTTTAGAAAGGTGCGATGAGGCACCGACGTGACATTTAAGTGGGAAAAAAAGATGTAAGTGAACTCTAAGTGGAGCTCGTTTTCAGTCGTTTTCCAGCCTACATTCCACGTAACTTGGAAGGATCGGCTCCTCAGACGTCCACCTTGCCGACATCCTGTCATCGTTCCAAGCTAATGAGGCCTAATGGTCAAATCAACAGGAGAAGAAAAAGCACTTTAGAGCTGAAACAGTTGCATAAATGCACTTCATTTTGATCGGTTCCCTTTTTTTTTTCTTACCAGCTTTTTATTTCAAATCTTAAATGTCACTCGGCCGTCACAGCAGCTAGGAGCAAGAAGTACTAATCAACAGCAGACGTAATGGCAGAGAGAACACTGAAAGTCTACAGCCACACGTTTCATGGTGGTTGTTATCAGCATTTATATTCAAACTATTTAAAGCTGCAACAATCAATATTCTGATTTCAGGTCAAACTGTTTGTTTGGTGCCACATTAAAAAACAATCAAATACACGCAATTTCTTATGATCGGAAGATTTCATACACCAGTTTAGGTTGACCTTTTTATTTCTGCAGTCACAGCGCTGTTATGGGCCATGAGCTTGTTTTCTACCTGTGGTTGTTGGTATGTGTTTCTCTCAGCAGCAGTGCCGGCCACAGCTGTCTCCACTTTGCTTTGCCTCTCAAGTGCAGAGAGTAAGAGCTGAGCGATTAGCTGAAAGCAGCATCATTTGGCAGCAAAGATGAATCTGATTTTTTCCCCCCCTCAATGTTACCTTCTCTGTGCGACGTTCTATCCGTACAGAATTACAGAGCATGTTTACCACTGACTGATGATGTCGTCTAGGACATGGTACTGAGGGATATCATTTCTGCTGGCGGTTGATGCAGATGGAGATCTTTGTGTGACCATGAGTGCTACTTTCTTCTGTCTTTTAGCTCATAAGCAAACAGAACTGCAAACATCCAGTGACGTTTCCTCACAGACATGGGTGCACACAAATCTGTAGGCTGGTCCCTCTCTCCATCTGTCATTGGGCGAAAGGTGGGGGCACACACCCCATGGGTTGCAAGAATACCTCTCGAGTTTTGGACTTGAGAATATGGGAAATGTCGCTGTCCGGTGTTACTGTACTGTGCTGATATTAGGTATATATAACCATAAGAGCGGGAAGGGAGAGAAACTAGGGGGAGGAATGGGAGTACAATATGGGATATTTATGGGAAAAATAATAATATGGGAGCATAGGGGGGGATAAAAAGGGGGATAAAAAACGGCAGCCTCCCAGTCTGGGAGACTTTGACCGGCATGGTCACTAGGCCATTTCAGGCCAACATGAAGAAGCACAGAACAAGCAACCATTCTCACACACTCACATTATCAAGGAGACAAATAAACCTAAAAGTTTTTTTTTCAGACTGGGAGGAATTTGTTGTACCTGGAAGGGCAGCAAGAAAATCCTCAACTTTTATTTTTCAGCTATGATCAAATAAATTAAAATAAAAATGTTTTGCATGTTGCCGCCTTTGGTTGTTGTTACTTAAACTGTACTTGTTTCAATATGAGATTGTTTTTTTTTTGAAAGTGGAAAAAGTTTGGATTCACTTGGAAGGCTATGATTTTTTTGGGGGTGGGGGGATTGTTTCACTTCAGAGCTGCCAGAACATCTGTTCTCAGTCTCCTCCTCGCCAGCACTGCCACACACAAGCAGCAGCAGCGTGCCGGACAGACTCATGGGATGGCACTGCCTGCCACATTTGTTACTGCTGTCACCAGAAGCAGGAGACATTCCCATGATAGGAGTGGGCTGTGGTTGTCAGAGGACGTGTGTCTTGTCAAACAGTGATATTCAGCAAGGCAGAGGGGGGAGGAGAGAGTCTGCTGGTGCCAACACCCACCTGCATTCCTTCTACACCCATCGACACTGATTCTTTCACCACTTAGTGGTGGTACTAATAAACAATAAGTCCAACAAGATCATTTAGAAATTTATTTCTGGCTCTAGTGGCCTTTATTTGAAAGTGCTAGGACAGGAAAGAAGGTAAAGAGAGAGAGAAAACATGCGGGAAAGATCACCAGGGCGGGAATCGAACCTACAACAACCGCATCAAAGACTGAGGCCTCTTTATGTGGGCTGTGCTTAACCCATGCGCCACCACAGCACCCCGGACAGTGAGAGGAGTAAACAAAAGTTTTCACAATCCTTCTGCTTTTCCATAAACTTCAGTGTACTTCGGAGGATTTTGTGTGACAGAGCAACACAAAATAGAAAAAGAAAACAGTTAAAAGTTTATACAAATAAGAATCCAGAAAGCCCTAAATAAAATCTGGAGCAACAAAACGTCTTCATAGGGAAAGATGCGAAGGAACACGGCAGAAAAGAAGAGGTTTAAAGCAGAATTTGTGATAAAATAATAAAAAAGCTTCTAGTTCCTCATGGAGAACTGTCCAAACGGAGAGCAGGACGTAGATGCACATTCCTACACTGCAAAAACACAAAATCTGACAAAGTAGCTTCTTTGTCAGATTTTGACAAAGAATCTGACAAATATCCTAGTACACTTGAAGTAAGAAAAAATAACTTCTAAGTAAGTTTTCAGCAAGATATAGCAACTTGTCTTCACATTGATTAAAAAAAAGTTAAACTGACTTTTGTGTTTTTGCAGTCTACCAAGACATGGCCGTCTTTCTAAAGGAGAGACAGAGATCCGCTGCTCAGGTAGGAGAGTGTATTGGTTTTACTCTTCCCAAATCACATCTAAATAAATCAAAACACAATATTTCTCAAACTAGTAACTCAATACAATCATATGCTGGCATTGTACCATTCAACCGGTAAGAAGAATAAGAGGCTAATTCGGCATCTGTCTGTGGCTCAGCAGACAGATGTCATTGTTAATGATGATGACTTTGATGAACATCGACTTCCTCTGGACTCTTCAGAATCGACACATAGCTCGTTCCAGATCCACCCGACACTCCTCTACTTTCATACAGCAGTGAATTTTTCAACTTCCATCCTGTCGGCTGGTTTTAGGAAGCCATTTGTGACCTTTGGGGGAAACCGCGACCGTTGAACAGCACCCACCTCAGACCTGTGTGACTCCCAGTGGTGATGTCACGAATTAGACTGAATACTTTCGGAGCACACAATGGCTAAATGTGTTTTCAGAATCGTAATGTTTTTAGATGGAATAAAGAAAAAAAAAAAAAAAGAGAAACAGAATAAGAAAAAGAGCTCATTGAGGCAACTTATGTATGATGAGTCCCTGTTTTCGTCTTTCCAGTTTGTTGCCGCTGCTTTAACAAGACGTAAAATGCTCTTTCACAGCAAAACAATAACCCCTGCAGGCGCTGAAGCAGCCAGGTTTAAGCACCGGCCATGACTTGAGTTGATGAAGCAATCATAACCTTGTAAAGATCTGCTTCGACTCCGATAAACACACTTCCAAATTCATTAATCCCAGCCTCTGTAGCTTTCCATATTTGGCTGCGATGCAGGGTGCCCTCTGCGTGGCTCCCTCTGAAGCCCGGGGCCGCTGCTTTTTATTAGCTCTGTAAATCAAAGCGGCGCGGGGACTGCATCTGAGAGATCCAAGAATTACAAGTTTCCATTAATGTAGCAGAAAAAAAAAAAGAGTCCCTACTGCAAGATAGCAATGAATAGCGCTTAAAATTCACTAATGGTAATGATGCAAATAATACAATTAGCCGCGTAATCAAGGTTGGCACCCCAGCTGCGGTCTGAAATCATGATTCGCATTTTCTATACTCCCTCCAATATAATTATCTCATTAAGTACAAGCTAAATAATCAAGTCATAATGCTTGTGTTATCATGGGAAGAATGGTCAACTAGCAGCCTAAAAATAAAAAGTTCTTATGTAAATCTAAGTTCTGCTGTCCTTATTGTGAGTCTTTCGGTTGTAGCTTTCGCTAACGTTCTTTATTTGAGAGAGAAATTGGTGTGGACCTTTGGTTTATTGGAGTGGATATCACCCAGAACACTGCTGATACATGTAATGAAAGTTTTGGACCTAAAGGTCATAAGGAAACATTGTGCAGAGGGCTGAGATGATACGGGATGAGTCTCATATCCGGTCGACAACAAGATCACAGGAGACAACGCAACGCTCATCATAAAGCAACTAACAGAGCGCTTTGTCTACAGCGACGGACACGATGACATTTCACTGCCAGACACACACCGACATCCCATAAAACATCCTGCACCACCGCTTCCGTTTGACTGGATGAGTTTAGGAGCGTCGTGCTCGGCTGAGTCTGCCGTGGAATGCATATAGTTTGTCACTGCAAAACTGTCGGGTCAGTACTTCAACCCAAATTGCCGGGTCAGTACTTCAACCCAAATGTTGCATTTGTGCTTTTGGCACAGAAGTTGACCAATCATTGGGTCACAAAATTGTGTCCCAGTTTGTTTGGGTAGAGAAAGCGGCACCGTAATTCTTCACAGATCTTCGGATTGAAACTCGTAACATCCTCATCAGACTTCACAGAACTTCTTCCAAATGGTGAGATGGAAGAAGTTCCTTTTGTGTAGAATAACAGGCCAGAACCAAATCTGACATGACCGAATCTAGTTTCTCTTTACAGGAGATGTCTTGAAGCTGCCATCACCAACAAAGGGTTTTGTATGAACCATTAAATACATTTTAGTAAATGTGTTCAGTCCATTTTTCCCCCCTGTTTCATCCCGCATAACCTATGGATATCTGGGCTCTGACTTGTTGCACCGGATCTGTTGTCACCAACATTTAGAGAGTTTCATGCCGACTGCACCTTTAGAAACATGTTTACTCAAAATCCTCCTCCCACTCTCAAGGACAAGAGAGTGACATCTTTTGAGTAAAATAAATAAGTGGTTCATCTCAGGACAAATAGTTGAGCTGATGTGGATGTTTTTGCTCTGTAAGAGGTTTATTTCAGGTTTGGGATAAACTCTGGTAATCTTTCATAAACCCTACTTACAGAGATAAAAGATGGAAAAGGGATTAGCTGAAGGTTCTGCTGTTCTGAAGTGAGTGGTGGTTAAAAACACCTTGTAAGGACAAACTGCGTCATAAAGAAGGATGGATTTAGAAGAAATTCAGCCAAAAAGCTGCCCACATCAGCATATTATGGACAATGTTGAAAAAACTTGAGAGAGCACAGCAGAACCTTGGCCTAGAAAAGAGCTCAGTGTACCCCACTGAGAGCTACGAGGGCATTTCAGGAACAGCAAGTTAGTTTTCTCACACTGAAGTAGAACCATTCCAGTGGAAAAAGAAAGAAAAGCCTGAAGCAAAGAACAAATCATGGCAACAAAAAGAACTACAAAGCAAAAGAGTCCCTGAAAATTCCCTGCAGTTCTGTAACAAAATGAAGCTTGGTACAGTTTTCATGAACATTAATGTTTGAATGTCTCGATTGTGTTGGGGAACAAATCTCAGCGGTCCACCTGAAGGTCTCCTTCAGTTTCGTGCAGGACCAGAACCAGAATCATTCATGATTTTTTTTTTCTTATCCAGCTCTACCAACTGCAAAGTGGCACAGTCGGTAGAGCTGTTGCTTTGCAGCAAGAAGGTTTTGGGTTCGATTCCTGGCCTGGGGTCTTTCTGCATGGAGATTGCATGTTCTCCCTGTGCGTGCGTGGGTTCTCTCTGGGTACTCCAGCTTCCTCCCATAGTTAAAAAACATGACTGGTCTCTAAATTCTCCATAGGTGTGTGTGTGTGTGCATGGTTGTTTGTCCTGTCTGTCTCTGTGTTGCCCTGCGACAGACTGGCGACCTGTCCAGGGTGACCGCACCTCTCGCCCAGAACGTTTGCTGGAGAGACACACCAGCACCTCCCGACCCCACTAAGGGACAAGGGTGTTAGACAATGGATGGGTGGATGGATCCCACAAAATCAGCGCTAAATTGTTTTTTGCAGTAATGATTTCCAAGAAGATCAATAAAACTCTCCAGGAGAAAATATGAAGCTGGTACGTCCAGGCAAGCATGAATATTAGTAATCTGGCATATTGATTAGCTTTCCCTTACGCCCATTTTTTTTATAAAGAAAGCTCAGATTCATGGCTTTTCTGATTAATACTTCTTATGTTTGTCATCGATGTTAAATCATTTTCTGTAGAGATGTGGATTTTTTTTGCTGCTTCTACATTTTCTCTGATCCCATCTCACCTTTATTATTATTATTATTATTATTATTATTATTATTATTACAACCTGACCCTGTGGAGGTTATCTCTGAACCATGACTCGAACTCTGTTCACCTCTCATATATGAATAGTAAATGGCTGCCATATTTATATATGTGAACCTAATAATGTGTCATTTAAATGTCTGACCCCCTTAACACCGAGACCTGTCAAGAAAACTCGTAGCATCCATTAGCCATGATTTCACTTCCTGTCTTGAGAGGTAAAATGTAACATCCAGTTATATTTTTAATGTCAGATGTTAAGTCTGTTTCACATTTCTCTAAAATGTGTTGTGAATATTCAAATTTCTTGAAATCATTTTGAACTAAACGATTCCTCAAGACTTAAAATTGTGTGTTTTCTATCGCTATAATTCACTGGATTTCATTTAACTTGTGCCTTCGTTACCAATGCAACTTTCTGGGGGAAATTTTATCTGCTTAGTTAAATTGTTTGTCCTGAATTAATCCAGAGCAAAATTGATAAATATCCTCTCATTAAAAGCCTCCTGCTGCTCTCCAAACATTCAGCATCGTATTCTGTTAACTTTATGTTCTCTTTGGGGTTTTTTTAGTTGTTTTTTGTAACTCTTTATTGAAATGGCAACCGGCCCTTTATTTCTGTTTTCCTGTAATAGTATTAAACTGAAATTAACTGCATTCTTTGATTAAAACTGAATTTTAATGAATGAAATTGACTTTGGGTTTGTTTGTTTGATTGGATTATATTTAATTTTTGTCTATAAAACTGAATATTTGTTTTGTAAAGTGGCTTTAGGCTATGCTTTATGTTTATTTTCATTTTGTTGCTTTTCAATATGTAGCAATTTGTACAGTGCTGCTTTAATTAGCACGACATAGAAAAACGGAATCGAATCTGCAATTCTTTCTCTAGCAATAATTAATCAATTTCACTTTGATGTCAGCTAGAAAAGGAGGCCACTCAAACTGTGAGTGAAGGCAATGAAGAGCAAAAGATTTCAGGAGTTTTTTTTCTTTCTTTTTTTAAAAATAAAAATTGTAACAGGTCTCTTGATTCTTTTCCAAAAGTTAATTTCTAACTGAAGCAATTGCTGCTAATAATCTACCTTCTACCAGTTACTTACAGCCTCTTTCACTCTAGAGGTTTTGATAGGAGCTATTTGGGTTTTTTACTTTTATGACAGTGCTTTCATTTGGGAGTTGGAACCTCTGTGTTGCTGAGAATAGCAACACAGAGCGCAGCAGTAAATAGCCTGGAGATGCTCGCAGAGGCCACCAGTTACACACAGCCTGTATGATACGGGCCTTTTGTTCTGTTCTGCTGTCTCTTGTATCTAAAGGGGTTGAAGCTCTGAACAGCCTCTGATGTAAACCTTGCTGTTTGTCTTTACCCCGTTTCACCTCTGGAGAAAGGTGACCCAACACGGAATGGAGAAACCCACAAAAAGTGACATCCGGGGGGTTCACTGACGGATGAAAGGAAATGGAGTTCTTGAACCCTTCAGTGAGAGATGTCTTAATGTAGGAAAACCTGCGTCTTCAGATGCATTTGTATTGGCAATAAAAAGAGGTGCGAACTGGGATTATAATCCATATAAATACAAAAATACAAAAGTAAGTACAAGAAAACCTTTTGGGTTTTTTTTTTTACATTTCCACACTGTTCTTCAGGATTTTGTCTGCCTGTCCGTTAAATCTATGCGAGGAATGCATTAGTCGATATTAAACTGAAACGTATCAAACCATAAGACAGCAGCTGTGTGGTTATTAGAAACGGCGAGCTGTATAACCTCGACCTGTCATGTCTGTTTGCCAAGGCCTTTCAGAAAATCGATCACCAGGCATGACCCCATCGAAGTCCATCAGGAACCACGTGCTTTGACTAGACCTTACGTCTGTCATTTTCCCTGCCGCGTCCTATGGAGCCAACATCTCACTTGCGGACCCGTTACCTTGGCCGGCTGACGAAGCGACAGAGTAACGTCACTGTCGACTCTGTGGCCCCCAGTAGAGCCGGGCTCTGGCGTTTTCACACCACAGTGAAGACGTTTCGGGAACGGTTTGCTTTCACGCACCAGTGGCTCCATCGCTCCTCTCCGCCTGTGCAATTGCAAATTGACGAGTTCTGCAGCAATAACAAGGGCACTTGTAAAAAGGGTAACATTAGGGAAATGTATAGAGGACATGAGCTAACCGAACACGGATGAAGCCGAAGGGAATGTGGCCTCATGTGCATTGGGATTTTTGGAGGTTTTGCAGCCATACCAAACTCTTTCCTAATTCTAATATTGTACTGAAATGAGCTGTCGGTATAGCAACTAATAACCTAACACCTGCTTTAAACCTCTCTGATTTCTCTGCAGTGTCCTTTGATTGTCGTGACGGAAACCTGTCCCAGTCCGTTTTATTTAGAAGTGTCCGAGTAAAGGGGGTTGAGTAAAAATGCAACACCAAAACTTTTCAGGCACTGCTTTGTGTTGGTCTGTAGCATAAAACCCCCAATAAAGCCTTGTACAGGTCTACGGTCAGGAGAAGGAGATGCTATACATAGCTCATTTGGCAGACCCTACACATCCTGGACACAGACAGTTTAAATCCTTACTTTTGGGTCAGCGCTCCAAATACAGTTTCTTCCCCGCCAGGTCTCTCTGATGGACACTTTATGGCTAAAATATTCAACTACTTCCCTGTGAAACATAAGCACAATTTTTGCTTCTTCTTCACAAGATATTTTATTCCATAAGTGAAATAATCTGCACAAATAAACTGGTACTTTTTCATAAATATTAAACTATTGACTCAAAACAAGCTCCTATATGTGGCTGAAATTTTACATCTATATGCAGACATTTGCACAAGAAACTCAAAAAAAGCATGATAAGATTTAGTGCCTACAGTGCATGCTTGAAAAATCAGTTCCTTGCTGGCGTTCAGAATAAATTCGCGTCTGATCCTGAGTATACATTGATGTCTGTGCGAGTCTGCTTAAAACAAATGCAAAATACATTCCTTCAGAAATATTTTTATTTAATAAAAGCATCTCTTTCAAGTAGGAAATAGACTTCACAAGAATCTTACATGGTATCTGCCTGATGTGGTGAAAACCCATTGATACCAAACCATAAGCAGAGATCTGCACAGAAACACAGTGAGAGAGGAAATAAAAGGAGAACGTGTGGGTGTTAGCAGGGGAGAAGAAAAAAAAACAACAATCTGATGGCAAAACAGTCACTGAACACAAATCACGCTGAGACATCAGCCTTCAGACAATAATTACAGTGATTTAGCTCCGCAGCTCAAACAGAAAAGATGCCGAGTTCAGAGTTAAAAGGAACAGAGGAGGAACTAGACATTTCCTGAAGAAATTTAACCGGGGCCTGCCAAAGTGTGCCCGTCGGTTTCTGATGCTAAAAGTTAGCATCAATGCTAAGCTTAGCTACAGTATAGTCAATAGCATGTGCAGAAGCAAAAGCATGTTGACTAACATGGACTTATGCAAATCTGTATGTAGAAATTGGTGTATAAGCTAAAATTAGCCAAATGCTAATGTTAGCATAAATGCTGTCACTGGCATGTGGAGTATCAGTAGCATGATGTGTCTATTTGACTTACTCCAGTCAGTATACTAAACATGCCTAATAAGCAAGGAAAAAAGGTAATGGCTTTTAAAAGGAAAAGGCTAATATTATTTAGCCTTTTCCTAAATAAAGGCTAAATTTAGGAAAAGGCTAAATTTTCCTAAATTTAGCCTTTGACCTTAGGGCAACAATAGAGGCTAATATTATGTGCACGTCTATATTCCTCTATATTCCTTTCCCTTATCTCAGTTTACTTGCCATCAGCTTACTTGCCATCAAAAATATGTAATTATAGCTATAACATTCATGTTATACATATTCATTCACATATTCTGTGCTAAAGAGCCAAAAAATAAATTATATTACATAGACAAAATGGTTACAAACTCAAGACAAAAAAATCTATGGATACATAATAGTAATAATGACAATTTAAATAATCAGACCTACAGCCATAGAATAATTACCAACTCCTTGCCAACGTACACAGATAAATTCTTCTTAATTTGTGTTTAACCATTACACTCTGACATAAACGGCAATTTTCCCTAGTTGGAATGAACTTCTACAATACATACGTTACTATAATTGAACTACTAATTTCAGAATTGTAACAGAAAAGTAGAGCTTTGCTACTGAACTTATCAAAAACACTTAAGGTTCCAAGATTTGAGGACTTGAAATCAAATTAATTGTGGGAAATAAAGTTGCCCCCAATGTTTATCTTCAAAGCTTAACATTGTCCCCAATGTTGAGCTTTGGCCACCAATGGTTGTCGTTATGTCTGATGTTTAGCATTCAGTGTTATCGTGGCTGTTTAACTTCATTTCCAATGTTCAGCATTTAATATCCAGGATATTTAACGTTGCACCGACTTTATTTAATCAAGGATAATGCTTAACGTTTAGCATTATTGCCAATGTTTATTAGATGTCAAACTTCATCTCCAGAAAAGTTTCCTTTTGTGTTAAACATTGGAGAAAAAGGAAAACATTGCAGACACAGTAAACATCAACTATAACCTTAAACACCAAGGACAATGTTAAGCACTGGAGATCAAAGAAAAATTGGGGACAATGTTAAACATCCTGGACAACTTCAAACATTGGCGTTAACATTGTCCCCCATGATTAATATCGTCTCTTCTCTCATCTCAAAATAAATCTTCATGTTGAATCTCCACATTTAAAGAAACTCCCAGGATTTTCTGCTTTTATTCATTTTTATTTTAACAGATTGTGAGAACATCCTTGTAAAGGCATTAAAATGGTCACATAATTCACATAAAATAAAGCCTGGTGGCCCGCCAGGCTGATAAAACGCTTGGAGAAACTCTGACTTCTGTCTATAGCGCTGGTTGTAAGCGGGAACCCCATCTATATGGGCATCTCCAAACTGGAACCTTCTGTATTTATGTTTCTAAGCGATATTTGGGCTGCTCTTGGTCCGATCCCTCTTCTAGGATCTGTTTGCCACAGCAGACCCGACCCAAATAGAGCCATGAAGCCTCTGACAGCCCTAGGATCACTGGGACACTCAAACCCCTCCACCACGATAAGGTGGCAGCCCATGGAGGGGAAAAACAAAGGCAGAATCAGTTCCCTTCTCTGACCTGAACTGATCTGGGGAGAGGCCAGAAGGTGGCGCTCTGATGTTTCTAGCCAAACACTCAGTTTAGTTAGAAACCAAGTCTTTTCCAACTAAAAAGTTTAATTAGAAACTAAACTGTTTGTGTTCTCAGTTATTTTTCTCTCCATAGAAGCAACACCTGGTCTGGAGCTGATTGGGTGTGGCTGCTTCCTGGAGGACATTTGCCGACATGATGCTGCCATCACCTAACCGTTCTCCCTCTCCTTTTCACTTCCATGAACATGGAAAGTTCTCCTGATAAGTCGACCTGTTGTATCCCCGCGGTCTCCTCTCAGCTCGAGTCGGTCGTGGCAGATGGCTGCTGGTACTGAGCCCGGTTCTGGTTCTGCTATTGGTTTGCTCCTGTAAGAGGAAAGCTCTTCCTCTCCACTGTTACAACATGCATGCTCTGTATGAGGGATTACTGTAAAGTCAACAACTCAACACAAGCGATTTGCTGTCGCCCCCTGCTGGTCAGGAGGAGTGAATGCTGTAAGTAATGACTCCATACAATCTACTGGGTTTCATTTGGCATAAACTTTTTAACTACTTTAAAATTAAGTGGACCTAATGAATTGATAACTTGGATCAATAGTAATCTGACTAAATTGAAATGACTTTTTGTAAAATGCCTTGAAAACAACATTGTTGTGAATTAACATAATTATAAGTTTTGAACGTTTTGACATCTACTTTTGAAATCTACTTTTGTAGTTTTGAACTTTCATGTATTGGTTGTTGGGATTTTTGTTTGTTTTTTTATATTGTTTATTGGTGGGGTTTATTTATTAGTTTGAAAGTTCAATTTTATGTATTGCCAATTCACAACAAATGTCATCTCAATGCACTTTGAAATAATTTTAGTTCAACCACATATACTCCAATTGCTGCAGTTGATTATTAAAGTAATTTAAAAGTTTGTACAAAATGAAACCCAGTAGTTTGTATGGAGTCACTACTTACACCCTTCACTGCTCCTGACCTGCAGGGGGCGACAGCAAATTGCTTGTGTTGAGTCATTGACTTCCCAGCAGTCCCTCATGCAGAGCATGCAAGTAGCGACAGTGGAGAAGAAGAACTTCCCTCTACCAGAAAGAAGCCTCCAGCAGAACCAGAACCGGGCTCAGTACCAGCAGCCATTTGCCATAACCAACTGGAGCTGCGAGAAGACAGAGCAGAGACACAACAACAAGTCAACTGATCCAGGAGACATTTCCATGTTCATGGAAATGAAAAGGAGAGGGAGAACAGTTAGGTGGTGGCAGCATCATGTCAGCAAATGCCCTCCAGGAAGCAACCACAGCCGATCAGCTCCAAACCAGGTGTTGCTTCTATGGAGAGAAAAATAACTGAGAAAACTAAAACAGTTTAAATAATAATGTAGTAAAAACAGAAAATTACAAAACAGCAGCATAAATACTGACAGATCACAATAAACCAGTCTAAGCCTTCTCATAACCAATGCCATAACCATGGTAACGCTAAAATGATGCAAAGACACATTCTCAAAAAAAAAAAAAAAAATCAATAAACATTAAATTCCAACATTGACACTGAAGTTGGAAGACATTTTAAATATTGAAAATAAACAAAAACAAAATTAATTATGAAGTCTTTAAACAAAATTGTCCATTGAAAAAAAAATAAAGAAAAATGGCTTGATGAGGCCAAAGTACCAGACCGAAGACTTATCCAGTTTTTGGTAGAAACAAAAACAAGATGATCCAGGAGGATTCCTGAAGGACAACAGGACAAGTGCAGGTTTAAGGTCAAACACTTAACTCAGAATGAAACTGTAAATTTTCAAAAACATGCAACTATCACTTAAATAACAGCAAAATACCTGCAGCAATTCTTGAAGAAGACTACCAAGACTGATGGTCGAGTAATTAAGGTCATTCATCAGCAGAAGGAAGGGAGGGTGATGACGGGGGCTTCTTCTGTTGTTCGACGGGGGATTCTTCTGTTGTTCGACGGGGGATTCTTCTGTTGTTCGGGATTCTTCTGAGGCTTCGACAGGGAGTATTCTTCTGTTGTTCGAACTGGGATTCTTACTGTTGTTCGACGGGGATTGCTCTGTTCTCACGGGGGGATGGTTTTTGTTCGACGGGGGATTCTTCTGTTGTTCGACGGGGGATTCTTCTGTTGTTCGACGGGGGATCCAATGAAGGATGAAATCCGAGACGAAAAACCAGATGATCCAGGAAGATTCCTGAAGGACATCAGGACAGGTGCAAGTTTAGGGTCAAATCTTTAAGAATGAAACTGTTACTTTACAAAAACATGCAACTATCATGTAAAATAACAGTAAAAATACCTGCAGCATTTCTTGAAGAGGAGTGTTAGGGTCACTGAGGTCATCCATCACCAGGGTGGCGATGAGGTTTTTTTCTGTTGTCATTGGGGCAATAATCCAGGAGGGTTCCTGAAGGACAACAGGACGAGCACAGGTCTAACCCTTTAACAACTCAATGTACAGTTTCCAAAACCTCACACTTGTAAATATCAGACAGCAAAATACCTGCAGCATTTCTTGAGGAAGATTTCTGAGCCGGATAGCGTGATCACTGAGGTCATCCATTAGCAGAGGGGGCAATGAAGGCCTTATCAATCTGTCACTGTCAGGAGCAGTGACAGTGGGAAAACCTTTCAAGTGGTGGGAAAGGTCACTTGAGGACCTTTCCCACCAATGAGTCATTGGTCTCGTTGGTTTTTGTTGACACTGCAATGGATTCCATACACATATTTGACTGAAGAATCTAAGTTTGGTTGGTTAGTTTTCAGACCCAATGCCCGTCGGCAGGGTTCGTTTCCACACAAACCCGACCGAAGGGCAACCGACCCCTTGCCCGTCGGAAGGGTTCGTTTCCACACAAACCCGACCGAAAGGCAACCGACCCCTTGCCCGTCGGCAGGGTTCGTTTCCACACAAACCCGACCGAAGGATAGCCCAAGCCCTTTATCCGGGCTCTCTTTGACACCTTTACCCTTTTGTAACCAAGATCAGAATTATCTTTCAAATAGCCTACTGTGTTTTTCTTTTGAGGAGCATTATGCATGTAGTGGATAATGCTCCACTCCATGCAACATTTGTTACATTCCTTGAACTCATCCAATGACTTGAGGAGTCGCTACCAGAAGTAGCATGCCACATTTCCTGGTGCTGGATTCACACTCCAACCTTTCATAGTCCGAGGCCATCTGGCATCTTCAGAGACGTCGTTCCATCTCAACAAAATCTGTTGATCAACTTCTATATCTTCCCGGTCCATATACCATGTCTTCTTCATCCACATACCATGCATTGACAAGGCCTTTACCAACCATAAGCTCAAAACCATCATATCCCAACATAAACACTGAGGATGCATGCATTATTTAAATTGGTTAAAAGTTAAGCTAAAGCAGTGGCTTGCACTGAGGGTCCTACCTGGGGACAGTGGAGAGGAAAAACTTCCCTTTAACAGGACAACTTTCCAAAAGAAGTTAACACTGCTCCAATTTAAATTTGTTAAGGTATACAGGTAAGCTTAGGCAATGCCTCATAATGAACATGAATGTAGTGACAGTAGAAAGGAAAAGCTTACCTTTAGCAGGAAGACTTTCCAAAAAAAGAAAAAAAAAAAAAAGACAGAGACACCGGTTATCAAACATTGGTTGAAAGCTACTAAAGCTGGAGCAATGCCTCTTGTTGAGGTTGCATGTGGTAACAGTGTAGAAGAAAAACTTCCCTTTAACAGGACGACTTTCCAAAAAGTATAACTTCCCTTTAACAGGAAGACTTTCCAAAATAAGATTAACACTGCACCAATTATGTAAATTCATTAAAAATAAGCTTAAGCAATGCCTCCTACAGAGGATCCACGTGGTAGCAAGAATGGAAAATCTTCCCTTTAACAGGAAGATTTTCCAAAAAAAAAAAAAACTGCAGTTATCAAACATTGATTAAAAGTTATGCAAGCTGAGTGGAGACTCATACCAAAGATGTATGCTGTGACCGCATATAGGAAAAACTTCCCTTTAACATGAAGACTTTCCAAAATATGATTAACACTGGACCAGTTATTTAAATTGGTTAAAAGTTTAGCTAAAGCAATGGCTTGCACTCCGGTGATAGTGGAGAGGAAAAACTTCCCTTTAACAGGAAAACTTTCCAAAAAATATTAATTAAAACTGCACCAATTATCTAAATTCATTAAAGGTAAAGTAAGCTTAAGCAAGGCCTTCTACTGAGGATGCAAGTCATGACTGTGGAGAGGAAAAACTTCCCTTTAACAGGAAGAGCCCTCCAGCAGAAGATGGCTCTGTATGAAAGGCCATCTATCACTACCCCCAGGGGATTTGAAAGGACAGAAGAAAGAGACAGAAAAAGAAAAATAGCTGCTCCAGGAGTGTTTCTACAGGAGAAAAGAGCGTTAGTCGCAGTAGAAGCTCCTTTGGTGGCTTTATCTATGAGAAACAAAAGTTATTTGCATCAAAAGGTCCTTCAGTTGCTTAGTCTGGGAGAGAAAATGCGTTATAAACAAACTTAAACAGTGAAGTGCAGGTTCTAGTCGATTCTCTCCAGGAGGAAAGCATGGAGTCCAGCTGAAAGCCTGCACATAATGGTGGGTTACAGTGTGAACATTACCTCCGTCAGCTCTGGTCTGTGGCTCCAGGAGATCTCTCTGTTGTCCCTCATGGTCATCCAGAAGAAATGAAGTCGCATGACAAAATTGCGCGAGGCCACACGTTGTTTTGGCCCATAAATTTATCGGTTTTCGCTTTTAAATTGAACGTAAATTAAATTTGTTTGAGTTATTGAGTTATTAAAGTATGGACCCTAAATTTCAAACTAAATATTATATAGGTACAAAAAATAAAAAAATATGTATGCATGTTGAAATATAAAGACCAAATTTTCACCCAAAAGCATATTGGAAAGATAATTATCCTAATGTGAACAAAGCCACATTATATTAGTACTAATAGGTATGTATGTTTTTATAGTGATATTTACAAAGCATAAGCTTCATCACTTCCTACAACCTCCAAACTGTATTTGCCATGTGCTTGGCAGCCATCTCTCTTTCATGACAACTGACTTTAAGCCAGGAACTTCAGATTGTAGATATCAGATAGATTCTAGTTACACCTAAACCTCCACAGGTCACAAGACCACAGAAACTGCTTCAAACAGCATTAAAACCCCAAAGATAGAAGGATTTAAAACAGCAGAATCCTTCTCAGCTCATTGACTCTCAACGGAGAATCAAACCAAACCAGCAAGCGAGAGGCCTAGCGTTGGCCTTCAACAAACAGCGTTTGCATCCGCAGCGTAGCAAAACCCGCAACAGCTCCTACCCTGAGATGTCTTCTGGACCCGCCATTGGAACAGTTCTTTGACTTAACAAACCTTTGACGGGTTGGGCGGATCCGCCAGGCACCTTGTAGCGTTTCCTCAGCTTGACGGAAGCGATCCTCAGCTTGATTGAAGGGAATCCTCAGCTTGATTGAAGGGAATCCTCAGCTTGATTGAAGGGAATCCTCAGCTTGATTGAAGGGAATCCTCAGCTTGATTGAAGGGAATCCTCAGCTTGACGGAAAAGCGATCCTCAGCTTCATTGAAGGGAATCCTCAGCTTGATTGTAGTAAATCCATAATCGATCAACTTCTCGCTCCAGACGTAATTATATCTCCTCGGATGTTTCAGGGACGCCAACAAACAAACAGCCGCCGAGAGGCCATGGTCGGGTCTCTCCTCTTGTGCTGCTCTGATTAGACACAGAAAAAATGACTTCACCAACGTCATTAGTGGAAAAAGACAAAAACTTAGAAGGTTTCGGAAAAATAACTTACCGAATAACAAACGCAGCGACTTCAAACATGGCGCTCCCGCAGCCTACTTGCCATCACTGCGGCCTGCTCGCAGGTCGAGTACAAGACGCCAAACTAGGCCTCGATGAACACCGACACGATTTCAATCGGATCCACAAAAGTTTCAGTCATTAAGCTGGGCGTCCACTCGGATTCCGCGTCTTGGGAGATCAGAAAACATCAAGACCGACGGCGTCGTGACTCCATGCGGCCGGGTGCTAGCCGCATCTTTTAATTAAACGCACCTGCGTCATATTTCTATCCAGCATGGCGCATGCGCGTCACGCTCATTAATAACAAAAATGGCGCCAATCGCCACTGTTGCCAGATTTGGCATTTTCCGGTCCAAACATTGTAAAACTAAACGTGTAAAACCTGCCCAACTGCAAAGAAACGGTACGAATCTAAACCTATAATAAAACTCACGTTAAGCACAATATGTTTTATTCAAGACCTATCCTTAATATATTTTTAGAATAATTTAGAGAAGCAGCAAAATTTAACATTTAATTTTTATAATGTAGGACTGAAGATTTTCTTTTTTAGGTTTTCAAAATGTAAATTTTTCTAAGAACAAACTAATACAGTTTTAGAGAAATTTTGAGAAACAGCAAAAATGTATTTATATTATTTTTTATATATATAACTATATTCATAGTTTTTAACCCTAAAACTATGAGGAATAAACTTACGTTTTATTTTTTCAAAGCTTAATACCAAACTTCTGCTCCAGTAATGTACTGACTCTTATGGAGAGTGAAGAGTGTCAAATAACAATAAATAACTTATAAGTTTAACTAAACAATTAATAACTCAATCAGCATGCAAATGTAAGCACTGCCTTGACCTATTTTTGATTTTAAAACTACAAAAATCTATTGACTTATTTTTAAATCTTTGTTTTTACCTCCATCAGATTATAAATTTCAAACTTTTGTTAGTTTGAAGGGCAAAAGGAGCTCCAAATCTGAAGGTTTTATGCAGCTGCCGCATTGAGCTCACAGCAGATATCCTACCTGGTAACTGATGAAGTTCTCTCTGCGGAAGCGCCATGAAAAAGAACATCAGGGGAGCAAAGAGGAGAAAATAAACAGCTTTTCACTTCCCTTTTGAAACTGATTTTTGTTCAACATTATTTCATTCAATTGTAACATGTAGTTTATTGTTAAAATCCAGGTGCATCTCTGTAAGTTGGAGTACAGAAAGTACCAATTTAATACAAAAAGTTCAACTTTTAATACAGATTGATGGTGAATTAAGAGCTTGTTATTTTTTAAGGCTTACAGTTACTGAAAAAAACAAGAATGCAGCTCCTCTAATATTACATGATAAAAAAAGCCTTTTTAAACAGAATAACAGTTGTTCGGCAAAAAAAAAATTGAAGAAGTTAGGGTAAACCACTAGACTCATTGCAAAAGATGAACTGTTCACACAGTTCTGTATCCAAGCATGTTAATGGAAAGTTGAATGGAAAGAAAAAGTGTACTTCCTTAGCGTCTCAGCAGTCACAGGCTTATCACCTGTATACCATACAGCTTTGATTCAGTAATTAAAGCCAAATTATGTCCATATATAACATACTTTTCAGTAGGCCATTCATTTCTATATTCATGTAGTATTCTTTCATTAACTGTAAGTCATAAGTGAACATTTACTTTGATTTGAATTATTGAAAACTTTGTATTTTTATCTACTTAGATACACCTCTACTGGACTTAATCAGTTCCAATATTTCTAAGGGCGATAAAAAACATTTTTATTACAAAATAAATAATCTTCAATTCTATTACTGCGGAAGACAGTGCATTAACCTGAGATCAAAAGATAGTAAGGGCTAATATTATTGGGGCAACAGATAATAGAGGCTAATATTATTTGCACCGCCTGTGGCGGTGCATTAGTCTCAGAGGAATATTTGGGCTTTTATTTTGAAATTTTCAATTAGCTTTATTTTAAATGACCACACTAATTCAATGTGTAACAGTGGTTTGGTTAATCCAGCTATATAATGGCCAAAAGAGCAAGTAATTCTAAATGCCAGCTCATAATTCTTCTGTAGTAACTTAAAGTTCCGCCAGGTTGTAGTTCTAACCTGTTTCAAGCAGTTAGCCAATCCCGAGCATAGCGGCTAGCTAGTTAGCTTAGCACAAAGACTGTAAACAGGGTTAGTCTTGCTCTGGTGAAAACCCTTCAAGCTGTTTTATATGCAGAAAGAGGATCTACATGTAGCATTCTGAAATAGTATAACAGCACCAGTATCGGCTGATATTAACATATCGTATCGGCCCAACAAATAAAACTGGGCAGATATTAACTGATATTTATTTCCCTATCCCATCCTAAAATCTCGGTAAACTAAAATCTGATGTCACTTGAAATAATAATAATAATAGTAATAAAACATTGAAAAAAATATAGTCTGCCAAACAGCAAAATGTAAAAAAAATGCTATAAAAATAAATATTTGTGATTTTGTGTCTAAAAATTGGACATTTTAATGCAACACGAACAAGTATGCAGCATGGTGCAGTTTCAAAGAAACTTTACTCTACAGTTTTTTTTGGTCATCAAAACAGTAGAGAAATATAAATATCGGCAAATATTGGTTATTGACCAAAACAGCAATATTAATATCGGATATCGATATTGGCCCAGATTTTCATATTGTTTCATCCCTATTTGGAAGCAAAAAAAGTACATTAATTTCACAAATATTTCATTTGCTAAAACAAGTTACATAGTTGGTAAAAGGCCTGCTTCGATTAGTCGTCGTTTGCTGCAAGTCGGTTAGAATGAACTTTGGCAATTTTACTTTTTATGACCCTCTGGTTTTATTCCCAGACAAGAAAGCAACATATATAAAATAGTGGGACATAAAATATCAAGCTGCTCTGAGAACTGAAGGGCACAGCACAGGCAAAAGAGAGTTTTGACTTTGTAGATGAAAACTGCAAATTTAAAACACCACCATGAAAATGAAAGTGATTTTGCCTGAAGACTCGGCGGTCAGTCAGACAGATTGAAATCAGCTAATCTTCATTTTGATCAGCTCTGATTGATCGGCGGGACAAATTCTGAAAATCTTTTTTCCCTGCACTCATCAAGACTTCACTGCACTCATCATCTACTTTCCTACTTTTTTTTAAATCAGTTAATCTTGAAATGTTTTTATCAACTTGATGTGGTACATTTTTATCTTCTGTGTGGTGCAATTCTTAGCAAAAAAAAAAAAAAAAAAAAAGGAACTCAAAATGGAGATTGGTATTGTCCAGAAATTGTGCATTTGTAGCTAAAAACAAAAAAATTACTTGTGAAAAATGTCTGCACCTTGCTTTTATTCATCATAGTTCCCCGATCAGTTCCAGACAGTAAGAGAAACTGGTGAGTTGGTTTGTAAAAAAAACAAACAAAAAAACAAAAAATTTTTTGGTTCAGATTACACTAATCTAAAAAAATGGTTCAGGAATGTGTAAACCGTGGCACAGGCAAAACAAAGTTCAACAACTAAAACGAGCAACTTTCCTGTTAGGTCATATCAGATAGCGGTTTTGGACGATCTTATAATCCTTTTATTTTCAATTGAATTCAAAATGATTCCCGCCAACAGGAAGTCAACATTGGCAGAGTCAGATCCGCTTCCTGTTCCTGGGATGTTATCTTTTATTTATTGTCAACAAAAGATCTTCTGTTAGCACACAAATGTTTACAAAATGTACATATAACAAAACAACAAACTAATGGAAGAAACACATTCAAATGTCTGGATAAACTAGTTGACCCTAAAAACCTGCTGAGACAAAAGAATTAATAATTATAACAATAATAATAAAAAAAAATCTTAAAAAGTGGAAGTTGAGATTAAAATAGTTTTTTTGAGCTGCACAACTTGGCAAACCTGTTTCAAAACTCTTTGGCAAGAACCATCAGCAAAATATACACTTATATATTTTTTTTTTTATTCATCTTTTCAACAATATAAAAATCCAAATAGAAAAACAACACAAAAAGTATCAAATTTCATAAGTCCTAGAGTTTACCTCACAATAAAATGTTAACATCAAAGGATTTATGCCAAAAAAAGGCGATTTATATTTATATATATATTTATATATAGCAGTGCTACAAAAGTCCAAGCCTTCATTTCCGCAGAAAGGCGCTGGTTCTGTACAGGACATTCAGGTTTTTATTGTGACACACGTTCATCGCTCCCTTCATCGTAACCACGGCGATGCGTGGATACCGTGTGTGACGTCGGTACGGGCTGGCTCTCAGGCATTTTTTTCCCCCTCATCACATGAAGTCGTTTAGCTCCGCCTCCAGGGCGGCGGCCATCTCGTCCGCCTCCGAGCTGCTGCCCTCCTCTTCCTCGTTGGAGTCTTTAGACGACTCGTCGGCGGAGTCCCGCCCTTCCTGCTTGCTCTCCACGTCAGCGTCGTCCTCTCTGGTGTTGTCGTGCTTCCGTTTTTGACCCCTGGACAAAAAAAAAAAAAAAAAAAAAAAAGAACTTGAAGATTGCTTTCCATGCGATAAATCAGAAGAGTCTCAAGGTTTTGAGCTTGCTGATTGGACACCAAACAGGTTTTAGCTCCGCCCATCTTCCTTCGTCCTCGTTTCCCCAAGAAATGGACGAGGAAGTCGAGTCTATTCAAGCACTCTCAAGGTACGTTTTCAAACTTTTCCATTGTCACACTTTGGAGATTAAAAACAATACAAATTAACTGAAGAGGCCAGTTTCAATTCACAGTTTAATTTAATTTATTGCTGTTATTAATCATGTCTTTTGGTAGTATTCTGCCTTCTTCAGAAAAGGTACGCTGAAATATTATATAATGTCTATAAGTGTTTTATTTAACAGACGCTGAATGGTCCAGGAAAGTAAAAAATAAATAAATAGAAAAGGCTCTAAAAATCTTCACCAGCTGTTCTGCGGGCATCGTTGTGACTGGTTTGTCGTTAAAATTACACCTCTTATATCGTGAGTTATTTTAACGGAACGGCCAATTTCCGTTAATTCAAAAAAATCTGAATACACTGTAAAATAAAAATATTACTATACTTAAAAAAAAAAAAGTTTAACTGAAGTTTGACATCAACGTGAAACTAATCGATATCCATTTTGTTGCGTTTAAAATCAACCTGAAAACCCAAATTTAAGGCAAAATGTTAATATTTAGATTTTTAGAAACAAACTATTTTCCAAATTCTCTCTTCATTTTTCCCCTGTACTCGTCAATAGTCCAGAAGGAAAAAAAAATAGAAGTCAAATGACAACTTGTGTTTTTATTAAACGTAACTGGAGATAAAAAAAAAAAAAACTTTAAATAAAGTGCAAGTCGGCTAAACAAAGAATGAATCGTGAGGTTAGCTTCATGTCGCGTTGGCAGCCAGAGAGAGACCTACACTGGAATGATTGGAGACAAATATTTAACATTTTATGTTCATAAAAAAATTTTAACTCCTGAGATTTGAAGTTTTACATATTATTTTTTGAGATATTATCAACTCCATGTTTTAGTAGAAATAGGCTATCTAATAGTTTGATAAAGTTCATTTAAAATGGGGTTTACATTGGGAAGCGTTGCTCTTAAACTAACTACACTGCTAAAATCTCCAAAAAGGATTTTATGTCACTGAGAAACATTTAAAAGAAGCTATGAGTGCTCTAGCTAATTCTTGCTAGTAAATCCGTTAGCTAAAAACTTTACAGACTTCAGGATGATTTCCTTTAAGAATCCATCTTTGCTTTGAGTTTTTCCCTGCTTTGTGAAGACAAGACATTCATCTGTTGGTATTAAATTAAAAAAAAGCTTTCAGATAACCTGGAAAACTATTGAGGCCAAATGAAAAGTTTACGATAAAAAATTGATAGCTTAAGCTACAAGTTAGCTTAGCACAAAGGAAAATCTTAAGTCTAGAAACTGGACACTGGAGCTATATAACCACAAAGTGCTAATTTATTAAATGTAACCAATTTCCACAGCAGTGAGATTTGAGTTATAGTAACAATATCTAGGCATTCAGACACTGATGTCTGAAATAAATCTTCCACAAGCTTTAGAAACCCTGAAAGCAAAGCCATGTCTTCAAAATGCTTTCGTGAGCACGGATACGAGACTGTAGGCAAAGCTGTCCAAAATATGTACATTATTTAAAAACAAACATACGGCAAACATATTGCACAACAAAAACAAGCAATGCCAGCAGCTCTGTTGCTGCAAAAAAAGCCACTCATGGATAATGATGAAGCTGGAAGAGAGGAGGAAACAAACAAAGAAAAAAATAATAAAAAGGAAAACACACATTTGCAGGTGGCTGGAGAATCCTTTGATGTGCTCTGTAAGCGAACGTGCCAGCTCTCGCTCCACTCCAGCTTCCTCCGTGACATCCTCTGCGGAGCGGCTTGTTAGCGTCATGCTAATGAGGGTCTGCGCGGTTATTGTGGAGGTCCAACACAGAGCCCACTCCGACCCCCCATTATCTTATTAGGCCTCGCTCACCGCCAGCTCTCGGTTCGTTAAAGGTCAGATGTCGACTAATATGAGCGACGAGGGCAGGTGAACTGCCAGCTACAGATAACCGTGGGAGGAAAAGCTCGGTGGAAGAGCCACGCTGATCCTTCAAGCTAACGAGTTTTCATTTCTGAGGCCGAGGAGCTGCTGTGAGTCACGCTTCTAGTTTCGCTGCGACGTCCAAACAATTATTTTTTATTTTTTTGCTACCTGAGCTGGTTGGAGAGGCTGCTTGAGTGTGTACACGGACATAACTCCGTTCTTCTTCTTCTGTTTGCAGATAGTAATAGTGGAGACAGCGGGGGTTTAGGGGTGAGTCCCCCTCCTGCTGCTTTTAGCTTTGGATCATTACATCCAATCTCCATCCTCTGCCATTAATCCGACCCCCCACCGATACACACCCACCCACACACACTCCAGACGTTTCCCAACCATGTTCATTCATGTCAATTGCTAACCAACTTTCAGATGTAATCTACTTTTATGTGATTTCTGCTCTCTATTTCAGCTGTTAAACTACATTGTAATAAAGGTGGAATGTTGTCGTTTACAAAATTATTCACCTTTTAGGCATTTTACGAATGTGAGACTCCCAGAGTGAGCTGCAAAAGATGGGCTAATCTCACAGTTTGCAAAAATAAATAATGCTTTATCTGGAATAAACTTCCAGAAAACTGCTCATCAGCTTTTAGTCTTGAATTCCGTTCAATCAAGACTTAGAAACCCATCCTTTCAGCGTTGCTTTTGAGCCACAATAAATGGAACATTGACCAACTTATTTGATGCATGTTGATGATTTTAGCAATGACACTTGACAAAAGGCAATGTCTGCTCACAATTGTTGACTTTATGTGTTCATGATGTGTTCACCAATAAGGCACTTTGAACGTCCCTGTTGGTGAAATGCTCCATACAAATAAACTTGATTGATTTTCTTTGCCACATAGATTAACACGTTCACCAGTGCAAGTAGATCACATCAAAATGTCCCTTTTTGTCAAATTGGCATTCATAAACTAAAACAACATCACTGCATCACTGTTTTTGTGAAGTATTTAGATTTTTTTGTTTGTGTGAAGCGCTAGTTAAAAGCAAAGTCTAAAAATTTTAGATCTTGGGAATGTCAGATTCCCCTAATTCTAACCTTGCCTTACGCCATCTTTTTGGCCCAAACAGCAATCTCACCCAGCAGCAGAAATGTATAAAAGTTTAGATTTGCTTTAGTTGGCGCTAAAGCTAAACGTGATTTGGGCTCTTAAGACGGTTTGATCAGACAGACAAAGAACATCTCCTTTTCATGATCTGTCTATCATTCTTAAGAACACCTGGATGGTAAATGGTCAAGTTAGGTGACTGTATTTACCTTTAGCGCATTAGCAGGAAAACTTACTAAACACAAATCTCGTTTTAAACTATTTGTAACATATATGCCACAAAAGAAAAGTCAACACTCAGAACCGAGTCTTTCAAAAGACAAAAAGAGTCTGGTATTAAGTCAAGAGTATTAGAAAGTGAGCTGAGCCAGAAAGGCTCCGTCAGCCTGAGAGACATAATGACAAGAGTTGTGGAAGGAGGTGCGCCTGGTGGTAGAAAGGTAGCTCATTATTAGGTGTTAGATCTTGAAAAGTTCGCAAGAGTTCAGACGGTTTCAACTTTGGATGCGACCTCCTAAACTTCCTCATTACTGGATCCATATGCCGCTGACCAGTGGAGTGAAAGGCTGCCAACTTCTTAAAACTCTTGTCGACAATTAACTGAAGAGATCTGAGAACTTGGTGGATGTGTTTCTAATGATCTCTATAAAAATACATTTAACTGAAGGATTTTTGTGATTCATACCACTTAATTTAAGCAAGAATTCTTACTATTTATTTTAAGAGTAAGTATAACGATATAGGAAGTTAAGAAAACCTTGGAGGCTAAACGTTCCGTTTCTGGGTTAGGTTTCTGGGATTGCTGAAACAATCTTTCACTCAGTGATACAAGCATCATATTTGGCATTAAGAAATGGCTTTCTCATAAACGTACGTCATCCGCTTGAAAATAAAAAAATGGCTACCTTCTGTCAAGATGGCTGCCATTCAAAGCAGTTTTGAACTATTGAATAATCCTATTTTGATTGCCTGTGCATCAAAAAATATACGTTTTTGAATGTGAGAAATCCAATTCTGTATTAAAAAAAATGATGGAATGGTGATAACACTTAGTCGACGTACAAGGTGTATTAAATTTGATTTTGTTTTTTTCACAATGTAACAATTTTGAGTATTTTCTGAACAATACCCTAAAAATCTATCAGCAAGTGCAAAGGGGGAAAATACACTGTAAAAAAAACCCAATCATACATACATAAAATCACAAGACAGGAATGCAGCAAGAAGATAATTTGCCCAAGTAATCAAAGGCGGAAAGTACAAAATTTAAAAAGCAAAGGAAAAATGCTCATTTTGAGTCACGTAACGACCGCCATCTTGAAAACAGGTGTTTTCAAAAACCATCATTTAATTTTTCCACTCAATTTAACATGAATTTACACATTTATGTTCACTCAGGTTCTACTACGAAAACCGTTTCTTTGAATTTTACAGAGCAGCCATCTTGGATTTTCAACCAGATAATGTACTTTTCTTAAAAGGTACATTGTAAAAATCATGCAGGTCCAATTTATTGATTGCATCACAACATGAAAATGTATTTTTCTCCACAAAAGTCAATAATCATTAGACATGATCACAAATTCTTTGCCAGAAAAAATTGGAGTAGCACAACATCTATCCATCCATGAATGGAACAAAAAGAGTTGTGCATTCTCTTCAAATATGTCAGATTTTACAGCTAGGAGGGTCCAACAAGTAACTCTGTGCAGTATGTTGTCTCTCAGACAGATGTTGAAGCCATTACTCGGCAATATCATTATGTGTACATATTGTGGGAGTCTGATTGCATTAGGGGTGTCAGGAGAACGTACTACAGTGTCTGCTGGTAAGCAAACAGCCTTCAGCTTCACAAGCCTCAGCACATCATTGGAGCCGCATTAGGGACCCACAACGACTGATATAGGACAGAAAAAAAATAGCATCTACTCCAAACTGAGACAGCAGGAATGTCGCCTAGAGGGAGTTTTGAGACGGGCAAGGACTGGGAACAACTTTATAGACAGGGTACAAAAACTATTCCTCCTCATATCTGGGTCCAAAACAACCAAGGCACTCGTTTGTAAAAATCCCTTCCAATGGTTTTCACAGTTCTGATCTGTAGAAGCAGGACAGATTAGGGGTGGCCGTGCCTCTGCCTGGTCACCCCCAGTAGAGCGGTCAGTTTGTTCACATCATACCATAAAGAGACGAACTGCCATTAATCATTTTTCGTTATTGATGATTATTTAAAAATGGAAGATTATGTATTCATTAAGATTTACATGAAAGTACCTGAAATTATAACCAAGTGGCTAATTTCAATCTGTAGTCCCAGTGGCGAGCTGATCAGGCTTCCCCCAGTGTATTACAAGCCTGGCGGGCCACCAGGCATTACTTGTGCCCTACCAGGCGAAGCATTGCCTATTTATTTGAGTCTTTTTTATTTTTTCTTTTGCATTTTTTAAGACTTTATAGTTGCTGTTCAGGTGTTAATCTTCCAGTCTCACTTGAAAATATCAAGTGATATTGATATCAAGTGATATTTTCACATTTTAAACATTTTCTAACTCAAAAACACAACGGATCGCTGGATGAATGACTGCCCTAGCACCCAATCATCGGGCTTCGCAGGTTTTCTGGGGGAAAACCTTGTATAGAATGTTTAATAATAATAGGAGAAAGTGGCCTCAGATTAATGCAAAAAAAATGACTTTGAAGGCGAGGAGCGTTTTGTTCGGTTAAAGATTTTAGCAAGGAAACTGATGGCAAAAGCAGGATAAAGTAATGAACTTTAGTATTCATACAACATCTGTAACCGAGACCAATCCTGACAAGTTTCTTTAAGGAAAGAGTTAGATAAGACTTCTAACAGACCTGAACAAAGACAGGGAGAACTAAAGATCAAGACACCAACTTTCCTTGAACTCCAATCCCATTGTTTTTTTTCTTTTACCCAAACGGGCTGTTTTCTGGCGCTACAAAGGCTTCTTCAGCCTTCATCTAGTTGCCATGACGCACACAACACAACAGACCTTCAACGTTAACAAGTCCCCAAAGGAGTCTAACGAGGGCAGGAGGGATAGTAGTCAGTCGTTTTGCTTCCCCTTCCTCCATTAATCCCCATATCATCCACTGCATCCATGTTAACTACCGAGGCACTTATAGATTCGCGTCCTGTCTTGCAATCTGAGAACCGACAGACTGGAGGTAGACCCCTGTTTTCAGTTCGGAGGCAATGTGTCAGCTTTGTTTGGGTTTAATTGAAGAACAATGGCGCATGAAGGCAGTGGTGCAATGAAAAGAGAAATCCACTGGAAGAATAATGGCCCAACAACAAGCACTCAGAGAGCGACTGAGTCATTTCTGAAACCACAAGCTTCTGAGCAACCCACTTGTGAAATATACATGGTGACAAGGATCGAGCGCAGGGAGCTCACGGTAGAGGAGTTCAGTATGCTTGGAGGCAGTTGTCAATCAACACAGCAGAAATCTGTTAGTTCTCCTCTTTCTCAAGGGGTGTCAGGAAGGTTCAGGCAACAGGATGGCAGATCTGGCTTTCACTGCATGTTGTAGCTGTTTTTTTTGGCATTGGTAGAACTGGATGGAAGAGGTGGCTTGATGTTTTGATTTATCTAGAAGAAGAAGCTTCAAATTGTTTTTTTGTACCAAGGTGATTATTGTCTGTTAGGAAAGTCTGACTGACATCTCTAACTGTTTTAACTCTTTTTAAGCCAGCTCCGAGTAAATTCATCCATTCATTAGCTGTGATCTTCGTTTTCTACCCATGTACAAATCATGTCAAACTCATCTAGTTACCGGATGTTTGTAATTATCATGGAAAAAATAAATACTTTTCATGAATTATGAAGACAAGTCGTCAAAATGTTCAAACTGGCAAAATATATTATTGAAATGGACGTGTGAATAAATAGGGTTGAAGCTTCTCTTTGAGGTTGCAATTTAATATTTTGTGCGTTTTTAGTGAAATGAAGCATGGCACCCTGGAAATATCCCAACGTGAGTTATGAATTATGCACAGTTGGTATGACACGTTCCCAAGAAATGTACAAAATGTAAGAAACGTACAAAATGTCGACAAAGGGAGGAGGAATTAAGCAACGGTTGGTTTGAAATATCCACAAAGGACATAAGAATTAAGACGATGTTGGTACAAATGTCCTTAAAGTGTGGAACTAATTGGGCATAAATTGAGAAATGATCGGTACACAAACGTCCCCAAGGGGTTTACAAATTGCCGTAAAAGTTGGTATGAAGATTCCTGAAGGAGAGATTGCATTAAGGCGTCGTTGATACAGAAAGTAGTGCGGTTTGAATTGAGGCATGATAGGTATAGAAAGTCCCTGGAGGGTTTAAATTGTGATGTGAACGGCAGTAAAGGTCTCTATTGAGGAATGGTTGGTAGGAGAAGACCCCAAGGGAGTGCAAATTCACACATGGTTAGTATGAAATATTCTCTCAGGCTTTATGAATTGACTCATGATCCGTTTGAAATATCTCTCAAGCTGGGTATAGATTGACCCTCAGTCTGTATAAAATGTTCCCAAGATGAGTTATATTTGAGGGGCGGTCAATACCACGAGTGTAAATTTAGGTTCTTTTGAGACATCCCAAAGCCATGTCGGCATTGTCTTTGGGACGCAAGATTTGACAAATGTGTGTTTTTTCTTCCATCTTTTTTCCATGAGATTCTGACAGTTGTAACTTCTAGTCACAACAACTGAACCCAGTTTTTATTCTGAATTCGGGTTTCTTCCCAACAGCAAACCAGAGATGAAGACAATAACCAAAAACTGCTTTCTCTCTCTGTGAGAACATATCTGAGGTTTAAATTAACTTTCATCACTTGGAGTTACACACAAAACAGCTAAAGCCCCCCCTCTCCTTCTTCAAACCATCCTGGTTTGTGTTGTCATCCCTCTGGTGTTGCTCGAAGCAGCAACACCATCTGTCTGGACACAAACGAGGAATTCTTTCGGGCAAGGATGACTTACTTTAACGGATTACAATAAATGTAATTTGCCAAGCAAACAGACTTTTTCAAATTTGGCTGAGCAAAATGCTAAAAACAAGCAAAAAAAACCCCCATCAAATTGTGCACATGTTTTGCAACATTAATGAGAAAGGCACTGTTTTTTTTTTTTTTTTTTTGGTCAGACTTATGGTACTAGCTTCTTTTTATTTCAGCTTCATGGTGCAGCTCAAAAACAAGCAACAGGGGAGTCTATCTCATGCAACTTTAATCACCACAGCTATTTTTCTCCATCGGCTTCACGCTTCTAGACTTTTATTGGATGTAATCGGTGGAACCTCACTACCTCTGGCCTGCTGTTTCTTGGTACGGAGTGTGCTTTCAAACACGCTTGTCAAGCACTCTTAGTACACGGCTCCTTTGACTTGCATTTTTCTACACTTTTGTGACCTTGATAAATTAATACTGAAAATGAAAAGTGGAGAATTTATAGTTTTGTGCTCAAGGTAAAAACTTGTTGAAATCTTATTAATGGTCGTGTACTTTCTTAAAATTGCACAGCTCCCTCTGGGTTGGTGGTTAGATTCTGCTTCAGGTAAAAAGGAGTTCAAGTATCTTCATGCCTCGTTTACAAGAAATGGCAGAGAGGGAGATATCTGGGCCTGTGGAGGCACTGCTCTAGTCTATCATAATAGGAAAAAGGGCTAAACCCAAAAAGTAAAGCTCTTGATTTACTGATGTATCAAGTTGAACTCATCTCAACTTGATACGTCAAGTTGTATGTATCAAGTACATACATGATGGACTTGATACATCATCCCGAGTCAATCGGTCAAAACTAAGATAATGAGATCCCCAAGCTTTCCCTAAGGTTGTTGGACTTCTTAGAGATGCTGCTCCTATGCATGTGAAGGAATTCGGTGAGATGGATGGGGCATCTGAAGAAAGACCCCAAGAAAGTTGAGGATGAACCAAGTATCCCCTTTGGCCAGGGAAGTACTTGGGATCCTGCAGAAACAAGATCTATACTAACAGGGTCTGAGTACCTTGCTGATAATCCAGAGTTAAATATAGCTAAGTTACTAGGCGTGTTGGAAATTGATCATGAAAAGAGCATATCGATAAATTGGTGAGCCAATTGGATAGAAGTTTGGCTGTGACAAAAGAGATGTTTGAAAGCTTTGACAGTTTAAATTTAACTACATCTCTTGCTTTGTCTCAGATTATTGTTCGTTGGCACAGAGACTACAAACAGTTCAAAGTAAAGCAGCTTGGTTTGCACTTGGCTGTGTTTTCGATGTGTCCGCCTTCTATAGAGACATGTTCACATGGAACACTAAAAATCATTTGTTTAGATCTTTGCATTTGGTTATTTTTTAGGCCTACTGGCGCGCCAAATAAAATAAAAGAAATGAAGTTGTGTGTTGCTGTAGACACGGATGACTGTTTCGTCCGGTCGAACCGGTTATCACAAAAACCACCAGACTGACATACAGTTCCACTTTCTGACGACATTAAACAAAACCGCTGGCATTCTCCTCTCAGAGAAACGTCTCCAGACCGACCAAAGGAGGTCTGACTGTAGCGTCAAACTGTAACAGGTTTGACGGAGGTATGACTCCAGGAGTCAACTGTGCAATTCACTGACACTTATTTCACTGTCATTTATATCTCCCCAGCCACCGATGTCTGCATCACATCATCTTGCTCTCTGGCACAGCTACAGGCAGTGGAATCAGATTTAAGCCCTGAGGCATCTTTTCAGAAGTATTACTTTCTCCCCCTCCTCTCAGTCTGCACTGCTGCTAAAGCTTTTGACAAGGCTGCAAAGATCTTTTCACAGGAGTCTGAGATGGATCATCCTGCCCCAGCGTTGGGCGGTGGATAGGGGTAAGCAGCTAAACATATCCGGGAGGAAAAAAAAAAAAAGAGACGCTTCGGTTTCAATCCTGTTCTAATACATTTGTTGTTTCCTAGCAGTGACTGTTTCACTTCAGTATGTTTAAAAGTGTTTGCCTGTATGACAAGAAAACATTCAGACATATTATTATGACATATCTGATTTTTCTCAAGTCACAGTTATGATAAATAGAGATGCTTTAAAGGGGCAGTGCTGCCGGAAATCATTCTTTTTAGCTTTACATCATGTTACAATGTTATTATTGCATCAAAAACAGACATGGAGTGCTGCTTTGATTCTTTCATGCCTGTGTGAGAAATCCTTCAGTCTCCTGTGGCAACAAACCTCCGCCTCCAAGGACGAAGCTCCTCCTCTGAGCAGCAGTTTCACAGAGCAGCTTCCCCCTGCGACTCTCCCACTCAGCTCCTTCAGACTAGCCAACAGTAATTAGCAAACACCTGGTGGAACTGCACAATTGCTGAACTCATTATCCCATTCAGTGAAACACTTTTGTAATTTGATGAATTTACAAAATCTAACATTTTTTAAGTGATATTTGAAATATATATAGCATTTTTGTAACAAATGAACAGTTATTTGATGGTGCTATAAAATGTGCCAACAAAACACATAACACTGCACCTTTAAGGCGAATCACAATAATTTTCTGGAGGAGATAAAGACAAAAACACAGCATATACTTACATATATATATATATATATATAGGGTGGGTGCCTATACCATATAAGAGCTTAGATTTATTATTTTCTTCTAAATATAACTTCAGTTTGCAAACAAACCTTCAGCCCCCTTTACAGCTCTCAGTTCAAGCTGAAAATGACAACAACTAGGCTACAAAAACTCTAGACTTCTTCAAAAGGCGTCAGAACTGCGTCAGTCTGTTGGGTGTTTTGATCGCTCTGTAAAAAAAGTTTTCTCCCCTCCATCAACCAAGTTGTGCATAAGGTTTTCTTGAACTTCCTTGTAGAACGTCATCAAAATGTTACATTAGTATTCTAAAAAGAGCGTCGTGACTCAATTTGAGAACATTTTCTACCTGATCCATGTTCTGTTTTAGGGAGGACATGTGACCTGGGACACAGATGTGGAAACAACCGAGGGAAAACCTCAATATTTTAGACAAAACCACAAACTGCATGAATTTGGTTGCAAGTTTCAATCAACAGAGGCTTACATCCTCCTGAGCATTCTGCACTCGCCTCGTTTACAAGGAGGTGATGCTTAGATGAAATTATTTTTAGCGTCATAATATGAATAAAAACAGAGAAATGCACTCTACAGCTGTAAAAAAGATTATTCTTTTTCTCCTCAAGATTTAAAATCTAACTTGCTGAAAAGAAGCAGGTTGATTTTGCTCAGTTTTTTTATTGTTTACATAGAAAAAATAACTGTGGATAGAGGTACAAGTATACAAGTACCACTAGAGCAGTTCTTGATGTTATAAAAATATTCTATGTATGTTTTTGTTTTTTACTATTGGCATGTTGACATGTCAAGTATCGGCCAATCACGAGAACAAGACAGCTTTCTTCAACAAGTTTTCTTCTTGCTGAAGAAAGCTTATGGCTTTCTTTCAACAATGGCTTCCTTCGGCAGCCATTGTTGCACCGATCCACTTTTTTCACTTCTGATACCGATATCCGAGGATTAGTATCGACCGATACCGATCCGATACAGACAAACAGCTGAACTGGCTGAAAATATTCCCTGTTTTTTAAAACAGACATAAATGTACTGAATTACAAACTCATTTGATAACTCTGCATCAGTACAGCACACATACATGAATGTGTGTATGGGTTATGATAAACAAAGGATATGACAACGTAAGCCGCTACCTCAGACATAAACCTTTCTTTAGCAAAAGCACACACACAAAAAAAACTTCCTGCCCCATCAGCACCAATAAAGAAACTGGGTCAGATTATATTCTCTTTTTCCCCCCTCCATCTTCCTCTTGTCATATATGTGAAAATACTGAGTCAGCACTCATATTCCTGGCGGTCTGGTGCCTCTTCTCAACCAGCTGAACACGTTTCTCATCGCCGCTGGGCTAACAGCGGGTGCTAACGGGGCCCCACATAGTAAACCTAAAGCGGAAAAATGTAACCATGCATCTGAAACATAAAGCTAAACATCTAAAAGAGGCAGGATTTTAGGATTGGAGTATCCACTACCATAAAAGAAGACGCCGTCTACAGTTTCTGGAATCGGGAATATAAATCTCCAGGATGGCGGGGGTTTGCTCAATAGGTCATTGAGATGTATTTTGCAGGAAATTACTCGATCCCCCGGGACGTCCGTCTTTCTCCTCCTGCAAATCCCGATTAAACGGAAGCGAAATGTCAATGTTTAATCAGCATCTCAGCAGAAGGCGGCGCTGGAGCACGTCGCGTTTGTGAGTCTCGGTGGGAACCTTTGGAGAATACGAGCAGCGCTTTCTATCCGTCCCAAACCGCGTCTGTTGCTTTTTTTTCCCTGATGGTTCATCAGCAAAACAATAAAATTTTTACCTGAATCCAATTACAGACCAGGATAGTGGTCGTAATCCTGCCCCCCTCACTATTAATACATTTATACACCATCATTCATTCTGTCATTGTAATTAAATTCAAGCAGTTATTCAGACAGAAGAGACGTTTTAGGAGGGTTTAGAAAGACAAATAAAATGTTAAAAGGTTATAGAAAGACATAAAAAAGAGGGGGATATGGCACTTGAAGGGTTTCTGAAAGTTGCACCAACTCAAATTTAAGACTTTTTAAGACCAATGCTAATGGAAATGAAGACCTGCACCATGACAGAATTGTACCCACAAATAAAATTTCACGGGTTGACAGCAGCAATGAGCCAATGGTGAGAACAAACCAGCACTGAGACTGTGCTTACCAATGATAGATGTAAAAAAAAAAAAAAAAAAAAGTTTGCTAGCTAGCACAGGGTTTCACCAACTCAAATTTAAGACTTTTTAAGAGTATTATGAATGCAATTTAAGACCTGTAATATGACAAATATATACAAAAAATAATGCAAATATATAAATTGAATGTGTTTGCAACAAAAGTGAGCCAACTGAGAAGATGAACGTCAATTGGCAATAAATTTACACTCACCCATGATGGACGTTAAAAAAGTTAGCTAGTGAACGAAGGTATATTAGCAGCTAGCAACTCAAATCACAGAACGCAAGTCAGCGAATATCAGCTGCCGCAGCCGAACCTTATGTTGTAAAGAGAATGTCTTTGTTGTAGTATCTAAGATTCCCTTTATTGACTTATGAATTCTCACAGGAAAACCAGTAAATATTCGCAGCACAAGAATATTTCGCGGATTTTTCTGTGGAACATAATTCCAAATCTATTTGCGGATTTTCATCTAAAATATTTGAAATAAAATGCAGATTCAAAGTGGAAACACTAGTCGACATGTTATTGGTTGGTTGCCAGTCAAAATGCAGCATTTTTCTTTTCTTGGCGTATATTGGTTACAACACTAAAAGTGGAAATAAGGAAGACTTTTAGATGTTAGCTTCTGTGATAGTGTTGAGTCAGTTTCCACTGTCCCTATTAAAGCATATTAAGGCATATTTGGTAACTGAACTGTTAAAAGAGGCATCCATGCGCGTTTTTAGAGCGGTCTCAAGTATTTGTGGATTTTAACAAGTTAGCTAACCCTCACAAATTTTGAGGATCGGCTGGATCCTAGGTGTGATCATTTTATGAGCCTGATTTAACCCCGATCATCAAAGCTGAAACATCATTGGGTCATAAACTTTTAATTTGGAGCAGATTTGATCTAATAAAAGTTTGTCACATTTGAGGATACCAAAAGGAGAGTTATGCAGTGTTTTCTGTTGGGTGAAAAAAGGAGCTGTGCAGCCCTGATGATTCATGTTTGTGGCATTTCAATTTTCAATTTAGATTTTCACACATATGACTTTGAATGCATTATAGTGTATGGGCTGATGGCTGTTCAATGAATCAAAAAGGAGAACGTCTTTAAAAACACTAACCTATTGGTGCATTATGCAGTCAAACCTAATCAAAATGTATGATGTTTCACTTTCCACTCCAGACAGCAAATGCATTAGAGCGCTGCCTTTAGATTCGACCTTTTCCTGGAGATATGAGGCATACATTCAGAGGAAATATTCTGTCTGAAAAATAGCTTTTAAGAGGTCACACAGGCTGCCTTCTTAGAAGTAAGCAGTTTGGCTGAGGACAGCAAATAAGAATGCAGAAAATTAGCATTATTAGCTTTTCTTGCTCACCGCTCTTAGCTATAAAAGGGTTTTTTGGAGGACTTGAAAAAGGATTAAAGCCCTTTGAAATTTTTAGAGAGAATTTTTATGCGATGGATCAACATAAAGAAGAACGATGTACAATTGACATCTAAAGTTTACATACGCTGAACAATTTAGCCTCTTTGTCTGACGGTTTGACGGAGACAGGCCTGTTTGTTTGGCCCTGAACGGCAGAAAGCTGCACGCGCGTCGCTGAGGTTTAATTAATCTGCAGCAGCGGATAGCGCCGACAGCTCCGCAGCTTCGTCTGAGGAAAAGAGCGGGACGGGTACAACAACAGCACCGGGTCCAACATCTCGGGAGGAAACATGTTCAGTAGGAACCGACAGTAATCTGAGCCCCCCGCTGGAGACGCATGGCACCATTACTGCAGCCTTTGGGGTATTGGCCGATCCTTGAAAACAATTATCCTCAATGGGACTCCCGGGGCTCAGACTTTCTAATTGGAAAGCACTTTGAGCCAAACTTTCTATAAACGCGAGCAGATAACGGCCTTATCTTCCTCGATCATCTTCTTCATTTGGAAATCGGGACGGAGCCGTTCCGACGGCAGCCAGTCGGACTGACAGGAGACGACTTCCCTCCCACCTCAGGTTCTACAGCAGCGCCTGAACGTTCACCCACGGGGGCAGATGTGCTGACCTGCTAAACAGCAGTTCTGCTAGATTAAAGAACAAACTGCTGACTTAAAGTAAACAATAAAAACGGGGCTGTTCTGCTTGCAGCCTGTAATTCGGGCAACTAAGAAAAGAAAAGCAGAATTTGGAAATGGGTTGATTTTAACTGTGAAGATTAAATACTTTAAATGAAGTAACTTTCATTTCTTGTACTGTTTTCTTCATTTTTATTATTTGAGATTTTGGCTAAAAAGTGATTCAAAATGATTGTAGATTCAGAAACACATGCCTAACACGGCTGAGTTACTAGAAGGCTGGCATACAGTTTTCACTTTTTTGGGGGTTGATTATTTTCAGGTTTTGGGTTAAAAGAATCTTTTAATATGAGCTCGGCTACAGCATCAGGATTTCTTCTGAAGTACTCACCGTATTAATCAGTAGGCAGCAGCATCCGACCCTGCTTTTGAGTAAAAGTTTGTTTTAAGATCTTATTTGGCTGTAAATTAACTGAACAGTCTTCCAGAACTACTTTATGGAGCACTTAGGCTGTGATAAAGTGAACGAGAGCAAGACTTTGAGCAGGAAACAAGCTAACTACTGTCTCATCCTTTCGAGATGATACACAGCTGAAGTTGGCTTCCGATTGAGGTTTCCAATTCAGCAGATGGCTAAATATTGTAATTTCCGTAACTTTATGTTCCACCATTACAGCTCTTAAAAAGAACTAAATGGCAGTTCACAGCTTTACAAATACTGTGGACTGAAACTGGGCCAGACTGTTCTGATAGGTGCATCTAAAAAGGATCATATCCAAACTCCAAGAAGTAGCTCCTGCTGCATGTCTCTCGTTATTATGTTCAAAATAAGCCGTGCAGGACGGCGGTAAACAAGAGGAGCTGCGATTACATAATGACTCAGAAGGGCTAAAGATTCACCATTCAGAAACATGAGGGAACAGATCGCTGCTGTGTGTGGCTCTCATTCAGTCGGGAGGAACAAACAAATCACACAGAGCTGCAGCCTGGACAAGCGACGCAAAAAAAAAAAAAGGTAGAGAGTTGGAAGAGAAGGAAAGGAAAGACGGAGAGTTAGAGGAAGAAAGAGCGCAGTTAGGCCGACTCACCGGATGCCAAGATATCCACTTTCATCTCCGCTGAAGCAAACGGTGAACAAAAAGGCAAAAACACGTGAGACCCACCAGCCTGACTGGGCTGTTTGTGTTTTTTTCCTATTTGAAGAGGAGGAAGACGACAGAATCGGCTTCGTCTGCAATGTAGCATATTTATTCTAGATGAACACAACAGGGGGGTCTTTTCAGGACAAGGATAACTTCCTGTTAAATATACGATGTGATCAGGCAGAGACGTACGACCCGCCGCTCAGCTGGAATTATGCACGTCTGAGTGCATGCACGAAGGGAAAACATGCCTTTCTGAGATGAATTCTCAAATAATGAATCTTGGCCTCCGAGAGCCACGTGCTAATTTAATCTTATGCACAAGTAGCACTTATGTGCAGCCAGCCCACAAGCAGACTCGGCCCCGGCAGTGGGCGCCGAGCTGTGAGGGGGCAGCTGCTCTGCAATTTGATAAGGTGATGAATGTCAAGTATGGTAATTTGGTCTGGCTGCACAATCTGTTTATTGAAGGGAAAAGGAAAGGCTGGTGAGCGACGGCACCGGCTGAAGCAGCTATTATTTATTTAGGGAGGTTTGTGTTCCGGTGGGTGGTCGGGGTCCGCGGCCAACGGCAAACATGCCGCCGTTGACGGGACAGTCGGTGGGAGCAGCGACGTGGTTCGGAAGCGTTGACTTCGGGGTCGCTGACCCGACGCAGCGGACGGTTCATCTACTCCGAGTCCAACGGGCAGACGGCCAGGATCCGTTAAGTATGAGGCACCATCATCTGTCCAGAAGGTCCATCTGACTAATTCTGACAGAAACCTTACAGAGAGGGACAGAGCAGCGCTAATGAGTGCTAACCTACGCTAATGTACTATAAATCAGCGCTTAGTGTTGCTTATTTGAAGCAGGTTCCTACATAATCCACATGTGGACATTTTTTTTAGAGTTTCTCCAGATGTAGATTTGTAGTTGTTACTTCTTTACATTCAGTATTACAATGTAAAAAAGCACGTTTGTTCGCCATGAATTTATGACATTTCTAGAGTGGATTGGTGTCAAATATCCTGAAGACAATGTGTAGTGGAAGACTGGGGGAAGAGAGAGGGAGAGAAATGACAAGAGGAAGGAAGAAATAAAACGGAAAGAGGGAAGTGAGAGCAAGAAAGAGTGAAAAAATAAGTCTGGATATAATGTCATTTTCAAAATATTCAATATATTAGAAAACAGAGGACCACAGCTAACCGTGAATGACAGATCTGTAAATACTTGAGACCGGCTGTCTGGTGTAAAAACGCACGTATCCGCCTATGTTAGAAGTTGAAATTAACCAAATATGCCATAAAATGCATTAATACACACAGTGGAAGCCAAATTGATGTGACGGCAGAAGCCAACATCTAAGGTCTTCCTTATCTCTGCTGTTGAGGGTTCAGCCAATCAGCACCAAGGAAAATACATGGCCCTCCTGGATTGGCTGCTTAGGAAACACCAGCTGATTCGCGCCGAGGTATTTCAGCTTCTTAAAACGCTATTTCAATATGCAAATAGGCAAATTTTCAGAGTAATTTGCAATTACATTCCACAACAAATCCAATTCAGTAGTTTCCCAGAACGCATAGGAACTGTCACTTTTAAAGGGACGGTTCAAGTGGGACTGTGTTAATGGGCAAAGTAGAGTTCACTTTTCTTTATAACGAGAGAGGAAGAGAGAGAGTTGCTCAGACATTTCAGACGCGAACTCTTCAGGAAACAGTGTGGACTTTCATCTTTCTAATTGTGACAAATTGTCCAACATTAGCAGCGGCTTTAGACTAATGAATCCAACCTGTGGAGAAATGGAGACTGCACATAATGCTGCTGGAAAGATGGTGGAGGGGGGATGACAGATGCATCTTGGGAAGAGGAAGAGAGCAGTTATTCTGGTTAAAGTCGGAGCAGAAATATTACTTCCACTCTGTGTGCCGTTCATCAAGGTGAGCTGCGTTCCTCGCCATCGTCTCCGTTTTCTCGTTTCCACTACAGTTTATTTATATAACCCGACAAAGTGCAAGTGTAGCACTTCCACCCGGAGGTCCTGCTGCGTTATAGAGCTTCCCGAACGGGTTTTATTTAGGCCAAAAACGGTCCAGCGTTTTTATGACACTTTATTTTCTTAGATCACAACCTAAATGACTCACGCCACTGAACAGCCACAGACTGTAATGATTTACCACAATTAGCATCGAATAAAGGTACTTCGAAAAGAAAGCTGACGACACCTGAGAAAACAAAGAAGTGGCGTTTAGATGTTGCTTTTTTTGCTTCTAAAGCACTAAATACTAAAACTGAAAATGTACGAGTTCCACAAATGACACTATGAATCTGTTATGCTATTTGTTATTCCAAATAAAAAAAAATGCTGGGGAAACGTTGGCCACTGTTTTCTTGCTTTCATTTTCTATCACCGTGAGAAAAAAAATCAAACATCCAGTGGATAAAGTGAAGAAAAGGTTTAACAGATCAACACTTTTTGGACCAACAACATTCCAGCCTAAACGTTAGAAATGTGTCAGAACTTTTATTTAAAAATCTTCTATTTTACATATTTCCTAAAACTAGCGATGCAAAGCTAACGCCTGTAGCATTTAGTCCTTAGGCTTTCTGAAGACGTTTACTCAAAGATAAAGCAGCAACCGAAGTTTAGATATTAGTAATGGCCTTTACTGGGAAATAACTTATAATCCAAACAACTTGGACTGGAGGATGTAGAAGCTACATGAAGGACTTCATGCTGAAACTCTCAATTGTTACGCAAGTGACAGTGAATGGCTGACGGGTTGAAATGTATTACAAATGTCTCCTCTCATCTGTCAGTCCATCCATCCATTTTCTAACACCCTTGTCCCTTAGTGGGGTCGGGAGGGTTGCTGGTGCCTCTCCAGCTAACGTTCCGGGTGAGAGGCGGGGTCACCCTGGACAGGTCGCCAGTCTGTCGCAGGGCAACACAGAGACACACAACCACACGTACTCACACCTAAGGAGAATTTGGAGAGTTTTTGGACTGTGGGAGGAAGCCGGAGTACCCAGAGAGAACCCCCACATGCACAGGGAGAACATGCAAACTCCATGCAGAAAGACCGGGGCCAGGAATCGAACCCAGAACCTTCTTGCTGCAAGGCAACAGCTCTACCAGCTGCGCCACTGTACATCCTCGCCAGCCCAAAATATACAATAAGTAGAACTTTGTCAATATTTTTGCTAATGTCAAAGAAACCCCACAATTTTACAACTGCTCTGTTAAACAAGAAATTTGGACAAGTTTGTTCACGCAATAAATCATTTACTGGGCTTCTCTAAAGCAGAGCATGCATGTTTAATTACAGGAGATCTTCAAAAAGGCTCGTCAAACATCCTGGAGGTCCGTCGGTGTGTTTGTAATGATCCACAGCTGAAATGATTCACTATAACAGAATCTCAACATCAGATTTACTAACAGATAAGTGCTGCAATGCTAACATACCTGCAAGCTAACATGAGAGCACCCAGAGGTCAGGAAGTGTTAAATAAGCTTTAAAATGTGAGAAAAGTAAGCTCCTTTGAGCTTTTTAATCACTCAAAGGAGTCAAAACTCATTTCAGAAGATTTATCATCCACTGACACGCAGCGAGACGAAATGTTTGATGAGAGAGAAAGCACAAAGATAGGAGGGCAGCGCACCGAGAGGGAAAACCAACTTGATTCTTCGGGGTTTTTTTAAACTTCTGTGTTTCATTCATGTTTAATCAGCTTCCCGACTGCAGCGGCCCTTTGAAATCAGACAATGTGTGCAGCCAGAGGGAAGACATGACTTAATGCTCTGCTGCACCTCTGCAGATCTGAGCGGCGATGAGCGACGCACGACGCCGGTTAACCACTAAATCATCAATTTAAGGATGACTGAACCTCATCTGAGGCTGACACCGAGTTCAGATTAAGAGGATTAAATGTGCTAATTAGAAGGATTCACATTAACACCGGAAGCGTTAGCAGAAATTCTAGCATCGGTCTACTGGTTTCAGCACAAACGGCTCAAGTGAAACCGAGAGAGAATGACCGAGTTGGTCTGTGTGTGTGCAAGCAAAACGTAAAGCTGGGACTGAATATTCACACCGGCGCAACATTAGCATTAGCAGGACTCTGGAGAACTTGACTGCAAATGAAAATACTTTTTTTTTTCTCACTGTCTGAAGATAATCGCACAACATTCTGGGAGACGTAGGCAGAGGAAAGGCTTTAAGTGTCCCAAAGTTAAGTTGGTGGCATCAACCAGCTCACTTATTGGTAAGCTAGCAATTCGAGCAGCAGTCTGGTGTTTTTCTACTGTGACGATTCTCCTCCTGTCCAGAAGGGGTCTCCACAGTCCACTATGCGTTTCTCTTTCCTCTTTTCGGGAACACCGCCTACATGGGCCCTACATGGCGGTGCCGCTACATGGGCAAACCTGTGTGGGACCCATATTGTCTGCCCCCCTTTTCCCCATAAGGGCCCCACCGAGGTATGCTGGCTGGGAAATGAGAGGAAACAGAAAAGATCACATTACCATCTTAGATATTTTAGACAAATCAGTAGTTATCCATATTGACTGATATGAAACGTTATATGTTTTCCAGCCATTTCTAGATGTTTAATGTGGAAAATAAATAAATCAAAAAGTTTCAGGAATGGACGTAAAATTTGAACATTTCAATTATTTAAAATCAGGGATCATTTGCCTTTTTACTCAGTGTTCAGGTAATCTTTTTTTTTTTTTTTTTTTTTAAATCAAAGAATCGATGAGCAACTACATCGGTGCCTGAGATTTTATTCATGACAAAAATAATGTTTTGATGTGTCTAAGGACTCCAGAGTGAATATGTCCCCATCTCCTGAGGACAATGTAACAAGAAGGGCCAGAACAGATGAGACGTCCAGCCCTTCAGAAACCCGACGCAGCAACAACAGATGAAGCCGGCAGCCGAGGAGAACCGAGGTCCGGAAGAGCTTCCCGAAAATTAGCTCCTCCGAAGACGAAACGCATTTCAAAACTCACACTTTGCCGTCTGACAACCTTAATGGAAAACTTCACAACCCGCTCGCCTCCGTCCTGGACGACGTTGTAATAACATGCTCACTTGAGCCGGCAAGTTTTACACGTTCATTTTCACGAGGAGAAAATAAATTAATAAATAAATAAACGCTCTCCGGAGGAACACGGTACGGGGAGAGCAGAGGGGAGAGGCCGGGCGCATGAGCGATTCTACGACACCGAAAGAGATAGGAAATTAAAATCACGGTGGAAATGCAGCAAACTGTGCCAACAGAAAAAAATGGAAGAAAAAAAAAAAGCTACAAAAGCAGAACACAATCTTACGTTGTTATTGGAAAATATTCAAACTTCCTCATAGGGCCACCAACCTGACTAATATGAAAGATTGCTGCAACGGCCTAATCCAATCGACTGTGCGATCGGGCCATCTGATCGTTGGGAGCAGGGATTGCTTGACTCCATTCCACAAATAACTGCACTATTTGATGTTTCAAAAACAAATCCACTTACTGGAAACACATCAAATAAAAATAAACTTTTTTTTTTTTAGCTGTGGTTGGTTTATGTTGCAAAACTGCAAAAGAAAAGAAAAGAAGAAAAAAACCTGGAATATTTTACAGTTACGTTGAAATCTGTGAAAATATAATACGAACATTTATTCCTCCCAAAAAATATGAGGACAAAAACCACCTGGCTCCTTATTCCTTATTTTTAAACAGGCATATATAACGGCGTTGCCTTCTTCCAACCATCTCCTGTCTCACGCTGACGCTCAATTTTCACACTGTGCTGCTAAAAATCAGCAGAGAGAGAGAAAAAAAACCATCTTCTGAGTTTGTGTGCCTTAATCCGAGGGATGGGCTTTAAATTATGAGGGCAGCAGTAGCACTGGTGAAAAACAGGATGTAATTTCAGCTGTGATAAGCAGTCAGGAGCGTTTGACAAATGATTCACCTGAAATGCTGAACAGCTGCCTTAAAAACCCCGTGACCAGGGGAAGCTAATATTAAAATTCCCTCATCTCCTTTTTGATCAAATCCAATCTCACGGGGTCCATGAAGAGGAGAAAAACTGATCTATCGCTCAACTAGTTGGTTCAGCAAACTCCAAAACTGGACGGGAGAACTCATGAGATCAGTGTGATCTGTTGGTGAAGTTGCAGGAGATGAGAGTCTCCACTAGAAAACCTGGCCTGTCAACAGGCATCTTTTAGATCGATCTACAATTAAGTAAAGCCGTGGAGTAAAATATGAGCAATGACCAAGACCAGTTCAACGGAGACGTCTGGGAACACTGATGCCTTCAGCTGAGCTAAATGCTGAGATTAAGCAAGTAAAAAAAAAATCTGACTAAAACCGTCAGCATATGATTTTTTTCTCTCCTTTTTTCACTACCGTAATAAAAAAGTCTTGTCAAAAAAAAAAAGAGTTAAGAGAATAATATTTTCATTTCAAATTGTGTTTTTTAAAATGTTCCATTATTTCCAGGGCAGTTTCAAGCTAGTCGAGTGTTAAATTTTAAGTGGTCCTCGTTTGAGAAACCCTGCAGTAGAACAGCTTGAATCAGCTGTGATGGAGAACATGGCATTTATAGGTAATGTAAAAAAAAAAAAAAAAAAAAAAGGCTCTTCTTGTAGATTTTTGCTTGTAAAATTAGAAACTACCCTGATGATTTCAACCAACGGAGTGATATTTACAGATGAATGCGACTTTTCTCAAGTTCCAATAGCATAAACTGTGCAACAGAGCTGCAATGTTTCAACAAGCAAAGAGCAAGAAAAAACAAGAAGAAGAAATCTTAGGCGTCCTGCAACTTTTAGACGTCTCCCTGGTCCAACACACTTCAACCCAACAGCTGAATCACCTCCTAAGTGCAGTCATCACTTGACTCAGGTGTGATGAAGTTGAGACGCATCTAAAAGTTGCAGGACACCGGCCCTCGAGGCCTGGAGTTGCCCACCTCTGGTCTCAGCAAACACACAACACAGAACGGAAAGAGAGAAGCGTCTCGACTGCTTGTGAACAAATTTAAGCAGCTGAGTTGGAAACAAACGCCTCACCAGTCGACGCTCGGCTCATGTGCTCCTCGATACATCAAATTAGGATGACGAAACTGAAGTGAAATGGTGGCTTCGACGAGTGCAGGTTTACCTTATATGCCCCATAATGTGTGAGCACTCAGCCCGTTTAATAAAAGTCCTGTCAGGTTTGAATGAGGCAAAAAAAAAAAGCGAGTGTGGATATAAATGGCAGCTGAGTAAAAAAAAAAAAATTACATTTTTTTGTTCCTCCCTCATGAAGCCAGCTGAAAATGTAACAAACTCTATGCAAACGATTTAAACTAAAGTTGTTTTCATGGCATCTGGTTACCAAAGCTGCATCTGCCATGAAGGTTTTAAGAGAAACAAGCCAGCGATGCCCTCACTGTCACCATTCCAACATTTGATTTAATTGAAATCCACGAAGTCAAGAACACAATGTGTCTTGATCTGAATATTCCATATTTGGACATTTTAGGTTTAGCGGACATGTTTATAACTGAATGACATGAAATCAATTCGCTTCTTCGTCCCCATCTTGAACACACACATTGGATTTTAGCGATTTTGTGCACCGATTATAAAAAGCTTTGCCTGCCAATTTCGATTGTTGGATCTTTTAATCAGAAAAGTTGCTATGTTGGCACCAGAGGGAGTGACTATTGTTAACACCACATGTATAGACATGACCTGCTCTGTCAGTGAGATTTCTGTCATGGCAGAGCAAAATGTAACAGTAGGTTTTTTGTAAAGTTGGAAAAGATTGATGAAGAACAACGGTTTGACGTGTATCGGTTGATTATCAAGCTAAAAAACAAATGAAAGAAACGGTTAAGATTTACAACATGAACTAACCGTGTTGAAGGAGCTCATATGTCACTGTAGTCAGGTATTTCCGCGAATTCTGGAAAAAACTGTGCTTAAAACTCAAATAGTTGAATTACATTTGTATATTAATATCTGAAAATGTTGTACTGGCCTTCATTCTCAATTGTTCTGGAGTTGATCCTCATCAGGACCAGCAGAATCATCAGAATCGACTCCCTCTCAAACCAAAAACTTCCCAGTGGTGTATAACAGTTATTGGAGTAACAATAATTGCATTTCTTTACGGCAGACGACAACCCTTGAAATTGTCAAAGGTTGTACAAAATTTCTCCCTGCTGGACAAAGTCTCACAGCAGAGGGAAGCAGTTTATGTCCTAAGGGGAGGAATGGACCCAAACAGGCAGCTATAGAGAAACAAAGACATGAGATACTAGTCAACAGTTCCTAAACCCTATAAGGACTAATGAGTAAAGACAACCAGCCAACAATTTCACCGATGGTCATCCTAAATCTGCAGCTGAACATACAGCACCGTTGTTGCAAACATACCCAAATTAGATGTGTCATTCCTCTAAGTATTTCAGTGTGAGATTATGAAGATGAATTCATTTCGCAGCATTTCACACATCACTTATGATGTATGTGGAGGATTCCTTATCCGCGGTTTTAAAGACGCAGGCAGACCCGATGTGAAGACCAGGAAGTTCAAGGCAGCACAGGCTGAGTCGCTTCAAGGTTAGTTTTGATTGGGGGGAAAAAAGTTGCACAAACTTGCCGTTCTTGCACCGCATTTAATTACAGGAGACAGTAATGGGAGTGTTTATGCTCAAAGCACATTAGCTGCGACTCTGCCGTGCATCACGGTGAATTCCTAAATGCACTCAGTGTGTTTGGAAGTCATTCAGAGGCTTGGCTCTGGCAGCAGCGACGCAGGATGAATGCAGGATGCACGCTAAAAGCACGTTATGCTTGACTTTAGATTATGCCTTAAATGTTTATTAGGAGAAATATAAAGTGCATTAGCAGTGAACCCACTTAAACGTTGTCACTGTTTTGGAGAGGAGAATGGATGACAGCTTAGTACGTGTTAATGCAAATAGATTCGTTCAGCGCTTCAGTGGCAGAGTCCCACGTAGAACCAGACGTTGTTGCTAACGGCGATGGGCATCCTGCTCCACAAAAAGCGAACACAGGGTTGGACATTTATCTCTGTGTTCACCGTTAACTTTTTGGAAGAAATCTTACATTTTATCCACTTAAAAAAAGCAACAGCCACTTAACCCGGTGAATCTGTGCTGTTTAGAGAAAGGCTAACGAGAGAAAAGCTACACTGACGTTATTACAGTTCTGTTTTCGCTTTTCAGTAGAATGGCGAGCTCTGTTATCGGAATCAATTAAGGTTGGAGGTTTCCCCTCATTTGGTGAACACAAACTACCCGAGTGCTACCAGAGGGCGCGAACAACACTCTTTGGTGTGCGAGTTGCTACAAAGAGAAAAAAAAAAAGTGTTTCCGTTACAGTTTTACGGAATTCACCAATTTCGAATCAGTCGAAAAACCACTTCATCCTGGCACCAAATCGCCGACAAACTCGATTCGTCCACGAAGCAAATTGATTCCCGTACTTTCAGTTTTTGTGACTTTACGGCCAATGGAAACGCAGCTCATGAGGCGCTGAAACCTGAAGTCAGAGGAAGCATCAAACTTTGGCTTCAGTCTCCTTCAGTAAATAAACAGCGACTCTGTTTTTTTCCTGTCGAAGAGTCCCATGTCGTCTGCCAGGGAACATGATGGATCAGGTAATATTGACATTACTACACGATTCTTCCACCTAAGGTACAACAAATCTTCTTACTCCACAGGGGAGGAAAAAAAACCCACTAAGAAACTGATTTTTAGCAATGCTAACCGCTAATATTGGACGTTACGAAAGATTAAAATGTCAACTTGTTCTTCTAAAAAAATATCAAATCTTTAAACATGAATTTGTCATCTGTAGTTCTTAAAGAGAAATAGTAAGATTTTTGTAAAATAATAAAAATTACATGTATTTTGACAAAACATTTGCTCCGTCTCTTTATTAACAAAATCCTCCTTTGTCCTTCTTTCCTCCAATGTGGCACTAAATTTCTCATCAGTGAGACATTTACAAGGTGGCGTCCTGCACCTGAGTGCCGTTTTGCCATTAGCGGCGTAAAGCGAATGCCTCCGGCGTGTTGGCGGTTGGACGGTGAGAAAAGAGCAGTGGAAACAAAGCGCTCCGTTTTCCCCTGCGGCTGGCAACGCTGGAACCTGAACGCTGCCGAGAACAAAACGGAGACATTCGCATCGTCGCCGTCTCTTAGCAACAGATGTGAGCGCTGTTTTGTAGCAAATAAAAGGAAGCGATGGAGCTGGGCATGGAGACTGACAGAGCGGCAGCCATTAGGGCTGGCTGGAGGTCTGGGGCAGAAAGGAGAGACGTTCGACCGACTCTGATGGCTCACTGGACACCGGGGCGACGAGAGACTCTGTGTGTCGGAAAGATGAACAACTTTTGGGAGTTTCTTTGGCCTCTAATTTTAGTAAAATTGATATGTTGATATGATGAACTCATGACACCGATGTCTTTCTATACAGAACACAAACACCAACCCACCAATTTGTGTCCGCACCCGTTCTCCCCAAATCAGATTCACACCTCTCCCCCCGGGATGTCAGGGCGTTTAATCAAGAGCTGCTCCTCTATGTCTCTTAGCAACCTGGAGGCGGACTTAGAGAGTTTAGACGGCATGTAAACAACACTGTGGACGGGCCTGACTCGTTAGCCAAAGGTGCCAGACCAGGTGATGGATGGAGTGACATGTCTGAACTACCTTGGATACTGAACCACAGAGTTTTCAGTGTCAATGTGAGGAAAGAAAATAAAAAAAGAACTGTTGCATTTGAGGCTCTGTTAGGTCAGGCCAGCGAAGCTGAAACTCAGAGTCACGAGTTGCAAAGGTGTGATGTGAAAACTAACCTCTTCTTCTGCAGCTCGGGTTAGAGATTGTTTGCGGTATGGAGTCGTAACGACGAGGCACAAATACCTACCGAAAGGTTTTTTGTTCGGCCCTGGTCCGCACAAATACTGCAACACTAAAACAAAGCGGACAGACTCTCGGCGATCACTAAAGCCTTTCATTCAAGAAAAGCCAAGGATTCTTATTGAGCTACAGTGACGATGGAGAGGGAAAGAATTACAGAACCAGAGGTTTGCTAGTAGTTCTTCCAACACTGAACTTCATTTTTCACCAGAAACAACTTAAAGTCAATTGGAAACACAGTTGGTACAGGAAGAAAATCAGCTAAGGTCCAGCTAAGGAAATTGCTAGTGGTTGCACTCAACTGGCAGAGCAGGTTTTAATCAGCCATTTGTTTATGGTGTCCAGCCTGGAATGTTGTTCGTCTCCCCATTGAGGAGATGGAATTGGACCACTGAGAAATAACTTCCTTTTGAATTTTCCCATAGTGCTCAGAAGAGTATTAAAATCCTTTCTCAGAATCTCAGATTTTTGTTCTGCCAGATCGTTGGCTCCAACATGCACAGCTAAAGTCTCAATATTTGGCTGATCAGTGGTCAGAGCACTTTGTGAGTTAAATCACATACAGTGTCACCAGGAAAAGATATCTCTCTCGTTCTCTTTGGATTGCTAACGTGGCTGATTCCATTTACTGTCTCATGACCAACAATAAGTTTGCTAAGTTTGAATATATCCTGCTGTGACATTTTGCCACACCGCTAAAAAATAAAAACAAAACGGACAAACCCCTACCCCTCTAATTCTGGCTTTACAGAAACCATCCAGACCGTCATCGAGGAGTTTTGAAAGGCAAGCGAACCGCAGCTCGCAAGAAACGATCTCTCTCTTGCTCGGAACGCAGCAGAGACGGTGAAAATCATCTGCTGTGGCAGACTGACCTGTCCTGTCCTTCAAGCAACAGGAGATTCTCAAAATTGTGTTCTGCAATCTTCAAATGCCTGCTGTCTGTTTGGAATTAGTCTCCATGGCAACGGACCAGACCGTCTGGCTGCGGCACAGACACGCTGATGAAGTGGTGCATTATGATAATTGTCACTTACCGAGACGCTGGACCTGGAAACACGCAGCATATTTGGAAGGTGAGCACACAGTGTTTTACCCCCCCACGTCCACCGCCCAGCAGGGGGTCCGTCAACATCAGCTACGACAATGTGCGACCTGAAGCCGCTGATTGATTTTTATTCCAGGGTTTCTGCTGGTTTTGCCAACTCAAATTTAAGACTATTTAAGACCTATTTAAAAAGATGATTAGGAATGAAATTTAAGACCTGTAACAGCAATGTATGAAAAAAAGTCGCATATTTTGTAGGTGCACCAAGCTTCCTGGCATAGAATCATACGGGTCTGCAACAGAATGAGCTGAAGGCAAAGAGAAACCAACTGGTGATAAATTTACACTTACCAACTGTAAATTTGGTAAGTGCCTTTTTTGCAATGATAGAAGCAAAAAGAAAGGCAAGCGAGCTAGCTATAAAAGTTTACTGGAAGGTAGTTAGCAGCAGCCTCAGCCACCTGGAGTCACAGATCACCATGACGACATCTGTGTGCGACTTAATATTTTGCCTGACAGAAAAGTTTCATGAGAAAATAAAGTATACAAGATTTAATAGACCTGCCACGACAAAATTCTAGAACTTTGAGGCCAACTTGCATATTTTCTAATGAAATTCAAATATTTTAAGGCCTGTCTTTAAGACCTTAAAATATAAACATAATCACATTTATCACTGATGTCCGCAAAAAAGCTAGCTATCTAGCTAGCGAGTTAGCGGTCGCCTCAACCACTTCCACGTCACAGAAACTAATGAAGTCGTCTCTGTGCGAGTTGGTCTGTTACCTGACAGAAAAGTCCCACGGAAAAAATAAACTACATAGTACATTCTAGGTTAAACAGTCCGGCCACTCAAAATTTAAGACCTGTGACGAAAATATTTAAGGCCAACTTACATATTTTCCAATGAATTTAATACTTTTTAAGGCCTTAGCTTTAGACAGGTGAATTTACGTGGACTCCCTGTATTCTATCTGGATAACAACTGTTGGTTTAAAACACTATAAGGTCCAGTTTGGTGAGGACAACTAGCACATAACATTTGGTCCTCACCTTGGGGCGTTCTCTGACAAACTGGAGTCACTGGGAGGTGAAGTTTGAGGTCTTTCCTCCACTCCGTCTGGCTTGGTGGGGGGCCCCGATGTTGTCGACTCTCCAGCTTCTGGCTGCTGCTGCTGTTGCTCCTCCTCCTCTTCCTCAGCAATATCCTCGTTGCCCGGCTTCTCCTTCCCTCGACCCTCGCTCTCGTTGTCGCTCTCCTCTCCTAAAATGTCGTCCACCTGAATTGGGTTTGGTTTTGGAGGGGAGCTTTGATTTAGTTTGGGTTTTTTGGCACACCTTAGTAACACCAGCATTAACACACTGAACACAAATCTCGACTCTTGTCTTCTATAACTCAGATGTAACTAAATAACTCGACTAGCCTGAGATGTGTCTTGTGAACTCTTGAAGGGCAAATGACATATTTTTGTGTAATTTCTTTTTGGGATGATGCTTGTCACATATCCAGTTAGTCAACAGTCCTAAAGGTGTCTGTAGGACATTTGGCAGCATCAACGAGAGTAAAGAAGACATACATTGGACCACCACCTACAAACGGTTCAGAATTGTGGGCTTGTCTGTGGAAAATAACTCCAAATTGTTTGTAAAAAAAAACAAAAAAAACCTTTTCCATTCAAGTATTTTTTGTAGGGCACATCAGAAATACATTGAAGAAAAATGCAGCTTGGAAAATTGAGAAACTTCAACACAAAATAACAAATTAAAGCAAATGCCTTCCTTGTGTAGTCCCTAATTTAGCAACAAGGGGCTTTAAATTGAGAATATTGCTTATTAGTTTGTCTATTAAAATGTGTAATTACTTACAGACCCTGTAATTAACTCGATTAGTGGTGTAATCGAGTCCCACCACTAAATATCTTCTAAAAGTCTTAATAAAATCTGCACAGAATGCAGTTAATCTACTCAAAAAGAAAAATCGAGACAACTGAAGATGCAGAGCACCTGGTCATTTCTAAAGCTGATGGTTATTGACCCGTTCAAACAGGTCAGCCTCTTGACAGCTTTCGGATCAATAGCAACAGGTATAACCCATTGCTTTTTAAATATTGACTCGTTTCAATCACTTCGTCTTTGGTCAAAACAGAGATGAATGAAGAGGGATAAACGTTTATGACTCATTGCAGCCACACACCGTCGTGTCGATGACAGGAGGGACGAAACGCAAGCGAATCCATACAGGAAGCAGGAAAAACAAACCACTTGTCTTTGTTCTCTTCTCCAGCTTTGCTGGGATTTGATTGAGGCCGACCTTGTAGGCGTCTGGCACGTTACAGGCTACGGATCCAAACAAAAGAGGAAAATGAGTTTGGTTTGTTTCCAGAATAATATCAATTCATCATTTCATCTTCTCGTCTTTCTGTCAGGCTAAAACGGTTCCGTTTCTTTGACATTTTCTCCACCGCCGTGTCCCGCAGTTAGAAGCCGAAAAGAGTCATAGATTCGTAACCTCGGTCACTCTTTCGCTTATCGACCCACTTTCTCCCATGACTGAGTTCAAAAACACACGCCCTGACATTTTACTAAAAAGAAAGACAAAATTCTTGCTCTCTGGGCCACAAAAATGGGTCTAATTCATGATAGAACCAGAACTGAATCCCACAAATGGGATCTATTTCCCAAACAGTGGGAATGACTTACTAATTGAATGTAGTGTGAAGCTCCTTATGGTCCTCCGGACTTGATAAACAGCTATACAAATATGGGCCGTTTACCATTTGTGCTCATTCAGACTTGGGTTTGTCAGATAATCAACAAAACATTGTTCTGAATATCCGCAATGCTTTTTTCTTCTTCTTCTTTTTAATCAAACTGCAGACAGGCAGTTTTTAATCTGGTTGGCAAGCAACGTCTTTGTTCTCACAGTTGTCTCATAAATACGTCGTTTTCAGTGCCGTCCCGATGACGTGTCCTGAAAACCCATGTTAGTCGAAGACGGAAAAGCTTTTAGTGGCTAGAAAGTTCCCCCAAGTCTCTGCCCTGCATTTGAAAAGGTCTACAGAGATGCTTAAGATCAGCACTTATTTCCTTACACCATTAAAGTAAACATCATCTCTCCCCATGATATCAACAACCGGAATGTAATTAGGTGTTTTAGAAAACAGTCGAGGACTGTAAGGCAGCAGAATTGGGATTGGCAATCTGGCTTTGGAACCAGAAGTTACGGGAAATCAGCTTGGGGTGGATAAAGTTTCGTCAAGGACCGGCTTTAACGTCGCTTAAAGCAATAACGATGTTCAACAGTTCTTACATGCACCGTCTGTTGGTATGACTGAACCCGAACTTGATAAAAACATAACCCGACCTTGCATGTGGCATTATTTGGAGGCATTCAGGTCTCTGATGCTCTGACTCTTGTACTTTAAGTTGCTCAGTAGCTGCGTTTCCATTACAAACGTGTGCAAAAACGTATCGGTATTCCGCTAATGTTGAAAAAAACCCAACACAATTTCACTATTGTGTTTCCGTTAATTAAGAAATCAAATTAAAATCGCACATGGCCATGCCGCTCCATGGTCATTCAACTACTTCCTGTTGTCTTCATGGTTTGTTTGCACCAGAGGCAACATGAAGGAAACATCGCAAGAGTCATGTGACTTGTGTGATGTGGAAAAAAAAGTTTCCACTGCAAGTTTCAAATGTCCAACAAAACAAAACAAAGATTTTACAGAAAAAAACAGTTTTTCAAAATTGGTTTATTTCCATTAAACACATTTTTTTGTTGTTTTTTGTGAAAATGTTAAATTCCGCAATTATATGGTCAATGCAGCTGGAGATGCAAAAGATCTGAACAAAGATAAAACCGAGTGAAAAAATAAAACATGCTGTTTTGAAAAGAGCAGCAGATTAACAGCCCATAATATTCATTTAGGCAATGTAGGAACACTGTGAAATAAATTCATTTGGGGTTTGTCTCCACCGACTCTGATGGATGAAGACACAGATGGCGTTGAGAAGTTTGTACAACAAAAGCTGAAACAGTGAGCACCAGCCGCTTCTGTCTTCACCAGATTAGCACATCTAGAGTTCAAATGGTTCTGCTGTTCTTTGCGAATAGCAAATTTCGAGATGAGCTACAAATTATCAATTTTGTGCCCTTTCTAACGCGACACTCCCCATTAATCGCGGCTTTGGACAAACTCCAACAGTGAACTGGCGTCTCGTCCTGAAGCGTTCAGGTCCTTTGAGGATAAAACCCAAATTTAAATGCAACAAAAAAAAAATATCTATTAAGCTGATAGTGTACGCATTCAGAAAAGATCTAGTTTTTTTCTCTTACAGGTGCCTTCAAGACAGCATAATTAACTACAGAGCCGGTGAAGCAGCTCTGCCTGAGATCACTAGCCTTTAAAAGCAAGTGAATCGATTAATCTTTGCAAACAATGAAGCAAACTTCCAGCAGAATCATTTGTCCTTGCTGTAATCACAGGCCAAGCACAAGAGAGCCTAAAACTTTTTATAGCAAAGTGTGTTATGGCCTGAAAGCAGCTTGGAGGCAGGCTTTTCATCTCCAACGTCAGCTGTGATTTCAGGGCACAGCAGCTACTTTAGGCTCAGAGATTGCCTGAACAATCGCGGCAGAGATCGTTTTTAAACTACTGCGTTGACCTAAAGGTGGAGAGTAGAGTTGTATGGAACCGATATTCGTTTGCGGTCAGAAGGTCCATCACTGCCTTTGAGTTTGAGCCAAGAGGCTTCGTGATTCAGACGAGGCTGAACGGCTGTTGTCTGACTCAATCGGGTTTTTCATATTTCCTTCCAGCCCGGACATTTCACAGGAGGTTCAATCAACCGGACTGGCAAGAAGTAGCCGTATCGGCTGACTGGCGATGTGTGGAGCGATTAAATACCACCTGGGTGGCAAATGATCAGGAGATTTAAGGCAAAGAGCAGACAGATGCCGCGTCACGTAATTACGCAAATTCAAATTACAAAAATAAAGTTGCTCAATAGAAACACGCCGATTGTGGGGGGGAAACAAAAAAAACTCACGTTTTTGCGCTAGGATAGGTTGGTTTTTTTTCGGCCATGTTGGAATTAGTGTCTTTCGCAAAACTCATTTTCGTATCACATGAGTCAAAAGATCAGCAAGCAGATGCTACAACTGGAGGAAAAGACCAAGAAGAAGACAGACAGTAGTGGATGATGATTGGCCCACATGCTTTTTAATGACTTACAGCGTGAATATGCTTATTTACATGTGAATTTAAATTGCGCTTATTTAATGGAAACGCTACAACTGTGAAATTGTGTTTTTTTTTTCGACATTAGCGGAAAGGTTTGCGTACATCTGTAATGGAAACTCAGTGAGTGACTCATACCGGATCAGAGGACTTCTGGAACAATTCCAGAAGCTCCATTATTAAAATCCCTCGAGGGAAATGTATCTGCCTCGACGCTTCGTTAAGTTAAGGGTTATTCGCAAATGTGTTTGTCCACTTTTGAGTCTCCGGACACTTATGCACAACACTGTAACAAACATGCTATGCTACAATCCAAGCCTCTTTTAGTCGTATCGTTCCTTTCTGCTAAGAGAATCGTTTCATAAGACGTCACCGCATGGCTGTGATGGAGAAGATTTCGGCCTTGTAAATGTCTAGAAAGTGAAGTGACCCAGATCAAAACCTCTGCACCGAAGGCGACCTGGCCAAGAAAGACAGCAGTATGCAGCAGATGAGGAGACAGATATAACAAAACCCGAGATTAGAAAAATCTAAAAACACAATTAATTTGGCAATAAAGTGAAGTAGTTCAGACAATAATCATCTTAGAACAGCAGCAGCGATTGAAAACATCCGTTGTCGTTTTTCTTTTCTTTCCATTTTGTGTAAAGCCTTCAGTGAAAATTGTTCTGACAGTTTTTGTTCGTCTTGCAAAGTGTTCCAAGAAAAGGAGCTGAGAAGCTAAAAACCACAATTTCAGTTCTAAACCTAAGTCCAGGCGCCTTAAACAGCTAACATTTCAGTTCAATCCTTTTGAAGCCAATCTCCTCTCATCTTGTGAGGCGAATTCCTCGCCCGTCTGCGTGTGGCCGTCCTGACTCTTGACGGGGAACGTAAAGCAGGGCGGACACCAAACCTGATAGAAGAACAGTCACCTATAATCTCTGCAAACCCGGCGTTTAAAATGTATGCATGAAATTGAGCTGCAGGCAGAAACCGTGGCAGGGCAGCGGATTCATCCACTGGGAAAGTAGATGACAGTCGATTATTTTGGAATAAAAGTCGGCAATTAGGAGTAGCTGGAACAGTGAGAGGAGTGAGCGGCTGCTGCCCGGAGCAGAAGCCGAGCGCGGGCCAACTCGAAGGAAATGATTGGCCGACGCTTTGAATGAGCTTCTGTTCTTCTGTGTTACTTTTCCACTTAATATCTTTTGATATCGCTGGCCAGGCTGCAGTCTGGTGAAATGAATGCAATTTAGAAGCTTTTCCATTCGCCGTGGTGATAAAGTAATAACCTGTGTAGGCACGCAGCCGAGCTGCATTATTAATTAACGGGTTTCATAATTCAGGGGGAATTCTGAAAATGCTATGCAACGATGGGGAAGGATTGTCGTTTTGTTTTGCTGCTAGGTGGAAAAGGAGAAACGGTAGAGAGAAAAAATTAAAAACAGGGCGACATTTCCACCGAACCGATCCATCTCACCTGCGATGAAAGCGAGTCGCACGTGATCCAAAGGTGGTTTTTTTGGCCGAGGTCTGACTGTTCAAGACAACACGAGTGTTTCTGCAAATCACGGCGGCCAACGGGAGGCCGGAATAATAAACGTGGATTAATGTCCTGCGGCAGAACAGAAAGGCAGGAGATCTCTGTGAGAGCCGCTTTATAAATCCAATTAGCGTTTATTGTTCAAACTCCTGACTCCTGCTTTTGGTACATAACGCTTTTACAAACCCATGAAAATGTTTAAAACCAGCTGGACTTCTCCAACATTTACCAAACTTCAAAAAACACAAACCTCGGTGTACGTTGCTAGGATTTCTTGGGATAATATACAATAAAAAAAATACAAAATGTGGTGCTTTATGTGTGCAGATATTTCCCGATATTCAGCAAAAGTCGACATGTCTCAACGAGTGCCGTTTTGTGGAAACGGCTATTTTGCACAAGAGCCGTGGATTCGACACATTGGGATGACAAAAGTCAACTTCGGATGGACTGTGTGAGTCCTGTGGTGAAGAAAGCTGTGCGTTGTTCAAGCTAAACAGCTACAGCTAAACACGTTGGAGGATACAAACTCACAGGATGGAGGGTGGGGGGGGAACAAAACCAAAAAAAAACCAACTAAATGTTTCCATTGCAGTTTTGTGAAATGTACAAATTTCGAGCTCTTGATCCTAGTGCAAAACACTTTTAATCAAAATATACGAGTTTCCAACATTAAGCCAATTTGTTTTCGAGATTCCAATTTGCGCCAATTTATGGACAATGAAAACGCAATTTGTGAGGTGGAATCTCATCGATCTTTTGACGTATCGGATTAAAAAAAGTAAAGGGAAATGTCCAAAATTGAAATAACTCCTGCAACTTCGCAAAAAAAAACAAAAAACTAAACATTTTTAACCAACATTTTACCAGAAGCACAAAACTTTGGAAAATTCCTTCATCCACACCTCCAGGTCGTTGGAGGCTGTGTTTTTTCCTGATATGTGTGGTCCATGCTAGTTTGCAAACTCCACTCCCTGTTTGCTACAGCCACTCGTCAAAATCTAACGAAACTACGCAGGACAAGACAAAGTGGGAGTGAAAGGAATTTGCTTCGTTGGCGCAAAAAGGGTCGCTTGAGATCCTGACGAGAAAGGATCTCGTACGCTCACAGGCCAAATCCGCATCCTGACGGAAGGCTGCTCCGCCGCAAACAACCCCGGCTCCGATTCACATTTTTCCCTGCGCCCGCTTCCTCCTACGTGCAGAAAAAGCTCCCGCGCTCAAACGCGGAGAACGCTCCGATTCCGTTTCAGAACGAGAGACTTCTTAAGAGGATCTGCAAACAGGATGATACTGGATTTTTTTTTTCTTTTTTCCTCTTTCTCTCCCCATCACCGACTCAGTAAAAGAACAGCCACGCTTGCAGCTGAGGGTGAGTTGAGGCCAGTTACATAAGGATGAAATAATATAAAAATAAGAAAAAAATTAAATAAAATAAGGAGGAGAAAGATAGAGAGCACAGCCTTGGGTGAAAAATCAGATTCCAGAGAGAAAGCTGCGTGGTTTGGAAATGTTTCTGAACAAATTATAGCTAATTCAGAAGGGTTGCTAATTTCTCTGAGCAGGGAATGGAATCAGGAAAAGGAATTAGCAGAGGATGGCAGGTGTCTACCTTGCTGCAAACGTTCCTCTGGGGGGATTAACTTGATGTTGTGGGTCTTTGAAGGATATTCCATCTCGTCTTTATATAAGACAGCCTTGCTTTGCTTCGCAAATATGGTGCAAAGCACAAGCAACCACATGAGGAAACGGCTTCTTCCTCTGTGAGTTTTTGTTTTCATTTAATTTCCCCCCAAAATAGTCAATTTCCCCGTTTTTTTTTATTCTAGGAATGAGCAGCAGCGCCTCAAAGGAGAGGAAATGAGAGGAAGCAGACGGAGGTTTAATAAGAAAAACAAAAAAAACAGAAAAGTCGCGACTTGCTTAAGTTCTAACAAACTTAATTGGTTAGAACTAGTTAGAACCAATGCTTGAGTGGAATGCATGACTTTGAATGTGGCGGGATTCTTGGTTCCACAAAGTCCGGCAAAATAATAAATTTTGCTGGACAATAAATTGTTCCAGAAGTTACCATTACATTTTTAAAGTAATATAATAGTAATGACAAAGTAATAATGCTAGAACACGTGCAAAAAGAATGGTGAACATTTGACACTAGGACTGGAAGACGTTTTAAATATCCAAAAATAAAGAAACAAAACATCAAATAAAATCAATTTTGAAGTCTTCGTAAACAAAGTTGCCCTTCAACAAAAAAAGGGGCTAGTTGAGACCAAAGCACCAAGTGAAAGACTTTTATCAGCCAGTTATTGGTAGAAAGAGAGAGAGAAGAAAAAAAGATACCCAATAAATGATGCCAATGGAATATTATTGAGTCTGTCTTAATTTATCATGCAATTAGTTGATTTATTTATTTATTATTGCGACACCCCTTAGTCTTAGTGCTTCAGAAACTATGAGCGCTATCTCTAGCTTTTAGCTACCAGTCAAAAAAAAAATCAAGTATTTGAGTTTGACTGGTGGAATTTTTCACTTTCATTTATGAAACTGAACCAATTTTCATAACATTTCAACAAGAAACAGTGTCTATTTATGACAGACAAGTTTACTTTCAACAAAAAAGCATGTCGAGCACGCCACCAGAACAGACACAATAAAGACAGTAGAGCAAATAAGAAAAATAAGATTTTATAAAACACATTCGTAGAAAATTCATGTACTGCAAATTCACTCTTCGCTCCCAGTAACAGCTAAACAGCTCATGCATCTCACAAAGGAGGTAAGAGATCAATATCTGAAGGCTACTAAGTGCGAGCTGTGATCATGGTAACAGAGGGCCGTGTAAAAACCTCCTGTGATCCGACACTTAATGAGTTTCGTCTCCAATAGCGTCCATTTCATAACTGCACAGTCCAAACCTCACCTTAATGATAAACCGATACCATCGCTTTCTTATTTCAGTTTGTTCTGTCTTTAGTTGCCAAATTTGACTTTTTCCAGGAAGAATTTCATAACGTTTGAGAATTGCCCAAATGCTGTCGAGGCGTTTGATTCAGAGATGAAGAGGTAAAAGTAATCAGTTCATTTTTATTTTTTAATCCTCTGCCAAAGTCAAGTTTCACATTTCAGGACAGCCGTTTTGTCTGAGCAATGACGAAGCGACTGCATGAAAAAGTTGAACTTTCTCAGCATGGAGAGGGTTAAAAAACAAAAAAAACCTCTCTCCTTCAGGATCCTCTCCATCACGGCAAAACCGAACGATCCGACAGACTCGCTAGATTAATTTAATCGTTCCATTCCGACATGTTGTTTACGCTCCCGCGAATAAGTCATGAGCGAGTCGATGGTAACTAAGGAGAGGCCCATAAAACCCCATAAAGCCCTGACAGCCACAGGATGACTCATCAGCTTTGCTGACACAGTACAGTAGAGGTGTGAAAACTTCTCACTGCAAAGACGCATCGCTTTGCAGACGATGCACAACTCCGAACAGAGCACGGCTCGGGGTTGTTTTCCACTCAGAGAAAACTGGGTTTTGAAAAACAGATGGGGGGGGTATCTACAGTATTAATAGCTCTTGGGGGGTTTTGTGGGGGCATTTTATCACGTTACGACCTCAAACTTTAATCTGTTTTTTATGGAAATTCTCAGTGATCACGCAAGTCGATGTGTGGAGATGAGGGGGCTGTTGGCGGTTTCCGATCATGAAGCTATGGGGCGCTTTTGTTGGAAAAAGGGGCACGGCCAGCAACCCAGTATTCACTTATGCAGCATGTGTTTGTGAAGGATTTTTCCCTGCAACTTACTGAGATTCTGCAGCTCATTGAGTTTGTATCATTTCACATTTTCACCTTTGTTCTGGAACCCCATGTTGAGTTCATCCAAATATGAGAGAGATGATATAAACCAGTGGTTCCCAAAGTGTGAGGCACGCCCCCTAGGAGGGGCGCAGTGCCATTGCAGGGGAGGCGCGAAAAAAGAAACAACCTCTCGTTTTTTTTTTTGCACAGAGGCAAAATTGCACAGAGGCACATTTTGCCTCTGTGCAAAATGTGCAACCCCATTTTGCACAGAGGCTTTTTTTAATGTACTGATGAGAGCAAAGTTAAATATTGTTACAAATATTTCAAACATATTTCTTTTTTTATAACACCGACAGCAAAGAAACGTTGCTGGTGTTTCATAGTTACTCCATTTCAACCAAATTTGCCTTTTTATAATTTAACCTTATTCACTCATCCTGCTTTGTCCAACAGCTCAAACTTAGTCTGACTGGAACGTAGAACAGCCATCCTGTTAAGAAAAATGGTTGAAGTGCAACTTAACCTAGCAGGTGTAATCAGATTAATCGTAGCTAATCGACTATTGAAATAATTAACTTCTTTAGTGAGGGATTAATTGCGGACACACTGTTGATGACTTGGTGACGTATCACCAAGGTGTTGCTGGAAAACATAAGCTGCTATAATGCCCGACAGAAACTGCGAGAGCCTGGGAACGGATGGGCTGCGGAACGACTCGAGCTCTGGGAGTAAAAGCTGATTGACCTTGCATTTAACGATCAGAAACGCGTGACTTCGCCCACTCAGCTTCTGTCTGACAGAGTCAGCTTCCTGGACCTATCCAGGCGCATGTTCATGTTCCTCACACATGCAGAAACTCTGCTTTATTCACAACTCCGAGGAGAATTCTGTGTTCCTGTTTAGAGGTCTGTGAGGGAAGGAAAAAAACCCACTTTGACCAGTTCTCAAGTGTGTACAGTGACCCGGCTTGGACTCGCAACAGAATCCCTTAAGCGTAGTTTTTTTAAGCATATACTTCTAATTTAAAGGCACTTTAATCATCTGCAATCTATTAGGGTATTACAGTTTTAATCTTACACTGCTGTTATTGGGGTTTTTTATGCCAGCGTATGGAGAAACATGTGACAAGGAACCGAAATGGGGCTTCTGTGGAGCATTAACGTTTTGCATATTTGATGTATGCGCGCACACTTTGAGGCACTTCTGTTCTGAAGAGGACAAGCAGTTTGGGATTAAAGGTGTGAAATCCAAAAGTCAATATCAGGTCTGTAACTAAATCATTTTAGTTATTTACTCATCTCAATTATTTTGACGATTAATCGGATAAAAATTTTCAGTCTTCCTTATGCAAAATAAGAAGTCCTTTGAAAGACGCAAATAAATTATATATATATATATATATTGCAAAAATGTATAAATTTTTTGCACATTTTTGGCTTAATTACTGCTTTGACGATTAATTGAATACTATATTAGCTGACGACTGTTTCAATAATCAAGTAATCACAATCACGACTACTCCAATTAATCATGACTAATCTAATTAATCACAACTAATCCAATTAATCATGACTAATCCAATTAATCACAATTAATATGTTTAATTCTTTTCGCAGAATTGTTCATATTTAACATATTTAACATTCACAACATTTAAGAGTAGTTTTTAAATGGCTCTGATTAAGTGTCAGTAGTAATTCAGTAATTCTCAGAAGAAATTGTCAAACAAAGCTCCCTGTTGCTCTTGTTCTCAACGGCCTGATGTCTTTCTGAGATTCGCTGATTCCTGAAACTGATTGTATCCTGGCGAAACTGCAGGCGCAGCTGAAAATAGGCCTGTCTGGCACAGTCAGGTCATGTTGTCCTGGTGTTTTTCACTGAACTAAAAGGATAAGCTTACTTTAATGCAAGTTAAAGCATAAGTACGCCGAGTTCTGGTACTGAGTCTCGGTGTCCAAATTCGACAGCGGTAGATGAGGAAATTACAGAGGTTTCCTCTCTTCATGGGAAACGGACTTCAAAACAGAGATGCATCGATTTACTTTCTTCACTTCCTGTTCCGATATCTGAAGTTTGGTATTGGTCAATACTGATCCGATTTTTACATACAAAAAATTAAAACATGAATTGAAGAGGAATTTGCTCCCAGACATGCGCCGTAAAGCAAACAACTGGACTTTACTGAGTACTGATGTGTTGAACAAAAACAGGACACACACACACACTCTCCAAGTCATCAAATGGCCAACAAGACTTCAGGAAAAGGTCACGCAGCCGGTACACTGCTGCTTCTCTCCGCTCGCCATTCTTTGCACATGTTGCTCTAGGTAAACTGACGGGGCGTCGTGTAACCGTTGGTGACATTTAAATGCGAGGCTGTCCACCTGACTCAGACGTTCTGCCTCGCTCTGGCCAATTAAGCGTGATACTGTCCCACGGTGGCCCTGAAAATCTACAGCGTTTAAGAATGTCAAAGACTGCCCTTTCGCCAAGGCGCACGCCAGGAACGTGGCATTTGAAACTGTGTTGGAAAAGGTATTCTGCTTTTGAGTCGATTTATGTTTTAGTAAAAAAATAAAATAAAATAAGGACAAATGATGTTAAAGAGGGATTAAGTTGTGCTTGGAGGAGCAAATGGTGATTGTTTGAAATGTTCCGTTTGGCCACAGGAAACAGCCCCAGCACATCCACCAGTCCCTCAATTAATTAATTCATTTGCACATTTGAAAATTTTGTGCAGACTTGCAATTTTCACCGGTCATCGCAACTTTTCCGACAAATCTGACCAATCACCTCAACGCCTTTCTGCATTTACTTTTTTTCCTGACCAATCGCTGCAACTCGGATGAACTTTGACCGACCTCCCATTTATTGCCTTTAGTCAATTTAGAGAACTTCAGAGCAAAGCAGGAGGAAATTAAACTATGAGTTTCAAATAGCATCAATAAAACGGGACAGAACTGCAGTCCGACGATTAGGCAAATTTTGCTGAACGATAAATTGTGCCAGATGTTATTGCGATAAACGATAATATTTTGTTTTGACAGCATTTTAAAGTAATACGATGATAATGGCAAAAATAATAATGCAAGAGCAAATTCTAAAAGACCAATAGACTTTCAATACTAACTAACATCTAAAGAGAAAAAAAAAGAAAACAATATTTCTTGCCAATGGAAATAACTGAGTTTGTTTTAATTTATCACGCGATTAACTGGTTTATTGATTATTGCGATTATTACCTACCAATGATGAGTTCTTGACCATCACTGCCAACACTTTTCACTCTTTGCTTTAGCCATTTATATTTCAACTGTTACTGTAGCTTTCAAAGTGATTTTCTAAAGACACGACAAATCCTGATTCATAAAACGAAAAGTTCTAGAAGGAAAACGGCGAGGAGGTCGAGAGGATTCCAGCTGAGCATCACATCAGAGACCCACGATTCACGAAAAAGCAAAATCAATAAAAACGGCCCTGAATGTCTGTACAACATGCCTCGTCACATGTTCCATTTAGACAAACCGCAGGGGGGCCTTTTTGTTTTTTTCTGTACGCTAATCACTCACTGAGAGGTTCTTGGCACATCTCCAGGGTCTGCTGAGCAGGTCTCTCCGCGCTGCAGCATTAGCACAACTCGGTCTCAATTAGAGAGCATTATCCAGGCAGGAGGCGCCGAGTTCTCGTCATCACGAATCACTTCACCCGCCTCGTGGGGCTCACAGATATAACGTGCAGAACGCCGGCGGACGCGGCACGGAAGTGGAGGGCCAGAGGGAAATCGAAGGAATGTGAAGAATTTCAGGAGGACCGAGTGGTAGCCGGCATGTTTAAAACCACAGAGGTTTGTTGCTGACCTCTGACCTGCAGCTGTTGGCTTGGCTTTCACCTGTCGGTACTAATTAAAGCTGTACCGCTCCAGCTGTGAGCAGGGATTAGTTACTCATTAGAGGATGGGCGGTTATGGCCCTGGTTGTCACGGAAAGTCGTTATTATGATGAGAATTGTGACTTATTAGGACAATTATGAAATCAGACTACGTTTGCCTCAGACTTGGTGGTTTGTCTAATATTTATCTAATACCTACAAAAGTCTGTCCATGACAAAGTTCAAAACGTTAAAACAAAACAGGGAAAATTTTCTGCGATACTTTTACTGCTGTTGGAGCAGCAAAACAACGGAAACAACATTCATTAATCGATTGGAATCGTCAACTCGTTAACAGGAGTAACAGAGAAAAACGATCATTTTGCTGAAACGATGACACAGTCAGAGCAGCAAAAAAGCCCAAAACTGCACAAAGAATTCTGGATTTAAGATGAAGAACGTTGTTCATGTATGAATTTTAAACAATAAAATAATTTGGTGCTATTATTTAAAATAGGAATTGAATTATTTGTGCATTTATTTACTTGTGCATTTCTAATATTGTATAAAATAAGCATAAGTGGCTAAGCATAAATTTTATCCAATTAATCTTCAAAATAACCGATTACCACAATTATCTGTAGCTGCAGCCCTGCATCCAAAATACTCTTATATAGAATCTTAAGTTTCTTTTCAAATAACTTCTTATAGACTGGAAAAAAAAAAAAAAAGACTGGACTTTGGGAGTTCCAACTAAGCAGGATCGGGAATATAAAGGACGGATTACGTGCCTGTTACACCAGCAGATTTAGAAAGTGAAGTTGTTCATTTAGATAAGGGTAAAAAATATTACAAAATATCTGCGAGGTGACGGTGTTAAAACATATTCAGAAAGAGGCTGAGTCATTGTGTTACGTGCTCTGTGTGCATTCATAGTAAACAAAAAAAACAACCTCCAGAACGCGTTTCTGCACTCTTTCCTCTGCCCAGGCCGAAGGCGGTGGCAGTCCTCACCTCTTTGTCCATGCTGTCCAGATCCTCCTTGCAAAGCATGTAGAGCGGCATCGTTTCCGACATGCTCGGCTGCCGCTCCCGGCGGGAAGGCCCCGGCTGCTCGCCGTCCCGGCCTGACCCGGCCGCCTCGTTCTGCTGACCCTGTGCGGCTCCCCTGGTGCGCAGGAGCAGAGGAGAATGAGAAAACCAGTCTGAATGTTAACACCGACTGGAAAACTGGCTTTTTTTTTTTTTTTACACATTCACATCTCAGGCACTTCATACTTTTCTAGGAATCCTGGAAAAAAGCACAGATGGACCGATTCCATATTGATATCTGTACTAGTCCTGATATCTTAAAAAAAACATCTTGATCGGTGACAATGTGGCCAATCTATTTGGTCTAATTCCATTTTGTGCTCTGATGCTTTATTATTTTACACTTACAGTTCTTTATTGCACTTTTTGGACCATTTGAAGGAAGGTTTGTGCTGCTGTTTGTTTTTATGTTCAACCTATTGCTTTGGTAATTTTCAATGCCTTTATTATTTATTTTACGTTGGCTGTTCCACGACTAACTGCACTGACTGAACAAAGTTGTGTTGTTTTTCCATGTCTGACCAAGGTTGTGAAGCTATGTAAGTATTTACATGTCCTGGTGCAACTTTATCAAATAAATGTATAATTGAGTACATTTATGTCTGTGTTTAAAAAAAAAGAAACATATTAAGTCGATTCAGCTGTTTTTCTGCATCGTATTGCATTGGCCGATACTAAACCGATACCGGTACTGGTATCGGAAGTGAAAAAAGTGGATAGGTGCGTGCATCCCTGGAAAAAAAAAGTTTCTAAGCTCATTTAAAGACACATTAAAATTAAATGGTATACATTTTAGTGGATCTATTTGTAAAAAAAAAAACAGTAGAACATCAGAAGCATCACTTTCTGTCGCTTTGTACTTTTATATTTCTTCCCTTTCTTTCTTCGTGTCACTCAGATCTTTGAGCAAAACTCATTTGCAAAAAACGCAAAACACAATCAGCTTTTTACCGTCTGCGGCGACAAAAGCAGGGAGGTCGAAGCAGGCGAGCGATGGTGGGAGGCGCACAGGACTCAGAGAAGCCTAATGGATGTATATGCAAATGCGAAAGGGACGGCTCCTCCGTTTCCTCCGGGTGCCGCTTAATTGAACGGATCTCCTTTGATGATTCTCTTCATTTTAAAGCGCTTCGCTGAAAACTTAATTGTGCCTCTAATCCATGAATAAAATAGGGCAATTTTCCACTTGAGATGATTAATCACAGAGTCAGAAATCTGCTGGATTTGAAGGTGTTTTAAGGACGGGGGCGGCGGCCGTCTGGGGTGAATCTAAGTGATAAAAGACGGGACGAAAAGCGACGCTCTTGTTTTATTTAAGTGGAACTTGGAAGTATTTTTCTTAATTGTAAAGTACATTCCCAGAAAGAGCTGTCTAATTGTTTTAGATTGGCAGGCAGGTCTAAATAATTATATCCTGCAAAACAACAAAACTCAGATGTTAAAGAAAATTTGCCTCATTTATATTAAATCACTGGATGACTTTTTCTTTTTTTGGTTTACCTGAACTTTACTTTAAAAAGAGCCAAACTGAAGACCAGCGGTCTAGACACTCCTGTTGTTGACTGAGGCAAATCTTCCACTCTAGTCTGAACTAACTACAGTATGAGCATCAAACTCGTTTTCATTTCGGACCATGTCGGTGCAAAGAATGAGCTTAAAGGGCCAGTTGTGGCAGAATGCATAAATAAATAAAAGTCCCTAATCAGAAATTGTTATCTGTGGCCCTCTAACACAGGCAAGTGATTAATATGAATAGAAAATAAATCCGGTAGAATTTTCAACAATTTCACTGAACTCCAATACAGGAACCGCACAGCATTCTGGGAGATGTAGGCAGCGGAAAAGTAAGCTAGGTTGGTGGCATCAACTCTCTCTCTCGCCCTTGGGTTACCTAGCGACAACCTGTTGAGCATCTTGCGCAGCAGCAGTTTTATGTTTCGCCAATGTTACACACAACTGTGTAAAAAATAAACAATGTTGGTGTGGAGTGAAAACTGTGGATAAAACAGGAAGGGTCACAGATTGGCAGTATTTCAGAAATTTAAGACGAAAAACTCATCAGTAATTATTGACAGACTGAGAAGAAACACTTATGATGTCATAATACACTTTTCAGCCGTGCTGAAGATGTTGTAATTTCAAATTACAACATTTCTTGATGTTGTAATTTCAAGAAATCTGAGGATACAAATAACAGCCAAAGGCAACTTTACCATCGGTGCTCAACAAAAACACCTGCATCCGAACCTCTGCTCTCATTTCTACCAACCCCAAGGCTGTTTCAGGTTCGTCTCATGTTTTACAGTGAAACCAAGTGTGAACGGGACAGGAAGTCCCCCAGACTGATGGGTGACTCACTGAGGGGACTGTTCTGGTGAATCACTCAAACCAACTGCTTGGCTATTGGGAGTTTTTCCTGAGTGTGGCAGAAAGAGAACCACTCGGATTGCGTAGTGAATTGGGTGGCATAGTGATATAAAGTGTTGAATGCAGTACCTGAGACCAGACTGATCCATGCGGTCGGAGAGGGGTCCCGATGGCTGGAGGTAGGCTGCTGAACGCCCTGCCTGAGGGCCCCTGCGGATTAGCTTCCCTGTGACCGAGTCGTAGGTCCGGGCCTCTGAAAACACCCCCCGGGGTTTGGGGTGGACGGGAGCTGGCTGGAAGACGGCTTTCTGCAGGCAGCCCTGATTGTCGAGAAAAGCGGCCGGGCTGCTGCTCCTTGAAGAGACGGAACTGGGAGTTTATCTCCGTACTTGGGCTCATGCATGTTCAGCTGCTAACAAAATAAGCCTGGGAGATCGTGGTTCTGGTACCGTGGCGTCCTGGAGTAATCCTCCTTCAGAGGGTACAACTGCTCCTCCACCCGCTCCCAGCGCTCCAGGCAGCTCCACAGCCAGTCGGGGTTGACCACATGGAGGTGCTTGCAGCCCTGCGCCTGCCGTACCTTCTCGGTTCCTGCGAGAACCGCAGTTGTTAGAGGTTTGGTGAAACATTAGCTCACAAGACAGAACAAATATGGGGTGTATGAGAATGTGCAGCATTAAGTGGTCACATGTACTAAAATCAAAAGCTATTTCAATGAAAAACATCTTAACAGACCAAGTTACATGTTAACATCGGACCCCTTCTCTGACATCACCTGCACAATTCTTGCATCCATTGAACTTGTGAGTTTGTGGATAGTTTCTGCTTGAAAGTCTTTGCAGGATGTCAGAAAACCTTCCCAGAGCTGCTGTTTTGATATGAACTACGTCCCACCCTCAGATCTTCTGCTTTAGGAAACTCCAAAGGTTCTCAATAGGGTCAGAGGTCAGAGGAGTTTCTCCCCTTTTATGCCCACAGCAGCCAATGACACAGAAGTATTCCTTGCAGCATGAGATGGTGCATCGCCATGCATGAAGATGATTTTGCTACTGAAGCTACGGCTCTTCTTTTTGAACCATGAAAGAAAATTATCAGTCAGAAAGTCCTTATGCTTTGCTGAGGCCATTTTCACACCTTCAGGGACCATAAAGGGGCCGATCAGCTCTGTCCCCATGATTTCAGCCCACAGCATGACTCCACCACCTCCTTGCTGACATTATAGCAGTGATGGGACGTGGTGGCCATTCACCACCAATCCACACCTCAGTCCATCTGGACCATCCAGGGTTGCACAGCAGTCATCAGTGAACAAGTCTGTTTGAAAATTTATCTTTATGTGTGGCTGGGCGCACTGCGACCGTTTCTGCTTGTGAATACTGGCTAGGAGCCGAATAGTAGGTTCATGCACAACAAGCCTCTGGAGGATCCTTTACAAACAAACAAACTTTATTCAAACGAGAGTTTACAAAACAGCCAAGCAAATTAGCAGCTTAGAATGAAAAAATAGGGCTCCGCCATTAGCGGAAGTTCACCCAACAAAGTCTGTATATATTGAAAACTTTCCGTCAGATTCCTAGTAAGGGTGCCTAGTCACTGAGTTTGGAAAAACAGTATACCTGCTCACCTGGAATCTGAATGACCTTGAACATAAAGGTGCAGAGACCTTTAACTAGCATAACCTGCTCATCATGGGATTGTCATCCATGGTTGTGGCTCTGGATCCATAGTGTTCCCACATAAATGAACAGACGTTACGTCTTTTGCTTGGTAAAACCTACTGCAGCAGTAGATGCTGCTCATTCTCAGGCATGAAATGCTAACGTAAGGTAGAATCACGAGTTAAAAAACTTTTACTCCACTTACTGCAATATTAACCAGTAGATTTTGCCGTTGTTGTTGGTTAAACGACTAAGAAACTTCAATTTGGGGCAAAATAAATGCACTTTATTCCCGGACACCCAGAGTCGGTGAGCTTCATGAAAATATAAAAGAAACGTGAATCTAACTGGACGACAAACAACTGCGCTGTCTTTGTATCATCCATGTCTACGTACCTGCCCTCGCTGCGACTAGATGTGTCGTCCGGTTGGGGTCCTGAGAGTTGAGGATCAAACTCTTGCCGATTTTGGCCCCCAGGGCTTTGGCGTGGTAGAACTCCCTTGTCCTCTCCATGGGATAGTTAGTGGGGTACAGTCCGCTGAACACGACCGTCGTGCCCTCCAGAGTCTTGCTCTTCAGCTCTGGGACGATCCGGCGGATGTCTGGCATCTCCGACGCCTCCTTCCTCAGGTAGGTCTCGTAGCGGACGAAGTACTCCGCGTGGATCCTTTCCAGCACCTCCTCCAGGTAGATGAGGTGATCGTCCTGGTCGTTGTCGATCTCTTCCTCTTCCTCCTCGTCTTCCATGCTTTGGTCCAGCAGCTCCTCTCCCACTGTGACTCCGGACTGTTCGCTGTTCTGGGACTCGGTTTCCGGCTCTCTCCTCTCCAAGCAGCCGTTCCCCAGCTCGGGGTCGGGCAGGACGATGCCCGGATGTTCTGCGGAGTCCGAGCTGTTCTCGACGTCGCAAGAACCTTTGCTGTCCCCTTCCTTCGTCACGTCCTCGTCAGAGGGCTCGTGTCCGTCTCCTTCCTGTTCGGACTCCTTTGCCGTGTGAGTCCTGCTTTGACTCCCGCCGCCTGGCGAGGTGGGTTTTCCTGTACCCGATTCACTGTCGCTGTCACTAGAAAGGTCAAAATCCAAGTTATTGGAGTCGTGGCTCGGCGCTGCTGACGAGTTGGCACCTCCCTGCACCTCTTCTGTCCTGTTACTACCGTCCTCTTTAACATCTTTTCTATCCTCCACCTGAGTGTCCTTTGGTTTCTGGCCCGACTCTGAAACCTTTTGACCAGTGTCTGACCCTCGACTCCGTCCTGTCTCCTCCTGCTCCTCCTCCACTACCCCCTGTGTCCTTTCACTGGCCGCTCCTTCCTGAGAAGACTGAGGTAATGAAAGCTCTTCCTTTCCTGAAATGCCTGGCTCCTTTGACCGTTTCCTGAGGCCATTATTTTGCTCATCAGCACCAATCGCCTCCGCTTGTTCTGTGCTCTCTGTCGGCCGACTCGCAAGGCCTCCCGCTGGAAGACATAAAAATCCGATCACACAAACAAACAAGACATGAGGGTGAAGTAAGATCTGCTGATGAACTTGGAAGCACCTCGCTGTGATACGGAAAGAAAAGGAAACACGTTTTTTGACACTTTTCAGAAAATGCCGGCCTTTTTAGAGGAAGCTCCATAAAAAGGCATTGTTGAAAGTCACATAGAAAGTCCCTGTTACAGTTTGAAGATAAAACCTGGGGGAAAAAAAAAAAAACAACTGGTAGAGGCTGCAAAAGACTTGAGGCGGTTCTCCTCTCTGCAGGATAACCAGCCTCAACACACATCCAGAGACGCAATAAATTTTTAATCAAAGCACGTTCCGTGTTTGAATGGTCCAATTAACCCCAACACATAAATCCGACAGCCGAAACGTTAAAATTGCTGTTCTCTGGTGCAGCGTTTCCCCCAGAAACCTGCTGAGTGCGGTGGTGGGGCCGCTGAGGGAGTCCACCACCGACCCACCCATTTTTAGGTTCAAAAAAGTTAAAAGTTGACAGGAAATTTGAAAGTACGCCGAGGTATTTATACATTATTGGAAGATATCATTGACAACCAACCATGTAATCTTAAAGAAGCAAACAATTACAAATAAGTCAGTGTTTTGGACTTCATTCAAATCCTCAATGGATCTTAAAGAAGGTAATTCTGATTATAAAAGCAAAATAAATTAAAAGAAATATTAGCTAAAATGGAAAATGATGAGTAAGTATTCGCATGACTAACTTAATATTCTGATGGTACAAAATTACAAATTCAATGATTTATTATTATTAAGTTACTGCTTTGTGTTCATCCATCATAAAAATCCTATTGAAATATATTATGGTTATGACAAGACGAAATATGATGGTACGAATCCGTCGGCAACTGGACGTCTTGCGATAACAGATCCCGATAGTCTGACTGCAGACCTATTAGGAAACTTGTCTGTAAGTCGATCAATCGGCAACTTTCCTCTTCCTAAGTTGCCCAAAGTTGTCTGAAGTTCCCCTCTAATGCGCTCGGCAAAGAGAATTGCTTAGATTTCAGCACAGCGAGTGCAGCTCTGCCTTCGGCCCGTGTTGGCAAACACTTCTTGGAGGAGAACACTCCTACGAGGCAAATCCGATTCCTCTGGGAACGCTGAGTCACTCGGCAGCCAGCGACTCTGTTTGAGCGTGAAATATGTGAGGAGATAACCTGTCAACAAGGCAGACTTGGAAAAAAAAAAGAAGACATAAATAAAAGTTGCCTTGTTCACAGTATACTGTATCTTTTGAAACCACTGGGCTGATAGGGCGGTGTAATAATCGGAGGAGACAGGCCACGCTACAGCAGTTTGGGGTTTGTACCGGCTCCAAGAACACGAAAGCAATAAATTAAACCACGGGCAACTGCTTGCATGAACAGGGGGCAGGGTTTCTGTCCAATAAAATCTCTGCAATTACTTTTTATAGTCAACTAAGGAAAGGCAATGAATCCACCAAATCCAACAAGGCATGGTCTCAGGACATCATTTCAAAGTGTAGTTTTTAAGTGTTTCAGAAAAGAGAAAAAAATAGAAACGCTCTTGAACCTTTCTTGGCCATCTGAGCTTCCCGTGATCCCGGTGGAGCGTTGATGTCTCCGGTGCCCTGGAAGTAGATGTACTTCTTCACAGTGATGAGGTTCGGTGCAAACTTCCAGACGTCTTCCCGGTCGTCGATGATGCAGACCATGGAGTCGCCGCAGGGGAACAGGTTCCTGTAGAGGGGGGAAAAAAAAAAAATATATATATATATATTTCTTTTTTTCTTTACGAAATACAAAGTAAACATCTGCTGCAGTTGAAATCGCATATTTATATACGCTTGTTTTCTTGTCTGACATTAAATTGGACCGAAGCGTTCCCGTTTCAGCTCAGTTCGAATTTTTACAATCATTTCCGTTTGCTAAACGAGAAAATAATAAGATTTTTTTTATAACTTTTACTCCGTTCAACCTACATTATTAGTTTCTAAGAAAAATTTGAACAACCTTTTAGCTAAAGACTGAAAAATACCCGAGTGAGGTGTTTTAAGACCTCACTCAGGCAACAAAGGTGCACATTTCTACGGACGTGTGTCGACTAGAGGTGCACCGATCAGCAATCTGTAAAAAGTCTGACCTGCCGATTCCAATTTTGGCCAATACTGGCTTTTTCTTGTCTGAGAAGTTGCTAAATATGGTGACAAAGTCTTTAAAGTTATCAAGCTTAACGGTAGTTAGCCACGCACGTGAACACAGTAGTTGATTTCCAGGCCTCTGTGGAAGTAGATCGGGTTGGTTTCATAGGAAAGTATTGGCCGATTGCACCAAAATTAAGGTAATCAGGTTGGATTTTATTGGTGCACTCTGCATGCAGTCTGGTGATACAACGACCAACATAAGAGGAAAGCTCACTAGCTTGAGAACACTATTCCAAGGTGATGCATCGTGAGGTAAGAAAACGATGTGTCGATACTAAAGCAACATCTCAAGTCGTCAGCCAGGGAGTCTTCCAAACAGACGACTTTGTCTGTGGCGTCAAATTAGTGATGAAGTGGCTTAAGGACGAGAACGTCGATGTTTTACAGCGGTCAACACAGAGAGGCCTGATCGCAGTTGAGACAGGAAATGTGTGGGCGGAGTTAGAGGAAAACAAACCTGACTCGGTTCTGTCAGAACCAACGGGTTGCAATTCCAGCAAATTACAGTGAGATGTTTGTTGATGGATAACTGAAAACTTTGGCCCATGTCATACATTTTAAGACAGTTCTACCAAACGGGAAAGAAAAGTAGGTGACTAAACTTAAAGAAAAGCATTTAGCAATCAAAGCTAATGTTGGTAATCCTGAAAAAACAAGAAACTTTTGTCTGATTTCATGCTAGATAGAAAAAAAACAAGTGAAATTTATTTCTATACAGTGGATGTAAATATCTCATTTAAACTGCATCTGTTTTTTTAAAAGTTTCTGACAACAGACGAAGAAACGTCATCATGCGTGCTGATGCGTCTCTCACCTCAGATTCCCCGTCTTGGAGAATGGATCTATGCATTCGTCCCTAGAGAGGATTCTGTGGGAGAAAAGTTTCTTTTCAGGATCCAAGAAGCCTAGAGAGGAAGAAGAAGAAGAGACGTTTGATTTCTGTTCCGTCTGGATTACATCATCCTTCTGTAGGTTGTCGCAGAGTAGATTGATTTCAACAGAAACTTCATTTTGAATGCAATCTAACGTTTGCTGGGTTGCTGAAACGAAATATGCGTTGCGCTTTATGAAAAATAAAATAAAAATTCCACAACTCCTGCTGATAATAAGCGCTTTGATACAAGCTGAACTCTCTGCAATGAGGTCAGCAGCAGAATCCAATTCAACCTGCATTAAACATTCATCGTGCAGGCAGATATAAGCAACGGTCTGAGGCTGCTCTTATTATTTATACCACAACGAAAGACAGCAGCATGAATACCAACGGGATTCTTGCTGATGTACTGCAGCGAAATGTTTATGCCAAGTAGAAAAGCATCCATAGAAAAAAAATCTGCTGGAAATCAGTTGTAGAAACTTTATCCTCCCCAGAAAGAACCAAAGCTGAGCTGGACGCTAGAGCGTGGGCGGACACCGCCCTCTGGTGGACGCTAGAAGGAAGCGCAAGCTGACGACTGTCGAATCTTGAAAATTATACAGGGTTTTTTTTCCCTTCAATTGTTTTTTTTTACATGAACATTAAAACAATATATGTAGTGTGCATTTGTAGTAGCCGTCCACCCCCTTTATTCTGAGACCCCAAAATAAAATCCAGTGCAAGTCACCTCAAAAATGCAGTGACTGCGATTAGTCTATACTATATCATAGTTTGTTTGTTTTGCCATTTTTCTGCCTTACTTGTGATTCGCTGTTATTTATCCAAGCCAAAGCAGAATTTGCAAGAAATACTCCAGACAATAATTACCAGTCTGTGTTTGGCTCGTGGTGTTGTACATCTTTACCAACTTTATGAAGTTGTATGTGCAGACACAGATCAAAACACGTGTCAGAACGTGCATTGAACGAGTGTGGGCGAGATGGAAACTCACTGAACTCGTTCTTTGTGCACAACAACATACGCGCTCACATCATGTGTGCGTTGAACACAAACCTCTAAAAGCTTGGCTGTGACTCGGCGTTTATCGTTGCGCTTTCATGGGTTGGTAAGGTAAGTGTGCATGAGCCGAGCAAGCGGTGAGGCTTCTAAACTTGACACGTGCGTTCTCCAAAAAAACACAGCCTTCTTAGAATTGTAATACAAACGCCAGTAGAGGTGAACTCCTCTGCAAGAGCACCATCCTAATGAGCCATTTTCAGTTCATTGCATCAATTAAAGACGTAGCTTAACCCGCCTTTGGTGTATTAAAAAAATTATTTAAAGTAAATAAACAAACGATGTTTAGCCTGGCAAAGGGGCAAGTGAAGCCTGGCAACCCGCCAGGCTTATGACAGACTAGAGGAAACCCTGTGCACCGAATTCTACGGCATGATGTAACATGGAAAAGTTCCCATAGTGTGGAAACAATTGCAAGGTACTGCAGACACTCCTAGTCTTAGCTGTGAGGAAACAATAATGAGCCCATTACCAGCAATGGTGTGTGCATATAAACGGCTCCCGAACGTGAAGACGTGCAGCTCGTAGAGTTTGGCGATTTTCTCCAGGAACTCCTTGCAGTGCGGCCGTAACCGCGTGTGGAGCATGGGCTCCCCCCGACCGAGCTGGAAGTGGAAGATCCCCTGAAAGAAACATTTTTGTTATTTTTTTAAATGGTTGCCACGAGGTTTAGCAGTGAAACAGTGGAGCAGTAGGTGGGAGCGGAACCTTGTTGGACATGCGCTGGCAGTGCTGCTCAGTGGTGTGGATCAGTGTCTGGTCTAGGTCCACCATGAGGACCAGCTTTTTGTTCCGGTGCAGTCTCTGCTGGTCTTCTCGGGCCAGCTGTTTGGCTTGCTGTTGTGTGGAGAGAGACAACAAACAGTTTCCTTCACGTTTTTCTTCTGGTTTATTTAGTGAACTTCTTCAGCCGGTGTGACTAGGACCTGGAAGCTTCTCAAACCATCCACACAGAAACACAATGAAACCTTACAGTATAGCGGTTTGTTCATTCGAGGTATCGCCGTCGTATGACTCACCTCCGAGCTGACCATCAGTTCAGGGACACTGTGCACCATGGAGACTGTTGCTGTGGAGATGGGACTTTGCTGGTTCCCATTAGTCCCCTGCAGCCTGAAAGGGAAATAAAAGGAGTGGGAGTTCTGTGTTTGGGCATTTCTAACGTCCTTGAACATACTGTGACTGGATGGATACATCATCAACAGTTGCTATTCCAAGAACTCATCTCCTGCAGCGGTCCGTTTGGGTGCTGTTTGCAGCTACTTGTTACTTTATTCTTTTGTCCTACAAGAACACGAAACATCTAAAACCTCAAAGTTTATAATCGTGCAGCAGAGTGGATGACATGAGCCACTAAAAAAATTCAACATGGTCACCAAGGAAAGATTATTTTGGCACCAATATCGCAAATCTTTTTTACAGATGAATACTTTTGGTGTCAAATTATACATAATAGACACCATAAATGACCATAGATGACCACCACGGTTGTCATGGTTTTGCGCTAAAATTGCCTACTGTGAATGTGCTTGGTGTCAAATCAAGGCCTACATATTTTTTGGGCCATAAAACCCACATATATTTTCTTGATCTTGTGTTTCCTTTTTCTGATGGACATTTTTCAAAATGGCCACTGCAGCTGTAATGAAGAAAATTTGTTCGCACTGACTTAGCCGGCAGTTATTGCCAGTGGTGGACACAGCTAGCCGAAACGTTAGTTCTACTAACTACTAATTTGCTAACGAAGAATCTTGGCCCTGCTAACACTAAACACAAGGAAATTAGCAGATGTTTTATGTCATACATAAAACAAAGCTAGTGTTAAAAAATAAAAATTAAAAAATAGCAGAAGCTAACGCTAAACTGCTACACATGTAATAATCAGTAGAAGCTAATGCTAAACCACTAAGCACATAAAAAAATTATGACCTGATGGTGACTATACGTTTTTTGCTTCTGGCAACACTTCAAAGAATTTTACAACAGAGGTTATTTCAGCATAACTAACTCTACTGTGAAGTCTGGCGCCACTTCATGGTACTAAGTGACACGATCCACTGCGACGCGCAGGAAGCTAGCTGAGTGTCATCTGAAACGCTACACTGCTGTAGAACCAGCAACCGGTTTCTCCTTAAATGAAGAGAAGAACCTCACTGAGTCAGATCCTGGCCGCATTCGGCGCACAGACCCTTCATCACTATTGGATGGCTGCATTCTTCGATTCTGATGATGACGCCCCTAGACACAGGAAAAAAAAAAGGTGAAAAAACAAATGTGTGAAATTTGTTAAATCTACATTGAAACAGTTCAATTTTTATTGCGTAAACACTGAGAAGCTCTGGGAGCCATCTGACGGAAAAGATGGAATTTCCTTTCGTCTGTATGCCGACGAACACTTGCTTTATTTTCCAGTTAAACATTCGGATGTTTATTCGATCAGACCAATCCTCAACTGTTAAGACGTGGATTACTCAAAATGTTTGGAAAGGGGGTACTTACTTTTTTTTTCTGTTTTGCAATTTGACTTTATCATCTTTGTTTCAATAACGGAAGTCTTTGCGTTGAGTTTGTGTGAAAAGCAGACTTATAGGAGCCCCAAACTGAGCTTTTGACGCAAAAGTGGAGATAAAGGAAAAGGAATCTAACCGTCCACAATAAACTAACTACAACACAAAATAATGGAAAAGGTGCAAAGTCCAGACCTCAATCTGACTGAAACTCTGCGCTGGTAGCGCCACCGAGCTTTGCATTGGCACAGGTCTGTGAACCTCGATGAACCCAAACGATCTCGTAAAGATGAATGAGGCCAAATTCCTCCACAACAACGGAAGAGACTGATAAAGGAAAAACACTGCTGCTGAAGGTGGCACTCCGTCGTGGGTGAACTTACTTTATCCACAGCGGATTTTTGCATTTTCCACTTCCACTTCATCTTTGTTAATGAACAACAACCATGTCAGATCTGCTGCGTGTTTTCGTACGGTTCCTGTTTCTTTTAAAGGAAAGTGGATGCTGTAATATTATATGCATACTGTACAACTAATTTTTCAGAATGCATTAAATTAATAAATAATTTTAGTTTTTACGCAATGGGCTATTTTTGCATATTGTGGACTTCTAAAATACAGAAATCCACAATAGCTTCAAAAAGTTGATTTATTTCAGTTTTTTGATGCAAAAAACCCCATGAAACTCACATATTTTAATTATATTGCTAAATTTTATTAAATGTGGCTTACAGTTTAGCTTCTCACAAGGTCTGACTATTACATAAGTCCTTATAAGCTTCATTTCCATTACGAATGTGCACAAAACCTTGACAATATTCCTCTAACGTCCCAACGCAATGCAATTTTGCAATATCGGTGTTTCCACTGAATAAGAAATGCAATTAAAAATCACAGTTGAGCAAGTCTGTCCATGAGGCAAGTCATTAAGACATCATCCTCCTACCACTTCCTGTCTTCGTTTTTTCCACCAGAAGTAAAATCCAGCTGTTTATCACATGACGTATGATGTAAAAAAATAAAAAAAGTTTTTTTTTAACGAAATACGATACAGTTGTAACAACCTGCAATTTACCTTTGGAATACTTAAAAGCATTTATTTTTATTTTATTGAATAATATCATTAAACTATCAAAGTTTTCAAATGGCTTGGAGAATCGTACAGTATGGCCGACCCAAAATGTGAGATAGGGACACGTGCAGAAAACAGTCTAAATTATTGACTTGACACAAACTTACATTTTAAGAGGGGTGTGCATTCTTTCAATAAAGTAAAACTTTGAGGGGTGTACTTCTTGGTCCTCCTCATGTAAAGGAGTGAAAAGCATTCCTACTGCTATTTATTTACAAACTATATTCTTTTTTCTAACCTAATACTGGACCCTCTTCCCGTGATAATTTTCCAGAGGTATTTTAGGCGGACGGTGTTAAATTCTGGATAATTTTGTGACATAAAAATCGGCGGGAAACGTCCGTTCTGAGCCCAGTGGGTTAAAGCTTGCCTTCCACCTGTCAACCTCCTCTGCTCCTACACGCTCCCTGGTTGTCAAGCCAAGCCATAACAACGTGAGACAGCGCTGCATCTGGTTTGCTTTTCAAAATAAAAGCGAACACTTAGATTCCAGTAGAGTGAATTTATATCAACAAGTGGCAAAAGCAGCCTTTTGCTTACTTGTGTATATTCTATTTAAACTGTATCATCTGTAATATAATAGTTAAAAGGTCTAGGAAGTATGCGTAACATTTTCCTTAAATACGTCGCTTTTACTTTGAAGGTTCTAGTTAAAAGGCTCTTCATTTGTGCCACCTTGACAGTGGAAGGTGGGCTAAAATCCCATCTTAGCATAGAAGCATTTTTAGCTTCGAAGCTAACAGCCGTGTGTTTAACGGGGTGTTGTCGGGAGATGCAGCTGACACACTGCCCGTAGCCTTTCCGTGCAGGTCAACTAACATGAGCTAAAATTAGCAGGTAGAGTCAGTAACTCACCCGGGAGGAATTATTTGCCCTGGCTGACAGCAGAGCTCCTTCACCACTCCAGCACGGTCCGATTTCACCTTCTTCTCTGGCAGCCTAGCAGCAGCCTCCGTCTCCGTATCCTGAGCTATGAGAGCACATAAGGCAAGAACCGAGTCCACGTTCACGAGAGACCCTGGCTTGACCTTCCACTCCAGGAGCCGGAGAGGAAGAGCTCCGCTTGGCCAGCGCATGTCAGCCACCTGCACCGTGGGGCCCTCCGCTGCGGCGGCTGCTGCACCACCACCGCCGCCGCCGCCGCCGCCGCTAGGATCCTCCATCTGTCCCACTCCGCTCCAAATACACCTCTTGTTTTCACCGGCGCTCCGCCTACAACGTATCTAAACTCCCCACAGTGTCAAGTGGCTCATTAAAACATGTAGACTGCCGCTCTCGAAGACAGCTAAAAACAAATATGCTGGCGGTTATAAACCCCTTAAAGTGTACACCGCGAAGCTCCGTTCGCTCTTCCCGCTCGTAAACAGGAAAGCGCAAAACTGCAGCGACACGGGTCGCAGAGCTTCCGGTGGACAGGCGGCATAAACAAAACAATACACTTCAGAATAAAAGCACATATAAATGCTTGTATTATTTGCTTCGTTTATACTAATTTTCATGACATAAACCACTCCTCTGATCTGTATGTAACTCCAAATACTGTAATTGATAAATAAATCATGAATTAATAAATGTATGCCAACAGTTTCACCGTTTTTTTTATGTTATTTTGAAAGCTACATAGATATTTGCGATCTTTTAAATTCTCTAATTTCCACCAACATGAGGTCTGTTGCTCAAAAGTTTTGAGTCAAAATTGCTGTCATAGGCTTAGTTCAAAACAAATAATGTGCAAATTACCTGTCACGATGAGGTTGGAGTGGATTACTGATATACTGCAGTTATTATTATTATTATTATTATTATTATTATTATTATTATTATTATTATTATTATTGCAGGCAATAATAACCTTCGGTAAATTTCATTTATGCGAAGAAGTGGTGGGATGCGAAGAAGTGGTGGGATGCGAAGGAAGGGAGAGGGAGGCATAAACCTTAAGTAATCGCAGTGTCGGGACAAGGGCACATGCTCTCACACACCTCCGTTTAATGACGTTTTATTGTGAAATCTCCAACCAAAGAGTAGACTTTCAAGATAATTCCCCGTCTCAATGGCTGTATATGGGAATATATGGGAATATGCACATCCGAGCTGTGCAGCAACAGATATTAATATTAAATATTAATAGATATTAGTGAATTGAACTAAATTTAATTTAATCTTCATCCCAAATTGAAAAAATGCATTGGTGGATAGGTGGCGCTCATGATGTTTCCTGAGCCATAAAGAGATAAAAGATAAACACCATACATTGTCACTGTTCTATATGCATCACCTGCTGTTAGCATTGGTTTCATACGTTTTATATCTTAAAAAAAATATTTGCTATTTTTGCGATTTTATCAGATGGTTGTTGTTGTTTTTTTAGATTCATTTAGTTCATCAAAACACCAGAATTTGTACAAAATCTTACATTTTAATCTGTCTGATTACATCATTTTAAAATCATAAATCAAATGTACTTATCAGTTACTGAGTACTTAAGTAGCCTTTTTATGAAACATTATTTTAATCCCTCTTCTTTTTACTTGAGTAAAAATAAGTTCAAGCAGTGAGTATAATATTGGTGTACAATGTCCACCTCTGCATTTAAGATAACATTTTTAAGATTTCATTTTAGATCGCAAGAATGCTGTGACAGATGTCTCAAATGTACATTTTTACTCAGAAGAATTGATTTATAAGAGATCTGGGGTACATGTTCTGTTATTAAATGTTAAAGTGGCTTTCCATATTGTTGGATTTAACTGCGCAGACTTTCAAGTCTGACAGAACTACCTTTTTTCCTTCAAAAATCGTACTTTATTTTGATTATTATTATTTTATTTACAAACGTGCAAAAGTACATTCAAATACATATAATAAAGGATGTGTTACAACAACTAAAAAGAAAAATAAAAGTAAAGCTAAGTTTCTTAATAAGAGCTACTGTTTCTACAAGTTTCTGATTATTTCAATTACGTCTTTCAACAAAGGCAACTTGTCTTTAAGTCGGTTTGTTCACAGTTATTACGTGAGTTAACAAAACTACCTACTTGGAATCCACGAGCGCTTGGACGCGATTATCTAGCGCGAGCGTCTCCGGATAGCGGAAGTACGTCAGCAACACCTAGAATTGTAACTGCCCGAGTCTCACAGGAGAGAAGCTTGACGCTGCTTGAACTCTCTCGAGCGGTTATCTGAAGTAAACGGAGACGGAAGTAGGCAGGCGAACTTCATCTTGGACTCACGCAGAGGCGACTCTTTGACTGACCAGTATGCTAGTAGCCAAATGAGGTGCTGCGGCTGGCAGAAGGGCAAACCTGTGGCTGCTACTCGGCTCTGCTGCAATCACTGAGCGAAACCATGACAGGGGAAACAGCGAGAGTGGTAAATAAAGCCTATTTTTAGTACATTTCTACAGTCCGATAAGTGTTATTTCTTGAGGTCAGCTAATTGACTAACAGCTAATCATTACTCAGTGTCATGTTTTTCTCCTATCACAGCTTTTTCATTTAAATCACTGGCGAATATTAATGCGGCAAAGAGTTTCATATGCAGAAATTGGAGTGTTTTTCTAGTTTCCCCGTCAGTTTGGCAGACAGCTGGAGCAGTAGAAGGCTTTGACAGTTAACTCGTGACTTGTCCTCTGCGTGCTGGTCGCGATCCTCCTCCAGATTCGCCCTCCTTGCTGTCTAAAGTTGGAGAAGGAACCCTGTTGCACGAATGTCCGTGCTCAGGTCATTGACATCCCCGTTATCTGGGTATCAATTTGTCAGCGGTAGAGACATTTTGTCCCTCACATGCAGACAGCGGACTAGAACAACAGTTCTGGCCTTGGTAGGAGTCTCCCCCCTTGCATCCTTCCCAGCATGTAAACACACACGGCGGGTGTGGGAGAGTCTGGGTCTGCTCAGATAGATCCTTCTCAGGGTCCATGGTTCACTTTCAGTTGCCAGCAATCAATCACACACATACCTGGTTAATAGCCAGATAATATGCATGTTATAAAGACCTTTTTTTCCCCCTTTAGTTGTATGTAGGGTTGGCTTAAAAATAAAATCTCCGACAGATCAGACATCCAAATGTTTTTTCTTTCTCTTTTCTAAAAAATAAAAAATTACGAATGACAGTAAAAAATTTTCTAAAAGTGGCCTTTACTTCAGTCATTTCTTCTGTGTGAGTTGTACATCAGACAGGGTAATCCACATTTTCCAAAGATTACATCTTCAAAACCAAAAATTCAATCAATTGATCACAACGATTTATCAACCAACCCTAGTTATATGATGGAAATTCTTTGTTTTTTACTGTAGCTTAGATTATGCAATCATCATCTGGCTCTCCTCCGAAGACATCCACATAATGCCCGAACAACCAGATCCCTCAGCGTCGTCAGGTATTGCTTCAGGTCCTGCTTGTGTCATTTGGACGGCCGCCATAATGAATGTCCTCCTCCTTGATGAAGTATGTTCTGTTTCCAGGCCGGGGAAGCGAGGGGGGTTGTTTTGGAAGACCCTTCTCGGTCTCTCTGTGGGGTTTCCTCTAGCGGTAGGCGTTAAGTACGCTGCTGCAGAGCCGAAGCAGAGAAGGAGGATGAGGATTGTGGTCGAGGGATTTGGTCGTTTCTGCAGGTTTGTTGCGTCCGTATGTGCATGCAGGGTTCCTAGTGGAATATGTTTAGTACAGAATAGTATGGGAAAGAGGGCTGCCCAGTGGCGCAGCTGGTAGAGCTGTTGCCTTGCAGCAAGAAGGTTCTTGGTTCGATTCCCGGCCCGGGTCTCTCTGCATGGAGCTTGCATGTTCTCCCTGTGCATGCGTGGGTTCTCTCCGGGTATTCTGGCTTCCTCCCACAGTCCAAAAACATGACTGTCAGGTTAATTGGCTTCTCTAAATTGTCCCTAGGTGTGAGTGTGAGTGTGAGTGTGTGTGTGTGCATGGTTGTTTGTTCTGTGTGTCTCTGTGTTGCCCTGGCAACCTGTCCAGGGTGACCCCGCCTCTTGCCTGGAACGTTAGCTGGAGAGACACACCAGCACCTCCTGACCCCACTAAGCCACAAGGGTGTTAAAAAATGGATGCACCAGTTATTTGTATATCACGTTTTAGCAACAAGGCAGTTCAATGTGCTTCACAACTATGAAACAAGCAATAAACATTACATTTTGTAAAATGGCATCATCAAGGTGAATATACATCAAATATGATAATCTACTAATAAAAGGCAACTCTAACCACGCATCTCTAACCAGATCATAATCTTCTGCATAACACACGGGCCCCAAACAGGCATTAGAGCCAGCAGCAGAATCAGTGAGGCAATCTAGAAGCAGTTATCTCCATCTCTTTCTTTTTGTTTTGTTTTAATATTTCCACATGCAAATTGCAGACGTCTGATGTTTGTGCCTCCAGGTCTCTCTCTGTAGGAATTTTCATCTCTATGGATTACTGGTGGACCACCAACGTGGCTCTGCGTGGGATGGACGAGGTAAGATCCATGTGGAGATTATTATTCAAATCTTTGGGACTGTGGGACCTTGAGATCCTCCCTTGTAATCATGCTGTATAATAACTGATGATAGTAAACGCGTATTTATTTTATCAAGTCCATAGAACCCTTACGAGATTCTAACTACATTCAATCATTCACCAATTCATGCACACAAACTCCGACCACCAACACCGTCATCCCTGAAAATTATGTCGTAAGTGTTTAAGAAGTAAAACAATAAAATAAAAACTGTTTTTAGATATATTGGCTCAGGTATTGATGTTGTTTTTACTATAAATATAACAGTTTAATTAAAACGGCAGCATTGGCAACAGTTCGTAACTTGAGGCTTCCAGACTGTTACTTTGTGGTCGTGATGGAAGATAAGGCTTTTCAAACGTGCTCAAGTGTTTGCATTTGGTGACATCTGGTGGCCAAAAATGTGAAGCGCAACTTTGCTCTACAACCCGCCTCTCTCTGTTGAGAAGGCAGCTTCAGCTTTGGCTTCATAACCATGTGACAATTCTGTCTGATATCTACGGAAGCGTATTGCTGTCACAGAGGGAAATACATTTTCGAGCACTATCACAGTGTAACGTGATAATTATATTGACTAGATCAGGAGTGTCAATATTGTGGCCTTTCACCAAGGGCCACAATTGGTGAAAATAAAAACTGTGCAAAGATTTTTGCATTTTAATGATTCTAACACACCGGTGTGCATCTCTGCACAGCAACACATCTCCGTTGTGAACCCACTGGTGCGAGCATCTTATAGCTAATGTTAAATTTAAAGGCGGCTTAGATGAATTTACATTGCTACCTGTTAGCAACACATTAAACCAGGGGGGACAAACTCAATTTCACTTCAGCATATTGGCCACCTTCAATGGGCCACATTGACGGTATAATCAGGAGTGCCCAGGTGCAGTCCTCCAGACTGCAACTTTTAGATGCATCCCTGCTAAAACACACCCCAGACAAAAAGGCTGACTTCCCTCAATAGCAGCAACTCAGTTCTGTAGAGACCTAGTAATGAGTCAATGATCCAAGTGTGTTAGAGAAGGAACGCATCTAAAGTTGCAGAGTGGTCACGCTGGAACACTAGACTTTGGCACCCCTAGCATAAATGCATGAAAATGCATAAATGCAAAAATAAATTAAGCACCTCATATTGTTAAATAACTGATTTTATGTATTCAAGTTTTAAATATTACATTTTAGCTTGCACGGATGTAAAATGACTGCTCAGTTTAAAAATTACAATATTTAAATCAGTGTTTAAAGGTAAACAAAGAATAAAAACAAGTTTTGATATTAACTCTCAACTTCATTCACAGAACAGTTTTTTATGTATTACACAACCAACATGTATTTCACATAACAGCATATTGCAGACAGCAAACTAAAGCCATTTATAAATATATTTACAAGCTGCCCGACATGTAACTAAAAACATTAAGTTATACAGCAGCTTAATGGAAGCCAGGTATGAAATAAATTAAATAAAGCTTATTGTAATCTGCCATAAAATAAAACACATGAAACAAAACTTTCACAGGTAGGACATCCTACCTATATAAATACTGCTGAGTAAGCAGGATGTGATGTAGTATCAACGTGCGCATGCGCATTACCACAAGGTAGGACGGTCTGGTTTTAGTTTTTGTTCTGCAGCAATCTGCAAAATGGCGTGTAGGTTTTCTCAGTAATGCGCGATCAGTGCTTGGTCTTGTTTAAATGAATTATTGAAAACATCAGATTTTTCTTTTCTTGGACATTTTGATGTTAGCTTATAATAAGCTGATTATTGATTCGCAGGGAAAATCAATAATCAGCTTGGGGCGACTCTACTGCACTCTAGTGGCGAAAAGCCTTAATGTTGGCTGGTAACAATCGGAATGCATTATGGGAGATGTAGTTTGTAGTCAATTCATGCTCAAAACCTATTTAACTGAATTGTGGGCCTATAAAACGCTGGGGCCACATATGGCCCTCGGGCCTTGAGTTTGACACATGTGGACTAGCTAGATACCATCTTCTATTTATTGTGTAATTATTTTTTGACTTTTTTCTATTGTTTTAGAAGGATAAAATAATAAGACATAAGAGAATACCTTACACAAGTTTTCTCTCCACCAGTCTAACCAGTGATTCACTTCTACATAAGCCATTGAATCAGGTAATGAACCATTGAAACATAATAAACCTGCCTGCTTGATAGAGGTTTCATTGTATCAAACCTTGATCTTGACTAATTTCAGTTATGACGCCACTGCTAACTAGTCTAGCAATAGCTTTCCTATGCAATTCCACTCAATTCTCTTTTCCCTCATGCTCAATCTAGGCTTTCTCCCACAGAGTGAGATTTCTCCAGTAGAATTCCAAAAGGGACAATCGGCAAATGGCAGGAGAAGTTGTGAACGATAGCGTTTATTTTCTGCATTGCTCTAGAATTGTAGTTTTCCAGTAGTTTTAGCAATGGCAGTGGAGGGAGTGAAGGAAGCTGTTCACTCCGTGTTGGCAACTCGTCCAAGTATTGAATTCATATAAACAGTCATCTTGTTAGGCTCGGCACTTCTCTCTTCGCAGTGGAGGATGGTTCTTTACAGAGTAGGAAATGTCCGTTAAATGTCATATGGTCAAAATGGTGCATTACATATGTCACAGACAAAAGTTAGCTATTGAGTAAAGTTTAAAACTTCAACAGAGTCCATGCTTCCAGCAGGCAGTCTGTTCTCAGTCACAATCACATGTCCAGGTTGACATCATTGGCAAGTAGGGCTAATGTATCTCATTTACTTCTGCCACCGATCTCTGTCCGTATTGTCAGAAAGCCAGGCAGAGAAACGTTAGAGTTGGAGTAAACTCTTCCTTGGTTTGGTGTGTCGCAGATCCTAAAGATCCTTGCGTTGTAATATCCATCCATCCATTTTCCTGCACCCTTTTCCCTTACTGGGGTCAGGAGATGCTGGTGACTATCTCCAGCTATCATTTCGGCTGAGAGGCGGGGTCACCCTGGACCGGTCGCCAGTCTGTCGCAGGGCAACACAGAGACACACAGGACAGACAAACAAACATGCACATACACACTCTCACCTAGGGACAATCTAGAGAAGCCAATCATCCTGACAGTCATGTTTTTGGACTGTGGGAGGAAGCCGGAGTACCCGGAGAGAACCCACACATGCCCAGGGAGAACATGCAAACTCCATGCAGAAAGACCGGGGCCGGGAATCGAACCCAGAACCTTCTTGCTGCAAGGCAACAGCTCTACCAGCTGCCCCACTGGGCAGCCCGCGTTGTAATATGACAATGTGAAAAGGTTCAAGAGTCCTTATTCAGAGGCCAAGTGTCAATGACAGTTGAAGAGATGAAGAAGCACAAACAATCATGTACAACTTTCGTCCTGCTCCCCTGCCAGAGCAGCCCACCCTACTTGTCCGAGATGTCAGCCTGCCACCAGAGGGCAGCAGACTACATGGTGGAAGGAGCGGTAAGAAACGGAGGGCTGTACATCAAGCTGGGGCAAGGACTTTGTGCCTTCAACCACCTGCTGCCCCCCGAATACATCCGCACACTGCAGGTCTTGGAGGACCAAGCCTTAAACCGGAAGTACAAGGAGGTGAGTTCTGGAGCCTAAACTGGACACCCAGTTCTGTAGGAGAGGGGTTTAATGTGTGCGTCTGAAACAGGTGGACGCTCTCTTTCTGGAGGACTTCAACAAAACCCCCGAGCAGCTTTTCAAGACCTTTGACTACGAGCCCATCGCAGCGGCCAGCTTGGCTCAGGTTCACAAGGCGGAGCTCTACGACGGGACTCCTGTGGCGGTAAAGGTGAGCTGCACAAACTCTGCGGGTCATCTGTCTTTAAGCTTTCTGACCCGACGTCTTGCGCCCCCCGTTACTCTTCCATAGGTGCAGTACATTGACCTCAGGGACAGGTTCGACGGGGATATAAAAACTTTGGAGATCCTGCTGGATATAATCAAATTCATGCACCCCAGTTTTGGATTCCGATGGGTCCTTAAGGTCAGGACATGGTTGAGTCTCTCTGAGATCTGCTGCTTCTGTCTGCTGACCAGTTCTCACTTTGGTTTCTGCAGGACTTGAAGGCAACTCTGGCTCAGGAGCTGGACTTTGAGAACGAAGCTAGAAACTCAGAGAGGTGCGCCGAGGAGCTGAAGCATTTTCACTTTGTAGTCGTTCCCAAAGTCTTCTGGGAGCAAACAAGTAAAGTAAGCTTTTTAATCAAACACGAAGAAAATAAAACCCACCTTCATCTTCGACTTCATTTCATACATTTTTCTTTTCTGGAATAGAGGGTGTTGACGGCTGAGTTTTGCAGAGGATGCAAAATCAACGATGTGAAAGAAATCAAGCAGCAAGGAATAAGTCTGAAAGATGTGAGCTGATCTCTTGATACTGATTGTTGGAGTTTTTGATGTCAATTGTAACTGAGGCATTGATGTGTTTGTGCTTCAGACTGCCGACAAACTGATCCGAATATTTGCAGAGCAGATATTCTACACTGGCTTTATCCATGCTGACCCTCATCCTGGAAATGGTTGGTACATCCCGATTGTTGCTGACTCAACCATCACTTCTGACATAATGAAACCCACACCTGAACAAATTCTGGGACTGTGTTGTAGGCAACACGTGTCCATACATAAGTCTCCAGAACAAATCCCTTCTTGGAATGATTTAATTTCAGATGTTTTGGAAAAAGGTTTCCAGCATTCTGGGAAGGTTTGCATTGGAGGTATTGTGTAGGTAGGAACCCTGGAACAAGTTGAGTCATCATTACTCCTAGAGTCAGCTTATTTGGGTATTTCACAGGCTGAAAAAATTGAATTTCAAATGCATAAAACTTATATTCATCCAATTCAAAACTTAGCTTTGGAAAAAAAATTCTTTGATGTCAAAAGAAGCTAACTGAGGTAGCTGTCTGAGCGTTTGTTTTCTCTCTGGCAGTTCTGGTGAGGCAAGGTCCAGATAAGAAGGCCGAGCTGGTGCTGTTGGACCACGGCTTGTACGAGTTCCTCAGCGAAACGTAAGGCCTGAATACTTCTGTTTCACTGATGCTCTAACACATGCTACCACATGTGGCTCTAACTATGACCTCTGACCTCAGAAACAGAGAGGCTCTGTGTAAACTGTGGCGGGCTATTGTCCTGAGAGACGAGGAGGGAATGAAGAAGTACTCCAATGCTCTGGGGGTCAAAGGTAACTAAAGATAAGGTTTTCAGTTCTTATGGTGCTTTAACTGAAGCCAAAGAATAACTTGAGAGTGTTTCAGAGTACTTCCTGTTCTGCGAGATGCTGCTGCAGCGCCCGATCAACATGCGGACACTGGCCCTATCCAACATCCTGAGCCGGGAGGAGACGGCCTACATGCGACAAATGGCCGTCAACCGCTTCGAGAGCATCATGCAGGTGCTGAAGTCCATGCCCCGGCCCATGTTGCTGGTGTTTCGGAACATCAACACAGTCCGGAGCATCAACATCACTCTGGGGGCCCCGGTGGACCGCTACTTTGTCATGGCCAAAAGGTAAAGAGTTAGGGGGTTGTACAGGTTCTTCTTCTTGGGATGGCATGCTAGCTAAAAACACACGGCTTCATTTTAAGCTTACCTTTCAAAGATTCCCTTCGGGGCTTTTTTTCTTTACTTCAAAGTGCGGTGCGAGGCTGGGGGAAGATTCAGGCGGAGAAGACAGGAATCCTGCCCAGGTTACGGATCATCAGCTGGTGCAGGACAACTTGGGAGAGCCTCAAGTTTCAAGTGGCTTTAAGGTGAGCATCTCTTTATTCTCATCAAGAACAAGACTTGGGTCACTCATCCTTTAAAATTACTTGTTGGGTGATCCCAAAATTAACAATAATAATTTAAAAACCAATGAATAACATTAATCTGGTTTAACAGTCTGTCTATGTTCCGACCCCCACCTGTGGTTGTGAGGCATGGATTTCTATGAAAACAACGAGAAACCAAGCATAATAATTAAAACTGTGTGTTGTTCCCAACATTTAAAGTGGGGTCACCTCTGGTTTAGATCATAGCATTCAGAACTGCCTAGTCAAAGTTAATGTCAGTTGTCTGGACGACGTTCGTTTTCGCCATTGACTCACTTTTGTTGCACGGACTCCGCACACAACTTCCGCCCAAAAAAAACCAACAAAAAAACCCCAAAACTTTTAAGCTAGGCACTTCGGGGGTTAAGACTGTAGAGGTCCACAAGCAACATGAAAAAAAAAAAGCTGCTGCCAAGAACCGCAAATAGACCCCCGTAATTACAGTTTTTGCTATGCTTATTATAATGCTTCATCCCTTACTTTTATAGTTTGTATTGTCCGAGATTTTATTCATGGTGGCATTAAAAGGGTCATAAAAAGTTTTGAGTTTTACTCATCTGTCCAGACTTAAGCGTGAGCTGTTTGTCTTCCTTCAGGTCTGAGATGGCCATCATGAGACTGACCCTCGTCTGCCTGAGGCTGCTGGAGCTCTTGGGTCTCGTTACTCTGGACGCCGAAGTCTATAGTTACCTGACATAGCTGACATCCAACAGCGGGGGGAGCCATTCCAAATACAAGTGAATACATTGAGCTGGGGGGAGACCCTTCCTTTCAGGGTCTCCTTAGCAACCAGGGTATAAATCACTGCTGGAGATGCTGCTGGTTTTACATTTTTAGCCAAATCACATTCAGTGTCAGGATGGGCGAGAATCTGAAGAAGCTCTGTGTAAAGAGTGCAGCACTGAGCCCAGCTCCAGGACCACTGAATAGGACAGCCAATGACAATTATATCAGTGCATTTAAGGGTAATTTTGTTTGTTTTTAGAGGAGCAGTAGGGTGACATTTTATGAAAGCGGTAAGTTGCAGTTTGAAAAAGTAATTCACTTTTTGGGATGCACCGTTTCTGGCTGATTTTTAAAATGAATTCCGATTTCAGCTGACAGCCTTTTTTCTTGTTTTTATGTCTTGGAAAAGTCGCAAAGTTGATCACAGTTGTCTTTGTATTGTCCAGACGTGACCTGAATGATTTTCATTTTCGGCCAATCACCGATCTCCCAAAAGTGAAGGAAATCTGGGCCGACCTGTCGGTTCGCCTCTGGTCATCTAGTCAAACTCAATTTTTGCATTTTAAACTAAATGCAGTTTAGTTCAGCAGTCAAATTCAGTTTCACACTGAAAAAGTGTGAAACTCTACCGATGAGAGCGCCAACAGATCTCTCAATGAAGGCTAAAGGAACAATCCACTAAATAGAATTTTTGGGGTTTTTTTACATGACAATAAAATGTTCTACCTCTCCATTGTGTTGTCTTTGTGGTCAATATTAAGAACAACTCAAAACAAGTGTTTTCTTCTTTTTTTAATACAAAATATTCTAAGAAAACAAGATGGACTTCTGAATAACAAAAAAAAAAAAAAAACAAAACACAAAAGATGCCGTCCGCACAGAGAACACGACAAGCGCTTGGAACCGACAGGGAATGTGAGAACGCTCAGAAATGAGCGGTTACTCTGTCGATTTCCAGAAGATCGTCCATGATCTGCGAAAAGAGACGAAAAGGAACGTGTAAAAAAAACAAATAAAAAAGCAAAAGCTCCCGTTTGAGGAGCAGCGATCAGAATGGGGCGCACTCACGATGTCCTGCGTGGTACCGATCTTCTTGGCCAGCTCGCTGCGCTCCATGGTGCTGAGGTACACGTACTTGCTGAGGAGTTCTCCGTCCAGGACGTTCCTCACGGCGTTCTGAAGACTCCGTCTGTCGCAGTGCATCATTCTAAACAAGGGGAAGTGATGTGTGCTGAAATGTTTTCGTCATAGAAAGTCGAAGACAAAGATATAAAATTAAAAAAAAAACCTGAAGGCTTTTGGGTTGAGACCGGCATGATGAGGCAGCAAAGTGTTGAGGGCGTTCTGCAACATCAGCAGGCGACGGTACGTCTTCTCCGGCATGGGAAGCAGCAGGCCAATCCCTCCGTCCAGCGTCGCTGCAGGAGCCGATACTTTCATGTTAGCGAAGAGGAGAGGAGATGCGGATGCCTTTTGCAGGCTGAGTTGCATCTTACCAAACCACGAAATCTGCTTGTTGTCCCAGGTGAGAGCCTTCTTGCTGGCGGAGTCAGGCGATCCGCGGCACGGCATCCGCCACAGCGTGTTGACGTGCGCGCCGGCGTTGAAGTCGGCTCGCCTCAGCAGGCGCATCCCTCCGAAGCTCTCTTTGGCTGCAAACACATGCCGCAACTTAGCACTTTTATTTACCGAGGTCCTGGCGATTCAGATCAGACTGCAGCGACCCACCTTCAGGTAAGTACATGTACACGAACAGGTTCTTGTCTCGATCAGACACTGTAAAGAAAAATGAATGAAAGGTCTGCGACACAGGAACATTTGAGGGTTCTGTTATCTAGGGGTCGTTAGGAATTTTACCCAGGAATCCAAGCTGGTTGTTATCCACCATGAACTCAATGCTGTAGACTTCTAAGGGCTTCGCGTCCTGTTCAGACAAAATGAACAAAGTAACAGATAATTATCCTCCACTGTTCCTAACGGTGCCAGATTTAGTCCCTGCAGGCGTAGAGCTCTGGAACCCGTCGTGTCTTTGTGTTTTGATTCAGCCGAGCTGTGAGGAAGGGTTTCTGCTCACCCGGCTGACCAGCGATAGCGTCTTGCTCTCCTCTTGGTAGCGCAGCAGGGAGATGCTCTTCATCAGATCCGCTGCCAGGATGAAGTTCTTGATGCTGATCATCTGGTGGATGTAGAGCTGCGTGTCGATGAAGGCCATGCCTGTCAGGTCGTTGTCCTTCAAGACCCACAGGAAGATCTACAGGGAGCAGGAACGTCATCCTGGTTTCTGCTATTTGAAACTCTACAGCTCTTTCTTCTCTGTGTGTGTGTCTGTGTGACCTTTTGGCCAATGGCCGACACCAGGTACCCATGGCAGTGGCACAGGGCCGTCACCGGTCCCTTCTGCTCCTTTTCATACAGCACTTTAAACTTGTTCTTGGTGAGGGGCTGGCCTGGCTCCGGGACCACCTCTATCACATCCAGGATCAGGATCTGAACACAAACGGACGCTGTGAGAGAAACGAAGGCCGCACGGTGTCAAAGTTCAGTCTGCAGAGGTAGGACCCGCTCACCCTGCCCCTGCAGGTGACCTCCTCTCCCTGCATCACGCAGGTTCCCGCTGCGATGTAGCCCTTCAGTCCCGATACTGTCTCCTGACTCCGCAAGGCCACCGTCTTCATACAGGTCACGTGTTCCCACTCCTCTAGGTCGATCCTGAAGGAGATAAGAAGGTAAACTCCAAATGTCGTATCTCAAAAATGACTTTTATTGCTAGGTTTTTGAGAATTAGATCAGAGGAGACGGGGCAGGACATCTGGGATGGCGCTTGGACAAGGATCAACCATAGTCCCTACGTCAGACAGGCCATTGTGCCGTTTAAGGTCTTCCATGATCCAGCTATCATACTATAAAGCATTCTGCAGTGTAAACATACGTATGCGGTGTAGAAGTTGTCAAAAAATTAAAGCATACGGTTACAGAATAGACCCAGGATTATAATTTCATTCACACTCTGAGCTGGAAGGAGAACACTGGGGCTTTGCTGGAGGCTGGCACAGAGCATCCCGATCAGTAACAGTCACCTCCTTCACTAGTTTTGGTTGTTTATCCTTACAGTCACCACAATACACAACTCCAACTGTCAGCAAATAATGAACTGCATGAGTCTGCGGCAGATTGCACATGTGCCTCTTTGGCTAACTGTACACTGAAAGACACTCGAATTCACATTCTTATTTCACTCTATAGTCTCAAATGTTTTATCACAAGATGCATTTGTTGATAGAGTGTAGGAGTATTGTTTAAGGCCAACATGATCTGCAGGTGACAAGTTCAGTCATTTAGCAAACCGAACAACAATAAAAACCAAGAGGTTCTGGAGAAATAAATCTGGGACTTCACCTTTTTTTTTTGTACCGTAAAGTCAATGCATGTCAATGCTGTGCATTCATTAACTTTGAGGTGAAGCAGTCAGTTTTAATTTACTGTCGGCAGAGTTTCCAAACGAGCCGAGGACGGGATAAACTACTTCCTGGTTCCAGCTGCCCTGACTGAGGCAGCAGAGGCCTTGCAGAGACGTTTTTACCTCGTGTTAGGAATGGTCTCCCAGCTAACAGGAGAGATGAGCTGGATGGAGAACTTCTCCTGCTGAGGGTTGATGTGGCGCTCGTCTGCAGAGAGGATCGGGAGAAACGGCGGGAGACGCATCAACACGCTGATTCCTACCCCAAAACTTCCAGACATTCCTCCTCCGTTTTCCAACAGGAGCTTAAAGCTCGCTGGATGATTAATCCGAGAGAAAGTGTGCGTTTTTTTTCCTCCGACCTCTCTCTATGGTTTCGAACTCCTTCTCCTCTCCCGTCATCCTGGGGATGCGCGTGCACAGCTCCTTCACACTTGTGCACACGGCGTACACCTGAAATCCAACAGAAGGGAAGAAAAAAGAAGAAATGAAAAACCGTAGCGTCAAAGAGTAATCCCTTCAGAGTCGCTCGCATTGATTTTTTTTTTTCTTCCTCTGCTTTTTTGCTTTAAGAAACCTTCCAAGGACAGAAGCCTTTCAAGTCGAACCTTTCAAAGCGGCTCGACCCGTGTGGTTTTATTCTGCCGAGGCGTGAAAGGATTTTGAATTCGCAGCGACGAAGCGCTCGACGCCGAGGAAGCCTTACCTTGCTTTCCACGTGGTAGGAGACGTAGTGCACTGTGCACCTCAGGGGGATCTTCCTGACGGGCCAGGGGGCGTCGTAGGACAGGTAGGTGGGGAGGACGCTGATCCTCAGCTCGCCCTGACGGAGAAACGGTCAAACGACTTAAAAACCAACCGGTTCTACTGCTACAAATACATCATTAAATGCACAAGTTGGAATTTACACTGGATTGCTTCTTTAATGCGCACAACTGCAAGATAAATCCACACACACAGCTATATCTGGTCAAATCGCACACTCATGTCAGCATCAATAAGCTGCTGGCATTTTTCACTCCTCATCTCAGCAGAATAAAAACTGGTTGGTTTCCTGAGCGGTCCTGGCTTCGATGCAGATTTCTTCACATTTTAATACTCCTGAGGTGGAATTTATTCTATTAGCTTATTGTCAGCCAGCTTTATTCACTCAAGTGTAAGTTTTCATATTCATTTGGGGTAGAAATAGTTTCTACCAGGACCGCCATGTAAAATACACACATTTTAAATATGGTTTTTCAATGTGACTAACTAACTAAAACGTTAGTTGTGCTAGCCCAAAAGCACTGATAATAAACATTACTCCCACTGATGCTAAAGCACGACTCCAACATGGTTTTTAACCGAAGCTAATGCTAAAGTGCTACACCAACACGTATCTAGCAGAAACGAATGCAGAATTACAACACCAAGGCAGTATTTAGTGGAAAGCACTGCACCATCATAATATTTAGCGGCTGCTAATGCTAAAGCACTACACCATACCATTTGTATTTAGTGGAAACTATTGCTATTGCACTACGCTAACACCCGAAGCATTTACCCAAAGCTAATGCTAAAGCACTATAGCAACACAGCATTTAGCCAAAGCTAATGCACTACCAGGACTGCCATGTAAAATACACACATTTTGCAAGGTAAATGTAGAGCATTTAGCTTCTGCTAAGTGCAGAAGCTAAGTGCTTTAGCATTTAACAGAAGCTAATGCTAAAGCATTATACCAACACAGTATTTAGCGGAAGCTAATGCTAAAGCACTGTACCAACACAACACTAAAGACGTACACACCACGGTATTCAGTGAAAGCTAATGCTACATTTTTTCTAACAATAAGGTATTTAGCTGAAGCTAATGGTAAAATGCTAACTTCAATTCCAGTTATACCTGCCCTTAAAAGAGCAGCCCTAAAACATCATTTTAATTTCAACAGTTGACATGTTCAGCAATGCCCTTAGGTATTGTATTAATGTTTACATGTCGTCCATGTTTCACTTTGTTCCTGTACATTTCATGTGAAACAAAGATACTGTGCAAAGAAGAGCGAAAATGTAATGCTTCAAAATAAGATGCTTTTTATCTAACGTCTTACAATTCAACTGGATTCAATGCAAAGTTACCCAAGTAACAATAAACAGAACATACATTTAGACTAGCTGAATTAAGTGTAATCTCTTTACCTGCTTGTTGAAGTACAGGAAACCTTTCGGACAATTGATGTTGTGGAAAGGCGAGAAGGACTCGATGGGTCCGTCGATGCTCATGGGATGGAGCCTCAGTGCCCCTCGTGAAGTGACGAGCATCCAGTGAGGAGACGGGCCGCAGATGAATACCTGTCTCAACAAGGACGGCAAAAGGTCTTCACACGGTGAAGTGAGGTTTCTAAAAATTCTTCATGTATGTGATTCCTACCCCTGAGTAACCGGAGATGTCCTCGAAGTATCTAAACCTGGAAATGCGACTTTTCACCGCCAGGTTCTCCTCCGTACCGCCGCTCTCCGTCTTCTTGTCTTTCTTCAGCTTGGATTTTTTTTCTCGGAAGTTGATGTTGTGGTGAACCTGCTCAGACGGACAGAATCGCTGTTAATGCCCACTTCTACGAAGACGTCGTGTTTGCCGCTTGCAGCTCGTACTTTTTTGAAGCGAACTTTCAGGTTGTTTTGTGGCTGCTGCTGGTCGTATGGGAACGCCTCGTAAATCAGAAGCTCGTTCTCTACGTAGACCTAACAAAAAAAAAAAAAAAAACAACGAAGGAGGTTGATGCTAGTTTTTTTTTTTTAAGTTTAGAAATTAAAAATTGAGTGCAATCAAAGTTAGGAACTCGCCAGCAAGTATGGTCTGCTGCGATTGTTGCCCAGGGAAACCAAAGCGACTTCTTTGATCAGTGGGAACTCTCCCTGTCGAGCCACTTCCTCCTTTTTACCGTCTCCCTGAGTAGCCGATTGGCCAGAGGAGCTGTCCACCAGGACTCTCTGGCCTACTGGGAAGTTCTTCACCAGGAAGACCAAACGCCAGTCTGGTAGCTGGAAAATCTGTTTTTGGAAAGACCAAAAAAAAAAGGGTCGGGAAGGTTAGACCTGCATGCATAAAACATTCGTGAATCTCCTTTCCCTCAGTTAACTGGAAGAGACCCAGCATACCTCCATCACACCGTTGTCCCTGATGATCACACACCAGTGGGACGGCTCTGCTTTGCTCGGGCTTCCCTCACTCGTACCAGGAGCGGGTCCGGCAGAGCCGCGGCTCATTTCCTCTTTAGCAGGCGCAGCGTTGGTGCCGGACTCTCCGTACAGCATTTCCTCCTCGTCATCCACGGTGTTGCTGCACAAGCATGAATGACGTTAAACAGGGTTTCTGCAGGTTTCGCCGAGTCAAATTTAAGACTTTTAAAGACTACTATGAATGGAATTTAACATTAAGCATGACAGAAATGTAGAGAGAAAAAAGGAAAACCCAAATAAGTTCATCATATTTATTGTTGGCAATAGAAGTGGGCCAATGGCGAAATCGAACATCGCCCACATGGCAATAAATTTGCCAGTGGGCAACAGAAGCGAGCCGATGGTGAAGACAAATATAATCCAACCAACTGGATGGATGATATTCAGTTGGTTGTGCACATACCCATGTGCACATATGATGGGTATGTGCACATACCCACACACAATGAATTTGAGTGGTTATGTGCACATCCATCGTGCACATACCCACGATGGATGTAGAATAGCTAACTAGCTACCTAGTTGCTGGTGCTGATATACCACAATAACGGTATATCAGCAACTCGCAACCGCCTGCAGTCACAGGATGCAGTGAAGATGTTTTCATTTCAAATATTCATGTAACAGTTAAGTTATAATGAGATTAAACAGTCCAGCCACAGCAAAACTTCAGAGTGACTCAAGCATTTAAGGTCAACTTATTTATTTATTTTTCATTCAAATGAACTTCAGACATTTTAAGGTCTTAAATGAACATAGATGAATTTAAGACTTTTAAAGACTTTGCAAGGATACGCAGGCACCCTGTTAGACCAGGAGGGCTAAGGCCCAATAAAAGTGATGGGCATTCCTACCTGAGGTCCTGGTAAACCGTCTCTGCCTCCGAGTTACTCCTGGTGATAAAGTCTTCTTTGTTGGAAGAGCTTGTCTTGTTTTCTGTGGTGAACATGCCGCTGACATCTCGGTACGCGCAGAGTGCGATCACGCGGGCTTGCTTTAGATCAGAAACAAACATTTCGATGTGAGAGCGTTTAGGGTCTGCAGTTCTGATGCGACTTTTAAAGATCTGATTCTTCCAAGCTGTAGCCTTCCGAAAAGACAGCATGCTTCACTCACGGTGGAAATCTGAGGTTTCTGCAGGGCCAGTCGGTGGGTTTTGCCCATGTAGGTGTCGCTCTTCAGCACGAACATGGTGACCACGCCCTCAGCCGTCATGATGACCACGTAGGGGTCCGCCACGGAGCAATGCACAATGGGGGAGCCCAGGTCCACTGGGATGAAGTGGAGCTGTTTCACTGAAAGGAAAGCAGGTCAGAAACGAGTAAGCAGGAGAAAAACCCTTTTACTGGAAGGCAAGTTTGCTTCAGATCTTCCATTCATGACTGGAGTCTTTACACGTGGAGATCTTACCTCCTTCCAGAAGTCGAAGGCCCATGGGTGAGACCTGGATGATGTACTGGTCGTCGCCGATATTTCCAGCAAACACCGTCGGGCCCTGAGTGGCAAAGCCGCTGGTGTCCAGCTCCATGATTTCCTGACCCGTTTGAAGGATCTACAAGCATTGGGGGTAAGATGCCACCTGATTACTAAACTTGTCTCACTAACAGGTTTTTGTGATTAACGATAATATTGTTGCTTTGAGACCATTTTCGAATTATATACTGTCACTCTGCTGAAGTAATGGCCTAAATCATTATTCTAGGAAGGGGATCTATGGGTCTGTATGTACAAAAGCTCCTACCATGGTGGAATCCTCTCTGCTCAAGATGAGGAAGCCGTGTTTCTTGGCATCGTCCTCCATAGGAGGCTCCGTCTTCTCCTCCTCTTTCTCCGGCTCTTCTTTGTCTTTCTCAACCTCTTCAGCCTCCTCCTTGCCTTCGGTTTTTCCTCCGTCCTCTGACTCATCGCTTTTTGAGGTCTAGGAAGCGACACAATGCGGCCAGAAGATATGAGGACAACCCTGAATTGAACAGGCTAGAAAACCTCAGTCTCTCCCTTCTGAAACGACTCCTACTTTCTTGTCTTCCTTGACCTCACTCGAGACAACGGTCCACATGTCTTGGCAGCCCGGCAGCTCGAAAGTAGTGACCACCTGAGGTCGAATGCTCCTCTACAGAGAGAACGGACACAAAAGGAAAGGGTCAACTGAAGCAGGTCTACCGACTAGCGGACGGACGCTGTAGCTGGGGTGTTTACAGGCTACTCCATGGATCTCTGAGGCAGCCCTGGTAAACCCAGACTTTCCTTTAGCGCCGTCGCACGACCTGCGGCGGACGGCCCTCGCCACCGCAGGTTTTAGGACGGTGCGGCAACGCTAAGTCTGGTACGCGACGACGACGCAGCGACGCGGAGACAAAGGGTTTTACCTGGAGGACGGACAGCGCGCCGTTTTTACCGTAACCGGAGCACACGACGACCTCCAGGTCAGGTTCAGGGTTGCTCTGAAACTGCAGAGGGGAAAATATCGTCAATTACCAAGTGGCACGAGTACCAAGCTTGGTGTTAGGATACGGAAGTGTGCGTTTACCTCCTCCGACAGGAAGGCGGGCTCGCCCATGGAGGCGTCCGCACAAGGCCCGATGTTGAGGATGCTGTCGCACACCTGCGGGAAAATACACACGTGTTACCTGCAAACGATCTAACTTAAACAGAAAGTGACTTTTCAGGTGGTTGTCCTTCGTTCTGCCTTTTCTATGCTGTTCTTGCAAATTGAAATCGTGCTGGTTGGTGATCTTCTTCCACATGTTTGCCTCGCTTTTGCAATAACTGGGTGTTGTATTGTTTTAATAAAAAAATCCCATCTTTTTAAATCTGCAACATGACATTTTTCACCTCAAACGAGTAGGTGGCCAGCTGGGTGCCTGACTGGGCCTCACTTCCGTACACCTCGATCTCATCCACCTCATCTGAAAACCACAGAGACGTCAGTCGTGGAGAACTCGTGATCAGTGTCACGACGTCACATGAGGCGGCAGCGGCTTTACCTGTCCAGTTGGCGGAAGACTCCACACGCTTCTTTTTGATTGGTGGCTCCTCCTGGAAATCATCAGCAGCCAAGAGTTAAAGTCAGAATGAAAGCAGCAAAGTCGTGGCGGATCACAGAAAACCCCGACTCGCCTGCTTTTCCGCCTCTTTCTCCTTCTCGTCATTGCCGTCCTCTGCCGGCGTCTCCTGCAGCTTCTCTGTGTACTTCAGCAGCAGCGAGTTTCCGAGGCGGGAACCGAGAAAGAGGTAGCCGGGCTCCATGGTTACCATCTGAGCGAAGGGAAGAGAACACGATGGCGTCACGCCTTTTCTTTCAGGAAGAACGGCAGAGGGCCGGCGCTGCGAGCATTTGATCCGGAGAACCTACGCATGTGGTGAGGACGCTGGCCGCTGCCTTGTCGAAGTGGAAAGCCCTCACGCTTCTCATGCCGTCGGTTATGAGCGTCAAGACGTAGCTGCAAGGAAACGGCAGTCGGTGAAGAATCCTAAAAGCGGCGTACTTTCTAAGGGCGTCTACGGGAACTCACATTTCCCCTCCTCTCAGTGAGATCACCATCTTGTCATAAGCGATAAAGTCAGACTGAGAACAGTCCAGGGCAATCTTGACTTCTTCCTGGACACCTGTGAGGAACGAACACATTGTTCAGAGACAATCACTGGATATCTAGAGGTGTATGTACAGTACTTACCCACTGCTCATGTTAAAGCTAAAACTGTTCGGGTTTTTGAAAACAAAATGTACACTTGCATGCAAAAACGCATAGAGAGAACATTACAGTGATCTCTTGTGTCAATGGTTGGTCTTTGGATCAAACAAACCGTCACGGATTATAGATGAGAAGTTATAAGAAATATGTCTTTGTTACTCAGTCTCAGTTAAATCCCAGCCGAGAAAAGTCATGATAAAAACTGAAAATTACAAAGTTACAAAGAAAACACCGTGAAGTCAACAACTGAACAACTGAGTGCAAATTATTCAACTTTTGAATCGAACAATTCAATTGTTGAATTTAGCTTTGTTTTTTTAAGCTGTAGCTTCCACTAAAGCTAGAGTGGAAGTAACTTTGACAGATGTGCTGGCCCCGACGGCATTTCTAGGTGGGCCCCATATGGAGAAAAGGAGGGCAGACAGTATGGGTCTCACATGGGTTTGTCGTGGTTTCCATGGTGGCCCCTGCTACACGGTTTTGCCCATGTAGCAGGTTTAACTAGATGTCAGTGGCTTTTTCCATCAGTTTTTTTTAGTTACTATATTTATTCTTTAGAAAGCATATTAGAGACTAGAATTTTTTTTTTTGCTCTAGTTGTTTTTGTTTCTCCCCCTATTTAAAAATACTCCATATTTTACAAGACTACACTGAACTCCTGGTCTTGTGTAGCATAAAAAGCCGGCTTGGCTGATTTTTGCTTACGTAGAGGGAAGGATGTGGTCCCGTTGGTGAGAGAATTCAGAGAGACTCCGTAAGGTGGGACGCTCTGGTTCAGATACAGCAATGAGTTCACAGCAAACACAACCACACCACCTGGGAAGGATGCGACAGGATCAGAACACAAAGAGGCGACGATAACTGTACCAACAAAATCCACGTGTCAATTCAGATCTGACACCCACAAAGGCAATGATTGTCACAAGAAACTGCTAGCCGTGTGAGGGGGAAAAAACAAAAGGCTCACCAATGGGTTTGGGAACGGCCATGACTTGTGTGCAATCAAAGGGCAGGTTGCTAAGAGACCAGATGACAGGATGGACCTTCTGCATGATGTTGAGGGAGATGGCCACGATGCTGCACGTGTCCTGACGAACAGCCACGCGCCTGGGAGAGGGATCGCATCACAGGAAGTGAACGTGGCGCAAAAACAGATTATGAGGAGCCACAACGCCGACTCACCCCGGCCACGTCTGGTTGGGCTCATACAGAATGAGCAGCGTCGGCTCGTAGTAACCGTGAAGGAACTTCATGTCGACAATGTTGAGCAGCTTCTCGTCCAGCTCGCGAACGTCGATGATGTAGCTGGGCAGGAAGCTGGACTTGGGCCTGCAGACGGTTCGTACAACCAATGAGAACAACTGGAGACCCGGGGAGACGAAAGGGGGGCGGGATTCGATTCTGCTGGAGGTTCAGTCCTACCCTTCTCCTACTCCGTTCTCCTGCTCGTCGGTAAGCGTGTCCTTCCGGAACGGCAGCACCACCAGCTTGGTGCCGTAGACGAGCATGACGGCGCAGCGGTTCTCCGGGTCAACGCGGACAATCGGGATGTGGACGTTCTGCACGAAGCCATCCTGAAAACGCAAAAACAACGGGACGAGTTGAACGTCAAACCCGTCGACTTGTGCATTTCATACACAACTGGCAATTTACGAGACGAAACAAACGCAAACTGGGGAGAAAATGGTGCGCGGCTTTCATTTCATCCTGAAAGCCTTCCTGCTTTTTGAGTCAAAACTTTAATAGCTTTAATTCTTCAGGATTGGATGGTTAGTACATGTTCAGATCAGCTACTAGCAAAGCCTAGCCACGGACTCTGGTCTAGTCTGACACCTTTATAATTAAAAGAGTCATTTTGTCCTCAGTCCAGCGAAGGCAAACTTGCTTGCAAACATTACATTGTAAGCCATCTTTTAGGAAAAAGATGGCTTACAATTTTTGATAAATATGTACCAAATAAAATTTGGCAGATATTTATCTACCAAATTTATCTGCCAAATTAAATGATGGTATAAAAGCCATGACTTCATTTCTGCTTTTAGATTTTAAAATAAGGAAAGACGCAACATATTTGCAATCACCCAGCCAGCATACCTAGGTGGGCCCCATATGGGGAAAAGGAGGGCAGACAATATGGGTCCCACAAGGGTTTGTCCGCGGTTTATATGCCATGTAGGCCCTGCCATGTAGGGCCCATGTAGGCGATGGCCCTACATGGGCAAACCCGTGTGGGGCCACCATGGAAACCGTGAACAAACTCATGTGGGACCCATACTGTCTGCTCTCCTTTTCCCCAAATGGGGCCCACCTAGGTATGCTGGCCGGGCAAGTGGACAGCTACATCTTCTTCTATGGCATGTTGATATTTGTGGAAAATGCAATGAAATATTCTTTACTTTAAATTGCTCGAGCACACCATTTTGCTCTATACAGCTGACCAAACTATTACTGGTTACTTTAGAGTCATTCTTTTGACGAAGCGTTCAAACTAAAAGTTGTCCAAGTTATAAATCTCTGCATGTTCCTCAGAGTTACAACAAATCTGTGTTGGTCCAAATCCCATTAAAATGCACTGATATTTGTTGCTGCTCTGTGGCAAAGTGTGGATTTGGGCGAGGTGGTGCGCTTACTCTCAGTTCTGGCTCCTCAAAGTAATGCAGCGAGAGAGTCTTGAGGTCATGAGTCCCGGGGTCGTACTCCACTACAGCCAGCTGAAGAGAGAACAAGCCCGTGTCACTGAAACTGAGCCTCAGAGTTTGTTGGAGCTTCACTAGCTTCGACAGTACACACCTTTGCATCTTTAAAGCTGAGAAGGAGCGCATCTCTGCTGGCCCCTATCAGCTGCACACTGGCCATGGACATGATGTTGCCAAACAGAGAAAAGGAGGCCACCTGCTCCAGCTTCTCCTTACGAGTTTTAGCATCTGCAACATTCAGAAATTCATTGTAAAAGTTTCCTTTAATTACTGCTATTCATTTATAAATCTTGTACTGTTGAGTGTCGGACGCACGGGCATACATACCGGATGGCTTGTCTGTCTTGGACGTGCTCTGCAATAATCACAAAAAAAAAAGTAAAGACACAGAACAACCCCTTTCAATAGACATTCGCAAACAGGTCGAGCGGACAGCTACCTCCACATCATGGATGATCCTGTAGACGAAAAGCTGCGACGTTCCGGCGATGACCAGGTTTTTCTCCTTACTGGATATAAAGTTACAGTAGACGGAAAACTCCACGGCGGTGGGGGTGTGGGCCTGTCTGTACACGGCGTACATCCTGAGAGGTTCCCTTCAGCATCTGACAGGAGACAATAAACGTGTCAGCACCCCTGCTGCCCGTTTCCCGCTGTTCAATTTAAATTGTTCTTCTGCTAGCGTATTTACAAAACTGCCATTGCCACAGCCAGACAATGGGCTACATCAGGAGCGCGTGCAAGGAAGTTGAAGGGGTACATAATGGGTTACTGGTCGTTTTTAATGTCATATTTTTAATATATTAATATAATTACACGCTTAGTATGTCTGCAACAAAAATAAAGCAACTAGCAGCTTCAGCCGGTTCAGCTAGCATCATGCTCGTGTAGCTCAGTAGCTAGCATGTTTAGCGCTACGTCCAGGTTGTCTAAGAAATTCTGAATTAAACTTATTAACGTACCTATGTCCGATAAGTTATCTAAGCTTGACGCTTTATTAAGTGCCTCTTATTATACATTCAACGAGTCATATTTTTGTGTAAAAATGACTGTCAGCGCTCTTGCTAATTGCCAGGTAACCTGGCGTTAGCAGTTAGCTTTGTTGTGTTGCTCCCAGAGTTCTTGTTCTGCGAACAAAGCAAAGGCACGCAGTCGTGTTGCTGCCCCCTACAGTTCAATATTTTAGAAACGCCAAAAAGCCCGAGCTCTGACATCTAGCCGCAATTTACACTATTTTCAAGAGAACAAACAAAAAAAAGCTATAAGCACATATGAATGTTGTAGGTTATTGAATATTTTTTATTTTTCATGTCTGTAATCTCTGCTTTCTTACTTTTGTAAGGGCTGTAGGTTTCTATTGTAGAAACCTACAGGGCTGGCATACTTAATATTTTGTGTTCTGTTCCTTTGTTTTCTGAATAATTTAATAAAAAAATAATAATCTAGCCACAATTACAGAAGACTGGCAGTTCATCTAACATCATATTCACAAAGGTATACTTGTGAATATGATCTTCACCTTTTCCCCCTCCAGCTTTGGTTAAAACCAAGCAATACTTGTCCACTATTTCTAAGTGTACATCCAAAAATATGAAGAATTTATTTAAAGAAAAATATTTAAAGATTTTTTTTATGTGTTTGAGCTGATTGTTTTTGGTTACATGTTTCTTTGAATCCAAATGAACTAAAATATTTTTTTTTTTGTAAAAAAGATTATGTTCCCAGGTTTACATGTGTCCTGCCTTTTCGTCCAAATATAAAGAACATAACTATTATAAAATTGTGCCGATTTTGGCATGGTAATGCCGCCATACCAAGGTGTCAAGTGGATCACCTGCAAGCCAAGATTTTTACCGTGGGCAGTCCTGGCAGGGTTGCACTAACCCCGAGTGCGCTTTCGCAGTTTTTTTTAATTGTTTCGGGAACTGACGGGCTGACCTCCCATCATTTCCTCATTGTCCGACCGTGAAATCTGCCTCACTCTTCCTGAGCGTTGACTGCGATTGTCGGAGGGTTAAAGCAATGATTCTGTATCTAAATGTCTGACTTTTAAAACATTATTACATGAATCTCTGACATTCTCTCACGATTGTGACATTAAAAATAATTGTGACCATTCTAACAGACGTAAAAACAAGAGAGGTTTGGTCTGAATTAATTAAGCGAGGAAAGAAATGTGGATATGTCGTTTTCTACTGTGTATGTAAACTTCTGATTCCAAATGTAGACTCGCACATGCGCGCACAAAACATTCAAATATATTTTATTACACATTATTAGACAATAGTTTGTAACCATTACTGTATGAAAACTTAACATCTTCAATTATTTACGACTTCCTTTGCAAATGAGATACTCAAGAAAAGTCAAACAGCGCTTCGGGGAAAAAAAAAAGTCCTCAGTAGATTCTAATTTTAAGATTTTCATTAAAAAAATCAAGAGCTCTACAGGAACAAAAAAAAATTACTTGCATATTTAAAAAGTACAACTGAAAGTCTGATGTAAAATAAAAACAAATCTGAATTGCAGTCATCAAGAACAGTTACAAACCTTAAACAGGCACTTTGAACACTATAGTGGTCATGCCGACAGTGCAACAGTCAGTACTGCAAAGCGGCCAACCAGACGACTCATGGTACTGCTAGTTTCACAAAAAAATAAAAATAAAATAAAAGCACAGCTCGACTGACTTCATTTTATTAAAATCAAGACATTCTTTCAGATTGCAGGTGAAAGATGCAAGAGCTCAGAAAGTTAGAACAGATTCCATCCTGTAAAACTTCTGAAAAGCAAAAATGAGTGTCTTTATGACAAAGATTCATCCTGACTGACTGCTTAAACCTTAGCCAAACTTTCAGACGTTTTGTTAACATTGCAACATCAATTTTTGGATTTTCTTTATGCTCAGTAGAATTGTGCTCAGAGATGCAGAAACAGAACAAAAATAAAAAAAAACTACTTGAAAAGTAGTATGTAAGACAGTAAGACACTTAAACACCTGCCCCAATTAAGCCCATTTCCCCCCAAATTTGACCTCCTGCAAACAGAAGGGGACTCATTTGCGGATTTTAGTTTGGGTTCATTTATTTTCAATCTAGTCACTGTTTTACTTTCATGCTCGTAGCGCAAAAAGCGAGTAATGAACGACCCTGCTTTAAAGAAACCTGCTTTCTCAGGTGAGCTGTGTCGGCATTGTCAGTTGAGCAGTTCCCATAGAAACAGACTGAAATAAGTGCAAGGTTGCGTTAAAGATCAGACAATAATTAGCCATAGTGTGCAGAGAGGACGTGTCCAGCATTGCATTATTACAAGTCTTTCAGCGACTTGGTTTTCTTTAATCGTACATCGCTGAGACGATGTAGGCAATAACAATCAGACTTGATCAAGGGTTGATTGTCACTGATTAAGCTGTGCACCTCCAAAACTAAGGCCATTTAAACATTAAGATGCACTTTTTAAATCATGGTAAACAACAAAAACACCCAGAGTCTCTGCCTTGCCTAGCGGTAGATTCTCTGGCACGTGATGAGGTATTCTGGGAACGCCTGCGTGTCGTTGAAGATGACGAACATGGTAGGCTTGGTGATGTCGTCGGTCACGCTGTCGTATCGGAGGGGAATGTCTCCCGTCTCCTTCAGCGGTGCGGTCTTCATCGAGTGGCAGCCTTTGGTGAAGTCTCCGGTTAGAACCTTGGAGGCGAATATGAACTTGTATCCGTCGGCGTTCGGAGGCGAGTACTGATCCTGGACGGACAGAGCGGAGTTGACGGCAAAGTACACTCCCTGACCGTAGACCGTGGCTATGAAGGGGGAAAGAGAAAACGATAAACGATGATGTACGCGACCTTCAGGGACAGATGCACGTTGTGAGAAAGGTTTGAAATGTACCGTTCTTCCCGCAGAAGCTTCTGTTAAAGCCATGAACGCAGATCTCCTTCACGCTGCCCTCGCTTGTCCCGTGGTACAGAACCCGTTCGACTACCGGCTGAGTGGAATGCTGCAGTACGCTCGCCTTCTTCAGCTTGTACTGGTTGTACAGCAGTCGGTTCATGAGTTTTTCCACCTGGACAACCAAAAAAAAATAAACCCCTCTTTACTCCAGAAGCGTCACATAGATTTGCCACATGGTGTCGTCTTCATTACCTGTATGATTCGGATCTTGCTGTGGTACTCCTGTATGGTGCTGTAGAAATTCTTCACCACCTCCTGGAACTCCTCGGACTCCTCGTCGATTTTGGTTGCATCAGGCAGGTGGGACAGGAGAGAATATTCCTCCTCTGTTATGAAAAAAGATTTAGGCTGAAAATCAGTTTCCGACATCACTTAGCAACAAGGACATAAAGCTGGAGAAACTGACGAAAGACAGGCAAGGACAACCAGATGGTTGCTACACAGCACATAAAATAAAAGCTATTAAGGTAATTACACCTCAAAGTACACGCCTGCGTTTTTATTAGGCTACTTAAACTGTTTTAGTTACATCGGTTCATCTGTTTATTCAAAATAGAAGACAAGTAGCGATACTAGTCTTCCTTTCATCATTCATTTTAGCAACATTTTTATGGTTTTTGAAGGCAAAGTGATTTTTTATATTCATTTTCTCAAAGGAACAGTTTTCAAATCCCTAACATCGATCCAGAATTATATTTAAAAAAAGCCCATAACATGCAACTCAAACCATCTACCAATAAGCTGTTTTGATTAGAGAGAAACAAAAAAACATCCCACCATTTTCCAATCCCTAAACTCAAGAGTTAAGAGACTGTGCTGGTAACTCTCTTCAGTGTAGACAACATTATGGAATGTGGAAGACAACGTACCCATATTGTTTCTGTAAGGTGTTTAAAAATTAAATCAGGAGAAGAACAAGCAGCTACCGTGGATCCCCTGCCTATTCAGTATTCACAGCCATTTCAGCGAAACTTAATCAAAATTTGATACTGAGTGCAGAATGCTACCTCACACGTCATTGGCCAATCCAGGATTATTCTTTATTTTCCTTCACACTGAGCAGAGAATACTGTAGATATTAGCTTCTGTTGTAGTGCCAAGATGGCTACCACTGTGTATATTAATTCATATTAAGGTATATTTGGTGTTTGAACTATTAGACTAGACAGTCATAAGCATTCATAGAAGGGATGTCACGTATTCATGGATGTCAGCTATTCATGGGAGGCTCTGGACCCTAACTCCCGTGAATACCGAGGATCCACTGTATCTAAAGGAAAACTGTATTTACTACCATATGTTGACAAGATGTCAGCAGTTCAGGCAGGCTGCAAGACGGCGAGAGAGAGCAAGAGATTCAGAAGAAATGAGGAGGGTGGGATGTTTTGCTTGCAGCTGCAGCTACAATTTAGTAGCTTGGCGTCAGTGTCTGAATGTACGTGTGTGAATGACTGGATAAAGTGTGAAGTAGTTTGGGGTCCTCTGAACTTGACAAAGCGCTATTTAAGTGCAGGTATTAACTAATATTTACCATGTTTTCTTGGGGTTACACAGATTAAAACTGCTGTTTTAGCAATGCTAGCTATGCTAACTTAGCTAATCACCAATATAAAATGCTAATACCAGTTTAAAATGCCAACTCTCTAATCTCTCTTGACTCAAAGAAATGTTCTACGAATGGTTTGGGTGTTAACTCGTCTAGCGCAGTTACCTGGTACATCCTGGGTCACATCCCCCAACTCCAGCAGCTTCCTGGAGATTTTCACCGACTTCCCAGAAGCGATGTTGTATTCCTGCATCTTCTCAAAGTTGATAATGTGGGGTTGATTGTCAAACAAAATGTCTACTTTCTTAAGCTTCATCCTCCAGGCGTTCTCAATAAATACTATAGCGTCCGTAGAGTAAGCTTTGGTCTTCGAGGTGATCGGATTGTGATGAACCCACTGAACAGTCTTCAGGATTTCTTTGTCCGATACGGCGTTGGAGATATTCTCCAGCACCAGCTTCAAGTCAGAAATCGCTGCGGTCACGTAATCCTTAAAGCCAGAAACGGCAATGATGGTTCCCTGAACCTGAACATCCACTGCATGCTTCCGCTTGATCACCTCCAAACACTTGGCGTGGTAAGCGGTCATGTTTTTGACGGTCCTGTGCTCCACCTTCTCCTCGACCTGCCTCTGGTTCACCTTCTTGTTGAAAGCGATGTCGACCCGAATCAGGTCACAGCTGTACCCAGCAAACACGTGGAGCTGAAGGGTGTTGGCTGCCTTCAGCGCGTTCTCGAAGGACAGATCGACGCTTTGCTTCCGAGCTACCTGTTGGCTGATGCCCGAGGTACTGTTGGAGTGTTCTTGTTCGATCACTTTCTTGGAGAGCTCTAAGGCTTTTTTAAGCTGTTCCTCTTCATCCTGCTGGGACCACTGGTTCGCCTCCATAGAGTACTGGATGGCTAAGGAGAGCTGGGCCTCTTCCTCCAGGCTGCTGCCTAGAACTCCCTGAGACAGAAACGCACTCGGCACATTTTGATCAGATAAAGGCTGGGGGCTTTGGACATCTGTCACATCAGAGTCCTGATCCGCTAACGCGCTGGGTTCCTCGGCGGTGTACAGATCTATATTGTCCATGTCGTTGAACTCGCTTGGAGCGGACACCCCGTCTTCCTGCCGATTATTGACGGTTGAGACGATTCTCTTGGCCTCCGCCAGAAGACCTGAAGGGAGATCGACGGATTCAGTGACACCGTGGGGAAAGAAATGAGCTGGTGAGGAAGGAAGCTAGTACCTGTGTTAGTGGCTCCATTAGAGTCTGTCTGCATTGAGTCTGCAGGGGCAGAGCCGTCCACACACCCCTTCTGAATGTTTTTCTGAGATAGCATCTTCCACGCATTTTCAAAAATGTCCTGGAACGCAAAGGGAAATGTCAATTCATTTTATCCTTCATCTTCATTAGCAAAATTTGATTCAGCCTATATGACATCTATAGAATAATCTGACAGCGTACAAATTGGATCTGATTGGAAAAGAGAGTCAATGTAAAGCTATTACAAAGCTAGAGCAGAAACTCCTTCTTTGGGTAAGTTGATATACTTCTTAGAATGTCTTGGGCGTGATTTCCATCTTCAGTCAGTCTCACGTTAATTTGTACCATAGAAACGGGACTGTCAAACCTACACCATGTGTGTATGTTGGTATTGATTCAAAGAGAAATCTTGCCGGCTTTAATTATTGGAGACCTCTGGATTATTATAAACTTCTGAGTTAGAACTTGTTTAAACTGGTGATATGATTTTATTCTTGTATTATTTTGATTTTGTTGTCAAATTATTGTATTTTTGCGATATCATGACTTTACTGTTGTTATCAGGAAAAAAAAAGTGGTCTGGCTCAAATATTCCATCAAAGAGTTGACAAAATTTGTCTTCAAAAACCAAAAATTTTAATTAATCAATAAAATCAATTTACTTCCCAGGCCCAGTTTGTGGTATTTAAAAAAATAGTCAATATTGAATTCAAGTTACAAGAGGCAAAGATTCAATGCTTCTAATTTGTACCCTGGCTGGTGTGCTGCACTGAAAAATCACAATATGCTGAAAGTGAGACTCGTTCAGAAAACTGAGCAGTCGCTACATTCTGTATGCTGGAAGAAGTTGCCTCAGGCTGTACCGTGAAAAAAAAGACTTTGGGCTGGTTAGAATGGATGAGAACCAGTAGAACCAGCGAGCTGAGGGGGGCGGAGAAGCTTGGAGCTGCATAACTTGAAAAGCACGAGAGTTGAAAATGTTTTGCTTCGCGGCGTTACCTGGTGCGGCAGCGGCTCCCAGGGGACGGACTTCAGGCTGATGAACACCTGAAACTTCGTCTCCATCTCGTTGAGGATGCTCTTGCACTCCTGCTCCTCTAAGAAGCGAGTCACGCCCGGGACGTTCACGGTGATGATTCTGGTGCAGATCGACGACACCACGCCCTGCAGGACCTCTTCTGCCATTTGGCACGCGACCGCTTGACCGTGGATCTAGTGAATTTGTCAAAAACGGAAATGAAATATGAAGCAATTGTTTTGTTTTTTTTCTAATTTACTGATGTTCTCATTCCCGTCCGTACCTTCAGCCCACAACTCTCATCGCCCTCCAGTGGAAAAATGGTGACCTGGTCCATGTCGGCCAGCAGCTGGTGACAGTGAATCTGGACGTACTTGAGCATGCCGGGCTCCATGGTGAGGAGAGCCTCCCTTTCGATGGGTGTGGTCAGAAACTGCACGATGGCGGCCTGCTTGTCGTTCTCCATGTCTTTCAGGGTCAGGACACCTATGCTGCCGGAGTAATCCAACGACTTTGTCGCCGTGAAGCCCAACGTCTGCAGGAAGTCGGACCACTCCCTGCAGCAAAGCAACGCCTCCTGCTCCGACTCCACAGGAACGCTGAACTCGCACACCTGGGATTTTAAAAAGACAGCCACCTGGTCGGCGACCTTTTGGCTCAGGGAGGTTACGGACACGGTCGAATCGGACACGGCAAACAAAGCAGGCAGTCTCCTTTGGGTCAACTCTTGTAGTAAGTGGTTCTTCACGTCTTCTCGTTCGAGGAACAGAGCCACTTCCAGACCGACGGTAAAACGAGTCTCTGCTATGCTCCCAAAAAAGCGTGAGATGGAGTCTTTTATCTGCTCCAGTTCCAGTTTGTTCGGTCCTGAAACGTGAACGCCGTCGTCTTTGATTTGGATGCTAAAACTCGGATGAGCCTTTTGCACATCTTGTTGAATGCTGTTCTTTTGATACCAAGCAAGTTTTATTCGGTCTGTGACGGGGATATGGCACAAGTGTGTTTCTGTTTCCACAGTTTGATCCTCCATGTCTGCTTCCTCCACCTCCACCACGCTGGCAGCCGGTGGCTCCTGACTGCTGCTTGTCGCCCCAGCAGGGGGCGACGGATCTGAGTCGACTGGGAGCGGACTGGAATACATCTCCACGTTTTCCACTTCCACCAAGTCCGCGTCCGTGACGTCTTGGCTCTCAGTTACAGAGTCTTGTGTCACAGGTTGAAGGAAGTCAAAGTAGGCCTTCACTACGAGTTCAGTGTCGTTCACTCTGTGTTGAAGACGTAGGACGGAGTCCACAGCTGATGAGAGAACACAGTAATTAGATTTATACATCAACTTACAAAGCTGCTCATTCCACTTTAGTCTTTCTCCCATCTTATACAAGGTTTCACAAACTCAAATTTAATACTTTCTAATACCATTATAAATGAAATTTAAGACCTGCATTGCGACAGAAATGTACAAAAGAAAAATCACAAATAATTAAAAGGTGTGGGTTGTTAACAGAAGTCAGCCAATGATTATGACAAGCACCATCCAGTCAACTTTTGATAGATTTCTTAGTGACCCAGGATGAACTTTAAAAAAAGCTAGCTAACTTTAGCCCCGCTAGCAAGACAGCTAGCTAACTGTCAAGCAGGCAAGGATGAAACTAGCTAACTTTAACCCTGCTAGATAGATAGCTAGCTAGCTGTCAAGCCAACCAGCTAGGGTAAAGCCGGCTTGCTTTACTAGCGTATTATAGCAGGGAGTTGTCACACAATTCAATCTTTTGCCCGAGAGAATAGTTTTGTGAGAAAAACATTATATATACATAACTCAAGACTATGTAGCCCGATCACAACAAAATTTAAAACCTCTGATTCACATATTAAGACCTTAACCTTTCAAATAAGAAATGACAACATTTTAAGGCCTTAATTTTAGATACACAACTTTAAGACTTTTTAAGGATGTGCAGATACCCTGGCTATAACAATATTTTTTTTACATACGTTAATGGAAATTTATGTGACAGACCAATATAAACATTTAAGACAATGCATAACTGAAAGTTGATAAAAAAGGTGTCACAGCTTTTTAAGCCTCCAAAGCAAAGTTGCCCGAAGAAAATGCTTTGGCTGGCAACAGGTGGTTTGTTTTTTGAAAGCAAACCGCCACATCTATCCTCTCAAATAAATATGTAGTTTATTTCTGGCAAAAATATAGATGAAATAACAACTAATAATTTTGTGCAACTTAGACAAAGTTAAAGAAAGTCATGAAAAAACAAAACTTTTAAAAACCTCAGGGTATCTGAAAAAACTAACATCTCCACCACACCCCCAGTGTATTCTTAATCTCTTAAATTAAGGGGCTAAATGTTGTCAAAGTAGTCACAACATTGTAACATTTTTTTTTTTTTTGACGAAAGTCCATAGTGGCCCCTTTTGCCTGTTCTCCTGTCTAAGCTGAATGATTAGTGCTTTTTTAAAACATTTTTGGTTGCAGAGACTTCTTAATCAATTTTAATTACTGTTTGTTTACTTATGCTAGATATTCAATTTGCAGCTCCAGTATTAAATGTTTTTAGAAATTAAAGAGTTTTCTTTATTTTGTGAGGGTGTAGTTCACATTATGTTATTATTATTATTATTATGTCAGCTGAACGTGCTCTGAAACTGATAATATTTTCATTTATCACAATAATTTCTGGGATAATTTTTAATCGTCCAGCAAAATGTGCTGGGTACAGGACATCAGAACGTGACCCATCATATGACTTACACTCGTAATAGACAAAGGTCACCTTGGCCGTTCCCTCAGAGAGCATGGTGATCTCCTTCACCGGCTGGTTCCCACCCCGCTCGCCCTCAAAGTACAACCTGAGCAGATCTGGCGAGGTACCCGGGTGCATGTTCTCCAACAATACGGAGTCCGTTTGCTCAATCTGCTCCAGAGTTACCTCTGACCCATCCAGTTTTCTCTTGGAGATCCTGGTCCTTAGAGTGTGGAAATCTAAAAATATAAAAAAAAAAAAATCAGAAGTTGATTTAGTCATCCATGAAAAAACAAAACAAAAGGCCAGCTGCAGATTAGTGTTTTGAATGCATCATCTCCAAACGTCTTCTGAACAGAGGTAAAATGCTCTCATTTGACCTTTAGATAAGGGTTGGCTGAGATGGATGAGGATCAAGTCTTTTTCTGGAGACGGGATCAGGGTGTAGTCCGCCATGTTCAGGTCCATCATGTTTTCCACGTAGAGCTCTATCATCTCGGTGCTGGTGCTGGGGCAGACCCCCCGCAGCAGAAGCCTGCACTGGTCCTTCGACGGAGGCTTCCTTACGCTCAGCTCGGAGTTGTGCACTACGTGACGCCTTTTCGACAGAACTCTGGCTGCAGCTGTCGACGGGATAAAAGCAGAAGGGAAAGAAATTAGCATAAGGTACGTCAGTAACACATGTATACATTGCCTAAAGTCAAGTGGTTCTAGACGTATGGACTGCTAATGTTTAATGCTAATGAACTTATCAGAGAGAAAACAACTTATTTTTGCAAGTACGGCAGCAACTGGATGCTGCCATTAGCACAAACCACGAAGAAGACGACAACATAAAGTAGCTGGAGGATAATGGCGCTGCACTGCGTGCTTTTTAGAGACTTAGCGTGAGTGATTTTAATTTAATTGATTTTAATGTATCCATTATTTAATGGATACTCCACGCAATAGCAAAATTGTGTGTTTTTTGTTGTTGTTCACATTAGTGAAATAATGACAGAGCTATTGTGAAACCACTGGCACAGATTGACTGGATCTCTGTTAAAGCAGTTCATGTTCAGTTTTACATCACAGAGGTTGCATTATGTAAAAACTAAAGCTGCTGCCTCGTGTCTTTTTAAGGTGCAAAGTGATTCATATCGAAATATATTAATTTGGAAAAGCTTTTTATCCTCTTTCAAGATCTGCCATTAAGTGTTTCAAGAAAAAGCTAAATTGCATAAGAAAAGGAACATTTAAATGAGCGGCTCGTGAATTTTGCACAGAATTGTTTCTTTTTCCACAGTTCAATGCTGCCTGTGGTGCAGTTGCCATTTTACGACTTCAGGCATGTTTTGCAGGAAACGTCGCTTGCCTTCTGCATCTTCAAACAGCAGCACGGCGCGGTTCTGCTTGATCTCCACGGACTCCAGCGGACCTCCTCCAGAGCGTCGCTTGTTCTCAAAGTAGAGGTAGAGCAGCTCCTCGTCTATGTTCACAGGAAGCTCCAGCACCTCCACCGTCCTGCCCTCCGAGTCGCTGCCAGACATCCTAAGAAAAACGAAACCAAGAGAAACGATGCCAAAGTTTTCCCTTCTGCATACACACGGGTTTATGCTGTTACAAGAACTTCCTCTTGAAGGCTGAGAGCAGTTGTTCTGGTATCCAACATTTATATTTAACAAACTAAAAAATACCATGAATCTTAATATTTAAAATTTTAAACACACAAACAGTTACTCACTTATTGAAAGGTAATTGTGATTTCCATTTTTCATTGTTTTAAAGGTCACAGCTGTAAAATGCATCAAATAATCATTTCACAAAATAAATGTGTACAAAATTGCAGTTGTGTTTTTTATGAATACATTTGGCCACCAGGATAGGATGGATTTGACCATCTTTTATACCCACATCTGATATTAAATCTGATTGAGGACATTGTGATGGCGGAAAAAAAAGAGACTGAGATGAAAATGTGGGTTAATCATAAACAATATCTGCAATGTCTAAATATCTAATATAGTGCAGCAGTGAAAGTCGGCTTTTTGACATGGAAAGGAGTCGTCAAAACGTTCGTTTTGCCACCGTTGTGCACTTTGAATGTGAACTTACGAATTCAAAACTTTTCCCACTTTATAAAATAATTAATAGCTTGTGCTTATTTGCTATTTTTTATTTTTAAATGCATTCTACACATTGCATATAATAAAACATTATTTGGGAAATTGTCAATTTTCTTTTACGGCCGTAAACCCAACAGAGTACCACTCTTTTTTTTTTTTTTTGGCCAACTGAGTATTGAGATCATTGGAGAAGAAAAAAACATTGTTGCCATGGAGATGTACATCCTCATATGTATGTTATTTTGTCACATCTTGCCTGACTTCATTTCATGCATGGACTTTTTATCGTCTGTAGTGACTGAATAAATGTCACAATCGTGACACAAAAAATTGTTTTTCTGCAAATTGTGAAGAAATGTTTTTTCTACTACGTCTTTGTGATTACTTGTTAATAATAGAACTGATTGGATTTTCGTCCACATCTTACTGTTCGAACCACCAGAACAGTGACTGCAGGTTGACAGTGGAAAATTAGCTAAAACCTGGTGTGATGCATATGCTCCCAGTGTTTCACAATCTTCTTTACATTGTTAAATATCTGTGTTAATGATCACTGATTACAATCATGGAATAACGAGACAGGTTTAAAAATGCTAAGAACCTTCAGAAAATGTTCCATCTCACGTTCTACTCTACATAGATGAGCAGATGTTTTAATTTACCTGAAATATTTCACTTTTCTTTTCTTTTTTTTTTTTTTGCATTTTCGTTTTCCTTCCCGCCGCCTGTAATAAATCCAGCCAGGGCCTACACACTGCAGCAGGTTACTCAGCCCGACACGTACAGGAAGTCCTATCAGCAACATTGTTTCAGAGCCAAAATGCCACACTACCACTTTAAGCTTGATATGCTGACAGCGCTGGTGTGACGCACTTTTTAATTTAATTGTGGTTTTTATCCAAAGTGTATAACATTATGGCTTAGCGCCGTCGTATTACAAGCTTTAAAGTGAAAGCTGGAGCTCCTGTAGCTTCTAGAAACTAGCTTGAAGGCACCTTAAAACATTGCGTGTTGCAGGTTTTTTTTTCTTTTTCCCCATAAAACGGCTACAAAATAAGAAAAGGTCATTTTTCCAAAGGCGGCTAAGCGAACATTTTGGAGACTTTCTTACCTGTGCTAGGAGGAAAACATTGACTTTCTCCAGACAGTGGTGCGCTTCCTTGTTTTGCTGCTTGTTGAACTCTAATGACGTCATCAGCCTATCGCTGCGTATTAAAGGAGCGCCGCCAGTTTCTGAACGCCGTTGTTCAGACCCGAGGAGAAACTGACATATTGATAAATGTATCGTAAAAGGTCTGAACTTCACGAAGTTTAACTTAAAGGTGTTTATTTAGAAGGATCGTTACCCCTCCTCGCTCCTTAAAAAGTAGTTTTAATGTAAAATACAAGACAAAAAGGTCAGTTTTACGGGTGCATAAAGATAAATTATCATTAAAACGTTAATTTACTTCAGTCGTTTCAGAATTTTAGGAATTCAATTCAGAAGCTTCAAAATATATTTTAGCTCCACACACAAATATATATTCCCAGCGGGTTTTCTGTGCTGTGAATGTTGATTTATTTATTTTTTTTATGACTTGGCCACAGGTAAGCTCATGAGCTCTTAGAAAATAAAAGTGTTACATAAGAGCAAAATGGGGATTTTATAGCAAAACATGGCATCCTGGTGAAAACTTTCTGCAGAAATATGTACTCTATGCTCTTTTACATGAACTTTTGCATCGAACTCAGATGTGCTTCTCTATCTTAATTGCTTTAAAAAAAAGATTTATATCTTAATTTAATCTATTTGCAGTTTTTCATGTCTTGTTCATTTTTGTTGTTGTTGTAACCTTTTGAGGACATTCAGGAAATGTTCCCCAATGGTTCCAGTGAGCTTAAATTATTGTTAATTTTTCCTGTCATTTCAAAAGAAATATAATCTGATGTTCTGAAGAAACCAGAAGATTGCATTGAATCTTCACAATCCTCCATTCCCAGAAAGTATAGCCAAGTGTTTGTTGTAAATTACGTCCTAAGAAATTAAAAACTCAAACTGTTTTCATTGCCTTTGATAATATATTCTTTTTATATGCTGTATGAGGCTAATGCAACATTTAATAAATAATATAACTAGCTACTACTTGTATGTGTATGAGTTGGACTTAGTTTCCTTTTACTTACTGCTGAGTACAAGGAGAGGCAACTTAAAGCATGCTACATTTTAACTACAAAATATTAGATATATTTCATTAGCAACACCACAATATAATATTTGACTTAGATCGTGCAAATTAAGAATGTAAGATAAATTGGCTTTATTCTAAGTGGAAACCTTTTCATCTAAAAATGTCAATTTGTTCAATTATGTCCAATTACATTTATGTAAAAAAAAAAACCACATCACAGATAATTGGCTTGGATGAATCTTGTAAATAATTAATACCAATGTTTAAAAAGGAACGACTCAATGAATCTGCAGTTGTACCAGCTATACAGCCAAAATGGGAAACAAACAAAACTGTAAGTATGGGTACACTGAGAGAGATATTGCGAAAGAGTTTGGATTTATTTGCTAAAACGATATCTTATGGCCAACATTTATACCATTTTAAATGAGTAGAAAGGATTTGGTGACAAAACTATTCATTAAAAACAGAAAGCTCAGCACCAACATGAATGCTCTGTGCTGCATGCATTCTCTCGGGGGCCATTACGGGGCTTGTGAAATGTTCATCAGGGCCATTATAATTGGGCAGAATGAGACTCTTAACACTTGCGTGCATTTTTATAAACTCTTTAAAAGTTTATTGCACCAGAGGGGGCATATTGGCATTTTAAACACCGTCTTGTTTAGTTCGGGAGACCGCATTGCATTTAAAACACCGATATGGAAAAGACCCTTAAACACGGCCTACTGGCCTTAAACACAGAGACACGGAGGAAACGCCTTCACACCTAATGGGCGACTTTATTTTCAAGGTAAAAAGTTCCACTTCTTTCGTTGTCAGATAGCCACTCCGAGAACAGAACATTACTTTCAAACAGTAGCAATTTTTCCAATCTCAAACTAACATGGCGACGCTTTCAATATTACCCTTCATGGCTTTTCATACGCCATTGCATGGGCTGTATGTAGGACGCAAACAGCCCACTCTGCTTAAATCAAACTGTAGGCGCTGCAGTCATGTGATGCGATTCTAAAGATACCAACACACCTGTTTCAAGCCTCTTAAGGAGGATGCTCCTCTGTGGATTTAGTCCGCCCAATCGTCTTTTTCTCCTCTGTGACTTTCCATCAAAGCTATAATACCGTATGCCATGAGGCTGTTTATTCTGCAGCCGGGTATGGCTTTTTGATCATGTCGCAGTGTCAAAAAAAAACATGTACAAGATCATGAATAAAGTTCCTGCTAAGTTATATTTTCCCAGTAAGTGAGATAATCTGCCAGTGGAACTAGTACTTTTCTACGGAGCCCCTAAGGGGACATGGAGAAAAAAAAAAGGAACGAAATCCCGAGAAACTAAATCGAGATCTCGAGATCCCGACTTATTATCTCGAGATCCCGACTTTTTATCTCGAGATCCAGAGATCCTGACTTAGTTTCTCGAGATCCCGCGAAAAAAAAAAAAAAGTCGGGAGCTCGAGATAATAAGTCAGGATTTCTTTCCCTTTTTTTTTTCTCCATGTCCCCTTAGGGGCTCCGTACTTTTCCCATCAATATTGACTTTGAACAATTTCCTGCATCCTGTTGAAAAGTTACTTGTAAGTGAGTTTTGTCTTATTTCTAGTGTAGTAAGATATTTGAACTAGAAACTAAATCAAAAATACTTGGGAAAAATTTGGTATTTTTGCAGCCTCCACCAATATCGCCACGGAAATCTGTGGATGCTGTGCAGTGAATTGATTATAGATAATGTCTATTGTTTTATGTCTTTACAATCATCAAAAGTATGCAGTAAAAGTACAACGTCTGGCTTGCTAATTATGCCACAGGAAAATACAAAACCATTACAAATGTTCTGTTAAGGAAGAGACTTCAAAACCAGAACTTAAAAAAAACAATGTTAAGGACTTTAAAAATGCAGCTGTAGTTGTGGTAGTTAGTAATTCTGTCTCCATCCAAGAGATTATTTTGTCAGATCATTATTTCCATCTATCCCTGTATATGTTCCTCACGTAGTTCTTCATTTTTTTTAATATGACAAATAAAAGACTGTAATAAATTCACCACAGTATTAGTGTAGCCAAAAATTATACAAGAGTATAATTTTATAGAATCACACACATAAACAAGGAATGTATATACTTTACACTTCTTTCATACTAGAATACAATATTTAACATTTTATTCAAGTAAAAACTTCCTCAAGTAAAAAATTACTTGAGTTAAAAAGAATATTTCATTAGATACATTTTAATGTACTGAGTAACGGTGAATATACAAATACCTGCGTATCGATGCATCGTACCATGGCGGGGCTCGTGCCCGTCTTTATAGTCACTGGACGAGAGGTGGCGCACATCCTTGACAGGCCGCCATATTTGTTCTTTCCAGGTGGGTAGAGTAGCCAGAATGTTAGCTCAAGTTCGATTAGCATCGCTTCAAAACAATATTATTTACCAAGAACTATAAAGCTGGGTGCAATAAGTACACCCCGAAAGTATATCTTGCTCAAGTAAATATAACTTACAGCCAACCTCTGTTCCCACTTAACTGAGATGTCAACTTAGAGAAACTATTTCTTTGTTTATCCAAATTAAGCCCTTCGTGTTTTTAATGGTAAGTCGCTGCGCCTTTCAGAATACTAGCAAACCGAGTGGCTATTCCGCCTTGAATATATGCAAAAATGTACATTGTTATTTCCAATATTCAGAATTTTTGTTGTTGTTGTTCATTCATAACACCGTTCATAATACTGGACGATTAAATTTTACTTCTTATTCAATTGAAAAAAATAAAATAAATAAATAAAAGTACCTTATCTTCCGACTGCGAGAGAAATAGCACCCCCTACAGTCCGCCCCTTGGTGTGCAACCTCTATCTACCATTTTTATCAAATATATTAATAACAAAAAAATTGAATTCAAACAACTTTATTAATAAATGTTATCTATAGTGTACATTGCAGAAAAAGAGATGCAAACAACACTGATAATTTCTCCAGTTATGGTTGATGAACCCATTTCAGAAAGTTACAGAGGAATAATGAACATATATGTTGATTTTAAAACCCTGCAGAACAAAGATCTGACCTTGATATCTAAAATAATTGCTTATAAATAAAAATCAGTATTTCTCTTCTGAATCACTTCTGAATAATTTACCTCCTCCCTTCTCCCCCACGTCTTTCATCCAAAAGCAATATATAGATTGGCTGAGCATCCACAGATGGCGGCATCACTAAATTATTTAAATTTTAATCATTTGCCTATCCCATTCAGATCAACATCAGCAAAACTTCTCAGGCCAGTAAAGTTGACGTGCTGCTTCGTCAGTGAATTTCAAACACTCAAAAATATTACTTAAAAGCTGGACAATGAAATATAAAGCGCTTGCTGTTAGTATCACATCATTAGGATTACTAATGGAAAGAACAAGTGCTTGTCCACTAGATGACAGTATTCCCTGTAGAACAAATAAACAACAGTACAGATTTGTGAAGACAGATAAAGCAGGTCACGATATAAAGTTTGGTTTCAAGGCACATGGAGCAAATCTTAACCAATCAGGAGAGGGCGCCCAACCCAAATGCCTGAAAAGTCTGGTGGGAAAAAAAAAACACTCTGGAGTGAGAATGGATATGCTTTTTCCCTCATCAACCACAGAGTAATAAACATTTAACTACATCCAGTAGCTTAGCAAGTAGATTTTAATTTCAAACCTGCACGACATTGAGTGATGCTAACAAAACTGACAAACTAAACATGTCGACATCTTAACTGTAACTTTAGATTGTTATAGTGCATATACCATTTGGATTACTTTTTGAACAAAAAATAGAACAGACAATAACAGACAATACAAATTTGTAAATATCAGAATACAGCTGAATTTGATGGTAGGCTAAATATCAAAAACGGTCCACGAAGGCACTTGCATCTACTTTTCATTCCAAATGTGTCACTATGTATATATAAAAATTGCACACTAGACATATATATTTTTTGTAGTAAGGCATATTTTTGCAGGCTATCTCATATGAAAGCCAATCATAATGATTCTTATCAGGCCCAAACTCTAAGTAGATGCACACATTGGAAAAATAGCCTCTGGGTAAGTAATTTAGCTGTTCCAGAAAGTGCACTGAGTGTTTTTAAACATGGTGGCTATAAGCCAAAGCTAAATGTATGGAGCTAAATTAGGGCCAAAACATTTCAACTGAAAATAAAGATTTGAAACAGAAAAAAATGTTTTGAAACTGAAAACAAAAAACAAAACAGTTCAAAGGTACTTTTCAGATTCACGTTTTTTTCTTTTGAACAAACTTTATGGCCCCAATTTAGCTCCATATAGATGTTTGTTCTGTTCACCTCGGAAGCTGGAATGACATCATGCCCAAGTAAACCTTGCTCCAGTTCCAAGTTAAACCATCAGTGGGATTTGCTATTTGTGTGCTTACAGTGACCGAGCAAACTAGTTTTGGTAATACAGGCCACTAACAACATTGCATGTTTAATTACCAAAGGAGCATGTTGGCAAACACAGGTAAGCCCGAAACTATTCATACCCCTGGTTTACTGAGACTTAATATTGCTTTCGTTCAAATAAGATCATTTCTGATAGGGAAAGAGAAATATATTTCTTCAAAGGAGAAATAAAAAAAACTGAAGTATATAAATCTTAAAAAAATTATTTTCAATTAGATTGAATTGAAAAGGCCTTGCTGAAAATGATTTACACATTTTTCAATAACATCTATTATTGCATCTATTGTCTTTGCAATAACACTTGTCATAATTGCATTCCAGTTTCTGTTTTTGTATGTTTTACGACAAGACAAGCTCCATGTTTGGGAAAACCTCTTTCCCATCACCCTAAACAAGTAAGATTAAGAGTACTTTATACCTAAATCTGCCGGGGGTATGAATACTTCTGAGCTAACCTACTAATAATGCACAATGTCATTGAATGATGCATAAAATTGCCAGAAGTGGCAAAAATTAGTTTCGGTGTTACATGAACTATCTTTTGAAAGTGTGGCAGCCATGTTGGATTTTGAGATCAGGGCTTTGTGAGAAACCTCTGACTTTCCTAGTCCAAATTTTCAATTTCCAGTGTGTTCTACACCATTTTTTCCCAAGATGGCTATTCTGACTTCTAAGCAGCAGGTTAAAATTCTCACTCAGTTTAGTGCGTTTTCAAATGCTCTCTAGCTCCGTTTAACATGCTAGCATGACATCATCTGTTAGCTGATATTACTAGTTGGAATTTCAAGTTCAATAAATCTTCTAGCTCATATTTTTAAACTTAATTCTGACATCCAAGAGACATGGAACGCACCACGACATCATCAGGCTAAGTTCTCACTGAGCTATGCATATTTAACAGAGTGGTGATTTTTTTTTAGCATGTCAGCAGGCTAACGTTTGTTTAGAAGAGCTAAAGGCTAAGCACAGGCAGGAGCTAAGAGCAGTTCAAATCAATTGAAGTTCAACTCAAACCTTCCTGGAAGTAAGCGACTAATCACCGAAAAATGTCTGATAATCATTTAAGACCAATCAAACAACCAACAGGACAAATTACTTTCATATGTATGCAAACGCATTTCTTTTTAGATTGTATTTTAAAATTGGAAAACATTTTTTTGGAAAGAAAAAAAAAAAAAAAAAAGGCTGAAGCCACAATGGCTTTAGTCAAAACTTTCAATTACCAAAACATAAAAAAAAGAATGAAAAATGAATGTTTGTTGTTTGATTGAAATGTTCCCAGTTTGGACAACAATACGTTTGAAGGCCAACATCATCAGTTATTCTCAAAGGCTGGCTGCAGCCCAGTGGGTTATTTTATATATAAATATATATTTTATAAATGTCACATTGTAATAAAACGCGTTCCTTGGGGGATAAGTTTCGGAATGATCTTCGATCGTCAAACATCTGCAAGGACACAAGCAGGGAGCGACGTGATGGAAATGAGCAATGCGAGGATTGATCGACGCAATAAAAACAACCGAGACTTTGTCATGACGGCCATTAAACCAAGACGCCTCGACTCTCGCATTGTGTCGATTTATGAATAAGATTTACACTTCAGTCAATAGGGTTCTGACACTAGTTTTGTTTTTTGGCCATAAACGCAGGGCTTAGCAGCTTCAAAGAAATGGGCCTTTTCAGCGACTCGGCTCTCCGTACGCATACATCAGGAGCATAATGTCGCACTTTGTCTTTGTGCTGCAGACAGAACAGCTTTGTTCTTTTCAATTTCATTAACACACGAGCTTAAGATGTCCACAGAAAGTCGTACAGGAAGAAAAAAAAATTACGTTCTTCAGGAGGAACAAAAAGAAAACGGAGGAAAACATTTAATCATGTGACATTGGCATTTTAATACGGCATGCATCTTTATTTTCCTCCAGTCTGCGGGGGAACGGAGCTTTTGGAAAGCGGCAGTGTTGCTTCTTTGTCTCATCAATGAAACGTCCGATTGACAGAAAGCTTTATTGCTTTCCAATTGCCGTGACAGCGGCTTCGGCTAATAAGAAATAACAGGCCTGTAGAAAAGAGGTCAATGCAGACATGTTTGCAGACACAATGAACTTAGTATTTTATTAATTTAATCGTTTAAAGCTCGGTGACGTTCGTTCGGTGGTCATCCCGTGCTCGGCATCATCTGCCAGTGAACATTCGGATTTTGTGCTTGTCCGCCAGCAGCAGGGTGACATTATATTCATAATCTCCGTCATGGACTCCAGTGTGTCTGAAAGCTCCGGCCAAATGGTTCTCCTCCCAATAGTGGTGCCAGTTTCCGTACCGGTCGGCACCGAATCCAAACACGCTGACCTGAAACAGAAAAACCAGTCCCAATAAAATGAAAAATCATCACTAGTAGCCCTCAGCTATTGTAAGAGAACGGGTCACTATGATGCCATGACTTAGAAAATTACAGGAAGGATATTGATTACAGTAAAGGTGCAGTTTTCTGACTCCTGTTATGTTCACATTGTCGACACCATCAAAGTATTAATAACGCTTTCTCTGATCGTTAGGCTCTCAGCGATCCAAACTTTGAATCAGGTTTAGGTAGATTTTTATTTCCATCAATTTTGCTGACATGTCACGATTATGTAGTCTGGTCATTGCCTTCCTACGCAATTCAACTCGATTCTCATCTCCCTTCACACCTCCATCTGGCCTTTCTCTCATTGACCTGGATTTCTCCCAAAGAATTTCAGCCCTGCCAATCAGCAAACAGAAGAAGAAGAAGTTGTGAACGATGACATCGATTTTATGCACTGCTTTAGAATTGTAACAATGGCAGCAGGAGGAAGTGAACAAAGTCATTCAGTCCGTGTTGGTCACACTTCCAAATATTGAGTGGAGGGTGGTTGTTTACAGCGCAGGCAATTTATGGTAAGTTTCTTGGCGTCAAACTTTTGACAACATTTCAAATGTTGCCATTCTGAACGCCTGCGCAAACTAGCGCGCTTGAAAAAATTAATGAGCAAACGTGACGTCATTCACAATCGGTGCAAACGGTACAAATATTTTTGTAAAGCAGTATAACTCAGTCCAGATCCATATTAGTTCAGCTACCTTTGTTGCACAAAAAAATGAGTGATGTTGAGTGATGATGCACAGAAAGACGATGTCGCAAGACTGGAGAAGCGCAGCTTACCTCGTCACATATGTGGAGAGCAAGCAGCAAGCTGAGGAAGCCAGTCGACGGATACCGTCCATGACCCTCGAGCCACGACTCGTGGACGTATTTGAAAAAAGTTGGACTATAAATCAACACCTGAAATAAACCAAAAAGCAGAAACAAAGACTCACAGTTATGTTGCGTTTTTATTCGAGAAAACACGTTTGATAAGAATATTTAAGCCGACCTTATCTTTATTCGCCTTTATCCTGGCCCTAACTGGTAGATATGTGCTGCAAGAGACAAACACACACACATAAAGTCACATTCCTCTGTTTAAGCAAAAGTTCCAGGATAATAACACATCTAAATGGCTTCATTCAAAAGCAGCAGATGGTGAATAAAACGAACATCCAGTGCCTTTCTTCGTTAAGCCTGTGTGAACGGAGCCAATTAAATCCAGACACCGACGCAGATACCAAAGTAAAGCTCATCCTTTCTTCTTTTTTTTTTACACGAGAGCATCTGGTGTGGAGACGCTAAGTATTTAAATGGAAAGGTGTGCGCATAGCACCTGCTGCCGAGCCCATGTTTGGTTAGCATGAAAAATGTCGTCTCGGTATGTAAATGTGGACAAACGGTCCGGCGTCCTGCGACACCCGGAGTTCCGCTGAACATGCGGCGATCCGAAGGTCGCCGGGCTGAAGCCGGCGGAGTTCAAATTTAATGATGCAGACGGATTACTCTGGCAGCGGGACAGCTCTGCATTTATGAGCCACATTTGCTTGGAAACTCCCAGCGTTCCAACATGGCGGCATGATTGATTTATTAGCCGCGGCTTGGCTTGGCAGCGACTCCGTTTTATTCCTGCGTCGGTAGTTAAGCTAATGATTACGGGTAGGCGAGAGAGAAGCGGGTAAAGGTGAAATGTACTGGAAGAAAGAAAAAGAAGAAGAATGAATAATCTAAGTGATTATCCTTGTTGTGGCGACGAGACGGATAGAAAAAGCAGGAGAGTGTGACTGGATGGCAATCTGGTGTTGGAGTGTGATACAGGCAGCGTGCATGATAATGTCTCTGCAGCTCGGCGGTGAGAAAGTGGGGGATGAAAACTAGTTTTTTGTTTTTCCTTCTCACACCAAGAGAGAAAAAAAGAAACGTTTTTGTTTCACTTAATGACTGCCTGTAAAATATTCATTATAACAAAAGCTTAAAACAAAACAAAAACAAGTAGGATTAATAAACCTACTCAATTTTTGCTGATCATGTTACGCAAATTCCTGAACCGATAATAACCGTGTTGCCTGATCGCTTTTCCAGAGAAACACGGATGCCTAGAAACAGATTCTGACGTGATTTCTGAGCTCTTGGTTTGACTGGTGATGCTGGATTTAGCTGATGCCACTTTCTCTTTTAAGAACTAGAAAATAGGAAAACAGAAGGACATAACTCCATGTAAGGTTATTCATTTTTAGGATGAGAACCAAGTCAACTATGCCAAGAGTATGAGCAGACTGTAAGGCCTCATTAGCATCCCGTATAAGCAGTTAGCATGATCTGTACCGTTAGCCTCACTAACTGTAAGCATTGAGGCTTTATGAACATTGTGGCTAACCTGCTCACTGATGTTAGCTTGTTAGTTTGCGAGGTACTTCGTTCAACTAAGTCTACTTTCAAACTACAACTAATTGCCCTAATTGGCTAACATTAATTGCCCTATATTTTCATTTTAAACAGCAATTTTTTATTTTTACCCTGCTGTTAATGTTCAGGGGTTTACCCAGGTAGCTAATTAGCAATAATACATTTAGATAATACTGTTTATTCAAATAGTTTGATTTTTTTTTTTCTTTTTTTTAATTGCTGCACATGCTTATCTTTTAAACGACCTGCTGACTCTCTTGCTGTAAACTTGACTTTAATCTCCGGAGTAAAATGAGAATTTAAACTCTACATTTGAAGGTATCTTTAAAGACAATGACATTGCACCTCATTCTGCTTGTATTAAATGAATTGACATCAAAATTAACATGATTAACGCCACATGGATCACAATAAAGCCATGTAATTTATAATTTAGCAGAAGTACTGTTATTCAAATAACAGGAACTAGACCACATGATTGCTTTGATTTTAGTTATCGTTAGATTTTACTCTATGCTTAATTATAATTTTTTTTCTTTTGCACCATCGTAGAACACGGGTTTATCTTTTGCTCACATTCGGGAACCAGCTTGTAGCTTAGCGGAGCGTTAGCATCTCTCCCAGTGCTTACTGTGTGATCGTGCCGCTGGTCAGAGCACTGACGATCCACTGCAGGTCCAGAGTCTTGAACGGGATCAGAACCAGGCTGGTGTCGTTGTCCAGGTCTATGGCGCTCTCTGGGTACATGACGTGATGAGTGGTGCGTGTTCCGACGTCGTCCTCGAATCCGCTGGTAGGAGCCTGGTTCATCCTGGAGGGACAGACGCAAAGACATCCTTAATTTGTGGATCGAGTTCGTCATCTTCCCGTGTCCCCGGACAATTCGCAGAGTCTTTAAATCTCAAAGATGGGAAATGAAATAACAAGCAGGCCTCAGAAACAGAGTTTGTGTCTTAAGATTCCCCCCAACTTGCTTGGATTACTTGGGAAGGAGATATGAAACACACTTATTTCAATAAGAGATTGGTTTCGTTTTAACCCTCTCAAGTCACTCTGCATAGTGTTGATTCAACTCTGCCAAAATTTGCTGCGTATCCTTTAAGACGGTCGGCCATTTTTGGGAAAGATGTGGTAAAGATGGCTGCATACATAAGCAGACATTTTCCTTTTTAACAAAAGTTAGTAACCATGTACATGTATTTTGTCCTTCCAGTTCACAATTGTGCATTACTTTTTGTAGTTCCATCACATAAAATCTCCTACATTCTTGTGGTTGTCACATAGCAAAATGCAGAAAAGTTAAACCGGTATGGTACTTTTAATATAAGCAGAGCCACAAATTTTAGATAAAAAAAAAAAAAAAAAAACTATAAAAAGACAGAAAAGAAAGAAAAATACTTGAATTGTCCTCCATCACCTTGTTCCACCAGCCCAAAAAGCGTCTCGGTACAATCCAGCGTCCGCACGGAGCCATGCAATTACCTCTTGGCAGAGCAGCCGAGGTATCCCCATTACTGTCCAACAATTTTCTCTCAAACCGGGACAGTAATTGGTGGGAATACAGTTTGACAATGGCAGCTGGCTTTGGTCACAAGTAGGAAGTGACACACAAAGCCTGCAACACGAGTCTGACCCCCCGGCGTGACTAGCGTTACCTATCTGGGAGCTCTGGCCTGAGCGCCATCATCTCCCTCATTACTGAGTCCGAGATGACGGCTATATAACAACCTGACATTTTCAGCCTGGGCCTGTCAGAACCACCGCTGGCGAGAAGGCATCACTGGCCAAGGCTATTTATTGTTGATGACAAGTTCAATACGTCACATTCCTCAAACCGCTCTTGCGTTCAAAGGATACGGTTGCATCTGCGCGACGGACTCGCCGCTGTCAAAAGAGGCACAGACCCATAAGTGGAGAGTTATTACAGCAAGCCTCAACAAGGTGGCAAAACGAATGAAAATCAGCAGGACTGGGAACATCAAAGTTTGGAGAAATGCAATGAAAAGGGAATAAACGCGAAGCTTAGGGATGCCACGTTAGCAAGATTACAAAACTTCATTTTGGAGATTTTAACAGTGTTTTTTGGGGCTTTCTTGATGATTTAGCATGTCTCTATGAACACACAGACACATCAAAACCGACAGCTTGGATGAGTTTGAAAGCACCTCCAGGACATAAAGCAGCCAGAGATCTGGAATCAGGAACAGCTTGGTGGAGTATGATGGTAAGGACACGGCAGTCCTAACCGTTAAATGAACTGGACTTGCACTTTTCATTTTGACCGTCCACCAGCAGTCGGGTGGTCAGTAACGATCGCCCAGCCAGTGGTGGGTTGATGCCTGGACGTAGTTTCTACCTGTGTAAAAGAGTGAAGTGACGACGCTAAAGCCAAGGGCATCAAACTCATTTTCAATTTGGGCCGTATCAAAAATCTGAATGGTCTTAAAGGACCAGAATATATTGATAAAACCAATTGAATTGTTAAAATAAAATATCTATAAAAAGATGTTCCTCCAGAATTTTGTGATTGTTTTAATGTATTTTTTTTTTTTGCAATCAGAATTGCAGATTTCATGGCGCCAATCTCAAAACGTCTGTAAGGAATTTTTACGATATTTGCGCTAATGCATGATGTTAATTAAATGTGGCTTTTCATTACTCGCTGTATCAATTATAACTTATCAAGTAAGGCTGAGGTAGCTGTCACTTAACTCAATGTTTATGACCAATTTTGAAAAAAAAAAAAAAAAGAAAATGCAGTAAAATTGGTGAAAAATGTGGAGATTTGTTGATTTTGTGTCAATTTTGCAGATTTGTGACAAACTGGAGGGACTTATTGATGTAACGAGGAGTTTAAAAGGCCACGTAAAAAGCTGCGACGGGCCAGATTTGGCCCCCGGGCCTTGAGTTTGACACAAATGCTCCAAGCTTTTTCAGAGAACTTAAGATGCATCGTTTCTGCTGACAGAATAAGTTAAAAAAATAAGGAATTTTGGTTGAGAGATTGCATAAACTAAAAAAAATCTGTATTTTTCTTTCAAAAACCTTCATTGTGAGTCAGTGTCGAGCCTTCTTTGTTAAATCTTTCTGTTATTGTCTTCTCAGAGACAATAACAGAATAACACAATAACACTGAAATGTTATTCACTTGAAGCTGACGGATGGAAATTACAGAGAATTCTTCTTCCTCTTCCTGCTTTCAGAGCTCTGTGGAAGAACGCGCGCCGTTCCGCCTCCTGCCAGAGGGGTCAGTGCAACAATAACTCCCGTCTCTGAGGGCACTAAAAGAAGTGGACTTGAGTTGATGAGTGGACTCTGTGGAATGCTTATTCACCCCATCATGTGTGTGTGTGTTTCAACTGCTCTAAGGAGGAAGATATTTTAAATTGCCTCAATCAATATTCAGCAGCATCACGTCGGGCCTCTGCTTCTCTGCCCTGGCTGGAGAAAAATATTCACAGCAGATGGACTTGAAACAAAATAAATGGATGTTCTGGCCCCTTGGAGCTAACAAATTGGATTGCTCATGCACTGGAAATAGAGGTTCTTAACCCACAGAATGCCAAAAAAAAATAATTCAGGGAACATAAATGCTTCTGGAACAGAGATATTTGATTTGAAAGGGTTCTCTTTGTGCGAACCCGGCTTTAGCTATTGTGAAAGTGGCGATGTAGCTGCTTGTTCAGTAAATTTATGGAATCACAAAATTCGGAGGGTTGAAAGAACAAAAACCAGGACTGGTTGGTGGTTTTATTCCCCCTCAGCAGAGACCTGGGTTCGGAGAGATGATGGGGTTTGCTGGTGGTTTGTTGGGAAGTACATGGAAGTTATCAGGGGTCAAACCTGTACAATCAAGACACAATTTTTATGTCCTACAAATGAAAAGTCATTTAGAGGAGCAAATATTACATGTTTTTTTTTAAATTTATTTTTACTTTTTACTTTATTATTATTTTTTTTTTGTCAAAAGTGATTTTGGGAGGACAAAAAAAAATAAATAAATAAATCGGCCACCATCTAATGTCAAAAATGATTCAAGCAGGAAAAAAAAGAGAAAAAAAACTTGAGGCAGAAAATGACATGAGCCATTAGTTGCCAGTCTTTTGCAGGGCAACACAGAGACAGACTGTGGAAGGAAGCCGGAGTACCCAGAGAGAACCTACGCATGCACAGGGAGAACATGCAAACTCCATGCAGAAAGGCCTGGAATCGAACCCAGAACCTTCTTGCTGCAAGGCAACAGCTCTACCAACTGCGCCACTGTGCAGCTATTCTTTCTTTGCTGTATTTAAGGCTCACGTGCGTCTTTAAACTGCAGCCCACCCGCACTAACGCGTTAGCCTCTCAGTTGTTCAGCCATCTCCCTCACCCGCGTCTTGTTTGGAGTCGCACATCATGTCTCCTTGTCATGACTGCTGAGTTTGTTGTCGGTTACCGTTAATGAATATTCCCTTGAGACACGGGGTCACGCTCACGACTCGACGCCAAATTGAATTTTAATGAAATGATTAATCTATCGCGCGGCGGCTCAGCGGGCGGGTTAAAGCTGGAGACGCAAAGAGACAGAGAGGGACTGGAGTGATGTAGCAAACAATAAGAGTGGAGGAAAAGAAAAAAACAACACTAATAGCCTTCGCTTGTCAGTGAGATGTGGCCGTTTTTGAGGAGCGCAAGAGGGAAGCTGACACACTGAAAGGTAGCGATTGAAATATCAGCCACAAGTTTGTCACACTTAACATGGGGGCAGGGGGTTAAAGGTGCAGATTAAAGTTTTCGGATTGATACAAAAAGCTTTGTGTGGAGGTAAACTAACCAAGCGCATCGTCCTCTGACCGTTCAAACGTAGGACTGATTTTTTTAAGCGGCACTTTTTCCAAAAGTGTTTTAAACCTCATTTCCGACTCTTTGCTTTTTGCTCCGTTGTGACAGGAAAGATTTCTCTTAGTTAGGCGGAAAGCAACGGCAGCCGCTTCCAGTACAAATGTGTGCAGGGCTTTGTTAATATTCCACTGATGCCGAATAAACGCAATTTCACAATTCCATTAAATAAGAAATGTAGCCCAGACCCACAGATAAATTACGTTATATTTTTTTGATGTTTTTTTTCTGGTCTTTCTGCATAGAGTTTCCATGTTCTCCCTGTGCATATGTGGGTTCTCTCCGGGTACTCCAGCTTCCTCCCACAGTCCAAAAACATGACTGTGAGGTTAATTGGCCTCTCTAAATTCTCCCTAAGTGTGAGTGTGTGTGTGCATGGTTGTTTGTCCTGTCTGTCTCTATGTTGCCCTGTGACAGACTGGTGACCTGTCCAGAAATGATAGCTGGAGATAGACACCAGCACCTCCTGACCCCAGTAAGGTACAAATGGATGGATGGAGGTTTTTTTTTTCCAACATTGCCATGTTTCCATGAAGCTAATTTATTTCTGAAATGTCAACGACGCAATTATGTGGTCAATGGAAACAAAACTGAAGAAGAGCTGGGTTTATTCCTGGCATTAGTTAACAAATTACATAAAATGGATAACGGCAATATTAATATTCTTGTTACCAAGCTTAATATATGTTGTACTGACATGGGTTGACTAAACGTCATTTAGCTAATCAAAATGATGAACTTAAATGCTGCATGTAGGTTCTTAAAGAGACAGCGGCCCAATTTCAAAGTGTTAACTTACAAAGTTGTACTTGATACATTCAGCATTTTGTTAAACTGCAGTTAGCGGTCACTTGATTGTGCTATAAAATGGCACAATGTGACTGGAAAACATAATACTGACACTTTAAGACTTAGAAATGATAGAAACATTTTCATGGTATATTTGTCAAAACATTAAAACATTGTATTTTAAGGTGCTAAATTTTGTTGGTGGTCCGCTTCAGGACTCCTGACTGGACAGGATGTGCATCGTGACCCCGACCTTTTCCAAAGGTAGAAATGACTCATCCTGGTGGCGTTGAAAAATGTTTACGACACATTGAGGGGAGCAGACAGACTGTCTGCAGTCAGGATTTGAACTGGCTCGTTTCTGAAGTGAGCGAACAACAACGGCGTGGCGTCATGGCGACCAGTAACCGACAACAGCTTTAATGTCACGGCTGTTTGTTATCCGGCAGCCTCTCGGATACTGCTGGCCTAGTTAATATTCGTTTCCACTCTAAACGTCCGGTGTCAAGAATCTCTGTGTTGCATGACATGGCCAAACAATTGAAGGTGCAGCTGGATCGCACAGAGTGTAATAGGTAGCACTTTAAAGGTCAGCGGCGCTTCAGCTCTCTGTGGGCTCCGCATTCTCAGTCTGCTGTTGTTATCGCAGCTGGTCTTTGCAATCCTGACTGGGTCACATTCGGCAAAGCCTCTGCGCTTTCAGCTGGGTAATAATCGTACAAAAGGCTGTGCATCACGTTTTGTACACTGTTTGTTCTTGCATCAAAATAGATTTTTTTTTACATATAGGTATTTAGTAAAGATGAGACTTAAGCAGACCTTTTTTACATGTTTAATCTTATACCAGCGTCAAACCTTAAAATTAATTCTGCTGGTAAACATCAACCATCTGTTTCAGTCACCCTGTCAAAAGGTGGTGAAGTAGATGTGGCAGAAATGTCCCCCTCCCAACCAAAAACAACCAATCAGAGCCACGGGGGTGGGTCTTAGCGCTGTCAATCAACTTCATGTTCTCAATGCGGAATGTGCTAATGGTGGAGAACCGACTTACCGTAACAGGAAGACCGTTTATCCGCAGTCGTTGGTGGACATGCTAACTAGCCTTAGCACTCACCACCGGCAATGCTACGGAGGGGATGAACAGCGCCACACAAGATTATGACCGACGGCAGTAAGACCCTCCTCCTGGTTCTGATTGGTTGCCTCCCATTAGCACTAGTAGAAGGAGGAGCTTGATATTTTTTTTTACATTTTTTACAGATTATCTGTATCATACCACAGATATGTAAAAAACATTTTTTTATAAGACTTACAAGGAATTATTAGCATGAAATGAGCTATTTGCAAGTTGGTTTGGTCTTATTTCAAGCGTACTAAAATATTTGCACTAGAAACTAGACGAAGAAAAAAACAAACTTGGTAATGTTTTGTGTTTTTGCAGTGAGCACACGCTACAGCGTTCTCTGCTCCATACAGCCTGATTCGATTCGAAGGAAACTCTAATTCGATTTAAGTACCAGAGACAGCACCATGGTAAATTTGAATTCTTTTTAAATTTTAAAAGCCTCGCTGTGCCTCACGGTGGTAATGTGCCTCGTTCCTATTTTGAGCGGGGACGTTGGGGTCAACAAACGAGGCAAACGTCGATCGCACGACCTCATCCTCATCCTTCAAGTGTCTGCAGGAAGCCGGCCGCTTTGAGCCGTTTAAGAACGCTGATGGACACGTCCCAGTTCTCGTCCCCTTTTTTTGTTTAATCAAGCCATTTGCATTATTCACTGATTGAATGTAAACAAGCCGATTGCCTGACAGTGTTCTCTGTTGGCATTAGGGCAACACGCCTCTCTGCAGCCTACGTGGGTCCTTGGGTTAGCATTTACACAGAGCTGTGTTCAACACCGCGCCGCACGTGGAAAGCATCTCAATCCCCTTTCTGACACTGCCGTGTTTACACTATTTTTATTTTTTTTCTATGCGTTGTTGCAGCCCAAGCAGCAATCAATCCGTTGACCCGCGTCTTTCTTTGATTTACAATGAGGTCCGCCGGGCAAAGAAAAAAAGGCCTGATTGCAGAGTTGATTGAGCGCCCATGAGAAAAAAGAAAAAGCTAAATTGAATTTTTAGGGACACATTAATAACAATAAAGAGGAGGAGGAATAATTGGACACAAGCTTTTAAAGCTTCGGGGTATTGCTTGCTGGCACCGAGCGCAGGTTCTCTGCTCCCCGACATGTTTTTGATGTGGAGGTGGCGCTTGCAAGAAAAAGCAAACAAAAAACAACACATTGTGACTCACAGTAACGTCTCATTATGGTAACAACACTCTCGCAAACCAGGGGAAAACCTTCGCGTTTGCACAGTCACCGCTGGCTGAGATGAGTCGAGAGGGGAGTTTTAAACTTTCCCGGCTTGAGATCCATCTTAATGAAGGCTTCTGCCAAAGCATACATCATCTTGTAGAGTTTAAGCCTGACTGATGCTCAATTCAGCTGAGTAAATATGAATAATGAGACGAGGAGACGTGCAAGACGGCCTCACTTTTCTGAGATAAAAGACGCTCTGGCGTGACGAGGGAACACACAGAAGCACAGCGATAATGTGACGCTTTAACAATATGATAGCCGTTATATTCTTTGAAAAAAAAAATGCGAATATGTTTTAGAGGAGATTTGTTCTGTTGTAGCTGCTGTTGTGTAGCGTGTTGCAAGTATCTGGATTGTAGAAAGCGCTCCATGGAGACGTTACTGGAACTGTTCGCCGACAATGACTTGCGTTGGTTTTAGCTGTCAAGTTGAACAAATAAAATGTTAACTCTTAGACGTAAATGCGATTATATATAAGAAAAAGCGATGCAGCTACTATTTGTCGATACTACAGCCACTGGGTAAGAACATCAGGAAAAGTTTTAATAAAAAGGAAAACGGCAAGGAAGAGAGAAGATGGCCGGTTATGCTAGCTTGACTTTGACAACCTCAACATGTAGACGTGCTGCAGAATCTTGTGCGTTTTGGTTCAGCTAAAAAGAGAAGGCGACCCACATGCCAACAGTCCGACAGACCGTCAGTAGAGCGAGTGCTTGGATTCGCTCATCCACCATCTCTGGTAGATGTGGAAACATCCCGATTCAAACAGAGCAGCAGCTCCTTTGGCAGGTGGCACCTCTCCACTCGTTTCTATAGTTTTCCACAAAACAATCAAAACCTCGTACAGACACTTGTCACGTTCCTGACATTTCAAAGCAGGTCAAATAATTTTTTTTTCTTTGTGTGTGTGTGTGTGTGTGTGAGTGCAGTCCACCACCCTGCATCGACCCAGTCCCGTTTAGCACTACTGTGGTCTTCATGCATCGATTTATTTGCCGTTCCGTCTCTATACTTGCGTTGCACTTTCCATTCACGCTTAATTGTTTGTGTTCCCGAGGCGAGCGTTTAGCAGGCCAGTTGTGTTTATTGTTTTGCTCTCATTTGTCTCCCTTATCTCTGCTGCGCCGCGGCGTTTCGGGGGCCACAAAGGAGATGAAGAGGCGATTCCGCTATCTCAATTTTAGCTCGATAAAGTCAGCCGCGTTTTCACATTTTAAAGATAAAAGCTCCCTCTTTGAGGGAGGGAATACAAGTCTTATCTCCGTACGGACATAAAGCGGAGCCAGAGTCGGTGCTTGCTCGTAAGCATCCAAACAGATAACATTTATAGAAATAATGAATAATTAAAAAAAGAAAAACAAACACATTTTTGCGACATCATACGCTTTTGCTTATTGATGTTCATGTCTTAGAACTGGAAAAAAACAAAAAAACTCATTTCTAATTTAAATCGAACAACCTCGGTGGCTTATTAGCGCTTCAAAAACCCTACACATGAAAACAGTTAATTATTCAAAAGCTACACAGCTTGCACTTGTCAATCAAAGGAAGACGGGGAAAAAAAATTAAAAATCTCTTGTGAAGACAGTCGATTTTGGCGCCGCAAATGGCTGAATAAACAACAGGCTCTAAGCCAATAAACCGACGCTATTCAGCAATCTCTGGAGTCTTTGATTAAGGCTTTGCAGGATCTGGTTGCACAGAAACGTTCATGCTTACCGTCCCGCGTTTACAACCACAAAATTCAATGTATTCTGTCAGGATGTTACAAAAAAACAGAATGTTGAGCTTAAAGGGGGATTGTTATGAAAAGTCTACTTATTTTTTTTTTGGGCTTTGCATCATGCTATAATGTCATCCCTCATCAAATACACACACGGAGCCTTGATTCTTTAATGCATGTTTGAGAAATCTTTCAATCCCCCGTGGCAACCGTTCAGCTGTGCGAAACACCTGGATGGACACGCACAGATGTAAACACGTCGCTTTTCTGTACCCAGACTGTTAGGAAAAATTAAAAAGTCTCCAGTCTTCACTTTCATATCTGCACAGTATCCATGCTGAAAATCCTTTCCTGATTTTAGCATTTCTTCAGTTTTTAAATATTCCATCTTTGCGTTAACCTACTTGCTTTGATTGCCTGTCGCTTTGCTGAATTTCTCCCTGTGCGGGACAATTCTGTTCCATTCTGATTTCTTATTTAGAACAACGAAGCTGTTCTGATAAAATATTTAAAATATTTAGTAAAAATGCAAATGTACACGAATATATTTTTCACGGTCTTATTCTGTCATTGTCTCTTTGTCCTGCAGGCCCCCAGGCCTCGACTTAAAAACATGTTTCAGTACCGCAGCGTTGTTATCTATGCGTCGTTTCAGGATATTCTGTCCGCCTGTCCACCATGACGGCTGTGGTGACCCAACACAGTCAGCATACCCAGATGGGCCCCATATGGGGAAAAGGAGAGCATACAATATGGGTGCCCACGTAGGTCCACCGCCTACATGGGCAAACCCGTGTGGGGCCACCTTGGAAACCGCAGACAAACCCATGTGGGACCCATATTGTGTGGCCTCCTTTTCCCCCATATGGGGCCCACCTAGGTATGCTGGCTGGGAAAAGGCCCTCTGACTTCTGGGCGACAGTGACCGCGGAGAGGACTTGTTTAAAATGTGAACATTTAATTCCTGTTCCTTAGACGTGCATTTTCGTCAAGCATTGCTGTTTTGCCTTTTCCTAATACAAGCGTTTGTCCTGAACATCAACGCCGAAACTCTTTTCCTATGAAAGCAGAGGTGAACCTCTCCACTGACTGATTTGCATGTTGCGCCTCTGCACCCGTCAGTTCGGCAAACACGGCGCCCCCACCCACAGTCGCATCAGCAGCATGTGTACTCCGCACCTTCCTGTCACCCAGCCTGTTCCTGCTGCTAAGGTAACCTTCCAGCTCAGCTTCTAACTGATGGTGGGCTTCAGGTCTGACTCCACTTGGCTGAGGAAATAAAAAAAAAACAAAACATCACAATTCCATGGCAAGGATTAGTTTTTTTGTCCGTTAATGGCAAATTTCTAACTCTCATCTTGCTGTTGTCCCCCGTCATGCTGTAATTGAATAATTGAATCTGCGGAGAATAGCATGTTGCTTTGGCAGCGGGAGGCTGGGTGTGTGTGTGTGTGGGGGGCAGGAGCTGTGATGTGGCTTTATTTAGAGAGGCGACGTCAAAGCCACGCAGCGAGAAACGATGAGGCGCGACACAATGCGGGCTGAAATTTGCTTTTGGAGGTTTAAGCTGCTCTGCCGTCACTCTGACGGTGGAATTTGTGCGTTTAGCACAAACTTTGCTACGAACTCGATTTCTGCAGATCCAGACGGAGCGTCTGAGGCGTCAGACGATGGTTCTAATTTGTTTGTTTTTTTCTGTGTTTCTTACTTTGATGCAGGAAATTGCACGAGCGTTTGCTTCCCACGTCTGTCTGATGGGACTATGTTTGGATACTAGAGTTTTGCTAAATCCGGCATATTTATGACAACATTGAACATGTATTAATAAGCACTGAGGTTGCACCAATTGCGGTTTTCTGGCCGATCGCCGATTACCTATCTTTAAAAATCCTGACCTGCCGATTCTGATTTTGGCCAATACCAATATTTTTGTGCGAAATGTCACAAAACATCACAAGAAAGTCCCTGAGTCGGCAGCAGTGGGGTGACTATTGTTATCTGCAAACGTGCAGACCTGACCTGGTGGGCGGGGGCTAGAGGTCAAACAGGACAGCGGCTGAAGTAGATCAAATCTACAGTTTTCCTCATATTCAGTCTTCAGTCTTTGGGTGAACGGCCAATCAGCGCCAAGGGAAATGAGAGCCGCTCCAGGATTGGTTGTTTCGCAAACGCTAGCCAATAGCGTCAAGTAGGGGTTTCAGCTTCCCAAGCTGCATTTTCTTTTTTTTTTTAATATGCAAGCAATGCTCGACAAAAACAAAAAAAACTACAATAAGCAAACTTTCTACGTATAACAATTTTGATAATTTATGATAATCAAGTAGATGGGTACTTGAAAACGGAAATGGATGTAATTTATGGTCAATGACATCGGATTGCTCATATTTTAAAAAACAAATGTACAGTCAAACAAACCTGTCAACTTCAGGCTTCATTTAATGCAGCTTCCTTTTGGCCTTCGTCTCCCAACAGAAACAGAGAAATATACCAGTGATTGTTGTTTCCTTGGGAATCGGGCCTCCTTAAGATATTTATGTGAGCAAAGAGAGCAGCAGAGAATCAAACGGCTGTGAATAAGCTGGTGGAGAGCAGACTGCGAACGCTACTGATGACTTAATTAACATGCTAATTGATGCATGACATTGTCTTCCAGCTCCGGCACGTTGTTCTGGAAGACTGTTCATAGTTATAGTTCATATTGAGTCTGTGAATCCAACTCAGAGTCACCAAATACTTTCCTGTAGACACACATAGTCCTGGTAGAGGGTGAACTTGCAAAGTGCTGTTTGATCGGTTGAAAATAAACTAAATAAAAGTGATATTTTATAAAATATGGCTGGTATTTAAGAAAAACAGTGGAGTGAAAAAATGAGAATGCCTTATTAAACATTCAGTTCCTTAATGTTCAAATATTGATACCAAATCTTTTTTTTTTGTCTCTGGAAAAGATTTGATTTCACTTAAGCAACTAAAAGTAACCTTCTTTGATGTTACCAAAGAAAATATATGAACAAAATGCACTGCATAGCTGAGAAAAGCCTAGAAGTATTAGCTGCTGTTAGCCGCTGTTATCTACTGTTAGCTACTTTGGCTAACGTAACTTCAGTGAGGCGTCTACTATCCGACATTACGCCACTCCTTACTTCCACCTGTGAGTTGTTCTAGTGCTCTTTTGCGCGGACGACTAGTTTAAAGTCACCCCACAGCATCTCAATGAGATTGAAAATCCAGGCTTTGACTAGACCTAGAACTCGGATCGCTGTTATCTTGATGCGCTCATTTGTGTTTCAGAGAAATTACTCAAGGAGTCTTGAATAGGGACCCACCTATCCACCGTTTTCACTTCTGACGCCGACGCCAATATCTGAGTTTTAGCATCCTTTGGACTGCTGAGTGAGTAAATGTCTGGATACAAGCTGAAGTCAGTGTATGTAATGTGAGCTCCATGGCAACCTGAGGTCTCCAACTTGAAACTTTAATAGTTTCAAGTTGGAGCCAAAATGAGGATATTCTGTTGTTACATTTTAAAAGGACATTTTCAAAGGTTTTTTTCTTCAGTTTTTTTCTGTTATTTAGGGCTGACGCGATTAATTGGATTTATCGCGATAACTCGATTTTTGAAATAATCAATTACTTTGGTAACCGATTAATCGTCCGGAGTGTACCGACTCCAATAAAGCCCAAACTGTATAGAATTATTTGCTTACTTGCATCTTTTAATGCATTTCTACTGTTGCATATAAAAGACTCAAGTGGCTAAGTGGAAAAAAATCTGCAAACGAGAATTTTTTTATACAATTAATCAGCAAAATAATCAATTAATAAACTAATTTCTCATTGCAGCCCTTATATCATTTGAAATATTAAACATCTACATGTCCAACTACACAGAGAATCATTAGTGTCCAGTTGTCTTCAATCTTTTTTTATTATTATTATTTTTTAACACTTTTGTTGCATTTTTCTTCGACTGTGTTCAAAGGCAGGTTTTCTTGTCACCACTTTAACTTTTGGTTGTTGGGTCCAGTGTGGTTCTCTTTATCTTCCCCAACACCATCATGTAAAAGAGATAAAAGGCAGATTTCATATCCCTCATTTACATAACAATGAAATCATCTGCATCTTCGTTTTGTGGCTTAAAACGTTTCATCTGGAAACTGAAAGCGGGCGCAAGTCGTCTAGAGAAACACTTGAACAATCAACCATGACAGTAACAACACACCAGCGCACCAAGGTACAATCTAATTTTAATCGTTGGTGTGATTTATTTATGCTTCAGAAGTCAATTTTTAATTAAGCATAATTCAAAAGCCTGGGAAGTTACTTTTATGTGTTCAAGTCAGACACAAAGGCTCATTTCTACACTTTCATCTGCTGAACAAACTAGAAGCAAAAGGTTCAGAACATCATTTGTTCAAGAGGAAAAAAACAATTAGGCTTCATTTTTCTCACAAATTAATACTTAAGCAAGGTCCTGCAACATTTCTGATCAATACATTTGGTTAAAAAGAAACAAGAATAAGCTTTTAATGCTGTTGCTCAAAAGAATAATTCCATCGTGTGAAGAGAAGTCGCTCTGGCGCAGGAGCCCCCGCAGGACACAGAATAAAACTTGATTTCTCAGATTCATAATAAATAAGTTGCAGGCAGATTTGAACCGATTTTAAAGTTGCAACCAAACGAGGGACATGAATGTACCAACGTATTAACTCTACAGCCAGTAATCACGTTTTCCACACAGCCTCACCGAGGATGGTGATTTAACCCGTTAGCATCTAAATTAGCCGTGATCAGAAATTAGTCGTGTACTTTTTTTAACACGACACAATAAAGACCCAGAATCCATCTGGGCAGCGCCCCTGCTGCTCTGCCACGCGTCGGTTCACTTTTTTATTTTTTATTTTACAAGGTTACAATATTCAAAATGCTGCTGTTTAAATATCTTTTTAGACGAAACAAACTTCATCCCAAACAAATTTTAAAACCAGTTTTAAAATGTAAAAAAATAACTGGCTGGTGAAAAGCAATCAAGGTGCATCAAACGCCCACGAATTTTACTCCGATATAAAAAAATGACTGTTTATTTCTTCCCATTTACATTAAAAGAATAGCAATAATACACAACAATATTATATTGTATAACGTTTTTATCTCTCTTATTTTAATACATTTGGATGTTGTTGAACACACCATGTTTGGAGGAAGAATGGTTGGATAATGCCAAAAGTGAACTTTGTATGTGGGAACGTATGTCTTTATATATCTGAAGTAAGGACGGTTGGAGAAACGTCCCAGGACACGGTTTCTCCAATTCAGTGTGAAAGGTTTAACCTACCGTATGATAAAATCGCAGGCGTCAATGAGGCCACCGTAACCGGACCGCTTCAGGTTCCCGGAGTTCCCCACCACGGCGCAGCTCCGGCAGCGCTCGGGGCCGGCGTCCACGTAGAGGACCTCGTCGGGGATGACCTGGAACAGCTCCTCCACCACCTCGGAGAAGTTGGCCGGCTGCCTCTCTGACTGCAACCACTGGTGACGACAAAACGAAAGCCTTTGAGGGAGAGGAGAGACACCGGGGGAGTGGTGGAGAGGTCGCTTTAAGTAGAAACGACTGAAACGAGGACGGCCAAGCCGCCGACGCAGCATTTATTTCTGACATAACCTCGGGGAAGAAGTTAGCTTTTCTGCAAGGCCACATTAGATTTCCTTCACTGAAATGTGTGCAGGATTACATAATTTGACACAGAGGCTTAATATTATTTTTTAACACATTCCACTAGTTTATCAGGACTTGTTAGCACTTCACGTACAGATCTTAAAAGGCCTTTTAACCAAATCAAATGACATGCATGTCAGATAGAGCCCTGTACCGTTTTCACCCTCTGTGTCAGTGTTAGCTAGTTAGCAGGTTAAATGACCTTATATGACAGAGCCTCACACTGTTTGCACCCTCTGTCATAGTGTTAGCATGTTAGCATGCCCCATGTTAGCTTTGACAGCTCAGTGGAGAAAAGGATCCAGGT